>CM070510.1:6174015-8615590 GCA_036346375.1 Guadua angustifolia | reverse complement strand
CGATTCTTGAATTTTTAGCTTTTCTTTAATAGAATTTTTAAATATAATAAACTTTTTTATTAATTTTTAATATTTTTACTATTGATGTATATCTCCATCTAGAGAATTATATAAAATTTTTAAGTCGAAAAAATGTAATCTTGTTTTTATTAAATTAAAACCTTTATCCTGTTGTTAGTCAAGGCTCATTGAATTCCTCTCTTGTCACATTTTATTACTTGATATGACTTTTTAAATTTATAATTGAGTTACTGGAGGTTCCTGAGTTTAGATAAAATTTTTATTTATTTTAGTGCTATAATCTTTTTACTCTTCTCTTTTATCTAAATTTTAAGTTTACATTAAAGGGATTTCTCCATTGAAGCAAAATCAATAAAATTCCAAAAAACCAATAACAATCCAGAGATTTCATGAAAAAATAGTAAATATAATTAAAGGATTAAGATTTAATTTCTCATTATATTTTGTGTTTTGTGATGAAGAGAAGAGTAAATTATTGCAATGAAAGATTTCTTAAGAACCAAAATTCAATATAATTTCTGATTAAATGGAAATTTCGAAGTTAGCTCATATTTTCAGATTTTTTTTATATGAAATTTTATTTTGCTGGTCATTCTTGCATTAAGGTTTGATTTCAAGATATCGAGATAAAAGGTATTATTTTAAACCATATTCCTAATTTCAATTCAAAATTTTTATTTAATTTTATTTTTAAATTTTCATTTTCATTTTTATTATTTTGAAATTTTTGAATGTTACAGTCACGCATAAGATTTTTTTTTTGTTAAGCAGTGTCCAGTCAACTATCACGTGCAAAAAAAGCTGAGCATCTATCTCATTTTTTTTAGGTCCTACCGTTGTACAAATCAGATAAAAAGACGAAAGTAAACAAGCGAGGAAGGCAGGCAAACTTACCGATCGATGCAATTTCATGTGTTTTGGACGCATGTCTTTAGAATTAAACATTGACAAAAACTAGAGACGGTACATTGCTGAACTAGACATATACTACTTATACTAAACTCCATGAGTTACCGGCGAGGAGCTCCCACATGTCCTCCTCCATAAAATCCTCAAAAATATGAAATCATGTTTAAATCCTTTCACCGGCTGAGGTAATTTTTTTTGCTGATTTAATTGAGCTATCAACCAATGTTAGAAATTTTTAAGTATGTTGGAAATTTTTGAAACTTTTTAAGTAGAGCCTTGAGAGTATGCCTAAGCTACCATAAAAATTTCAAAGCATGATCAAACTTATGCTATTTTTAAAAATTCTGATAACGCTATTGATGCATTTAAATTTCACTGATTACCGGGAAACTCATTCTCGGGCGAGTCGCGGCGCAAATGCGCAAATGCGCAGTGTGATGCCGCATGTACGCATTAGTGTATATATATATAGAAGAAGAGGTCCGAAGATTCTCTACGTAAGCATCACAAACTTGTGCAATACGTTTACAACATGTGGCTCGAACCCAACGATTTAAAAACCGGATATAGAAAAAATATGGGAATGTCCTGACACCGATCACCACGGCTACTGGTATTAAATCGGCCAAATTTAATCAAACAAAAATGTGAATGTTTGATCAACTATCGGCCGGAATTGACCGGCTACCGAGGAATAGGGAAACAAGCTGGCACAAGTTTTCGTGTCGATAAGAAATCCGGTGGTAATGTTGTTGCTCATTTAATACAATTTCCTTTTCATTAGCTTGCAAATAGGCATATTAACATTTTTCTGTCATTTTAAAATTTTCAAATATAAACTTTTTGGACCGATATCCTTGTGTCGGTTTGGGCCGATACACCGATTTGTTTTGTCCTTCCTCCCCGCCTAGCCTCAAATTTCGCATATTTGTTTAATGCCAATACATCGAATTTTTTTCCTTTTTGTCCTTGCTCCCACCTAGTTTCTACTTTCGTATGTGTGTCTAATTTATTACAACTTTGCAAGATCTTTGCAAGATTTTGATAATTAAGATGATTTTGGATACCCTCTTACATGTCACAGTAAGAAAGAGCACAAATATAAACTTTCATAAACACGATTTACAAGATTATTCATTCAAGAACGCAAAAATGGATTTGAGACATAATGTAAATATGTAAAGAAAATTAAGCATAAAACAAAAAGAGTTGCATTTCTGGAAAGGGAGTTTACAAAGCCTCACAATAAAGTGGGCAAAAACTTAAAAGAGCACAAAAACCTCTAAAACATTCCAAGGGGGAAGGCTAGCCCTTCACTCCTATTTATACTACTCTTGGGCCACCTACCACTCTTGGATAAGTCTCTAAACCCTAGAGCACTTATCAAGGGTTAGGATTAACCCACTTATACAGCCACGCAAGGAAAAACCCAAAACCCGCACACATAATAGGTTTTCTTGCAAGGTTTTCAAAGCGCACTAACTAGACCCGCTATCCTATCAACTAGACAGCGATCTGATGGCTCTCCTTGATCTAAGTGGCATATAGCTAGAACCATTTCCTTTTCTTGTCTTCTAGGCTTGCTCCAACTCCGTTTTTGATCATCTTCTGCTGATCCTCGACCATCTGGACCTCCAGCGCACCTCGCCTAATCCTGATCATTCTCCGCCTCACCATAATCAAGCACTGTCGTCCTGCAACCATTAAAGACAAGGAAAAACCCATCATATAGCAATGTCTAAAAAGATATGCAATCATCACAAAATCATTAATTATATCATTTACGCTCAGAAGGTCTGGTGCTACCACACCTAGACCAGTAGCACCACCCCTAGTAGACCGGTGCTACCGTCCCCAGACTAGCAGCACCGCTCCTACTGCAACACCTGAAAAACACCCTCTTTGGAATTTTCACACTAGCCAATTAGGCCGATGCTACTGCTCCGCCGGTAGCATCGGACTAACATGGCCGGAAGCACCGGATTGCCTGAAATCCCCCTAAAAACACCTCTCTGGTTTTTCCACACCGCTCGGGGGTCCGGTGCTACCGCTCGGCCGGTAGCACCGGAAAAAGGCAGTCAAAACTCAAATTGTTTTAAATTGAAAATCCATTTCAAATCAAACTCAAACCAAAGTATACCAACCTCAAATTTAATCAAAATACTTATCGCACATAGGTAGACCTCCACATGATCCTTCAAATCAGATCTCAGGAATTCTACAATAAACCTACTACTTAATTAACAAGAGTACAGTTAGTGTGACAGGAGCTCTAGCCTTTAGCTAGCTAGTCGAATAATGATTTCACCCCTGCTAATAGGCACTGGCCGGTTGGCAGGTTTAATCAATTTGAACTAAGTTTGAACTTTGACGCACACGCAAGAACACTGCAAATCTCTTACTCCTGCAAGAACTTAGGACTCTGGTTAATCTAGTGTTACGGGATACTCTCTTGATGAATATTAGTTGATCTTTCGCTGTCAGATGTAATGAGCTTGCAACTCTTCGATTCGCTAAAATCACACGTGTTGAACTTCACGGACACCGAGTGAAGTATATCGATATCCCAATTTCCAGTGAAAAAGCATAACGATCTTCAAAAGAAATCGTCTAATTCCCCTTCTCTATGCATATACAATGAGGAAAAACAAACGAAGAACGTTTAATAGATACAAATACTGTCTTATTAATCTTGTGTCCTGTAAATACAAAGATGAGTACATAATATATAGAGCCGCGCTCCTTTCTTAGTTAAGATACTGATTTTATCTCATACACACACGGCATCAAGTTCCTAACTATTCGGACTCAACGTAGGAAAACAAAAGATACAAATAATATCCCTAATATAAATATAAATACTACTAATCGTGGAGAGTACGGTCAGCCTCACACAAACCCGACATGTGGCATCTTTTTCCTCGTAGATTCTATAATGATTTGACATAACCTCATATATTTAAGGGAGATTTAGATATTTGCCACTCTTCAATTTCAAACTTCGACGCTATGTACAAATCATGTCTCTGGAGTGGCATTTTTTGTACATGGCGTCGAATTTTCACGTTAAAGGGTGGCAAATATCCAATTAATTATATATATATTTTTATTTAATAGCCCTCACGTTTCACAACCGCTATGTTGATCAGTTGGTTAGCACGTTGGCTTACCAGCGGCTGGTCTTCGGTTTGAATCCCAGCTAGCGCAAGAAACTATAGCAAATTTAGCTGAAGCTATAGTATCGGTGCTAGCTACAGTTTTTTCCCAACAAAATAGAAAAGAGCTTTGCTAATTTGATTGAACTATTAAATCATGTTATAAAGTTTTGAAATTTTTTTAGAAAGGTCCTCTAAGCATGCCTAAGCTACCATAAAAAGTTTGGATAATGATCAAATTTGTGTGATTTTTAAAAATATTGGCAATGCTACTAATATATTTAAAGCAATTTTGTTGATTTGGTTGAGCTGCTAAATTTGTGAGTTCCTGGAAATTTTTGTGGAGGGTCCTGAAAACATACCTACACTACCATACAAATTTCAAATTGTGATTAAGATTTTGAGATTTTTAAAAATTCTGACAATGCTACTGAGAAGAGGAACTTCACGCAACCTTTCTTCAAAAACAGACACAAAATCGAAGAGAACTCCATTCCCTTAACAGTATAAACCACTTCCACACCTTGAGCCCTAAGGTGGAAAGCTTCACCACAACGAATCGCTCGATTAAAAAGCAACACAACACACTAATCCCAAAACCAACATTTTCGGGAATAGCAAAACGATCCTGAAATCCAACACTTTCCATTACATCTTTTTATTTCCTTTAAATGGCAAGTCCAAAGACTATCATCACACTATTCCATAAGTATGCATTCTTTCTTCCTCATAGTTTTTCATTCACTAACTCCACCACTTGGCGAAACACAACTCACAATTTCAATTGCACACCAAACAAAATGCCTCAAACAACAGGCAACCTTCCAAATAATTACACCGTCAACCCAATTCCAAAGGTAATTAAACCTAAGCTCATCTTACATCCCATTATCTCTGAAATTCTTGCACCTTTAACAATAAAGAATTCAATGCTCACACTTAGCGCCTTTGGGAAGCCCCAACAAGACTTAGCAAGAATTTTATAACCACTCTTCCTTAGATCGCTTTCTCCAGAAATTATCCTTTCGACTAATTACATCCGCGTTTGGAGATGTTATCACCAACATTAAACAAATTCCCATAAAACTCATCAAAGAAAACAGGTTGAAAATTTATCCCAAATTAACCTACCATCCAAAGTTCCTATCCATCAACCATATGACGAACACAAAGATCAACTAACTACGATTCCAATGATTTAGACAATTGAACCCCATCAACTTATTTAACAAGTCCTTCAACCAACTTGTTATTACTTCTTTGACACAATCATTTATAACTTTACGCAAACACCATTTCTAGATCTCCACGCATAACCGTGGATTACCCTGACCCACAAAATACTTCTTGCCATTTATCCAATTAGGGTTGACCACCTTAACCCAACAACATAAACATTCTACTAATCCTCTACGGGAAGATCTTCAATCACCCACAACTTACTTTAACTGTCGAACTTTCCTTTCCAGAAAAGCCAACGGAAACTTCCAAAGAAGCTCGACTCTCAAAAGACGTAGAAAATGACAGGGCTCAAGCCATGTCATTCAACAAAACTCCAAACCAATTATCAAACTCCAAAATTCCACGAAGGAAAGGAGTTACACAAATTAATTCACGGAAAGGAAAAGCGAATCGATCGAATAACACTTTTTCCTTTAATGCCCCAAATCCAAAACTTCAACTTGGAGAATGACAACACGGAAATTCCATGCCTTTCCCCGCCATCAACCAATGAGGCTAGGGGTGAAAACGGTATCGGTAATTCCCGAAATTCCGAAAACCATTTTCGAAATTTTTCAACCGGATGTGTCGGTATCGGTAATTTTCGGAATCGGAATCGGAATCGGAATCGGTAATTTTTGTCGGAAACGATAACGGTAACGGTTTTGATCGGTTCGACCGTTTCCTTCGATATCCGGAAAAATCGGTAAATTCATCGGTAATTACCGGAATTATTTCAGCCCACAAATTACACTCCTTCGGTCACTAAACGCCCATAACTTTTTACTCCGAACTCCGATTTAGGTGATTTTGGACTCTATCTGAAGCTTATCACGAGGATACAATCTCCACCCATTTTCATGATTTAACCAATCATAGATATTTTTAAATATCATAAAAACAAAACTCTAATGTAGTCATTCAAGTCTAAAATTTGATGTGTGTTCATCATAAATTTGTGAATATTTATTAATTACTAATTTCTATGTGGATGTACTATTTGTGTGAATTTTTGAAGTCAATTGGTGGTACATGTCCTTACGATGTTCTGGGTCTCTTTTTGGATTCGATCGTTACCGATATATATTTTGTATCGAATTTTCGTTTCCGATATTTTCGAATTACCGATGCCGTTTTCGTTTCCATAGTTATCGATTCCGATATCGTTTCCGAGAAAAAATATGAAAACAAAAATGGTTTTAGTGTTTTCCGACCGTTTCCGACCGTTTTCACCCCTAAATGAGGCGCAACATCAAAACCCCCTTTTTTTGACTTAAACCCAAAAAGACCAAATGAGTCAAAGCCCGGAAACTGACTCCATCAATTCTCCCATCTACAGCAGAAGTACAACTCCTTTTTAAACTGGGAGAACAACCAACACAAGAAGGAATCCATAACTTTCTATGCAAAGCAACCAAAGATGTACAAAACGATACTCTTCACTTTACCGCACTACAAGATTCAACCCTTGTCATGACCACAACTCCGAAACAGAGATAAATCACAAAGTTCCCACGACAAAAGAGAGTCACCGAAACGAGTTTCTCAACCACGAAAAATGAGAAATCGATTACTCTCCAATTTGTGGCAAAGGAACTAGAACTATCCTCACCCGGGATTATAATTCCTCTGGTGCTGGCTCTCAACGGCCACACCGACCAACACAACTACACGACACGGCCGACATACCTCCGACACAAAAAGTCCCACTGGATCCCACAAAACAATATACCACTTCAAAATCATAGCCAACAATAATACCATAGCCTTATCAAGACTAACATATAACATACCCACAAGTATCAAGATAACAAAATAAGCAATGCGGCATACTTCAACAATAACCCATCCCTTTCCTACTGTGCATCGAGTGTGTCAGTTTTAAATTAATTAACCATTTTACCTCAAGTTTTAGGGTTATTGCCCTAGGGCCACATTTTAAAGGTTCAACCTAAACCATGCTTCTACTTTCATACAGCAAAATTTTTAATTCATTCTAGAATTACTCACTATATTCAAGCACCACGGACCTGAAGCCTGCTCTGATACCAACTGTAACACCCCGGAGCCCATACGCGCCACGGATGCTACCAACCCTCTAAACTCTTAAGACTGGCATAGAAACTAAGCCACCAAAATTTACGAAATTTCAGCATGACCTCTCTAGATCAGAGGACATCCACTCAGCAGACAAAAGAATAGCAGCAATTATAATATCATTCTAGCAGGTCCTTAGTTAATCAATCACACACCCAACAGAAAATTAATAAATTTCATCACGATGAACAATAAATTACAATCACATTAATTACATCCAGATTTGACGAATTGGTTAAGTAAATTGTTGGAAACCGCAGTCGTGCACGTGTTACTACTCCCAACCCGACGAGTCAGCTTCAAAGCACCTAAAACAAGAAACAACAAGCGTGAGTCCAAGACTCAGCAAAGTACACAAGCGTAACAATTCCAGTTTATCGTAAGTAAAACAAGAACTTGACCATAAGAGCAAGTAATACAAAGGAAGCAACATCTGGACAATACGCATTTATACCCATTCAAAGCAAAAACTTGACCAAACCAAAAATCACCACAATCAAGTCATCAACTTGATAATTAAACCATTCAACGCCAAAAAAGCATTACTTGACCCGAAATCACAACGTCTCCCAACTTAACTACCCCTTGTTGCAACTCAAACCATTTTCATCAATTGAATTTGAGTTCATAACTTGACTTCACTCCACAATATTCATACAACATAATTAGCAAGGCAAAGAAATGCGTTAATTCATCAAATTCAATTCAATCTCCCCTTTTTAGGTTGAGTCCATGACTCAACCTTCAATTACCATAATCACCATCCATATAACACACCATTTACAACAACACTCATTATGAAAGATGCAATGCACATGAATGCTCTCGTTTCGATGCACGTACCGGTACTGCCGAGTGCCCACCCGTCGGTGTGCACCCTCACGTCCCTTCCATCCCGTGGAAGGTGCCTACTCTTACTGTCTCGCTCCCATTCACCTCGATGAATGGGACTACGAGGTAGGACTTTCGTGTTCACTACGTGTGAACACAGAGGCCCGCATCGGAATGGGTCGCCTCTTCCTTTAATGAATGCACAATGCAATTTACATGAATGAAGTGCAACCCTTCATTCATCGCCAACACTAACATAGCCATAACCACATACATAAATATAGCCAAATTCTCACATTCCTAAGTCACTAGCGATACTAGAATAAGCAGATTCAACCATAAGGCATGGCAACTCATAACAACGTTTCTATCATGCAACTACATCCTACGGCCACCGAACCATGTTCACACAATACACTTGCGGTTAAATGCTCACATATACTATCTTTATAAAGGACTTAACCGTTTGAACCAAACTCATGTTAGTCTCAATCACTCGAACAATATACTCACTATAATCAACCTTACTAAAAGCTCGGTCTCACTTAGAGTTCATCTAATTAACAGAGCAACAATTAAATTAAGGAGCATCACATATGAACACACATCCACACTCAATAACACGGTGTACTTGCATCAATTCCCTTAGCCTTTTAATCATCATAAACATTTTCATAAGAGGAAGCACTTTCTAGTTATATCCAAGCAAGGCTTACCTCTTGCGTATGCATCGGCAATTACTTCCGCTAAGAGCAAACAATCGATTAATCCTCCTAGCCACAATCTAGGGAATGCACTTGCCTTTTACCGACGAAGAATGGAGTGGCATACGGCTGAAGCCACTCCCGACAGAACCTTCTCTGCAATTAAATAATAATCATCCAACTCAACTTTATGCACACTCGAAACACGTGATAAAAGAAAACAACTCTTTTGCATAATTTGACTTCCCAGGATTAAAGAAAGCCTGAATTTAGAAAATATACACACAATATAACTTAAGACAACAAACTACCTAAACAAAATCACTAGAACTAGTGCCATTAAATCTCAGGAAGATGCAACATGAAACATATGCGTTGAGTTCTGGGATAGTCAGTAGTAAACCTCCATAAGAACTAGTCACATACATTGATAAGCTACCAAGCGTAAACAATCACTTCCATTTACCTAGTACTATCTACAGGTATATTATTGCTCCATCCAAAGTATTCAGTATGGCATGCAACAACTCTACAGCATAATCTTTCTTATTGCATCTTATGCACGCCAGTAACTAGTTCATCAAAATGTTCGAACCTGAGAATATAGGCAGCATTCATTCCATTGCCTAAAATACATAGATATAATCAAACATATTATAAAAGCATTCAACCCACAGCCAATCCAGGCAAGAAGTTGCAGTATATAAATATTACCATATCGGATAAACAAGCTCCAGGAAGAATAATTCAGCATATGACCTTCTCAGATTCATACACACAACAAATCAGAAAGCACATCAACTTTTCTTTTTAATCAACAAGCTCTTGGAAAAACAACATCATTCTCATGAAAACCTAGCTAAGCATTTGATCAAACACTTGGCATACATACTAGAAACCAAAATACCACAAATTCCATTGCTTGAGCTCTCACCACAAGAAGCAAGGGAGAGGCGTTCTTAGAGGAGGCTGCTGCCGAACACTTCTTCTTCTTTGCCCTCTGGTGTTCTTTTCTTTGGCGCCACTTTCTTTGGAGCTCGACAAGGGGACACCAAGCCAGAGGGGAGGGCTAAGCCGGCTGGGGAGGCGGCCGGCCGGGAGGGCAGGGGAGCAAAGCAGGAGGAAGCCAGAGAGGGGGGCGACGACAGGCCAGGCAGGGCGCAAGGGCAGTCGGCCAGGGAGCTGAGGGCGCAGGAGAGCAGTCGCCAGGGAGTTGAGGGTGCAGGGGAAATCGCCAGGGAGCTGAGGGCGCAGAGGAAATCGCCAGGGAACTGGACGCTAGCAAGGGAAAAAAATGTCGGCTAGGGAAAAATCTGCCTCCAAGCTTTTCAACCACACAAAGGAGAGAGAGAGATTAGGTGGGGGAGGGGAAATTCCTAAAAACCCCTCCAAACCAAAGCCCATCTTTTAACCATTAGTGCGAACCAAATAATTTAATTCTTGGCGCAAAAAGACAAATGCCAGGA
This sequence comes from Guadua angustifolia, assembly GCA_036346375.1. NCBI lineage: Eukaryota > Viridiplantae > Streptophyta > Magnoliopsida > Poales > Poaceae > Guadua > Guadua angustifolia. The sequence continues at coordinate 8,605,186 of CM070510.1, read as the reverse complement.
AAAAACACACTTGCCGCAAAAACTAAACAGCTCGGAAGATACCTCATTCCGAAAACTAGGGCAAAAATCCAAAACCTTTAATAACAGCTTCACTTGCGCGACGATAAAAAAAATAATTCCTCCCGAGTAAACACTCTTGAATCACAAAGGAGAAATCTTTACCGGCCGAAAATCCTAGCAGAAGAGATCTTCGGTATTACAATTATTTCATCAAGGTTTGCATATTAATCTTATTAGCCCAAAACCCTTAAGTGTTAAGCTCATGCTTCATTTTCTTGCTGATTCCGTATAACGTAAACTTTATAAAACCACTTTAGGCTTTTTAGCGATGAATATAATGTTGCGTCCAAATCCTAAAACTTATGAAATTAGCTTAGTAGTGCTCTCCAAAGTATAGAGTACCCTATTATGAAAAGGTAATCTCATTTCACCATGATTTGTATATTAATCTTGATAGCTTAATAACCCTAAGTAGTCACCATGCTTAAGTCCGTAATATGAGTGAATGAACTTTCAGTATGAGTAAGAAATCATTGATTAAGATATTTGTATCGCCAGAGCCATCTCAAATATCGTGTAAATTAGGCTTGTAGCCTAAATCAATAGGTTAGCTTTTTATAACTAGAATATTAATTAAATGTGGCTTTGAATCTGAATCCTAATTAAAGGTAATAATTCACCTCAAACCTGAAATGATTAATTCTATCTAATCTTAACCAATTTTTGCATCTTGAATTCGTAAAATAAAATTAATAAATTCATAAAGAGCAATCCCTGTTTCTCGTAAAGAGTTTTATTTGTTCTTGCTATCTATTTTCTTTTTACCGTTATTGAAGTTAGTATTTTGCTATATTTTCCTTTGATCGACGTGTAGAATCTGACACCTTTGATTCTGTCGTCGCCTTCGTTAACCACTCCTCGTTTTCGTCATAAACAAGAATTAAGCAAGGCAAGCACCCCTTTGATCATATTGATCCCAGTATTTAATTTTCCATTTGTTTATCAAATGGTTTTATGCATGCGTTTACTTTATGTAAATTGCTATTTTGTGGATTTGTAGTTATACCTATTGTCTCATGAATCTCCTTTGATGATTATGAACATGTGAACCTTGATAACCATAGATTAAGGTTAGGCATTACTTAATGTCATCATGGGTATATGCAATTACTTAATCATGCTTAGCCATGCTTTAGAATCAATGAGGTAAATGATCAGATCAAATTTGTTTCCTGAAAACCTTGGGAATGGCACTATTGGTTGCAGGTATTTTGATTAAAAACCTAAAATAAAACTATGGTTTTGACGTGGGTGATTATTGGCAATAGCCGGAAGTGCAATAAGGGTCTTGCACGTAGTGTAGGGTGAAGTATAGCCCGTGTCAGATTAAGGACCGAACATCATGTTGTATGATCCGAGATATATCCGTACAAACCACAAGTGTTGTTTATGGGGCATCCTTAAACCAATTAAGTTACCTAGTTTAACTTTGCATTTATGGAAGGCGGGACGTAGCACAGGCATTCCTTTTTAGGTCTGCTTGAAGGGGTTTCTACTTTCCAATGCAACGGTGTACGCCGTACTATGGGAGAGTTCCATCATTTCTATGCTCTGAGTTCTCTTACCATAGTATGGGTTCACGTCCCGGGCTAGTGCAAAGTTAACCTAGGTAATGTAAAGGTTTTCGTCATGAACATTCTGGCCACCACGCTTACGTTGGGATGTGAAGCGTGTGGCAAAAAGAAAAGGTCATGTCTTGTGGGTACAGTTGTACACCTCTGCAGAGTATAAATCTAATCGATTAGCCGTACCTGCGGTCATGGGAGTCTTGGTGAACTGATGCGAGTTAGATGTTTTATTATTTCCAAAAGGGCTTGGTTTCATTTGTTTCTCAACTGATGTTTATGTCAAAGGGCCGATATTGATGGATTTCAGGAATTGGATTATTCGTCGCTCATGTCATGAAGGACTGTGAGTGTTACTTATGCTTTACTTATTTGTTATCAATCAAACTTGCTCTTATAAATTCCGTTTGCAAATAACTTAATTTACAAATTCAATTTCGCTTTATGCAATTTAACTGTAGTAGCCTCCTTTGACTTGGCCTGCATTCATGCATTTGCAAATACCACCTTAAGTCTTGTGGAGTACGAAAGTACTCACCCTTGCTTAATTTATTGTTTAAGTGGATTAGTTAGCGAAGCTCTGAAGGTTTGTTTTCATCGCAGGATGCAGGATTTTCATTGAAGCGATCTTTTCTAGGGATTTATGCCTCGTCAGTTGCCTGCGGGATGGATGGGCACACTACCAGGCTTTGCTTCTTTTGCTGCCTTATGCTCTGAGTTGTAAGATTCTTTGTATACTAGTTTCTGCTTAATTAATATATTGTATGGTTGTGATTCCAATTGTTGTAAATATGCATACTAGCTACTGATCCAGGGACTGGTTCTATGTGCACATGAGATTTCTATTTTTGCATTCTATGTAAAAATGGGGGTCGTTACAGTTGGTATCAGAGCTATACTGACCATAGGATAAACCCTAGATAGAATGGTTGTTAGTAGTAGAATAAACCAATTCAAAATCATATTTTTCGAAGCTAGTATAATTGCAAAACATAGACTTTGCTATTCTTTCCTCTTTCTTAGGATCTTATTCTTACCCTACTTTCATTTTGTTTTGTAAACAAATACCTCTTTCCTTAAAAATAGTTTATCTCCACTATTGCTTCTGAAGATGTCCGAGACTTGTCGCTACCATGCTTCATGCCAGCCAAAGAAGTCTACAATGTCTGCGACAACAATTTCAAGGAAACATACAATGCTTCACTAACCTGGACAAAAGCAGAAGTAAAGCTCGAAGATTCTACTTTATGAAGAGACAGCGTCACCCAACAGTAAAATGCGAAAGATAGAATCTACCTTAAGATAAGAACCCTTACGCGTAGCATATTATTCCGCTCTAGTTATGCAATTTATGTTGTCGTTATGTCTTGCTACTTGAAATTGGTTTTTATTCTAAATGTCAGGACTGATTTTGTGTGAACTTAACCTCTAGGTTAAAGTTTCGCAATAAGTTGTCCTTATGTTTGGATATAGAAAACTCAACCCATAGGATAAATAATAAATTATAAAATAGTTTATCTCTTCTTTCTACAAAACTTTTTACGAACTTATCTCCTCTTCGTAGAACTTCTCATCTGTGTATACTTTTTGGGCATTAACCTTTCTTAAAATTTAACCTTATCAAGATTAGTAACATAGTCTCTATTACTACTCTTAGCTTTACTTGAAACCACACCATCCATATATAAACCAAGGCTAAGATCATACCATATTAGTAACCACCAACTTACTTAAGCTGTTTTAGGCTAGTCAAAACCTAATTCTTCCTAATGATAACTATCGACCATGCCTTAAAATTCACTTCTTTGTTTTGCCTAGATTACATACCATGAAAATGAGCTAGGATCAGAAAAGTTCTATACTTCTTAATGGAAACCTTAGAATGGTCACTAAAAAGGAAATTGGAAGAATCAAAACCTTATGTTTTTAAAAAGAAAATATAAAAAGGATAGCATCAGTTATGCATATACTCTTTTCCCATCTATAGAATTTAATCTCCTCATCAATGTACTCATTTCTCCTTTGTAGAATTTTCTTTCTCTACTCCTAAGTTATTCTTTTTAGAAGTATTTCTCTCCTTGTCTTTTTGCAAAATGAAAATTACCAACAAACTTGTTGAAAATAATTTAGGCAACAAGTCAACAACCTCGTGATGTTTGCATCAACAACTTCAAGAAGATAGAAGTAACGAAGCATCACAACTTCTCCGACTTCATCGAAACCTGGGAAGACCGACTTCAACAAGTGGTGCAAGGATTAAAAGAAACTCGTCATCAAATAGTCTACTTTGAAGGACAATATTATTCAAATTACACACTATGCCAGTTATATAGTAAACCTTTATACATAAATACATATGGCTAGTAGAAAAAAATCATAGATACCACCCGTGTACTAAGTTGAATATATATATAGTATTTCTGTGCTATTGAAATTTTGTTGCAAATCTTTTGTATTGTTTCCGGGTTACTCTCGTAAATGTTAAACCATTAGGTTGAAATTTACGATGCGTTAACCCTACTTAATAAGAAAATTTAATTAAAAAGATTTTAAAGAACGAAACGTTGCCTTGTAACCCAATAGAATTTCATCTAAGTAACTTTATCCCAATAAACATCATTGTAGGATATCTAAGTCAAGATCTTTCAGTGAAATCATGGAAAGTGAAATTATGCAAGTCTCTCAACCACCAAGGGATGATAATCCTGCCTTGATCCAATCAAGATGTGAACATCTAGTTGGGATATCCTTCTTGCAACCCGACAGCTGTCGCAATTTCATACCTCCTCAAGGTTCGCAAGAAGATAACTCGGAAGAGCAATTGCCAGAATCTCCATCTATGGTGCAAATGCTGGCCATAATTGAACAAAATCGCCAGTCACACACCTTTCTTCTTCAGCAATTAGCGCAAAGCGATATCACTTGTTACCCTTGTGAAGGCCAATGCTCATTAGAATCGGAAATCGCTAATACAAATCAACATCATCAAGAGAAATTTCAAGCCTTAGTTGCTCAAGAATTGGCAAGTAGAAGAGAAGCTGCTCGAGGAATATTATTAAAAGAATTGGAGAAGCAGTATTTCAACCTTAGCAATTATCATCAAGAAGGTGGTAAATGGCCACAGCCAACGACATGCTTCTTATGTGATGAGGAACATCATTGGGCCAAAGAATGTCCTAAGAAGCAACAAGATGAAAGTTACAAGGAAGATAGGGTTGGACATATAACTAAGCACAGTAAAGTGTCACGAAAGAAACAAAAGTGCTACATCTGTCACAAAAGGGTCATATTACTAATCAGTGCCCCAAAAGAGAACAAACACCTCCCCGCTCTAGTGATCAGCTGCCTAGTACTCAAAATCAAGTGATCAATATTATCTGTTTCCGCTGCGGTAAATATGGACACTATGCATATAGTTGCCCAAAGAAAAACCAACAAGTTTCTAAACTTGCATCTGCTTCAACTCAAGGCAACAACCTCAGTATATCAGATGCGATGCAAATCACTCGTGACGGGTACCCGCGGAAGAAGTCTAGGACCTACCAGATGCAGTACCAAACTGATAATGTCACTCACTTCAACTGAGAAGAATTTGGATATTTCGCCAACATCTATCGAAGAAGAGTTCTACTTCACCTCGTCAAGAAAGACATTAGTAACTTCTAAACTATTTTGAAGACCTAGAAAGCGTCAAGTACTTAGAACAACTCCTGCCTCGATGTTAGACTCTGAATGTAAACATATTCCTCATATGGTTATACCCGACTCTTAATATGGTATTGAGTATGTCTTTTGTGTAATCAATTCCTACAATCAATTTTTGATCCTGTACATTTCATTCATTCATAGTTGCCAAATCCATTGTTTATCAAGGTAATCAATCGAATCAAATCATCAGGATCATCCTATAATTCTTTTACCTCAACCCAATCCTTGAATTATCTCTACCCTGTTCTCAATCTAAAGTTAACCTAGAATGACATTTATTCTAAGCTAATTTCACCAACTAACATCGAACTAAACGGATCAACTGTTGTATTTAAGTATCCTTCTTAATGTTAACATTCGATTCTTCCCAAAAGAATCTAATGACAATGCAGCCTTTCTTTCCCCTCAAATATTCTACATGTACCTCATGCCACTCTCTAAATTAGATTATCCTTATTAGCAATCATAGTTATTCAATCAAAATAGATATGTAGAAAGTACTTGTATCCCTCATCTGCTTACGCAAAACCTAAATAGAAGTATTTCCTATTCTTAACACATCAACTTCGGATCACAAGACGAAGGTCCAGTGAAGCATCTGCAATGAAGACGAAGTACCAATAGAACGACAAGATCACTTTCGAGAACGAATTCCGAAAATCTATCTAGTCCTTGCAAATCTCGAGGACGAGATTTCTGTAAGGGGGGTAGTTTTGTAACATCCTGAAAATTTTGAAACAGTAAAATGTAAACTTTAAATTTGAATGTTAATATTTTTCTGAGTTTCTTGATATTACATATTTTTATTTGGATTTCTTTTGGTTTCTGTGTTGTGAGAATAACCAAATAAAAGAAGAATGAAAGTAAGAAAAGGGAAAAAGGTAAAATGGTAAAAGTAAAAATTTGGAAAAAAACTACCATACAAACCCTAGGCCTTTAGGAAAATCAGTTTTTCCCATAATTAAATTTTTATGAACAAAAATGAGACTTAATTATTGAAAAGACAATTGCTTTGACTAAAAACAGTGCAAGGTGAGATTTAATGCAAAATCTGTAGACTTCATGTCGACCTGATAAAAATACCTTAGTAACCTCAACGTGTTATCTACTCCCAGTAAAAATATCAGAAATTTATCATGTTAAACATGTCATCCAAAAATTCAAATACAGAAACAAGAAAAATCAACAAAGTGGAATGTCAGAATTTTTATAAAACACTGGAGAAATATTTTGAGCTGAAAATTTTACATAAGAATAAATATCCCAAATATATCTGAAAAAAAGTTTCAAAAATAATAGACTTCATTTACACACAAAGAAAAATCAAAATCCGAAAGGGAAATTTAAAGCAGTCTCTAATGTCAGAATTTTAATTAATTCCCTGTAGAACTTTTTGACCCAAAACTTTTACTGGAGGTAGTACACTGACTGGAGACCATATTCAAAAATCCTTGACAAATTGGGCGGTGATTTGATGGCTGTTTTAATGCAAACTTGTTCAAAGAATTTCCAGCCAAAATATCTAGTCTCCCCTTTCTCACCGACAGGCGGGACCCATGAGCTGTGCTGACCCATCCGCTGACGCGAGAAGGCCTGAGCCTTGCTCTCTCTGCCAGTGGACCCGGTCCCACCAATAAGTCTTAGTTTTTCCCCCGGCTTCTCTCTTCTTCCTCCTGTCGCTTGAACCGACTTCACACCTCCGATCGGCCTGCGTTCTCGCACCTCCGCCCAACTACTTCGCGTCCTTGCAGCGCCGCCCAAGCCGTCGATTGCTGCCACAAAGAGCTCCAGCCATACCGCGCCGTATCTGAGCTGCCGGTGTTCATCCTTGTCGCGCCTGGTGGAGCTCGCATCCAAGACCAAGCACAGCCCAACCGGTTCTAACCATGCCCGCCTCTATAAATTGCACCTGGAGATCACTTGAGTCGCATTTTCATTCTCCTCGCCTCTCCCCTTTCTTCCTCTAGCGAGCTCACGCAAAGATCACCTCCTCTTCCACCATTACTGCATAAGCTTGAGCTCAGAACAAACTCAAATTCAGCTAAATCTTCCGCTCATTCCCAAATTCCTTCAACCCATAGCACCACCAAGCTCTACTGATCAAAAGCCCCCAAAATCTTCATCTTCTTACATACAAAATGTCGCCGCCACCGTGAGCTCATCTTCCCCAAAACCGGCGCATGGTGGCAGAGCTCCTTGGTGTTTCTTCGGCCAAGATTAGCCCAAAAACGGAATCACCATGTTGCCCTGATGCTAAAATCGGAACCCCTTCGAGCTTCCTCGCCTTGGTTCTTGCTCACCACCATCCGCCATTAGCGCCGCCGCTAGAAGCTCGGGCGCGCACCTCTCTACTTCGTCTCCGACCGAATGGGCTCCACTGTTAGACGTGCTTTGCTGAGCTGACGCTTCCCAAGCCGTCGCCGTCGCCGTCGCCGGAGCCTCACCGGAGCACCGCCGCCGTCGACCCCTAGCTGCTGCTCTACTTTTCTCTCACTGTCGAGTGGGCCCCCTTGGTCAGTGGCGCGAAAAAACTCCAGCTCAGGGTAAAAGCCACTTCCTCTGATACAAAAGCGTATTTCCAATATTTCATTGCATTTTCCAAATCAGTGAAATTCAATCTTGAATATCTTTTGTAATTTTAATCCAAATTCAGTGGAACAAATTTTCATATTCATTTAAAATCTAGATGAATCTAAATATGCAAAAATATTTGATTTTTGAACTACAGAATAATTATTTGAATTAAACATTAATTATAACCCTATTATGGCCTTTAATACTGAGTTTTGCTCAAGAAAGCATAAAATGATAAAATAAATATTCATGTGATGAATAGACCAAGATGAATTAAAATCTACAAAAATATTTAATTTTTGAGTAATAGAACAATTATTAAAATTAAAATTAATATAAACACCATTATGGACAATATAGCACATATAGAAAATATAATTCTTAAAATCATTAAATAAATTTTTATGTGCCTCTGGGACCATAATAAACTTAAATATACAAAAATATTTAAATTTCAACTCAGTTTAAATTATCTACTCTATAATCACTAGTAAACCTTCATATGGCCATTAACAAAAGTAAAAGCATAAAAGCTCATAAAATGAGGAAATAATTTGTATTAATTTCCTGAAGATAGTAAGGATCCATGTATGTAAAAATATTTAAGATAAGACTTAATTTGCATTCTTTTAACGAAAGGAAATGTTAATTACAACAATAAGTAAATAGGTAATCAATTGCAATTAAAGTCATAATAATGCCAAACCAACTTTAAAATATTTCTAGGATTGCTTACTATTAACACCTGAAAAATGAATCAAGAATCATTAACAGTATAGTTGGAAATCAATTTTGAATCTTGGCCAATTTAAAATTACCGATATGATCATTTAGACTACTTCAACTGTAGATAAAATAACCTGTCTAGATACTAAAACTTATAAAACTAGTTCAGAAATACTATACAAAGTTTATTCTACCATGTTCTATAGAAAGAATATTATTTCATCAAGGTTTGCATATTAATCTTGTTAGCCCATAACCCTTAAGTGTTAAGCTAACGCTTCATTTTCTTGCCGATTCCGTATAACGTAAACTTTATAAAACCACTTCAGGCTTTTCAGCGATGAATATAATGTTGCGTCCAAATCCTAAAACTTATGAAATTAGCTTAGTAGTGCTCTCCAAAGTATAGACTACCCCATTATGAAAAGGTAATCTCATTTCACCAAGATTTGTATATTAATCTTGATAGCTGAATAACCCTAAGTAGTCACCATGCTTAAGTCCGTAATATGAGTGAATGAACTTTGAGTATGAATAAGAAATCATTGATTAAGACATTTGTATCGCCAGAGCCATCTCAAATATCGTGTAAATAAGGCCTATAGCCTAAATCAATAGGTTAGCTTTCTATAACTAGAATATTAATTAAATGTGGCTTTGAATCTGAATCCTAATTAAAGGTAAGAATTCACCTCAAGCCTAAAATGATTAATTCTATCTAATATTAACCAATTTTTGCATCTTGAATTTGTAAAATAAAATTAATAAATTCATAAAGAGCAATTCCTGTTTCTCGTAAAGAGTTTTATTTGTTCTTGCTATCTATTTTCTTTTTACCGTTATTGAAGTTAGTATTTTGCTATATTTTCCTTTGATCGACGTGTAGAATCCGACGCCTTGATTCTGTCGTCGCCTTCGTCAACCACTCCTCGTTTTCGTCGTAAACAAGAATTAAGCAAGGCAAGCACCCCTTTGATCATATTGATCCCAGTATTTAATTTTCCATTTGTTTATCAAATGGTTTTATGCACACATTTACTTTTTGTAAATTGCCATTTTGTGGATTTGGTAGTTAAACCTGTTGTCTCGTGAATCTCCTTTGATGATTATGAACATGTGAACCTTGATAACCATAGATTAAGGTTAGGCATTACTTAATGTCATCATGGGTATATGCGATTACTTAATCATGCTTAGCCATACTTTAGAATCAATCAGGTAAATGATCAGATCAAAATTGTTTCCTGAAAACCTTGGGAATGGCACTATTTGTTGCGGGTATTTTGATTAAAAACCCAAAATAAAACTATGGTTTTGACGCGAGTGATTATTGGCAATAGCCGGAAGTGCAATAAGAGTCTTGCACGTAGTGTAGAGTGAAGTATTGCCCGTGTCGGATTAAGGACCGAACATCGTGTTTTATGATCCGAGATATATCCGTACAAACCACAAGTGTTGTTTATGGGGCATCCTTAAACCAATTAAGTTACTTAGTTTAACTTTGCATTTATAGAAGGCGGGAGCTAGCACAGGCATTCCTTTTTAGGTCTGCTTGCAGGGGTTTCTACTTTCCAATGCAACGGTGTACGCCGTACTATGGGAGAGTTCCATCATTTCTATGCTCTGAGTTCTCTTACCATAGTATGGGTTCACGTCCCGGGCTGGTGCGAAGTTAACTTAGGTAATGTAAAGCTTTTCGTCATGAACATTCTGGCCACCACGCTTACGTCGGGATGTGAAGCGTGTGGCAAAAAGAAAAGGTCATGTCTTGTGGGTACAGTTGTACACCTCTGCAGAGTATAAATCTAATGGATTAGCCGTACCCGCGGTCATGGGAGTCTTGGTGAACTGATGCGAGTTAGATGTTTTATTATTTCCAAAAGGGCTTGGTTTCATTTGTTTCGCAACTGATGTTTATGTCAAAGGGCCGACATTGATGGATTTCAGGAATTGGATTATTCATTGCTCACGTCATGGAGGACTGTGAGTGTTACTTTTGCTTTACTTATTTGTTATCAATCAAACTTGCTCTTATAAATTCCGTTTGCAAATAACTTGATTTACAAATTCAATTTCGCTTTATGCAAATTAACTGTAGTAGCCTCCTTTGACTTGGCCTACATTCATGCATTTGCAAATACCACCTTAAGTCTTGTGGAGTACGAAAGTACCCACCCTTGCTTAATTTGTTGTTTTAGGTGGATTAGTTAGCGAAGCTCCGAAGGTTTGTTTTCGTCGCAGGATGTGGGATTTTCATTGAATCGATCTTTTCTAGGGATTTATGCCTCGTCAATTGCCTGCGGGATGGATGGGCACACTACCAGGCTTTGCTTCTTTTGCTGCCTTATGCTCTGAGTTGTAAGATTCTTTGTATATTAGTTTCCGCTTAATTAATATAATGTATGAGTGTGATTCCAATTGTTGTAAATGTGTGTACTAGCTACTGATCCAGGGACTAGTACTGTGTGCATATGAGATTTCTATTTTTTTTACATTCTATGTAAAAATGGGAGTCGTTACAAATAGACGTTCAACTGTGTTCAAGCGGCTGGCGTGGCATACACCACGTGTGAACAGATTCACCTGTTCAAATGTTCTGCTTGCGTGCAAATCGTGCCAGTCACACTAGGAATTTTCTCATCCCTTACAACTTGTCCGTTGCGAATCAAGGCCAGACCTATTCCAGTTAGGGTAAATACAATAATAAAGTCAGTTGCTTACTCCATCTTTTATCTATGTCATTTAGAATAAGTACTAAAGTTAGCTTATACAATAACTATCTCTAAAAGTTGACTCGAGATGTTGTGCATTAACTATCTCTTCTCTCTTGTACATAACTAATCTACTTATACTATGCTTACTACTAAATAAGAGTCAGCTCTTTTCTTTCTCATCTTTTCTCACTCTTCCATATAAAACAAAACTGGTGTGGACATGCTAAAAATAAGCTGAGGTGGCCTTATTATATATGCCCTTATATAGTTGAGTGTATCTGTACTTGCGCACGCATAACGGCACGAGCTAATTAATACCTTGGGCAACAAGTAACCTCTCCCTTGTTAATTAAGCTCTTAGATCTTATTTAGACGCCTATTTTTAGACAAGATTTTTGTGAACGGATCAAAATTTAAACTAAAATTCTGACCTATCCCTAGAAATCTTGATTGAAAATAGACCTCTTGTTTAACAAGGTCCTAGACTACTTGTAAGGAGGTCATCCGATCCCTTGCGTGTAAAAACAGACGTACACGGCGGAACCCAATGCTCAAAACTGCAACCGAGAAGAGTCATGAGTGCGACGCACGACTTGCATGCAGGAATCTTGTGTACGTCCATCTGGTCGGTTCGTAAAGACAATCTTTCCTCACATGCATGCACCTATATATGCTATTGAGATCTAAAGGCCTCACGTCAAAAAGGTTTCGCTCGGTAAGGAGGAGGTGCACACGGGTGAGATTTAAAAATTCTTTCACGTCTGAAAACCAAGGTCTCACGAAATTTTGATAATATTTTAATTCTTGATATATGCATGCTGGTTTTATGGAACAAAGGTAGGACCCATGCCAAGCGTGTGTATACGCATCATCCTCCCTTTTTTCAAGAAAAGCCTCCTCGGCTTTTGAATACCTAAAATATGTTGATAAAAGAAAACAACGTATATGGTGTATTCGTCGAACCAACACGTATGTATTCTACATCATCTAGAGATCGCAGGAAAAATGTGTAATGTGAGACCCTCCTTTTTGGATGGGAGGATTTCACGTGCATACAGTACAAATCCCATGATCAATGACCAGTACGTACCTTCTCAAATTGAAATCACAACCATACACAGTATTTATTACATATTACAGCGGAAGCAATTTTATACATAATATTCCTGCAAACCAAAATAAACTTGCGATGGAAACATTTTTATTTTGTAGTTTTGTTTTAGCCTAAAATTCCACAGGCAACACTGACAAGGTAAACCTTAGAAAAACTTATCGCTGATATCCCCGTAACTTGAGTCAAAGTATGATTCTTGGGGTTATTCTGTTTCTTCACCTAAAAACAATAATAATAGCAAGGTTAAGTACATTGTGTACTCTACAAGACGTTTGCAAACCTATAATAAATGTAGGCTTGTATCAAGAGAAAAGCTAATATGATTATTTTGCAATAAAAAAAAGCAAATTTGAATTGTAAATATCGAGTAATAGATTTGCAAACAGAATTATGTAAAAGTAATTTGACTAGTATATAAAATAATAAGAATATCATAAATATAACAACTCACAATCCTGCATGATGTAAGCATCAAATCGTTCAACCACTAGTCTTTACCAACACATGGTAAGTGAAAGAGTAAGCAATCACCATCTACCATTTATTTATGCTTTAACATTTGTGTAACTTACAAAAAGAAAAATATAGAAACACCTCTATTAATATGTGGAATTTTTCACTTGTTTCATGTGGAAATTGAACTATTTTATCTGATAGAGGACTAAAATCTAGGCGCATGCATCTCCCTCTTACTAAAAAGACAGAAACAGAAAATGTGCACTTAACCTGCAGGCATGCAGAGATTGGCTAGTGGACTGGCGTCCACGTCATGAGACTAACTGACATGTGGCCAAGAAATGCGCTGAAGTTCAGAAATATCCACTTCGTTTTGCTATGGTCGATCGGATGCTAATGTAGGAAGTAGCAGTCACCAGAATCAAAACTCCAAAGACCAGGGCATGCACCGTTGTCGTTCTCGTCCGTGTCGTCCGCCGTCGTCGATGACATCTGCAAGTACGCATGGCTCCCCATACCGGTTGGTGAGTAGAGCAGCGTTGGGTTCGCTATCAGCTGGGACCAGTCGAAGCCCTCGACCGAGAGCACCTGCACCGGGGGCAACACCACGCTTTCCACGGGCACGTAGTCATAAGCCGTGAGATCATCGGTTGCTTCTTCCCGTGGAGCCGTGGCGGCTCCGGCGGGTGCAGCCTCCCGGTTGGCGTACGACACCGCGGCAGCATACACCTCCTGCGGGTCTCTGGTGCGGGCGACGGCGGGCGGCGACTCTGGGAAGTTGAGCCTGGCCTCGGAGCCAGGACCGCGGAGACAGACGAACGCCGCGTCGAATGCATGCGCTGCCTTCTCCGGCGTGTCGTAGGAGCCGAGCCATATCCGCTCATGGTGTTGGGCAGCCGGATCTCCGATACCCACTTCCCCCACTTGCGCAACAAGACGCCTTGTACTTTCTCTCCGCCGCATCAGTAACACCCGACTCCCACGGAGTCCGGAATGCTAAAACACCCAAATTTACGAAAATTTCGCAGCACCTCCTCTAAAACTATGGACATCCACTCGTGAGACAAAAGAATAGCATAGTTATAATATCATTCTAGCAGGTCCTTAGTTAATCAATCACACACCCAACAGAAATTAATAAGTTTCATCACGATGAACAATAAATTACAATCACCTCAATTACAATTACAATTGAGACTTGACACTACGCACGATTTAATTCAAATAACGGTGATTGCAGCCGTGTTCGTGCTACTACTCCCAACCCACTGAATCAGCTTCAAGGTACCTAGAACAGAAAGCAAACAAATGTGAGTCGAAGACTCAGCAAGTACAACAAAGTAGCAATATCAATAACAATTAACATATGTAAATCATAAACATGTCTATACTGTGGAATCCTAAATTAACAAGTATAACAAAAGAAGCAATCTTTATCGGTTACCTCATCAACTTTCTGGTTCACGGATTTCACATACCTCAATAGACCACATGGAACGAATCCACGACCCGATCCATTCTTAACCCTGTAATTTACCCTCAACCCAAAGGTCATCCGCTGCCATTCACCATCAGCTTACCATGCAATGCATCCAACAAAACATATACGAGGAATTTGGCACACGACTTATTTACACAATTTTTTGGGGGAGTTACCTCCACACCTTACCATTCACCACAAGAGCCATTAAGTTATGTACAAAGCTGAAATATACATCACACAAACATAAAAATACAAAATCTGCATAAGACATCACACAGATAGGAAAGTACAGAATCTGAATAATACATCACACAGACATAAAAATACAAAATCTGCATAAGACATCACACTCCTACAATCATGTAATGCACTCAAACCATTTTCATCGACTTTATTCGAGTTCAAAACTCAAATTTCACTCCACGATATTCATACAATATAACTAGCAAAGCAAAGAAAAGAAATGCACTAGTTCATCAATTCAAATCAATTTTCCCCTATTTGGGTTGAGCCCACGACTCGACCACCAATTACCATAATCACCGTCCATATGACACACCTTTTACCATAACACTCATTATTAAAGATGCAATGCATATGAATGCTCATTTCCATGCACGTACCGGTACTGCCGAGTGCCCACCCGTCGGTGTGCACCCTCACGTCCCTTCCATCCCGTAGATGGAAGGTGCCTACTCTTACTGTCTCGCTCCCATTCACCTCGATGAATGGGACTACGAGGTAGGACTTTCGTGTTCACTACGTGTGAACACAGAGGCCCACATCAGCATGGGTCGCCTCTTCCATCATGAATGCACAATTGCAAATAACATAAGCTAATTTGCAAACTACATTCACTTCTCACATTTGCATAGCCATAGCTAAATACATGAACATCAGCCACTCCTCACATCCATAAATTACCATTCACATCATTAACACTCATAATCGCATTTGCAACACTCAATAACCACATTCTCCATACTCGTAATCACCTTCTCAACATTCATATTCACACTCTCATCACCATTACTCGAGTAATTACTAATTCCATCTATCTTGATCAAAAATCAATCCATTTTCGCAATCCAATTCCATACTTTCAATATTCCCACTAGCCTATCGAACTAGTGAACGTAAATATGAAACTAAACTTTAGCAAGACGTCATCACGGCATCTAGACGGAATTCATTAAACAGCGCTCATAGCATTCAATCCAGGGATGCAGCAAAATTTCATGACGGCAAGGCATATACAGTTCATCAAACGAATCATAACACGTTCAAACAACGATACACTTGTATCAGATTACTTACCCTTTTTATCAAAAGATAATTAGCTTACTAGACATGCTTATAAACACGAATACAATCGTAGGGTAAGCATATACATAACACAAGCAAAGAACTAAACACCCTATAAGGGATATACGGGTTGCACTTGCCTTTAACCGCGGGAAGAATGGGAATATCGAGAAGTTGGCGCCTCCCTCGAAGCTACTCCTCCTGAAATAACATGGGCAACCTCAACTTTCCCATTCTAGATGGTTACAACAATAACACATGCAACACTGCTACCCATTAGTGCAAAACAGCCCCCAAAATCTGCCGGGTGGAAATTCCGGACAGCAAGCGCTATAACTAGCTTAACCTAATTGGTCCAACCAAAAAAATGGGGTTCTTTAACCTTAATAACTATAAGAGGCCAACCTACAACTACCTCGCAGCTACACACGCGAGAGATGCCATGAAGGCCCCCAAAATCATACCCTAAAATTCAACCGAAAAACTGAGCTCGCTGCAAAATCCCAACTTCGGGACAAAACTTCCAAATAGCGTAACTATTAATTGGCTCAACGGATTTTAGCGTTCTTATACTCGAAACGACCGCAAGGGAATGAACTACACGAATAATATAACCAAGCACTCAGCCAATGCACCCGCAGCTCCCAGATCGAAGATGAACACAGACTATACCAATCGCGACAAGAATTGGACAGCACCCGCTAAAAATAGTCATAACTTCCAAACCGCTGAACGGAATTTAGCGATTTCGGTCTCTATTGAAAGGTAATTCAATTATCTACAACATTCGTTATAGCCAAACCCCCAGGAAACACTTGTAGAATTTTCCATTAGCAGCTCTAACCAAGGACAAAAATCTGTCCGAACAGAACATTCTCATTCACTCTAGTCTCTCTATTTCCTCAACCTCCAACATCTCAAAATCATGAATCCTAGCTAGACAATAGTACAAACACCTTGCATGCAAGCAACTAACTCCCCAAATTTTCTAGGGTTTTACCTCAATCCTCTACATGGAGGGAAAAGGGAGGTGAGGGAGAGGTTGCTGGTGCTGCTGCTAGCTGATGCCGCCAGAGAGGAGGCTCGCCGGAGGGAAGCCGCCGGAGTTGGGGGAGGACGCCGGAGCTGCTGGCTGCCTTCGGTTGTTGCTGCCGCGCCGAGCTAGAGGGGAGGAAAGCCAGGAAGGGCGCCAGCTACTGCTACTCTTGCCGAGCCAGAGGGGAGGAGAGGTGGCGCCGGCAGTGCTGGGGGAGGAGGAGCACACGGGTGGAGTGAAGAAGAAAAGCATTGCTTGGTTGGGAAAAAGTGGAGAGTGACAGGAGGGAGTCGGGGCTGGCTTGGGGGAAAATAAAGCAAGCTGCAATGACAGGAGGCCCCCACATGAACTAATTTCTGCACTCACAAATGGAGACCACCACAGATCACACACGACCAAAATTCACACTTGAAACACCTATCATGATACCTTCCCTTTTATTTATAATAGACAGGGGTGGTTACTACAAAAAAAACACAACTGCTGAAACACAATACTGCTCACAAATCACAAGACAACACTTCACACAATCACACCATAGCTTTCACACCGGAGGATCGGGATAGAAGATACTTGCAGTATTACAGCCACGCTGCCCGACGGCGACTGCTGCACGTGAGTCTCGGGCGACGCCATCGTTGTCGATGACATATATGTTGGCCGTAAGCGTATGACGAGCTAATGTACGCCGGTAAAGGCTGCGCGAGTTGTCGTCGAATGTTGGTAGCTCGAGTGCTGCCGTGCTTCTGTATGCATGGGAAATTGGGGAAGCTCGGGATCGATTGGTGCGGGCCGCGACCGCCTTCGCGGAATTTAAACGGTTCGGTGTGACTCGTCGGGGAGCTGGAGCACAGGAGACGACGCGTTGGACGGTGATGTGTACGGACGCTTACCCAGCTGTCCTTCCAGCGTGTTCAACTGTCCAGCGTGTTCAACTGTCCAGCGTGTTCAGCTGGGACAAGAATTGAAATCACGTTTTTTCTCTAAATCTCGCTTATGGCCGAAGAACGAAATCTTGAAGAGATTTAGAAATTTCAGACAAGTACAAAAACAAAAATTCAAATCTGAATTTGTTTTCAACCGAGAAAATCGAAATTTCAGCCAGTTTTGCCGAGATCTCGACAAGATTTATCGAGATCTCAGCAAAATTCTATTATATTATAATATTATTATGTTTCAAAAAATGAAAAATTTTGAAATTGCTACAGTAAAAACGAAATATCATTTTTTGAGCGAAATTTCATGAATTTTGACTGGAATTTGAACTTTTGGGGCCGGATTTGACTGGATTTGGTCCAATAACCGATAAGAAAGTGATCTTCTATGAAAATTTGTTGAAAAAATGAATTTTTGAGACATTTTAAAATTTTGGCAGAAGCACTGTTAGATTTTTATAAAATTGTACAAGCTTGATAATAAGTTGATAATTTTATGATACTATATTAAGTAATGTAGGATCATACATAAAATTTTTAGAATAATTGAAGTTAATTTTTATATTTAAAAATAAAAAATAGAATGAATATAATTGAAACAGTTAACTTGTCAGAATTTTATAAATTTTCTCGAGCGTGATCATGATCTAAAATTTTTACGAGAGATTACTAATTGCCTCAGTACCATTATATAAAATTTAAAAAATTAAATTTTTTTGCTTGCTCAATCAAATCTATGTAACCACTGAACTTCATTTGTTATATTATATTTCAAAAATCAAACAGAGAAAGAACATAAATGGTATTGTGCCTTGTAAGAATTTTATAAATTCACTGGGGGTGATCATAATTCAAAATTTTTATGAGATATTTATCATTTCTTTATCAACCTTTTGTCAAATTTTCAAAAATTTTAACAAAATTTTGATTGCTAAAGCAAATCTATGTATTGATCATCGGGTTTTTATTAGGACGTAGCACTGTTAGGATTGTTAAAACATATTTAAGCATGATCATCATATAAAACTTTTATATAACCATTAATACTACATCAGGACTATCCAAAAAAAATTTCAAAATTTTATAATATGGTTTGGACAATTTTTCATTTCATTCAAATTTGCCGATAAGCCTTTTAAGAGGACAGTAGCATTGTTCGGATTTTTAAAATTCATGATATTTTATCATTATCTGAAAATTTTATGAGAATATTATAGATATTTCAAGACTATCCACAAAAAATTTCAAAATTTTAACCTCGTTTGTTTTAATTTTCATTCGGTTCAAACTTGTCGGTTAGCATTTTATCAGGATAGTAGCAATGTTTGAATTTTTAAAAATTTCTCAGATTTTATAATCAACTGAAAATTTAATGGAAGCATATATAATGTGTCAGAAACCTGAAAAAAATTGAAAATTTTTTAACATCATTTGGACCATTTTTCGATTAGTTGAAATTGGGCAAAATTTCAAAAATTTCGAACGAAATTTCGAATTTTTGGTCGAAATTTCAAAAATTTCATTAATAAAAATATAGGATTTGAATTTTTCTTTTTGAATTTTGAACGGATTTCGTCCGAAATAATGAAAGTTCGAATTTCGGCCATAGGAGACGACGCGTTGGATGGTGACGTGTACAGATGCTTACCCAGCTCTCCGTCCAGCTTGTTCAACTGGGACAGGGAAGGATGGACTACGCGCGGTGTTCCTGTACATTTTGTTACGAGATAAGGTATTTATAATCGTTTCGGTTAGAATCTATCTTTTATGTGTAGACGAATTCGAAATTATTTCTTATGTTTTTCAGTATATATTGGGCAGCTCTATGTACATGAATCAATCTAATAAAGCGAGAGACCAGAATTTCCTCCCTACATTGTGTGTGCTCCTGTTCTTGCTTTTGTGATTTCGTTGGTATACTGTTGATTGATCATGGGTGAACGACTACGTTTTATAACACGTTATCAACACAAAACTCTACAAGGATGAAGCCCTAGATCAGTCTACGGTGGCAGCATGAGATGCGCAACTGTAACATCCCAAAAATTCTAATAAACTAAAAATAAATATTTTGAATTTGAGTATGATCATTTCTGAATTTTCTTGGTATTATTGGTTTTTGTTTGGATTTCTTTGGATTTATTCTTTATGTGAAAAATCCAACAAATGGAATTAAAGAATGGATAATGGTAAAATGATAAAAGGTATAATTAAAATTTTAAAAATTTATATTAAATTTTTTTATCTCTCCGGTAAACTTTTTACCAAGTAAAATTAATTTTTACTGTACAGTAAAAATAATTAATAATTGAAAAGACAACCTTTTGACTAAGTACAATGTACAGTTGGAATTAATGAAAAATCTTCCCACCTTATCTCATTCTAAGAAAATTACTATAGTGACCTTAATACAGTAGTAACACTGGGTAAAAATATTAAAAATTAATAAAATCGTTTGTAGCTTTTAAAAATACAAAAACAGAAGCATGGAAAATCTGAAAATTTGAGTGTCAGAATTTTTAGAAAATAATTACCCTATTTTTTGACCTGAAAATTTTATGGGAGCACTATTATATCATTTATAAATCAGATAAAAAATGTTAAAAACAAATAACATTATTTTTGTCCCTAAAGAAAAGAAATTCCGAAAGAGTGTTTTTGTGCAGTAGGCAATGTCAGAATTCTATTTAATTCCCTGTAAAATATTTTGAGTTAAAATTTTTATAGAAAGTCGGTCACTTCCTGGAGACTTCAGTCAAAAAGTTTGAAAAATTTGGACGGTGATTTGATGACTGTTTTCTTGCAAAACATGTGCTGTCCCTGGCAGTCCTTCGCCCTTATCTCGATTCTCCCTATGCCAAGTGGGCCTGACCCAGCCAATTGCTCCTTCTTCCCCACGAAGCCAGCTCGCAGCAACACAACGGCATGCCATTTTTCAGAGATTTCACACCAAGCACCGCCTTTTCCATGGCTATAAAAGCCGGCCAAGCTCCCTGCTTATTCCTCACAATCCTTAGCACCTCCACTTCCTCTCCCAAGCCTCAATTTGGCACATATTGCTCCATTTTCAATCTCAACCGAAACTCACCATTGCCGGCCAAACTTCTCACCAAGTGCACCATTTTTCAATTGCTCGCTCCTAGAGCATCACCACTACCTCTAACTAAAACCCCCGACCCGACTTGTTGTTTCCTTGGCTATAGAACTCTACCTCTGGGCTCCCTGTTGCGCAATTGTTCGTCGCCGTCACGCCACCGCTGCAGGCCACAGTAGCTCCGGCCAAGACCCTTCATGTCATCAGTGAAGTCCCCTCCTTCCATTTTGACCCTTGCCCGAAGCTCCCTGCGCTTGCTCTAGCTCCGACCGAAGTTCACAGAGAGGCTTCCATGGCGTGACTGTAGCTGTGCCATTTTTCAGAGATTTCACACCAAGCACCGCCTTTTCCATGGCTAGACCAGCGTGCGTGCATATGTACCGTCTGATCTCTCTAGAAGCTAGGCGGCTACTTTTAGGAGCTGTATGCAGCGTACGTGATGCGTGACGCATGCTCCTTGGAGATATTAAAAGGTAGCGTGGCTTCCATCCTCTAATGAATAGAAATTTAACAATTATTAAATGTCAAATATTATATCTTACTGTTAAAGCATAAGTGAATTGTCTACCTTTCTTCACCAGTTTAAGTTTTTGGATGAATTAGCTGATACATATAACTAAATACTTAGTACATATATTTAGTAAACATAATAAGTAGTTATATACTTAGTACATATATTTAGTAAACATAATAAGCAATATTGGAAGGAAGATGAGAAGAAGGCACAACTTTAGTTGAGAAACGGGCTGTCGAAATATTGGAGTTGATATTACAATCGAGTACTAATGCTAATTTAAAATGAGAATCATGATATTCTTGACAAGTTTGTTGAAGATGATCTGAACAAACTTGCTTTGCACCTCATCTTATCGTGTCAGCACTATCTCAATTTTGCTCACTAGACTGATTTGTTTTCGTTGCATCTTTTCCGGCTTTAGTTTATTGGTTTAGAGTTAAATCAGCAATTGGCACAAATGAATTTGCGCTACAAAAATGAGGGAAGGTAAAACCTAACAGGTGTCTTTCTTTGTATTCTTTTCTATTCTACTAATCTACTGTCTTCCTGTATTTGTTTTTCCAAGTGGGATGTTCATGCATTATATCTGATCATGTGAATTGCGTGAAGCACTATTCATATTGATGCTGAATGAATGGTCATGTTCGAAAATCCATTTAACTCTGAAAGTTTGTGTGATTTTGTATGCTGTAAAGTGCATTTTACATGCCTATTTGATTTTTCCTCGTAGATATATTATCAGATTGTCTTCAACATAGACGATGTGGTTTACATTACCCAGATAATGAGTTCCTCTATTTTTCCTTGGATATTCTCTGCATTGCATGATAGGGTGCGTGGTGCGCATGCACCAAATGGCCTAGTTAATTAAAGAAACCGCTAAACATTTGTCAAATGGTTTTCTTTTTTTTAGGGAGATTAGGAATCAAACGTTCAATAGGAAGCTTCCCTTTGTAGTCATCGACACCATACCGCTAAACGATACGTGTAACAATTATAATTAATATGTACAACAAAATTTACAAACGAAGCAAAATGCAAATATATAGTCTTGCAACGTTACAACATTTTTTGAATCTCTATGCAACAATCAAGGACAACGTTTGCAACAAATCGAAATCAACTATACGAAACCAGCCTGAAAAACTGTTACTGCAACATCAAGAAAATAGAAGCTTATGCGCTATCTATGAAATCATGCAACTTTGGGAAAGCAATGCACGTTCAAAGATTTGTTGCTGCAACATTCAGAAAAACAGATGTAACATGTCAAATTACCGTTCCAACATCCCTAATGAACTAGTGGAACAGCTCACATCCTTATATCCAGAATCATGCTGCTCCTTTTTTCCCAAGCTCCTTTGCATTGACACCACCATTCGCCCAGCGTGGTTCACATTCCCTGTAGACCGTAGTTGAGATTGGAGGAGGGGGTAATTATATGAAATATAGTGCCGACATATCACATTTGAAGTTGTAGTATACTAATAGGATTGGTAGACTTTATATCCTTAGCCCCACAAAAAGCAGAGGATCTATTCATATTGCAACATATGCCAGCATATATATATATATATATATACACATATTATTTTTTAGTGGAAATTCATAGTTATTTTTTAATGTGGAAATTTTCGAGTAAGTACTATATTATTCACCAGTGCAATAACAGAGATCACAAGATAAATTCGGGAGTCATGGTAACATAGCACTCCATCCTAATACTTTAATGCACCTTACCCTTGAGCATTGTAATACTTGTTAGTTGGGTATGAAATCATGGAATGAATGCCTCCGTCAATATGACTCTTGGCCAGGTATATCTATTCAGTAGATAATTATCATAGATTTTTTAGAATTTTTCTAGCATTTTATAATAATTTTTTTTCTGCTAATTATTAAGCAATTTTCAGAATTACGAATTAACAGAAGGATAAATTTCACCGTGAAATAAACCTGACATGATGCTAATTACATCTTATGTAACATTTGTTGTTTGGGTATGAAATCATGTAATGAATGCCTCCGTCAACATGACTCTTGGCCAGGTCAACCCGCCCTAAGGGCTCACATGAGGGAGGGAGTACTTCCCGATTCCGAGTGCCAATTAAGAAAACTAGCCTCATGTGTGTTTTCCTTAGACACCAATTGTCATGTATCCGTTCCTTCAAAACAGAAATAAAAAACCAACCACTTATGTCCTCAAGCCCAAATCTGTTTTGATAGCTCGATTATATCCATAATTTTCTAGCATTACTAAGTAATTTTCAGAATTACTTAAATAACAGGAAATAATATGTCCAGCACATATAAACATGGCATAAAGCTAGAAAATAAACCTAGAGCATGGAAATTTCAGAGGATGCTAAATCTCATTTTATCAAGAATTTACGGAAGCTAAAGACCTAAAAATCTGGATTTAATGCTAATTGTCAGATTTTAAGATTTTCAGTCCTTTTTTCATATGGGCTACCGGCCCATCAGGCCTTTCCAGCCATAGCTGGCCAGCCGGGCCGCTCGGCTACATGGCCCAGAAGCCTACCAGGCCATAAGGCTAACTCGGCCTGCGCAAGGCCATAAGGCCCATTTGGCGTGGCAATCAAGGACGGCTAGGGTTTGTGCCTGGCCATAAGGCTCTAGCGGCGGCTCGGCCAAATACGTGCGAGGCGCAGACCTCATATGCCGCCGCATGAGCTTTGGAGCTCTTCCACCGCTTGCGATGAGCCGACGGCTGACGCGATGCACGGCTGCTGGCGCGACGCATGATGGCGTGAGATCGTCAGGGCGATGCTGTGTCCATCGGGTGAGCGAGACGGTCAGCGCGACGCATGGCTGCGGTCGCCCAGCAGGGGCACACAGGCGCATGCTTGTCGCGGCTCTACCGACAGCTAGCACGGGAGCAGCTCGTGTCCGGCGGGCGTGCAGGCACGGCAACTTCAGGCGCGCGGCGTGGACGCAGTCGGTGCATGGCGCTCGGGCATGGCGACAATAGGGCAACGGGTGGCGCGGCTTGGCCAACGTCGAGCGGCAGCACCTAGAAGCCGCGGGCGTGTGCTAGGTGCGCTCAACCGCAGCGGCGACACATCTGCATTCTGCACGGTGGCTTCATCTGCAGCGCAACCGATGCGAAGTGAATACGCACGGCAGGCCCGGTAGGACAGAAGCAGTTGCTCCGACGGCGCGGTATCAGCCCAGCAGTGGCTACTGCTAGAGCCAGCTGCGTCTCTAACTCTCTATCAGAGGTGCACATGGAAAGAAAAACTAGATGCTGTGATATGTACCATGATCATTAATCCCATTGTTACTCCTAATTAGACATGATTCATGAATGAATTTAGTCGACAAGTTTAATCTAGAGCAAAATTGTAGATCTGCCAACAGGGCTAGCAAGGCAATAGATTTTAATCGAGGTTAAACTCGTTTTCCTTGCAACTATTTGTTGGTCAACAGGGCGCGGCTTGGCCACTGGTTGCTCGTTTTCCTTGCAGCTATTTGTTGGTCAGATGCGTTGCTGCATCTTGGACAGCAACGTCGGCGGTAGGTCCTCGTGTCAGGCCTCCTGCCTCCCAGGACGTCATCTCCAGCGCCGATCATCAGGTTGTCCATGAGTCAGGTCATGCGAAATCACGGATCAATTGGTGATTAGAACCAACAATACAAGATCGATCTAATTTGAAAAATATTTAAAGAACGACAATATATGCATCGATCGTTGTTGATGATGGAATGCTCCAGCGCGCCGGACGGCTTCTCCAAGCCGCATTTATGATCGGCTCATCGCTTGACTCAGATTGATCTTGGGCTTGGGTCTTGTAAAGCTTCGTGCTGATAACGTGTTGTAAAACGTAGTCGTTCACCCACGATCAATCAATAGCACGCCAACAAAATCACATGAATCAAGAACAAGAGTATACAATATAGGGGGTGGAAAAATTCTCTCTCGCTTTATTAGATTAATTCGTTTACAAAAGGGGGCACCCGATATATATAGTAGCGTGAGATGAGAATTCGGATTCGACCACACCATAAAGAGATAGAGTTCTAACCATATTTGGTTTAGATTTCCTTATCTCACAACAAGGGTAACTAACATGTGGCCAAGGAGTGTTCCGAAGTTCAGAAATATCCACTCCAAAGACCCAGGCATGCATCGTTGTCGTTCTCCTCCATCTCGTCCGCCGCCGTCGGCGACATCTGCAAGTATGCATGGCTCCCCATACCGGTTGGCGAATAGAGCAGCGATGGGTTCGCTATCAACTGGGACCAGTCGAAGCCCTCGACCAAGGGCACCTGCACCAGGGGCACCACCACGTTTTCCACTGGCACGTAGTCATATGCCATGGGATCATCGGTTGCTTCTTCCCGTGGAGCCGTGGTGGCTTCGGTGCAGCCTCCCGGTTGGCGTGCGACACCACGGCAGCATGCATACACCTCCTGCGGGTCGCTGGTGAGGGCGACGGCGGGCGGCGACTCCGGGAAGTTGAGCCCCGCCTCGGCTCCGGTGCCACGGAGACAGACGAACGCCACGTCGAACGCACGCGCCGCCTTCTCCGGCTTGTCGTAGGAACCAAGCCATATCCGCTTGCGGCTGTTGGGCAACCGGATCTCCGATACCCACTTCCCCCACTTGCGCAGCCGCACGCCCTTGTATTTTCTCTCCGCCGCCACGCTGCCCGACGGCGACTGCTGCACGTGAGTCTCGGGCGACGCCGGCGTTGTCGATGACATGTTGGCCGCAAGCGTATGACGAGCTAATGTGCGCCGGTAAAGGCTTCGCGAGTTGTCGTCGAATGTTGGTAGCTCGAGTGCTGCTGTGCTTCTGTATGCATGGGAAATTGGGGAAGCTCGGGATCGATTGGTGCGGGCCGCGCGGAATTTAAACGGTTCGGTGTGACTCGTCGGGGAGTTGGAGCCACAGGAGACGACGCGTTGGATGGTGATGTGTACGGACGCTTGCCCAGCTGTCCGTCCAGCGTGTTCACCTGTCCAGCTTGAATTGCGTGAAACACTATTCATATTGATGCTGAATGAATGGTGATGTTCGAAAATCCATTTAACACTGAAAGTTTGTGTGATTTTGTATGCTGTAAAGTGCATTATACATGCCTATTTGATTTTTCCTCATAGATATATTGTCAGATTGCCTTCAACTTAGACAATGTGGTTTACATTACGCTGATAACGAGTTCCTCCATTTTTCCTTGGATATTCTCTGCATTGCATGATAGGGTGCGTGGTGCGCACCAAATGGTCTAGTTAATTAAAGAAACCGCTAAACATTTGTCAAATGGTTTTCTTTTTTTTTTTAGGGAGATTAGAATCAAACGTTTAATAGGAAGCTTCCCTTCGTAGTCATCGACACCATACCGCTAAATAATACGTGTAACAATTGTAATCAATACGTACAACAAAATTTACAAACGAAGCAAAATGCAAATATATAGTCTTGCAACGTTACAACATTTTTTGAATCTCTATGCAACAATCAAGGACAACGTTTGCAACAAATCGAAATCAACTATACGAAACCAGCCTGAAAAACTGTTACTGCAACATCAAGAAAATAGAAGCTTATGCGCTATCTATGAAATCATGCAACTTTGGGAAAGCAATGCACGTTCAAAGATTTGTTGCTGCAACATTCAGAAAAACAGATGTAACATGTCAAATTACCGTTCCAACATCCGTAATGAACTAGTGGAACAGCTCACATCCTTATATCCAGAATCATGCTGCTCCTTTTTTCCCAAGCTCCTTTGCATTGACACCACCATTCGCCCAGCGTGGTTCACATTCCCTGTAGACCGTAGTTGAGATTGGAGGAGGGGGTAATTATATGAAATATCGTGCCGACATATCACATTTGAAGTTGTAGTATACTAATAGGATTGGTAGACTTTATATCCTTGCCCCCACAAAAAGCAGAGGATCTATTCATATTGCAACATATGCCAGCAAAGACACTGATTTTATTATTATTATTATTATTATTATTATTACTATTATTATTATTATATATACATGTTATTTTTTAGTGGAAATTTATAGTTATTTTTTAATGTGGAAATTTGCGAGTAAGTATTATATTATTCACCAGTGCAATAACAGAGATCACAAGATAAATTCGGGAGTCATGGTAACATAGCACTCCATCCTAATACTTTAATGCATCTTACCCTTGAGCATTGTGTAATTATTAAGCATTCTCTAATGGCTCAGCTAATTAGATAAAGATCTAGCTGGCTACCTGGCTGCGTGCTTTAAAGGATACGAATACACAGATCCAGCTATATGAATTACATGATAGTATGAAACGGATGAGGACTTTGGCATACTATATTTCGTAATTTGCATATAACTTTCTTACTTGATTTTTGCACGGGTTGTAAGTTAAGCATATATGTTTTCCTTTTTTGATTAATGTGAAAATTTTTGGTTTTTTTCTTTTCTTTGATTAATGTGAGAATTTCTAGCCTTTTATATTCAAGGACTAACGTGGGGGCTTCTAAGAGATTCTCCAATTGGTTAGACGTCAACCCGTGCATATGCACAGGCTATATATGTGCTTTAAGTTATTTTATTAGTGTTAAAAGAACACATGCACGACTCCTAACCGAATTACACCCTCTTTTCTTTTTTACTTGTAAATTTTGATAGGCAACGAGTTTAAAACTGTCTACATTGGTTATACAGAAGTTAGACCATTATATTTGTTGTTAAAAGTGCTACAAATCTAAAAAAATTAAAAGTGAGATGATTTGGAATTTTGGACATATTATATATATTTATATTAATTCCTATTTATTTTCAAAAATATAATATCATATATAAAATTTGTATGTTTTCATTGCAATTTCTTTTGGGAATTTACACTTCTAATACTTATACTTTTATTCTAATATGTATACGACATTTATTACTTTTAAAATTTGAATTATGCTTTCTCTGAATTTAAATTAACTTTTGACTTATTGGTTTATAATTAATTTAATTTCTAAGGTTTAATGGTAATCCAAAATCCAATTTAATTGCTTATTCGAATTATATT
Organism: Guadua angustifolia; assembly: GCA_036346375.1. Classification (NCBI taxonomy): domain Eukaryota; kingdom Viridiplantae; phylum Streptophyta; class Magnoliopsida; order Poales; family Poaceae; genus Guadua; species Guadua angustifolia. The sequence continues at coordinate 8,576,851 of CM070510.1, read as the reverse complement.
TATTTTTAATCTAATTTTATGTTCAAATTAAATTCAATTTCTCTTATGGGTTTATATATTCCAATTTTTATATATTTAAATTCTTATATAATTTTATTTGATATTTTTATGTTAACTCAAAAATAATATTAATGATAGAATTGAGTTTTTATTATTTAATTTATATCTCGTGTTTCGTACACTATACGACTCATCTTTGTTAAGTTATAGACACTCTTGTGATGGCCTGTGCCTAACATAGCGAAGATGTGGTCACGTATTCAGATTTGAGCTGCCCGGATTCGGTCTTTTGTTTATGGTTCCTGCATGGTTCAGTTTGTTTCTTTTTTGGCAACGTATCCTGTGCACATAAATATTTGGTGAAAACCTGGTGCACACCAACTAAGAAAAGTTTCAAAAATTTTGAAAAAAATCATGGATATACATATCAGCTTACCCCATCTACATATAAAATTTTATGATCAAATTCGTCCTGTGCTAAGAGTAATAAAAAAGACAAACTTGATCATGAACAGGAATAGTTCCTGTTCATGATCAAGTTTGTTTTTTTTGTAACTTCTAGTATAGGATGAATTTGATCATGAAATTTTATATGTAGATGGGGTAAGTTGATATGTACATCCATGATTTTTTTCAGAATTTTTTGAAACTTTTCTTAGTTGGTGTGCACCAGATTTTCACCAAATATTTGTGTGCATAGGATACGTTGCCTTCTTTTTTTGTCATCTTTAGCTTCAACATGTGCCCAGCTCATATGAGGCATGTTAATTAGTTTAATTTTTCCATTTCCTTAATCGGATACGCGTGGTCATGCATACAAAAGTTAGACAAGGACTCACCTTTTTTATTTGCCATAGACTCGTATATGTATACACATATGAATCATGGCTGTGGACGATGAGGACCAGCACTTTTCATTTTTTTCTCTTTTTCTTTGACTAGCTATGTGCCCGTGCGTTGTAGCGAAACTCAATTTGCAATAAAAAAATATTTTCAAAGAGCACTAACCTTATCTGAATAATAATGTTCACTCTGAATGTGCAATGGTTAAATGTTTAAATCAATTCATCGAAGCATACAAATTCCAAGCACCTATTTACAAACTCGATCTTAAAATTATCTTTAATTTCACAAACTTAAATAATAACATCACAGCACTTGAGATTGTAAATTTGTAACACCATAATTCGAGATCGATATCATACCATAGCCCCATCCCATCAACCAGCTCCATCGCCTCCTCACCTCCCCGTGAGCGCCTCCCCTAACCTATTGACATTATCCACCGCGGCGAGCTCCAGCAGCACCGCCAGCCTATCTCGCCGCCCACCACTGGCAACCTGCCCTTGCGCTGCATCGATGAGATCAGGAAGGTCGCCCATTACCTCCGCTCATGGATAAGCTCAATACATCTACAAGAGAGGCAAGAAGCGGTGGGGTTATATAGATTCAGTAAGCGAGGAGATACCTATGGAATCCAGATTAAGAAATCGTCGAATAAGGAAGGCAACAAAAGGGAAAGAGGCGAGAAGAGACCCAACTCATGAATCGGAGCTCTGCTTCCTTTGGAAGGAAATCAATCAATCAATCAAAAGCACACGGTAGTAATCGCCACGATTTGTATACCGAGATCAATGGGAGAAAGAAAAGCAATAAATGAGTTATGCATATTCATGCATTTACCTCCATGACAGATCATCCAATCCAATCTCTAGGGTGGCCACCGAATCGTAGGATAAACCCTAGATAGAATGGTCATTAGCATTGGAATAAACCAATTCAAAATTATATTTTCCGAAGCTAGTATATTTGCAAAATGTAGACTTTGCTATTCTTTCCTCTTTCTTAAGATCCTACTCTTATCCGTACCTTCATTTTATTTAAAAACAACCTCCTCTTTCCTTTAAAATAGTTTATCTTCGCTATTGCTTCGGAAGACGACCAAGACATGTTGCTACCTTCCTTCATGCCAGCCAATGAAGACTACAATGTCTACACCAACTATCTCATGGAAACATACAACGCTTCACTAACCTCAACAAAGCAGAAGTAAAGTTCGAAGATTCTATTTCGTGGAGAGTCAGCATCACCCAATAGTAAAAGGCAGAAGATTAGAATATATTAGGACATACCATAAGATAAGAACCCTTATACATATGTAGCATAATATTCCTCTTTAGTCGTATAAAGCATTTTTATGTTGTCATTATATCTTTCCACTTGAAATTGGTCTTTATTTTAAATGTCAGAACTGATCTATGTGTGAACTTAACCTCTAGGTTAAAGTTTCACAATAAGTTGTTCTCATATATGAATATGGAAAATTCAAACCATAGGATGAATAAGAAATCATGAAACAGCTTATCTCATCTTTTTATAAAACTTCTTACAAACTTATCCCTTCTCTTTGTAGAACTTCTTATCTGTGTAAACTTTCGGTGATTAACCTCTCCTAAAATTAAACCTCATCAAGATTAGTAATATAGTCTCCATTACTACTTTTAGCTTCTTAAAACCACATCCTCCATATATCAACCAAGTTCAAGATATCGCCATATTAGTAAACACCAACTAACTCAAGTCACTCTAGGCTAGTCAAAACCTAATTTTCCAATAGTAACCATGCCTCAAAACTCACCTCATTGCTTTGCCTAAATTATGTACCATAAAAATGAGCTTGAACCAAAAAAGTTCTAAATTTCTGAATGGAAACCTTAGAATGGATGCTAAAATGAAAACTGGAAAAAAATCAGAAACCCCATTTTTCTAAAAGAAATATAAAAAGAGTAGCATTAGTTGTACATATACTCTTTTCCCATCTATAGAATTTAATTTCCTTATCTGTATACTCTTTCCTCTTATTGGGATTTTTGTATACTCATTTCCTCTCTATAGAACTTTCTTTTTCTGCTCCTAAGTTACTCTTTCTAGAAGTATTTCTTTTCTTATCCTTATGCAAAATAAAAACCACCAACAAATCTTTTTGAAAGTAATTCTGGTAGCAAGTCAACAACATCGTGACATCTACATCAACAACTTCGAGAAGATAGAAGCTAGAAGCAGCGAAGCATCACAACCTCTCTGACTTCATAGAAACCTTGGAAGACTAACACAGCAAGTGGTACAAAGATTAAAAGAAACTCATCGTCGAATAGCCTACTTTGAAAGATAATATTATCCAAATTACACATTATTCCAGTTATATAGTAAACCTTTTATGCATAAATACATGTGACTAGTAGAAGAAAAGCCTTAGATACCCCATGTACTAAGTTGAATATATATGTATAGTATTTCTATGATATTGAAATCTTGTTGTAATCTTTTGTGTTGTTCTCGGGTTACTCCCGTAAATATTAAACCATTAGGTTGAAATTTACGATGTGTCAACTCTACTTAATAAGAAAATTTAATTGAAATTTTTTTTAAAGAACGAAACGTTCACTACTACAGCGAGGCTTATATCAGACGCACGATCATAGACGGTTTCGAAAAATCGTCTGTGATATCTAACATCACAGACGGTTATGTACTCAAACCGTTAGTGTATATATCACAGACGGTTTTATATGACAGCCGTCTGTGATGTAGTGAATATCACAGACGGTTTCTAAATATAACCGTGCGTGATGGCTCTGATACTCATTACGAGCGGTTTCTAAGTAAAACCGTCTGTGAAATCCTGACGGTTATATAACACAACCGTCTGTAATATCTTTACAGACTGTTATATTTAGAAACCGTTTGTGATATTTCACCTATAAGCAGAGTCTCGATCCAGCCACTTCGTTTATAGGGTTTCGGTTTCTAAACTGAGACTGGCGGCTGTGGAAGTGAGGCGATTTTGTGAAAGAAGGCCATTGATTTCGAAGGGTGATATTAGATTCATTTGATTTTGGTGATCTAAGGTTAGTAATGAGTTCTAATTGCATGCATCCAATTCAATATATAGGTTGGTTAGGAGAGAATTAATTTAAAGATTGTTTGATTAGATCTAGCTTAATTGTAACTGGATCCATATGTTGTTTTTGTGATATTTGGTTAGTAATGTGTTTTAATTGCATTATATTCAACATCTAGCTTGGAATTTGATGATTTTTTTAGAGCTAGCTTGTAGAACCATGTGTTGGTTGTTTGATCTAAGGTTAGCTAGTAATGGTTCTATTTGCATAATATTATATTCGATCATGATGTAACTAGCTAGCTTGTTAAGGATAGAATTTAAAGATTGTTTATATCTAGCTTATAGATCAATTCAAGTCTTTTGGTGATCTAAGGTTAGTAATGGGTTCTAATTTCATTATTATATTGAAGATTAATTTGAATTGTGTTAATTATTTCTTTGTGATGTAATTAAGGTATGTAATTGCATAATTAGTTTAAGAATGTGTGCATACGCACTACACAGTGCACTTAATATTTAACACTAAGTGTTACATGTGTAGCGTAGATGGATCGAAGTTTGGATGTCTGTTGAGAACCGTCACAGTGTTGAATACCTTAATGGCGTCTCCACTTTCAAAAGAGCTGCAGAGGAGGATATGTTTAATAAGGGGTGCAATTCATGTCATGTCCGTGCATTGATTGTGAAAATCTGAAATTGTTTAGAAACTTCAGTATGATCGAAGCACACTTGATTCGGAGAGGTTTCAAAAGGGCTATACATGTTGGACCATCATAGCGAAGAGCATAATATCTGAGAAGCGACAAGTAGTGTTAATATCGTTGTGAAGTCAATGATATGTCGGATGATCATATCGATTGTGCTTCCGATGAGGACAGGTTGCGTGATGACAATTTGGATCGATGTCTTTGCGATGCGAAGAAACCTTGATGACAGGGAATATGGAAAGTTCTAGGGCTTGATGGAGGACTTGGAGAAACCTTTGTTCGCAGGGTGCAAGTTGAAATACACAAGGTTATCATCCGTGCTTGAACTACTCAAATTGAAGGTAAGCAATGGTTGGTCCGACAAGTGTTTCACAGCGCTGTTACGTCTATTGGCGAACATGCTTCCAGAGGGAAACGAGTTGCCGACAATCACCTACAAAGCCAAGAAGGTTCTTTGTCCCTTGGGAATGGAAGTAGAAAGAATACATGCATGTCCAAACGACTGTATCCTGTACCGCAAAGAGTACACAAACTTGCATATATGTCCGGTGTGCAACGCATCCCGGTACAAGCGTAAGAGTCATTCAGATGATGATGGCGAGAGCATCCCGGTACAAGCATCTGTGATATCTTAACATCACAGACTGTTATGTTATAGAACCGTCTATGATAACTACATCACAGACCGTTATATTTTAGAACCGTCTGTGATATAATCCCCTATATATACCTCCCGCGCACAGACCTCATTCACAGCGTGCCAAACCCTAATTCATTTTGTCTCCCGCGGCGGCCTCCCCCTCGGCGTACGTGCTCCCGCGGTGCCCTCCCCCTCTCAGCGTCCTCCCTCTCGGCGTCCTCCCCGGCATCGACCTCCCCCTCGGTGTCCTCTCCCGCAGCGACGTGCTCCCCATTGCCTTTTTCGGCTTGGTACCCGGTGGCCACGGGGTGGACGCTGTGTTCTTGTGTTGCTTCTTCTGTATTCTCGCGCTTTGCTTCAGCTTTGTTGGCTCGGATCCAACGCTACGCAAGCAAATACTTTGCCCTCTCTGTTGATTTGAGTATCAGTGAACCGATCGAGTATTTCTGGGGGACTAGCCATCAAGCTAGAGGCCGTTTCTCGATCTGGAGGCTCTGATTTTGTTCTACTCTTTGCTTTCGATGATGATTCAATTAAATGAGGCTATATTGATCATCTAGTTAGTGAGTTCATACGTGATTCAGCCTTTGTTTAGATCATTGTGTCTAGAATTCAACTTGGTCAGTGTTGATGCTGTATATGTGATATGCTATCCATGCGTGATTCAGCTCTTATACTCGCACTTATTTCTGCTTGTCTGTTGTGTGGATGTCTTAGTTTTAGGGGAGGTGCTGCCGAAATTTTTATTAAGTTCGACAACCTCCTAGTTAAGCTTGTCCTCTTGTTGAAGAGCTTTTCATAGTCCATAGTTGAGTTCTAGTGAATCAATTTTCTTAACCAAAGGTTGAATTATGTAGATTCACTAATCTCAGATTTGTATACCTGTGATATATTGTTGAAATTGATGTTGGAGGGTTCTTTAAGAGCAACCCATCAATTTAGATAATCTGAGAACAAAGTTGCTTATAAGCTAGTCGGTTGAATTCATATGAGAGCAAAGTTGCTTATAAGCTAGTCCTTTGTGTTATCTTGTTTATGTCATACCTCTTGTGTGTGAATTATGTATTCTCATATATATGCTTAAGAGGAATAATAAACAAAGTCTTGCTCTTATACTCACACTTATTTCTGCTTGTCTGCTGTGTGGATATCCTAGTTTTAGGGGAGGTGCTGCCGAAATTTTTATTAAGTTCGGCAACCTCCTAGTTCGCTTGTTTTGTAATTAATTTGCTTGAGGGTGTAACATTCATGGCACGTGGGGTGTCGGGGTGTTAGCTAGTTCTTTTAAAAGGCTAATAACAAGTCATGGTATCCACAAATTTATTCACTCTAATTTGATTTTATTTGTTCTTCTCTTTTAGTTCGCCTCAAACTATTTTAACTTACAAAGAAGATGTCGTCCTCTAATCCACCGTCTGAAGGAAATGATGTGCCAAACATCGACCCGCACTGCAAGAGGACCAAACAAAAGGCCAACAGACTGATATACCATTACGGAGATCAATCCAAATGATGGGACCCCTACAAAGCCAAAAAAGGCAGCGAATGCATTTCGGAATATATGCGGGATAGTAGAACGGGAACGGGTTTCGATCACGCTATCTTCCTGGAGGTTGCTGACTATTGAGACTCGCAATGCCTTGCTGACGGAAATTCTTTCATCGTTCGACATTCCAGAAGAATCCGCTCCCCTAGTGCGACGGTATGCACTGCTAACGGCAGGAAAGGCATGGAAAACCTTCAAGCATACGCTTTTCGTAGACTACGTCAAGAAGGATATAGTTCCATACTCTAAGTATGGGTTCATTAATGAGTACACGTGGCAGCGTTTTGTTGAGATGAAGGCACGAGGCAATTAATGCGTCAAAGTGAAGCAAACAAGGCCTTGCGGTAAGGAACACTCACCCCACGACTTCGGCGCTGCGCGCTCGCGGGGAAGAGAGCGCAATGGGACAGGGAGGACGAGGAGGGTATCTTGCCATTTGCATCGATCACAGATCAACGTACCAGAGACTGGCTAAGAGCGAGGTCAGCTACCACGTCCTCCGCAACCGTCTCCTTTGTAAACCCCGCGAACGAGGAAGTCTGCCAACGCCTGGTAATATATAAATCGAACTACCAATTTTACGTAATTAGTCCATGACTTCATAAGTGTAATAACTTGTCCGGATCTTGCAGGTAGCGTTGAGTACACAATCGGGCGATGGCTCTTTTTTGCTAGACAGGGAGAAAGATGCATTGTCCATGGCCTTGGGAAACAAGGAACACCCTGGTCGTACAAGAGGCAAAGGGGTTTTTGTTCCATGGAAAACTGGATTCCCAGACGACTTCTACAAATACCGAAGTAAGAAGAGAACTAAAGCCGAGCGCAAGTCAAATCTTATAAAGAATTTGGAGGAGAAGTTGAGAGGAGAGTTGAGAGAAGAGTTGAGGGGAGAACTGAGAGAAGAATTTTATGAAAGGATAAGAAGCCTCGAGGAAAGGCTCAACAATCAAGAAAGAAATACTGTACAAGCCCCAGAAGTATGTCCGCAAGTCAGCCCCACTGCCCGTAAGAGCAGCTGTGCATCCGTTCCTCCAAGTGACATAGATGAACATAGCGGGACTTATCCTGTATGTGACATTAAGGTGGCCACGCGGTGCAATCTCCAAGTGAGAATTAACAATGGCACCGTTCCTCTTACGGCTGCTTGGGGCATGGCGTATCCATCCACTAAGGGGACCATGGTGCACGGTACCATGATAGCGCCGGGTTTCACCAAGGTCAATGTGGACGGGGTATTTGATAGTTTCAAGATTGTCGATCTCTGAAGCCGTAAGCAGCGAGATCGTGGCGGGGGATGCCATTGGCACATTCATCCAATGGCCTAGCGACATCTCCTGAGTCGTCCCTTCGTCATGCAACAACCGCAATGATCTGATTCGCCTATTGTATCGTCTGATCAGTTGGCTACCAAATCAGCAGTCGTAGACCAGACTCCACTTGATGTACATAATATTGACCTCTTTCCTGCCCATTCCTCTCCCGTGAAGGGTTCATACAAAACAAAGAAAGGCAAGGACAAACGGAAGAAAGAAAGGTAAGAACAAATCGACTATCCATCTGCTGAGTTGGCTAAACAATACAAGCTAGGAGAGCCGTTACTAACGAAAGGCAGCGTAACTTCACTTAGTATAGCTTGCCAACAATTGCATAATTGGTACACCCAACAAGCTCGAAAGCCAGAGCATGAACGTACAACAAGTATCAGCATTAAGTTCAAGTATGAACATCTATTCAACGACTCAGCGGGGGGCTTCTTCACAGTCGATTTTCTGGATTTGTTCCATCTCTACAACCTCGACGCCCTCGACGCCGCACTCATAAGATGCTGGACCTTGTAAGTGTGTGCTATCACAGTCTACATTCGTCTAATAGTGATAAATGTCCTCCAATATATATATAATTCGCCTTTGTATATATAGATACATGCTACTTGAAGCGACACAGAAGAAACTATCGATCGGTTTCCTCGACCCACATATAGTCTCAAAGCAAACAATGGATGATGATATAAACATAGTCGAGAAATACGTAACAGAGGCATTGCTAGCACAAAAAGATAAAGAATTCATACTTATACCCCATAACCCAGGGTAAGTGCTACCACATGCTATACTTTGGTCTGTACTGTGCACACAACTCTGTTTCGTTCATTGTCCATTGTGATATACCTGTGTAGGTTTCACTGGGTTCTAATTGTAATTGAACCAGCCACAAACCGGGTTAAGTACCTTGATTCCACACGTGGCGGAAACCACGACTTGGTACCTATCGCAAAATTATTCAGCAGGTAATCACGTTTCCTCCGTACATAACGCATATGGTGTAAGTTGTTCGAGTTTATATTGCTATTGGAATGGCTTAGGCTAACCTTTTGCAATCTTGTAGAGCGTTCAAAAAGTTGAAGGATTGGACTAAACTACAGCATGATTTGAACTTTCCGGTATCCGCTATACACAATAATCCTATATCAAACCCCGTAATAGTGACTCTAGAACTAACCGTAGGTTTTATTTGCAGTGCCACCAGCAAGGTCAGGGAAATAACCTATATGGATTTTATGTTTGCTACAACATGCAAACCATCGTCAATACAAAAAATAGCAGTACGGTTAAAACTGCGTTGACTGAGACCCATTTGAGCAACATTAGAGGGAGAGTTTGTTACTTCCTGCTCACCGAAGTAATAAATAAAAAAGGCACGTTCCACGCAGCCTGATAACTTCTGGAGTTGTACAATTATCAAATGGTATTCATTCGGAAAATATGTCAAAAACTTGTGGTTATTCTTGTTTGTTCGATTCATTGTATTGTCACATGATATTATCCTTAATACATATTTGCTCATCTTGAATATATGCAACAACTTAACAATGTCTTGCTTGTTGGAACTAGATGTTTTTCCTACACCCTCAGCAGAACCTCCATTATTTATGGCTTGTTGTTGAAATTTCCATCTACTTAGGTATTCTGCATCAATATTCTGAGACCTGACCGATTATAGATGTTGTAATTGAATATCTACACTTCCTATATGCATTGAGGCAGCAGTTTGTCCGTCGGGATAGACTTAAAATATAAACATTTGTAGCACTTTTTCTCCTTCTTATGATAATGTTGATGGAACTCGACTAATAAATCAACCAAGATCCGCCTGTGACATAGCAAGTTAGCGACAACCATAGTGCCTTGATCGAACGACACCTTTGGAGTGTGTGATTTGCTTCATGCCATATAAAGTGGCCTTCTTGAAGTCACCGTCGTGCCACGGTCGATGCCGGACGACATGCTCTTCTGCGGCGTCACCGTCGTGCCCGCGGTGGGAGAACATGGTACTTTGAAAAAATTGTAGATGTACTTGATAGATTACTCTAGTTAGACTAATGAAAGATTGAACAAATGTGGTTGCAAGTCATGGAAGACCGACTTGCAATCACATTTGTTCAATCATCTTTCGTCATCGTTGTAGAAATATTGATGGAAATTTGAACAACACCATAAATAATGGAGGTTCTCTGGGGGTGTGCCTTAAAAAAAGGTCATCATAAATAATGGAGGTTCAGAAAGTCATCCTGAGGTTCTTATTTGAAACCGTCTGTGATAAGTTCATATCACAGATGGTTCTTATTTGAAACCGTCTGTGATAAGTTCATATCACAGACGGTTATGATTTGAAACCATCTGTGATATTTAGTTATCACAGACGGTTTATTAATAGAACCGTCTGTGATATATATTTTCTCAAACGGGTGGAAAACCGTCTCTGATGATCTCCTTCATCACAGACTTATTGTTACTGACGGTTCACAAAACCATCTCTGATGGCGTTTACGAACCATCTGTGATGATGATTTCTGTAGTAGTGGTTGCCTTATAAACCAAACCAATAAATACTTAATCCACATTGAAACCTTTCTTAAAATAATATTTTAATGAACGGAATGTTGCTGCGAAACCTAATAAAATCTCATCTAAATAACTTTACCCTAATAAATATTGTTGCAGGATGCCTGCGACACAATCCATAAATACATCCACTAAAAGTAACGAGTAATAAAATTTTTAAGCCTTTAAAATCAACCTTCAACTTCCCCAACTAACTTTGGTCGAGATGCATCCTTTCATTCATCTCAAATATTTTAACATATTGTATACCTCTCCTTAAATAGCTTATTCTTGCTACCGATTCACGGTATAAATTGCTAACATTCCTCATCTACTTCGTGAAACCCCGCAAGACACTCAACTGCCAAGAAATGATAATCCTACTGTAGTCCAACCAAATCCTTTGTATTCAGCTAAAGCACTTCCCTTTCAACCTAGCAATCATCATAACTCCCCACTTTATCAAGGCTCGCAAAAATCCAAACCAAGAAAAACGATTATCAAGAATCTCTCACCATGGTGCAAACGCTCGCCATAATTGAACAAAATCACCAAACGCACAGCCTTCTTCTCTAGAAACTAACAAAGAACAATTCTAACCTTGGTGCCTTTTGTCAGAAAAGAAAATGGTTTAGACTAGAAACCTACTTCTATACCTTATTTGATACCTACACATTGTTCTTTGAAGTGCTGTTAACCCAATTGATCCGAAGAACGTGTTTGCACTTGCTAGGGAGAAATAGGATGTACTACTGATGAGAGTGCAATCAATTGCTCCAGCTGTGAAGGAAATCATTCTCCTGGAAAATGTCCTATAAGCAATATCACTTGTTACCTTTGTGAAGGACAAGATCGTTGTCCAGTTCAATGCCCCCTCGATCTGATAGTCACCAATACAATTTTTGCTCAAGATTTGGCGATCAAAAGAGGAAGAAAACCAGCCACACAGGAAATATCACTTAAGGAATTAAAGAAACAACTCTTGACCCTAACTATCTTCACCAAGAAAGTAGTAAATGCCAATCGCCAATGGCATGTTTCTTATCTAGTAAAGAAAGTCATTGGGCCAAAGTGTGTCCTAAGAAACAAGTTGAAATTCATAAGGAAAATAATATTAAGCATACAATTAGATCTAACAAGATACCACGAGAAAAGCGTGAATGTTTGAACTGTCATGAAGAGAACCATGTTGCTAAACGATTCCCATAAGAAGAACAAATACCTCCTGCAACCGTAGTCATACCAGAAGTCGCATTAGACAAGATTATAGCTCTGAGAGTAGGACGAATAAAATATGAAGCAGTTCATTAAAAAAAATCCAGTTAAAGAAGTGGTGTGAACAAAGACGCTTGTCCCCAAAAGAATTCTACCCAACTTCATTCTCAATCTCAATCATCATCTGTTCATCCTTTCAACAACACCAATAAATAACTGTCTGGTACTCAAAATCGGAAAGCTAATATTATCTTCTTTGCTATGGTTAACGTGGGCATTATGCCAATAGTTGCCCAAAGAAGAAGCAAGCTCCATCGCATTCTCAACTTCGAATCTCAAGGGCGACCTCAAGGATCTGAAAACCAACAATTCCTAAGTCATGCATCCAATCCAACCCAAAATATCTATCCCAGTCATTCATGGCATCTACCTGCGGAAGAAGCTTATGACCTACCAGGCGTAGTACTAGGTATGATACTTATGTATTTGAACCCTACCAGGATTCAAGTTTAACTCCATGGTCAACTCTTTGATCCTAGTCACTTCCTGATCATCTATTCTATAACATATTAGCAAACAACCTCTCTATTGTTTCGAATAAAACGGATAACATCATCTGTATCAACTAAGAAGAACTTGGATACTTCGCCAACATCTACCCAAAAAGAGTTCGACTTCACCGTGTCAAGAACGACATCAATAATTTCCAAGCTATCTCAAAAACCTAGAAAACATCAAGTGCCTAGAACAACCCTTACCTCAATGATAGGCCCTGAATGTAAATATCTTTCTCATGTGATTGAACCCGACACTTGTTGTGGTGTTGAGTAGTTCCTTCTGTATTCAATTTTTGCAATCAATCTTTTGATCCTGTACATTTCATTCCTTCATAGTTGCTAAATTCAAAGAAGATCAAAATCCTCTATCTACTAAAATGATCAAACGAATCAAATCATCAGGATCGTCTTATAATCCTTTTACCTCAATCCAATCCTTGAATTATCTCCACCCTGCTTTCAATCTAAAGTCAACCTGGAATGACACTTATTCTCAGCTCATTTCATCAACTAATGTCGAACTATACAGATCAACCGTTGTATTTAAATATCCTTCTTAATGATAACATTCGGTTCTTCCCCAAATGAATCTAATGACAATACATCTTTTCATTCACCTCAAATATTCTAAACATACCTGTCGGTGTTTCGTACAACCGGCAAGTAAATTTGTAAGTATAGGGGCCGCGCGCTCCCTCTCCTTGAATGGTTAGACTACGGGAGTCCAAGATGTATACTGGTTCGGGCCGAATGTCCCTACTTCCAGTTCGTGGTGGTGGATTGTATTACTCGGGGTGCAGCGGGCTACACGGGATTACAAGCGAGGGCTAAGGACAGGCCCTTAGCGCTCGTCCGAATGGAGGGGCTCGGGAATGTTTGTCTGGGTCGGATTGGATCGAATGCGGGATGGCCGATCGGGATGGAATGGGATGCGAATAAGAATTGAACTGAATCGAATGCGCCTCCCCTTCCCGGAGGGTCCTGCCTCCCTTTATATAGGCGGAGGGGGCAGGTTACACGGGAGTTTAGAGAAAGAGTGGTAGGGGTATGCTACGCCTGGGAGTCCCGGTCTTCGGTCTTGATGGCTGACAGGTTCCTGTTCATCCCACACCGGGTTGGTAGACACAACGGATGGCATTTCATCGGGAAGGTGCGCGTTTGCCCTCTGAGCGCTTGTCAGGCGCTGACGTCGTCTACGCTGTGCTCTGGTACCACCTCGAGACGGGGCGCGTCTCTCCACCGCGCAGGATAGGGTGAAGGGACAGGCGCTTGATTTTGGCGGTCTCCTGGTGTAACACCCCAATTTTTGCTTTTATTGCATTTAAGTGGTATTTTGATTTTTTTGGAATTTTCTGGGATTTATTTCGGTTTATTTGGATTTAATTTGAATTTAGCAATTTACTTAGTTAACTAAATGTTGGAAAAGTTTAAATAAAGTTTTGCTGCAAATATTTTATTTGGGTTCCATGTATCCCAAAATATTTTTGAGAATTTTCCATAATTTTTTCGATATTTTTAATGCCCCAAATGAATTACTTGATTTTTTGGAATTATTTTTATTCGAAAAAGGAATTAAAATGCGGGTGAACTGTGTTGGGCCGAACACTGTGCAGCCTAGCTTCCAGAAACCCTAAAACGCCTGCCGTGCGATCCGAATCCAACGGCCCACGTCTTGCCACGTCGCCCTGTGCTCCGAGCCGCTGTGGATCGCGTCCGCGTGTGCGTCCCCGATGAGGCCACGTCGCCACTCCATGTCGCCGCCGGACTCCGCCGCCGCCACGGACTCCTCCGCGAATTTCGTAACGGCACGGACGCCCAGGCCCAGTATTTAATGCGCCGCCACCGTGTTGTGAAGCCCTAGCTGCGCCGCACCTTTTTCCCTAGCCCGTGCTGCCCGAGCTGCCGCCGTTCCCTCTCGATTTCTCGCCGAAGCTCACGGTGTGCCGCCGTGAGTTTTCCCTCTTCCTCGGCGCCATCCGTCCCTCTCCGCCGTGTGGGTGGCCAGATCTAGGACCGCGACGTCAAGGCGCACCCGTGGGTACCCTTCGCGTCACTAGAGACCACCCAATCCGCCGTTCCCGAGGTCGTCGTCCTCAGCTCCGGCAGCCGTACGACACCGCGAAGCCTTCACCGTCCTCGAGCTTCCACAGCCATTCGATCTCCATCCAAGGGCCGAGGTTTGTCCACGTGTTCCTCTCCATAGAGACCTAGACTTATTGTGCACCATTGGATCTAGATTCAAGGGTAGACATTGGTCCATGTAGCCACACCGATTGACCTAAGTTAGATCTATTATGGACCGTTAGATCTTAATCGGAGGGTTCCAGTGCTGCCACGGCGCGTAGCTGCCATCGCCGTCCGATGCACACCGGTTGGTCTCCGATCGTGCCGCGTGTCGCAACACCGCCTCGCAGCCAAGCCGTCCATTTTGAACCAGACGGTTCGGATCGCGCCGAAGCCAAGCCAATCCGTGCGCGCCGCGTGTCGGGGGGAATAGGATCGGTCACGTGATCTCGGCCGTCCGTTTAAACGGACGAGCCCAATTGAATCTGGGCGCATGAATCTTAAAGCACCGCACTGTGCACGTGACGTCATCAGTGACGTCATGCTGACGTCATGGTGGGCCCCACCTGTCAGTGGGTTTTTCCGAGCAGTGCTGACGTCATGCTGGTGTCATAATTGGATTTTCATTTACAAAAATAATTCGTAGAAATTCCCTTCAGTGCTGACGTCAGCAGAGGCCATGATGACGTCATATTTCCAAATTTCCCATATAAAAATAAATATGGAAAATCGTTTTATTCTTTCTAATTTATTTTCAAACTTCAAGTGACTACAACTTTCGCGTTTTAACTCCAATTTGAGTGATTCCAATTTTTATAAATTTGTAAAATCAAGCTCTTTCTGTTTATGAATTTTACTTGAATTTTAGACTTGAGTTGCTCTCTATTTTATTTATTTATTGCTATTTATTTACGTTACGCGTAGACGTCGAGGTGCCCGAAGGTTTCGAAGGCGAAGTCTTGACCCAGGAGCCAGCTCAAGAACCAGAACCAGCACTTTTTAAAGGCAAGTTGTGCTTGATCATGTTGAACCTATCATAGTAAATTATTTTGATTTAAATTATTGCATGCTAATTTAATAGAACTGGTTTTGAATAAGTTCTGGGATTAGTTAATTGCCTAGTTGTTGTATGCCACCTTGACATATATAATTGTAGGCCATGAATCATTTGTCACCCTAGGTTGTGGATTAATAGTTGGACATTAATAGTTTGCCAACATGGGTTGATTAGACCGAAGTAGTATGCTTAGCCCCGCCACGTGGTTATTTCATGATTATTTGAATATTAAAGTTAATATTGAGTTAATGAGATATGGAACGAGTTTTGTGAATGAGACATGTTGTAGCATCCCAAAAATTTAATAAAGTGAAAATATATATTTTGAATTTGAATATTATTGTTTCTGAGTTTTCTTGACATTATTGGTTTCATTTGGATTTCCTTTGGAGTTTTGCATTGCATGAGAAATCAAATAAAGAGAATTAATGAATGGATAATGGTAAAAAGGCAAAAATGTAAAAAGTAAAAATTTAGAAAAATTGCCATGAGAACCCTAATCATTCAATTAAATCATTTTAGCCAGCAATTGAAATTTTTCACATAGAATAATGAAGAGATAAAATGAAAAGATAACTTTTAAATCGAAATAACGTATTGTCAGAATTTACATAAAATAATGGAACCATATTTTGGCTTGAAAATTTTATAGAAGCATTCTGAGGTCAAATCCTTTTGAAAAACAAAGTTTCAAAAATAGTAGACTTCAATTGATCTCAATCAAAAATCAAAATCCGAAATAAGAAATTAGAGCAGTCATTGTTGTCAGAATATTGATAATTTTTCGGTAACTCATTTTAATCTGAAAATTTTGCCAGACATTAAAATATATTCAAAGACCTTGGTCAAAAAGTTTTACTATTTTCTACCTCCATTTGACCATCGCCAAAATCAGAGAGAAAGGGAGAAATTTGCCCCCAATCACCCTGTTTCCTTCGATCAGTCACCGACGTGTGGGCCAACCGTTGTCGTTCCGTTCCGTTGGCTCAATGGAGAAGTTCCAGTCACTGACAATGGTCCCAGGTCCCTCACTGCCGAACGCACCGCCCTCCTCAGCTCCGTTCGGTCCACTCGTGAAGAACTCTCCCGAAGCTCCAGCGATCACTGTCGCGCGTCCCAGCTCACCCGAACCACTACAAAGCCACCAGAGGCAGCGCACTACTTCCCTCTCCATTCCTTCTTCGTTCTCTTCAAGCCAGCGCCAGAACTCCCTGCATTTCCTCCATTTCCAGGAAGCTTCAGAGCTCCGAGCCGAAATCAAATCGGGAGCTAGAGCAACCCATTTCCAAATCCTTCTGAACCAAAGCACCTTCGCAAGATACTGAGTGAAACCCCTCAACAATCCCCGGAACTTCTTTTGCGAAAACTCGCCGCCACCGAAGGTCATCTTCCTCAGCTCAGGCCGTTCGTGGGCGGGACTCCTCAGCTACTCTCCGGTCAGAAGAAGTACCGAAATGGACTCCTGGTGGCCCGTGGATGCTCAATCCGTCACCCATTCAAGCCGAGCTTCCTTCGTCTTCGACTCCACCGTGCCGCCATTACCGCCGCCGCCCCTCTTCGGTTGCGCACCACCTGAGGCTTTCTCCGGCCGAATCGACTCCAGTACCAGTTGCGCCTCGTCGAGCTCTCCCTCCTGGCGCCATCGCATTCGCCGGATCATCGCCGGAGCGTCGTCGCCGGCCAACCCTAGCCGCTCCTCTGTTCTCTGTGACTGCCGATCGGGGCCCAGTCATCAGTGGCACTGGGTGAGGTAGTCCAACCGCAAAAAGACGTTTTCTGTTCAGGGAAAGCGCATTTCATTATCTTATATGAATTTCCAAATCAGTTTCATATTCAACCACGAATATCCTTGGCATTTGTAGTCCAGATAAGGTGAGACAAATTTATAAAATCATCTAAAACCAGGAAGAATTTAAATAGGTAAAGATATTTAATTTTTGAACTACAGAATCATTAGTTGAATTAAACTTTGATTAATATCCCATTATGGCCTTTAATCCAGATTTGTACACAGTAAGGCATAAAATGTTAAAATGAATATTCATATGATGAATAGACCAGGATGAATTTAAATATGCAAAAATAGTTAATCATTGAGTGATAGAACAATTATTAAAATCAAGGATGAGATAAACACACTATTGTGGACAATATTACTCACATGAAAAATATAACTTGTAAGATCATAAAATCAATGATATGTGCTCCTGGGATTTTAATAAGCCTAATCATGCAGAGATATTAAATATTTGAACTAAGTTTAATGTATTGCATTGCAACCGTTAATAAACCTTAGTATGATCATTAGTAAGAATAGTAGCAGAATACCTCATAAAACAATGAATTGATTTGTATGCAGTTCCTGAAATCAGTAGGAGCTTGTCCATATCAAGATACCTAGGATCAAACTTAATTTGCATTCTTTTAATAGAAGAAAATGATAATTACGGCAATAAATGAATAGATAACCTATTGCAGATTAAGTCAAAACAATGCAAAACCAACTTTAAAACACTCCATGGGTTATTCCCTGCTAATGCCTGAAAAATGAATTAAAGATCTTGTATAATGTAGTCGCAAACCCAATATGAAGTTGGCCGATTTAAGGTTGCAAATATGATCGTTTATGCTATTTCAGCAGTAGATAAAATAACTCATCCAAATGCTAAAATTAGTAAAACCAGTCTGGAAACATTGTGCAAAGTTTATACTATCATATTCTATAAAAAGAATGTTATTTTATTAAAGTTTGCATATTAATCTTATCAACCTAAACCCTTAAGTGTTAACCTCGCACTTCATATTCTTGCCGATTCCGAATAACATCAACTTTACAATGCCACTTAAGCCTTTTCAACAATGAATACAATGTTGCGTCTAAATCTAAAAGCATATGAAATTGACCCTATAGCACTCTCCAAAGTGTATACTACCCTGCTATGAAAAGATAATCTCATTTCACCATGCTTTGCATATTAATTCTATTAGCTTAATAACACTAAGTATTCACATTACTTTAGAACTGTAATATGAATGAGCGAACGGTAGTTGCAAATGAAGAAAACTATAGTTAAGTTATTTTTATCACCAGAACCTTCTCAAATATCACGAATATGTATCCAGTAGCCTAAATCAGTAGATCTAACCAGCGTAAAGCAATTCTAAGCAAAATCAATTAAAGATAAAGAACTAATCCTTCATAGTCCAACATGATTGTTTAAGCCTATTCATTAACTTGCAAAGCAGCTCATCTAAATCCGAATAATGTGAAGAACAGCATAGAAATGATCTTTAGATTATAATCTACAGCAATCTAAGAAAATATTATTATTTTATCTTGCTTCGAATCTGAATCCTAATAAAGCAAAACCCATGAGTAATAAGGTTAACAGAAATGTATTATGAATAGTGAATCAATGAAACTTGCAACTAATGATTAATTCTATTTAATCTTAACCAATTTTAGCATCTTGAATTCGTAAAATAAGATTTATAAATTCATAAAGATCCATCCCTGTTTCTTGTGAAGAGTTTTATTTGTTTTTGCTATCTATTTCTTTTGCTCTTATTGAAGTTGGTATTTTGCTGTATTTTCTGTTGTTCGACGTGTAGAACCCGACGTTGTTGTTTCCGCCGTCGTCGTCGTCAACCGCAATCCTTGTCTCCACCGTAAGCAATGATTAAGCAAGGCAAGCATCCTTTGACCATATTGATCCCAGTATTTTATATTCCTTTTGTGCAACAAATTGTTTCATGCATGCGTTTATTTTATATAAATATGCTATTTTGTGGATTTGGTAGTTATACCTATTGTCTCGTGATCCTCCTTTGATTATTATGAAATGTGAACCTTGATAACCACAGAATAGGGCTAGACATCTCTTAATGTCATCTTGGGTATATACGATCATATTAACCTGCTTAGCCATGCTTTAGTATTTGAGGAACAGATGATCATGATTAAAGTTGTTTCTGAAATGTTTTATATGGAACCTGAATGGTCCTTTTTGAGAAAATGGTTGCGGGTACTTTGAGTATAAATCCAAAATAAAACTATGCTTTGATGCGGGCGATTATTGGCAATAGCCGGATGTGCGAAAGGAATTGCACGTAGTGTAGGGTGAAGTGTCGCCCGTGTCAGTTTAAGGACCGAGCAATGGGACGTTATTGATCCAAGAATTCCGTGCAACCACGAGGGCTATTTATGGGGTAGCCTTGGCCTATTAAGTTGTTTGGACATGGCTTTGTTCATTGGTAGGCGGGAGATAGCACAGGCTTTCCGGTCAGGTCTGCCTGGAAGGGTTTCCACCCATGCAACGGTGTACGCCCTACCATGTTTAGAAACGTTGTGTTGTGTGTGAAAGTGGATCCACGGCTTGGGTGTGTGTTTCTAGTTCTATGGCGGGGGATTAACGTCCCGGGCTGGACCAAAGCCATGTCTAGATAATGTAACGGCCATGTATGATCGCCTTGCCGGCACACCTAAGGAAGTGTATCGAACTGACGTCTAGCAAGAAGGTGGATCATTCCTTGTGGGTAAAGTTGTACACCTCTGCAGAGTTTAAATCTAATCGATTAGCCGCGCCCGCGGTCATGGGCACTTGGTGAAGTCATTCCAATGTTAGATGTTTTATTATTTTCAAAAGGGTTGGTATCACTTTGTTTTGCAACTGTGATTTATGTCGAAGGGCTGACATTGATGGATTTCAGGAATGTGAATGATTCGCCGCTCACGTCATGGAGGACTGTGAGTGTTACATATGCTTTACTTATTTATTATCAATCAATTAAATGCTCTTACAAATTCCGTTTACAAATAACTTGATTTACAAATTCAAATTCGCTTTATGCAAATTAACTGTAGTAGCCTTTCCTTTGAAATGGCCTACATGTATGATAGGTTTTGCTCAAGTCTTGCGGAGTACGAAAGTACTCACCCTTGCTTAATTATTATGTAGGTGGTTTAGAAAGCGAAGCTTCGAGGTTGTTCATCGCAGGTTGCAGGTTTTACTTCGGAGTGTTCTATCTGGAGTTTATGCAGTCGGTTACTGCTTGGTCGGTTGGGCAAACTACGAGGATATTGCTTCTTTCTTTGCTAATCTCTTTATTTGTAAGCTTCTCTTTATACCTTAGTTTCATTGTAATTATTTATGGTGTGGTTGTGATCCCAATTGTTGTAAACATGTGAGTGCTAGCTACTGATCCAGGGAATAGCACAGTAATCACATGGAGGTTCCTGTTCATCAGAACGGGGTCTCACACATGTGTTATTGAGTTGATGATGGCACATGGTGCAATGGTAAAGAACTGGGGTGGGAAAATGATTTAGACTGGGGCAAGTGGCAAGATTGTTTCTGGTGGGCCAAGAGTGGCATCTGGGCAGTCGTATTTGGTTTTTGTTGGTTTTGGATATTGGGATCACACTTGGTTAGTCTTGCCTCGGTCAACTAAGGACTTAACCTTGCAAGCCTTTGAACTGAGTCTTTCATACAACCACAAGTTCCGGAATGGGACGGACCTAGCTGAGTAAACTGTGAAATCTATTCTTTGGTACTTTCGTGGTGGTGTGGGGCCGGAGGAGCGGGTGAGAACTCACATGGCGCAAGAGGGGGCCTGGTGTGGTAACAGTCCCTCCAAAGTTGAAACCTTAGCGAGCGTCTTGGGTTTAGACGGATTTTTGGAAAGGCTTTATTACGGTTACTCACCTTGGTGGCATTTGACTGTATCTTGTGGGTAAAGTGTATAACCTCTACAGAGTGTCCAACCTATTCGAATAGCCGTGCTCACGGTATTGAGCATCACTCGGTGATTACAATCAAGGGATTAGACTTTCATGAAAATAACATGATTATGGAAAATGCTTGGGATGGTATTGATGAACTTGGCTTAGGATGGAAAAAGATTTACGCTTGAAATATTTGCGAAAGTTATTAACCTTACTATTGTTTTACTGCTTTGCAATCTATTACTATTTATCTTGAACGATGTACTGCAAATGAGCCCTAGCCTATCCTTTGTACTGAGCTATGCATGTAGAATATTAGAATTGCATTCTGTGCATGACTTGCTGAGTGCTCAAAGCACTCACCTTTGCAACAACACAACCTCAGTTGAAGAAGAAGCAACCCCTGCTCTGGAGGAGGAGTTTCAGGAGGAGCCAACGAACTAGGGAGTGAGCCCAGTTAGTTGCCTGTGGCAGATTGGTTGGCGCCACGAGTTATTTTATTTCCGCTGCACTTGGTTATTTAATAAGTCTTCGCCCTGTGAGGCGTACGTTTGTAACTCGGCCATAAGGTCGAGCAACCAGTTTGATTATTTAATTAAAGTACTTTACGAATTCGTTGGAAATGACTGTGATATGTACCGATGTTGAGACTGTGTGCACTAGCGAGATCCTGGACTAGTGCTAAATACACAGAGGGTCCGGATTTGCATATTCGGGTCCCGACACCTGGCCACCTTGGGAAGGAGCCACCTGCCCCATCGTGGACGTCACGCCCACGGGGCAGGTGGCCTACTTGGAGCTGACTGACGATGATCTGGCGCTCGGGGCCTGGCGGAGATCACGTTGGCTTGGGCGAGGATGCTGAGTCGGGACTTGTCGGGGATCCGACTTGAGGCTAGGTCGGAGCCTGCGGGGGCGTCCGACCTGCGGCCGGGTCGGAGCCTACGGGTGTCGTTCGACTTGAGGCCAGGTCGGACCGCCCATGGTGGGCCTAATCGAGGCCGAGAGTCCTTCGTGGCCCCACGGGACCCAGAGCTGGGCCCAAGATGGATCATTTGATGTACCGGTTAATTTTAAGTGATAATCCCATCTGTGAGGGACGGAGACTTTGGTAATACCCTCTCCAGCATTCTGTGTCGCCGCCAATCTTGCCGCTATGTCTGTACGACTGAGAGAAAAACGATCTTGAAGTAGATGTATACCTTGCTATGGGGTACCCCTGGTATAAGTATTCGTCAGTAGCCCCCGGGGCCGTCCTGAAACGCGTGTGTTCCCGGACGGGCCCATCGTCTTCGGCGGTGTAGTCTCTTCGCATGCATGGCGATGCTTCGGCTTCTTGCGCCCCCATTTATTGGGGACCGCCCGGCTTCCGCGCCTTAAGCGTATATAAGAGTGGTACGCTCGCTGGAGTTGGAGGAGTCATTTCACCTTTCGGATTTTCGACCGCTCCGCAATACTTTGCTTCCCTCATGGCTTCTTCCAAGAACGGAACCTTGGTGTTCGGCTTTGGAGATGACGTCCCGCCGGCGCTTACGGATGAGGAGGCCTTCACCACGAAGCTTTGGGGCGACCTCGAGCTTGCCCAGGCCGAGTGGGCTAAGCAGGACGCCACCGCCCGCGACGTCGCCGCCGTTGATGCGCTGATTAACGTCGTCCCGAAGCTTGTTAAGGCTAGGGACGCCCTTATCGAGGCAGTTCGACGTGCGCGCGTCGCTTAGATTGTTGCGCCGTCTGGATGTTTTCAGGCTAGTTTATCGTGATGCGAGTGGCAACTATATGTAACTTGCGCACCATTTAAATGTTACTAGCCTTTGTTTGACAAGTGCTTCTGTCCATGCAATCTCTTGGATCTTATCCATAGCGCTGTGCAACGAAGCGATTGGGTCCTTCGTGGCGGCCGCCTTAGTCGGCCGAGCCCGACCGACAGTCGGCGGTCTCGGCCGAGTGTGCGCGTGGCGCACCGGTGGGTGTAGTCAAGCCCCGGCGGTCGGAGAGCTGGTCGGGGGGTTACTTTGGTCGGCAAAAATCCGACCGGGTGAACCAAGTGGACTCTGCAGGTCGCGAGCCCTGAGCCCCCGAGCTGGTCGGAGAGCTAGTCAGGTGGTTTTACCTCACTAGCTAAGCCCGACCGACTTGGTTGGAGGGGCCTGGCTCGGCACCGCTTCGATCGGTGCGGACGCCCAGATGCCTTTAGACTAGGTTCGGGTATCCGTGCGCTTGTTTTACGTCATAGCTGGACGTGGCCTCAGTCGGCAGGGATGCCCAGCTGCCTTGACGAGGTTCTGGTTCCCAAGTGCTCGTTTTACGTCGTAGCTAGACGTTGCCTTAGTCGGCAGGGATGCCTAGATGCCTCAACGAGGTTCTGGTTCCCGAGTGCTCGTTTTACGTCATAGCTAGAAGTGGCCTTGGTTGGCAGGGATGCCCAGATGCCTCAGCGAGGTTCTGGTTCCCGAGTGCTCGTTTTACGTCGTAGCTAGACGCAGCCTTAGTCGGCAGGGATGCCCAGATGCCTCAGTAAGGTTCTGGTTCTCGAGTGCTCGTTTTACGTCGTAGCTAGACGCGGCCTTGGCCGGCAGGGATGCCCAGATGCCTGAGCGAGGTTCTGGTTCCCGAGTGCTCGTTTTACGTCGTAGCTAGACGCGGCCTTGGTCGGCAGGGATGCCCGAATGCCTCGGCGGTTACGGTTCCCGAATGCTCGTTTTACGTCGTAGCTAGACGCGGCCTTGGTCGGCAGGGATGCCCAGATGCCTCAGCGAGGTTCTGGTTCCCGAATGCTCGTTTTACGTCGTAGCTAGACGCGGCCTTAGTCGGCAGGGATGCCCAGATGCCTCAGCGAGGTTCTGGTTCCCGAATGCTCGTTTTACGTCGTAGCTAGACGCGGCCTTAGTCGACAAGGATGCCCAGATGCCTCAGCGAGGATCTGGTTCCCGAATGCTCATTTTACATCATAGCTAGACGCCTTAATCGGCAGGGATGCCCAGATGCCTCAGCGAGGTTCTGGTTCCCAAGTGCTCGTTTTACATCGTAGCTAGACGCGTTCGTGAGGCTGGTTTTACGCCGGAGCTAGGCGAAGGGCGTCCATCTCGAGTCCTCGTCGGGTGAGGCTATCTGCGAGAGGAGTGGCCGCTGTCTGTCCCACGTATACGCCCCATCCGCAGGTGTGGGACCTGGAGGGGGTGAGCAAGCACGTGTTTACCATGCATTGGCTTGAACACGGTACTCGTGGAGCTACTAACGGGTTATCCGAGTGGGCCCTGGAGATCCCTCCCAAAGGGGACCTTCTTCCGAGCGGACGATCCCTGTGTCGGGTGTCCGACCCGCTGGGGGTGACCCACAAGAAACCTTTCTTTTCTCGATCCCGTATCGGACCCCGAGCCGTCAGCCGACCCGGAGCGCAGCTGGCTGCTACCCTTCGAGGGGCCCCGCGGGAGAGTGTGAAGTATGGTCTCGGACACAAGTTAAAATGATTGGGTCGTCCGCCGACCCAACTAGTGACCCACTGGGGGTTCACCTTGTCCTCGCCCCTCGCTCATTCTGTGCCGGGCGACCCTGAATCCACTTGGTGGATTAGGGCTTTGGAACCCGCGGCGCCGGATCGGGTCCTGGCGCGAGCTATTGAGCTCTCTCGCCACCTTGAGGCCGGTGCGGCCCGGTGGACTTTTCATACCTGTTTTGATCCAGTTGATCCGGCCCAGAGGCGGAGATCGAGAGGTTGCGGGGCGTCTCGCCCGGAGCGGTGTGCTGACGCCTCCTGCTGGATTTTAATGCGCATGGAGGCGATTAAATGCGAAAGGAAATAATTGGGAACCGATACGTCTCACCAGTGGCGGCGCGGAAGCTGGCGGTGGAGGAGCGCGATGCGGCGGCCACGTTACTAGAAGTGGCCATGTCGGCGAGGGGGTTGACGGAGTAGGAGCTGTCCGAGCGAACCGCTGAACTGACGGCCCTTCAGGGGGTCAGCCAGGAGGTCTGCAACCCAGTGTTTAGCATCGCCGTGCAGGGTCTGGGCTCCCTTGCCACCGCACTAGCCCGCGTGCCGGAGCACGTCGAGCTTTCGATGAGCGAGGGAATTGACCTTGGAGCTTCTTCGGCGCTGGTTTTCGTCATCTCTCAGTATGACGGCATTGATCTTGCCGCTGTCAGCAGTGGGGTCGCCGCGGACCGGACCGATAAGGAGGTCGACGAGTTTGATACCCAGGTCGACCCGCACGCCGCGGTGATCGCCGGCCGGATATGGCCACAGACCATCCTCCACCGGAAGCGGGAAGAAAGTTAGACATTTTGCTTTCAGCAATGTAAAGAACTTTGCCGTGTAACGAATTGAAGTTCGTTTTTTGCGTTTCCGTGGAATCGACTTTATTCTTAGGACTTCGGGCCATTCACGGGAAAGAAACCGCGGGGTGTTCCCGACCAGAAAAAGCGGGGACTTATGGATCGAACCACACGGGCACTTCCTTCTACCGCAAAGCACTACTTCGAAACCGTAGCCACTGGGGCGTAGGCCGTAGCACTTGGGTCGAGAGGGTTACCGCTAGGGAGAACCGAATAGCCAACCAGGTCACCGACCCGTGTGAGTGTAGGAACTTAAGTATAGATCGTTCAACCGCACTTGTGCGGGAAAGGAGTTTTCCCGACCAACTATAGATCGCCTTTGCGCACGGCATTTCCTTCTCTGTGACACTACTTGGCTTCAGAGTCACGGGCCGAGGTCAGTAGCACTTGGGTCGAGAGGGTTACCGCTAGGGGGAACCAAATGGCCAATCGGGTCACCGACCCGTGTAAGTGTGTGAACCTATAGCCCCCGAGCGGTGCGTGGGGTCCAAATTGTGGTCGCCACGCAGCGCTTAAACTCGGAGGGATAGAAGATTCGTGCGGGAACGAGGAAAATTTTCAGGGGTAGGATCGCCTTAACTTTTTATTCCGCGTGTTGAGGACCGAAGAAAAAACCATAAAAACTTTTGTAATTGGGAGAACTAGATATTTGGTTTTAATATAATTGGGAGAACTAGATATATAATGCTACGTATAATATATTTGGTTTTAATTCGTACCGAAGAAAAAACCATAAAAACTTTTGTAATTGGGAGAACTAGATATTTGATCTTGTAGCACAATTTTCTTTTATTGCTTGATCTTTATGTTTCGTTACCAATTTTATTTTTCGTAGCAACGCACGGGCATTGATCTAGTAAACCATTATATAGCGCTTGGGAATGGCGTGAGGAGAGCCTGTCCACACGTCAGCCTTTGTGTTTTTGCGAAAAGCCTCCCGTGTTTTTTGCAATTGCGGATAGGTCCCTGGAGCTTACGAATAGGTCCTCCGCAATTTTTTGTGAGGGGAAGAATTTTTTCCCCGATTTGCGTTTGGGTCCCTCGCACGCTGTTTTACGAAAAAAACTCGCGTTTAGTTCAAATCACGAGCGAGCCCTTTTCTTATTTTTCGGGATAGCGGACAGGTCCAAAAACGTAACGAACAGGTCCTTGCTCCTTACGTTTAGGTCCTTTCTCCATTTTTTCCGGAAAAAATGTTTTCATCACTAGAAATATATGTGCAGCTCTAGGTCTTTTCTCCGTTTTTTTCGGAAAAAATGTTTTCATTGCTAGAAATATGTGTGCAGCTCTATCTTCCAAAAAAAATGTTTTCATCACTTGAAATATGTGTGCAGCTCTAGGTCCTTTCTCCGTTTTTCTCGGAAAAAATGTTTTCATCACTAGAAATATGCGTGCAGCTCTATCTCTAGATTTTTTCCTCGGCTCGATTTTCCATCTCGATCTCTTATATTTTTTAAAACATGTATGATTACTCGGTGAACACGTAGAGTGTTAGGCTCGACAAAAGAAGGTTGTCATCTCTAATAATTTTTCCGCCATTTTTCCTTTAGACTATTTTCTCACCTCGGTTTTCCAGCTCGGTCTCCAATATTTTTCAAGTAATTCGTCGAAAGAGATATTTCTACAGATCACGAGCAGGTCCTTTCGCCAGTTGTTTTGCAGAAAATACTCCCTAATTCCACAAATTCAACACGAGCGCCGGTTCTTTCGACACAGTAGACTGGAATCACATAGTTTTTTTCCCCGGCTCGATTTTCCATCTCGATCTCTTATATTTTTTAAAACATGTATGATTACTTGGTGAACGCGTAGAGTGTTAGGCTCGACAAAAGAAGGTTGTCATCTCTAATAATTTTTCCGCCATTTTTCCTTTAGACTATTTTCTCACCTCGGTTTTCCAAATCGGTCTCCAATATTTTCCAAGTAATTAAATCGAAAGAGATATTTCTACAGATCACGAGCAGGTCCTTTCACCAGTTGTTTTGCAGAAAATACTCCCTAATTCCACAAATTCAACACGAGCGCCGGTTCTTTCGACACAGTAGACTGGAATCATGTAGTTTTTTCAGAGAAATTTGGGTCAGTTTTTTTTTGCCGGTGAGGCATTGCGCGTTTTCACGCCCACACAGTACGGCGTGCAATAGCACGCTACCCTATCTAGTTACAAAATAATTACCTGAGCTTTGCCCTGTTCTACGCTTGTATGCATGGTTCTAATGGATTACCCTTCGTCTATTCTATGAAGAGCAATTTTTGTCCGATAAGTCATGCTGCATGCACTGTCTTTCCATGGATAAACTTTTGTAGCAGGAATCTTCAATAACGCTCGGCATCGATTGGCGCGGGTGCCTTCGCGGAATTAAATGGATCAGTGTGACACGTCGGGAAGCCGGAGCCACGGGAGACGACGCGTTGGATGGTGACGTGTACGGACGCTTACCCAGCTGTTTGTCCAACGTGTTTAGTAGGGATGACAGTTTTACCCATAGGTTCGGGTATCCACAGGTACCCGACCTGATAAGGGTGGGCATGGACAACACTTGAGACCTGTGGGCTTTCGGGTTCGAACACCTGATAAGGTCATAGGATGGATATGGATATTAATTTGTACCTATGGGTACCCAATGGCCTATGACATATGGATCCCAATTTTCAGTGATACAAAATATCTTGTCCGAGTGTCCGTGCCCCCCCTCGTGTCCTTTCCTATTCCGGTTTTGCACCCCGAATCCCTGACGCCAAATCGTCCGTGCTCCTAACCCTAATCAGGCACCCAGCCCTCCTTCCGCCTCTTCTTGCGCTGCGCCACTGCTTCTGCCTCGCCCTCCCCACCGCCTGGAGCTCCTCTGTTCCAGCTGCACCCACCGGCCGCCTCCCCCGAAGCTCCTCCGTTCCCGCTGCGCCCGCCGGCCGCCGTCCCCCAGGCTCCCCCGCTCCCACTAGAGATGGCAACGGGTCAGGTCGGGTGTGGGTTTTACAAAACCCGACCCGACCCGAAACCCGAATTGAAAAACCCGATCTGAACGCGAATACCACATCGGGTAAAAACCTATACCCGAACTCGAACCTGAACCCGACGGATTTGTGTAATACGGGTGGCAATAGGTTGGGTCGGGTGTGGGTTTTGCAAAACCCGACCTGACAAGAAACCTGAACCCAAAAACCCAAGTCAAACCCGACGGGTGCCCGAAACCTAACCCCAAACCCGGCGGGTACCCAGAACCCGATGGGTACCCGATGGGTATATGCGGTATTTCGGGTACCCGCGGGTGAAAATTAAAACCCGAACCCGACCCGAACCCATTTCGGGTACCCGACCCAAAGAACCCGCGGGTAAAAATTAAAACCCGAACCCGACCCGATCGGGTGCAAAACCCGCGGGTACCCGAACCCGCGGGTATAATTGCCACCCCTAGCTCCCACTGGGCCGTCGACCGCCGCCCTAGCTCATCATCAGACATCAGCTCAAATCCAGCCATCCGGGAGAGGGGAAGGACAGCGCAGCGCAGATTAAAAGAGGTACTACACTTAGATTATAGATTTCAATACGTCTCTCAATATTAGCAAGGACTGCTTAAGGGTAGCGACTCATTAAGGGATCAGATGGATCTGATCTATCTTAGGGCCAAGCGATATCTTGTGGATGATGGTAAAGTAATGTGAGGGCTTAGTTGTTTCTCCGTGTTATTTTTCTTTGCCTCATTTGTGATTTGTGAGAAAAACTTGTGGTTAGGTGATCTGTGGTGGTAGAATCTGTTGATTTGGGCAAATGTTACGAATCTATTGATTTGGGCGAATCTTACGGATATACATGTTCATGCAATTTTTACATTCAATATCACGTGCTTACGACATATGACAAGTTAATTTGTGAAAATCATTTCCCATCGTAAACAAGATCATGACGGATGATGTAATGCAAGCGTGTTGTTTTTCATCGCGACCGGTTTATTTAGTGCCACCGTTCTCAACCTAATTTATGAAAACCTTTTATGTGCGGAGTAACATAAGGGAATCCTAGGCAGTTAGCGACTTGATGTATGAAACAGATTAATACATCCAAATAGAGTGGCTAGATTTCAATTTGTTCATGATTGAATCCATATATCGAAAGAACATTAGAATTTCCGTCACGATTAGGTTTCATGTTTTGGAGACCGGAGGAATATACCATATTCTACAAAATCCTAATTTGAAATAGAAGAACTCGCTTTGCTTGATCTTTGGATTATGATGAGCTAGCTTAGTGGCTCTCTTCGACGAGTCTCTACTATCTTGAGTTCCATACATTACAGTCTCTCTAGGCAACATTTTTGTCATGCCACCATCTTTGGCGGAGATCCATAACTAAAACACTACCAAAAACAACAAAGAGAAGACGCTAAATAAGATTCATATGACAAAGCCGGCACCATATGTTGCGGTGCTAAACTACTAATTGACACACATAGATTCTTCTCTAGGAAGATGCATGTATGCGATGTAAGCTGTGTTGTCCCAATGTGGCACTTAGCAAATCAATCTTTCACATTTACCTTTTGCATTTACTATCCATTTTTCACATTCCCTTTTCAGATTTTACCCATTTTTCACATTTTTTCGGTTGTACTTGTTTTCTACATGGTAAAAGGCTGGCCTACTTAGGATGAGTTTGTTTAGGCTGGAGCTTGAGCTTATTTGGTCGAGTCGGAAGAAGTCATTGAGTGGAATAAGTCTTTGGAGCTGGATGAGGATGGCAATTTTTCGTAAATAATAGTTAAGTTGTAAGGGTACAGGGAAGTGGGATTTTTAGAAGCTCAATACCCCGAGAAGCATCGTTTTCTTGCTTCTCTCACGTAGTGCAAATTGGGCTAAAGCTTCTTCTTTCCATCTAGCCGGAAAAATACTGTTTGTTTTGGCTTGTGGCTTATAGAGGTGTAGAAGCCAAATAAGCTCAAGCTCAAGCCTAAACAAACTGAGCCTTAACCAGCTACCTGCCTTACAAAGAAATTGGCTAAATTAATTATCAGCCTTAGCTTAATTTTATCTTGGCACACCAATATATATATATCTCACACCAACTTTCCACCCATATCTCCCATACTTGTATCCAATATCTCCTCTGTTCTACAAAACATAGCAATTGCTTTATTATATCTCATGCAATCGTCTCGAATATCTCTGTGCCATCTTACACCAAACAATCGGGCAAAAGATGCAAAATTCGAATAACTTATTGCCGACAAATATGACCTAAAAATGTTAGGGCACATATTTAGGTCATTTAAGTTTTATCTTCTGGTCCTCGCAAATTATAAAGAGAAGTGTATCTTATGGTGACGCTATCCCATTTTTTAGCATTTGTAGTTTTGGGATTTTGTTTATTTTCAGGTGCTTTTGGGCCACTTGCCCCTGTTTTTATACTAAAGATCCACACATGATACTGTGCAACTTACAGGTGTTTCATGTATGTTTCTCATGATTTTTTGCAGATTCTTTGAATGGCGTCTCTGAGTAACAGTTCCTCACAGGCAGTGTAGAGCTCAGCCATAGGTCAACCTCAAAATGAAGCTCAAGTATCACAATCACAAGGTACCAACACTCAAACATTGGATGCACATGCTCAAACTGATAGTAAGAGAAAACTTAGATCTGTAGTATGGAATGAGTTTGAGCAAGTACAGATAGATGGGAAATGGAAAGTTATATGTAAGTATTGTCATAGTAACCTTAGTGGAGAAACAAGTCATGGCACTTCTCACTTAAAGACACATCAGAAATCTTGTCCTGCTAGGAATATAATAGGCCCAAAACAACAACAATTGAGGTCGACAAAGGGAGAGGACGGGAGAGTGAATATAGAGAATTATATTTTTGACCAAGAAGTTGCTAGGAAAGAATTGTCATTGATGATCTGTGTTCATGAGTACCCTTTGTCTATGGTTGATCATGAAGGTTTTCGAAAGTTCTGTTCTTCATTACAACCAATGTTCCAAATGGTGTTTAGAAATACTATTAGGAAGGATATATTAGATCTATATAAACTCCAAAAGAACTTGATGGTGAAGTACTTTGCAAATTTTAAACATCGAGTCGCCGTCACTACGGACTTGTGGACCCCTGGCCATCAAAAGAGAGGCTACATGGCAGCTACTGCACATTATATTGTTGAGAATTGGAAACTAAAGAGCTTCCTTCTGAGGTAAATATCACGTTTATTTAGTTATTGTCAATCTAAAATGCTTACATAGTTCTTGACAATCTAAAGTGCTTATGTATTAGGTTTATGTATGTGCCATGCCCACATACGGCTGAGATTATATGCCAAGCCCTACATGATTGTCTTGTTGAATGGCACATTGAGAGGAAGATATCCACGGTGACTTTGGACAATTGCTCTTCAAATGACAAGACTATTGGAGAAATGGCAAATAAGTTGGATCCTAGCTCTCTTTTGTTGAAAGGCAAATTGATCCATATGCGTTGTTGTGCCCACATATTGAATCTAATTGTGCAACAAGGAATGAGTGTCATGGAAAAAGGCATTGAGAGGGTACGTGATAGTGTTGCATTTTGGTCAACAACACCTAAAAGGCATGAAAATTTTGAAAAGATGGCACACACTTTGAACATTCCATATAAGAAACGGTTGTCTCTTGATTGTAAAACTAGATGGAATTCAACCTATTTAATGCTTACCATTGCATTACAATACCAAGAGATTTTTCATTGTCTAAAACTACAAGTAAAACTATTTACTTCTAGTCCAATTGAAGAAGACTGGAAGTTTGCAAAGGAGGCATGTGATAGGCTGAAAATATTCTATGATATCACTAAATTGTTATCGGGCGCTAAGTATGTTACAGCTAATCTTTTCTTTCCCAAAATATGTGGCATTCATTTGGCAATAAGGAATGGCATGCAAGTGATAATGAACTTATGCAAACGATGTCCGAGGAAATGAGAACGAAGTTTGATAAGTATTGGATAGATGTACGTAGTCTTATGGCTATTGCAACAGTTCTTGATCCAAGATATAAGACTCATATGATGCAGGCTTTATATGGATCTATATATGGTTATGAACAAGCAACTAAGGAAGTTGGTGACATAAAAAAACTTATGGTTGATTTGTTGTTAGAATATCAAGATTCTTGTGAGGTTGTGGATACATCAGATGGTACTAGCACAAGCACAACTGCTATCCATGTTGGAGTAGATGAAGTTTTTGATATATTTGATCAATATATGTCTTCCCAGCCCGCTGTTTGTGCTTCTCAAGTGCGCATAGAATTGGACTTGTACTTGGAAGAGGCCCCTTTTCCTAGAACACAAGAGCTAGACATTATCACTTGGTGGAAATTTGGGGTATTAAGTATCCAACCTTGCAAAGAATTGCTCATGAAATATTGCCTATTCCTGTAACAACTGTGCCATCTGAATTGCATTTAGTACTGGTGGTAGGGTACTTAGTCCACATCGAAGTCGACTTTCACCTCATGTAGTTGAAGCTCTTACTTGTATGCAAGCTTGGTCTCTTGCGGATATGTTAGGCAATTGTTGGTTAATATTTCAATCTTGCATTCCATTTCTTTTGCTCCATTTCATAGCTAATTGTTGGTTAATCTTTCCATTAGGGGATATTGCTTCCAACCTCTTTGCAGTTCAAACTGTTCTTGAGGATGAAAAAGAAATGATGGAAGATCAATCCATTGTCCTTGAGTCGTGAATCGATACCCATCTTCTATGTCTTCTTTCCATTAGGCACAAAGCTTCCTAATTTGGGATGAATAAAATAAAATGTTTTGGTGGTTAGTTGTTTTTATTTATTTCACCCTACGTGCATTGGAAATTTTAACAGTAGTTCTCATGTTTTGTGCAGTTGACTTGTTGCAGTGAGTACTCAATTACTCTCCATTCATATAGCTTCAATTAAAGATGCAGCTGAAGGAAAGTTTGGTCATCTTCTTTCAGTCTCATGTGCCGTTCAATCCGAATTCTTCCTGCTCATGCTAATTTGTGTAATTGCATTTCTGCATATGCAAGTTTGTTGATTCTCTGTACCATCTGGACTGGACTTTATGTGTGTATGTGTCTGAGAAGAGCTGCACTGGCTGCATGCTATGGCGGTGTGGGATATACACGCCCAGGTGTTTGCATGGCAGGCCAACGAGGCCCAACCAGACATGGATGGGTCGGGCCGATTGCAGAAAGATAGAAGCCACTAGGGGCGCGCCAAGACATGCCCAATAAGGAAGTCCTAGAGATGGCAACTGACTCGGATTAGGTAGAATGCAATTGTAATCTAAACCGTTACGATACGGATAAGAACAGGAGTTATAATCCCTACCGACTAGGACTCTCTTTTGTAACCGCCCTCCTCTGTTATATAAAGGCAGGGACGGGGGAACATTGAGACACAATCTCATCAGCAATTAGCTAGCCACATATAATTCCAGAGCACAGGACTAGGGTGTTATCTCCTCCGCGAGAGCCCGAACCTGTATACATCCGGTGTCCCGTGCTACCATCGAGTTTGGATCCAGCGCCTAGCCCCCTTTTTGATTATTGCCGACAACACACGTCGACAGTTGGCGCGCTATGTAGGGGCTGCGCTAAGATCAATCTCAGCAAGCTTGATGGCGATCTTCAACGAAGACATGGCCGCCTTCGTACCGGCCCAAGCATTTCGCTTCGGAAGTCTAGATTTCATCGCCGATGATTTTGGCCAACTCACCCTTTCGGATTCAGATCAGATCCAATCTAGAATCGATTTCGCTGCTCTCCTAGCCGGCCAGCCACTCGGATCGGGGTCTGGCATGGCCATCTGTCCCCGGACGGTAAGCCAAAAGTTTGTCCCCCGTCTTGAGCAAGAGCTGGCTAATGACGAGTCCCGAGTGGTCAAGAATGCCAGAAAACCACTCGGACCTGAAGGTCAGCCCCACCTATCTTCTTGTTCTTTTGATCCAGAAGGCAGGGCGGAAAGTTTTCAGGGCTTTCGCGGCGTTTTCGTAATCGAAGATCCGCGAACTGATTCCCAGCAATAGAAGGATACTGTGAATACGGTAGAGACAGATCGTCCTCGTCAAAAAGGCCGCGCAAAGTCTCTCCAGAACAGAGGCCGCAATGTTAACGAAGAAATTTTGCAGATGAAGATGGGGAAGCAGTCGGTTTTTCATACTCCCCAGCAGAATATCGTCGCTTCCAAGACGCTCCTCGACACATTGGGGCCAATGCTCAGTTCTGACAGTCCAACTGCGCCAATCGTGGCCCAAGTTCAGGCCATGGTGACGGCGGCAGCAATTCAGCAGCACCAAGAGAAGC
Source organism: Guadua angustifolia (assembly GCA_036346375.1). Taxonomy (NCBI): domain Eukaryota; kingdom Viridiplantae; phylum Streptophyta; class Magnoliopsida; order Poales; family Poaceae; genus Guadua; species Guadua angustifolia. The sequence goes on along the minus strand of CM070510.1, from coordinate 8,541,920 downwards.
CAGGGGAGAAAGAGCACTCCCGTACCCGCATAGTCAACTCGCAGGCTACTAGTAGGAAAACAGCGCGCAGTCGTGCCAGGCGTGAGCTTCGATGAGGGGAAGACGCCCGGCGAAGTATCAGCCAAGACCTCCGTGTTGATCTAAATGCCAGACGGCGAGACCGAGAGGATGAAGAACACTGTAGGCGCGAAGATGACTATGAACGTTTTGGCATCCGTCACGATGACTGAGACGATCACAGAAGTCATCACCACCGCGACAAAGGTGATAGTGAAGATCGCTGAGTTAGATCGCCTCATCGGCGTTCCCCACGGCGGCGCAATGATGGGCCTATTGAGGGCATCCGAGCCTTCACCTCCCGGCTCCGCCGAGTGGTTTGGCCTGAAGGATTTAACCCTAAGGGCATTAACAAGTTTGACGGGGAAAGAGATCCAGAAGCTTGGCTGCAAGTTTATTCCCTTGCGATCATGGCGGTAGAAGCTTTTGAAATCTCCTTCAGGCCACGAACAGCGGTAAAATCTCAAGTGCTCGCTGACTTCACCGCCGAGTGGGTGGAACTGCAAACCCCCACGACTACCGAAGATCTCGAGTATTGGACAATGTATTTCGACGGCTCCCTCATGCTCAGCGGCGCGGGGGCTGGAGTGGTGCTCATCTCTCCAACGGGCGAGCGTTTGAAATACGTTCTTCAGATTCATTTTCTGGCGTCAAACAATGCCGCCGAGTACGAAGCACTCATTCACGGACTTCGCATCGCGATATCTCTTGGTGTTCAACGACTAACAATTTGAGGCGACTCCATGTTGGTGATCAACCAAGTTCAAAAAGACTGGTTGTGCGTCGGAGATAACATGGCTGTATATTGCCAAGAAGTGAGGAAACTCGAAGATAAGTTCGACGGGATGGAACTCATTCACGTGCTCCGCCGCGACAATGAAGCAGCAGACGAGCTTGCAAGGCTAGGCTCCAGTCGGGCAACGGTACTGACAGGCGTGTTTGTCGAAGAGCTCCATAAACCTTCAATAAGCCAACAACAGGAGCCAAGGAAGTCAGAAGAAACACTTGCCGAGGTGGAAGTCTTGGTCATCAGCCCTGACTGGACAACTCCTTTTCTAAACTATTTGCTAAAGGACGAGCTCCCCGAAGACCGCACAGAGGCAGAGCGTAACACACGACGATGCAAAAATTACGCGGTAGTAGGCGAGGAACTCTTTCGAAAGAGTGCCTCCGGAGTCCTAAGGCGATGCATATCAGAGCAAGAAGGAAAAAACCTCCTCAGAGAAATCCACTCGGGAATTTGCGGGCATCATGCAGCATCAAGCACCCTGGTGGGCAAAGCATATCGTCAAGGCTTCTTCTGGCCGACTGCTGTGTCTGACGCAGAGGATATCGTTCGAACTTACGAAGGATGCCAGTTTTTCGCTCGTCAGATACACGTGCCGGCGCAGGAGTTGCAAACCATCCCGATTACCTGGCCGTTTGCAGTCTGGGGACTCGACATGGTCGGCCCATTGAAGAAGGCTCAAGGTGGTTTCACTCATCTCTTCGTCGCCATTGATAAGTTCACCAAGTGGATCGAGGCAAAACCTATCGCCACAATCACGGCGGCCAAGGCTAAGGAGTTCTTTCAGGAAATCGTGGTAAGATTCGGCGTGCCAAACAGGATCATCACGGATAATGGAACTCAATTCCGGGCTGAAGAATTTCAAGACTGGTGCGGTGAGCTCGACATCAAAATTTGCTTCGCCTTCGTAGCCCACCCAAAAAGCAACGGTCAGGTGGAGAGGGCGAACGGCATGGTGTTGCAAGGTTTAAAAGCGCGGATTTTCGATCATCTCAATCCGTATGCTACTCGATGGGTAAAAGAATTGCCCTCGATACTCTGGGGGCTGAGAACTACTCCCAGCAGGGCTACCGGACAGTCACCTTTTTTCCTAGTATACGGCTCAGAAGCGGTCTTACCCACCGAGTTGACTTTCGGATCCCCTCGGGTTCGGAATTACAAGGAGGCCGAGTCGGAGGAGAATAGAATAGAAGATATCGATCGATTGGAGGAAGCCAGGGAGGTCGCTGCAGTCCAGTCGGCCAAGTACCTCTAGGGCCTGCGCCGCTACCATGACCGAAATGTTCGGGGTCGCGCGTTCTCTATGAGCGATCTAGTCCTAATAAAGAATCAAAAGCACGAGCACAAACTCTCTTCAAGCTGGGAAGGTCCCTACATCGTCGACGAGGTGACACGCCTGGGGGCTTACAGACTTAAACGGGAAGACGGTGCTATCATCAGCAACTCATGGAACATAGAGCAGCTACGTCGTTTTTACTCTTAAAATATTGTACGTTAGCTATGTTGTTCATGAATAAAGTTTTTTCTTCCTGACTTGCTACTCAATTGATGCTCAATTAAGCAGTAAGTCGGGGGCTACACCTAATAGTGTTGCGCATGCGCAACACTTTTGGGTCATTTACTGTTTCTTACATTAAGAAATACCGTCCTTGAGTAAATTTTTTCTTTCATCATTGACTTGCTACTCAATAAATGCTCAATTAAGCAATATGTTGGGGGCTACACCTAATAGTGTTGCGCATGCGCAACCCTTCTTGTGAATCATCCACTATCCTTTTTTCTCCCTGATGATCACGGTTAAGTTCGAGTGTTTTAGTTCTTGATTGTGAAACCCTAACCCATGAACGGCAAAATCTAGCCACCCAATAAAAAGCGTACCTGGGAAAAAGGCCATGCACCAACTCACGTCGCTTGGGGGCTAGACTAGTTGGTCAGGGCGCTTAAACATAAGGAACGAAAAAACCACTCGGAAAGGTCGAAAGATCAAAAGGGGAAAAGAAAGAGCAAGCACCATTAAGATAATATTACATAAGATAATATTGTTCCAAATACACCAAAACATCGCATGACTATTTTTTGCAGAAAACTAAAATGACTACGCCCGGCGCACGCACCCTACGGCTTCAATAAGGGCATCCCGAGCCCTGATGAGCTTCGGAACGACCTCGATCAAAGCATCGATGGCGGCGGCGTCTCGGGCCACGGCCTCCATCTCCGCAGCCTCGGCCATCGCCAGCTCGTACAGAGCCCACAGCTCGGCAAGGTCGTCATCCTCTTCAACGGGAGGCGGAGGGCCCTCATCTTCGAAATCAAGCATCAGCTCCTCATCGTCAGATAGAAAAGGCTCAAGGGAAGAAGCCATGAAGGACCTGAAGAAAACAAGAAAAAGAGATTAGAAAAGGACGATCGCTCACGCAGCGGTTACGCCCTTATGCACGAAGAGCGAAAGTTAAGCGTCAAGCAGGAAAAGCCAAATGGAGAACTTGCAGTGATCAAGAAGACGTACGGGTGCAAGCTCTGAAACGACAGATGAAGGAGCACTTGAAGAAAGAAGATGAAGAGGCAGCTGGATTGCAGTAGTGCGCAGCAGACCGCTACGTTCGAGGCAAGACTCGCCCTTATAAAGAGCGACGTCAGCCTCTGCCTTAAGCGGGAAACGCTTCACCTTCCGTGTGTACTAGGCATGACCTAGTGCACATCTCGAGACGGGCCAGGCGATGCGCACGATAATTGCTACGCACATGAATCTCAAGATGGGCTGAATTTAATTTGGGATACGGTACGCCCCACGATGGGCCGAAAGCCAATGACCGTGTTAAAACGGGAATTAGGTACCCTCTAAATTAAGTGCAAACCCAAAAGAAAATGGTCCCTCAACTACAGCATTCAGAGGCAGGACATAGCACGAAAAATCAAGTGTTTCTCCAATAAGCAAAAAGAGCAAGTGCGGGCCAAGCCTCAGAATACAATGCTTACACGGCACCCATGTCCAGATTTTCAACTAAAGCAGAGGCGGTGTCCCTAACCTCGTCAACAAGGGCAAGTGCTTGATCATCGTCAACAGTGCAGGCGAAGCCCTCCTTGATTGCCTCGAGTTCCACTCGGGGGTACAGGGATTTCACTATGGCCAACGCTTGACAGGCGCTTGTGGTCGCTACCTCCTTCAAGCGCGCCACCAGCTTCTTAGGCCCCTCTGCCAGCCGCTGGATTGTGGCGTCCGCGTCATATGGAACATCGCTGGGCCCGACCTCATCAGGACTCAGCATCCGTAGCATTTTTTCGGAGCCCTCCTGAATCCTATCAACTCGCAGCTCAGTGGATTTGATCTTCTCGTCAAGAGCGCGACATTGGGCCTGCGAGTTGACTCGGTGCACTGCATAACCAGTCGGATTAGTTCAAGGTTGCTGCAAAGCGCAAAAAGAAAATAAAAAAGAGTTTGGAGTAAACCTTCCAGCTCTCTCTCCAGCTTTACCGTCTCAGCTTTGGCTTCCTTCTCAGACTTTTTTAGCTTCTCAACCTACTCGTCGGAGGACTTAAGCTTTACCCGAAGATCTGCAGCAACGAAGACAGAAGTCAAGATAAGGAAGGGCGAGTCAAGAAGTAAAAGCTAAAATATGGACCAATGCAGTCGGACAAAGGAATTACCATCAAGGGAGGACGTCAGATTCAGTTTCTCCACCTTGAATTCAGAGACCTGGGCCCGGAGTTTTTTCAGTTCCTCTCGATTCTCGACCCGAGCCCAGTTGAGTTCCTCCTGCAGTCGGACACGAACTCGCTCGACCTCGGCTTCATAGTCCTTCCTCATCTTGGTCCTCGGAAGCAATTCCTAGATAAGGGCGTTCCGGTCTCGAGCATGCTCAGCCAGGCGCTGAGGATGGCAACATGAGCAATGAGGACGCACGGCGCATTACGAACAATAAGAAGGGGACACCTAAAAACAGCTCGGCATAAGCAACTCATGCCGCCAAGATGAAAACAAGTATAAGCGGCATCACGGACCGACGCCCATTCCTCAGCCTCATCCTCGTCATCAAAGGACCTCCCGTCGTCATACTTGTCGAAGAAGGAAATTCGTATCGGAGAATTTGGGCGGGGAGGCTGAGGGAGTTCTTCTAGCGGTGGCGAGTGGCGAGAAGGTTGAGGAAGCTCTTCTGGCAGAGGATCAGCGGCAGGATTGGCAGCGGCCTTAGGTGGCATGGTTTGACCAGTCGGCCTGAGAGGAGTCAGCGGCCGGGGGCTATTCGGGCCCGAGCCGGCCTCGGTGTTCGCGGGCGCGGGAGAAGTCAGAGGAACTGTAGTCGGCTACTCCGCGGCCACTTCAGGGGCGGCGGGCTCAGCCACTGCTGGCACGTGGGCTTCTGGTATGCATGTGGCATCTTCAGCAACCGTTCCCTGGGACTCCTGATGCAGTGTTTCCACAGGAATCTCGCTGGTAGGCTCTCTGAAAAAAGAATTAGTCAGAACATGGCCCGAAGGACTAAGGAAGAACGAATAAGGAAACCAACCTACCGGATCTCGTTATTTTGAATGCCGAGTTCTTCCGGGCAGAAGTACCGATGAAAGAAGAACCAGTCTGCACATCGGGAGCAGGGGACAAAGGGTCTCTGGTCGGGTGCGGAGGCGGAGGCACGCTGTCGGCTGAGCGCCGAGCCGGGGGCTCAGGGGCCACTGGAGTGGCAGATTGACTTGAAGATGACGAATTTGTAGGGCGAGGGCGCGCGGCTACCGAGTCCCAAACCTTTGGGCCTCCAGTCGGGCGCACGTTCGCGGCCAGCTTCTTCTTCTCTTCCATGGACGCGCAGACGACTGGACGTTTTCCCTTTCCCAAGGGGTCCTCGGCTTCATTCGCTTTGCTCTTCTTGGCGCTTGGAGTCGGGGACGAAGAGCGGGCAGGACGGTTTCACTTTGCGCTCTTGTGCACCGAAAACTCGGGCAAGGGCGCGTCAGAAAAGAAGGCATCACGACCTTGCAAATATAGACAAGATGCATGTTCAATTACAGCCAAGCAAGAATCAGAAGACCTAATCCAGGGAAACAAGAAGGCATCTTACCGGAGGTGGAGGGTTCGATTTCTTGAAAGGTCTTGGGCATCCGTCGTTAGCAATTCGAACGCCCGAAGCGAACAAATCGGCCACACAGCTAAGAAGCTCCTCCCTTGAAATTGGCTCAAGTACCTCCCGGGTAGGATCGTTCGATCCTTCATGTTCATATCCAAGATGAACCCGTTCCTTGAGGGGTTGAACTCGGCGCGAGGCAAAATTGAGAACAATGGCCACTCCAGTGAGTCCGTTCTCCTTTAAATCAGCAATCATTCCTAAAAGGTCTATCACCTGGTCCATCCCGTCACCCGAAGGAAGCGATGTCCAATTGGCTGAGGGCTTGGGTGGCGATCCGGAAAAAGCAGGCAGGGAGGGCTTAGGATTGGAGCAATAAAACCACTCCTGGTGCCAGCCCTTATTCGAGGTTTTGAAGGGAATGGCCAAATAGGCTTTCTTCAGGCCGTCCCTCAGCTAGAATCCGGCACCTCCAACTGCTTTGGGGCAGTTTTTGCTGGGGAAAGGATTGAGGAGGAAAAGGTGGCGAAAAAGATTGAAATGTGGGCGAACGCCAAGAAAAGCCTCGCAAAGGTGAATAAAGATGGCAATTTGAAGGATAGAATTGGGATTGAGGTGAGTCAAATCAATTCCATAAAATTCAAGAAGACCTCAAAAGAAGGGGCATATGGGAAGGTCAAATCCATGCAAGAAGAAAGATTCAAAGACAACCACTTCTTCAGTACGAGGAGTGGGGTAGGATTCACCGGCGGCAGGACGAGCGGAAAGCATCACCAATGGGGGGAAAACGCCGGCGCGGACTAGTTCCTCTAGTCGTCTATCCGTTGTCACAGAGGTGGCCCAATCCTTGGCCGACGCGGATGAAGGAACATCCTTTGGAGGAGAAGAAGACATTTTTTGGGCGGAATTAGCCTGCAATCACGCCGAATTGGGAAGATGAAGGATGCTAACCCTAGCGGCGGGATTCGCAAAAGGAACACTGAACAAAAGAAGTTGAAGGGGCGAATAAGCACAATGCGTAGAAAACCATCTCAGTCGCACTTGGCTTCATATTTATAGGGAGCGAAGCCAACTTTCGCTTTGAGCGGGGAAATGCTTCGCCCTCCGCATAGCTTGGGGTTGCCCTAGGGCGTGCTTCAAGATGGGTCTAAGGCCGTGCGCAGTGAATCACTGTGCATAGGCTCAACTGGGCCGAAAATTGATTTGGGAAATGGTATGCTCCATGATGGGCCAAGAGCCAATGACCGCATTAGACGGGATTTGGGTACCTTCCAAATATAAACATCCTCTTATGATATGCCTCATGATAGGCCGCAGGCTGGGTACCGTTCAAAACGGGATCAAATATCATAAAGATAGTTTATAACGCAAAATCCGGCGGTACGCCTCACGATAGGCCAATAGCTGTGTGCTCTGGTACACAGGTACCCTTCGGCTAAAAGCCAACTTGAGCGGAGATATTCTCCATGTTGAGTCGCGTGCCGATCCGAGAAATCAGGTTGGGAACCACACGGAATAGCGCCAAAGCACTCGGCGGTATAAAAGACCAGTCGGGAAGCCTTGGAAGTAAGAAGGCAATTCGACCGCAAAGCACTCAGGGGCTACTATGGGATATACACGCCCAGGTGTCTGCATGGCAGGCCAACGAGGCCCAACCAGACATGGATGGGTCGGGCCGATTGCAGAAAGATAGAAGCTAGCCACTAGGGGCACACCAAGACGTGCCCAATAAGGAAGTCCTGGAGATGGCAACCGACTTGAATTAGGTAGAATGCAATTGTAATCTAAACTGTTATGGTACAGATAAGAACATGAGTTATAATCCCTACTTTGTATCCGACTAGGACTCTCTTTTGTAACCGCCCTCCTCTGCTATATAAAGGGAGGGATGGGGGAACATTGAGACACAATCTCATCAGCAATTAGCTAGCCACATATAATTCCAGAGCACAGGACTAGGGTGTTATCTCCTCCACGAGATCCCGAACCTGTATACATCCGGTGTCCTGTGCTACCATCGAGTTTGGATCCAGCGCCTAGCCCCCTTTTTGATTATTGCCGACAACACACATCGACAGGCGGTATGGCCTATAGTGTGGTATTGCATTTGTGTGTATTCACCTGTACTATGTACTATGCTGTCATGTTTCACGTGATGTGTCATGTGTGTATTATAATTGCTAAGTGATGCGGGTTTGCGTGCTGTATAATAGTTGATGGAAGAAATTACTATAAGTTGGTTATGTATGAGCACCTATCAAACAAGAACTTGGGTGGGCGTCACTATTCAAAAGCTTGGAGGGGTAGGTTTGGGTATCCTTTGGGTATTTGGGTCATGAGATCAGGCTTCGGGTTCGGGAACCCATCTGGTTTGGGTATCCATCGGGATCGGGTGTGGGCATAGATCTATGCTTGTGAAGGTTTTTGGGTTCGGGTGGGCTGCTCGTGGTTCGGGTTCGGGTTTCAGGCAGTGGTACCCAGAGGTACCCACCCGATTGCCATCCCTAGTGTTTAGTTGGGATAGGCAGGGATTGGCCCAAGGTTTCGGATCTCGTTTTCAGTTGAATTCTTGGAGGTGGATGGAATCCGAAATTTCGCTGAGATCTTAGAATTTTGGACAAATTTTGGATGAAATACAAAAAAAAAATCAAATCTGTTTTTTTTCATAGAAATTTTTGAGATTTCACCCAGAATTGCTGAAATCTCGGCGAGATTTGCCAAGATTTGAATGAAATTGAACTGAACAAAAAATGGTCCAACCGATGTTAAAATATTTTGAAATTGTTTTTGGAGGGTTATGATATATCAGTAATGTTCTCATAAAAATTTTAAATTATTTTAAAGTCTAAGAAATTTTCAAAAATTCAAAGAGTGCTACTATCCTGATAAAACGTTGACCAGCAAATTTGAACAGAATGAAAAATGGAACATACCATGTTAGAAATTTTTTTAATTTTTTTCATTGTTATTATGCATCACTAAAGTTTCCATAAAATTTTTAGATGATTATAAAGTTTCAATAATTTTTAAAATTTGGACAGTTCTATTGTCTTGATAAAAGCCTTACCGATAAATTTCAACCAAATGAAAAATAGTTCAAACCACTTTAGAAAATTTTGAAAATTTTTGTAGACAGTATTGAAATATCAATAATATTTATAGAAAATTTTTAGATGATGATAAAACTTTAATAATTTTCAAAAATTCTAACAGTGCTACATCCTGATAAAAGGCTCATGATCACAACATAGATTTGCTTAAGCAATCCAAATAGGGTTAGAATTTTTGAAACTTTTATATGAGGGTTCTAAGGAAATTATTAAGCTCTCATAAAAATTTTGGATCATTATCACACAACAGTAAAATTATAAAATTCTTACAATTGTTCTATACCATTTGTGTTCCTTGTGTTTTTTATTTTTGCAAGAAAACAAATGAAGTTCAATGCATCCTTAGGCAATGATTAAGCTCTCTCAAAATTTTTGGATCATGATCAAACTCAAACGAATTTATAAAATTCTGACAATGTTACTATCTCAGTTATGTTTATTCTATTTTGATTTTTTAAAGATAACAAATAAAGTTAAATTATTTTGAACCTTTTTTGTATGATCCTACACTTATAAAGATAATACTATAAATTTTTCAAAGTATGATCAAACATTTATAATTTTATAAAAATCTGAAAGCCAAAATTTTAAAACATCTCAAAATTCAGTTTTTCAACAAATTTTCATGGAATATGACTTTTTTAAGGGTTATTGTGCCAAATACGGTTAAATTTAGTAAAAAAGGTCAAATTCTGGTCAAATTACCCTAGATTTCGGTGAAATTTGCCACGATCCATCGAGAGTTTTCCGAAATTACTGTAGTAATTTATTTTTTTCAAAATTTTTTATCTGGTTAGGATTTTTATCCTGTCTCTGGCTGGAATCTAAGCTCTCAGCCAAGATTTTTGAAATCTCATCGGTTTTTGGATCCTTGGATGGACTACATAGAGACTGTTGTAAAACGAAGTCATTCACGCTTGATCAATTACGATGTATCAAAGAACTACAAGCACAAATAGGGAGTACACACAATCTGGGGAGGTGAAACTCTATTTTCTCTCTATTAGATTAGTTCTCTTGTACAAGGAAATGTGTAACATCCCAAATTTTGCTCTTCAGTAATAGTTAATAGTGGTTTATTGCAATTTGTGAGTTTTGTTAATTTTTTTGATTTATTGGATTTTTCCAGGATTTATTTGAATTATTTAAAATTAAGTATATTAACCTTTTGTTGAAAACTAATTACTTATAGATAAAATCTAAATAAAGTTTTGCTAAAAATATTTTATTTAGGCCCAAAATGTCGCAAAGTATTTTTGAGATTTTTCTTGGATTTTTCCTGATATTTTTATTACCTAAAATAAATCAAACTAATTTTTGTAATTATTTTAAAAGAAAAATTCGAGAAAACCCAAATGAAAAGAAAATTTTAGTTTTATGTTTTTAAATTTTCTGGAGATCTATATTTCATCATAACATTTTGAAAATTTTTATAGGAGTTGGTATATCTCGCATAATCCTTAGTAAAATTTGTAGATCAAGATATTTTGTATTTAATTTACAAACATTCTGACAATCTGATTTTCAGATTTTCAATGCTTCTATTTTTAAAATTTAAAAGGCCATAAATGACTTTATAAATTTCCAAAGTTTTACCAAGGGTAAATACTGTATTGAGGACTCTATGGTAATTTTCACAGCTCTAGATAAGTTTTGAATATTTTATATTAATTACGATTATGCACTATTTTTAGTCGAAGAAGGTCTTGTCAATTATTAATTATGTTTACTATGCAGTAAAAATTTAATTTACCAGGTAAAAAGTTTACCTAAGAGGTACAAATTTTAATATGAATTTTTCAAAATTTTAATTTTACTTTTTATCTTTTTACCATTATGCATTTAGTAATTCTTTTTATTTGGTTTTTCTTACAACACACAATTCCAAGAAAAGTAAAATAAAAACCAATAATGTCAAGAAAACTTATAAATAATTATATTCAAATTCAAAACATTTATTTTTATTTTAATATATTTTTCGGGATGTTACATGATTTTGGTTTTCATTATATAGAAAAGAGAAGTTCAATAAGAGAATTGATTTTTCTTTAAGTCAAAGTTCAGAAATGGTGAAAATTCAAAACTAATTCACATTTCAAACACAAATTTTTATTTTATTCATTTTTAAATTTTAAAATTTTATTTTAACTATTGTTGGATTTTTTGGGATGTTACATAAAATACGATTTACTTACGTACCACGAACTTACATATGGCTTGAATTAGATTAATCATTTGATGCTGGTCGAATTACGATACAGTATCCATTGATATAGGGAGACAATCTTGATCAGTATCAGGAAGCTTCGTGTACATGAATCAACAGGATGCATGCATGCATGCAGTGGACCCGCCAAGCTACCGGGAGCGCCGGCAAGACTAAGGGCTTGTTTGGTAGAGCTCCAGATTCCTGGTGAATTAAGTTTATATTTTTAATCTAAAATGTAAACAAGATGATCTATCTAAACACTCTTAGGGCCTGTTTGATAGAGCTCCAGATTTCAGTTTTATCTGAGATCTGAAACATGTAGGCTAAAATCAAGTGAATTAAGTTTATATTTTTGGTCTAAAATGTAAACAAGATGATCCATCTAAACACTCTTTAATGTACTCATAGCTCCAGCTTCACGAATCTGGTGAAGCTAAAATTTTCAGCTTCACCAGATTCAAGCTGAATCCGTGCCAAACATGCCTTTAATATACTCATAGCTTCAACTTCACAAATCTGGTGAAGCTAGAATTTTCAGTTTCACCAGATTCACAAATCTGAAGAAGCTAAATCTCTATCAAACACACCTTAAGACGACCGATGCGGGCAATTGCGCGGCCTGCATGCGTGGTCGGCGCTTTGGGCTCGCGGTGCGGTGGCCTACGCCACTGCCGGCGCTGTGGGCGCACGACCAAGAATCCGGCCCATCGGTATCACACAAGCGGTGCGGCGTGGAGGCCGAGCGAGCGGCACGTCGCCGACAGGGTGTGGCAAAGCAAGCGCACAATCTCCGATGGCTCGAAGCGCGGAGGCCGATGTCCTGGCAACAACGGCCGAACACGGCGGCATAGGGAGCTCGACTCCGCGGATTCTTTTTTGTTTTAATTTTGGTAAAATAATCTACAGGATTAACGAGCTGATCAAGTACGATTAACTTATATAGCTCAAATTTACGTATGACTTATTGTAGATATAATCGCGTAACGACGATCCTCATGACACTGTTGTGGCGACAGGTTATTCTCGTCTCAGCGGAGCTCGTCGTGAACATATCTGGCCGTCCTTTAGATAACGCCGACCGCTTCCCCAAATCCGCATATGGCAGAAGAGCAAGGGTGCTCCACTACTACAGAACCGACCTTTCCTACCGCCCATCAAGACGGTTAGAGTGCTGAACCGACCGATATTTAGATCATCCGGTTCAACGGCTCAGAACTGCGGATGGAGCCATTAGTACGGTTGAAGACACGAACCGTCATCGATGAGATAACATCGATCGGTTGGTTTCACGAACCGATACTATTTAGCACCCACTAAATAGTACCGGTTCGTCACACTAACCGTCTTGATGTGATTTCATCAAGACTGCGGTTGGTGTCTTCAACCCAGATCGATTCTCAATTTAAACTTCTTCCTCCTCCCGCTCTGCGCACCCTAGATCATTCCAAAGGCGCCGAAAAGAACAAAGGAGCTTCGCCAAGAGCTTGAAGGAGGAGGTGCTGCCCAAAATTTCAAAATTTTGGTCATTTTACTCACAACCAAGGTAGCTAAGGTTAGTAATATCATTCCTCACTTCATTTGGTGTTAAATGGAGCCTCTTTTTGCCTAAATTATGAAGAAAATTTGATCTTTTCCCATGATTGATCAAAGATTATGAATGTAGAGGAGGTGCTGCCCAAATTTCAAAATTTTGGTCATTTTACTCGCAACCAAGGTAACTAAGGTTAGTAACATCATTCCTCACATCATTTGGTGTTAAATGGAGCCTCTTTTTTGCTTGAATTATAAAAAATTTGATCTTTTCCCATGATTGATGAAAGATTAATATGAATGTAGAGATCTAGCTTGATCTTTTCAAATAGGATACAAAAACTTGTTGTGTAAGCTTAGAATTTGCTTGGATTATAATGTAGCTCGCCTTTAATGTGTGGATCTAGCTTAAATTTAGGTTTTAGTTCCATCGATCGATGAAGAATGAGGTTTGGTTGCACGTAGTCTGGGGAGAATGGTGCATGGAAATCATGGAGTTTGGGATCTTCAAATGGCAATGGTTATGTGGAAAAGAAGAAATTTAAATTCATTTGCTAATTAAAATAATATCGTAAATATGAATGGCTTTATAGAAAATATAAAATAAGTTCAATATTTGAGAAAAGTTTTCAAAAATACTTTGGAATATTTTAAACTTAGAAAATTACTTCTAGTATAATTTTGGTTTTAATTTCCATCAAGAAATTATTTTTGAAAACATCATTAATTAAGTGCTAGAGATTTAGAAAAAATAAAAATAAATGATTGAATAATAATTTAGAAATTTTAGGTGTTACAATTTCAACAGAATTTGCAAACAAAGTCGTCGTGAATTTTGTTCGAATTTTGAATCCGCACTGATCGACCAATTCTTTTTGTAGGTTGCAAAAACTTGTTGTGTGGGTTTATATTTTGCTTGGATTATTATTTAGCTCGGATTGAAGGTGTGGATCTAGCTAATATTTAGGTTTTGGTTCAACAATTCATTATCCTAAAATGAGGTAACAGCTTATCTTGATGTAACATAATGTAGATGGACCGGCGATGGATGTACATGGATCGACGCTCCTGAGTTCTTGCGGGGTTTGCAAGATTTTCTTCGTCTGCCGATGCACACACGACGTCAGCTACATATGCTGTCCATGCATAGATCGCAAGAATGAGAAGGAGTGGCCAAAATCCAGCCACCTTCACTTTCATTTGCTCACAAGAGGTTTCATGTCAAACTATACCGCTGGACCAAGCACGGTGAAGAAGAGATTATACAGAAGACGGTGAAGAAGAAGAGGCGACAACAATATCCCGGACGCGGTCAACATGGTTCTTTCAAGATACATTGGGGAGTGTGGTGATGATGACCTAGACCAGATGTCATGATGGAGAGGAGAATACATCGATGAAAGACATTACGAAAAGTTCCAAATACTTATGGAGGACCACGGAACACTGTTGTACCCAAACCGCCGACAGGCCATAAAAAGTTGCGTATCACACTAGAACGATGCAATGGAAGGCGACCAATGGATTGTCCGATAAGGGATTCGACGAGTTGTTATGCCTCATAAAGAAGTTACTTCCAGAGGGGAACACACCGCCCAAACTACGTGCGATGCCAAACAAGTTGTCCGCCTTTGGGGTTGGAGGTACGAAGATACATGCATGCCGTAATGATTGTATCCTTTATCGCAATGAGTATGAGGATTCTAAGCTTGTCCGGTGCAAAACTTGCAGTATAAGACCAGCGTGATGACCTGTGAGGTAGAGGGCAACAGAAGAAGAAGAGACCTCTGCTAAGGTGGTGTGGTATTTCCTGTAATCCCCTGCTGAAGCGCTTATTTGCGAACAAAGCGCATGCCCGATGATGCTACCGCACAAGGAAGACCGTAAGGACGACGGAAGGCTAAGGCACGTTGTCGATGGCTCCAAAGGAGGAAAGTCGATAGAACATACCCGGACTTTGCCGAGGATGCAAGGAACATAAGGTTTGGGTTGAGTACGGATGGGATGAACCTGTTCGGCGATATGAGCAGCGATCCGCAAGACTTGGCCGTAACTCTATGTATCTACAACCTTCCTCCTTGGTCGTGTATGAAGCGGAAGTACATTATGATGCCATTGCTTATCCAAGGCCCGGCAACCAGAAACGACATTGATGTGTACCTCAAACCGTTGGTTGAAGATCTGTAACACTGTGGAACGATGGTGTACGGTATGGGATGAGTACAAAGAGAGCACTTCACTTTACGTGCATTGCTATTCGTAACCATCAACGATCGCCTGCACTTGGTAATCTATCGGCCTATCTATCAAAGGATATAAAGCCCATTCACCGCTTAGAGGATACGGACAGCAAGTACCTAAAAACTCTCGAAAGGTTGTGTACATGGGCCACCGTAGGTTCCTCCATATGAAGGACCCGTTCACGAGGAAGGGTGAGAATTTTGATGGGACGAAGAGAAACGTAAAAGCCCATGCATCGCATGGGACGCTTGTATTTTCTTTGGTAAAGGATCTGAAAGTAGTATTTGGAAAAGGTCCTCGTAGCAAACCCGTCTCTACCGAACAAGGTCACACGAAGGCCATTTGGAAGAAGAAGTCAATATTTTGGGACTTACCTTCATCGAAAGACTTAGAGGTCCGCCACTCATTTGGACTTCATGCATATCACGAAGAATGTCTACGTGAACCTGCTAGGTTTCTAGATATGTACAGTAAGTCAAAAGATACACTTCAAGCACGAAAGGACCTACAGCCTATTGGGACTCGTGAACGACCTACATCCGGAAAAGAGAGAGAAAGGACAACATTACCTCCACCCCATGAGCTACACTTTGAGCAAGGAAGAGAAAAAACATGATTAAGTTCTTAAACAAAGGTGAAGGTCCTTGTGGATACTCCTCGAACATAAGGAGACTCATAAACATGAAAGAGAATAAAATCGCATACATAAAATCCCATGATTGTCATGTGTTGATGACACAGCTTGTTCCCAATGGCGGTGCGAGGTATTCCGCCAGATTGGGTACGAGGGACAATCATAAAGTCGTGTTCGTTCTTCAACGCGTGTCGCAGAAGGTCATCGAGCGAATAAGTTATCTAGTCTGCATGATGACATGGTCAATAGATCCGTTAGCCTTGAGATGATCTTCCCTCCATCCTTCTTTGATATTATGGTCCATCTCATGGTCCACATTGTTAAAGAGATAGAAATTCTCGACCTGTGTTCCTCCACAACATGTTCCCTTCGAGAGGTACATGGGTATCCTAAAGAAGTATGTTCAGAATCGGTCTCGCCTGTATATCTGCATTACGCAGGTGTCAAGACAGAGGAGGTGATCGAGTTTTGTGTTAGTTACATGGATGATCTGAATCCGATTGGCGTCCTCAGATCACGCCATGAGGGGAGGCTACGGGAAAAGGGACTTTAGGAGAAAAGAATCCTATAGCGATGATCTACTTGCATTTAAACAAGCACATTTCACGGTATTGAAACAAGCAAGCTGAGTGGCTCCGATATCTATGATCACGAGATGAGTCTACGCGCCAATACCCAGAGAAGTCGATAAGTGGATCGCAGAGAGCAAATGGATCATTTCGCAGCTTGGTTACAAAAGCAATTGTTGGGCAAGCGCATGCATTTATGAACAATTGAAACTCTTGGCTCGAGGACCGCCCACAACAATCATATCATTTCAAGGGTATGAGATAAATGGGTACACATTTTACACGACAACCCGTGATAACAAGAGCACCAACCAAAACAAAGGGCGTCCAGATAGATGCCTTGGACAAAATGGAAAGATGGACACCTACTATGGTTTCATAGAGGAGATCTGGAGCCGAGTACGGCCATTAAAAGTCCCTCTGCTTTGGTGCCAATGGGTCAAACTAATACCGTGGATATCGATAAGCACGGTATGACAACTGTTGACCTCAAGCAAGTGGCCTATAGGGACGAACCATTCGTGCTTTCGCTAATGATGTGACACGTATTCTATGTGATGGACATGGACAAAGAAACCAAAAAAGGTATGAGAAGACTAGCAAGAGCGATCGCCCAAGGCGCCACGTGGTTCTTCCGTAAAAGAAGGATTGTCGGAGTTGAGGGCGCCACGGACGAAGAAGAGTATAATCGATTCGACGAGCCGCCTCCTTTCACTTGTGGACGAGACATTAGTGTCTTGAATGATACAGAGGAATCTCCCCACGACGCCGCGATCATAATGAAGGATCACTTGTAAAAGCAAAGTATGTTAGCAAATAAGGATTGCTTTTGGTGTAATAGACTACTAACATACTAGTTTCTCATTCCTCTAGTGGTTTTCTCAGATTTTCTGCTCAAATTGTACTAATATTTCACTAACAATATTGTTTAAAGTCCCTCTGTACTAATATAACAAGGTGACAATTTGCAATGGAATTATAAGAGTGCAAATATTACTTTATTTCTTACAATTTTCTATAATGTTAATTTATATTACATGGTTGGAAAAAATATTGTAAAGAATAACTTTAAACAAGACATATTTAAAAATTATTTAATGAAACAAGATTTAAACAAGAGATTCAAAAAAGAAATCTAAAAAAAGGCTAATTGAATCTAAAATAGTAAAAGCATTTTTAAAAATTATTTAATGAAATAATAGTTAAACAAAGACATTTAAAAAAGAAATCTTACAAAAAAGGCTAAATGAATCTAAAGTGGTAAAAGCATTTTTAAAAATTATTTAATGAAACAATAGTTAAACAAGAGATTCAAAAAAGAAATCTTAAAAAAAGACTAAATGAATCTAAAGTGGTAAAAGCATTTTTAAAAATTATTTCATGAAACAAGAGTTAAACAACAAATAAAAGAAAAAGAAATAAAAGAAGAGCTAGGGGCACGAAGGGGCTCGAACCCGAGACCTCACTGATCGACGGGAGAGCCCTCGAACTCAAGCGCCACGCGCTAGCCAAGGGGAGGAAGATTTCTTGTCGATTTGTATGGGCGCTAAATTATTTTGAGTGTTTGACATCATCCCGCTGGTGTTTTCAACCGACCGATAGTGCCTAGGGCTCCTCCTCGCCGAAGTGACCCATCGATCAAGACGTTGGAGTATCCAACCGATCGATAGAGATATCGATCCTGCTGGATAAACCAACCGGACCGATTCAAAAAAGAAATCTTAAAATAAAGACTAAATGAATCTAAAGTGGTAAAAGCATTTTTAAAAATTATTTCATGAAACAAGAGTAAATAAAAGAAAAGGAAAAAAAGAAGAGCTAGGGGGACGAGCGGGCTCGAACCCGAGACCTCACTGATCGACGGGAGAGCCCTCGAACTCAAGCGCCACGCGCTAGCCAAGGGGAGGAAGATTTCTTGTCGATTAGTATGGGCGCTAAATTGTTTTGAGATTTTAACATCAGTCCCTGCTGGTGTTTTCAACCGGATCGAGAAGTGCCTAGGGCTCCTCCTCATGCCGAGGTGACGATTCCATCACCTTGGTGTATTCAACCGGATCGATGTCTCACATCGCATCTGCTGGTGTATCCAACCGGGACTGATGGTGCGCCTATAAACCCATCCCGCCGCCTCCTCATCCCCAATTTTTCTACTCCCGCCATTGTTCCCCAATCTCCTCCTCCTCCCGCTCGTTTGCAAAGACCTCCGACGACCGGGACGCCTCCAGCGACCCCACCGCGCGCCGTCCTCCTGTCCTCCGACGACCCCACCGCCGCCGTCCTCGCCTCCGAAGCCTTGCCTCCGCCGCTGTTCCCCTCCGGCCTTCGCCAACCCTAGGGTTTGTGCCCTCCTCATTGGTGCCCGAGTGATTGGTTTTGGTTATGCTGTTTGCTTTGAGATGTCGTGGTTGGGGACCTTGCAAGAGTGGGATTATTGTTCGATGAAGATTGGGTCAGATTGAGACCATTTGTGACAACAACAATTTTCCAAAGACTTGACATTTAGTTGTTAGATCAATTGTGTCTAGTGATTCGATATATATATTTGTCTTATGAATCTTTACTGCTCATGCATAATAATGCTGCGTTGAGTTCGGAAGTAAGTTCTAGTAAGTTGTATGCTCCTTTTGCATTCTCGATAGGCTCACCTGTGTTTGCTTTATATTTCTGTCACCTAGAATCATTTCCTTGTGTCAAGTGATTGTTTGCATATATATATATTAGGCAAATCTTCAAATACTTATTCATGAGCTTGTATATCGTGACATTAGACCATGTCTCTGCTCGCTCGCTTAAATGACATTGTGAGATTTCTATGTATGCGTGAGATTTCTATGTATATGTGAAGTTTGAAATATATATGTATCATGTGAAATGAATATGTATCATGTGAATTATTCTAATTTCTCGTGAATTTTGAAATTTCTATTTTTATTGATCGTGTTCTATGTATATGTGAGATTTCTATGTATGTGTGAGATTTCTATGTATATGTGAAGTTTGAAATGTATATGTACCATGTCAAATGAATATGTATCATGTGAATTATTCTAAGTTGTCAAGTCTTTGAAAAGTTGTTTCATTTTCACTAAAGTAATGTTGTCACAAATTGGTCAATGATCTTTGTCCCTCTTGACGAGGACGGTCTTTAAGGCAACCCGTTATCTCGAGAACAATACAAAATTGACAACTTGAGCACTATGCTAGTTGTGATGTCCCTTTTACTTGTCATTATTAGGCAAATCTTCAAATACTTATGTATGTGTGAGATTTATATGTATATGTGAAGTTTGAAATATATATGTATATGTGAGATTTCTATGTATGTGTGAGATTTCTATGTATATGTGAAGTTTGAAATGTATATGTATCATGTCAAATGAATATGTATCATGTGAATTATTCTAATTTCGTGAATTTTGAAATTTCTATTTTTATTGATCGAGTTCTATGTATATGTGAGATTTCTATGTATGTGTGAGATTTCTATGTATATGTGAAGTTTGAAATGTATATGTACCATGTCAAATGAATATGTATCATGTGAATTATTCTAAGTTGTCAAGTGTCGAAAAGTTGTTTCATTTTCACTAAAGTAATGTTGTCACAAATTGGTCAATGATCTTTGTCCCTATCGACGAGGACGGTCTTTAAGGCAACCCGTTATCTCGAGAACAATACAAAATTGACAACTTGAGCACTATGCTAGTTGTGATGTCCCTTTTACTTGTCATTATTAGGCAAATCTTCAAATACTTATGTATGTGTGAGATTTATATGTATATGTGAAGTTTGAAATATATATGTATATGTGAGATTTCTATGTATGTGTGAGATTTCTATGTATGTGTGAGATTTCTATGTATATGTGAAGTTTGAAATGTATATGTATCATGTCAAATGAATATGTATCATGTGAATTATTCTAATTTCTCGTGAATTTTGAAATTTCTATTTCTATTGATCGGTTTCTATGTATATGTGAGATTTCTATGTATGTGTGAGATTTCTATGTATATGTGAAGTTTGAAATGTATATGTATCATGTCAAATGAATATGTATCATGTGAATTATTCTAAGTTCAGATTCATTATATCGAGAATTACAAAAAGAAAATTCGACAAGTTTAAAGATCTTAAACTTGTCCGAATTTTCTTTTTGTAACTCTCGTATATAATGAATTTGATCTAATTGTACAAAATAATATGAAAAAAAATGATTCATATATTCTTAAGAATATATTTAGTAATAAAAATCATTGATCATGGAGTATCATGTCCAACTTTTCCAATGAAAATTTCATGTTCTCTTCTATGATAGAACATAAAATTTTTCATTGGAAAAGTTGGACACGCAGACATGGGTGATCAATGAAGAAGAGGAGGAGGAAGCCTATGACAACATGGTACGCGAAGAAGACAAGAAGAACTAAGTCCTTAGTCCATTTCTTCTTAGCATGTCTCCTCATGGCTTCGCCTTGTCCATGACGCCTCGTGACACCCATGCTTCTTGAACTTGCAGGACTTATTTTTTTAAATCATTTTAGTGTGGAATAAGAATGATTCATTATTTTTTATTCAGCAAATATATTCTTAAGAATATATGAATTTTTTCATATTATGTTTTCATTTCGAGATGTATATGTATCATATGAATTTTTTCTAATGTATAAGTATCATTTTAAAGTTACATGTGCACATGTTTGTAGCATGAGGTCACAACATCGATCACTTGATTTCCTCTCAACTCTAGCAAAATTACCATCATATAGTATTTGGCCGATTTACATTAGGAACATCTTCGGCGTCACCGCCCATCCTCTCTACCGCTCTTCCCCACCGCCTTCCACGCCGCTTTTAGAGTAGTACCATCGCCTTTACATGAAATGTGATCTATTTTCGTTAATTTTCAGTGCTTCTTCTAGCCTAAGAAACGCATTTATGGACGACGAAGAATTTATGAGAAGTTTGATTGCGGGATGTGATGATCATGAGACGGCGGAGCTTGCACCCGCCACCGAGGCCAATGATGTTGTAGAGCACGATGAGGTCAGCGAGCACGATGAGGCCGGCGAGGTAACAATCATCCACGTTCATGATTGTCGGTGCCACTACCATGCTAAGCCAACATCTCGACCCGTTCATGATTGTACCATGCTTTCAGATCGGTCAACCAGCGAGCAATCACGTCGGCGAGGTCCAAGCAAGAAGAAGAAGGCAAGACATGTTATCACCGAAATCGCCGAGGACGGCCGACCTCTTGCACCCTCGGGGGCGCTTGGGCCGTTCAATTCAGCATGCGGCGTCCACGTTAGGGACCACGTGGCAATTAGCATAGCAAAATGGGATCAGGTCCCTCAAGATACGAAGAACATGCTTTGGAACGATGTGAAGGAGACATTCACCTTCCCCCAAGGGACCGAAGAGAAGGTGAAGAGTTACACTCTCAAGAAGATGGCGGTCGCATTCGGACTTATAAAAAGAAGTGAACACGGAGTATATCAAGAAGAATCGAACGCCCGACTTCAACAAGCACCCAAAGTTGCAAGATCACTGGGATGCGTTTATGAACTACAAGACTTCGGACGAAGGTCAAAGTTTGAGTGAGAAGAATAAGTTGAATGCACAGAAGAAGAATTATCACCACCGACTCGGCCCTGGTGGTTACCGCCATGCAATACCAAAATGGGAGAAGAGGAACAGGACTGCTAGCGAAGGGTATCGCACCATAGCAATGGATTGGCCCGACAGAGCAAAGCATTGGTTCTATGCTCACGGCGGCGCCCTTGATGATAACGGCAATGCTGTGTTTGGGGAGGTGCTAAGAGATGTGGCCAGAAGGCTTGTACAGTCCATCGAGGAGACTTCCCAGGGTAGCTTTGTGCCAAACAGGGAGAACGATGAGCTAACAAGGGCCTTGCAAAATCCAGAGCACCTCGGCGTACACGAGGCGTCGGCGTTGTCCCGTGGAAGGTTGGTTTCGCCAGACGCCGAGACCTATAGGAGTCGGGCGAGGAGCAAGGCTCGACAGACACAACAAATTAGTGCGCTTGAAGAACGCTGAATCAAACAAATGAGAGAATGCAAGAAGAGATCCGAAGAGAGGTGCAATAGCCTTGAGCCAACAGCGAGAGATCGGGCCAAGAACCTCCAAGTAATCCAGACATCATTAGCCCCTCCGGCAGCAAGCAAGGCTTCTTCGGTGGGGGCATTTGTATGGACTTGGACAAGTATCCGTAGAGACGACATCAGCAATGGACACCTTGTGAGCTGCATATCCAAGCGTAACCTTACCTTCAAGGCGGCCGATGGTATGGCTCACCCATTAGAGCCGGGCAACTTATCCATGGCCAACAGATACCGTTAGGATACTCCAAGGTCTCGGTGGAGGAGGTGCGCCAGTGTACGAGGACCTTGACCTCGAAATTCTGGAGGTGACGGGACTCTGAAGCTAGGAGAGGCAAGACACAATTTCATCCTGTGGGCGTAACGGTACATAATTTTTCGAGATAACATGGACTTGTCCTCTCCGCTGAAGAAGCCCGAGAAGAAACCCGTCTCCTCCCAAGAACACTCGCCGACTCCTACACCACCTCCTGCGCATATAAGCCCGACAAGAAGCCCATCTCCTACACCATCTCCTGCACATATAAGCCCCGAAGAAGCTGTCTCCTCCCAAGAAGGCGCCGACTCCTACACCACCTCCCGCGCACATAAGCGCCACAAGAACCCCGCTCCTCCCAAGAAGGCGCCACCAAGGAATGAAGCCAGCTCGGCCAAGAGCTCCCAAGAAGACGGGTCCTCCACCCAATCCAAGAAGTCAAACTTCCGGCGGCCGTATGATATGAACGATGAGGAGATCAAGAAGGTGGTAAAAGGAGAGGTAACTAAATTTCTTAAACCCAAGTCACCAGAGAAAAAGGTTCAACTCGCACGTAAGAATTTTATAAAGGCTTAATGACTATTAAAAATTTGAAGGATAAAAGGAAATGCCTCGCAAATCAAACTACGAAAGACATTGAGTAAGGAATGCCCCAAGAAGAAGATGTCACCGAGGGAAGAGTAAGGAGATGCAAAAATTCTTCAAGAAACCGCCTTCTTGCGCAAATCAAATATTAGGCACGGAAAAGATTGAGGTTGCCCAAGTAAAATGGTTATTTAAAATGGGTGGGTCATTGGTCGCATGAGGAGCTGCCCAACTAACGACAAAGATGCGGCAATTTCATGAATGGTACTTGGACGCAACCAAGCATGGTCTAGAGATGTTCGTTTGTCAAGTTTAAGCAACAAGATTTTTTTCGCGTGAAGGTCAATTTGTTGTCGATCGGGACTACATGTATGATCTATACCAAACAGACGCCTCGGCGTGAGCTTGATGGGTTCTCGGACTCTGTAAGTGTCTTAATTATTTACAAAAACTATCGTGCACTTCCTTGTACTATACTAACTTGCAAGCCTAACTAATTTCTTATGTAGCATGGAGATACAAAGATGCCAAGGATCGTATTTTCGACATAGGCTTCATGGACCCAATGAGTTATCAACGAGACAACCGTTAGAGACCACCCAAGCGAAAACAGAGACTAACGTATTCAATGCGCTAATGGGTCAAAGATATAAGTCAAAGATATATCTAGCCTACTCATTTGAGTACGTGTTTTCGTACCACCTCATTCTACTCCTTTTTCATAACACGATGTTAGAACTAATTAGTTATCTATGTTGACACATCTATGTATAGTTTTCATCGGATTCTTCTTATGATCGAGCTAGATCGTAGCTCGATCACAATTATGGACTCATAAAGGAGACCAGTTGAAAAGTATCAAAACTTTATCGACATGCTCGACCGGTATTAATTCTTGTTCCTTTTATTATCGTACTAGCTCTATTTCCTTCAATTTGAAACAAATTCTAATCATGTACAATTCGTAATCACATGTGTAGTGCATTCACACGGTTCCGTGCTAAAAACGTGGGCGCATTCATGGAGAAATTTGACATTACAATTGCCTCTCGTATGCGATATCATAATGCTAGCTTTTTAGTTAGTTAACTTAATTTCCTTGCATCCATTTCACGCTTTCAACTTTTTCCATCGCAGATCTTGACTCACCGCGGGTAACAATTTATGCGGCTACTATGTATGCGAAGTTTATGCACACCCAAACCGAGCCGCCGATCGCGTGCTAAAAGGCAACAAGGGGTGAGTAAATATAATTACTAGCTTTAATGATGTATAGGTACTCCTTATATCTTGTACAAGTTCAAGTATTGATTAGTTAATGACTTAACGATAGGTGCCTCAACATTTGGCGGAACAAGGTTCGAACTCTCGCCGCACGAGTGAGAGCAATCCAAGAACAACTTCGTCGGCTTTATTTACGATGAGGTCGTAAATCCAAAAGGCGAGTTTCACGAACCAATGTTTAACAGGTTGTGCCCTTCAATAAGGACTAGTGAATCGTCGGGTTTACATCTACGGCTAGCAAGAGCAATGCGCCGTAAAAGATCCCGATGAATAGAAGGAAAAAAATACTCAAGTTGTAATTAAAGTTGTGTACATATATATTGATACATTAGACGATGAGCAGAAGAACAAATATGTGTACATATTTTAATACATTAGATGTAATTAAATTTGTTAATGAATGTTCAGTGATTTAATTATCAGGCAAAGTGCATGATTGATTATCTATGCTTTTAATTAGTTGTGATTTAACACACACACATATATAATAGCTACTGGAGAAATAGACCTATATATATACAAAACATCAGTACCGGTTGGAGAAACCAACAGTGCATCGATGAGGGTTCATCGATGCGGTTGGAGACACCAACCGCATCGATGTGGTCCTCGGGGTTCCCAGCGCTGCCACGTGTGACTTGAACCGTGCGATACTCTATCGATCGGGTGAAACCGGACCGATGCCTTTGAGCATCGAGTCCCGGATAGCTATCTTCTGTACTAAAGGCTCTTTTGAACCGGTACTAAATGCCCTTTCCGTAGTAGTGCTCCATGTACCTGCATGGGCTGCATGGGCCAAAACAAGTACTCCACATGCAGCAGAAGAGCAGTTACTCACTTACTCCACGTTCCTGCATGATTACGGCAGAAGAGCGGCGCGTACTCTACGTGCGGTAGAAGAACTCGCGGCCCATGTACGACAGAAGAGCTTGCTGCCCTGGCCGCAGGGTGATCACCGAGACGAGCGCGAACACAGCCGCGATGGCCGACGCGAGTTCACATGCCCGCAGCCTCGTTTTCTTGCTCTCGACGTGAAGAGCAGGAAGATCACCACATACCCTGTTTCGATTGCTGCATTTGTGTCGCGCCTGGAATTGGAATTCCAAACACCTTGTGTGATACACCAGTTCAGGATCACGCTGGTACTCACGGATACAACAGAGATGAATACCATCAGTCCATCACACATACACAACAGAAATATAAATAGTAAGGTATTCAACTCATATTAGATTGTTAAGACCTTAAAGTCAACCTTACAATTATAAAGCCACGCAGAGCTAAGTTCAACATAAATAGATAACTGCAGCGGAAATAAATCTTCGTGGAGCCCCAGTTTGCCACAGGTACCGACTTGGCTCGCTCCTTAGTTGATCGCGTCGTTGTTCTGCCCCTCCTCGAGAGTCTGAAGGTCCTCCTCTTTTGGTGGTGTTTTTTAGATGGGGTGAGTATATTGGTACTCAGCAAGCTATGCACAGAATGCAACCTAATATACTGCATGCTAGGCTTGTTCCAATGGAATGGCTAACAGGGTTATTTTGCAGTAAAACAACATTTAACAAATAATCATAACTAGATTCTAAAGCAGTGTAAACAATTACCATTATTCATAGCTTTTCCAAGTTTCATATTTCAAATCATCCCACATCCTTAATTAACTTCCACATTCCCATCAATGTCATATCTCAACCACATTTTTAATAAAGTCTAACCCTTGACTGTAATCCCCGAGCAATGTCCAATACCGTGGACACGACTATTCGAATAGTTTGTGCACTCTGCAGAGGTTATACACTTTACCCATAATATACAGTCAAACACCACAAAGGCGAGTAACCGTAACAAAGCCTTTCCAAAGATCCATCTAAACCCAGTACTGCCCGCTAAGGTTTCAACATTGAAGGGGTACACCTCCATAACAGGGCCCCCTCTTGCGCCATGTGAGTTTTCACCCGTACACCCGGAACTCACACCACCACGACAGTACCAAAGAATAGATTTCACAATTTACTCAGCTAATTCCGTCCCACTCCGGAACTTGTGGTTGTATGTGTAACACCCTAACGTCAAACGCGTCACGGATGCTACCAAAAACTTAAATAACTAATGACATCTCTACGGAAAGACTGAAATCAACCCTTAAATGCTTCCAACTGGCTTAAAACTAAGCCACCGAAATTTACAAAATTTCGGCATGACCTCTTTAGAACAGACGACATCCACTCAGCAGACAAAGGAATAACAACAGTTAAGTAATATATCAACCACTCAGAATAGGAAGAAACATTCTAGCAGGTCCTTAGTTAATCAATCATATACCCAAAAGAAGTTAACAAACTCCAACACGACGAACGACATATTACAACCCCATTAATTACATCTAGATTTAATGAACTGGTTAAATAAATTGTTGGAGACCGAAGTCGTGTACGTGATACTACTCCCAACCAGACGAGTCAGCTCCAAAGTACCTAAAACAGGAAGCAAACAAGCGTGAGTTCAAACTCAGCAAAGTACACGAGACTAACAAATTCAATTTATCAAGTAAAACAAAAGCATGAACACAAGAGCAAGTAGTACGAAAGAAACAACATCCGAACAGTACGCATTTATACCTATTTAAAGCAACAACTTGATCATACCACAAATTTGCCGCAATTAAGTCATCAACTTGATAATAAAACCATTCAATGCCCAAGAAACATTACTTAACTCTAAATCACAACGTCTCCCAACTCAACCACTCCTTTTTGCAACTCAAACCATTTTCATCACTTTTAGTTGAGTTCACAACTCGACTTCCCTCCACGATATTCATACAACATAATTAGCACGGCAATGAAATGCGCTAACTCATCGAATTCGATTCAACCTTCCTTTACCATCACCGCAACCCATACTTGCAATGCTATGCAATGTGATATGTTTCCATGTTCAAATGCACTTTTCAACGAGTATACCGGTTACCAACCATGGAAACAATCCATGAAGACTTTCTCATTCACATGCTTATATACTTTCTCAGTCACATTCTCATTTATGCAATGCAATGCAATACATCATGCCTCTTTACGTAGCACATACTGGTATTGCCGAGCACCACCCTCGATGCGTGCCCTCAAACCCAACCATCCCGTGGAAGGGGCCTGCCGAAACAGGACTTGCCCGCTACCCAGTAGTGGGTCCTACGCTTAGCACCGCTCCCATCCACACCAGTGGATGGAACTACGGGGTAGGATCTCTAAGCACTCCGGATTAGTCATATATTCCATATGACTTTCTCACTGACCTGGCTCGATGCACTTTTCATGAATACACTTATGCAAATGCCATTCTTATGATTTCAACATCCATATTAGCCTAACCATACTAATGAACATCATCAAGGTATAATCATACCACATGCAAGATCAAACATAGCAATATCAATGTAACACAAGGATAACAGTAATATTGCGAAACATAAAGGCCTCCCTAAGCCCCAACCACCACAATACACTTGCCACAATCAATAGAAATTAGCCCTGAACAGATAAATAGCAACGAACAACTCAATTAGGCATACAGCTCGATGTACTTGCCTTTAACCTCTCGAACTAGAGTGGCGAGAAGTTGATGCCACTCCTGGGGTCACACCACCTGCAAATATAAACATTCTACTCAAAACATACCAAAAAAACAAACACAAGACTTATATCGACTTCGACCCTACGATCCACTCCCAAAACCCGAAAAACAGAAATCTGCTTAACCGGGACAGCAGCGCTCTAAAGAGCTTAACTCCTAATTGGTTTAGCCAAAAAATGGGATCTTTACCTCTACTTAACCATAAGAGGCTAATCTACAGCTACGACATAGCCACTCATACGAGAGATGCCACGAAGGCCACCAAAATCACACACTAAAGTTCAGCCAAAAAACTGAGCTTGCTGAAATTCCTAGCCTCGGGACAAAAACTTCCAAATAGCGTAACTTTAGATTGGCTCAACGGATTTTCATGATCTTATACTCAAAATGACCGCAAAGGAATAAAATACAAGAATAACATAGCCATTCCCTTGGCTGATGCACCAGCTGTTCCCAGATCGATAATGAACAGAGGGTACCGACCACTCAGCTCATTCTGGACAGCCCTGAGTAAAACAGTCATAACTTTTAGACGGATGAACGAAACTTAGCGATTTCAGTCTCTATTGAAAGGTAATTCGATTATCTACAACTTTTAAAATAGCCAGACCCCCAGAAAATGCTTTCAGAATTTTCAAACAGCAGCTCTAACAGCGGACAAAAATCTGTCCGAAATAGAAAATTCCAAATTACTCTAATCTCTCCATTCCCCAACCTCCAACATCTCAAAATCATGAATCCTAGCTCAGCAATAGCACAAACACCTTGCATGCAAGCAATTTAAAACCCCAAAACCTAGGGTTTTTACCTCAGATCTTTTACTCATGGAGGAAAGGGAGGTGGGGGAGCCAAGGCAGCGCTGTCTTGAGGTCTCGCTGCCGGCCGGAGGGCGGCTCGCCGCCGGCCAGGAGTGCCGGAGCAGCCTAGGACCCGCCGGTGCTTGCTGCTTGGCTGGCTCTTCTTGCTCTTGCTTTCAGACTCTGTTATTCTTGTTGCTGCCGGCAGGGGAGAAGAGAGGGGCGCCGGCCAGGAACAGTCGACCAGGGAAGAAGGCGCAGAGCAGGAGGCAGCCAGCAGGGAGGCGACCAGGGGAGGGTGACCGGAGGGAGCCAAAGGCGACACCAGGTGCTGGAGCCGGGAGAGCAAGGCGCTAGGGGAAGGAATCGCCAGGGGGAAGAAATCGCTGGGGGGAAGGGGTCTGCAGGAGACGGCTGGGAGGCGCACGGTGGGGAAAAGAAAATGGGGACAGCAAGGGAAGGAAAGAAAAGAAGATAAGGCTAGTGTTTCATCTTTTTTTTTTCTTTTCTTTATATACTCAACAATACTAAAGACCACCACCCCACAAAACCAAAGATAGAAATTCAACTCTTGGTGAAAAGCAAAGTTCTTTTTGAGTACAACTTGCCATAGAAGAGACACGGCTCGGAGAAAACACCCATTCCGATAAGTTTTTCACAGAAAAACCCAAAACCTTTAATAGAAATAATAACCGCGCGACGGCTGAACCTTGAATCAAGAAGGTGGAAAACATTTCTGACGAAAACCCAGGCAAAGAAGATTTGTGGTATTACAGTATGGTTAGCCCAGTTCAAATTCTTGCAAGGTTAAGTCCTTAATTGACCAAGGCAAGACTAACCAAAAATTCATCATGTCATAAAAACCAAATGCAACCGCCCTGGTGCCACATCTGGCCCACCACTTAACTTCTTGCCACTTGCCCTAGTCTAAACCATTTTATCACCCCAGTTCGTTTACACGCTCCTCGTGCCATCAACAGTATCAAGACACATGTCACACTTTCCAAAATTCGTTCCATAGCTCATTAGTCAATATTCCATATTTCTCACAAAAATCGTGTCAATGAAACATTTTGCATGGCTAAGTAGAACTACCGTGTTCTAATTTTTCCACAGTGGTGTATTATATCAACAACATAATATAACCCAATCTAGGGGAACAAAGATTTTCATGGCATACAATTATTAGGGACAAGGGGACATTAACAAGTGGTGTTTTAGCTAATTCCCAAACTATTTGAAGACATTGTAAATAAATTAGCATGCATAATTTAAAACAAAGTAATTTTGAAAGCATAGGATCAAAATGGTCAAAGCACAACTTGCCTTCAAAGAGCAACTGGTCTTGATCTAAGACTTGATCTTGAGCTTGATCTTCAACTTCCGCACCTTCGCACAGTTCAACATCTACGCGTAGCAGATAAAGAACCAAATAAACACTCAAACAACGTACAAACACACAATTCAGAAAATACCATGATTCAAACTAATTCCTAATTTTACAAAAACTTCCAGATAATTATATTAGCATTTTCTAAGATTTATAAAATTTATTTTGATATTTTTGGACATATAGGAATTACAAAATTCGTAAGTTTGGACTTTCCGTGAATAATTTAACAATATAAATTTATTTATAAAATTTCAGAATAATTATCAAAGATAGGCATTAATTTTCACTAATTAAAAAAATTTGTTGCATGTGATTTGGATCTAAAACAAATTTGTAGCGAAAATGACAAATTTCGCGATTTGGGAAAAAGGCATGTACAATTAAGGTTTCAGTTCTTTTATGTTTTTACTGTTCATCACTGTGCTCTACTATTCGTCATTCTCACGGATGGAGAGGCTTCGGTTTTTATCAGAAAAACGAACAGGCTTCAGTTTCTTTAACGTAGCGCACGGTGGGAGAGATAAGAGGGCTGACGAGCCGGTCAAGTGGTGGCGGCGCGGCGTGGCGGACTCGCCGGTGGCGGCGGCGGCGATGGCAAGGAGGCTAGTTGGCAGTGGTGGAGTACACCGAAAAAGCAAGAACTCCAATCTTTGCAAAATCCGATGAAACGAAGGTGTGAGAGCTCTCGTGGAGGGAATGGACGGGTTGCCAACGAGGAGAGGAACCCATTGCCCTTCTTATAGTGCGGAAGGAAGACAAATGGACTAGAAATCTCAGTGGGAACAAGAAACAGCCGTCACTTTATTTCTTTCGTGATTATGACCAGACTAGTGGGAGATTTAATGAGGGAATGACTGCGGATTGAAGTGGAGGCGATTAGGATTCCGAATATTATTTTTGTGAAATTTTTGCGGTTTTGACGGAGGAGATCTCGAAGCTTTACGGTTGCCTCTAATGGAGGAGAGAGAATTTGCAGCGTTCTGTTCGTTGCCGTAGCTAGAAGATAAACAGTGCTCTTGTCCGGTCTACCAAATAAAGAATTTGAATAGAGTTGAGACTAAAAGGTGTGTGAGATAAAATAGTAGAATAGCTCCAAAAATCATAGAAAAATTCTTTAAAATATTAGGGCATATTTGGAACCTATCAAAGTTGGTTTCGTAATTTTTTGATGAATAGATTTTCTGCAAAAATTCTTTTAGTGAATCAGACACTTGTATAGATTTTTATAAAATCAACAACTTAATTTATATAACCTGTTTTTGCAAATATTTGAAAGGAACATTATTATTTTTCAAATATCTTTATTATAAACAAAATTTTAGATTTTATGCTTATGCAAAACTGCATGATCTTTATTTTATGCAATTAGTTCAATAAGGCTTGAATTCAAATTAACCTCAAAGATTCCAAATAAATTCCGGAAAATTCCAAATAATCCCAAAAACACATTAAATATATTAAGAGCAAATTTTGGGATGTTACAGTTTGCACCGTTCATCATCGTCACCAGGACGTTGTTTGGTCTAGCGGAGCTTTCGTGCTGATAATGTAGTGTAAAACGAAATCGCTCACGCTTGATCAGTCACAATGCATCGAAGAACAATAAGCACAAATAGAAAATATACACAATGTAGGGAGAAATTTCTATTTTTCTCTCTTTATTAGATTGATTCTTTAACACAAAATTCCACGAGCAACTGATAAGGTAAACCTTAGAAAAACTCATCATTGATATTCCCGTAACCTATGTCGAAGTATGATTCTTTGAGGTATTCTGTTTCTTCACCTAAAAACAATAATAATAGCACGGTTGAGTACATTGTGTACTCCACAATACTATCTCTACCCTCCTTTCACTGTAGAAATGCGTGCTGCATTGCCTTTTGCATTTCCTCTGAAACTCACAGAAATCCCCAATGTGAAATTGGTGACCACTGCAAGCAACTGGATAGAGTATCATATTCAAGATGCAAATGATGTTCTCAAGAAAAAAAGAGGGCACAATTTCGTCCACCTGGTGAAGGATTTAAGCACTGCAAACTTGATTGTTCTTTAAAAAAGAGAAATTTTATGATGCATTATACTTCAATATATAATGGGTAGTAAAAATAAAATCTAACTATTGATTTGTTAAGAGAGTTTTTCCTACTTTACTACTAAAAAAAGTATAAATAAATACTAGCTAATCTAATCTATTAGATTGGGAATAATGAATGGTCTATATTAATTTAGTGTACCGTTTCCTGTACATCACTCTACGTACATGCATTACTCATGCATAAGATTTTTTTTTGTTAAGCAGTGACATGTCAACCATCACACGTAAATAGGGTTAATTAGATATATGCCACTGCAGGAATGGGTTATTTGAGATTTGCCATCGTTCCTTTCGTATTTCTAGATTTGCCATTACGAAACCGTGTTTATTCTAAATATGCCATTGCAGGCGACACGTGTCACTTCTGGTCAAACTGAGCGCAATTCGGACAATTTTGCCCCTCCGCATCAAAGTCTTGTCAGAATTTTGTAGAAATCTCCAAAAAAGATCTGAAGCTAAGATTTTTACCTTGGTGACCCGAGATCCTCATCTACCTCTGGTAAAAATATATAAAATTAAAACTTACATTTAAAACTTTTGGAAATTCAAAAATAGAAAAATAAAGTTGAAAATAGCAATGTCAGAATTTTTAAAATTTAAATATAAAAGATAAAATTTTCAAAACTTTATATAAGATTAATAATACTATTTCAGATCTTGATAAAAATTTTCATAAAATATTAATACCATTTTAGCCTTAAATTAAATATAAAATAAAAATAGACGAAAGGGCAAAATCGTCCGAATGGGCTGAGTCATGCGCTCAGTTTGACCAGAAGTGACACGTGTCGCCTGCAATGGCATATTTAGAATAAACACGATTTCGTAATGGCAAATCTAGAAATACGAAAGGAACGATGGCAAATCTCGAATAACCGATTTCTGCAGTGGCATATATCGGAATAATTAACTATTTGCCACTCTTACGGGGGTCAGTGGTAACAGATTTGCCCTGTCAGTGACTCATATCACTGTAGCGTGACAGTGACTCATATCACTGTAGCACCCCGTAAGGGTGGCAAATAGTTAAAAGCCCCGCATATATCTGATTCTCACTTTTTTAAGGTTCTACCGTCATACAAATCAAATAAAGTCCTCTAAACAGCTCAGTTTTTAAACGGTTTTTGACATAAACCAAAAGCCATATATAAATAACAAAAGCTAAAAGTTGAAAGTTAGGCTAGATCTATTTTTGTAGTTTATTGCTGAGAAAAATTAGCTATTTATTAAAATGGTCTCTTATAAAAAAAAAGATATGGCCATTTTTTACCTCAGAAAACTAAAAAATAGTTTTTCAGAAAAACTACAGCCCTCCAAACAGGCCCAAAAGACAAAAGTAAACAAGCGAGAAAGGCAGGCAAACTTACCAATTTCATGGGTTTTGGAAGCATGTCTTTAGAATTAAACATTGACAAAAACTAAAGAAGGTACTAAAGAAGGTACGTTGCTGGACCAGATATAATACCTTAAATAAAGATTGAAGGATTCACGCGCTCTCAGCGTTTTGAGCTGAGCCACGCGCGAGCTGGCTCAGCCGGCTGGCCAGCTCGGCTCTATTTGTTTTTTCATGTTTAGGTCCCTAAAAAATGCGTAATTACGTGTAGGTCCTTCTTGCTGTTTTTTACGAAAAGGTCCTTCTAGTTCAGAAAAATCGTGAATCTTTCGTGAAAGGACCCTACATAAATATTAAAAAAAAGCGTAGTTACGTTTGGATCATTCTAGCTATTTTTTGTGAAAAGGACCTTTCGATTTAGCGCAATTGTGGTTCCTTCGTGAGAGGACCCCAGATAGATGCGAAAAAAACGTGGTTGCGTTTGTGTCTTTTCAACCGTTTTGCGCATTTTCTCGACGAATTAAAAAAAAACACCGCCGAAAAAAAACAAAATTGTTTCTGCGAAAAAAACAACACACGCGACATATAACGCCACAAAAACATTCCCTAGTATAATATATAGAAGAGGTCCGAAGATTCTCTAGCATAATAACTTGTGCAATACGTTATATAAAAGTTTGGAAAATTTTATATAAAAGTTTGATTAAAAATCACCGAGATCTCGGCAAATCTTGTTAACCGGATTTGAATTTTGTTTTTTGGATTTTGTCCAAGATAACAAGATTTCGCCAAAATTTTGTATTTCGGAGGATGACGAGACGTGAACCGAAAACGAAATTTAGAACCTTGCTTGCATGCTGCTTCAGTGGGGCCCACGCTGTAGCTTCCAAAAGTGCAAAACAATTACCGTCCCAATTAAGTCTTGTGCACGTCCAGCTGGTCGCTATGTAATGTTTTCTTTCCTTGATATTTAGGGGTGGGCATTTTTAAACCGAAACCGAAAATCGAACCGAACCTATTTAATCGAATATTTTGATTTTTTTGGTTTTCAGATTGGTTTTATTTTGATTGGATTCGGTTTTTGGTTTTCGGTCCAATTTCTGGATTCCAGAAACTGATTCTACCGAATAACCGAATTGTGTCAGCCCCGTTCCACCAGCACCAGCTAAAGGAGCCTTGATTCCATCGATTCGACGGCACTTGGCCCATTAGCCCAGGAGGCAACGTCACCTAATCCCCATTTCCCTGAAGGCCCGAACCGAAGACCTTATCCCCATTCGCCATTCCTCATTTCCCCCGAATCCCCTGACCGGATCGATGCCTTGCCATTAGGGGTGCAAACGGATCGGATACGGACGGATTTCGCTCATTCCGTATCCCTATTCCAATTTTTTTCTCGGATATAGAATCGGATACTGACAATGCCGGATTCGAATATGAATACGGATTACTTGATCGCGAATCTGGCGAATCTGATCGTTCGGATACGGTTAGTCTTGGTTACGAATAGTTAGTCGGATAATACGTGAAAGCAGAAATCATATATGTCGCGCATATTAAGATCAATCAACCATACACAAAACTTTACTAGAACCTTGGAGACATATAAGTGTTTCAAATTCAATAATAGTTGCCTTCCCTATATAAAAATAATATGCAGCCAAATATAATTCCAATCAACATATGAACTTATATGATGTAGAATGTTTATGTTTATCGGATCTGTTATCGGATATCTATTTCACTCATTTACACTGATATTTTTCGGATATCTCGGATATGCGGGTATGGATCGGATATGGATCGGATATTTCTCTTCCCATATCTTACCCCATATTTTTTTAGATAGGCAGATTCGAATCCGGATATAACCGGATATCATTTTTTCGGATTCGAATCGGATTTTAAACAAATTCGGTCTCGGATCGGTCGGGAATTATCCGCTCCATTTGCACCCCTACTTGCCATCCCCCAAATCCTTCAATCCCCAACCCAAATCCGCCTCTGGTGAGCTCATCGTCATGTACCAAGGCAAGCACGGCAAGTCGGCAACCGCTTGTCCACCATCGCAAGCTAACTCCCTGGCCACACCGACAACGCCATCAAAAATTGATGGAACTCCGTCCTCCGCAAGCACCACATGCGTGATGGCGCTACCGCAAAAGTGCCTCCTTTTCCCTCTGGCAAGCGGAGATGTCAAGTGGGACGGGTGAGGTGCCGCCTTGAGGTCCCTGACGCCTCCTTGGTTCCTCCCTCCTCGCCGCAGCCACCACCCGGCCCAAATGCCTTCTCGGCGTTGCCCCTCGGTCAGATTTGCTCCACCAGCATGAATGCATGATTCATTGTCGGACAATATTTTGAGTTCTGTAATGCCTACTGTGATGGTGTCATTGTTAGATATTATTCTGAGTTCCATATTCTATATTCTAGAGAAATTCTAAGATCGAATTACGAAAATCTTGAATAAAAATCCTAACAAATTTTATCTAGCTCTCCCTATATTAGACACTAGCATAATTTTGTTGGAGTCAAGAGATGGGGGAGGCGGTGCTGCTTGCAGATTTGGGGAGGAGGTGCTGCTTGCAGATTTGGAGAGGTGGTGGTGCTCCATTCTTCTACCTCTCTTGGGGAGAGTTCTTATTTGTACCTCTGCTGTCTTGACAAGGTGCTATAGACTTGAGTAAGTCCTCCTTCAGTTTTGTCAGAAACTGTGTGTTTACCTAGACCTCGTTCTTGATATATATACGTCAAGTATATGGAGTTTGGAGACTGTGGCATTGGAGTTATTTACTTCGTTCGGTTGGCCTTTTGTGTCTAGGATTGGTTATTTTGCTGGTTGATTTGGTTCGCTTGGCGAAATGATGTTTTGATTATCAAACTGTAATAAGTATGGTCTGATTCCCTACTGGAGGGATGAAGCCGGAAATTTGTATTCCATTATCTAAAAAAAAAAGTACATGGAGTTTGAATGGTTACCATCTGAAGACATGGGGTCAGCCTTTTTTATAAATCTACTCACACCATTTTCCTCAATTCCTAACTTTGCGTCAAAATTAAACTTTCCCAGCCTTTAAGCAAACAAAATAAATGAATGAAACAACTAAATGCATGAAGTTTCATGCAATGAATATCTAACCAATCTTCACCGGTCAGTGAAACTAACTCATTAAAATCAAAGGAAAAGGAGAAGTTGTCCTTTTCAATTTCTTCTTTCCCTTCAGAAATAATGTTGCCATTTGAACCGTTGTGCTTCACTTTCTTAACTAAACTAGCTTTGTTTGCCAAGAATTCTTGCTGATACTTCTAAGTTGGGGAATAGGAGATGCCTCAAATATGATGTTCTATTTTTCCAGGTTCTTCTAGATTTTGTTGTTATTGGTGATGGGGAATAATTCAGTTAATATGTTCGACGTCGATCATTCAGGCAAGAAATATTTGATAAACATAGTTTTCTATAATTTTCTAGGTTCTTCTTTCAATGGAATCGAGCTTGACATGGCTTCCATCCACTAATGAATAGAAATTTAACAATTATCAAATGTCGAATATTATGTTTTACTGATGAAGTATAAGTAAATTGTCCACCTTTCCTCACTAGCTTAAGCTTTTGAGTGAATTGGCGGGTACATGTAACTCAATAATTACTTTATATATTTACTGAACATAATAAGCAAATTTGAAGGAAGATGAGAAGAAGGCACAAGTTTAGTTGAGAAACGGGCTGTTGAAATATTGGAGTTGATATTACAATCGAGTACTAATGCTAATTTTAAATGAGAATCATGATATTCTCGACAAGTTTGTTGAAGATAATCTGAACAAACTTGCTTATACCTCATCTTATCGTGTCAGCACTATCTCAATTTTGCTCACTAGACTGATTTGTTTTCATTGCATCTTTTCCGGCTTTGGTTTATTGGTTTAGAGTTAAATCAGCAATTGGCACAAATGAATTTGCGCTGCAAAAATGAGGGAAGGTAAAACCTAACAGGTCTCTTTCTTCGTATTCTTTGTGGGATGTTCATGCATTAAGAAAAATGGAGGAACTCATATATATATATGATCATGTGAATTGCGTGAAACACTATTCATATTGATGCTGAATGAATGGTCATGTTCGAAAATCCATTTAACTCTGAAAGTTTGTGTGATTTTGTGTGCTGCAAAGTGCATTATACATGCATATTTGATTTTTCCTCATAGATATATTGTCAGATTGCCTTCAACATAGATGATGTGGTTTACATTACCCTGGTAATGAGTTCCTCCATTTTTCCTTGGATATTCTCTGCATTGCATGATAGGGTGCTGCGTGGTGCGCACCAAATGGTCTAGTTAATTAAAGAAACCGCTAAACATTTGTCAAATGGTTTTCTTATTTTTTTTAGGGAGATTAGGAATCAAACGTTCAACAGGAAGCTTCCCTTCGTAGTCATCAACACCATACCGCTAAACAATACGTGTAACAATTGTAATCAATATGTACAACAAAATTTACAAACGAAGCAAAATGCAAATCTATGGTCTTGCAACATTACAACATTTTTTGAATCTCTATGCAACAATCAAGGACAACGTTTGCAACAAATCGAAATCAACTATACGAAACCAGTCTGAAAAATTGTTACTGCAACATCAAGAAAATAGAAGCTTATGCGCTATCTATGAAATCATGCAACTGTGGGAAACCAATGCACGTTCAAAGATTTGTTGCTGTAACATTCTGAACAACAGATGTAACACGTCAAATTACCGTTCCAACATCCCTAATGAACTAGTGGAACAGCTCACATCCTTATATCCAGAATCATGCTGCTCCTTTTTTCCCAAGCTCCTTTGCATTGACACCACCATTCGCCCAGTGTGGTTCACATTCCCTGTAGACCGTAGTTGAGATTGGAGGAGGTGGTGTCAGCTTGACTAGCCAAGCTATTATATCCTTGCGCCACAAAAAGCAGAGGATCTATTCACATTGCAACATATGCCAGCATAGACACAGATTATATATACACACACACGTTATTTTTTTAGTGGAAATTTCCGAGTAAGTATTTGGGCAGAACTAGTAGCTGGACGTCCGATCTTAGCATGTTGCGTCGAACGCTTGATGCAACATTTTTTTCCAACGTCTACAATATTTTTTCAACATTTTTTTCAACGTCTGCAATATCCTTTTACTAATTTCTTTGATTGATTTTCTTTTAAAGCCAAAAATTCAAGAATAATTAATAAGGTTGGAAATATTTCAGAAAATATGATATTTCAAAATAAGATTTCGTTTTCAACTCATTTTTGAAGTTTGTTTACTTGTGAAAAGTTTTAATGTAACATCTTGTTCTTTTCTTTTTGGTTGACATACTAGAAAATGAAGAAAATGATAATATTTAAAATGAAAATCTTATTGGTTTCAGTTAAAATGTTTACTCAATTCCATTTTAAAATTCTAAATTTTCATTTTTACTATTCTTGAAATTTTTGGGATGTTGCAGTATATAAGTGATATATGTATTTATAGTTGTTGTTTTATTGTTCCCCTTATTTTTCACAATATATTTAGCACAATAGCCATAAGACGTAGATGGTGTATTCGTCAAACTAACACGTATGTATCCTATCGTCTAGAGATCGCAGGAAAAATGTGTAATGTGAGACCCTCCTTTTTGGATGGGAGGATTTCATGTGCATACAGTACAAGTCACATGATCAGTAGCCAGTATGTACCAAAATCACAACTATACACAGTATTTATTACTTATTATAGCGGAAGCAATTTTATACATAATATTCCTACAAACCAAAATAAAGTTGCGATGGAAACATTTTTATATTGTAGTTTGGTTTTAGCCCAAAATTCCACAGGCAACACTGACAAGGTAAACCCCAGAAAAACTTATCGTTGATATCCCTGTAACTTGCGTCAAAGTATGATTCTTGGGATTATTCTGTTTCTTCACCTAAAAACAACAATAATAGCAAGGTTGAGTACATTGTGTACTCCACAGGACGTTTGCAAACCTATAATAAATGTAGGCTTCTATCAAGAGAAAAGCTAATACGATTATTTTGCAATAAAAAAAGAAATTTGAATTGTAAATATCGAGTAATAGATTTGCAAATGGAATTATGTAAAAGTAATTTGACTTGTATATAAAATAACAAGAAAATCATAATAAATATAACAACTCACAGTCTTGCATGACGTAAGCATCAAATCGTTCAACAACCAGTCTTTGCCAACACATGCCAAACGAAAGAGTAAGTAATCACATCTACCATTCATTTATATTTTAATATTTGTGTAACTTTTAAAAAGAAAAACATAGAAACACCTCTATTAAAATGCGGCATTTTCTGTTGTTTCGTGTGGAAATTGAACTATTTTATCTGATAAAGGACTAAAATCTAGGCGCATGCATCTCCCTCTTACTAAGGGGGTGTTTGGGACAGCTCCAGCTTCACCAAAATCTGTGGAGTTGGTGGAGCAGGGTATTTCTAGCTCCAGAAATTTGTGGAGCTGGAGCTATGGATACATTAAGAGTGTTTAGGTAGATCATCTTGTTTACATTTTAGTTTAAAAATATAAACTTAATTCACTTTATTTTAGCCTATAGGTTTCAGCTCTGAGCTGGAGCTGGGATCTGGAGCTGTCCCAAACAGGGCCTAAAAAGACAGAAACAGAAAATGTGCACTTTAACCTGGCATGCAAAGGCGAAGATGAGCGGATATTTCGATCTGCTCATGATGAACAGCACAACAGACATGAACATGCATACAGAGATTGGCCAGTGGGCTGGCGTCAACGTCATGAGACTAACTGACATGTGGCCAAGAAATGCGGTAAAAGGTCAGAAAAATATCCAGCCATGAGAGTAACTGACATGTTGCCAAGGAATGCGCTGAAGTTCAGAAATATCCACAACGTTTTGCTATCGTCGATCGGATGCTAATGTAGGAAGTAGCAGTTACCAGAATCAAAACTCCAAAGACCAGGGCATGCACCGTTGTCGTTCTCCTCCGTGTCGTCCGCCGCCGTCGGTGACATCTGCAAGTACGTATGGCTCCCCATACCGGTTGGCGAGTAGAGCGGCGGTGGGTTCGCTATCAACTGGGACCAGTTGAAGCCCTCGACCGAGGGCACCTGCACCGGGGGCACCACCACGCTTTCCACTGGCACGTAGTCATAAGCCGTGGGATCATCGGTTGCTTCTTCCCGTGGAGCCATGGCGGCTCCGGCGGGTGCAGCCTCCCGGTTGGCGTACGACACCGCGGCAGCGTACACCTCCTGCGGGTCGCTGGTGCGGGCGACGACGGGAGGCGACTCCGGGAAGTTGAGCCCGGCCTCGGAGCCAGGACCACGGAGACAAACGAACGCCGCGTCGAATGCACGCGCCGCCTTCTCGGACGTGTCGTAGGAGCCGAGCCATATCCGCTTGCGGCTGTTGGGCAGCCGGATCTCCGATACCCACTTCCCCCACTTGCGCAGCCGCACGCCCTTGAACTTTCTCTCCGCTGCCACGCTGCCCGACGGCGACTGCTGCACGTGAGTCTCGGGCGACGCCGGCGTTGTCGATGACATGTTGGCCGCAAGCGTATGGCGAGCTAATTTGCGCGGGTAAAGGCTGCGCAAGTTGTCGTCGAATGTTGGTAGCTCGAGTGCTGCTGTTCTTCTGTATGCATGGGAAATTGAGAAAGCTCGGGATCGATTGGCGCGGCTGCGGGCGCCTTCGCGGAATTTAAACGGTTCGGTGTGACTCGTCGGGGAGCTAGAGCCACAGACGCGTTGGATGGTGACGTGTACGGACGGCCGGGGTAGTAGCCACAGGAGACGGCGCGTTGGATGGTGACGTGTACGGACGCTTACTCAGCTGGACAGGGAAGGATGGATTTGGCTTCTCTCCGGACGGGCGAGGCAGTAGTTGCGTGCTTACACGGTTTTGAGGAAATGGTCGCTACAGCTGCATTGCATGTATGCTGATGCCTGCGTGCGTGCATATGGACCGTCTGATCTCTCTATGTAACAGCCGCAAAATTAAAATATAGTAAGAAATTAAATTTCAGAATTAAATTATATTTGATGTTTTTTCTGAATTTCCTGAATTTTTGGATTTTTCTGGATTTTTTACTTCATTGGAAAAATGTTTACAAGTAATAAAAGAATAATAAAAATAATCCTGCCTCATCTCGAGCTAAAAATTTTACAGTATCTTCTAGAGTAATAAATGCATCTAAAGTAAAATTTTGATAAATTAATAAAATATTTGTGGTATTTAAAAATTCAAAAATAGAGAGATTTAAAATCTAGTAATCTGAATGTCAGAATTTTGTTAAAATAAATATAAAATATTTAAATCTGAAAATTTTACTGAAGTATCATTTGATCAAGGGTAACTCATATAAAAAGCTCCAAAACGTTTTGAGAAGATTAAATTGTCTGATAATTCAAAAACACAAAACTGAATACTGTACACAGCACGTGTTGTCAGAATTTTTAATAATTCTGTGAATAGTATTTTTGACCAAAATTTTTACAGTAAGTAGATAACTGACAAAACATCACATAGAAAAATTTTCATGAATTGTTTATGAGACACAAAACCGATCCATTAAAGCTCCTCCTGCTCAGCCCGCTGCTCAGTCTTAATTTCGCTCGGCTTCCCCTTTTCTCTGAACGACATGTGGGTCCCCATTTCCTGTTCAGGCCCACACACCAGCCTCTCCTCTGCAATGTCTCCAACCTCCAGTCACTTGCGCCCCGAAGCAATTCTTCCTCTGTTCTTCATTGTTCGGTCTGTAGCCCAAGCCACCGAAGCATTAGCCTGGTCTCTTCTTTTCCACGCGGCTTCATCTCTGCGTTCCACACCAAACCAGCCGTTGTTCTTCCTTGTCGCGCTCGGTGAAGCCTCCATCTGAGACCAGTTCATCCGGCCAGGGCTTGCCTCTTTCTCACTATAAATAGCGACCAGTAATCGCTGAAGCTGCGCGTTATCTTTCCCCTCTACTTCCTCTTCTTCTCTCTCAGCCAAGCCGCCCGAATTCCCTCTGTTTTCTGCCATGGCCGCAAGCTTTGAAGGTCAAAGCTAATCGCAATTCTCGTGACACAATCATCCATTCCCAAATTCCTTCGAGCCTTAGCATCACCAAGCGAAGAGAATCAAAAGCCCTCAAAAAGTTTTGGTCGTCCTCATGCGAAATTAGGCCGCCGCCATGCTTCTTCTTCCCCAACTCCGGCCACTTGGTGGTAGCTCACTCCGGTAAGTCTCCAACTTCAATAACCCCAAAAATGGAACCCCTGTCACCCATAGATGCTAAAACCGGTACCCATTCCAGCTCACTCGCTTTGATTATCACTCCTGACCAAACCGACATTCCCGTCGCTACTTGAG
The DNA here is from genome assembly GCA_036346375.1 of Guadua angustifolia. Taxonomy (NCBI): domain Eukaryota; kingdom Viridiplantae; phylum Streptophyta; class Magnoliopsida; order Poales; family Poaceae; genus Guadua; species Guadua angustifolia. The sequence continues at coordinate 8,498,850 of CM070510.1, read as the reverse complement.
CTTGCTGGCGCACCTCCCTGCTTCATCCCCAGCTGAACCAGTACCACCATTGGCTGCGTCTCGTCGAGTTTTATCTCCCCATGCCTCGCCGTCGCCGGAAGGTCGCCAGAGCGCTATCACCACCGTGCCCTACGCCAACCTCTGTTCTCTTGAAAGTTCAAGCTTCATTAATTTAGTTTTGGTGTTAATGACAAATCTAATATTGAGACTAACTCTTTTGATAATCATATATTGATTAGTCTCAATTGTTATGTAATGATAAATCTTTTTACGAGACTAACTCTTTTGTTGAGCTTAACTCTTATTAGTCTCTTTTGGATGAAAAAGATGGAAATATCTGCATTTGAGCTCATGTTATATATCATGCTACATTCCTTGGATACAATACCCATGATTATATTAACAAATCCAAATATGAGACTAACTCTTTTATTGACTATATTTTTGTTTAGTCTCATCTCATTGAAAAATGGAAAACCCAAGGTATGTACTCGTATTCATTTTATGATATCTTAATGCATATTTTGGATTCAAGATTAAAGGATGAACGCTACCATTATTCAGACCTCAAGATGTGCATAACATTTTCAATTCTATATTTACATAGATGCACATATCTAGGGGGAGTTCATCATTTAAACTTAAAGGTTTCATTGTATTGATCTATTTTTTATTGACACATATAAGGATCAAGACATTGAAATTAAATCCTTGAGTATATATTTGAATTGCCTAGTTGTGGTATACTCATGGTAATATAGGATAAGCTCAAATGTAATCAAAATTGAACATGTGCATATTATCTCTAAGTCAATTATATCTATGCACATATACATGTGGGGTTTATTCTATAGTTGATGGCTTAGAGTAATGGTCATTTCCATATAGTCCACACATTATGGATCATTACTTTTAATCAACATGAGTATATGAAAACTTGTGTAGTTCATATATACTCATATCAATTTAAATGAAAATTTAAATTGAGGTCGGTTGTCTTTTAATTATCAAAGGATATTTCATTATGTTTTGATGGTGTTCTTTTGGATTAATTACGGATAATCGATAGTTCTTGAGTATAACGAAACATTAGTTGCATCTGTGTACTCAAGACACATTTATATCATTTAATTTGATTTAGGTTGTGCTCAATCAATATTAGAGGCTTCCATTATGTATTAATGGAGTGAATATATGATTGAGACAACCATGTGCCTTGGACTAACTATTCTTATGAGTTGTGAATGAGATAGGTTAAGTCCAAATGGTTGAGATGAGAAAACGGGACAATGACGCATCAAGTGAAGATGGGCGTCAAGAGGAGATCCCAAAGAAAAAAAGAGAAGAAATTCATCAAGAGATGATGGACAAAGAAGAGAAGAAGGGTGACAATCCCGGGGAGATGCAAAAAGATCAAAGATCTTAAAAGCCCCAAAGGGGATCGCGTGCGGCGGCGAAGTTATAACTAGATAGGCTAAAGATTTTCTAGTCTTTGAGTCTAGTTTACATGCGGTTCTTTGAAGCATGTGAATAGTATTTGCAAATGTGTTTTGCAAATTATTTTGATCATGAGTTGATCATCACATGGTTCAAGTTTTAATCTTGTTGACCCTTGCTAGCTTGTAGTCATGCTTTTGATCAAGTCTATGTAAGGGATTTCGATAAAATTAAAGTTAGACTTGAATGACTACAGTAGAGTCTTTGGAGTTTTGTGATTTCGGAAAATATCTATGGTTGCTTTGTAACATCCCAGATTTTCAGTTGTTTCAAAAATTATTTTTAAATTAATTAAATTCAAAATTTGGATTTTCCTCAGTGTTATAATTAACCTGGCATCCATATCCATCCAAAATTGAAGTTCAATTCTTGATTGTCCGCAAAGTCAAATTTCAATTCCGGTCCATATTCAAAACTTCACCCGAGTTCCAAAAGACTCCAAAAATCATGAAATCTATTAAAATGGATTGCAAATATTCTATAATGATTTTGGAAATTTTTCCAAGATTTATAGAATCACTCTGGTATTTTATCTCTTGCGCTTTCATCCAATCTATTTTATTTGTCCCGAAATAATCTAAATTTAAAAATTTATCCAAAATTAGTGAAACTATATTTATTGGGTTCTATTTTATTCCTTAGGATTTTTAGAATTTTTTTCCGGAATTTTTAGATCTCGTTTGCTATTTTATCTTGCGCGCTTTAGGAGATACACTGTTCATCTTCTTCGTTGGAAAGCGCTGCTCGTCTCTCTCCGTTCAAGTAGCTGAACATTTTTAGGCCAATCTTCAAACATTCATATCTTTCATTATACAGCACCAAATCGCGTGAAATCTGAAGCGTTACGATGGCGTCGTAATGGAGATTGATTATCCCACTGTTGCTCATCCCGAAATCAAGCGAAACGGCCGCTGCAATCAATTCTTTGCCGTTTCTTGTTTTAGCCATAACTCTTCCGTTTCTTTGTCTCTTCGCGTGCCCGAGTACTTCATTTGTTCGTTTTGACGACCCCGTCGCAGTGCTTCTGTTACTTCCTCGTTCCATCATCGTTTCGGCCTCCGATTTTGAGCAAGAACCTCCAGCCAACGTCCGTCGTCGACGCCGTCGAGCCATCTTGCATTCCGGTGAGCTAAACCATGCACCAACCGTGTCATTCCATGTCTTTTAGCCTGTAGATCAAAAGCCCTCAATCGTATTCTAAATTCGTTGCAGTTTCGGTCTCTGATTTGACCATTGTTCGTCGTCGACCGTTTCGCCGTTCATCGTCGATTCCTCGCAAATTGGTAACCTCCAGTCCAATTCCTTGCATCCATATACTCCCCCTATTATTCTCTATCAATTGCACTCTCTGATTTTGCAAAATTTCACGAATTAGAGATTTCCCCAAAAATTCTTGCTTTCCTGTTCCTGCGCATCACCATGGCTGCCAATCAGAGCTTGTGCCGCCGCCGCAGGAGACCTTCCCGGCCACCTATAGCGTGCGCCTCCCCTCCGGCCATCCTCACCGCACTCCTCCCCGCCCTCGCCGGCCGCCGCCTCGCCGCCGTTCGCCGTTTCCGCGCACGCCCGTCCGCGCCGGCCATGGCCGCCGTGGGCACGTCGTCTCGGCCACTCCCGCCGGTCACCGAGCCTTCCATCATTCTCCCCGAGCGCCGCCGGTCCTCATGCACCCCTCCGCCGGCCGCCTTTGCTGTTCCTTCGCCGGCGCGCCGTCCAGCCCCACCGCCGTTGCTTGCTTGTGCTGCGCGCGCCACAGCCAGCCACGCCGCTCCTTGCCACCGTGCGCCCCCATCTTCCCATCGCGTCGCCGTTCCAATTTGCTGTCCGTTGTAGCCCGCCTGGTCTCCAATCGCCGGCGCCATGTGAGGATTGGAGCTCTTCTGTTCTTCAATGGAGGAGACACAGGTTGAAGAAAGGTTTGGGGGATGACAGCCGGGTCCCACTAGTCATACAATCAACAGAGCTCAGAACGTTCAGCCAAAAGAAAGATTCCAAGAATATTCTTTCGTTTTTGATTTTCCAATCTGTGCAAACTTCAAACATTTTTATCTTTGTCATCCGAACTCCGAATCAAGTGATTCAAATTGCTAAATTCATATAAAATCATCCTCTATCTGCCAGTATTTTTATTATAATTTTTAGTTTCTGTTTAAATTTTTTTTTGGTGCACCGTTTTGCGCGTAGTCGACGAAGCTGCCGTAGTCGCCGACGAAGGAGAAGAGCTTCAGTGCAGCGCATCGCATCTCGTCAATGAAGGTAAGTCTCCTTGACGCACATTGATCCTATGGTTTGCAAATGTTTTACAAAAGTTTTACAACATGCATTGCTATTTATATAAAGATGATGTTAAATATAGGTTGGTAGTTAATCCGAATTGATAATACCTCCTTGATGTTGAAATCCATGTTTAATTGTAACCCTAGGTTGCTGTGATATATCGTGATCATATTAGATTGTGATATATTTTGTTTAGTGCGTTAGATGAGCTTAGTTGCGGAATTGATTAAAATACCTATGGATGGGTTGCTTTGAAAATGTTGTTGAAATATGTTTTATTGAAACTGTAGCAAAATTCTTGCTGCTGTGATTGCAAAATAAAAATAAAATAAAAATGGTTTAGATTGGGGCGGAATGGTTTGACGGTGGGTGCAGATAGAAACCTTGGTTACGGTTTGTGAAAGCCGCCTAATCGATTTAAGGACCGACGCTTATGACTGCCCATTCTAAGCATTATCGTGCAACCACATGTCAAATGGGCTCTGACCTGGCTGAATAACTTGTAGAAACCTAGCTTAGACTCACCAGGTGGTGGAATGTGGGTGCCAGAAAGAGGCAAGTCGTACTTCCCACATGGCGCAAGAGGGGGCTTCTATACTGGGCAGATAGAACCCTAATAGCGGTGAAACCTCAGCGGGTGAGTCGGGTTAGGCGTATACATTGTAAAGGCCTTGTCATGATCTCTCTGCCGACACACCAAAGGAAGTGTGTTCATAGCGCTTCTATTTAAGAGATGATCATGTCTTGTGGGTAAAGCTGTACACCTCTGCAGAGTTAAAACTATTCGAATAGCCGTGCCTACGGTCAAAGGCAAAGCGAAGAATGCTTTCATACTGGTAGACTTGATTTTGGTTTTAAAAATAACTGATGTTTTGTTTTGGGATACGGGAGTGGATAGAACTCATGGATATATATATGGCGGATTGAGCCAATGAGGTAGATGGAACCTGTTTTGATCATGACAGATAGAGTCATGAGTTGGTTTATCTTAATCTTTTAAACTGAGCGGATAGAGCCTTTATACTAGTGATGGTAGATAGAACCTTCACCAGAATATTAAATAATTCAATTGTTAAAATAAATGTTAAAATGTGCATTGTGAAAATTATTATTATGTATGGTTTGATAAAACTTGGCTTTATGCAAAAGAACCCTATATGCTTCCTTTGTTCAAGCCATGCATTTAGTTACTTGCATTAAGTTTCCGAGACTTGCGAGTATGTTGCATACTCACCCTCGCGTTTCATTGCGGGGCTGCTTATTCCATAAAGCAGATGATGGGAGAAGCGGCTGCCCAAGAGCCTGCGATCCACCGTTCGACATTTGTGGAGAGGTCTATGAAGAGGATGATGACTCGATCTTCTAGGGAGCGTTCCCAGTCGTTTGCCTGTGGTGTTTTATGGGTTTTATCATTTTGTTATTTATTTCCGCTGCTGTGAACTCAGGTTATGTGACCAGGTGATGTAATAAATAGCCATGTGGCTGGTGTTTTACATTTATGTTATTACTTCGTTATGTTCTGGTTATGATTATCACTGCTTCACTGTGTGTACTAGCAACTGATCTGGGACTAGTACAGAAATACACAGGAGATTCCGGATGGTAAATCTGGGGTCTCACATGCTTAAATCTTGAAAAGGGATGGAGATTGTAGCCCTCGTAATAAGCTTCGCATAGAGTCCAAGATCACCTAAATCGAAGTTCGAAGTAAAAAGTTATGATCGTTTCTGTCTGAAAAATGTGGCACTACCGCCCCTGAAGAGAGGTAGTGCCGCTAAGTCGGGGGCACTACCGCCCTGAAGAGCGGTAGTGTCATTTTTGCTCATGTAGTTATTTTTCGAATGAGTATTTTTTGTTATCTGAGTCCCACTCTCACGCCGTAGAGGCGGTGAGTGCTTGCTTGAGCTGCACTACCTCGAGTTTGCCTGCGGTAGTGCCGGGAATATAGCCGTTAGCCAGACGTTGAGGTTGAGGCCGGCACTACTATCCCTTAGAGGGCGGTAGTGCCGGATTTGCTGAGTTTTTCAAGATTTTGCCTCCAACGGCTAGTTTTTTTGTGTGGGCTATATAAGGAGGCCTTGGGAGGGCATTTGTTGGGTGTTGAACTCTCATTTGGTATTGGCTCTTATGTGAGTATTTGGGAGGTGATTTGCATGTGTTGCATTCTCTCAAGTTGATTTTTGAGCTAAGAGCAAGACTAATTGCATGTGTTGCAATTAGGAGTGGGTTGAGAGTCTCTTGTGCATATATTGCACTAGGTGATCACCGGAAGCGCATGTGTTGCGCTAAGTGAAACTCGAGCGAAGACTCGGCTTATTACTCTTGGAGATTGCCGCCTCCTAGACGGCGTAGAGCGTCTTGCACGGGAGCCCTCAAAGGAATTGTAAGAAGCCCCGGTGAGATTGTGAAGGTTCGAGTTGAGCCTACCCGAAGGGGTGAAAAACTCCCACTAGTGGAATCGTGGCGTGTGCTCAATTCGTGGAGCCGGTCCAATTCGTTTGGGCTAACCTCAACGTGGACTATTGGAGATCGGCAAGTCTGCGAACACCATGGTAAAAAGTTCAATAGGAAGCTTCCCTTCGTAGTCATCGACACCATACCGCTAAATAATACGTGTAACAATTGTAATCAATATGTACAACAAAATTTACAAACGAAGCAAAATGCAAATATATAATCTTGCAACATTACAACATTTTTTGAATCTCTATGCAACAATCAAAGACAACGTTTGCAACAAATCAAAATCAACTATACGAAACCAGTCTGAAAAACTGTTACTGCAACATCAAGAAAATAGAAGCTTATGCGCTATCTATGAAATCATGAAACTTTGGGAAAGCGATGCACGTTCAAAGATTTGTTGCTGCAACATTCAGAACAACAGATGTAACATGTCGAATTACCGTTCCAACATCCGTAATGAACTAGTGGAACAGCTCACATCCTTATATCCAGAATCATGCTGCTCCTTTTTTCCCAAGCTCCTTTGCATTGACACCACCATTCGCCCAGCGTGGTTCACGTTCCCTGTAGACCGTAGTTGAGATTGGAGGAGGTGGTGTCAGCTTGACTAGCCAAACTAGTTATCAACCATGCGCCTGGACGGGCTAGTAATTATATGAAATATAGTGCCTACATATCACATTTGAAGTTGTAGTATACTAATAGGATTGGTAGACTTTATATCCTTGCCCCACAAAAAGCAGAGGATCTATTCATATTGCAACATATGCCAGCATAGCTGCATAGTCACAGATTTTATTATTATTATTATTATTATAGGAAAATGGTTTCATACTCCTATATATATATATATATATATATATATGAAAATGATTCCATACTATTTTCGGATGTAGGCGCAGCAAGGCTCCTCGCACTCCGCAGAGGTGTCTCGGAGTATATGCGATGCAATCCGGCCCAATCTGCGTTGAAATTGTTGAGAAACCCTAACGGCCCATGATGGCCCAAATTGGTCCCTTAAGCCGAAACCCTAGACCGGAAGCTATAAATAGGAGACAGGGGGTTCCCCCCATGGGATTCTGAATCAATCAATAAAGAGAGAGCTCTCCCCTACTTTCTGTGTCTCCTTTCTCTCCGTTCTCCACAAATACTATATTGTCGGGAACCCCGAACTACTCGGTAGCGAGGTTCCTCAACACGTTATCAGCACGAGCCTCTACTACCGCAGAATTGAAAGGTGAGATACAAGGAGTTCATTAAACCCTACGTATGTATCTACGTGGCACGAAGCTGTGTTTTTGCAAGCGTTTTTTTCTTCTCTCGTTTTCCCTACGTAGCACGAAGCTACCGTTTTTGCCACAATGCACATGAAAAAAAGAAAAAACATGGCACACACGTGCTCGAAGCACGTCCGCCGCCGACCATTGGCGTTTGTCTCCCGCGGCCTCGAAGTGCTGTTGTCGCCGCGTTGCCGACGCCTCGGCTCCCGACCCGTGTCTCGAAGACTGCGTCGCCTGGCCCCGCGCTCGAAGCGCCGCCAGCCGCCTTGCGCCGTGCGGCCAGGCCTGCGGCCTGCGCCGACGCTCCATGCGCCCGTGCTTGAAGCTGAAGCGCTGAAGCCGCCGCCCGACCGCCCAGAAGTGCCGCCGCCATGGGAGATGCGCCCGCGCCGCCGACTCCTCTGCTGGCCCGCACCGCCGACTGTCGCCTTCTCCACGCGGCGCGCCGAAGGGCCCGCCTCCCTCTGCGCCGGTCGAAGGTGCTTCGCCTCCATGCGTCCGAGCCGGTTGCCGCCGCAGCCCAAGTCGGCCCGAAGCCATCGCCCGGGAGCACCACGTCGCTGTGGGAACGCCGCGCTTGAGGAAGAAGCCGGCTCCATGCGCTCGCATCGCCACAGCCATGTCTTCCCGAAGCGCCGTCGCCTGCCGGATGCTCTGTCTCTCATGCGCCGAACGGGGCAACCGGCTGCTCTTTTCCCGATCGGGCTCGAAGTCCATCGCCTCCGGGTCCCGCGCCGCCACCCGATTTTTTTTCAGTACCAACGCCAGACCGCCAGTTTTTCCCCTTGCTTCGATCGGACCCGAAGTCCTCATGGCCATCGGTTTAAGATCGGCTTGGGTCCGGATAAGGGCAGTCCCAACCCTCCACCTCAGCTAGTGTCCATAGAATTAATTACGCTGCCAACTAAGCAAAAATCTGATGTGGCATAGGAATTAAAGAAGGGAGAGAAGGAAAAACGAAGAAACCGTGTCTCATGCAAGAAACTGGGTCGGCGCGAGCACCAAGACGCAAGAAACTAGCAAAATCTGCATTGGACGTTTCTGTGCACTGACCAAGGTGTGTTTGTGGTGCATGCATTGGTTTATTGATCTCTCTCTCTTATAGACACTACTCATAGAAACCATGGGTTGGAAAACTATGCATTGGCTTATTGCTCTCTCTCTCCTCTAGACACTGCTCATGGAAACCATGGGTTGGGACTGCCCTAAGGGAAGGGGGAAGGGGAAATTACCCTTTTGCCCTTTTGATTTTCTATTTTTGTATTATTCTTTTCTGAAAACAAAATTCAAAAAATTGAATAAAATAGTCAGAAAATTATGGAAAATTGCTAGAAAATTCCAGAAAATTATTTGACTATGGTATTAATTTTCTAGCATTCCTTTGTAGCATTTATGAATATTTTTATGCATTTTGCAATTATTGCTCTCCTTTTTTTTACTGTAAACGCATGAGAATTTAAGCACGTCGCACGAAGCGACCACCGCCGCGCCAGGAAAGCCGCGCGCACGAAGCTGATCACATGCGCGCATGAACCCGATCGCATGCATGAAACCGATCGCATGAAGCCGATCGTGTGCATGAATATGATCGCATGCATGAAGCCAATCGCATGAAGCCGATTGCGTGTATGAATTTGATCGCATGCACGAAGTCGATCACATACATGCACAAAACTATATCTATGAATCTTTGTGAATATTTATGAATCTTGTATTTATTACTTTCTTTAGTTTACTGGAAATTCATGAGAATTTAATTTATGCATTTATGAATCTTGTAACCACTCTCTATTAGATTGCATGAAGTAATCTAATGAAAGAATCTTATGAATATGCAAGTGAATAGCATTGTCAAACGTGAGTTTGAAGAACTGGCCCCGAATGGTCAGAACTATCTCACATGGGCATCAGATATGAAGATCGTGCTTAGGAGCAAGAAGTTCCAAACTGCCATCGACCTAGAGTCCTCGAAGGACGCACAACCTACTGCCGAGCAGAACGATCAAGCTTTGCACTTCCTGGGGCATCACCTCTCAGCCACTTTGAAGAATGAATATATTGCTAAGGAGAGTGCACATGTGTTATGAATTGCACTTCAGAAGCAGTTCGAGAAACTCAAGTCCACCATCTTGCTCCAAGCACAGCAAGATTGGGTTCGCCTGAGGTTTACGGACTACAGAACAGTGGCCGAGTACAATTCTACTTTGCACAGAATTTATACCAATCTCTCTCTATGTGGCAAGAAGATCACTAAAGAGGAGAAGAATCCAGTTCAGGGAAAGTCCAAAGCATGAATCGCATTATTAACATCTATTTTAGATTGTGATTGTTAATGAATTTTGAATAATGAATTGTAAGCTCTCGAAGAGCATACCTTTTCTTTCTCATGAATGAATATGTAATTTATCCTTTATTCGAGTATTCTATTTTTGCAAGCAATATTTGAATTATTTTGCCACTGTCTGATTGGAATTATATTTGTTTTATCTAGAAATCATGTAGTACCCAAATGGAGGAGATATGTATTGTTGATAGTGGCACAACAAATACTATCCTAAGAGAGTCCAAATACTTCCAGTCGATCATGAAGAACGCTGGAAGAATTACTACAATCGCAGGAAGCGATTCTTATATAATAGGTTTTGGAAGAGCCACAATTATATTACCAATGGGTACAACTTTGGTAATTGAAGAAGCCCTTTTGTACCCTGAATCAACGCGCACTCTCTTAAGTTTCAAAGACATCCGCACCAATGGGTTTCACGTAGAAATCAATGAAGAAAATGGCAAAGAATACTTGTGCATCGTGAAGCACGCGGTATGTGAAAAAATGATATTAGAAAAATGTCCCTCATATGAATCTAGGTTGTACTACCCAAATGGAGGAGATATGTATTGTTGATAGTGGCACCCGAAGTGTATACTTCTTTGAAGACTGTCTTTAGACGCTCTGAATTATTTTCTTTATGGCATTGTAGATTAGGCCATCCTGGTCTTAGAATGATGAGAAATATAGTGAACAACTCACAAGGTCATAGCATTAATGTTAAGAATTTCCCGAATCATGAAGATTTTGTGTGTCCTGCATGTGCCACCGGGAAACTAATAACTAGACCCTCTATTATTAAAGTGCAAAGTGAAGTCCCTGCATTCCTGGAATGTATCCAAGGGGATATTTGCGGCCCGATTCAACCCTTGTCAGGGCCGTTTTGGTACTTCATGGTGCTTATCGATGCCTCCTCGAAATGGTCGCACGTATGTTTGCTGTCCACAAGAAATCATGCTTTTGCAAAACTGATCTCGCAGATCATCAGAATTAAGAATGCTTTTTCTGATCATCGTGTGAAGTCCATTCGAATCGACAATGCCAGCGAATTTACTTCCAAGGCATTTGATGATTATTGCTCAGCAACAGGAATAAAAGTTGAGCACTCTGTACCGCACGTCCATACGAAAAATGGACTAGCCGAAGCACTAATAAAGAGGATCAAATTCATTGCTAGACCGCTCTTGCAGAGTTGTAACTTGCCCAACACCTGTTGGGGACACACAGTCTTGCACGCAGCAGCTTTCATCAATTTCAGACCATCGGCCTACAACATCCATTCTCCTATGCAACTAGTGCAAGGGATCATCCCGAAGATTTCCCATCTCAGAAAGTTTGGATGTTTGGTATATGTACCTATGCCGCCCCCACAGCGGACTGCAATGGGCCCTCTCTGCAAGTCTGGGATATACCGATATACGTTGGTTATGAAAGTGCATATATAATCAGGTATTTGGAACCCATGACTGGAGACTTGCATACATCCCGATTCGCTGATTGTATCTTTGACGAGGACCGTTTCCCATCATTAGGGGGGAGGAAATCAACCTTTAGATGAAAAATACCGGGAAATCATACGGCATTCCATTGGGATCCCCGCGCATGACCCGCGCACTAATGAAGCAAATCAAGAAGTCCAGAAAATAATTGATTTGCAAAACTTAGTGAATGAACTGCCTAATCATTTTTGTGATCTGAAAGGCGTGATTAAGTCGCATGTACCTGCAAGAAATGCACCAGAGAGGGTGGAAGTAGCAAAGAAAGCAGAAGGTATCCCTCATCCTATTCAGAGGCCTCAAAGGAAAAGGACAGGAAATCTGGCTTCTCAAACCCAAAGTACCCGGAGACGTCTAGAGAAAACTGGGCAAGAGGACTTACCACAGCCAATCACAAAGATGCCCCAAGGAAAGAAGGGGAGCCAGTTGAGACCTAGCGCTGGAAAGAAGCCTATGGAAAAGGCAATTCCAGATTTGAACCTTCCATTGTAGGAAGCCGCCGAAAATAATGTGTGCGCACACATGGGCGATGAAAAGCTAAAGGAACTTGCTCTTGTGATGAGAAATAGCAGTGAAGAGTAAGTAGAAGTGCATGAAGCACCTCATGACGAAATGGCCATAAATTTTGTAATAACAGGAGAATCCCTGAATAGAGCAACAGCCAATGTCGATGCATACTTTGCAAAGAAGATCGCCTCGATCATTGATCATGATCTCGAGCCTGCATCTCTCGCAGAATGCAAGAAAAGGCTAGATTGGGAAGATTGGAAGAAGGCAATCACCGTAAAGTTAGTCTCTTTGAACAAAAGAGAGGTGTTTGAGCCAGTGTGCCGCACGCCTCCCCATATAAACCCCGTAGGTCACAAATGGGTTTTTGTTCAGAAGAGGAATGAAAACAATGAAGTTGTAAGATACAAGGCAAGACTCGTTGCTCAAGGTTTCACTCAACGTCCTGGGGTTGATTATGAAGAAACCTATTCTCCGGTCATGGGAGGAATTACTTTTAGATACTTGATCTCAATGGCAGTCAAGTTTGAAGTTGAAAATGAAGCTAATGGATGTTGTCACAGCATATCTGTATGGAAATTTGGATTCAGAGATATACATGAAAGTACCGAAAGGTATCCCTATCCCGAATCAAGATAGAGCAAACAGAAACCTGTACAGTGTGAAATTGGAGAAATCATTGTATGGGCTAAAATAGTCAGGAAGAATGTGGTACAATCGCCTGAGTGACTTTCTCTGCAAGAAAGGCTACACGAACAGCGAAGATTGTCCATGCGTATTTATCTGATGATCCCGAACGGATTCTCAGATAATCTCCGTCTATGTAGATGACTTGAATATCATTGGAACGGATGAAGAAATTGAAGAGGCATGCTAATACTTGAAGTCTGAGTTTGAAATGAAAGACTTGGGTAAAACTAAGTTCTGTTTAGGCTTGCAGCTTGAACACGTCCAAGGAGGAATCTTGGTACATCAATCAGGCTACACGCAGAAAGTGTTGAAAAGATTTGGTTTTGAAAAATCATATCCTGCAAAAACCCCAATGGTCGGAAGGTCACTCCAAGCAGACTAAGATCCATACAGGCCTAGAGAAGAGGAGGAGGAAGTCCTGGGAGCGGAATTCCCATATCTGAGTGTAATCGGAGCGCTTATGTACCTTGCAAATAGCACTAGGCCAGACATTGCGTTTGCCGTGAATCTGCTATCCCGGTACAGCGCAGAACCCACCAAAAGGCATTGGAAAGGGGTTAAGGACATCTTCCGTTACCTACAAGGAAGCAAGGACCTCGGCCTATTCTATAGAAATATGAATGAACTAAACTTGGTCGGTTATGCTGATGCTGGGTACCTATCGGACCCGCATACTAGAAAGTTCCAAACGGGGTATGTTTTCCTTTGTGGAGGAACAACAGTTTCCTGGAAGTCGTCTAAGCAGACTCTTGTCTCGACGTCGATAAACCACTCGGAAATCATTGCCTTGTATGAAGCCTCCTGTGAATGTGCATGGCTTCGAAGAATGGTTCACCACATCCAGAAGTCATGTGGTTTGAACATTGAACAATCTCCCACGATCATCTATGAAGATAATGCAGCTTGTGTTGCCCAAGTACAGATGGGATATGTGAAGAGCAATCTCACGAAGCATATCAACCTCAAGTTTTTCTATGCTCATGAATTGCATAAGATGAACGAGATTAAGGTACTGCATACTAAGTCATGTGAAAATCTCGCAGATTTATTCACTAAGTCACTCCCAGCATCTACTTTTGAAAGGTGCGTTAAAGGAATTGGGATGATGAGACTTAGAGAAGTGCAGATTTCAGGGGGAGATATTTCACATACTCCTACATAAATCTTGAACTTGAAGTTTGAGTACCCAACGTGATCTCGAAGATGAAACATTGAAATTTAGGTGAATTGTACTCTTTTTCCTTAGTAAGTTTTTCACGGAAGTTTTCTTACATAAGGTTTTAATGAGGCAATTCGTACAACACAACAAGCGTATGCTATGTACTCTTTCTCCAAATATTTTTCCCACTGGGTTTTTCTGGAGTTTTGATGAGGCATATGCATCTCGTGGCAAAGGGCCCAAATTGGTCCCTTAAGTCGAAACCCTAGACCGGAAGCTATAAATAAGAGGCAGTGGGTTCCCCTCATTGGATTCTGAATCAATCAATAAAGAGAGAGCTCCCCCCTACTTTCTGTGTCTCCTTTCTCTCCGTTCTCCACAAATACTGTATTGTCGGGAACACCAGACTACTCGGTAGCGAGGTTCCTCAATAGAAATACCGGAGAATCATCAAGCTCATCACGCCAAATTCGTCGCAAACAGCAAATCCACTAATTAGCTATCAGTTCAACTACTGCCGATTCTTGTGGCAGTCTGTTGAGAACGTTGCAAGGAGTATGAATATCTAACTGCGTGCATGTTAGGGTTGACTTGACGTGTTCAGAGATGGATATTAGCCTGGAGTATGTATATCAAACTGCTTTCTGTATTCGATGCTGGATACAAAATGGAGTGTGCAGATCAAATGAAGAATGCAGTGTACATGCTACTCTTTCACATGTGTACATACTCCTTTTTGCATGTGTACATAGTCTTTTTTCGTACGTGTAGAATGGAGTCTCTTGCTCTCATGATCCATTTGACGTGTTCCAACTCAAAGCTAGGTGAACAGAATGTGCTGCAATGGAAACTATTAGTATTTTTGTTTGGCAAGGGAGTATGTACTTTCTAGCTAGTACGGTCCATGCTGCAAAGGGAAGTACACATGGAGTAGATATGAGGGAGTTAGAGTATGTAGGATGGAGTATGTACTCTCTTTTGTCGAAAGAGAGTATGTATATATGATTCCATACCATCGAGTGTGTGTGTACACATACATGTTATTTTTTAATGGAAATTTATAGTTATTTTTTAATGTGGAAATTTTCGAGTAGGTATTATATTATTCACCAGTGCAATAACAGAGACAAGATAAATTCGGGAGTCATGGTAACATAGCACTCCATGCATCCTAATACTTTAATGCACCTTACCCTTGAGCATTGTGTAATTATTAAGCATTCCCTAGCTAATGGCTCAGCTAATTAGATAAAGATCTAGCTGGCTGCGTGCTTTAAAGGATACGAATACACACATCCAGCTATATGAATTACATGATAGTATGATACGGATGAGGACTTTGGCATACTATATTTCGTAATTTGCATACAACTTTCTTACTTGATTTTTGTACGGGTTGTAATTTAAGCATATATGTTTTCCTTTTTTGATTAATGTGAAAATTTTTGGCTTTTTTCTTTTCATTGATTAATGTGAGAATTTCTAGCCTTTTATATTCAAGGACTAATGTGGGGGCTTCTAGAAGATCCTCCAATTGGTTAGTCATCAACCCGTGCATATGCACAGGCTATATATGTGCTTTAAGTTATTTTATTAGTGTTAAAAGAACACACGCACGACTCCTCACCGAATTACTCCCTCTGTTCTTTTTTACTTGTAATTTTTGATAGGCAACAAGTTGAAAACTGTCTACATTGGCTATATGGAAGTTAGACCATTATATTTGTTGTTAAAAGTGCTACAAATCTGAAAAAATTAAAAGTGAGATGATTTGGAATTTTGGACATATTATATATATTTATATTAATTCCTATTTTATTTTCAAAAGATAATATCATATATAAAATTTGTATGTTTTCATTGCAATTTCTTTTGGGAATTTACACTTCTAATACTTATACTTTTATTCTAATATGTATACGACATTTATTACTTTTAAAATTTGAATTATGCCTTTCTCTGAATTTAAATTAACTTTTGACTTATTGGTTTATAAATTTAATTTAATTTCTAAGGTTTAATGGTAATCCAAAATCCAATTTAATTGCTTATTCGAATTATATTTATTTTTAATCTAATTTTATATTCAAATTAAATTTAATTTCTCTTATGGGTTTATATATTCCAATTTTTATATATTTAAATTCTTTTATAATTTTATTTGATATTTTTATGTTAACTCAAAAATAATATTAATGATAGAATTGAGTTTTTATTATTTAATTTATGATAGAATTGAGTTTTTATTATTTAATTTATATCTCGTGTTTCGCACACTATACGACTCATCTTTGTTAAGTTATAGACACTCTTGTGATGGCCTGTGCCTAACTTAGCGAAGATGTGGTCACGTATTCAGATTTGAGCTGCCCGAATTCGGTCTTTTGTTTATGGTTCCTGCATGGTTCAGTTTGTTTCTTTTTTTGTCATCATTAGCTTCAACATGTGCCCAGCTCATATGAGTCATGTTAATTAGTTTAATTTTTCCATTTCCTTAATCGGATACGCGTGGTCATGCATACAAAAGTTAGACAAGGACTCACCTTTTTTATTTGCCATAGACTCGTATATGTATACACATATGAATCATGGCTGTGGACGATGAGGACCAGCACTTTTCGTTTTCTCTTTTTCTTTGACTAGCTATGTGCCCGTGTGTTGTAGCGGAAACTCAATTTGCAATAAAAAAAATATTTTCAAAGAGCACTAACCTTATCTGAATAATAATGATCACTCTGAATGTGCAATGGTTAAATGTTTAAATCAATTCACCGAAGCATACAAATTCCAAGCACCTGTTTACAAACTCAAGCTTAAAATTATCTTTAATTTCACAAACTTAAATAATAACATCACAGCACTTGGGATTGTAAATTTGTAACACCATAATTCGAGATCGATGTCATACCATAGCCCCACCCCATCAACCAGCTCCATCGCCTCCCCCCGTGAACGCCTCCCCCAACCTATTGACATTATCCACCGTGGCGAGCTCCAGCAGCGCCGCCAGCCTATCTCGCCGCCCACCACTGGCAACCTACCCCTGTGCTGCATCGACGAGATCAGGAAGGTCGCACATTACCTCCGCTCATGGATAAACTCAATACATCTACAAGAGAGGCAAGAAGCGGTGTTATATAGATTCAGTAAGCGAGGAGATATCTATGGAATCCAGATTAAGAAATCGTCGAATAAGGAAGACAACAAAAGGGAAAGAGGCGAGAAGAGACCCAACTCATGAATCGGAGCTCTGCTTCCTTCGGAAGCGAATCAATCAATCCAATCTGAAAAGCACCGGGAGTAATCGCCGCCGATTTGAATGCCAGATCAATGGGAGAAAGAAAAGCAATAAATGAGTTATGCATATTCATGCATTTACCTCCCGCGACAGGATCATCCAATCTAATCTACCGGGGTGGCCACTGACCGTAGGATAAGCCCTAGATAGAATGGCCGTTAGCATTGGAATAAACCAATTCAAAATTATATTTTCTGAAGCTAGTATATTTGCAAAATGTAGACTTTGCTATTCTTTCCTCTTTCTTAAGATCCTACTCTTATCCGTACCTTCACTTTATTTAAAAACAACCTCCTCTTTCCTTTAAAATAGTTTATCTTCGCTATTGCTTCGGAAGACGACCAAGACATGTTGCTACCTTCCTTCATGGCAGCCAATGAAGACTACAATGTCTACACCAACTATCTCAAGGAAACATAAAACGCTTCACTAACCTCGACAAAGCAGAAGTAAAGTTCGAAGATTCTATTTCGTGGAGAGTCAGCATCACCCAATAGTAAAAGGCAGAAGATTAGAATATATTAGGACATACCATAAGATAAGAACCCTTATACGTACGTAGCATAATATTCCTCTTTAGTCGTATAAAGCATTTTTATGTTGTCGTTATATCTTTCCACTTGAAATTGGTCTTTATTTTAAATGTCAGAACTGATCTATGTGTGAACTTAACCTCTAGGTTAAAGTTTCACAATAAATTGTTCTCATGTATGAATATGAAAAATTCAAACCATAGGATGAATAAGAAATCATGAAACAGCTTATCTCATCTTTTTATAAAACTTCTTACAAACTTATCCCTTCTCTTTGTAGAACTTCTTATCTGTGTAAACTTTCGGTCATTAACCTCTCCTAAAATTAAACCTCAGCAAGATTAGTAATATAGTCTCCATTACTACTTTTAGCTTCTTAAAACCACATCCTCCATATATCAACCAAGTTCAAGATATCGCCATATTAGTAAACACCAACTAACTCAAGTCACTCTAGGCTAGTCAAAACCTAATTTTCCAATAGTAACTTCTAACCATGCCTCAAAACTCACCTCATTGCTTTGCCTAAATTATGTACCATAAAAATGAGCTTGAACCAAAAAAGTTCTAAATTTCTGAATGGAAACCTTAGAATGGATGTTAAAATGAAAACTGGGAAAAAAATCAGAAACCCCATTTTTCTAAAAGAAATATAAAAAGAGTAGCATTAGTTGTACATATACTCTTTTCCCATCTATAGAATTTAATTTCCTTATCTGTATACTCTTTCCTCTTTTTGGGATTTTCGTATACTCATTTCCTCTCTATAGAACTTTCTTTCTCTGCTCCTAAGTTACTCTTTCTAGAAGTATTTCTTTTCTTATCCTTATGCAAAATAAAAACCACCAACAAATCTTTTTGAAAGTAATTCTGGTAGCAAGTCAACAACATCGTGACATCTACATCAACAACTTCGAGAAGATAGAAGCTAGAAGCAGAGAAGCATCACAACCTCTCTGACTTCATAGAAACCTTGGAAGACTAACACAGCAAGTGGTGCAAAGATTAAAAGAAACTCGTCGTCGAATAGCCTACTTTGAAAGATAATATTATCCAAATTACACATTATTCCAGTTATATAGTAAACCTTTTATGCATAAATACATATGACTAGTAGAAGAAAAACCTTAGATACCCCATGTACTAAGTTGAATATATATGTATAATATTTCTGTGTTATTGAAATCTTGTTGTAATCTTTTGTGTTGTTCCCGAGTTACTCTCGTAAATAATAAACCATTAGGTTGAAATTTACGATGTGTCAACTCTACTTAATAAGAAAATTTAATTGAATTTTTTTTTTAAAGAACGAAACCTTGCCTTATAAACCAAACCAAAAAATACTTAATCCACATAGAAACCTTTCTTAAAATAATATTTTAATGAACAGAATGTTGCTGCGAAACCTAATAAAATCTCATCTAAATAACTTTACCCTAATAAATATTGTTGCAGGATGCCTGCGACACAATCCATAAATACATCCACTAAAAGTAACGAGTAATAAAATTTTTAAGCCTTTAAAATCAACCTTCAACTTCCCCAAATAACTCTGGTCGAGATGCATCCTTTCATTCATCTCAAATATTTTAACATATTGTATACCTCTCCTTAAATAGCTTATTCTTGCTAATGATTCTCGGTATAAATTACTAACATTCCTCATCTACTTCGTGAAACCCCGCAAGACACTCAACTGCCAAGAAATGATAATCCTACTGTAGTCCAACCAAATCCTTTGTATTCAGCTAAAGCACTTCCCTTTCAACCAAGCAATCATCATAACTCCCCACTTTTTCAAGGCTCGCAAAAATCCAAACCAAGAAAAACGATTATCAAGAATCTCTAACCATGGTGCAAACGCTCACCATAATTGAACAAAATCACCAAACGCACAGCCTTCTTCTCTAGAAACTACCAAAGAATAATTCTAACCTTGGTGCACCTTTTGTCAAAAAAGAAAGTGGTTTAGACTAGAAACCTACTTCTATACCTTATTTGATACCTACACATTGTTCTTTGAAGTGTTGTTAACCCAATTGATCCGAAGATCGTGTTTGCACTTGCTAGGGAGAAATATGATGTACTACTGATGAGAGTGCAATCAATTGCTCCAGCTGTGAAGGAAATCATTCTCCTGGAAAATGTCCTATAAGCAATATCACTTGTTACCTTTGTGAAGGACAAGATCGTTGTCTAGTTCAATGCCCCCTCGATCTGATAGTCGCCAATACAATTTTTGCTCAAGATTTGGCGATCAAAAGAGGAAGAAAACCAGCCACACAGGAAATATCACTTAAGGAATTAAAGAAACAACACTTGACCCTAACTATCTTCACCAAGAAAGTAGTAAATGCCAATCGCCAATGGCATGTTTCTTATCTAGTAAAGAAAGTCATTGGGCCAAAGTGTGTCCTAAGAAACAACAAGTTGAAATTCACAAGGAAAATAATATTAAGCATACAATTAAATCTAACAAGATACCACGAGAAAAGCGTGAAAGTTTGAACTGTCACGAAGAGAACCATGTTGCTAAACGATTCCCATAAGAAGAACAAATACCTCCTGCAACCGTAGTCATACCAGAAGTCGCATTAGACTAGATTATAGCTCTGAGAGTAGGAGGAATAAAATCTGAAGTAGTTCATTCAAAAAAAATCAGTTAAAGAAGAGGTGTGAACAAAGACGCTTGTCCCCAAAAGAATTCTGCTCAACTTCATTCTCAATCTCAATCATCATCTGCTCATCCTTTCAACAACACCAATAAATAACTGTCTGGTACTCAAAATCGGAAAGCTAATATTATCTTCTTTGCTATGGTTAACGTGGGCATTATGCCAATAGTTGCCCAAAGAAGAAGCAAGCTCCATCGCATTCTCAACTTCGAATCTCAAGGGCGACCTCAAGGATCTAAAAACCAACAATTCCTAAGTCATGCATCCAATCCAACCCAAAGTATCTATCCCAGTTATTCATGGCATCTACCTGCGGAAGAAGCTTATGACCTACCAAGCGTAGTACTAGGTATGAAACTTATGTATTTGAACCCTACCAGGATTCAAGTTTAACTCCATGGTCTACTCTTTGATCCTAGTCACTTCCTGATCATCTATTTTATAACATATTAGCAAACAACCTCTCTATTGTTTCGAATAAAACGGATAACATCATCTATATCAACTAAGAAGAACTTGGATACTTCGCCAACATCTACCCAAAAAGAGTTCGACTTCACCATGTCAAGAACGACATCAATAATTTCCAAGCTATCTCAAAAACCTAGAAAACATCAAGTGCCTAGAACAACCCTTACCTCGATGATAGGCCCTGAATGTAAACATCTTTCTCATGTGATTGAACCCGACACTTGTTGTGGTGTTGAGTAGTTCCTTCTGTATTCAATTTTTGCAATCAATCTTTTGATCCTGTACATTCCATTCCTTCATAGTTGCTAAATTCAAAGAAGATCAAAATCCTCTATCTACTAAAATGATCAAACAAATCAAATCATCAGGATCGTCTTATAATCCTTTTACCTCAACCCAATCCTTGAATTATCTCCACCCTGCTTTCAATCTAAAGTCAACCTGGAATGACACTTATTCTCAGCTCATTTCATCAACTAATGTCGAACTATACAGATCAACCATTGTATTTAAATATCCTTCTTAATGATAACATTCGGTTCTACCCCAAATGAATCTAATGACAATACATCTTTTCTTTCACCTCAAATATTCTAAACATACCAAACGCCATTCTCTAAATTAGATTATCCTTGTTAAACAATACTGACTATTCAATCAAAAAGAGATATGTAAAAAGTACTGGTATCTCTCATCTACTTACCTAAAACTCAAATAGAATTCTCCTCTATTTCTCGCACGTCGACTTGGAATCACAAGACGAAGGTCCAGTGAAGCAACTGCAATGAAGACGAAGTATCAACAGAATGGCAAAGTCACCTCTGCAAAAGGATTCCGTAATCTATCTAGTCCTTGCAAATCTCGAGGATGAGATTTCTATAAGGGGGTAGATTTGTAATAGCCTAAAAATTTGAGAACTATAAAATATAACATTTAATCTTCGGTCACTACTAGTGGTCCCCAGGCCCACTCGTCAGACCCTTCTTCCTCCCTGTTCTTCTGATCGAAACCACTCTCTCTCCCGAACTAGTGCAGTGCACTTGACCGAGCTCGCTCATCCATTGATTTCCCCGCCGAATCGTCGCGTTGAGACAGCGCCAGCTTCGCCTCACCTCAGCCACGTTTAATCTTGGTCCTCCTGCGCCATACCGTGTTGTCCTGCACAATTAAAATTGAGTGCCAACTCACCATTTGAGAACAGAACCATGCCGCGGCTCATCCTATCGAGCGATCAACCAGGGCAGGGCTCTTCCTCAGTCCCCCATCTATAAAAAGAGCACTGTGATCACCTGAGCCACGCTCATCTTCTCCTCACCTCTCCCCTTTCTCCCCTAGCTAGCACACATGAAGCTCACTCCCATTTTCGCCATGGCCGAACGCACCAAAGCTCAGCCTAAACATGAAATTCAGCTGAATCGATTACCAAACTCAAATTAACTTGAGTGGTAGCATCTAGAGCTTCTAGTGATCAAACACCCTCAAAAAAATTCAGTCTGCTTCATACAAAATCTTGCTGCCACCGTAGCCCCTTCTTCCCCACAGCTGGCCATTGATGGCGGGACTCCTCGCCCACTCTCCGATCAAAAGAGATAAAAAAATTGGAATCATCTTGACTCCCTGATGCTCAATTTATTTCCCATTCAATCTCTCTCATGGTGGTTCTTCTTCTCAGGCAACCCGCCATTTGTGCCGCCGCCCCTCCTCGGCTGCAGTTCACCTGAGACCTTCTCCGGCCAAATCGGTAACACCATCTTGTGCGCCTCGTCGAGCTTGTTCCGCCCGTGCAGTCGCCGTCACGGAGACCCACCGGAGTAGTGCCGGCGGTGAGCCCTAGCCGTGCCCCTGTTTTGCCTCACTGCCGTGCGGGTCCCCCTTTGTCAGCCAGAGCAAGCAACGCTAGTTCAAAGGGTAAAGGCGCTTCCTCTGTTATGAAAGCGTATTGTCATTTTCCTAGCGAATGGTGATCAATCTTCATTATCTCCTGCATACTTAATCCAAATAATATGAAACAAAGTCCTAAATTTATCTAAAATAATGTGTATTCATAATATACAAAAATATTGAATTTTTGAACTTCAGAAAGATTATTTGAATTGAATTTTGTTAATAACCTTAATATGGTCTTTATATTAAATCTGCGAACAATAAGTCAATAAATAATAATATAAATTTTTATATGATTCTAAGATCAAGATGAATTCTAATATACAAAAATATTTAATTTTTGAGTCATTGAACAATTGTTAAAATTAAAAATGAGATAAACACACTATTATGGACTTTAAATAAAAGCTATACACCATGAACCATAAAATGATAAAATAAATTCTTATATGGGAATCTGACCCTTAGAGGTTCAAATATGCAAAAATATTTAATTTGTGAACTATGTTTAAATTACCTGCTTTGTAATCATTTGGAAAACCTAATAAGCCGATTGATAAAGATGAGCATATAATAACTCATAAAATAATGAAACATTTTATGTAAGTTCGTGGAATTAGTAAGGACCTATGTATGTAGAAGTATTTAGAATCAAACTTAGTTTGTATTCTTTTACTAAAAAGAAAAGCAAATCACGACAACAAATAAATGAATAATCTATTGCGGTTAATGTCAAAATAGTGCAAAAATAGCTTTAGAGCATTTCTAGGTTTGCACCCTGTTAATACCAGAAAAATGAATAAAAGATCATGTATAATGTAGTCGTAAACTAAAAGGAAACCTGGCTCAACTTAGCGTTACTTTTGTGATCGTTTAGACTTCTTCAGCAGCGAATAAAATAACTCGTCTAAATGCTAAGATTTGTAAAAATAGTTTTAAGACACTCTACAAAGTTCATGCTACAATATTCTATAGAAAGAATCTTATTTCATCAAGGTTTGCATATCAATCTTATTAGGTCAAAACCCTTAAATGTTAATCACACGTTTCACTTCCTCGCCGATTTCGTAACTTTATAATGCCACATAAGCCTTTTCAACGATGAATATAATGTCTCGTCCAAATCCTAAAACTTATGAAATTAGCTTAGTAGTGCTCTCCGAAGTATAGACTGCCCTATTATGAAAAGATAATCTCACTTCACCATGATCTGCATATTAATCTTGTTAGCTTAATAACTCTAAGTGTTCACATTTCTAAAGACCGTAATATGAATGAATGAACTTTGAGTATAAATGAGAAATCAATAATTATGAAGTTTGTATCACCAGAACCTTCTCAAATATCATGTAAATAAGGCCAGTAACCTGAATCAATAGATCTAACCTACATAAAACTGATTCTATGCAAAATCAATTAAAGATAAAGAGCTATTCACTCATAGTCTATTGTGATCGTTTAAGCCTTTTCATCAGCTCGCAAAGCAACTCGTCTAAATCCAAATTCAATGAAGAATAGCCTAGAAATGATCTTTAGGATATAATCTGCAATAATCTAGAAAAATATTCTTATTTCATCTTGCTTTGAATATGATTCCTAATAGAGCAAAACCCGTAAGTGATAAGGATTGCCAGAAACTCATATTATGAATAGTAAATCAATGAACCTTGCAACCAATGATTAATTCTATTAATCCAAACAATTTTTGCATCTTGAATTCATAAAATAAAATTAATAAATTCATAAAGAGCAATCCCTGTTTCTTGTGAAGAGTTTTATTTGTTCTTGCTATCTATTTTCTTTTTGCCCTTATTGAAGTTTGATATTTGCTATATTTCCGTTGGTCGACGTGTAGAACCCGACATCTCTAACTTCGTCATCGCCATCGTCGGCCACAATCCTCGTCTTCGTCGTAAACAAAGATTAAGCAAGGCAAGCACCCCTTTGATCATATTGATCCCAGTATTTAATTTGTCTTTTGTTTGTCAAATGGTTTCATTCATGCGTTTATTTTCTGTAAAATTGCTATTTCATGGTACTGGTAGTTATACCTATTGTCTCATGAACCTCCTTGATAAGTATGACATGTGAACCTTGGTAACCCTAGATTAAGGATAGGCATTACTTAATGTCATAATGGGTATATGCGTTTACATGTTAACCATGCCAGCCATGCTTTAGAATCAACAATGCAAATGATCAGATCAAAATTGTTTCCTGATAATGTTGAAAATGGCAATGTTGGTTGCTGATATTTTGATTAAAATCCCAAAATAAAACTATGGTTTGACGCGGGCGATTATTGGCAATAGCCGGGTGTGCCAAAGGAATTGCACGTAGTGTAGGGTGAAGTATCGCCCGTGTCAGATTAAGGACTGAGCAATGGGACGCTATTGATCCAAGAATTCCGTGCAACCACGAGGTCCAGTATGGGACGGCCATAGCTTATTAAGTTATTTAGACATAGCTTTGCTCTTTGGAAGGGCGGGAGCTAGCACGAGCATTCCAGTCAGGTTTGCTTGAAGGGGTTTCTACTTGCCAATGCAACGGTGTACACCCTGCCGTGTTCAGAAACGTTGTGTTGGGTATGATGAAAGTGGATCCACGACTTGGGTGTGTGTTTCTGTTTCTACGGCGGGGATTAACGTCCCAGGTTGGATCAAAGTCATGTCTAGGTAATGTAACGGTTATGTATGATCTCTTTGATGGCGCACCTAAGGAAGTATGTCGAGCAAAAGGTTGATCATTCCTTGTGGGTAAAGTTGTACACCGCTGTAGAGTATAAATCTAATCGATTAGCCGCGTCCGCGGTTATGGGCACTTGGTGAAGTCATTCCAATGTTAGATGTTTTATTATTTTTAAAAGGGTTGGTTTCATTTGTTTTGCAACTGTTGCTCTATGTCGAAGGGCCGACATTGATGGATTTCAGGAATTGGATGATTCGTCGCTCACATCATGGAGGACTGTGAGTGTTACTTATGCTTTACTTATTTGTTATCAATCAAACTTGCTCTTATAAATTCCATTTTCAAATAACTTGATTTACAAGTTCAATTTCGCTTTATGCAAATTAATTGTAGTAGCCTTCTTTGACTTGGCTTGCATTTATGCATTTGCAAATACCACCTTAAGTCTTGTGGAGTACAAAAGTACTCACCCTTACATAATTTGTTGTTTTTAGGTGGATAAGCTAGCGAAGTTTCGAAGGTTTGTTTCGTCGCAGGTTGCGGGATCCTTATTGTCGTGATCTTTCAAGGGATTTATGCCTAGTCAGTTACCTACAGAATGGATGGGTACACTACAAGGCTTTGCTTCTTTTTGCTGCTATATACTCTGAGTTGTAAGATTTATGTATTTATTAGTTTCCACTTAATTAATATAATGTATGGTTGTGATTCCAATTGTTGTAAATATGCGTACTATGAGGACCCCCATTTTTACACCGAATGCAAAAATGGAAATCTAATGTGCTTGCAGTACTAGTCCCTGGATCAGTAGCTAGCACGCACATTTCAACATTTGGAATCACAACCACACCATAAATAATTAAGCGGAAACGATTATACAAGTAAATATTACAACTCAGAGAATGCGGCAGCAAAAGAAGCAAAGCCTTGTAGTGTACCCATCCAATCCCGCAGGCAACTGACCAGGCATAAACTCCAGATAGAACACGACAAATAACATCCCGCAACCTACGATGAACAACGCCGAAGCTTCGCTTTCTAAACCACCTACATAATAATTAGGCAAGGGTGAGTACTTTCGTACTCAGCAAGACTTGAGCAAAACCCATCATACATGCAGGCCATTTCAAAGGAAAGGCTACTACAGTTAATTTGCATAAAGCGAATTTCATTTGTAAATCAAGTTATTTGCAAACGGAATTTGTAAGAGCAACATTAATTGATAACAAATAAGTAGAGCATATGTAACACTCACAGTCCTCCATGACGTGAGCGACGAATCATTCACATGCCTGAAATTCCATCAATGTCGGCCCTTTGACATAAATCACAATTTGCAAAACAAATGATACCAACCCATTTGAAATAATAAAACATTTAACTCGTGCAAGTTCACCAAGACACCCATGACCGCGGGTACGGCTAATCAATTAGATTTAAACTCTGCAGAGGTGTACAACTGTACCCACAAGGAATGATCAACCTTTTTGCGAGATCATTTCGACACACGCCTCCAATAGCTGTGTGCCTGCCAGGCGATCATACATAGTCATTACATTACCTAGACATGGCTTTGACCAGCCCGGGACGTTAACCCCCGCCGTAGAACTAGAAACACACACCCAAGCCGTGGATCCACATTCACACACCCAACACAACGTTTCTAAACACGGCAGGGCGTACACCGTTGCATTAGCAAGTAGACCTGACCGGAATACCCCATCAGGCATCTTGGCCGGAAAACCTGTGCTAGCTCCCGCCTACCAATGAACAAAGCCATGTCTAATTAACATAATAAGCTATGGCTACCCCATCCTCACCCTTGTGGTTTGTACGGATTTTCTTGGATCATACAACACGATGTTCGGTCCTTAGTCTGACACGGGCGACACTTCACCCTACACTACGTGCAATTCCATTCGCACATCCGGCTATTGCCAATAATCGCCCGCATCAAAGCATAGTTTTATTTTGGGTTTTTAATCAAAGTACCAGCAACCATTTTCCCAAAAAGGATCTTTCAGGTTCCATATAAAACATTTCAAAAACCACTTTAATCATGATCATCTGTTTCTCAAATACTAAAGCATGGCTAAGCAGGAATAGTATGAACGTATATACCCATGATGACATTAAGTGATGTCTAACCTTAATCTATGGTTATCAAGGTTCACATGTTCACAAATCATCAAAGGAGATTCACGAGACAACAGGTATAACTACCAATCCACAAAATAGCAATTTACATAAAGTAAACGCATGCATAAAACAGTTTGATGCACAAAAGGAATATAAAATACTGGGATCAATATGGTCAAAGGATGCTTGCCTTGCTTAATCATTGCTTACGACGAAGACGAGGATTGCGGCTGACGACGACGACGGAGACTAGGGACGTCGGGTTCTACACGTCGATCAACGGGAAAATAAGGCAAATAAAAGACTTCAATAAGAGCAAAAGAAAATAGATAGCAAAACAATTAAACTCTTTATGAATTTATTAATCTTATTTTACGAATTCAAGATGCAAAGATTGATTAGATTGATAGAATTAATCATTAGCTGCAAAGCTTCATTGATTTACTATTCACAATATGAGTTTTTGGCAAACTTATAACTTATGGGTTTTGCTCTATTAGGATTCAGAGTCAAAGCAAGATGAAATAAGAATATTTTCTTAGATTGCTGTAGATTATATCTTGAAGATCATTTCTAAGCTGTTCTGTACTAAATTCAGATTTAGATGAGTTGCTTTGCGAGTTAATGAAAAGGCTTAAATGATCATGTTAGAGTATGAATGGTTCGCTCTTTATCTTTAATTGATTTCGCTCAGAATTAGTTCTACGCAAGTTAGATCTACTGATTTAGGTTACTGATAACATTTCCATCATTTTTGAGAAGGTTCTGGTGATAAAAATAACTTAACTACAGGTTTCCTCATTGAAACTACAATTCGTTTATTCATTTTACGGCCTAAAGAAATGTGATTATTTAGGGTCATTAAGCTATTAAGATTAATACGTAAATCATGGTGAAATGAGATTATCTTTTCGTATTTGGGTAGGCTATACTCTGTAAAACACTACTAAACTAGTTCCTTAGGTTTTAGGATTTTGGGCGAGACTATAATCTTATCGCTAAAATGGTTCATGCTATACTTAAAGACTATACTATTCAAAATCGGCAAGGGGATTGACAGATTAACGATTAAGGGTTTTAGGCTATTTGGATTAATATGCAAAACATGATGAAATATGGTTTTTTTTATACTAAGATGATTTATACTTTGCATAACAATCCTAAGCTAATTCCATAAATTTTAGGCTTTGGCTGATACATTATCTTTATTACTGAAAAGGCTTAAGTGGCATTGTAAAGTTGACGATAATCAGAATCGGCAGGAATGCAAACAAAAGGTTAACACTTAAGGGTTTTGTACTAACAATAGTAATATGCAAACCTTAATGGAATAAGATTTTTTTTCAGATCATGGTACTATAAACTTTGTACAATGTTACTAAACTAATTTTACTAATTTTAGCATTTGGATGGGTTATTTTATCTATTGTTGAAATAGACTAAATGACCACGTTTGCAAACCTTAAATCGGCCAAGTTTAAATCTTAATTTCCAACTAACCTATACATGATTCTTGATTCATTACTCAGGTATTAGCAAAGTATCATCCTAGAAGTGTTTTAAAGTTAGTTTGGCATTTATTTTGACTTAAATTGCAATAGATTACCCACTTGATTATTGTTACATTTGACATTTCTTTATGATAAAAGAGTTCAAGTTAAACTTCATTCCAATTATTTTCATACACATATGTCCTCACTGTTTTTAGGAACTTACTACAAATTACTTTATCATTCTATGAGCCATTATGCTATTATTTTGTTAATGGCCATAACAGGGTTCATTAATGATTATGAAGCAAATAATTTAAATTGAGTTGAACATCAGCTGATTTCACATATTTGAGTTTATCATGATTCGAGGACACATAATAATTTATTTAAGGATTTTAAGAACTATATTTTCTATACAGGCAATAATATACATAAGTGAGTGTATTCAAATCTTTAATTTTTATAATTGCTTTGTGACTCAAGAATTAAGTATTTTTGTATATTTGGATACATTCTGATCTTAGCACCTCATGAATATTCATTTCATCATTTCACTACTTATTATACACAAATTCTCATTAAAACCATATTAGCACCATAATCGAAGTTTAAATTAAATAATTATACAGTAGTTCAAAAAATTAAATATTTTTATATATATTTAGATTCTTTCTCATTTTATATGAATATACAAATTTATGTCACTGGTTTGTGACTAAAAATGTACCAGTTATTACTAGTTGAATGTATCCTGGCCAGAAGGTTGAATGCAAAACGGAGAATACGTTTTACCAAAAGTGAAAGCGCCTTTTGGCTCATTCTTCTTCTTCCACCAGGAGCTACTGGCGTTTCGGCCCCACTTCATAGAGACAGAGAACAGGGGAGCTCTAGGGCACGGCGGCGAGGGGTCTTCCGGCGATCCTCCGGCGAGGGCGACGGCACCAGGAGATAGAGCTCGGCGAGGAGAGTCCGGGAGTGGTGTCGACTCGGCGGAAGAGACAGCAGGCAGGGGCGCAGCCGAGCTCCAGGCGGCGGCGGAAATGGCGCTCGGTGGAGAAGACAAGCAACCGCATTAGGGATTGAATTGATGGCCTTGTGAGCATCAGGAGACACTGGGGAGTCCATTCTTGGGGTTTACCTGGAAGGAGAAACTCCGAGGAGCTCCGCCCACGGCGGCCGGCTTTGGAGAAGAAGGGCGCACGGGAGCAGCCAACTTTCGCAACTAGGGTTCCAGGGGTTGTTGAGGGGATTTGATCCTTGAAGCCTGGAGATGCTCTAGCTCAGCCGGATTTGAGAACCTTTGGCTCTATAGCTCGGATTTCCCTTCACGCTCAAGCAACAGAGGATTCGGCAATGGAGGAAATTGGAGGGGAGTTCTTGCGCCTGGCTTGAGGAGAAGGAAGGAGAGGTGAGGGGAATGAGGAAGAGGTCCTTGCGGTGCGGTTTGTAGCCAAGATTTGCAGCAACTGAGTGGGATTCGTGGCAGCAATCGAGCTCGCCTGCGCTCAGTGCTTCGGGAGTAGTCGCCAGTGGAACGAACGGAGCTTCGGGAGAATTCTTCAAGGGATCGAACGGTGTTGGGGGAGAAGGGCCTGGCAGGTGGGGCCTGGGTCCATTGTCAGTGACTGGAAATTCTCCAATGTGCCAACGGAACGGAAAATCGACGAATGGCCCACACGGCGGTGACTGATCGAATTTCTCGTTTCGAATCTTGATTTTTGATTGAGATTGATTGAAGTATATTATTTTTCAAATTTTGTTTTTCAAATTAATTTGAGCTAAGTATTCTCATGTAAAATTTTCAGCTCAAGATATTGCTCCAGTATTTTATAAAAATTCTAACAATATTTTATTTTGATTTAAAAGTTGTCTTTCCATTTTATCTCTCCATTTCTTTATGCATAATATTTCATTTGCTGGCTAAAATGATTTAATTGAATGATCAGGGTCCTCGTGGCAAATTTTCTAAATTTTTGCTTTTTTACATTTTTGCCTTTTTACCATTATCCATTCATTAATTCTCTTTATTTGATTTTTCATGCAATGCAAAACTCCAAAGGAAATCCAAATAAAACCAATAACATCAAGAAACTCAGAAATAAATATTTTCGAATTCAAAATATATATTTTTACTTTATTAAAATTTTGGGGATGTTACAGATCTACCCCCCCAGCTTACAGAAATCTCGACCCCGAGATTTGGTGGGTCTAAGGGGAAAGTATTTCTAAGAGAAATCAGGAAACTTCTTCTCGAGTCGGTCTTCTCGTTTTCCAAATTGCTTCTTCTTCAGAATAATTGCTCCGCTGAATCTTGATCATCTTGTGGGATTTAGTACGAGTGTGGCGTTTAGTTTCTCTTGGGATTTTAATCGGATGCTCTCAATAAGCTAAATTAGTTTATAGATCGATTTCGTTTAGCTAGGTAAGCTTAGAAGGAAGATGAAGACTTTTCCTTAATTGCGATACCTAGAAGATATGTTGAACACTAGAGCTAGGATGACAACTCTAACCTCTACGCCTTTTCTCCCATCTTCTAAATGATACGATATGGCCTAATATATCGTGACGCCAAGGTTACATCGGATTTGGAAACGGTGAATGCCACGAACCTTGCAAATCTTGTGGTTGAGATAGATTTGGGAATTCTTTATCGGAGGTGACTTTGTCGTTCTGTTGATACTTTGTCTTCATTGCAATTGCTTCACTAGGCCTTCGTCTTGCGATTCCAAGTTGACGTGTGAAGAAATAGAGAAGAATTTTATTTGAGTTTTTGGTAAGCAGATGAGGGATATTAATATTTTCTACATATCTCTTTTGATTAAAAACCCAGGATTGTTAATATGGAAAATCAAATTTAGAGAATAGCATTTAGTAGGTTTAGAATACTGGAGGTGAAAGAAAAGATGTATTCTTTTCAGATTCATTTAGGAGGAACTGAATGTTATTATCCAGAAGGATATTTGAATACAACGGCTGATCTGTATAGTTCAACAGTAGTTGGCGAGATTAGCCGAAATTAATTGTTACTCAAAGTCGTCTATAGATTAACAACCGAATAGAGATGATTCAAGGATTGAGTTGGGGCAAGAGGGTTATAAGATGATCCTGATGATTTAATTTGTTTAATTACTTTGGTCAACAGAGGGTTTTCATTTTCTTTGGATTTGGCAATTACAAAAGAATGAAGTATAGCAGGTCAAGAAGATTGATCGTAGGAATTGAATACACAAGGGATGTGCTCAATATCACATAAGGGTCAGGTGCATTCACATGAAAAGGATGTCTATATTCAGAGCCTATCGTCGAGGTAGGGTTATTCTAGATACTTGATGTTTTCCTAGGTCTTTAAGATAGTTTAGAAGTTTCTAATGTCTTCCTTGACGAGGTGAAATAGAACTATTCTTGGGCAGATGTTGGCGGAGTGTCCGAGTTCTTTTCGGTTGATATAGGTGACGTTGTCCATTTTATCCAGAACAACAGAAGAACTATTTACTGATGTTGTACAATAAATGATCAAGAAATGACTAGGATCAAGGAGTTAACCTTGGAATAAACTTTGAATTTTGGTAGGGTTCAATTACATAAATATTTTTCCTGGTACTGCCTCTGGTAGGTTACAAACTTCCTTCGCGAATAAGCGTTGTGAATAACTGGGGCTGATGTTTTGAGTTAGATTAGGTGCATGTTTTAAAGAATTGTTGATCTTCAGATTCTTGAAGTCAGTTTTAAGGTTGTTACGAAGCGTCCTAGGGTTGCGAATGAAATAGAGTCTGTTTCTTATTTAAGCAATTGTTGGCATAATGCCCCACATTTACCACAACAAAAGCAAATAATATTGACTTTCTGGTTTTGAGAAATGGACAGACGTGTCAGAAACTGAAGATATCCAAGTGGAAGCTTACATCGGATGAACTGGTTCAGTTAGCAAACGGCTAGGATTTGCAGATAACCTTGAGTAAGTGGCATCAAAAGGCTGAGAATGAATTTGTTGTTTACTGTTACTGCATTAGCTTTACTAATTACTAAAGGTTACTGTTTCGGTAACTGTTTTGTCAGAGTTTGCAGTATATAAGCAGCTCTTTCTTGCTTTAGAAGGCATGAGACATTTGATGCTTTTGTTCTGCTATACCTTACTCTTTCAACAGCAATATATCTATCTCCTGGCGATTGCCTTGTTCTTCTTTCTGTCGAATCAGGAGCCTTTTGAATACTAGTTCTTCCGGAATACTATCACATCTGCTCCCTTCCATTTTTCCATTTTCATGTGCATTTTGTTTGAGTTTTCCTCTTGCGATTTGGAACGGGAGTCAGATTCCTTGAGGGTCTGACAAGGCATTCATTGATGTTGTTGAAGGGATGACCAGAGGATGCTTGAGGTTAAAAATGAAGTGAGCAGAATTCTTTTTTTTAGGGCATGCATTATTGTTTAAGCGTTTCTAATTCTTTAACTAATTTTTCGAGTGAACTGCTTCAAACTTTTATTTCTCCTACTCTTGGAGTTATAAACTCGACTGACGGAACTTTTGGTATAGTTATGGCTATAGAATTTATTTGTTCAACTTGCGGACATTGTTTAGCAATACGGTTCCTTTTGTGACAGTTGAAGCTTTTATGCTTTTCCCGTGGTGTCAAGTTCAGTTAATGGCATGCTTAATATCATTCTCCTTATGAATTTCAATTTGTTGTTTCTTTAATTCCTTAAGCGATATTTCCTATACCACTGATTCTTTCTTCTTCTCTCTTTTTTTTAACCAAATCCTAAGCAACCAAGGATTGGAGTTCCATTTGTTGAGGCTAAAGTGCAGTGGTGATTAATGAATCAAGGGGGCATTGAAATGGACAATGATCTCGATTGACCTTCGCAAAGTAACAAGTGATATTATTTATATGACACTTTTCAGGAGAATGATTTCCTTTCATAACTGAAGCAATTGATGGCACTTTCATCAACAGCATGACCTATTTCCCCATAGCGAGTGCAAGCATGATCTTCGGGTCGACTGAGTTGACAGCACTTCAAAGAACAGTGTGTAGGCATCAAATAAGGTATAGAAGTATGTTTCTAGTCTGACTCATCTCCTTTCCTAGCAAGAACTATGCCAATGTTGGAAATATTTTACGCTAGTTTGCTAAAACAAAAGGTGTGTATTTGATGATTTGTTCAATTATGATGCGCATTTCTACCACGGTTACCGATTCTAACAATTTTTTTTTTGTGAACATTGAGAAAGTGGGGAGTTATGACAATTGCTAGAATGGAAAGGAAGTGCTTTAGCTAAATACAAAGGATTTGGTTGAACTAGGGAAGATTATCGTTTCTTGGCAATTGCGTGTATATGCGATGATAGTGAATGACAGGGTTAAACTAGACGCACATGTGTAGAGGTACAAAGTGATCTATATAGGCGCTTAAGGCAGTGTAAACAAGGTTTGAACGGCAACAGTTTTGGTAACCGGTTAAGTGATATTATTGAAAATTCAATGGCACAGGACATGGCTGAGGTAGAGATAAAAGTATGACGGCTATCCCATTGCCATTACTAGCATCAGTGAGCTGGGCATTGTGTTGGCCTGCTACGATAGAGTGAGGGAGGCGATGCGCCCAACCGTGGTGATCATCGGGCAGTGGGAGCAAGTCATCGAAGCAAACGCCAAAGGTGGACGCAGGGAAAAATTGTGCTCTACTCTGTTTCGGGCTTGTTCGAAGAAAAGACAGGAGAAGAGGAGAAAAAGACTAGATGAAAAGGAGCAATGAATTGCGCTAGATGTTTGATTTTAACCAAGACACTGAGGGTTGATTACTTGCTGTCGTGGAGAAGAGAAGTATGTGTCTGATGATTTTGTTCAGTTAGGGTGAACATTTGTGCCATGTTTGGGGATTCTGACATTCATTTTTCTGGTTTGGGTTCTTGCAAAGCAGATGAGGAATGTAAGCAATTTATACCGAGAACCATTAACAAGAACAAGCTTATATAAGAAGAGGTACACATATGTTTAAAACGTTCGAGATGAATGAAAAGATGCATCTCAACCAGAATCGTTTGGAGAGAGCCAAAGGTTGATTATAAAAGCTGAAAAATTTATTACTCATTACTTCCAGCGGATGAATTAATGGATTGTGTCGCAGGCATCCTGCAACGATATTTATTAGGGTAAGGTTATTTTGACAGAATTCTATTGGATTAGAGTCATTTTGCAACCACGCTTGACAAGATGTTGGAATCGGAGAAGGACGGTTAGATAAGGGTTATCTACATACGAAATAATATTTGATTCTTTCCAATCAACTCTAGTTGTGGTTTCTATGCAGATTATGCAATTTTTGGTTTGGTTTATAGGTCAACATTTCGTTCTTTAAAATCTTTTTAATTAAAATTTTCTTATTAAGCTGGGTTAACACATCGCAAATTTCAACCTAGTGGTTTAACATTCACGAGAGCAACCCGAAAGCAATACGAAAGATTTACAACAAAAATTTTCAACAGCATAGAAATACTATACATATATTTAATTTAATACATAGGGAGGGTATCTATGGTTCTTCTTTCTACTGGCCATATGTATTTATGTATAAAAGGTGTACTATATAGCTAGGACAATATGTAGCTCGTATACTGCTATGTTCCAAAGTAGACTATTCAGTGACAAGTTTCTTTTGATCTTTGCACCACTTGCTGTGTTAGTCTTCCAAGGCTTCGATGAAGTTGGAGAGGTTGTGCTCTCGTTATTTCCATCTTCTTGAAGTTGTTGATGTAAACATCATGACGTCGCTGACTTGTTACCAGAATTATTTTCTTAAAAGATCTGTTGGTGGTTTTCATTTCGCAAAAGGTAAGGAAAGAAATACTTCTAGAAAGAGTGACTTAGGAGTGAAGAATGAGTATACGAATAAGAAGATTAAATTCTATAGATGGGAAAAGAGTATAGGTATCACTGATGCTAATCTTTCTACCTTTCTTTTAGAAAATAGAGTTTTCAACTTTTCAGTTTTCCTTTTGACGATCATTCTAATGTTTGCATTCTGGAAGCATAGAACTTTTCCGATTCTAACTTAAATTCACAGTACATAATTTAGGCAAAGCAATGGGGTGAGTTGTGAGACATGCTTAGAAATTATTATTGGAACATGTTAGGTTTTTAACTAGCCTAAAGCAGCATAAGATAGTTTGGTGTCACTAATGTGGTAAGACCTTAACTTGGTTCATATATGAATGGTATGATCTCAAGCAAAGCTAAGAGTAGTAATAGAGACTATACTACAAATCTTGATGAGACTTGATTTGTGAAAGGTTAATAACCATGATGGTTACCTAAGTGAGAAACTGTACAGAGAGGAGATATAGACTACGTTATAATTTCTTATTCATCCTATGGTTTGAATTTCTCATATTCATACATAGGGACAATTTATTGTGAAACTTCAACCTAAAGGTTAAGCTCACATATAAATCGGTCCTGGCATTCAAAAATAAAACCAATTTCAAGCAGCGAGACATAACAACAACATATGTTGCTCTATATAACTAGAGCAGAATAATATGCTACGCGTATGGGTTCTTATCTTAAGGTAGGTCGCAAGATATTCTAATCTTCTACCCTTTTACTGTTGGATGACGCTGTCTCTTCACGAAGTAGGATCTTCAAGTTTTACTCCTGCTTTGTCGGAAGTGGTGAAGCGTTGCATGTTTTCCTGAAATGGTTGGCGTAGATATTGTAGTCTCCATTGGTTGTCTTCATTGGTTGTCATAAAGAATGACAGCAACCTGACTCAACATCTTCAGAAGCAACAGCAACGAAAACAACCATGGGCGAAAATTGCTTTTTGAGATAAGGGGAATTTGTTTACAAATCAAAATGAATGTAGAGATAAGAGTAGAGTCTTAAGAATGAGGAAAGAATAGCAAAGCCTACATTTTGCAAATATCGTAGCTTTTGGAAGTAAGATTTTGAATTCTCATATTCCAATGCTAACGACCATTCTATCTAAGGTTTATCCTACGGTCAGTATAGCTCTGATACCATCTGTGAGGACCCCCATTTTTACACCGAATGCAAAAATGGAAATCTAATGTGCTTGCAGTACTAGTCCCTGGATCACTAGCTAGCACGCACATTTCAACATTTGGAATCACAACCACACCATAAATAATTAAGCGGAAACGATTATACAAGTAAATATTACAACTCAGAGAATGCGGCAGCAAAAGAAGCAAAGCCTTGTAGTGTACCCATCCAATCCCGCAGGCAACTGACCAGGCATAAACTCCAGATAGAACACGACAAATAACATCCCGCAACCTACGATGAACAACGCCGAAGCTTCGCTTTCTAAACCACCTACATAATAATTAGGCAAGGGTGAGTACTTTCGTACTCAGCAAGACTTGAGCAAAACCCATCATACATGCAGGCCATTTCAAAGGAAAGGCTACTACAGTTAATTTGCATAAAGCGAATTTCATTTGTAAATCAAGTTATTTGCAAACGGAATTTGTAAGAGCAACATTAATTGATAACAAATAAGTAGAGCATATGTAACACTCACAGTCCTCCATGACGTGAGCGACGAATCATTCACATGCCTGAAATTCCATCAATGTCGGCCCTTTGACATAAATCACAATTTGCAAAACAAATGATACCAACCCATTTGAAATAATAAAACATTTAACTCGTGCAAGTTCACCAAGACACCCATGACCGCGGGTACGGCTAATCAATTAGATTTAAACTCTGCAGAGGTGTACAACTGTACCCACAAGGAATGATCAACCTTTTTGCGAGATCATTTCGACACACGCCTCCAATAGCTGTGTGCCTGCCAGGCGATCATACATAGTCATTACATTACCTAGACATGGCTTTGACCAGCCCGGGACGTTAACCCCCGCCGTAGAACTAGAAACACATACCCAAGCCGTGGATCCACATTCACACACCCAACACAACGTTTCTAAACACGGCGGTATGCACAATTGCATTAGCAAGTAGACTGACCGAATACCCCATCGTGCATCTTGGCCGAAAACACATGCTAGCTCCCGCCTACCAATGAACAAAGCCATGTCTAATTAACATAATAAGCTATGGCTACCCCATCCTCACCCTTGTGGTTTGTACGGATTTTCTTGGATCATACAACACGATGTTCGGTCCTTAGTCCGACACGGGCGACACTTCACCCTACACTACGTGCAATTCCATTCGCACATCCGGCTATTGCCAATAATCGCCCGCATCAAAGCATAGTTTTATTTTGGGTTTTAATCAAAGTACCAGCAACCATTTTCCCAAAAAGGATCTTTCAGGTTCCATATAAAACATTTCAAAAACCACTTTAATCATGATCATCTGCTTCTCAAATACTAAAG
Organism: Guadua angustifolia; assembly: GCA_036346375.1. Taxonomy (NCBI): domain Eukaryota; kingdom Viridiplantae; phylum Streptophyta; class Magnoliopsida; order Poales; family Poaceae; genus Guadua; species Guadua angustifolia. Next base: position 8,460,600 of record CM070510.1, on the reverse strand, counting down.
CATGGCTAAGCAGAATAGTATGAACGATATACCCATGATGACATTAAGTGATGTCTAACCTTAATCTATGGTTATCAAGGTTCACATGTTCACAAATCATCAAAGGAGATTCACGAGACAACAGTATAACTACCAATCCACAAAATAGCAATTTACATAAAGTAAACGCATGCATAAAACAGTTTGATGCACAAAAGGAATATAAAATACTGGGATCAATATGGTCAAAGGATGCTTGCCTTGCTTAATCATTGCTTACTGATTTAAGACGAGGATTGCGGTGATTTACTTACGACGGAGACTAGGGACGTCGGGTTCTACACGTCGATCAACGGGAAAATAAGGCAAATAAAAGACTTCAATAAGAGCAAAAGAAAATAGATAGCAAAACAATTAAACTCTTTATGAATTTATTAATCTTATTTTACGAATTCAAGATGCAAAGATTGATTAGATTGATAGAATTAATCATTAGCTGCAAAGCTTCATTGATTTACTATTCACAATATGAGTTTTTGGCAAACTTATAACTTATGGGTTTTGCTCTATTAGGATTCAGAGTCAAAGCAAGATGAAATAAGAATATTTTCTTAGATTGCTGTAGATTATATCTTGAAGATCATTTCTAAGCTGTTCTGTACTAAATTCAGATTTAGATGAGTTGCTTTGCGAGTTAATGAAAAGGCTTAAATGATCATGTTAGAGTATGAATGGTTCGCTCTTTATCTTTAATTGATTTCGCTCAGAATTAGTTCTACGCAAGTTAGATCTACTGATTTAGGTTACTGATAACATTTCCATCATTTTTGAGAAGGTTCTGGTGATAAAAATAACTTAACTACAGGTTTCCTCATTGAAACTACAATTCGTTTATTCATTTTACGGCCTAAAGAAATGTGATTATTTAGGGTCATTAAGCTATTAAGATTAATACGTAAATCATGGTGAAATGAGATTATCTTTTCGTATTTGGGTAGGCTATACTCTGTAAAACACTACTAAACTAGTTCCTTAGGTTTTAGGATTTTGGGCGAGACTATAATCTTATCGCTAAAATGGTTCATGCTATACTTAAAGACTATACTATTCAAAATCGGCAAGGGGATTGACAGATTAACGATTAAGGGTTTTAGGCTATTTGGATTAATATGCAAAACATGATGAAATATGGTTTTTTTTATACTAAGATGATTTATACTTTGCATAACAATCCTAAGCTAATTCCATAAATTTTAGGCTTTGGCTGATACATTATCTTTATTACTGAAAAGGCTTAAGTGGCATTGTAAAGTTGATTTATAATCGAATCGGCGGGAATGCAAACAAAAGGTTAACACTTAAGGGTTTTGTACTAACAATAGTAATATGCAAACCTTAATGGAATAAGATTTTTTTTCAGATCATGGTACTATAAACTTTGTACAATGTTACTAAACTAATTTTACTAATTTTAGCATTTGGATGGGTTATTTTATCTATTGTTGAAATAGACTAAATGACCACGTTTGCAAACCTTAAATCGGCCAAGTTTAAATCTTAATTTCCAACTAACCTATACATGATTCTTGATTCATTACTCAGGTATTAGCAAAGTATCATCCTAGAAGTGTTTTAAAGTTAGTTTGGCATTTATTTTGACTTAAATTGCAATAGATTACCCACTTGATTATTGTTACATTTGACATTTCTTTATGATAAAAGAGTTCAAGTTAAACTTCATTCCAATTATTTTCATACACATATGTCCTCACTGTTTTTAGGAACTTACTACAAATTACTTTATCATTCTATGAGCCATTATGCTATTATTTTGTTAATGGCCATAACAGGGTTCATTAATGATTATGAAGCAAATAATTTAAATTGAGTTGAACATCAGCTGATTTCACATATTTGAGTTTATCATGATTCCAGGACACATAATAATTTATTTAAGGATTTTAAGAACTATATTTTCTATACAGGCAATAATATACATAAGTGAGTGTATTCAAATCTTTAATTTTTATAATTGCTTTGTGACTCAAGAATTAAGTATTTTTGTATATTTGGATACATTCTGATCTTAGCACCTCATGAATATTCATTTCATCATTTCACTACTTATTATACACAAATTCTCATTAAAACCATATTAGCACCATAATCGAAGTTTAAATTAAATAATTATACAGTAGTTCAAAAAATTAAATATTTTTATATATATTTAGATTCTTTCTCATTTTATATGAATATACAAATTTATGTCACTGGTTTGTGACTAAAAATGTACCAGTTATTACTAGTTGAATGTATCCTGGCCAGAAGGTTGAATGCAAAACGGAGAATACGTTTTACCAAAAGTGAAAGCGCCTTTTGGCTCATTCTTCTTCTTCCACCAGAGCTATCTTGGCGTTTATTTACTTCACAAAGACAGAGAACAGGGAGCTCTAGGGCACGGCGGCGAGGGTCTTCCGGCGATCCTCCCATGAGGCGACACACCAGAGATAGAGCTCGGCGAGAGAGTCCGGAGTGGTGTCGACTTCGGCGGAAGAGACAATGAGCAGGGCGCAATGAGCTCCGTGCAATGCGAAAATGGCGCTCGGTGGAGAAGACAAGCAACCGCATTAGGGATTGAATTGATGGCCTTGTGAGCATCAGGAGACACTGGGGAGTCCATTCTTGGGGTTTACCTGGAAGGAGAAACTCCGAGGAGCTCCGCCCACGGCGGCCGGCTTTGGAGAAGAAGGGCGCACGGGAGCAGCCAACTTTCGCAACTAGGGTTCCAGGGGTTGTTGAGGGGATTTGATCCTTGAAGCCTGGAGATGCTCTAGCTCAGCCGGATTTGAGAACCTTTGGCTCTATAGCTCGGATTTCCCTTCGCGCTCAAGCAACAGAGGATTCGGCAATGGAGGAAATTGGAGGGGAGTTCTTGCGCCTGGCTTGAGGAGAAGGAAGGGGAGGTGAGGGGAATGAGGAAGAGGTCCTTGCGGTGCGGTTTGTAGCCAAGATTTGCAGCAACTGAGTGGGATTCGTGGCAGCAATCGAGCTACTTCAAGGCCAAGGTTTTGGGAGTAGTCGCCAGTGGAACGAACGGAGCTTCGGGAGAATTCTTCAGTGGAGCGAACGGTGTTGGGGGAGAAGGGCCTGGCAGGTGGGGCCTGGGTCCATTGTCAGTGACTGGAAATTCTCCAATGTGCCAACGGAACGGAAAATTGACGAATGGCCCACACGGCGGTGACTGATCGAATTTCTCGTTTCGAATATTGATTTTTGATTGAGATCGATTGAAGTATATTATTTTTCAAATTTTGTTTTTCAAATTAATTTGAGCTAAGTATTCTCATGTAAAATTTTCAGCTCAAGATATTGCTCCAGTATTTTATAAAAATTCTTACAATATTTTATTTTGATTTAAAAGTTGTCTTTCCATTTTATCTCTCCATTTCTTTATGCATAATATTTCATTTGCTGGCTAAAATGATTTAATTGAATGATCAGGGTCCTCGTGGCAAATTTTCTAAATTTTTGCTTTTTACATTATTGCCTTTTTACCATTATCCATTCATTAATTCTCTTTATTTGATTTTTCATGCAATGCAAAACTCCAAAGGAAATACAAATAAAACCAATAACATCAAGAAACTCAGAAATAAATATTTTCAAATTCAAAATATATATTTTTACTTTATTAAAATTTTGGGGATGTTACACATACTAGCTACTGATCCAGGGACTAGTATTGTGTGCACATGAGATTTCTATTTTTGCATTCTATGTAAAAATGGGGGTCGCTACATTACAGTATATACGTGATATATGTATTTATAGTTGTTGTTTTATTCTTCCCCTTATTTTGCACAATACATTTAGCACAACAGCCATAAGACGTAGATGGTGTATTCGTCAAACTAACACGTATGTATTCCACATCATCTAGAGATCGATCGCAGGAAAAATGTGTAATGTGAGACCCTCCTTTTTGGATGGGAGGATTTCATGTGCATACACAGTATAAGTCCTATGATCAGTGGCTAGTATGCACCTTCACAAATTGAAATCACAACCATACACAGTATTTATTACATATTACAGCGGAAGCAATTTTATACATAATATTCCTACAAACCAAAATAAACTTGCGATGGAAACATTTTTATCTTGTAGTTTGGCTTTTGCCCAAAATTCCACAGGCAACACCGACAAGGTAAAACCCAGAAAAACTTATCATTGATATCCCCGTAACTTGCTTCAAAGTATGATTCTTGGGGTTATTCTGTTTCTTCACCTAAAAACAACAATAATAGCAAGGTTAAGTACATTGTGTACTCCACAAGACGTTTGCAAACCTATAATAAATGTAGGCTTCTATCAAGAGAAAAGCTAATACGATTATTTTACAATAAAAAAGCAAATTTGAATTGTAAATATCGAGTAATAGATTTGCAAATGGAATTATGTAAAAGTAATTTGACTAGTATATAAAATAACAAGAATATCATAAATATAACAACTCATAGTCCTGCATGACGTAAGCATCAAATCGTTCAACGACCAGTCTTTGCCAACACATGGCAAGCGAAAGAGTAAGCAATCACATCTACCATTTATTTATATTTTAATATTTGTGTAACTTTTAAAAAGAAAAACATAGAAACACCTTTATTAAAATGTGGAATTTTCTGTTGTTTCGTGTGGAAATTGAACAATTTTATGTGATAGAGGACTAAAATCTAGGCGCATGCATCTCCCTCTTACTAAAAAGACAGACAGAAAATGTGCACTTAACCTGGCATGCAAAGGCGGAGATGAGCGGATATTTCGATCTGCTCATGATGAACAGACATGGACATGCATGCAGAGATTGGCTTGTTGACTGGCATCAACGTCATGAGACTAACTGACATGTGGCCAAGAAATGCGCTAAAAGGTAAGAAAAATATCCAGCCATGAGAGAGTAACTGACATGTCGTCGATCGGATGCTAATTAATGTAGGAAGTAGCAGTCACCAGAATCAAAACTCCAGAGACCAGGGCATGCACCGTTGCCGTTCTCCTCCGTGTCATCCGCCGCCATCGGCGACATCTGCAAGTACGCATGGCTCCCCATACCGGTTGGCGAGTAGAGCGGCGGTGGGTTTGCTATCAACTGGGACCAGTCGAAGCCCTCGACCGAGGGCACCTGCACCGGGGGAACCACCACGCTTTCCACTGGCACGTAGTCATAAGCCGTGGGATCATCAGTTGCTTCTTCCCGTGGAGCCGTGGCGGCTCCGGTAGGTGCAGCGTGCAGCCTCCCGGTTGGCGTACGACACGGCGGCAGCGTACACCTCCTGCGGGTCGCTGGTGCGGGAGACGGCGGGCGGCGACTCCGGGAAATTGAGCCCCGCCTCGGCTCCGGGGCCGCGGAGACAGACGAACGCCGCGTCGAACACACGCGCCGCCTTCTCCGGTGCGTCGTAGGAGCCAAGCCATATCCGCTCGCGGCTGTTGGGCAGCTGGATCTCCGATACCCACTTCCTCAACTTGCGCAGCCGCACGCCCTTGTTGTTAGCTACGTGATGTAATCTTGAGCATATAGAATCTTTAGGAGTTATTGCTTAGCATGCATTTTTTAAGTGCTGACTGAATCAGCCGGAAGTGTCGGCATTTTCAGTATGTACTGCATTCACGTTTCAGTTAGTGGTGGCCGTGTGTTGAACCGGTTACCAGATTTGCACGTTTTGGATGTAGATCCGAAAATATCGTTAGCTACTACTGCATGTATACATGAGAAATAAATGGAACTGAACTAACTCAGAAAACGCTGCAATTCTCGCAGCACCAAATTGCTCTCGTTTCCTCTCTGTTTTTCAAGTGCGTATTATCGTTTTCCTTCAGACTTCTGTTTCCAGTTCGACAATACTGCAAAGTTGCGTTTTCTTCAGCAAAACCAGAGAGCGATAGTTAGTAGAGCGAGTGTGTTTTCTGTCATTTGGTATCAGAGCCCAAGTGATCGATCCCTCTACCATGTCTGCGGATCGCGGAGGACGTTACATGACGCCGGGATGACGCAACAGCACGGGGAGTTTCTCCAATCAAGCCGACAACTACGGAATAGTTTTGCCGGCGACGGCGCAGCAGCAGGCGCCAAGGGATTCTGGGATGTCATTCCGGTATCCAATGCTAACAAGAACCAATTATGCAGATTGGGCGCTGTTGATGAGGGTTACCCTGCAGGCTCAGGGAGTCTGGGGTGCAATCCAACCCGGTGGTGGAGACTACAAAGAAGACAGGATGGCACTTTCTGCCATTCTTCAAGCCGTGCCGCAGGAGATGCTCCGAACCCTTGCAAAAAAGGATTCGGCCAAGGAGGCATGGGAAGCTGTGAAGGTGATGCGAGTTGGTGTTGATCGTGTCCGGGAAGCCAAGGAGCAATCGCTACGTCAAGATTATGAATCAATCCGATTCAAAGAAGGGGAGACCACTGAAGATTTTGGTCTTCGACTCACCAGTCTCGTCAGCGACATCCGCGACATGGGAGGTGAGCTAGAAGACGAGCACGTTGTCAAGAAGCTCCTACGGGTGGTGCCGAGAAAGTATCGGCAAGTTGCTATTGCCATAGAGCAATTGCTTGATCTGAAGACCATGCCGATGGAGGAGCTTATTGGGCGCCTGTCCTCGGTGGATGAGTGCTATGGACGATGAAGAGGTGGGCAATGGTGTTGGGACCCGAATCTGCAAATCCGGACACTCTGTGTATTCTGTACTAGTCCAGGATCACGCTAGTACATACAGGATAAACAGGTTGAAGTACCACAATCATACACAGCGGAATTAATAATAAAGTACTTCAAGCATAAATATAACTGAGTTACATGACCTTATGGTCACCTTACATTAATTCGCCATGCAAGGCGATAAATAACAAGTAACACAAGTTCAGTAGCGGAAGCAAAAGTATGATGATGAAACCCCTCGTAGCCACAGGCAACTGACGAGGCTCAACCCTAATCCTCCAGACCTTCGTTGAACTTTTCCGCCCACGCTGGTGTTGCTTTTTCTTCTGAGGTTTTTGTCGAAGCAAGGGTGAGTATACAACATACTCAACAAGTCATGCACAATGCAGCTCTATTACTACATGCATGGTTAATTCCAAGGGAACGCTTAATTGGTTATTTTGCATAAAGCAGCCTTTCTTTTAACAGGTAATCCTATTAGATTAAAAGCGGTAAAACCATTATTATTAATAATAAATTTCTCACTTCTTTTCCAAAGGTTTGGCACACAGCCCTAGTTTGATTCGTCAGTCTTTGGCACACAGCCACCCATTCCACATTTTATTTTGAAAATCTAACCCTTGACTGTAATCCCCGAGCAATGTCCAGTTCCGCGGACATGGCTATTCGAATAGATTTAACACACACTCTGCAGAGGTTGTACACTTTACCCACAGGATACAGTCGCTCACCACACAGGTGATTGATTGCAACAAAGTCTTTCAGAAACTAACATCTAAACCTATGAACCTTCCTAGTATTGCCTTCCTAACACTTCCCTCACATAGAGCCAAAGTTTAGGACAAGCGAATACTGTTGGATGGGTACCAAGCCGTAGCACAGATACGCTCCCCCACACAGTTACACTCGCACGTAACTGTCGCCCCGAGGTGTCAAAGGAAAGATATTAGAACCCTACTAAACTAGGTCTGTCCCATTCCAGACAAGTGGTTGTACGAGAAACTCAGTTCAAAGGCTCGCAAGGTGAAGTCCTTAATTGTCCAAGGCAAGACATCCGTTTTGTATTTTTCGGCACACAGCCTTTACAATCTCAATACATCCCGTTGCCACACAGGCCCACCTGGCACGAAGCCTTCTTGCCACTTGCCCTGGTCCAAATTATTTCCCACCCCGGTTTGCATTTATGCAACACATGCCAATGCCCACATCATTGCGTGAGTAGAACCACACAGGTCGCTACCCCCAATTCCATCTCATGACATTATCGCATTATTCCAAAATGAGTTCCATAATTGTTTAGTCGATATTCTTTTGCAAATTTGAAAATCATTCAGCGCACACAAGCAGGCTAAGCGACTCATCACGGTCTAGCCTCCCGTGTTGGCATTATAGTAGTAACCAACTCAATTTAATATCTTAGGGTGACAAGGATTTCAGGGCATACAAAAAATATTAACAAGGTGGAATAAACAAGGTAGGTGTATTATCTATTTTACCCAAATTATTCAATGTTATTTTTAATTAACATAGCATGCATAATTTGAATTGAAATACATTCAAAAATCTAGGGGCAATATGGTCAAAGCATGACTTGCCTTCGAAAAGTAGTTGATCCTGGTCTAAAATCTGCGACGGGTCTTCGAATTCTTCTCCGACAGCTTCCGGCAACTCGGAGTCTACTCGGAACAAACGTGCACATAGTAAATATACTAAAACAGACAGCAAGATCATCACTAAAAATAAAATAAAAATCACCAATAAATAGTTCACATTTTTACAAATTTTTAGAAACTAGAATCACCCAATTCCGAGTTAAAACGTAAAAGTTATGGCATTTGCAGTTTTCTGGAAATTCAAATAAAAGAAAAACCGAATTACTCCATTTATTTTCCTACTGAAAATCCGGTTAAATTTCACGGCTTGACACGTGTCAGCACCAGAGACAGCCACGTCGCTCTCGGCCAATGACATGTGGGCCCCGGGTGACGTCATGCTGACGTCAGCACCCACGGCGGTCATTACACTGACAAGTGGGCCCTGAAGAACAGTGCTCGGCCCACTCAACAGCCGACACGCGGCGCGCCTCCATCAATCCACGCGGACACAAGATTTCCTGGCCGTTGGATTCAAATCCAACGGTCGGTCCAGTACGGCCGCAGTGTTTCTGGCGGCTACGCGGCGAAATCTCGGCCCTTAATCTAAGATCCGACGGCACTAACACACACGTCGACCCCGGGACTACGTGGACGCACCGGCGCGGTCGGATGGAAATCCAACGGCGGCGGTTACCCGGACAGTTTACTATTATCGAGCCTACGGGGCGCAATCCAAGCCGGACATTCCAGATCTAACGGCCATCATCAACGCTACAATTACCGCTACGTGGCGCTATAGAGGCGGTTGGATTTAGGATCTACGGCCGGAAACTATCTACCCTATTTGCTCTTTACGGGGAAAGGGCGACGTGGCGATACCTGAGCCGAGCGATGGAGATTCAACGGTCAGGGATGCACGCAAGATTTGAAGACGAGGTGGCGGCGCTGGTCACCGGAGTTGGGGAAGACGAAGTGGTTGACGGCACTCCCGAGGGTCTCCGGCTAAATGAAGCGGTCCAAGCGATGCAGCTTGGCACGGGGAACTCGAAGAGGGTCTCGGAGGCGGCGGGGAGTGACGGTCGGCGGCGGTGAACGAGGAACAACCGAGGTGGCGGCAGTGCCAACTTGGGCGAGCTCGGGCGCAAGCTACGGTGTACGGGAGTGCACGAGTGAGTAGGCAAAATGGGCGGAGTGAAGTGCTGCATGCGGAGGACTTTATCTCCCGCTTGGACAAGCCTCGGGTCGCGCGCAAATGTCTGACGAATCCTCGGCGGCCAACGGGCGACGGCGGTGCACAGCTCGCACTCTCCCGAGATGGTGACGCGATCCGGGCCGTCAATCGCTCGATCCAACAACACGAGTTCGGCGAAATCAGATTTGGCGCGACCATCGATCGAATCGACGGTGCACACGAAAGGCGCGACGTGGCTAACGTTCGCTGAGCGGCGGTTAGGGTTTGGCTGGCGCGAGCATAGTGTTGGGCTTGGCCCAGCACTGTAGCAAACGGATATTTCCGGTTTTCTCAATAAAAACAAATCTAGAAAATCAAAGTAATTGTTTAGGGCATTAAAAATACCCGAAAAATTCTAGAAAAATTCCTAAAAATATTTCAAGGCATTTAGAGCTTAAAAAAATTTTATTTATTTTTGATAATTACTTTTATATTATTTAATTATTCAAGAGAAGGATAAATTTAGATTAATTTCAATTACACCCAAAAATTCACCAAAAATTCAGATAAATTCAATTAAATGCAAATAACTCCAAAAATTTAAATTAGGCCAAATTTTGGGATGTTACAAACCTACCCCCCTTAACAGAATCTCGACCCCGAGATTCGAAGCTTTAACTAAAGAATAGGTTTGGGAATTCCTTTTTCAGATCTTCCTCTCGTTCCCATGTAGCTTCACTTTCTGAGTGATTGCCCCACTGAACTCTGCAAAAACGAGTTGTCTTGTTTCTTGTCTTTCGATCCGTTGTGTCCAGAATCTTTACCGGTTGCTCCTTGTAGGTCAAGTCTTCCTGCAGTTCAATTGCTTCTAGGAGTGTTTGCTCGTCAGGCACTCGGAGACACTTCTTGAGTTGCAATACATGAAAGACATTGTGTACTCCTGCTAATGTTTGCGGTAACTCTAGTTGATATGCGACTTCGCCCTTACGACTTATGATCTTAAACGGTCCTACATATCTTGGTGCGAGTTTTCCCTTTTTGTGAAACCTCTGGACTCCCTTAAGGGGCGTAACTCTGAGATACACATAATCTTCTGGCTCAAAGCTCAAATCCCTGCGGCGATTGTTCGTATAACTCTTCTGCCTTGACTGCGCGATTTTCAACCTTTCCCTTATCAGTGCTATTTGCTCTTCGGCTTCTTGGAGTATGTCTGGTCCGAAGACACGACGCTCGCCAGTCTCATTCCAATTTAACGGCGTCCTACAAGGTTGACCATACAACGCTTCGAAAGGTGACATCTGAAGGCTAGCCTGATAGCTATTGTTGTAACTGAATTCAGCATATGGTAAACATTTATCCCAAGACGTCTTGTATGCCAATGCACAGGCCCTCAACATATCTTCTAATATCCGATTGACTCTTTCTGTCTGCCCATCTATTTGCGAATGATATGCTGTACTGAAGTTCAAACGGGTGCCCATTGCCGTGTGCAATTTATCCCAAAATCTTTAGGTAAATTGGGTACCTCTGTCCGATACTATCTTCTTTGGCACTCCATGCAAGCAGACGATTCTTGCCATGTATAGCTCTACCAACTTATCTCCTGAGTAGGTTGTCTTTACCGGTATGAAGTGCGCGACCTTCGTCAATCGATCCACGATGACCCATATGGAGTCATAACCTCCTTGCGTCCTTGGCAATCCGGTGATAAAATCCATTCCGATTTCCTCCCATTTCCACTCTGGTATTTTTAATGGTTGCAGCAGCCCTGCTAGCCGCTGATGCATAGCCTTGACTCGCTGGCATACATCACATAGTGCTACGTGCTCAGCAACCTCTCTCTTCATATTTGGCCACCAGAACCTCTCATTTAAATCTTGGTACAGTTTTGCACTTCTTGGGTGAATTTAATACTTGGAGTCGTGAGCTTTCTCCAGTATCAACTGCTTTAACTCCTTTTTGTTAGGTACACAAATGCGCTCTTTCATCCACAACGCGCCTTGTTCGTCCAGCTTAAATTCTTTTGCTTGCCCTTCCTCCATCTTGGCTTTGATTCGCTTGATCTTCTCATCATCCTTCTGACCTTCTCTAATCTGGTCTTCTAAAATAGGCTTCACCTCTAAAGTAGCTAAAAACCGTTCCGGAACAACTTCTAATTTCAGCCTCTAGAGGTCCTTGCACAACTCTTCCTGGCTTCCTCCTAATAACATATTTAGGCTATGACTTTTCCGACTCAAGGCATCAGCCACTACATTGGCCTTGTCGGGATGATAATGGATACCCATGTTGTAATCCTTGATCAGTCCTAACCATCTCCTTTGCCTCATGTTCAGGTCGGATTGGGTGAAAATGTATTTAAGGCTTTTATGGTCTGTATACACCTCACACCTGTTACCAATAAGATAGTGACGCCATATCTTCAGGGCTTGCACTACGGCTGCTTGTTCTAGATCATGCGTCGGGTAATTCCCTTCATGTGGCCTTAATTGCCTTGATGCATAGGCTACTACCTTTCCGTTTTGCATCAACACGCATCCAAGCCCTTGGCGTGATGCATCGCAGTAAATATCAAAACTCTAGTGCACATCGGGTTGAACTAACACTGGTGCTGATGTCAGTCGCTTCTTCAACTCTTGAAAGCTTTTCTCACAATCTGGTGTCCACACAAATTTCTTCTCTTTCTTTAACAAACAATTGCGTAATTGGCCTGGCAATTGTCGAAAACCCTTCTATAAATTGGCGGTAATACCCAGCCATCCCAAGAAAACTTCGAATCTGCGTAACCGTCTTCGGCGGTTCCCAATGCAGTACTGTCTCAACCTTGCTTGGGTCCACTGCAATTCCCTCGGCGGTCATTGCATGTCCTAGGAATTCTACCTTGCTCTTCCAGAAGTCGCATTTACTGAATTTCGCATATAGTTGTTGCTCCCTTAACTTTTCTAACACTAATCTGAAATGTTGGGCGTGCTCTTCATCTGTCCTTGAGTAAACCAGAATATCATCTATGAACACGACCACAAATTTATCTAAATATTCCATAAATACTTTATTAATCAAGTTCATAAAGTAGGCAGGTGCATTTGTCAGTCCGAAAGACATAACGGTGAACTCGTAGTGTCCATATCTTGAAGAAAATGCGGTCTTGGGTATGTCCTCTGTCTTGATTTTCAACTGGTGGTATCCTGACCTAAGGTCGATCTTGGAGAATACTCCTGCTCCTCTTAATTGATCAAAAAGATCATCTATCCGGGGTAACGGGTATTTATTCTTTATCGTCACTTCGTTAAGCGCACGATAATCTACACACATCCGAAAGCTCCCATCCTTCTTCTTAACGAACAGAACCGGTGCTCCCCATGGTGACGAGCTCGGTCTTATGAATCCTTTTTCCAATAACTCCTCAATCTGCTTCTTCATTTCTATCAACTCTTCGGTGGACATCCGATATGGTCTCTTTGCTATCGGTGCTGTTCCAGGCACTAGATCGATTACAAACTCTATGTCTCTGTTTGGTGGCATTCCTGGTAGTTCCTCGGGAAAAACATCTGGGTACTCACTGGCTACTTGTACATCTCTTATACTGACGGTCTCTAGATTGTTTACTAACATATGTCCTTCTCGAACTGCCATTGCTTGAAATTCCACTTTCCGATTATCCGGGCTTTCAACAGACACGACTCTTCGTCCACAGTCTAATACAGCCTTATGCTTAGTTAACCAATCCATTCCCAGGATAACATCTAGGGTTTGGGTATCTAATATAATAAGGTTCGCTAGGAACTCTACCCCTTTTATTAATAGCTTAACCCCAGAACATCCGACCTTAGAGCAGAGTTCTGATCCAGGGGATTAGACTAGAAGTGTACATTTAAGGTTAACAATATCCAGATCTTTTGTCACGGCAAAATCTCGAGAAACGAACGAATGTGAAGCTCCGGAATCAAATAACACTGTAGCTGGCACTGAGTTGACAAGGAACTTACCGAGTACGACGTCCGTGGCATTCTGGACTTCGTCTGCGGAAATGTGATTAAGCCTGCCTTGCGTGAATGATTGCGGTGTGGCTCTAGCTTGGGTAGATCCTCGGCTTCCTCCCTGGGCAGGAGTTTTAGCTGGTGTGTTTCCTAAGTTGAAACGCACTGGTGTCACCCCTCCCTTCTTTGGGCACACATTGGCGAAATGCCCAGTCTCATTGCAATTGTAGCAGCGCCTTCCTAACATCTCTTTGGTTCCTCCGTTCGATTAACGATCTGACCGAGTGCAGGGGTTTGTCTCTTTGGTCTCGGCATCGGTGACGATGTCCTGACAATGTTTCCCTGTTGGAACCTGGAGAACTGTTGAGGTATTATCCTTGGTTTCTGCTGGCCATGGCGTCCTCCCTGCTGGGCCATGCGGCGTTTGCGATTATCATCCAGTTCTTTGCGCTTGTCTTCCAGTATAAGTGCCTTATTTACCCACTCTTGAAAATCCAGAAAGGTGTGGGTAATCAACCCCACCTGCAACCCAGTGTTAAGGCCCTTCATAAAACGAGACTGCCTAGCCTTGTCTGTTGCTACGTCTTCAGGAGCGTAGCGCGCAAGTTGGGTGAATTTATTCAAGTAATCGGCCACTGTCTGGCCTCCTTGTTTCAGCGCTCTAAATTCCTCCTTTTTCAGTTCCATAATACCTTCTGGTACGTGGTATTGACGAAAGGCTACGGTGAATTCTTCCTAGGTGATTTCCTGTGAGTTTTCCTGCGGTGCGTAGTAGTTTTCCCACCACTCAGCTGCTGTTCCTTCTAGCTGATGAGAGGCATAAAGCACCCTCTCATTTCCATCACACTGTGTTATATGCAGTTTCCTCTCGATGGTCCTCAACCAATCATCTGCCTCTAATGGGCTAGCATTGCCTGAGAAAGTAGGCGGACGTGTCCTCATGAACTCGGACAGTCTTGAGTAGGGACGTGGTCCGTTGTTAACAGCTTGATTGTTGGCGGCTGCTTGGTTGTTGATTTGCTGTACGGTGGCCATCATTATCTGCATCAATTGAGTTTGAGCTGCAAGGAAGGCTCCCAAATTCTGCATGTCAACCGGCGGTGCTGCCTGTGGTGGTGGTGTACTGCTTTGACTGCCTCCTTGACGTGAACCACTGCCTCCGGCTCCGGTGTTGCGAGTATTCACCATCTGCTGATTGCTTTGACGGTTTAGGGATGAGAGGGAAGGAATAGGCAAGTAGAAGAATTTATAGGGGAAACAGGTGTAACTTAAATCCTTAACATCCATTCAAAGATAATAAATAGGTATGGTTGCTTACAAGGGCCTAAGGGCCTTGCAACCATTCCAGCAATCACAGCATAAAACCAAATAGTTCATTACAATAGCATGGCGCAACTAAGTTTGAATTTTAAAGACACAACTCATAACAATTGAGTCCCAACGCAAAAATTCCAACAACTACCCGACCCAACGAACTCAGTCATCCAGCCATCCTGGCTGCGGCTCGCCTATCACGTACACTGGCGGGTGAGCTGGTATTGGGGCAAACTGATCCCCATGCCCTCCCACTGGTGCTTCTGGGGGCTCCACTGGCTGCTGATCCTCTGGCGCGGGCTCTGGCTCCTGCTCCTCTGGCTCCTCCTCCTCGTCCTCGTCGTCAAGCTCCATAACGGCCTCCGGCTCCCCCTGACCGTAGAGGGCCTCCTCTAGCTCGGCGATCCTCTGCACAGCGTGCATCCTGGTCTCTCGCAGGGCCACCTCGGTCTCTTCCAAGGCACGGTACACAGCCTGCAGCTCCACAGTAGTAGCGTCCATGACCTCCTCTTGAGCCGCGGTGAACCGGCCCAAGTGTACGACGGCAGCGTCATCCTCCAGCTCCAAGCGCGCCTGGAGGGGTCCACCTGCGTGCGGGTGCACACGAAAAGCAGTGTCCCACAGCTCGAAGCCGTAGTCCCGGCTAACCCTACGCAGCGTTACCCGGGCACACTCTTGTATGCCCGCCTCGTAACTGGCTCGCTTCACCACGAGGTGGAGTGGACGACTGGCGCGAGCATTCTCCCGCGCATACAGAGTGAAGGCAGTCTCCCAGCCGCGGTTGATCCCATTGACCACCCAGGTGCGGGATCGGTAGAGAGGGCAGTCAAAACCTCCAAGCACCTGGAGCATCCTCCAAAGCTCTGCTGCGTAACCTCCGTGACACTTGCCGAAGGAGTGAACCATCCTCATCTGCCAAATCAACTCGTTAGGGCTAAAATTTTAAAAGAATACAAAAGTAATAACCAAATGCAGCATAGGTATGAAGTAAGGAAGAAGGGATAAGTCAAGATTTCATTGTTTATTCTTGCATAATTTTAATTCTTTTAGAAATTAATTTTTATCCTTTCTAGAATGGCCAGTCTAACTAGGGTTAAGTCCTACAGTCAGTATGGCTCTGATATCAACTCTGTCGGGACCCGAATCTGTAAATCCGGATCCTCTGTGTATTCTGTACTAGTCGAGGATCACGCTAGTACACACAAGATAAACAGGTTGAAGTACCACAATCATACACAGCGGAATTAATAATAAATTACTTCAAGCATAAATATAACCGAGTTACACGACCTTATGGTCACCTTACATTAATTCGCCACGCAGGGCGATAAATAACAAGTAACACAAGTTCAGTAGCGGAAGCAAAAGTATGATGATGAAACCCCTCGTAGCCACAGGCAACTGACGAGGCTCAACCCTAATCCTCCAGACCTTCGTTAAACTCCTCCGCCCACGCTGGTGTTGCTTCTTCTTCTGAGGTTTTTGTCGAAGCAAGGGTGAGTATACAACATACTCAACAAGTCATGCACAATGCAGCTCTATTACTACATGCATGGTTAATTCCAAGGGAAGGCTTAATTGGTTATTTTGCATAAAGCAGCCTTTCTTTTAACAGGTAATCCTATTAGATTAAAAGCGGTAAAACCATTATTATTAATAATAATTTTCTCACTTCTTTTCCAAAGGTTTGGCACACAGCCCTAGTTTGATTCGTCAGTCTTTGGCACATAGCCACCCATTCCACATTTTATTTTGAAAATCTAACCCTTGACTGTAATCCCCGAGCAATGTCCAGTTCCGCGGACACGGCTATTCGAATAGATTTAACACACACTCTGCAGAGGCTGTACACTTTACCCACAGGATACAGTCGCTCACCACACAGGTGATTGATTGCAACAAAGTCTTTCAGAAACTAACATCTAAACCTATGAACCTTCCCAGTATTGCCTTCCTAACACTTCCCTCACACAGAGCCAAAGTTTAGGACAAGCGAATACTGTTGGATGGGTACCAAGCCGTAGCACAGGTACGCTCCCCCACACAGTTACACTCGCACGTAACTGTCGCCCCGAGGTGTCAAAGGAAAGATATTAGAACCCTAATAAACTAGGTCTGTCCTATTCCAGACAAATGGTTGTACGAGAAACTCAGTTCAAAGGCTCGCAAGGTGAAGTCCTTACCTGTCCCGGGCAAGACATCCATTTTGTACTTCTCGGCACACAGCCTTTACAATCTCAATACATCCCGTTGCCACACAGGCCCACCTGGCACGAAGCCTTCTTGCCACTTGCCCCGGTCCAAATCATTTTCCACCCCGGTTTGCATTTATGCAACACATGCCAATGCCCACTTCATTGCGTGAGTAGAACCACACAGGTCGCTACCCCAAATTCCATCTCATGATATTATCGCATTATTCCAAAATGCGTTCCATAATTGTTTAGTCGATATTCTTTTGCAAATTTGAAAATCATTCAGCGCACACAAGCAGGCTAAGCGACTAATCACGGTCTAGCCTCCCGTGTTGGCATTATAGTAGTAACCAACTCAATTTAATATCTTAGGGTGACAAGGATTTCAGGGTATACAAATAATATTAACAAGGTGGCATAAACAAGGTAGGTGTATTATCTATTTTACCCAAATTATTCAATGTTATTTTTAATTAACATAGCATGCATAATTTGAATTGAAATACATTCGAAAATCTAGGGGCAATATGGTCAAAACATGACTTGCCTTCAAAAAGTAGTTGATCCTGGTCTGAAATCTGCGACGGGTCTTCGAATTCTTCTCCGACAGCTTTCGGCAACTCGGAGTCTACTCAGAACAAACGTGCACACAATAAATATACTAAAACAGACAGCAAGATCATCACTAAAAATAAAATAAAAATCACCAATAAATAGTTCACATTTTTACAAATTTTTATGAACTGGAATCACCCAATTCCGAGTTAAAACGTAAAAGTTATGGCATTTGCAAGTTTCTGGAAATTCAAATAAAAGAAAAACCGAATTGCTCCATTTATTTTCCTACTGAAAATCCGGTTAAATTTCACGGCTTGACACGTGTCAGCACCAGAGACAGCCATGTCACTCTCGGCCACTGACATGTGGGCCCCACACGGCCGTCATTACACTGACAAGTGGGCCCTGAAGAACAGTGCTCGGCCCACTCAACAGCCGACACACGGCACGCCTCCATCAATCCACGCGGACACAAGATTTCCCGGCCGTTGGATTCAAATCCAACGGTCGGTCCAGTACAGCCGCAGTGTTTTCGGGCGGCTACGCGGCGAAATCTTGGCCCTTAATCTAAGATCCGATGGCACTAACACACACGTCGACCCCAGGACTACGTGGACACACCGGCGCGGTCGGATGGAAATCCAACGGCGGCGGTTACCCGGACAGTTTACTGTTATCGAGCCTACGGGGCGCAATCCAAGCCGGACATTCCAGATCTAACGGCCATCATCAACGCTACAATTACCGCTACGTGGCGCTATAGAGGCGGTTGGATTTAGGATCTACGGCCGGAAACTATCTACCCTATTTGCTCTTTACGGGGAAAGGGCGACGTGGCGATACCTGAGCCGAGCGATGGAGATTCAACGGTCAGGGATGCACGCAAGATATGAAGACGATGTGGCGGCGCTGGTCACCGGAGTTGGGGAAGACGAAGTGGTTGACGACGCTCCCGAGGGTCTCCGGCTAAATGAAGCGGTCCAGGCGATGCAGCTTGGCACGGGGAACTCGAAGAGGGTCTCGGAGGCGGCGGGGAGTGACGGTCGGCGGCGGTGAACGAGGAACAACCGAGGTGGCGGCAGTGCCAACTTCGGCTAGCTCGGGCGCAAGCTACGGTGTACGGGAGTGCACGAGTGAGTAGGCAAAATGGGCGGAGTTAAGTGCTGCATGCGGAGGACTTTATCTCCCGCTCAGACAAGCCTCGGGTCGCGCGCAAATCTCTGACGAATCCTCGGCGGCCAACGGGCGACGGTGGTGCATAGCTTGCACTCTCCCGAGATTGTGACGCGATCCGGGCCGTCCAATCGTCTGATCCAACAGCACAGGCTCGGGCGAAATGGTATTTGGGCGCGGCCATCAAATCGAAATCTGACGGTGCACACGAGCAGGCGACGTGGCTATTCCTCAGCCGACCGATGGAGATCGCACGGCCTGCCGAAGCGGCGGTTAGGGTTTGGCTGGCGCGAGCACAGTGTTGGGCTTGGCCCAGCACTGTAGCAAATGGATTTTTCCGGTTTTCTCAATAAAAACAAATCTAGAAAATCAAAGTAATTGTTTAGGGCATTAAAAATACCCGAAAAATTCTAGAAAAATTCCAGAAAATATTTCAAGGCATTTAGAGCTTGAATAAAATATTTTTATTTATTTTTTATAATTACTTTTTTATTATTTAATTATTCAAGGGAAGGATAAATTTAGATTAATTTCAATTACACCCAAAAATTCACCAAAAATTCAGATAAATTCAATTAAATGCAAGTAACTAAAAAATTTAAATTAGGACAAATTTTGGGATGTTACAAACCTACCCCCCTTAATAGAATCTCGACCCCGAGATTCGAAGCTTTAACTAAAGAATAGGTTTGGGAATTCCTTTTTCAGATCTTCCTCTCGTTCCCATGTAGCTTCACTTTCTGAGTGATTGCCCCACTGAACTCTGCAAAAACGAGTTGTCTTGTTTCTTGTCTTCCGATCCGTTGTGTCCAGAATCTTTACCGGTTGCTCCTTGTAGGTCAAGTCTTCCTGCAGTTCAATTGCTTCTAGGGGTGTTTGTTCGTCAGGTACTCGGAGACACTTCTTGAGTTGCGATACATGAAAGACATTGTGTACTCCTGCTAATGTTTGCGGTAACTCTAGTTGATATGCGACTTCGCCCTTACGACTTATGATCTTAAACGGTCCTACATATCTTGGTGCGAGTTTTCCCTTTTTGTGAAACCTCTGGACTCCCTTAAGGGGCGTAACTCTGAGATACACATAATCTTCTGGCTCAAAGCTCAAATCCCTGCGGCGATTGTCCGCATAACTCTTCTGCCTTGACTACGCGATTTTCAACCTTTCCCTTATCAGTGCTATTTGCTCTTCAGCTTCTTGGAGTATGTCTGGTCCGAAGACACGACGCTCGCCAGTCTCATTCCAATTTAAAGGCGTCCTACAAGGTCGACCATACAACGCTTCGAAAAGGTGACATCTGAAGGCTAGCCTGATAGCTATTGTTGTAACTGAATTCAGCATATGGTAAACATTTATCCCAAGACGTCTTGTATGCCACTGCACAGGCCCTCAACATATATTCTAATATCCGATTGACTCTTTACATGCGCTCATCTGCTTATGGATGATATCTTTAGATCAAGTTCAAGCAGTGCCCATTGCCGTGTGCAATTTATCCCAAAATCTTGAGGTAAATTGGGTACCTCTGTCCGAAACTATCTTCTTTGGCACTCCATGCAAGCAGACGATTCTTGCCATGTATAGCTCTACCAACTTATCTCCTGAGTAGGTTGTCTCTACCGGTATGAAGTGCACGACCTTCGTCAATCGATCCACGATGACCCATATGGAGTCATAACCTCCTTGCGTCCTTGGCAATCCGGTGATAAAATCCATTCCGATTTCCTCCCATTTCCACTCTGGAATTTTTAATGGTTGCAGCAGCCCTGCTGGCCGCTGATGCATAGCCTTGACTCGCTGTTATACATCACATAGTGCTACGTGCTCAGCAACCTCTCTCTTCATATTTGGCCACCAGAACCTCTCTTTTAAATCTTGGTACATTTTTGCACTTCCTGGATGAATTTAATACTTGGAGTCGTGAGCTTCCTCCAGTATCAACTGCTTTAACTCCTTTTTGTTAGGTACACAAATGCACTCTTTCATCCACAACGCGCCTTGTTCGTCCAGCTTAAATTCTTTTGCTTGCCCTTCCTCCATCTTGGCTTTGATTTGCTTGATCTTCTCATCATCCTTCTGGCCTTCTCTAATCTGGTCTTCTAAAATAGGCTTCACCTCTAAAGTAGCTAAAAACCCTTCCGGAACAACTTCTAATTTCAGCCTCTAGAGGTCCTTGTACAACTCTTCCTGGCTTCCTCCTAATAACACATTTAGGCTATGATTTTTCCGACTCAAGGCATCAGCCACTACATTGGCCTTGCCGGGATGATAATGGATACCCATGTTGTAATCCTTGATCAGTTCTAACCATCTCCTTTGCCTCATGTTTAGGTCAGATTGGGTGAAAATGTATTTAAGGCTTTTATGGTCTGTATACACCTCACACCTGTTACCAATAAGATAGTGACGCCATATCTTCAGGGCATGCACTACGGCTGCTAGTTCTAGATCTTGCGTCGAGTAATTCCCTTCATGTGGCCTTAATTGCCTTGATGCATAGGCTACTACCTTTCCGTTTTGCATCAACACGCATCCAAGCCCTTGGCGTGATGCATCGCAGTAAATATCAAAACTCTGGTGCACATCGGGTTGAACTAACACTGGTGCTGATGTCGGTCGCTTCTTCAACTCTTGAAAGCTTTTCTCACAATCTGGTGTCCACACAAATTTCTTCTCTTTCTTTAACAATTGCGTAATTGGCCTGGCAATTGTCGAAAACCCTTCTATAAATCGGCGGTAATACCCAGCCATCCCAAGAAAACTTCGAATCTACGTAACCGTCTTGGCGGTTCCCAATGCAAGATCTTGTCTCAACCTTGCTTGGGTCCTTTGCAATTCCTCGGCGGTCATTGCATGTCCTAGAATTCTACCTTGCTCTTCCGTAAGTCGCATTCTTGAATTTCGCATATAGTCATTGCTCCTTAACTTTTCTAACACTAATCAGAAATGTTGGGCGTGCTCTTCATCTGTCCTTGAGTAAACCAGAATATCGTCTATGAACACGACCATAAATTTATCTAAATATTCCATAAATACTTTATTCATCAAGTTCATAAAGTAGGCAGGTGCATTTGTCAGTCCGAAAGACATAACGGTGAACTCGTAGTGTCCATATCTTGAAGAAAATGCAGTCTTGGGTATGTCCTCGGTCTTGATTTTCAACTGGTGGTATCCTGACCTAAGGTCGATCTTGGAGAATACTCCTGCTCCTCTTAATTGATCAAAAAAATCATCTATCCGGGGTAACGGGTATTTATTCTTTATCGTCACTTCGTTAAGCGCACGATAATCTACACACACTCGAAAGCTCCCATCCTTATTCTTAACGAACAGAACCGGTGCTCCCCATGGTGACGAGCTCGGCCTGATGAATCCTTTTTCCAATAACTCCTCAATCTGCTTCTTCATTTCTATCAATGTAACATCCTGAAAATTTCAATAAATTGAAATTGGATAATTTAAGTTTGAATATTATTTATTTCTGAGTTTCCTTGCCATTATTGGTTTTATTTGGATTTCCTTGAAATTGTTCTTCGTATGAGAAATTCAGCAAATGAAAATAAAGAATGAAAAATAGAAAAAGGCAAAAAGATAAAAAGTGAAAATTTAGAAATTTGCCATGAGAACCCTGATCATTCAATTAAATCATTTTAGCCAGCAATTGAGATTTTACACATAGAATAATGAAAAGATAACTTTTAAATCCAAAATAATATATTGTCGGAATTCACATAAAATAATGGAATCACAAATGGAGCTGAAAACTTTATGAAAATATTCTGAGATCAAATACTTTTGAAAAGCAAAATTTGAAAAATAATAGACTTCAATTGTTCTCAAAAGGAAAATCAAAATGAAATTAGAAATTCGAATTTGCCACCGACGCGTGGGCCATCCGTTGATTTTCCGTTCCGTTGGCACATTGGAGAATTTACAATCACTGATAGTGGACCCAGGTCTTTGCTGCCGAATGCATCGTCCCCAACCCCGTTCCTTCCACTGTCGAATTCTCTCGAAGCCCTGAGTGGCACACTACCAGCGATGACTGCCACGAATCCCACTCAATTCGCTGCTCTCCCTGGCTATAAACCACACCCAGTGTTCGCAAGGCAGTGCTCTCCCATTCCCCTCACCTCTCCTTCCTTCTCCTCAAGCCAGGCGCAAGAGCTCGCCCAAGATTCCGCCATGGCGCATGCTGCTTTGCTTTCGCCGGCGAAATCGAGCGATTTAATGGTCCTCCTTCCAATCCTCTCGAGCGAAGCATCACCAGCACACCGATCAAAAGCCCTCAAGAAAATCCAGCTCCTTCCATGCGAAATAGTGCCGCCGCCAAGAGCCCTTCTTCCCAAGACCGTGGCAGTGGCGAGCTCCCGAGCTTCTCCTCCCGTAAACCCTAGGAATGGAACCCTAGCATCCACTCATGCTTAATTTGCCACCGATTTCAACCCTAACGCCGTTGCTTGTCTCTTCCACCTTCCGCCATTTCATGCAAGACAACCTCATTTGCGCCCTGCTGCTCTTCCTCGGTAGAATCACCACCACCCGGGTGCGCCTCGCCCGGTGTGCTCTCCATGCCCTCGCATTCGCGGAAGATCGCGGAGTACCCTTCACGCGTGAGCCCTAACCACCTCTGTTTTTACGTTCATGCACAAGGGTCCCATGAGTCAGTGCCACAATGGAGGAAGATCGAGCCCAAGACGCTTTCGTTTGGGTAAAACGTATTTTCGAACTTCCTGGCCGAAATGCATTCATCTATTAAGGACTTGTATATCTTTAGTCACAAACCAGTGAAACAAATTTGTATATTTATTTGAAATCCAGAAGAATCTAAATATGTAAAAAGATTTAATTTTTGAAGTATAGGGTTTATATTTAATTTAAACCTTGATTATAATGCTAATGTGGTTGTTAATGAGACTTTGTGTGTAATAAGCCATGAAATGATGAAATCAATATTAAGTGAGATTTTAGGACCAGGATGTATTCAAATATACAAATACATTTAATTTTTGAACTAGGTTTAATTTATTTGTAGCAACCATTAATAATGCTGAAGTGGCCATTAATGGAAATGAGTGTATAATAGTTCATAAAAGCATATAAGAAATGATTATGTGCTTCTGGGATTGTAATGAACCTACTCATGCAAAAAGTATTTAATCTTAGAACCAAGTTTAACATGATTGCTGCATAAATCATTAATTAACCATGTTATGGCCATTAGCAAAATAATAGCATGATAGCTCATAAGATGGTAATGAAAGTTGTATTAGGTTCCTAAAAGCAGTAGGAGCTTGGATATATCAAGATGCTTAGGATCAAACTAAATTTGCATTCTTTTAATAGAAGAAAATGTTAATTATAACAATAAATAATTAGATAATCTATTGCAATTAAAGCTAAAATAATACCAAACCAACTTTATAACATTTCTAGGATGATACTCTGCTAATACCCGAAAAATGAATTAAAGATCATGTATATTGTAGTTGCAATCATGATTAAAGTTGGCCGATTTAGTGATTCGCATTGTGGTCATTTAGGCTAATTCAACAGCAGATAAAATAACTCGTCTAAATACTAAAATCAGTAAAACTAGTTTAGTAACATTCTACAAAGTTTATACTACCATGATCTGTAAAAAGAACCTTATTCCATTAAGGTTTGCATATTAATATTGTTAGTACAAAACCCTTAAGTGATAACCTTTTGTTTCGCTTTCCTGCCGATTCCGATTTCGTAAACTTTACAATGCCACTTAGGCCTTTTCAACAATGAATATAATGTATCAGTCAAGGCCTAAAATTTATGGAATTAGCTTAGGACTGTTATACAAAGTGTAAATCATCATGTTATGAAGAAATAACTGTATTTCATCATGTTTTGCATATTAATCTTAGCAGCTGAATAACCCTAAGTAATCACATTCCTTTAGACTTTAATGTGAAGGAATACACTTTAGGTAATAATGAAGGAAACCTATAGTTAAGTTGTTTTTATCACCAGAACCTTCTCAAATATGATAGAAATGTTATCAGTAGCCTAAATCAGTAGATCTAACTTGCATGAATCTAATTCTAAGTAAAGTCAATCGAAGGTAAAGAACTATTTAGTCATAATCTAATATGATCAATTAAGCCTTTTCATTAACTCGCAAAGCAACTCATCTAAATCCAAATAATGTGAAGAATAGTCTAGAAATGATCTTTAGATTATAATCTACCGCAATCTTAGAAAGTACTCTTATTTCATCTTGCTTTGACTCTGAATCATAATAGAACAAAACTCGTAAGTAATAAGAATTGGCAGAATTCATATTGTGAATAGTGAATCAATGAAACCTTGCAACTAATGATTAATCCAACCAATCTTTGCATCTTAAATTCATAAAGTAAGATTAATAATTCATAAAAGAGCAATCCTTGATTCTTGTAAAGAGTTTATTTGTTCTTGCTTTCTATTTCTTTCGCTCTTATTGAAGTTAGTGTCTTGCTGTATTTTTTCCGTTGATCGACGTGTAGAACCCGACGTCTCTATCTTCTTCGTCGTCGTCGTCAACCGCAATCCTCGTCTTCGTCGTAATCAGTGATTAAGCAAGGCAAGCATCCTTTGACCATATTGAGCCCAGTATTTTATATTTCTTTTGTGCATCAAATTGTTTTGTGCATGCGTTTACTTTATGTAAATTGCTATTTTGTGGTTTGGTAGTTATACCTGTTGTCTCGTGATCCACCTTTGATGATTATGAACATGTGAACCTTGATAACCACAGAATAGGGCTAGACATTACTTAATGTCATCATGGGAATATCGATCATATTTAACACCTTAGCCATGCTTTAGAGTCGACAATGTACATGATCAAATCAATATTTGTTTTCCGAAAACATTGAAAATAACATTGTTGGTTGCGGGTACTTTGATTAAAACCCAAAATAAAACTATGCTTTGATGCGGGCGATTATTGGCAATAGCGGAAGTGCAATAAGGGTCTTGCACGTAGTGTAGGGTGAAGTGTCGCCTGTGTCGAATTAAGGACCGAGCAATGGGGCGCTATTGATCCGAGATTTCCGTGCAACCACAAGGGTGAGGATGGGTTAGCCATAGCTTGTTATGTTAATTAGACATGGCTTTGTTCATTGGTAGGCGGAGAGCTTGCACAGATTCGGTCAGGTCTACGGCGGGTTTCTACTTGCTAATGCAACGGTTATGCATACGCCGTGGTTAGAAACGTTGTGTTGGTGTGTGAAAGTGGATCCACGGCTTGGGTGTGTGTTTCTAATTTCACGGCGGGGGATTAACGTCCCGGGCTGGTCAAAGCCATGTCTAGGTAATGTAATGACTATGTATGGTCTTCTTGACGTCACACCTAAGGAAGTGTGTCGGGCAAAAGTTGATCATTCCTTGTGGGTAAAGTTGTACACCTCTGCAGAGTTTAAATCTAATTAATTAGCCGCGCTCGCGGTCATGAGCACTTGGTGATTTCATTCCAATGTTAGATGTTTTATTATTTTAAAAAGGGTTGGTACCATCTGTTTTGCAACTGTGATTTATGTCGAAGGGCCGACATTGATGGAATTTCAGGAATGTGAATGATTCGTCGCTCACGTCATGGAGGACTGTGAGTGTTACATATGCTTTATCTATTTGATATCAATCAATCTTGCTTTTATAAATTCCGTTTGCAAATAACTTGATTTACAAATGAAATTCGCTTTATGCAAATTAACTGTAGCAGCCTTTCCTTTGAAATGGCCTGCATGTATTATAGGTTTTGCTCAAGTCTTGCTGAGTACGTAAAGTACTCACCCTTGCCTAATTATATTGTAGGTAGTTGAGTTAGCGAGGCTTCGAGTCTCTTTTCGAAGTTGTTCATCGCGGGTTGCGGGATCCTCTTCGTTGTATTCTATCTGGAGTTTATGCCTGGTCAGTTGCCTGCGGGATTGGATGGGCAAACCGCAAGCTATAGCTTCTTTCGCTGCTTTATTCTCTGAATTGTAATAATTATTTGTATAATCGTTTCCGCTTAATTATTGTATTGTATGGATTTGATTTCCAATTGTTGTAAACATGTGAGTGCTAGCTCTTGATCCGAGGAATAGCACAAGAATCACATGGAGGTTCTGTTCATCGAGCGGGGTCTCCAGAGTTGGTATCAGAGCTATACTGACCGTAGGATAAACCTTAGATAGAATGGTCGTTAGCATTGGAATATGAGAATTCAAAATCTTACTTCCAAAAGCTAGTATATTTGCAAAATGTAGGCTTTGCTATACTTTTCTCACTCTTAAGATTCTATTCTTACCCTACAATCACTTTGATTTGTAAACAAATTCCCCTCATCTCAAAAAGAAATTGTCGCTAGTGATCAACTTCGCTGTTGCTTGAAGACATTCGAGACATGTCACTGTCATTCCTCATGCCAACCAAAGAAGCCTACAATATCTATACCAACATTTCAAGGAAGTCGGACAACGCTTCACTAACCTCAACAAAACAGAAGCTCAACTTGAAGACTCTACTTCACAGAGAAACAGCTTCACCTGCAGGAAAAGGTAGAAGGTTAAGATATATTAGGATCAAACTTAAGGTAAGAACCCTCACGCGTAGCATATTATTCCGCTCTAGTTATAAAGAGCAATGTATGTTGTTGTTCTGTCGTGCTATTTGAAGTTGGTTTTATTTTGAATGACAGGACCGATTTATGTGTAACTTGACCACTATGGTTGAAATTTCACAATAAATTGTCCTGATGTAGGAATATGGAGAACTTAACCCATAGGATAAATAAGAAATTGCAAAACAGTTTATCTCTTCTCTCTATAGAACTTTTTCTGAGCTTGTCTCTTCTTTATATAAAATTTTATACAAACTTATCCCTTCTTTCTGCATAACTTTTCATGTGTGTAACCATTATGGACATTAACCATTCATGAAATTAAACCTCATCAAGATTTGTAGTATAGTCTTTATTACTACTCTTAGCTTATGCTGCTTTAGGCTAGCTAAAACTTAATGTTCTAATAATAACTTCTAGCCATGCCTTAAAACTCACCTCACTGCTTACCTAGATTATATACCATGAAAATGAGATGGAACCAGAGTAGTTATATTCTTCTGAATAGAAACCTTCGAATGAATGTTAAAATGAAAACTGGGAGAATTGAAAATCCTATTTTTCTAAAAAGAAACATAAAAAGGATAGCATCAGTTATGCATATACTCTTTTCCCCAACTATAGAATTTAATCTTCTTATCTGTATACTCATTCTCTACTCCTTAGTTATTCTCTCTAGAAGTATATATTTCCTCTCCCTATCTTTTTGCAAAATGAAAATTTCCAACAAGCTTGTTGAGAACAATTTAAGCAACAAGTCAGCAACGTCATGACGTCTACATCAACAACTTCAAGAAGATGGAAATAACGAGCAACACAACTTCTCCAACTTCATCGAAGCCTCGGAAGACTAACACAGCACGTAGTGCGAAGATTAAAAGAAACTCGCCGCCGAATATACTACGATAAAAGATAGTATTATACGAGCTACACATTAGTCTAGTTATGTAGTAAACTTTTTATGCAAAAATACGTATGGTGCAACCAGTAAAAGGAAAACCATAGGTACCCTTCCTATATACTAAGTTGAATATATATAGTTTTACTGTGTTACTGAGATTTTGTTGTAGATCTTTTCTATTGCTTCCGGGTTACTCTCGTGAATGTTAAACCACTAGGTTGAAATTTACGATGTGTTAACCCTGCTTAATAAGAAAATTTTAATTGAAAAGATTTTAAAGAACGAAATGTTGCCGTAAAACCTAATAGAATTTCCTCTAAGTAACTTTACTCTAATGAATAATATCGCGGGATACCTGTGACACAATTCATTAATACATCTACTAAAAGTAATGAGTAATAAAGATTTTAGCCTTGTAATTGACCTTCAGCTCTCCCCAAATCGTCTTTGTTAAAATGCATCCTTTCACTCATCTCAAGTGTTTTAACACATTCTGTACCTCTCCTTAAATAACTTATTCTTGCTAATGATTCTCGGTATAACATGCTAACATTCCTTATCTACTTCGTGCAACCCCGCAAGACACTCACTGCCAAGAAATGATAGTCCTATCTAGTGCCAACCAATCTCGTCAAATCTGTAAGTCAGACCTTAATAAATATCCTCATTTCGTTCATGCCTCATGCCGGCACCTCTTGCCCTCCGGATTCTCAAATAAACTAATGCCATAAAAACTACCTCTGCTACCTTCAGGAAGTATTTCTATTGCAGAATTTTTAGTTGAACCCCTTGATACTAGAATGGAAGACATGACCATAAAGTAGTAAGTTAGCATAATAAAACTTTATTATAAGAAAATGTATAGTTCTTATTTAATAAATAAAAGTGTGTTGCAATTTGATAAATTAAAACTTTCTGTCTATATTACTATTACGGGAAACTCTCGTAACGCTTAACCGATAGGTTAAAGAATCATAACAAGATGACCCAAAACCATATGAGGAACCCATAGTTATGAAGCAGTTAAAATATAAAATGTTATCTTAGAAATATAAACCTTCAAAAGATTTTGTATATTGCATAACTATGGTTGTGGTACAACTTTTCCTTTCATTCTAAATCCCTTTCTTATCCAAATTATAGTTTTGACATCCTTCCTTTAAAGAACAGTTGTTAATGGACAGTCAGAAAAACTGGAGTAATATTGAAAAGGAATTGGCCACAAACCTTGAACATGAACACTAGTCCCGAGAAGAATTCTGCTCGACTTCATTCTCAATCACAATTAACATCTATTCCTCCCTCCAACAACACCAATGCATAATTGTCTGGTACTCCAAGTCAGAAGGCCAAGTCTTTCCTTGTATTCGTTTTGTCTATTTAAGCAAATCAATAGAGTCTGAAAAAGTGGATCGTTCCACACCAAAATTGTGTGTTCTAGTGTTCCCAATCAATACGTGTGTGTGTGTGTGCTCATCAAGGTTCTCCATTTCTGTTGTCAAGAACTTGCCGAAAGGTGCTGAAGAGGATCAGCACTTTGTCGGAAAAAGGTACGATGAGATAAATCTATTTCTTGAACAAATCAAGCAGTTAAGCGCTACTTGTTGCATGACTGCTGCAACTTGGTCGCTTTTACTCATACTAGTTCATATTTTGTGAGAACATCCTCATTTCTCTTTTAAATACCTATCGAGTTTCTCGGTTTACCCGCTTCTTCTCTAACAACCACCACAAACCGACAACAGCAAAATTATTTGGGCGAAGTATCTGAAGACAACGCTATCTTTGCGATGCATCAACTTGCTGCATCTTTTACGTATTTTGTCATGCTTATAAAAAACAAAACTAGACTATATACAATAAGACTCGGTTGCGAAATCTACTCGGACTCGATTTCCAGCAGACCAGTACTCATCGGCAATAACTCTACCGCTATTACTATTTGCTAACCGACACAAACTCGAATTAAACTTCGAGTCCAACAACTTTGGCCTTTACCGAGAGCAGAAGTAATCTAAAATAAGATTATCCCAACACAATGAGCGTCATCAGTTACTCAAAACCAGAAAGTCAATATCATTTGCTTTTGTTGTGGTAAATGTGGGGTATTATGCCAACAATTACCTAAATCAGAAACAAACTCTATATTATTCTCAACCCCAGGAAGTTTTGTAACAACCTCAAAACTGACTTCAAGAATCTGAAGATCAACAATTTTTTAAACATGCACCTAATCTAACTCGAACATCGGTCGATTATTCTGGCACGCTTATTCGCGAAGGAAGTTTGTAACCTACGGAGGCGATGCAGGAAAAATATTTATGTAGTTGAACCCTACCAAGATTCAAAGTTTATTCCAAGGTTGACTCCTTGATCCTAGTCATTTCTTGATCATTTATTGTACAACATCAGTAAATAGTTTTCTGTTGTTCTGGATAAAATGGACAACGTCACCTATATCAACCGAAAAGAACTCGGACACTCCGCCAACATCTGCCCAAAAATAGTTCTACTTCACCTCATCAAGGAAGACGTTAGTAATTTCCAAGCCATCGCAAAGACTTAGAAAACATTAAGTGCCTAAAGCAACCCCTGCTTCGGCATCAGGCTTTGAATGTAAGACATCTTCTGATGTGATTGTATCTGACTCTTAATGTGATATTGAGTGCATCCTTTGTGTATTCAATTCCTGCAATCAGTCTTTTGGCCCTGTACATTTCATTCCTTCGTAGTTGTCAAGTCCAAAGAAAATCAAAAACCCTCTAGCTACTAAAATAAATCAAAGCATGAGAATCACTTTATAATTCCCCTACCTCAATCCAATCCTTGAATCATCTCTATTCTGTTGTTAATCTATAGACAACTTTGAGTAGTAATTAATTTCGACTAATCTCGCCAACTATTGTTGAACTATACAAATCAGCCATTGTATTCAAATATCCTTTTGGATAACAATGTTCAGTTCTTCCTAACTGAAGCTAGCAAGAATACATCTTTTCTTTCATCTCCAGTATTCTAAACATACTAAATGCTATTCTCTAAATTCGATTATCCTTATTAACAACCCTAGTTATTCAATTAAAGGAAATGTGTAGAAAGTATTAGTATCTCTCATCTGCTTACCTAAAACTCAAATAAAATTCTTCTCTATTTCTCGCACGTCAGCTTGGAATCGCAAGACGAAGATCCAGTAAAGCAATTGCAATGAAGACGATGTGTCAACAGAACGACAAGGTCACTTCCGATAAAGAATTCCCAAATCTATCTCATCCTCAAGATATGCAAAGTTCGTAGTATTCACCGTTTCCACATCCGAGATAACCTAGCGCCATGATATATTAAGCCATATCGTATCATTTAGAAGATGAGAGAAAAAGGCATATAAGTTAGAGTTGTCATCCTAGCTCCAGTGTTTATCATGTCTTCTGTGTATCACAATTAGGAAAATATCTTATCTTCCTTTCTGAGCTCACCCAGCTAGGTAAAACTTATCTACAACCTAGTTTAACTTATTAGAAGCATCCGACTAGAATCTTAAAAGAAATTGAACGTCACACTCGTAACAAATTCTGCAAGATGATCAAGATTCGACGAAGCAATCATTTTGAAGAGGAAGCATCTTGGAAACGAGAAGACCAACTCAGGAAGAGTTTCCCAACTTCTTTTAGAAATACCTTTTCCTTAGACCAACCAAATCTCGGGGTCGAGATTTTTGTAAGGGGGGTAGATCTGTAACATCCTGAAAATTTCAATAAAGTGAAATTGGATAATTTAAGTTTGAATATTATTTATTTCTGAGTTTCCTTCCCATTATTGGTTTTATTTGGATTTCCTTGAAATTGTTCTTCGTATGAGAAATTCAGCAAATGAAAATAAAGAATGAAAAATAGAAAAAGGCAAAAAGATAAAAAGTGAAAATTTAGAAATTTGCCATGAGAACCCTGATCATTCAATTAAATCATTTTAGCCAGCAATTGAGATTTTACACATAGAATAAAGAAAAGATAACTTTTAAATCCAAAATAATATATTGTCGGAATTCACATAAAATAATGGAATCACAAATGGAGCTGAAAACTTTATGAAAATATTTTGAGATCAAATACTTTTGAAAAGCAAAATTTGGAAAATAATAGACTTCAATTGATCTCAAAAGGAAAATCAAAATGAAATTAGAAATTCGAATTTGCCACCGACGCGTGGGCCATCCGTTGATTTTCCGTTCCGTTGGCAC
Organism: Guadua angustifolia; assembly: GCA_036346375.1. NCBI lineage: Eukaryota > Viridiplantae > Streptophyta > Magnoliopsida > Poales > Poaceae > Guadua > Guadua angustifolia. The sequence goes on along the minus strand of CM070510.1, from coordinate 8,428,170 downwards.
ATTGGAGAATTTACAATCACTGATAGTGGACCCAGGTCTTTGCTGCCGAATGCATCGTCCCCAACCCCGTTCCTTCCACTGTCGAATTCTCTCGAAGCCCTGAGTGGCGCACTACCAGCGATGACTGCCATGAATCCCACTCAATTCGCTGCTCTCCCTGGCTATAAACCACACCCAATGTTCGCAAGGCAGTGCTCTCCCATTCCCCTCACCTCTCCTTCCTTCTCCTCAAGCCAGGCGCAAGAGCTCGCCCAAGATTCTGCCATGGCCGCATGCTCTGCTGCTCGGGCGCGAAGCGAAATGCGAGCGATTTAATGGTCCTCCTTCCAATCCCTCTGAGCCGAAGCATCACCAGGCACAGCCGATCAAAAGCCCTCAAGAAAATCCAGCTCCTTCCATGCGAAATAGTGCCGCCGCCGAAGAGCCCTTCTTCCCCAAGACCGGCCGCCGTGGGTAGAGCTCCCCGGAGCTTCTCCTCCCAGGTAAACCCTAGGAATGGAACCCCTAGCATCCACTCATGCTTAATTTGCCACCGATTTCAACCCTAACGCCGTTGCTTGTCTCTTCCACCTTCCGCCATTTCCGCCGCCGCACAACCTCGGCTGCGCCCCTGCCTGCTCTTCCTCTGGCCGAATCACCACCACCCCCGGGTGCGCCTCGCCGAGCTGGTGCTCTCCATGCCCTCGCATTCGCCGGAAGGCTGCCGGAGTACCCTTCGCCGGCGAGCCCAAACCAGCCTCTGTTTTCTGTGTCTGCGCTGCGGGTCCCGCGAGTCAGGCGCCAGAGCAGGAGGAAGATCAGGCCCAGAAGACGCTTTCGTTTGGGTAAAACGTATTTTCGAACTTCCTGGCCGAAATGCATTCATCTATTAAGGACTTGTACATCTTTAGTCACAAACCAGTGAAACAAATTTGTATATTTATTTGAAATCCAGAAGAATCTAAATATGTAAAAAGATTTAATTTTTGAAGTATAGGGTTTATATTTAATTTAAACCTTGATTATAATGCTAATGTGGTTGTTAATGAGACTTTGTGTGTAATAAGCCATGAAATGATGAAATCAATATTCGTGAGATTTTAGGACCAGGATGTATTCAAATATACAAATACAATTAATTTTTGAACTAGGTTTAATTTATTTGCTTAGCAACCATTAATAATGCCTGAAGTGGCCATTAATGGAAATGAGTGTATAATAGTTCATAAAATCATATAAGAAATGATTATGTGCTTCTGGGATTGTAATGAACCTACTCATGCAAAAAGTATTTAATCTTAGAACCAAGTTTAACATGATTGCTGCATAAATCATTAATTAACCATGTTATGGCCATTAGCAAAATAATAGCATGATAGCTCATAAGATGGTAATGAAAGTTGTATTAGGTTCCTAAAAGCAGTAGGAGCTTGGATATATCAAGATGCTTAGGATCAAACTAAATTTGCATTCTTTTAATAGAAGAAAATGTTAATTATAACAATAAATAATTAGATAATCTATTGCAATTAAAGCTAAAATAATACCAAACCAACTTTATAACATTTCTAGGATGATACTCTACTAATACCCGAAAAATGAATTAAAGATCATGTATATTGTAGTTTCAATCACGATATAAAGTTGGCCGATTTAGTGATTCGCATTGTGGTCACTTAGGCTAATTCAACAGCAGATAAAATAACTCGCCTAAATACTAAAATCAGTAAAACTAGTTTAGTAACATTCTACAAAGTTTATACTACCATGATCTGTAAAAAGAACCTTATTCCATTAAGGTTTGCGTATTAATATTGTTAGTACAAAACCCTTAAGTGATAACCTTTTGTTCCGCTTTCCTGCCGATTCCGATTTCGTAAACTTTACAATGCCACTTAAGCCTTTTCAACAATGAATATAATGTATCAGTCAAGGCCTAAAATTTATGGAATTAGCTTAGGACTGTTATACAAAGTGTAAGTCATCATGTTATGAAGAAATAACCGTATTTCATCATGTTTTGCATATTAATCTTAGCAGCTGAATAACCCTAAGTAATCACATTCATTTAGACTTTAATGTGAAGGAATACACTTTAGGTAATAATGAAGGAAACCTATAGTTAAGTTGTTTTTATCACCAGAACCTTCTCAAATATGATAGAAATGTTATCAGTAGCCTAAATCAGTAGATCTAACTTGCATGAATCTAATTCTAAGTAAAGTCAATCGAAGGTAAAGAACTATTTAGTCATAATCTAATATGATCAATTAAGCCTTTTCATTAACTCGCAAAGCAACTCATCTAAATCCAAATAATGTGAAGAATAGTCTAGAAATGATCTTTAGATTATAATCTACCGCAATCTTAGAAAGTACTCTTATTTCATCTTGCTTTGACTCTGAATCCTAATAGAACAAAACTCGTAAGTAATAAGAATTGGCAGAATTCATATTGTGAATAGTGAATCAATGAAACCTTGCAACTAATGATTAATCCAACCAATCTTTGCATCTTAAATTCATAAAGTAAGATTAATAATTCATAAAAGAGCAATCCTTGATTCTTGTAAAGAGTTTATTTGTTCTTGCTTTCTATTTCTTTCGCTCTTATTGAAGTTAGCGTCTTGCTGTATTTTTTCCGTTGATCGACGTGTAGAACCCGACGTCTCTATCTTCTTCGTAAATAAGTCCAACCGCAATCCTCGTCTTCGTCGTGATCAGTGATTAAGCAAGGCAAGCATCCTTTGACCATATTGAGCCCAGTATTTTATATTTCTTTTGTGCATCAAATTGTTTTGTGCATGCGTTTACTTTATGTAAATTGCTATTTTGTGGTTTGGTAGTTATACCTGTTGTCTCGTGATCCACCTTTGATGATTATGAACATGTGAACCTTGATAACCACAGAATAGGGCTAGACATTACTTAATGTCATCATGGGAATATGCGATCATATTTAACCTGCTTAGCCATGCTTTAGAGTCAGCAATGTACATGATCAAATCAATATTTGTTTTCCTGAAAACATTGAAAATAGCACTGTTGGTTGCGGGTACTTTGATTAAAAACCCAAAATAAAACTATGCTTTGATGCGGGCGATTATTGGCAATAGCCGGAAGTGCAATAAGGGTCTTGCACGTAGTGTAGGGTGAAGTGTCGCCCGTGTCGAATTAAGGACCGAGCAATGGGACGCTATTGATCCGAGATTTCCGTGCAACCACAAGGGTGAGGATGGGTTAGCCATAGCTTGTTATGTTAATTAGACATGGCTTTGTTCATTGGTAGGCGGGAGCTTGCACAGGATTCCAGTCAGGTCTACCTGACGGGGTTTCTACTTGCTAATGCAGCGATTATGCATACTACCGTGGTTAGAAACGTTGTGTTGGTGTGTGAAAGTGGATCCACGGCTTGGGTGTGTGTTTCTAATTTCACGGCGGGGGATTAACGTCCCGGGCTGGTCAAAGCCATGTCTAGGTAATGTAATGACTATGTATGGTCTTCTTGACGTCACACCTAAGGAAGTGTGTCGGGCAAAGTTGATCATTCCTTGTGGGTAAAGTTGTACACCTCTGCGAGTTTAAATCTAATTAATTAGCGGCCATGTCATGAGCACTTGGTGATTTCATTCCAATGTTAGATGTTTTATTATTTTAAAAAGGGTTGGTACCATCTGTTTTGCAACTGTGATTTATGTCGAAGGGCCGACATTGATGGAATTTCGTGAATGTGAATGATTAAATCGCTCACGTCATGGAGGATCGTGAGTGTTACATATGCTTTATCTATTTGATATCAATCAATCTTGCTTTTATAAATTCCGTTTGCAAATAACTTGATTTACAAATAAAATTAAGCTTTATGCAAATTAAGCATGTGACCTTTCCTTTGAAATGGCTGCATGTATTATAGGTTTTGCTCAAGTCTTCTTTGAGTACGTAAAGTACTCACCCTTGCCTAATTATATTGTAGGTAGTTGAGTTAGCGAGGCTTCGAGTCTCTTTTCGAAGTTGTTCATCGCGGGTTGCGGGATCCTCTTCGTTGTATTCTATCTGGAGTTTATGCCTGGTCAGTTGCCTGCAGGATTGGATGGGCAAACCGCAAGCTATAGCTTCTTTCGCTGCTTTATTCTCTGAATTGTAATAATTATTTGTATAATCGTTTCCGCTTAATTATTGTATTGTATGGATTTGATTTCCAATTGTTGTAAACATGTGAGTGCTAGCTACTGATCCAGGGAATAGCACAGTAATCACATGGAGGTTCCTGTTCATCAGAACGGGGTCTCACAATCAACTCTTCGGTGGACATCCGATGTGGTCTCTTTGCTATCGGTGCTGCTCCAGGCACTAGATCGATTACAAACTCTATGTCTATGTTTGGTGGCATTCCTGGTAGTTCCTCGGGAAAAACATCTGGTACTCACAGCTCTTGGTACATCTCTTATCTTGACGGTCTCAGTTGTTTACTAACATCTGTCCTTCTCGAATCGCCATTGCTTGAAATTCCACTTTCCGATTATCCAAGCTTTCAGAGACCACGACTCTTCGTCCACAGTCTATCTGACCTTATGCTTAGTTAACCAATCCATTCCCGTGATAACATCCGGGGTTTGGGTATCTAATATAATAAGGTTAGCTAGGAACTCTACCCTTTTATTAATAGCAACCCCGAACATCCGACCTTAGGCGGAGTTACGATCCGAGATTGGACTAGAAGTGTACTTTTAAGGTTAACAATATCCGATCTTTTGTCACGGAAAAATCTCGAAAGCGAGCGAATGTGAATCTCCTAATCAAATAACACTAGTGGCGGCCTTGAGTTGACAAGGAACTTACCGAGCACGACGTCCGTGGCATTCTGGACTTCGTCTGCGAAAATGTGATTAAGCCTGCCTCGCGTGAATGATTGCGGTGTGGCTCCAGCTTGGGTAGATCCTCGGCTTCCTCCCTGGGCAGGAGTTTTAGCTGGTGTGTTTCCTAAGTTGAAATGCACTGGTGTCACCCCTCCCTTCTTTGGGCACACATTGGCGAAATGCCCAGTCTCATTGCAATTGTAGCAATACCTTCGACATCGGTAGGTTCCTCCGTTACGATTAACGATCTGACCGAGTCCGGGGGTTTGTCTTGCTGGTCTCGGCATCGGTGACGGTGTCCTGACAATGTTTCCCTGTTGGAACCTGGAGAACTGTTGGGGTATCATCCTTGGTTTCTGCTGGCCATGGCGTCCTCCCTGCTGGGCCATGCGGCGTTTGCGATTATCATCCAGTTCCTTGCGCTTGTCTTCTAGTATAAGTGCCTTATTTACCAACTCTTGAAAATCCGAAAAGGTGTGGGTAATCAACCCCAACTGCAACCCAGTGTTAAGGCCCTTCATAAAACGAGACTGCCTAGCCTTGTCTGTTGCTACGTCTTCAGGAGCGTTGCGCGCAAGTTGGGTGAATTTATTCAAGTAATCAGCCATTGTCTGGCCTCCTTGTTTTAGCGCTCTAAATTCCTCCTTTTTCAGTTCCGTAATACCTTCTGGTACGTGGTATTGACGAAAGGCTACGGTGAATTCTTCCCAGGTGATTTCCTGTGGGTTTTCCTGCGGTGCGCAGTAGTTTTCCCACCACTCACCTGCTGTTCCTTCTAGCTGATGAGAGGCATAAAGCACCCTCTCATTTCCATCACACTATGTTATATGCAGTTTTCTCTCGATGGTCCTCAACCAATCATCTGCCTCTAACGGGCTAGCATTGCCTGAGAAAGTAGGCGGACGTGTCCTCATGAACTCGGACAGTCTCGAGTAGGGACGTGGTCCGTTGTTAACAGCTTGATTGTTGGGGGCTGCTTGGTTGTTGATTTGCTGTACGGTGGCCATCATTGTCTGCATCAATTGAGTTTGAGCTGCAAGGAAGGCTCCAAAATTCTGCATGTCAACCGGTGGTGCTGCCTGTGGTGGTGTTGTACTACTCTGACTACCTCCTTGACGTGAACCACTGCCTCCGGCTCCAGTGTTGGGAGTATTCACCATCTATTGATTGCTTCGACGGTTTAGAGATGAGAGGGAAGGAATAGGCAAGTCGAAGAACTTATAGGGGAAATAAGTGTAACTTAAATCCTTAACATCCATTCAAAGATAATAAATAGGTATGGTCGCTTACAAGGGCCTAAGGGCCTTGCAACCATTCCAGCAATCACAGCATAAAACCAAATAGTTCATTACAATAGCATGGCGCAACTAAGTTTGAACTTTAAAGACGCGACTCATAACAATTGAGTCCCAACGCAAAAATTCCAACAACTACCCGACCCAACGAACTCAGTCATCCAGCCATCCTGGCTGCGGCTCGCCTATCACGTACACTGGCGGGTGAGTTGGCATTGGGGCAAACTGATCCCCATGCCCTCCCACTGGTGCTGCTGGGGGCTCCACTGGCTGCTGATCCTCTGGCGCAGGCTCTGGCTCCTGCTCCTCTGGCTCCTCCTCCTCGTCCTCGTCGTCAAGCTCCATAACGGCCTCCGGCTCCCCCTGACCGTAGAGGGCCTCCTCTAGCTCGGCGATCCTCTGCACATCGTGCATCCTGGTCTCTCGCAGGGCCACCTCGATCTCTTCCAAGGCACGGTACACAGCCTGCAGCTCCACAGTAGTAGCGTCCATGACCTCCTCTTGAGCCGCGGCGAACCGGCCCAAGTGTACGACGGCAGCGTCGTCCTCCAGCTTCAAGCGCGCCTAGAGGGGTCCACCTGCGTGCGGGTGCACACGAAAAGTAGTGTCCCACGGCTCGGCCGTAGTCCTGCTAACCCTCGCAGCTACCGGGCACACTCAGTATGCCCGCCAGAATCGCTCGCTTCACCACGAGGTGGAGCGGACGACTGGCGCGAGCATTCTCCCGCGCATACAGAGTGAAGGTAGTCTCCCAGCCGCGGTTGATCCCATTGACCACCCAGGTGCGGGATCGGTACAGAGGGCGGTCAAAACCACCAAGCACCTGGAGCATCCTCCAAAGCTCTGCTACGTAACCTCCGTGACGCTCGCCGAAGGAGTGAACCATCCTCATCTGCCAAATCAACTCTTCAGTGCTAAAATTTTAAAAGAATACAAAAGTAATAACCAAATGCAGCATAGGTATGAAGTAAGGAAGAAGGGATAAGTCAAGATTTCATTATTTATTCTTGCATAATTTTAATTCTTTTAGAAATTAATTTTTATCCTTTCTAGAATGGCTAGTCTAACTAGGGTTAAATCCTACAGTCAGTATGGCTCCGATACCAACTCTGTCGGGACCCGAATCTGCAAATCCGGACCCTCTGTGTATTCTGTACTAGTCCAGGATCACGCTAGTACACACAGGATAAACAGGTTGAAGTACCACAATCATACACAGCGGAATTAATAATAATTTACTTCAAGCATAAATATAACCGAGTTACACGACCTTATGGTCACCTTACATTAATTCGCCACGCAGGGCGATAAATAACAAGTAACACAAGTTCAGTAGCGGAAGCAAAAGTATGATGATGAAACCCCTCATAGCCACAGGCAACTGACGAGGCTCAACCCTAATCCTCCATACCTTCGTTAAACTCCTCCGCCCACGCTGGTGTTGCTTCTTCTTCTGAGGTTTTTGTCGAAGCAAGGGTGAGTATACAACATACTCAACAAGTCATGCACAATGCAGCTCTATTACTACATGCATGGTTAATTCGAAGGGAAGGCTTAATTGGTTATTTTGCATAAAGCAGCCTTTCTTTTAACAGGTAATCCTATTAGATTAAAAGCGGTAAAACCATTATTATTAATAATAATTTTCTCACTTCTTTTCCAAAGGTTTGGCACACAGCCCTAGTTTGATTCTTCAGTCTTTGGCACACAGCCACCCATTCCACATTTTATTTTGAAAATCTAACCCTTGATTTGTAATCCCGAGCAATGTCGAGCTCATGGACACGGCTATTCGAATAGATTTAACACACACTCTGCAGAGGTTGTACACTTTACCCACAGGATACAGTCGCTCACCACACAGGTGATTGATTGCAACAAAGTCTTTCAGAAACTAACATCTAAACCTATGAACCTTCCTAGTATTGCCTTCCTAACACTTCCCTCACACAGAGCCAAAGTTTAGGACAAGCGAATACTGTTGGATGGGTACCAAGCCGTAGCACAGGTACGCTCCCCCACACAGTTACACTCGCGTGTAACTGTCGCCCCGAGGTGTCAAAGGAAAGATATTAGAACCCTACTAAACTAGGTCTGTCCCATTCCAGACAAGTGGTTGTATGAGAAACTCAGTTCAAAGGCTCGCAAGGTGAAGTCCTTAACTGTCCCGGGTAAGACATCCATTTTGTACTTCTCGGCACACAGCCTTTACAATCTCAATACATCCGTTGCCACAGGCCCACACCACGAAGCCTTCTTGCCACTTGCCCCGTCCAAATCATTTCCCACCGGTTTGCATTTATGCAACACATGCCAATGCCCACTTCATTGCGTGAGTAGAACCACAGTGTCGCTACCCCAATTCCATCTCATGACATTATCGCATTATTCCAAAATCGTTCCATAATGTTTAGTCGATATTCTTTTGCAAATTTGAAAATCATTCAACAAGACACAAGCGAGGCTAGCGACTAATCACGGTCTAGCCTCCGTGTTAGCATTATAGTAGTAACCAACTCAATTTAATATCTTAGGGTGACAAGGATTTCAGGGCATACAAATATTATTAACAAGGTGGCATAAACAAGGTAGGTGTATTATCTATTTTACCCAAATTATTCAATGTTATTTTTAATTAACATAGCATGCATAATTTGAATTGAAATACATTCGAAAATCTTGGGGCAATATGGTCAAAGCATGACTTGCCTTCGAAAAGTAGTTGATCCTGGTCTGAAATCTACGACGGGTCTTTGAATTCTTCTTCGACAGCTTCCGGCAACTCGGAGTATACTCGGAACAAATGTGCACAAAATAAATATACTAAAACAGACATCAAGATCATCACTAAAAATAAAATAAAAATCACCAATAAATAGTTCACATTTTTTTAAATTTCTAGGAACTGGAATCACCCAATTCCGAGTTAAAACGTAAAAGTTATGGAATTTGCAAGTTTCTGGAAATTCAAATAAAAGAAAAACCGAATTACTCTATTTATTTTCCTACTGAAAATGCGGTTAAATTTCACGGCTTGACACGTGTCAGCACCAGAGACAGCCACGTCGCTCTCGGCCACTGACATGTGGGCCCCGGGTGACATCATGTTGACGTCAGCACCCACGGCGGTCATTACACTGACAAGTGGGCCCTGAAGAACAGTGCTCAGCCCACTCAACAGCCGACACGCGGCGCGCCTCCATCAATCCACGCGGACACAAGATTTCCCGGCCGTTGGATTCAAATCCAACGGTCGGTCGATCTGACCGCGAGTTTCCGGCTACTCTGGCGAAATCTCGGCCCTTAATCTAAGATCCGACGGCACTAACACACACGTCGACCCCGGGACTACGTGGACGCACTGGCGCGGTCGGATGGAAATCCAAATGTGGCGGTTACCCGGACAGTTTACTATTATCGACCCTACGCGGCGCAATCCAAGTCGGACATTCCAGATCTAACGGCCATCATCAACGCTACAATTACCGCTACATGGCGCTATAGAGGCGATTGGATTTAGGATCTACGGCCGGAAACTATCTACCCTATTTGCTCTTTACGGGGAAAGGGCGACGTGGCGATACCTGAGCCGAGCAATGCAGATTCAACGGTCAGGGATGCACGCAAGATTTGAAGACGAGGTGGTGGCGCTGGTCACCGGAGTTGGGGAAGACGAAGTGGTTGACGGTGCTCCCGAGGGTCTCCGGCTAAATGAAGCGGTCCAAGCGATGCAGCTTGGCACGGGGAACTCGAAGAGGGTCTCGGAGGCGGCGGGGAGTGACGGTCGACGGCGGTGAATGAGGAACAACCGAGGTGGCGACAGTGCCAACTTCGGCGAGCTCGGGCGCAAGCTACGGTGTACGGGAGTGCACGAGTGAGTAGGCAAAATGGGCGGAGTGAAGTGCTGCATGCGGAGGACTTTATCTCCCGCTCGGATAAGCCTCGGGTCGCGCGCAAATCTCTGACGAATCCTCGGTGGCCAACGGGCGACGGCGGTGCACAGCTCGCACTCTCCCGAGATGGTGACGCGATCCGGGCCATCCAATCGTCTGATCCAACGGCACAGGCTCGGGCGAAACGGTATTTGGGCACGGCCATCAGATCGAAATCCGACGGTGCACACGAGCAGGCGGCGTGGCTAACGGCCCGCGGAAGCGGCGGTTAGGGTTTGGCTGGCGCGAGCACAGTGTTGGGCACTGTAGCAAATGGATTTTTCCGGTTTCTCAATAAAAACAAATCTAGAAAATCAAAGTAATTGTTTAGGGCATTAAAAATACCCAAAAAATTCTAGAAAAATTCCAGAAATTATTTCAAGGCATTTAGATCTTAAATAAAATATTTTTATATATTTTTGATAACTACTTTTATGTTATTTAATTATTCAAGAGAAGGATAAATTTAGATTAATTTCAATTACATCCAAAAATTCACCAAAAATTTAGATAAATTCAATTAAATGCAAATTACTCCAAAAATTTAAATTAGGCCAAATTTTGGGATGTTACAATGGTCACGCCAATGGCCAGCTGCTCCTGATAGAGGAAGAATGGCAAGCTCGCATGAAACAACGTGACCGAAACAAGTCATCAGGCAGCAAGAGTGAAGGAAATAACTCCGGCGGCAAGACACCTCACTGGCGCCCCAAATCAACTGCCTCACCAAAGGGAAGGAGACAGTGGGGGGTGGCATCACACGAGATTTCTCCAAGATCAAGTGCTACAATTGCAACAACTACGGGCACTACGCAAAACTGTGCCGAAAACCACGACGTGAACGCAAGAAGGAAGCCAACTTGGTATAAGCAGAGGAAGAACAAACTCTACTCATGTCAAAGTCTTGTGCATTTTCATCGGCAGGTGTTGTATCATTGAACAACACCCCTAAGGCCGAACAGGTTCATCTCAATGAGACCTGTGCACAAGAAGTGAATCTCCATGACAGGGGTCCTGACCATGCTTCTGATGTATGGTATTTGGATACTGGTGCTACGAACCACATGATGGGTACCAGATCCATTTTTGCCGAGCTTGACACCAACATCACAGGCACTATGAGGTTTGGTGATGGCTCAGTGGTGGAGATACTTGGGCGCGGCGTCGTGTTGTATGCCTGCAAGATTGGAGAGCACCGTGCTCTCGAAGGAGTGTACCTCATCCCCAAGTTGCGCAATAATATCATCAGTCTCGGGCAATTGGATGAGCAACACCATAAGATCCATATTGAAGACGGAGTTCTATCAATTCGTGATCAAGAACAAGCTCTGCTTGCCAAGGTATCTCGTAGTGCCAATCGCTTATATACCTTAAAGTTAAGAATTGCACAACCAGTCTGTCTATCTGCATCTGCGAGTGAGGAGGCTTGGAGATGGCATGCCCGTTTCGGCCACCTCAATTTCCAAGCCTTACGCAGATTGTGGCAAGAAGATTTAGTCAGGGGACTTCCTAAAATCGATCAAGTCAACCAACTCTGTGATGGTTGCTTGGCGGGGAAGCAAAAGAGAAGCTCATTTCCTGCAGAAGCATCTTTCCGGCCGCGTGAAGTACTCGAATTGGTGCACGGAGATCTGTGTGGTCCGATTGCTCCCTCCACCCCGGGAGGCAAGAAGTATTTTTTGCTACTCGTCGATGATAAGAGCCGGTACATGTGGATTCGGCTGTTATCTTCAAAAGATCAAGCGGCGGGTGAAATCAAGCGTTTCCAGACTGGCATTGAGGTGGAGACAGGTAGAAAGCTAAAGGCTCTCCGCACTGATCATGGAGGCGAATTCACCTTGGTGGAATTCACAGAGTACTGCGCAGATCATGGAGTTAAGCGATACCTCACTGCCCCGTTCTCGCCACAACAGAACGGCGTTGTCGAAAGGAGAAATCAAACGGTTGTGGCCACTGCTCGAAGTATGTTGAAGGCAATGAATATGCCTTCGTACTTCTGGGGGGGGCAGTCACAACGGTGGTGTACATCTTGAATAGATCGCCTACAAAGAGCCTTGATGGGGAGACACCGTATCAGGCATGGCACGGGCGACGACCCTCAGTTGAACACCTGCGCACTTTTGGCTGTGTTGCGCATGTGAAGGTGACGAAGCCGAACGTGAAGAAGTTGGATGATCGAAGCACAAGAATGGTGTTCCTCGGCTATGAAGAAGGTTCCAAGGCGTACCGGCTATTTGATCCAGTGGCACGTCGTGTGTGCGTGTCGCGGGATGTGGTGTTCAACGAGGGAGCAATCTGGGAATGGAGCAGTTCCAGTGGAGTTCAGGCGGGAGAAGACCTCACGGTTGAATTTTTTGCAGCTCCTGTTGGTAATGCAAGTGCGACGACAGAGGAAATCATACCGGCGAATTCGGAAGCGACGACAACCACTGCTTCACCATCTTCACTGGGTACTGCTACACCTCAAAACTCAACGGGGGTGCAATTCTATTCTCCGCCAACTAATGCCAGTGAAGGTACTGATGAAGCACCCCGAAGATATCGCACGATTGAGAATATCTTGGAGAATACAGAGCCAATTCTCGATTTCGACTATGGTGAAGAATGCTTGTTGGCAGATGCAGAACCAACTAGCTTTACTGAAGCAGAGAAGATGAACTGCTGGAGAAAGGCCATGATCGAGGGATGCAGTCAATTGAAGGTAATTCCACTTGGTATCTTACTAATCTTCCTCAGGGTCATCGTGCTATTGGTCTCAAATGGATTTTCAAGGTTAAAAAGGATGCAAATGGAGAAGTGATCAAACACAAAGCCAGATTAGTGGCGAAAGGCTATGTGCAGCAACATGGTGTTGACTTTGAAGAAGTTTTCGCGCCTGTTGCCAGAATTGAGACAGTTAGACTCCTCATAGTCTTGGCTGCGCAAAACAGATGGGAGATACACCACATGGATGTGGAGTCCGCTTTCCTCAATGGGGAATTGGAGGAAAAAGTGCATGTGGTACAGCTGCCTGGTTTTGTTGATGAAGCACAAGAGGAAAAAGTGTTGAGGTTAAGAAAGGCACTGTATGGCCTACGACAAGCACCGAGAGCTTGGTATTCGAAATTGGATTCAAGTCTCAGTAATCTCGGTTTTGTCAGATCAACAACAGAGAATGCAGTGTATACCCGTGGCTCTGGTCCTGAGAGGATAATTGTGGGAGTCTATGTGGATGATCTCATAATTACAGGGGCTCAAGTAGCAGGGATCATCAAATTCAAGAAGCAGATGAAGGCTTTGTTCAAAATGAGTGACTTAGGTCTATTGACCTATTACCTCGGAATGGAAGTGGATCAAACTGGTGAGTTCATCTCTGTAACGCAGTCTACATATGCAGGAAAAATCGTTGAAAAGGCAAGGATGGCTGAATGTAACTCATCTCAAGTACCGATGGAGCCCAGGTTGAAGTTGAGTAAGGAAGGCAATGGAGAACTGTTTGATGCAACAATGTAGAAGCATTGTGGGCAGTTTGAGATACCTGGTGAATACAAGACCTGATCTAGCATATTCAGTGGGATATGTTAGTAGATTCATGGAGAAACCAACCACTGAACACTGGGCTGTAGTGAAGCACATCCTGAGGTATGTGGCTGGAACTAAGGATCTGGGTTGTAGATTTGTCGCAAGAGGTGATCAAGAGCCCACACTGATAGGCTACAGTGATAGTGATATGGCTAGGGATATCGTGGACAGGAAAAGCACAACCGGAGTATTGTTCATGCTGGTAAGTAATTTGGTTAGCTGGCAGTCATAGAAGCAAAGGGTAGTAGCGCTTTCTTCGTGTGAAGCTGAATTCATAGCTGCTACTACCGCAGCTTGTCAGGGTATATGGCTGTCACGGTTGATCGGTGAGCTGCAGGAGAAAGAACCGGGTTGCACTGTTCTGAAAGTCGACAATAAGTCTGCAATTAACCTCTGCAAGAATGGGGTATCCATGATCGGAGCAAACATATCGACACACGATTTCACTTCATAAGGGAGTGTGTTGAAAAAGAACAGATAGCAGTGGAGTACATTCAGACTGAAGAGCAACTGGCGGATGTGCTGACAAAGTCGCTCGGCCGAATTCGTTTTCTGGAGCCAAGGAAGAAACTGGGCATAGAGCTGGCGAAGGTGCTCAAGATTAGGGGGTGATTTTGTTAGCTACGTGATGTAATCTTGAGCATATAGAATCTTTAGGAGTTATTGCTCAGCATGCATTTTTTAAGTGCTGACTGAATCAGTCGGAAGTGTCGGCATTTTCAGTATGTACTGCAGTCTGCATTCACGTTTCAGTTAGTGGTGGCCGTGTGTTGAACCGGTCACCAGATTTGCACGTTTTGGTTGTAGATCCGAAAATATCGTTAGCTACTACTGCATGTATGCATGAGAAATAAATGGAACTGAACTAACTCAGAAAACGCTGCAATTCTCGCAGCACCAAATTGCTCTCGTTTCCTCTGTGTTTTTCAAGTGCGTATTGTCGTTTTCCTTCAGACTTCTGTTTCCAGTTCGACATTTTCTTCAGCAAAACCAGAGAGCGATAGTTAGTAGAGCGAGTGTGTTTTCTGTCACTTGTACTTTCTCTCCGCCGCCACGCTGCCCGATGGCGACTGCTGCACGTGAGTCTCGGGCGACGCCGGCGTTGTCGATGACATGTTGGCCGCAAGCGTATGACAAGCTAATGTGCGCAAGTTGTCGTTGAATGTTGCTAGCTCGACTGCTGCTGTGCTACGGACGCGTTGGATGGTGATGTGTACGGACGCTTACCCAGCTGTCCGTCCAGCGTGTTCAGCTGGGACCAAGAATTGATAACTAGATTATATTAAAAAAATAGATAACTATATTATATTTATCCACTCATCCAAACAATTAGATAACTCTAAATTCATAAATAACCATATTTTGTCCAACCTCATCCACCAACCAAACGCCACCTTACATGGATTTGGCTTGGGACGACTTGTTTGGCTTCTCTCCGGACGGCCGGGGTAGTAGGTGCGTGCTTACATGGTTTTGAGGAAATGCTCGCTACAGCCGCATGTATGCTGATGCCTGCGTGCGTGCATATGGACCGTCTGATCTCTCTAGAAGCTAGGCTTCTAGGAGCTGTATGCAGCGTACGCGTGATGCGTGAGGCATGCTCATCGGAGATATTAAAAGGTTTTTTTTTTTCTGTAGTGGCCTCTTGGCGGAAATATTTCATAAAAATAGTCATTATACCGAGGAATTTCAGATCTAATCCTCTGACCGGCATTTTCAATAGAAGGGGAGCGCTTAATAATTTTTCTTATTTTTTATACCGAATCCAGTGGTCAGCGAGAGCTGTAAATTATTTTATAAAATTTTTAGCCAAATTCAGCGATTCGGAACCACTATATTTTTTTTTAAAAAAAATATTCAGCCGCGCAGGAATGTTTTTCAAATATCAAGCGATCATCTGGAACCGCTTAAAATTTAAACTTCTTTAATATCAAGCGGTTCCAGACTGCTTTATTTTTCTTTTCATTTTTTCGCTAGGTAGAAGGTTACTTTATTATGTAGCAAAGCCAGAGCGCATAATTATTTTTTATTTTAATTTCATGCGGAGCCGGACAGCTTAATATTTTTGTTTCATTTCTTCCCCATTGCGCAGAATATTATAGTTTTTGCTGTTGTAACATGCTGCTTCACAATTTTTCGGAAAGTGGCCGCGAGTGATCGAAATTTGCGACAAAGGCCATAGCACAGTGCAAATTCAGCAGACCAGATGCATTGTTTTTTTCAGCCGGCCCTGTCCGATGGGAATTTTTTGTAATTTATTTCTAACGGATTGGAAGAGATGAAAATATTTTTTATTTTTATTCTTTTCTGTGGATTGCGAGCGCTGAATAATTTATTTTTTATTTTTTCGCAAGTGAAAAATCCGATAATTTCTTTGTAGAATTTATTTTGAAACCATGGTATGTTAACAAGTAAAACGATTACATTAGTAGTTTATTGGGTTGTACATAGATGGGTAAATAGTTTTTATTTATATATGTAGTTATTTAGAGTAGTTTATTATAGGATGTATTATTACATATCAATTACTTTCTCGTAGTAGTTAGTTGTAGTGCTTCTCGTAGTAGTTAGTTGTAGAGCATCGATTAATTTTAGAATATTAGATCTGCTAGTTAGTTCTATTTGAGACGTGAATAATGTTTTTTTTGTAGTCCAATTTATTAGTCTAGTACATACTTGCAGTAGTTTGTGTAGTTCTTTTTGTTATAAGATCTATTCCGTGTTATTTAATCAAATGAGTAGCTATAATTAACATCATACTATTTGTAAAAATTATCGTAGGTATGGTTGAGCAAGTAGCTTTTAAAATACAATATGGAGAATGGGCTCCAAAGATAGGTGTAGAAGGGGTTGATTTATTTGATTTTCTATATGTGACAGCCAGTCTATCATGTGCAAAGTAACATCCATGGGACATTGTTATATGATGGTTGTACCATTTGTTCTTGTTGGACCATATGTTGCGCGAACAAAAGTTGCACAACGTTGATACTTGTCTATGGCAACACAAGTACTAGGAGTTAGTGGAATTGAAGGGACCAAACCCATTTGTGTGAGGGGTTTCTTGGGATTCTTCCCACTTCATCTCTCTTTTTTCGTTTCATTTCTTTGTTCCGCAGTGGGAAGGACCCCGTGGTCGGATGTCTTTATTTCCGACTACGGACGAGACTTCCCTGGGCCTTCCCCAGCTCCATGCTCGGGACTCTCTCGGTCATGGACCGAGAGATGGTTCTATTTGAAGAGGGGCGAGGACGGCGCGCTCGCTTACGACGGAGCGCCCATCACAGGCAAACGCCAGACCCCCAAGGCGGACGACCTGACGATCGATTAGGAGGTCATCGCCGCCATCCACATCTGCGCCACTCGCGGTCTCACTGGGCAGGCCATCGTCAATGACTTCTTGTGGAACCGGGTGTTCCCTCTGCGAAAGCGGCTGCATCCGTTCTATGAGATCAAGAGTCGTGACGACCCCACCCGCGAGGGCACGTCCGGTAAGTTTTCTCGAGCAGAAGCTTATTTGAGTCCAGTCTTGAAACCTTCTTACGACCTTGTTCTTTCAGCAGCGCCAAAGGAGTCTTGGGTAACAGCTCAGATGACGGAAATGTTCGGGAAGGCGGCGTTCGATTATTCCATTGACGAGCCCGTCCCGAGGAACATGCCAAGGCGGAGCACCAAGGTAAGTGTAACGACCCCCATGTTAGCACATAATGCCAAAATGAGAATCTAATGTGCACACAGTACTAGTCCCTGGATCAGTAGCTAGTACGCACATTTACAACAATTAAATTCACAACCATACATTATATTAATTAAGCGGAAACTAATAAACACATAAATCTTACAACTCAGAGTATATAGCAGCAAAAGAAGCAAAGCCTTGTAGTGTGCCCATCCATCCCGCAAGCAACTAACCAGGTATACATCCCTAGAAAAGATCACGACAATAAGGATCCCACAACCTGCGACGAAACAAACCTTCGAAGCTTCGCTAGCATTACACCTAAAAACCACAAATTAAGCAAGGGTGAGTACTTTCGTACTCCACAGGACTTAAGGTGGTATTTGCAAATGCATAAATGCAAGCCAAGTCAAAGGAGGCTATTACAGTTAATTTGCATAAAGCGAAATTGAATTTGTAAATCAAGTTATTTGCAAACGGAATTTGTAAGAGCAAGTTTAATTGATAACAAATAAGTAAAGCATAGTAATACTCACAGTCCTCCATGACGTGAGCGACGAATCATGCAAATCCTGAAATCCATCAATGTCGGCCCTTTGACAAAAAAGACAGTTGCAAAACGAATGATACCAAAACCCATTTTCAGAAAATACCAAAGTCTAGAATTGGAATGACTTCACCAAGTGCCCATGACCGTGAGCGTGGCTAATCGATTAGATTTATACTCTGCAGAGGTGTATAGCTTTACCCACAAGGAAATGATCAACCTTTTTGCCTGACACACGTCTCCTTAGGTGTGCCAGCAAGGCGATCATAAATATAACAACTCACAGTCCTGCATGACGTAAGCATCAAATCGTTCAACAACTAGTCTTTGCCAACACATGGCAAGCGAAAGAGTAAGCAATCACATCTACCATTTATTTATATTTTAATATTTGTGTAACTTTTAAAAAGAAAAATGTAGAAACACCTTTATTAAAATGTGGAATTTTCTGTTGTTGAGCGGATATTTCGATCTGCTCATGATGAACAGCAGAACAGACATGAACATGCATGCAGAGACTGGCCAGTGGGCTGGCGTCAACGTCATGAGACTAACTGACATGTGGCCAAGAAATGCGCTAGAAGGTCAGAAAAATATGCAGCCATAAGAGTGACTGACAAAGACCAGGGCTACTGATATGTGGCCAAGGAGTATTCCGAAGTTCAGAAATATCCACTCCAAAGACCAAGGCATGCATCGTTGTCGTTCTCCTCCATCTCGTCCGCCGTCGTTGGCGACATCTGCAAATATAAATGGCTCCCCATACCGGTTGGCGAATAGAGTGGCGGTGGGTTCGCTATCAGCTGGGACCAGTCGAAGCCCTCGATCGAGGGCACCTGCACCGGGGGCACCACCACGTTTTCCACTGGCACGTAGTCATATGCTGTGGGATCATCGGTTGCTTCTTCCCGTGGAGCCGTGGCGGCTTCGGCGGGTGCAGCCTCCCGGTTGGCGTGCGACACCGCGGCAGCATACACCTCCTGCGGGTCGCTGGTGAGGGCGACGGCGGGCGGCGACTCTGGGAAGTTGAGCCTCGCCCCGGCTCCGGTGCCGCGGAGACAGACGAACGCCGCGTCGAACGCACGCGCCGCCTTCTCCGGCGTGTCGTAGGAACCAAGCCATATTCGCTTGCGGCTGTTGGGCAGCCGGATCTCCGATACCCACTTCCCCCACTTGCGCAGCCGCACGCCCTTGTACTTTCTCTCTGCCGCCACGCTGCCCAACGGCGACTGCTGCACGTGAGTCTCGGGCGACGCCGGCGTTGTCGATGACATGTTGGCCGCAAGCGTATGACGAGCTAATGTGCGCCGGTAAAGGCTGCGCGAGTTGTCGTCGAATGTCGGTAGCTCGAGTGCTGCTGTGCTTCTGTATGCATGGGAAATTGGGGAAGCTCGGGATCGATTGGTGCGGGCCGCGCGGAATTTAAACGGTTCGGTGTGACTCGTCTGGGAGCTGGAAACACAGGAGACGGCGCGTTGGATGGTGATGTGTACGGACGCTTACCCAGCTGTCCGTCCAGCGTGTTCACCTGTCCACGTGTTCAACTGTCCAGCGTGTTCAGCTGGACCAAGAATTGAAATCTTATTTATGGCTGGAGAATGAAATCTTGACGAGATTTTGAAATTTCGGGCGAAATACAAAAAAAAATCGAATCCATGATTTTTGAAATTGCTACAGTAAAAGTTTGAAAAAATTGTACTTGCTACCGTGAAAAAAATGAAATTTCGTTTTTTGTGCGAAATTTCACGAATTTTGACCGGAATTTGAATTTTTAGGGCCGGATTTGGTCCAATAACCAATAAGAAAGTGATCTTCTATTAAAGTTTGTTGAAACAATGAATTTTTGAGATATTTTAAAATTTTGGCAGAAACACTATTAGATTTTTTTTAAATTGTACAAGTTTGATAATGAGTTGATAATTTTATGATACTATCTTGAGCAGTGTAGAATCGTACATAAAAATTTTCAGAATAATTAAAGTTCATTTGTTATCTTTAAAAAATCAAAAATAGACACTACTACAGAAATGATTTTCCTAGACACCAAGGATTTCTTTCCACAGGCGGATTAAAAGGAGAGCCGCCTCAAATGACTGATCGCGGTCCTGGGGGTTAAGAACCGCCTGTGTAAAGGTATCTTCACAGGCGGCTCTCGTAAGAAACCGGCCGCGAAAATATTGATCTCTTCACAGGCGGTGCCCTTTAGATGCCGCCTGTGGAAACTATGCTCTTCCCAGGTAAGGAACCGCCTGGGGAAGAGGCAATCTTTACACAGCCGGCTTTCTTACGAAGCCGCATGCGGAAATCGCAGTTTCCACAGTGATGCGTTAAGCAAGCACCTTAGTTAATTATATTGGCGTCCTAATTAATTAAGGAACCCCTGTGGTGATATTAAGTCTTTAAAGGCGTAGTTCTTAAACAAACCTGTCATCCAAATTTTGTAAATGTTTATCGCATATCTTGTGACGAAGGAGATGCGGTATGTGTTTTTATGTACGTCATCGGAGCATCCTTTGTTCTACAATACCGCAAAACACGAAATCAACGTCCGAGCAATACTCGGTATGAGTTTTTATTGACGACCGGATCATCCGTTACGCGTTACAATGCGGCACTACACGAGAAATCAACGTCCGAAAATACTCGGTATGGTTCTTTTTCCTTTGACGGATCATCCGTAGTCTTTGTATTGCTTGATCGTTATTATTTTTCTGCGAGTCGTTGTCTTAGGGAGCCGCTTTGTGGAAACTTCGCTTTAAAGCTCGAACAGATCGTTCTCTGCGGCGATTCGGTGACCCCAAAATTGTGAAAACAAGGGGGAGCTAGGTTTTGAACTTGAAATCCTTGGAATAGTTAACTCTCTAAGGTAAGAGCATCTCATTCGACATTTGTAGAGGTTTATATATCTTGTGGAGAGGAAGATGTAGTGTAGATAGAATGTGCATGGGAGAGGGTTGAAGCTTGGGAGATTGGCGCCCTCTTTAAAATTAAGTGATTCACTTTTTGACACCACGGTCCTTGTCATAGACTCAGATCGACCCACATGTCATAGACACATCACCAAAACCAACGAATTGAGTGTCATTGGACTAATTTAATTTTCCGTTGAAGCCCTCACCTTCTAGATCTCAGAACAGATCTTGTATCCCTCCCTCTCTAGAGGGAGAGAACGATCCCCTCTCTAGATCTAGAGGAGAGGACCTTACATTCTTTCGTGATTTTAATAAAATCATTTTATAGTATTTAACTTAGGGTTACATTGTTAAAGTTCTATCTAAATAATTGACATTTCAATCTGATTTTCTGCTTGAGTTCAAGATGGAAAGGGCATGGATGTACAATGCCCCAAGAAATAAGGGTGTATTCCTCAAAGAGCTCAAACTTTTATTAAAGCCGCTCGGAAGGGCGCTTGGACTAAGAAGGAAGCGGAAATACTTTGTCCATGCAAAGACTGTAAGAACAATGTAGGGTGGGGAGATTTAAGTGTAATCACAACACACCGATCATGAGAGGTTTTATAGAGGATTACACATGTTGGTCCAACCATGGCGAAACAACGTACATCGCAAACAACCGATGATGTTGATCCGATCTCGTGGATGATCGAAGTCGCGAGGCGACTCGATGGTTTGGGAGATGAAGCTCACGTGCAAGCTCGTTTGCTAGATGATGGTCGCATCGCTGATGTAGAGGAAATGTTGCGCCATGCCGAACCACAGGTTTTAAAGGAGATGACAGGTTTAGATAATGTCGATGCGTTACACAAAGCAGCGAATGATCTGTTATATGAGGAATCAAGGGTTGTCCTCCGAGTTTACGGTGTTGCATACGGTGCTGATGCTTCTACGGTTGAAGGCTAGCAATGGATGGTCGGACAAGAGTTTCACCGATCTGTTGAGGCTCTTGGCAGAAATACTTCCGAAGGCTAATGGATTGCCCACCTTGCCGACGAGCACTTATTTCGCGAAAGCTTATCACTCCGATGTCATTGGATGTGCAAAAGATACATGCATGTCCGAACCATCAGTATCCTCTTCCGTAAAGATTACACGGACTTGGATCGATGCGGTGTGCAAAGCGAGCGGTATAAGAAGAATGATGACTCCCACGACGATGATGATTCTTCACCTAGCACTACGAAGAATAAGAAGAACAAGAATAGTACTCTGGTAATAACGAAGATGACAGTCTTGAGCACGGACAAGAAGAAAAGAATCCTGCGTTGGTGATGTGGTACTTGCTGTTATTAGCCGCTGAAACATTTGTACTCGAATGAGAGGGACTCGAACTAATGGGTTGGCATTCCGACAAGCGCAAAAAGATGGAAAGATTCGACACCCGGCCCGATGGTAGACAATGGAGAAATTTTGATCACATGTATCCAGATTTCGGCAACGAACCCAAGAATGTAAGGTTCGCACTGAGTACCGATGGTATGAATCCTTTCGGTGAATGGAATGCCACACATAGCACTTGGCCAGTAGTCCTGTCCATCTACAACCTTCCTCCATGGCTATGTATGAAGAGAAGGTACCTAATGTTGTCCATTCTTATCCAAGGTCCGAGACAGCCTGGAGTAGATATTGATGTGTTTCTCGAACCACTGATGGAAGATATGGCCATGTTGTGGCACGATGGGGTCCAGGTGTGGGATCAGTTCCAACAACAGTACTTCACACTAAAAGCCATTATTTTTGTTACCATCAGTGATTACCCCGCCCTGCTAGCCCTATCGGGTCAGATTAAAGGGAAGACAGCTTGTGTAGTATGCATGGATGAAACTGTGTCGACGTTCCTTCCATGCTCACAGAAGTTAGTGTACATGCGGCACCGCCGTTTCTTACTGAAAGTTCACAAATACCGCAAGATGGGCAAGTATTTTGACAATACGGTTGAGGAAGGTGTGGCTCCAAAGCGCCATAGCGGGAAAAAAGTGTTTGAAATGGTCCAGAACATCAAGGTGGTTTTCGGAAGAAGCCGTCTGAGGGCCAAAAGAGGGTCGAAAGAGGAAGAATACCGATGAGGAGGTTCCTCCGCTTTGTTGTCTGTTCAAAAGATGTCAATTTTCTACAAGTATTTGCCCTCTTCGAAGGACTTGGAAATTCGCCATAGCATCGATGCCATGCATGTCATAAAGAATGTCGTGGCGTGCTAGGTCTCTTGTTGGACATTCATTACAAGACAAAGGATGGTCTTAAAGCTCGTAAAGACTTAGTAGTACTTAAAATCGGAAAGAACTACACCCTCAAGAAAGAACACATGGAAAGTATTACCTTCCCCAAAGAAGCTACTCTCGACGGTGAGGAGAAAAGATCGATGTGCAAGTGCTTACGTGGCGTCGAGTCCGTCTCGTTATTCATCCAACATCAAAAACCTAGTATCGATGAAAGATTTAAAGATGAGTGGTATAAAGTCTCACGATTGCCACGTCATGATATTTAAATGCTCCCAATTGCAATCGAGGTATCAACTCAATATTTGTAAAGGTGGCCATCACATGGTCAGTGTCATTTCGCAATGCGATTTCACGAAGGTGTCGATGATGAACAAATTGAGCTATCTGCGAGAACTACATAGTGGAGACTATAAACCAACTTGAGATGTGCTTCCCTCCATCCTTTTTCGATATCATGCCGCACCTCTTGGTTCACCTTGTCGAGGAGGTAAAGGCTTTGGGACCATATTCTTACATTTGGATGTTTCCATTTGAGAGGTGGATGGGCTTGCTTAAGAGCTTACAACGGAATCATGCTTACCCAGAGGGTTCCATTATTGAGGGCTACAATACTGAGGAAGTCATTGAGTGTTGCACGGATTACTTCATGCCCACGGAAAGGCCGATTGGTGTGCCTATCGCTCGACATGAGGGGAGGTTGACTGGTAAAGGGACTAAGGGAAAGAAAAGATTCATCGACCATGAGTACAAGAATATGGACCAAGCACATTTCACCGTCTTGCAACAGCTAAAGATAGTGGAGCCGTATGTGGAGCAACACCTGGAAGAGCTTGAAAGAGAAAATCCAGGACGCCAAGTTGATTGGATCCTGAAAGAGAATAAGCGCATGTTTACCACATGGTTCAAGAACCAAAACATACCAGATGGTGAGGACGAAGAAACAGAAACATTGAAAATGTTGGCTCATGGCCCATCAAGTCTGGTAACATCATGGCTAGCGTATGACATCAATGGGTACACGTTTTATACCATTGAAAAGGACAAGAAGACGATGGCCCAAAACAGTGGCGTTCGGGTAGAAGCCATAGATGCGACAGGGGAGAAGAACACCTACTATGGAATCATTGAAGAAATTTGGGAACTCGACTATGGAAGGGATATGCAGATCCCGTATTTTTTGCAAGAATCGGTCAAACATCCTAATGGTGTGGAGGTGGACAACTATGGGTTCTGGCTATAAACCTCAACAATCTTGGACACAAAACTGACCCCTGGATACTAGCTTCTGAAGTCTCGCAAGTTTTCTACATAGCTGACCCCAGTAATAAGAAAAGGAACATAGTTGTTCCCGGAAAACAAAGGATCGTTGGAGTTGACAATGTGCACGACGAGGCAGAATACAATCAGTTCGACGACCTACCGCCTTTCGGAGATCCGGAGAGGATCAAACTTGTAGAAGAAACCCTCGATATTTCAATGATGCCATATATGCGTGATGATTGCGTCGGAAAAGTTGTTAAAGGCAAATAGGGACACGTTGTGTAAAAACTTAATATGTATAGAACTTATATTTTTTATTGGAATTGAGTAAAACTGTTGCGTGAAAGTGCAGGATGGTACGGTAGGTAATTCGCTATTAGGCGGATCATCACGTAAATTGAAACCAACAAAGGCGAAGAAGCCAAGCACTATTCGTCCGGACAATAATCCGATGCGTTGTTTCTCGACTTAACGGAACGTCCGGTATGTGAATCTTAGCCGAGGCCTCCGTCATCCGCATTCGAGGCGTCTTTATCTTTTCCTATACGGATCGTCCGGTCTTCGTATTGTCGCCCTCATCGTTATCGTGACTACGCTAGGTGCTTTGCACCGCTAGACAAGATGATCCGATTCTTTTTTCCTCAGCAGGCCGGACCATCCTGCCACCGAGTCGAACAGAGGCATCGATCCGGTCAGGAGATGTTTCCGATAACGGATCATCCGGTATGATGATCTTAACCTTATCCAAAACACGCCGTACATTCAGAGGACCGCCTGTGGACCTTTTACATCGACCGCACCTAACTACTCCTCTCTCCACGCCGTCTTGCGCCGCAGCCCGTTTCCGTGCCTTGCGACGCCGTACTCCAATCCTCCACCCGCCTCGGCGCCGCCACACGCCAGTTCGCGCCACCCGTTTTGTCGCCGCCGACAAATCCGAGCCCGCGGCTGGCGAACGACTCTCCTTCACTTTATAAGCGGTGAGATCCACATCCCTCTGGTTTCTTTGGACTCCATTCAAATGCATATGAATACGATGCAAGTTCTTGACATTCAACCGTGCAACTTGCAGATGGCAGGAAAAAGGAAGGGAAAAGAAGTTGTTGTCTTGGTGAGAAGGCTAAGAAGTCCAAGTTCTGAGATGCGTGAGCGAGTGAGATGGCTGCAGATGCTAACTTGGCTCGAGCATGCGGGGCGTGGCCGCCAATTGCAGATTAGAGACACCTGAGTCGTCGGAGAGAGGGGTCGAGAGGAGGGGGGCACTCAATTCACAGAGGGTGGTGCGGCACCTCCTCGTCGTTCTAGCCGCGTGCGCACTCGTGGTGGTTCGACATCTTCCCAGGTGCGTGCTCGTCCCAACATAGTTCCGCATCAGGAGGAGACTAGCGATGAAAAGGAAGAGGACGAGGAGTACCATGTGCCACATCCTGACCCTGAGATAAGACTTAGAGACCTTCGGAACCTCTCATCCCGGAGGGTAAAGACCCTTCGTTTATCTGATATCAATGTCTGGTTTCCGCAAGCCAGAGAATTTGGAGTTAATAGGAGGTTCTGGACGGTTCTTCAACAGAGCTTCTTTGTTACATACAGAGAGCTCGGGGTCTAGTTGAGCATGCACAGGACGCTCAACTTCACCTCTTTGTAGAGGGCCGCGGGTGGGGTGGACGTTCAGAGACACTTCGACCATTTCGAAGGTCTTACCAGGCTGTTGACAGAGTTCGACACGGTAGTGGAAAAGTGGGTCAGAGACTTCTACGCTTCTGATTTGGATCGACCGAACACGAGATACATTCAATTCATGCACGACGGAGAACCCCGAGAGGGTGTCTGGGGCCACTTTGCTTGAGTTGTTTGGTTTTGAGGAGGAGCCCGAACTTTGCATCGGTGGTGTCTGTGAAAGACACTTGCCTCGTCGTGCTAAGGCCGGAGGTGTTTCCGACAGATGACCAGATTCGCTTCTGCTCCAAAGCACTGCCGTTCCCGTTGGATCCTTCGCCATCGGACCGTCTCACTCCCGAGGCAAAGGCGGTCCACATGGCTTTGAGAAGTCCTTTGCTGAGGATTGGGAATGCCGAGGCGATCACTAGTTTGCGGCGATGGCTACTTTATTAATATTATAATATAATTAACATAACATTATTAAAAAAAGATTCTCAACATTTGTACAGGCGGACGGCTTAAGAACCCGTCTGTACAAATAAGCACTTGTCTTGGCGGGTTCTTAAGCCGTCACTTTGTACACATGCATTTACCAAAGTGGACGGCTTAAGAACCCGCCAAGCAGTGCTATATTTGTACAAAGGGTTCTTAAGCCGTCTTCTTAAATGTATTTACAAAGGCTGGTAAAACGCTGTGAAAAGTTAGCGATTTCCAGACCTTCACAGCGTCTGGTGAGCAAAACGCGCTGAGAAGATGGGTTATCACCCGCCTGTGAAAAGCATTTCTGTAGTAGTGAGAATGAACATAATTGAGACAGTTACCTTGTCAGAATTTTATACATTTTCTCAGGTGTGATCATAATCTACAATTTTTATGAGAGATTAAAAATTGCCTCAGTACCATTATATAAAATTTTCAAAAAATTTTAATTTTTTTGTTTGCTCAATCAAATCTATATAACCACTAAACTTTATTTGTTATATTATATTTGAAAAATCAAACAGAGAAAGAACATAAATGGTATTGTGCCTTGTAAGAATTTTATAAATTTTGGTTTTTTTATTGAAATTTCAGAAATTTCGGTAATAAAAAAACTGGATTTGAATTTTGAACGGATTTCGTCTAAAATAATGAAATTTCAGATTTCGGCCACCGATGAAATTTTATCCAAAACGAAATTTGAATCCTTGCCGTGGGTGCCTTTGCGGAATTTAAATGGTTTGGTGTGTCTCGTCGGGGAGCCGGAGCCACAGGAGACGACGCATTGGATGGTGACGTGTACGGACGCTTACCCGCCTGCATGCGTGCATATGGACCGTATGATCTGTCTAGAAGCTAGACGACGCATTGGATGGTGTCTAGAAGCCTGCGTGCGTACGTGATGCATGACGCATGCTCTTTGGAGATATTAAAAGGTAGTGTGGCTTCCATCCACTAATGAATAGAAATTTAACGATTATCAAATGTCGAATATTATATCTTCATGTTGAAGTATAAGTGAATTGTCCATCTTTCCTCACCAGCTTAAACTTTTAGGTGAATTGGCTGGTGCATGTGACTCAATACTTACTTCATATATTTACTGAACATAATAAGCAATATTCGAAGGAAGATGAGAAGAAGGCACAAGTTTAGTTGAGAAACAGGCTGTTGAAATATTGGAGTTGATATTACAATCGAGTACTAATGCTAATTTTAAATGAGAATCATGATATTCTCGACAAGTTTGTTGAAGATAATCTGAACAAACTTGCTTTGCACCTCATCTTATCGTGTCAGCACTATCTCAATTTTGCTCACTAGACTGATTTGTTTTCGTTGCATCTTTTCCGGCTTTGGTTTATTGGTTTAGAGTTAAATCAGCAATTGGCACAAATGAATTTGCGCTACAAAAATGAGGGAAGGTAAAACCTAACAGGTCTCTTTCTTCGTATTCTTTTCTATTCTACTAAGCTACTGTCTTCCTGTATTTGTTTTTCCAAGTGGGATGTTCATGCATTATATATGATCATGTGAATTGCGTGAAACACTATTCATATTGATGCTGAATGAATGGTGATGTTCGAAAATCCATTTAACTCTGTATGTTTGTGTGATTTTGTATGCTGTGAAGTGCATTATACATGCCTATTTGATTTTTCCTCATAGATATATTGTCAGATTGCCTTCAAAATAGACGATGTGGTTTACACTAGCAAAAATAACGCGCTATGCTGCGCCGTTTTAAAGATGATCTATTGGTATGAACATATCATCTAAAGTAGTGGGATCATAGTCTTAAACCTATGATATATGTTTAGATGGACAAAGTACAGATATATGTTCGGTGTGAACAACGAAGAAATATTGTTCCGTTTATAGGCCTAAATGGTTGTATTTTTGTTTTTTTACGTAATTACGATCTCCTTATTTTCTTTAAAAAAAGGGTCGCTAGGACCTATCGGCGAATCTATGAACCGATTTAAATCGTCGGTCAGTGTTTTTTGTTTTTAGGCTAAAACCGAAGAGAGATATAAATGTAATTTTGTTTGTATTTTTTTTTGTGTTAGGACCCGTTGGCAAACATATGAGCTGCTATAGAACTTCGACGAATCTGCGTTTTTTTAGAAAACCGTATTTAGCCAGGATAACGCACTACGCTACGTCGCGTATGACGATACAACACGAAAAATTTGAGAAATCTGGTTGTATTTTTGGTTTCCATATTTGTTTAAAAAAATAGGTCATTAGGACCTGTCGGCGAATCTATGGGCTGCTATGTTCCGTTTATAGGCCTAAAAGGTTGTATTTTTGTTTTTTTGCGTAATTATGATCTCCTTATTTTCTTTAAAAAAAGGGTCGTTAGGACCCGTCGGCGAATCTATGAACCGATTTAAATCGTCGGTCAGTGTTTTTTGTTTTTGGGCGAAAACCAAAGAGAGATATAAATGTAATTTTGTTTGTATTTTTTTTTTTGCGTTAGGACCTATGAGCTGCTATAGAGCTTCGACGAATTTGCGTTTTTTTAGAAAACCGCGTTTAGCCAGGATAACGCACTACGCTACGTCGCGTATGACGATACATCGCGAAAAATTTGAGAAATCTGGTTGTATTTTTGGTTTCCATATTTGTTAAAAAAATATCTGGTTGTATTTTCGGTTTCCATATTTGTTTAAAAAATAGGTCGTTAGGACTGTCGTGAATCTATGGGTTGCTATAAACCTTCGACTATAAATTTGCGACGAATCTGTGTTTTTTTACTGTAGATGAAAAAAGCGACGAAAACATTTTTCTCAGGAGGGAAAAACAGAGAAAGGATCTAGTTTTTGTTTTTGGGCGAAAACCGGAGAGAGATATAAATGTAATTTTGTTTGTATTTTTTTTGCGTTAGGACCCGTTGGCAAATATATGAGCTGCTATAGAACTTCGACGAATCTGTGTTTTTTTAGAAAACCGCGTTTAGCCAGGATAACGTGAAAAATCCGAGAAATCTGGCTGTATTTTCGGTTTCCATATTTGTTTAAAAAAAATAAGTCGTTAGGACCTGTCGGCGAATCTATGGGCTGCTATAAACCTTCGACTATAAATTTGTGATGAATCTGTGTTTTTTTACTGTAGGCGAAAAAAGTGAAACGCGAAAAATCTGAGAAATCCGGTTGTATTTTCGGTTTCCATATTTGTTTTAAAAATAGGTCGTTAGGACCTGTCGGCGAATCTATGGGCTGTTATAAACCTTCGACCATAAATTTGCGACGAATCTGTGTTTTTTACTGTAGGCAAAAAAAGTGAAACGCGAAAAATCTAAGAAAATTTGGTTGTATTTTCGGTTTCCATATTTGTTTAAAAAAATAGGTCTTTAGGACTTGTCGGAGAATCTATGGGCTGTTATAAACCTTCGAATATAAATTTGCGACGAATCTGCGTTTTTTTTACTGTAGGCGGAAAAAGTGACGAAAACATTTTTCTTGGGAAAAACAGAGAAAGGACCTAAACGTAAATAGTAAGGGCCTGTTTGTTAGGGCATCCACAATGGTGTCTAGTCAGCTATCTATAAGAAGTCCATATCAGCATCTATCCTATGTGGCAAGCAATTAAATGAAGAGAGAGAGCGCTGCTATCTATAGACCTGTAGATTGTCTATTAATTAAATGAAGAAAGAGAGAGAGCACTCTATTAATTAAAAATAGCTATAGACATCTATATAGATTCACCATTGCAAGGGTTTACTATAGCATGGTATATAGATGACATGGATCTTACAATAGAGAGCAATTATCTTTAATCATTGCGGATGTCCTTAATGTGGAATTTTTTGCTCTTCTGGCCGAAATTGAAAACTTATTTACAGATTTAGCTGCTGTACACACAAAATTGCAGAAATAGCTCCTGTACAGTAAAATTCCGCGTATGCACAGCGCGGATTAATTTTTTAAAATTTTTTCAGCGATTTTCATGGATCCAAAGGTACGGAATAATTTTTATTATTTTTCCCAAATAATTCAGCGGATCCACAGTATGAATAATTTTTTAAAATTTTTTTAATATTCCGCGCCACTCGTCTGCGGATTAATTTGTTTTTTAATTTTTTTTTAAATTTTTTAATATTCCGCGCAGTGCGTCCGCGGAATATTTTCCAAAAATGTTTTTTCACCGGTTTTTTATTTTTCCCGGGTTTTTGTCGCCAGTTTTTTCCCTATGTCGGCCGTACGGCGGGGTTCTTTTTTTCCTTTCCGGTCGGACGGCTTGATTCTATAATTTGATGGGAATTTTTGTATTTTATAAAAAAATGATCCGTATTTGTAGAAATATACAACACGACATACAACACGAAAAAATACGCCGTGCTACTCTGTTGTCATATAATGAACCGGAAAAATTATTATAGTTTTTTAGTGATATGCATCTCACTTACGTATTTTAGTAGCCTCGTGGGGTCCGCCGAATATGGCCAAAAATTACGGGAAAAGCACAGCGCCTCACGCAATGTGGGATACCACTTGATCGGGTCGAGATGGCCGGACGTTGCCCCGGTATTTTGTTACCAAAATCAGAAAAAGCACTCGCGGCCACGAAACCACGGAATCGTGGCCACTTAGCGGTTTTCGTAGCCCCGCGGGACAGGCCGTACACGGTCCAAAAAATATGAAAAAAATCAAGGGTGGCCTACGTAACGTGGGCTACCACTTACGTACGGGCGAGATGGCCAGACGTTGCTCCGGCTTTTTGTTGCGAAAATCGAAAAAGGCACTCGCGGCCACGAAACCATGGAAACTTTTACGACGTCGAAAAATTTTGAAACTTTTTATGGAGGTTCCTGATAAATCAGTGATATTAGCATAAAACTTTCAAATGATTTTAAGATATGAGAAATTTTTTAAAATTCAAACAATACATATATAAGGGCACATACACCGAAAGTTCAGATGATAAAATAAGCAATAGATTAGATTATATTACAAGGGCATTACAGCAGTGACGAACTAACTAAGGAAAGCACTGTTCGTCATGGTGGAACAAATGATCGTTCCGCCTATCTGGGTACAGCCAGAATGATGTAAGACATTTTCTGCATATTACCTGACCCGTTCTAATATTGCGATTTGTCCTCGGACACCGCTCAATCCATACTATGAAAGAACTCCATGGGGATCCGCAGTGCTCCTAGCTGTCGCCGATTGGGTGGCCCATGCCGTACGTCTCGGGTGTATAAGACATAATTTTTTGGTCTTTTTTATGTGGATTTCTGCCCTCCCATATGGGCATGTCATCCCAATTCCCGGCGTCCCCTATGTTAATACCACCCGGTTCCGGATGGTCGTACAGCAACGTCAAGGATTTGTTGCGTGTTGCGGACCTCGGCCGGCTGCTTCCCCTTGTCCCTTCTTCTTCGAGAGGAGGAACCCTCTTGCACCTCTGGTGTATTGTCCGTTGGCGGAGACATGCGGAGACGCCTGCTCTGTTTCGGCTCGCACTGCACTATATGGTGCAGGAGGTGTGTGTTGGGCTTATCCTTGGACAACCGGAAGCGTGCCCTGCAGTCAATGCAGTATGCCCGCTTTGGTCGTTGAAGAACACCATAGGCGTACTCGGGGTCTCGCTTTTCTGGGCGGTAGTGGCACCACGGAGATGGTTGCTCCCCCCAGTTATCCCATGCAGGAAGTCCACGGAGACGTAGTGGCACCACGCAAACGTCGGGGCTTTCAGGGGGCCCTGGAGGAGGTTTCTCCTTTGACTTGAGCACATTCGCAAGTTTCCTTTTGAACTCCTGTGTGCGTTGAACTATTTAGAACTACGGATTTGTGAGTTTAACATGAGTATGACGCATGAAACTCACCGATTGGTTGGCCCCTTGCCCACCGGCCCTAAGCTCTGGTGCGTCGCGCCAATCGTCGCTCCTTTGCCCCTTCCGAGATTGCCTGCGAGAATGAAAATTGTAGGTTATAAATTATAATTACAAATAACTGTTCGTACTTATGAAATAAACTTACGTATGCACTCTTCTTTCTAAAGGCCGGCCAACTGGAGGGGGGATTTCCTGGTGGAGTCCAAATTAGCGCATGACCCTACCTGGGCAGTACGGCTCTACCATATGGCAGAACACGAGGTGACACGTCGTCAACCAGTACGCACTGTCCTGAACACACTGAACTGAAACTCCATGTGGTGCTATAGCAAGCAACAAATCAGGAGTCCAGGGTTGCCATATGATCTCATACTCGTGCAGGGTCTCAAATTGGTCATGAAACTCAGTGTAGACCCTGCGAGGCCTCTCCCTAGCCCATCCCAGGTAGGCAGCTGTCCACCGTAGACCCATGGTGGGAGCGTCCATGGGATGTCCCCTGTAGTAAACATCCTGCATCAGATACGGGTGAATCTCTTCCCGGAAGTATAGGAAACGACACTTTTTTCGTCGGCCTGACTTATTTTCGTCGGCCCAAGAAAACCGACGTATATAAATGCGTAAATTCGTCGGTCCCACAAATACCAACGAAATTAGTTATATTTTCGTCGGTTTGAGCTATCTAGCCGACGAAAATAAGGAACCCCCGCGCGCAAGATTTTCGAAAAATATTTCGGGACCATTTTCGTCGGTCCAGGCCGACGAATTTAAGACACGTGTCACGCATTGCTATTTTCGATGGCCAGAACCGACGAATTTAAGACACGTGTCACGCATTGCTATTTTCGACGGCCAGAACCGACGAATTTAGGACACGTGGCGCCCGGGCATGTATTTTTGTCGGCCTCTGGCCGACGAAAATGCTGGAGGGGAAAAGTTGGCCCACGCCCGAATCTGTGCATGTTCGCTCGCAGCCGCGTGCCCTAGCCGCCACGCCTCGCGCCACGCGCTGCTGCGCCTACTTCGCCACAGCGTCGCCCAGCCTTCGCCCCTCCGCGCCGCAGCGCGCTTCGCGCCTTCGCTTCGCCCACAGCCGCCGCGGCTTCGCCCGTGCCCTGCGCCTCGCCGCGGCTTCGCCTCGCGCGCGCTTCGCCCACAGCGTCGCGCGCCCGCGTCACAGGCCACCGCGCGCTTGCTTCGCCCGCGCGCGCGCGCGCACCATCACCGCCACACGCGCCGCAGCTTGCCCACCGCGTTGCGCGCCCGCGTCACAGCGCCATCGCGCCATCACATGCGCTGCTTTCAAGCGCACTGCCGCAGCGTCGCCACTCCCATGAGCCAGCGCCCGCCGCCCTCTCGCCACGCAGGCGCCCCACGCCGCCGTCCATCAAGTAAATTTCAATTTCTTTGTGGATGTAGAATTGGTAATGTATTTAGTGATTTCGATTGCTCAAAAATATGCCCTAATATCGTTAAAATTAATTGTAATACTGCAAAGCTTCTTTTCCTTCTTTGGGCTGATATTTTGTTCCCCACCTACCTCTCCTCATCCTTTCGGTGTGTGGCTGCCATTCTCCTGCGGTTCCCCAATCCAGTCTCCTGCGCCTCCTCTCCACTCCATCTTTGTCTTTGCCCTGCCGTCCCCCGCCTGCTGACCCCGATCGCCGCTCCCCTGCCTTCCTCCTGGCTCGGCAACAACAGAGGAGCAGCAGAAGACAGCGCCCTCCTCCAGTCACGGCGGCCGTGGCCTCCTCCTCGATCAAGCAAGAACAGGTTTGGCGCCTCCGGCTCAATTGCCGGCGGTGGTCACCTCCTCCTACCGGCAGGTGGCGCTCCAATCCTCCCCCTTTCTTTCCTTGGTGGCGCCCTCCTCAACAACCGAGTAGCAGTAGCAGCCTGCGGCCTCCCCTCCCTT
Source organism: Guadua angustifolia (assembly GCA_036346375.1). Classification (NCBI taxonomy): domain Eukaryota; kingdom Viridiplantae; phylum Streptophyta; class Magnoliopsida; order Poales; family Poaceae; genus Guadua; species Guadua angustifolia. Next base: position 8,393,993 of record CM070510.1, on the reverse strand, counting down.
CTGGCTTGGTGCAAGAGAGCAAGAAGACCCGCAATTCCCTCCCTCTTGCCTTCTTGTGGTGAGAATCAATTGAAAGTCAGATTTGGTTTATTTGTGCATGCCATGTGTTTGTTGAAATGCCTAGCTAGGTTCTCATGAGATGAAATGGTTGTGCATGCCTGTGTGTGATGAATTGGTCATGAGGGGTGTTACAGGGTGTTCAACAACTAAAACATTTTTGTTTAGCAACTGAAGATCTTCATCTCCTACAATTTCTGTTCGTTCATACAGCTCAGGAGCACTTCCAACTGAAATGGATTGCTATTCATTTGCTCATGTAGCACATGTTTGGGATTATTAGGATGGAGGATTGAGTGCTTGGATTCCCATAATGATACCTTCTGCTAGTACTTTAGCAAAACTGAAATGGTACCATTTTCAAGTAATATGCTCCCATAATCATGCTTGATTTTGAAATGGTACATTGTTCTATTGCAGCAAATAAAGTTAGGCTCATAGTTAGTTAACTTATTCAAATAATTTTCTCCCAATGAGTTTCATTGCAAGATCACTGCATTGCTTATCATGTTAGTGTCATAGGTTCATAGTTAGTTAGCTCTGGTTCAAGCTGCAATGGAATTGAGATGAATGTCCAGAAATGTTAGTGATTTGTCTTGCATTTCTTTTTATTTTTGCTCCGTTATTTATTATGAGTAAGCTTGTTGTTGTGTTATTTTTTTTTGCTTCGGTGTATAGAGACTGCGATAAGTGTTCATGAAGTATTGATTGCGAAATATTGGTTAATAAATAGTAGTTGTATATGTATTGTATATGTGGATTTGTTACTGATGCATACCAACTACTTATGTATACCAGTATTAGATTCTCAAGTTGTTTGAAATGTTGATTATATATATATATATACACACACACACACAAGCTTCCATTAGTATGAATGATTAGTATTTATCTCTAGTGATTGGTAATAAAAAGGGGTAGTAGGAGAAGATTAAGAGCAGAAGGTGGTGGTCTTCTTGCTCCCTTATCTAATCTGCCCTTCTCTTTGACTTCATTGGATGGCAGCCCAGACGATTGCAAGCTCAAGGAGAGTGTCTTGAGGTGGTCTCGACCCAGCGTTGCCTCACGTGTCGATGCGAGCAAGTACATCGAGTTGTGTGCCTTATTGAGTTGTTCGTTGTTATTTATCTGCTCATGGCTAATCTCTATTGATTGTGGCAAGTATGAGTTATATTGGTGATCGTCCCTCAGGGGCGTGATTAGCTATTGGATTCGATTGGTCATTAGTAAGCCTTAATCTCGGTAAGTTCTTGTACTTTTGTTAACATTCTTTGTGAGTAGCGAGTATGGGGTACGTGGATACTCGTACTTAATTATGCCCCATCTGGGAAAAGGAATTGAGTGTGTGTGCGAATAGATTAGATGCTTATGAATGTGAGACTTTGGGCTATATTTATTTATGTGTGTGGTTATGGTTATGAATGTGAGAATTTGGGCTATGTTTATGTATGTGTGTGGTTATGGTTATGAATGTGAGAATTTGGGCTATGTTTATGTATGTGTGTGTGGTTATGGTTATGAATGTGAGACTTTGGGCTATATTTATGTATGTGTGTGGTTATGGTTATGTTAGTTTTGACGATGAATGAAGGGTTGCATTTTTTCATGTAAATTGCATTTGTGCATTCATAATGGAAGAGGCGACCCATTCTGATGCGGGCCTCTGTGTTCACACGTAGTGAACATGAAAGTCCTACCTCGTAGTCCCATTCATCGAGGTGAATAGGAGCGAGACAGTAAGAGTAGGCACCTTCCACGGGATGGAAGGGACATGAGGGTGCACACCGACGGTGGGCACTTTCAGCGATCTGCGTGCGTGCATGGAAATGAGCATTCATGTGCATTGCATCTTTAATAATGAGTGTTGTGGTAAATGGTGTGTCATATGGATGTTGATTATGGTAATTGAAGGTTGAGTCGTGACTCAACCCAAAAAGGGGAGATTGAATTGAATTTGATGAAGTAGCGCATTTCTTTGCCCTGTGAATTATGTTGTATGAATATCATGGAGTGAAGTCGAGTTATAAACTCAAATGCAATAGGTGAAAATGGTTTGAGTTGCAACAACGGAGTGGTTGAGTCGGGAGACGTGGTGATTTAGCGTTAAGTAATGGTTCTTGGGTGTTGATTGGTTTTATTACCAAGTTGATGGCTTGTTTGCAGTAACTTTCCTTTTTGGTATGGTCAAGTCATTGCTTTAAATGGGTATAAATGCGTATTGTCCGGATATTGCTTCTTTTGCATTACTTGCTCTTATGGTCAAGCTCTTGTTTACTTGTGATAATTTGGAATCGTTATTCTCGTGTACCTTGCTGAGTCATCGACTCACGCTTGTTGTTTGTGTTGTTGCGGTACCTTGAAACCGCATGCATGGAAGGGGGTAGTAGCACAATCACGTCTTGCATCATCACCGTCCATTAGGTTGATTCATAGTTTTGATATAAGTAGCTCGAGAAAATTGTTGTGTGGCGCTATCGCGGTTATGTTAAGGAGCTCCTGTCCTGTAATAGTTTATGTGGTGGATTTTCCTAATTTCTTTGGGTTGTGTGATTGGTTAACTAAGGATCTGCTAGAATGATATCATATAATTGCATATGTTTTCTGTCTGCTGAGTGGATGTCCTACTTTCTAGGGAGGTCATGCTGAAATTTTCTAAATTTTGGTGACTTAGTTTTTAGTTAGTTTAGAGAGTTTCAATGTCAGTTTCAACCTTTATTAGTGGTAAAAGGTTTAGTGACTCGTTCGTTGAGTCCTTAGGTCATTTGACCTTCTTGTCGCGTTTTTATTTCTTGGATCTTGTTGGGAACACTCTGGGCAAGAGTGGTTCCGGAGTGTTGTAAGCATCATTTAGAGTCTTTTGGTAGCATTCGCGGTGCGTTGGGCGCCGGGGTGTTACATTAATTGTGCTCAATGCTTGTTCTATATGTTCAATGTTTGTTGTATATGCTCAATGTTAGTATTTGCTAAATGTTGCGTTATAAAATTAATTGTGCTAAATGTTTCCGATGTTAGTAGTATATGCTCAATATTAGTAATGTTAGTACTATATGCCCATTGTTAGTAATATATTTACTCATAATTTCGGTGTTAGTAGTGTATACTCAATGTTAATAATGTTAATTGTGCTCAATGTTATATATGTCCTAGCATCGTTAGTGTTATTTTTTTATCGTTAATGTGATTCCATATATGTTAATAGTTTATGCTTTGCTTTATATTATAATCTCCTTTGAATGATGCCTTACTTTATCTTTGTAATCATATACATATCGTCAAATCAACTTCTCTATAGGTTCTTTCCTAATTAGAGAACCCACTGCACATTGTTGATAAACTGTTGCGGTTGAAACCTCATCACTTACTTGCCCTTGCATGTCCACTCATTTAGTTAAGTAAATTAGGAAAACGAAAACTTGATGGTGGTTCTCTAACTGAAACTTGATGGTGGTTCTCTAATTGAAACTTGATGGTGTTTTTGGACAGCCTGGGGATGAACGATGAAGTATGGGTTTTATGACATGTCATAGTATTTGAGTGAAATTTTATGTGCATAACCTAGTGCGTGGAAAATGGGAGATCGTGCGTGGATGTATAGTGGTTGGAGAAGTAATTCGATGCCCACAAAAGAGTGGATGGTGAATACACAAGCTTTCGTGGATCTTGTGTACTCCTCATCTCCAGGTGGTGGTTTGGCAAAGTGCCCGTGCTCTAGGTATCGGAATTATGCTCGGCATGTCAAATCGATATGGGCGCCATCTATGCAAATATGGTTTCATGCGGGATTATCGGACATGGTATGAGCATGGTGAGGCCCGCAAGAACATATGTCCAATCTGGTCGATGTTTTCGATGACCCGAGAGGATCGGATGGAAGAAATGATGGGTGATTTTATTCAGCGGTTTGAGGATCAACCCGGCCGGAGGTTAAGGAATTCTTTAGTCTTCTTTCAACCGGAAGAACCTTTGCATGAGTCCACGAGTGTTACGCACTTCTTTGCCGTGACACGACTAATGGCTATCAGATCAAAATACAACTTCTCTATAAGTTGTTACAATGATCTGATTGATTTCATATCTGAAATTCTACCAAAACCTCATAAGATGCCAAAGGACTTCTACAACTCCAAAAAACTTCTATCCGGTCTTGGAATGCCTTACCAGAAGATTGACGCGTGCATCAATAATTGTATGTTGTTTTGGAAAGAAAATGCAAATACAAATCATTGTACATATTGCAAGAAATCTAGATATGTGGAGCTATTGAACGAAGAAGGAATTGTGCTGCCAACAAGAGTACCAGTCAAGGTTTTACGATATCTGCCTCTCACACCAAGACTCCAACGGTCGTACTTATCAAAGTTAACTGCTCAGCATATGAGGTGGCATAAGGAAGGCATACGTATCAACAAAGGTTCTATGGGTCATCCATCAGATGGAGAGGCGTGGAAGGCGTTAGATAGATATGACCCAGATTTCGCCAAAGAACCTCGGAACGTGAGGATTGGGTTGGCCACTGATGGTTTCACACCCTTTAACACAAGTGCAGCCTCATACTCTTGCTGGCCTGTCTTTGCACTTCCATACAATCTTCCTCCCTCGCTATGCATGAAGGATGAGTTTGTATTTCTAACTCTTGTCATACCAGGCACGATCATCCCGAAAACATTTAGATATGTTCATGCAGCCTTTGGTTGATGAGTTGAAGCAGTTGTGGAATGGGGTAAGGACATATGACAATAGTAGAAAAGAGTATTTTACTTTGCGTGCCGCATATCTTTGGTCCATACATGATTTTCCTACATACGGCATGTTCTCGGGATGGAGCACACATGGTCGGTTATATTGTCCAATATGCATGGATGATACTGATGCATTTCGTTTGAAAAATGGTGGCAAGTTTTGCTTCTTTGATTGCCATAGGCGTTTCACGCCTCGTGATCACCCATTTAGAACGCAGAGAAATGCATTTCAGAAAGACACAATCATTATGAAGGGTCCACGAAGCATCGTCATCGCCATGAGATCATTGCTTGGCATAATCACTAGTCCTAACAGATGATGGGTTTGAAGGGTCAAAGAAACACACAATTGGACTCACATATCTTCCATTTGGAATCTTCCATATGCTAAATTTCTAATTTTTTGCATAATATTGATGTTATGCATCAAGAACGAAATGTTACGGAGAGCATCATCGGCATTTGTTTTGACTTCAAAGATAAAACAAAAGACAATATGAAGGCACGTAAAGATATGGCGAGATATGTGACCGCCCAACCCTAGAGGTGAGAGAAGATAAAGAAGGGCGTGAGGGAAACCACGAGCTCCATATTGCCTTAAACCGCGTAAAAGAAAGAGATACTTGTGTGGTTGAAGAATATCAAATTTCCTGATGGTTACGCATCAAACTTGAGGCGTGCGGTGAGCATTGTAACTGGAAAGTTAAATGGCTTGAAGAGTCATGATTACCATATTATAATAGAAAGGCTACTCCCTGTAATGTTCCGTGGTTACTTTAAAGAAGAAGTTTGGACAATATTAGCAGAACTTAGTTTTTTCTATAGACAGTTATGTGCTAAGGAAGTATCCACTACAATGATGAGAAAATTGAAGAAGGATATCACGGTGCTTGTATGCAAGATGGAGAAGGTATTCCCACCGGGCTTTATGAATGCAATGCAACATCTGTTGGTGCATTTGCCATATGAAGCGGAGGTTGGCGGTCCTGTGCAATACCGATGGATGTACCCAATAGAACGAAATCTTAAACAAATTAAGACAACCGCTTAAGTAACAAGGCCGAGTTGAAGGATGTATCATGAAGCATTTTATCTCAAGGAGATATCGTACTACACAAGCACATATTTCGCTGATGAACACAACATCAATATTCATATACCACGATATCACAACTCTCAAGACATTCCTGCCAGTAATCTGAAAATATTCCTGTGGAAAGGCAAGGTTGTTGGTGGAAGTTCGAATCACACTCTACCTTTGGAGGAATGGAATGCCACATTATTGTATTTGTATGCGAACATCGAGGAAATGGACAAGTATTTGAGTAAGTATTAGCATTTCTAATTTTCTTTGTTGACCAATATTGTAACTTCAATAAATTTTCGATAGATTGTTTGATCAACAATATTGGAGATCAACCCAACAACCTACCCTAAACAATTGGACAAATTACGGCGTGAAGGTTTACGAGGGGCCCCAATTTTGTGGCGTGGTTTCGACAACATGTAAATTTCTTTCAACACATACAAATATTTCATTAAGTTAAATACATGGTTGAATGAGCGCTCTACCTCTTGCGATGTATGAGTGACAACACCGTTCATGAAGACCTAGCACAGCTATCCCATAGAAGCATTACAAATAAGAGTTTTGGGCGCTATGATGTAAATGGATTTCGCTTTAAGCTCTGCAAAATTTGAAGCAACACATCCACAATTAGCGACAACAAATAGCGGAGTTGTCACTAAAGCCTATGATGTGAATGGGCGCCAAACAGTACTATGGTGTGATTCAAAACATAGTAGAATTCAAGTTCGGAGGAGCTAAAGACTTGAGAGTAGTCTTCTTTTATTGTGGTGGTTTAGTATAGTACCGTGGTAGGGATAAAGCGTAATAACAAAGTTGGTCTGGTCAAAGTTAATCATCAATCACGTCTCACTGGCTATGATCCATTTGTGATCGCTCATCAAGTTGAACAGGTGTATTATTTGTCATATCCATGTACCTTGCAAAACTTGTCATCTTGGTGGGTAGTTCAAAAGGTTAATCCCCCTGGTCGTTTGCCAACTCCTAGAGGCGACGACTATGGTGAAACTGATGTTGACAACACCGTTCACGAAGCATATCAAGCAGATGGTTTACCAAGCTCTTTTCAGGTTGATCTTGGGTTGGGAATTGACGAAATAGTTGGCGATACAACAGATGTTATTGTTGAAAATGTTCGAAGCAAGAAACGCTCTCGTCGTGGTAGTGCACAAAATATTTCCATTGAACCTCCTCAAGATGAGGACTTCTAATAAGTATGCCTACATATCTTGTATTATTTTTGCTAATAACATCTTGTTTTATTTATTAGTTATCCTTTGTTTTGCTAATAATATCTTGTTTTATTTATTAGTTATCCTTCTTTTGCTAATTATATCTTGTATTATTTTTTCATGCAGGATGAGGTCATTTACTCATATCGGCAGCAAATTTCTCTCAAAAGGAAAGAAGAAAGATAGCTCTTCATCTTCGAAGGGCCAAAGTTCATCAGAAGGTTCTCTCTTTAGAGGCTGCAGCTCTCAGCAAAGTCGACGAAGTGCGCTTGAGAGATGCCTTGAAGAGGCTCAAAACGAGGTTGCTCCACCAGTTGAGGCTCGAACAGAGGAGGTAATGTTATATTTTTCCAAATATTACGCTCCTATATAACATTAAACTCACATCTTATTTCTTTGCTATGTAGCAGGAAGCATGGGTTGGTGGGGATGGAGCTGGCCAGGAGGCAGGGGATGATGGGGATGGAGGTGGCCAGGAGGCAGGGGATCGTGGGGATGGAGTTGGACAGGAGACTGGGGATGACGGGGATGGAGCTGGCCAGGAGACTGGGGATGACGAGGATGGAGCTGGCCAGGAGACAGGGGATGACGGGGATGGGGAAGATGAAGGGGATGGTGATGGTGCTGCACCTGTGTTTAGGTTTAGAGGGTCTAACCTGATCAGTGAGGTTCCAACGGACCCTCGGGCACGGAGACAGATTGTGCCACATGGTGAATGGTGAGTAAATGATGCAAATTTTGTTGTCATTTTATGATTACTTATTTTGTAACAAAAAACTTGTAATTTGCAGGCAATGGGTTGATCTTATGTGGGAAGGAAGAAACCGGTTGCGACCTGTTAATGCTAACTTGGGAGGTCTTTGTCGGTACCACTATCCAGGGTTGGTCTTGGTGGGCGGTGTTTCTCAACCAGCAGTGAAGTGGGAGCACTACAAGTTGGCTACAGATGGCCAGCACGGCACTGTTGCCATGCGGGTGTTGGCAGATTTCTGGGTAATATTCATAATTCTCACTTTTCTTGTACATCGTTAGTTTTATAATAAAGATGTCTAATAATATTGTGTTTCCACAATTAGTTGAGGTATCGTTTGCCTGAAGGACAAGAGGAGGCATTGGCAGCTAAGGCGAAATATGTCTTTGAGAATCTTTGCAAAAAGGTAGTGAAGGACATGATGTCCAATGCTCGTATCCAAGCAATATGCTCGTACTACAAATTGTTTAAACACCGGATATGAGCAAGAAGTTAGGCGCTTCTAAAATCTACCTTCGAGAAGATGAGTACCTCTGGTAGACTTGTCTTGGCCGAGAAGTGTCTGATGCTTGGCGAGCACTCTGTGCCCTCTTGGGCCTCGCTTTGCCTTGTGGGCGATCTAGGATGAAGAGGGACAATCGCCAGGCAGGCCCTAGGGTAACACAGCGATATGGCGCCGATGGACGTCTTCGTCTCGCTAAGTGAATTGTATGTTTGTTATATCATATTAGTTTTAGATTATATCTTACAATTGTACTCACTAATACACGTGAACATTGAATTACAGGAGGCTCAAACTGGCGTTGCACCAAGCTTTGTTGAGACGTATCTTCGGGGCCACCACGGACCTAATCCTACACAGCCAGATCAGCTTTGTAGTTCTACAGCTTCACAAAATTTGGTCAGTACAATTTCCAAAATACCAACTCAATGCATTTTTAAGATTTCTCTTAAATTGCATATATTGTAGGCTCGGTATGGAGAATTAATGGTGGAACGTCACGGAGCAGACTTTGATTGGAGGAAAGAGCAGATCGATGATGTTGCTTTATACTCAAGTGGTGGTGGGAAGAAACATGGCAGATTTGCCATGTTCAACGGGATCGTCGATTCGGTGAAGCCTTAGCCGAGGCGAGGTCGTCTTCTTCTCAAAGTAGCTCACGAAGTTCTTGTGATGTTAGGCGGACGAAGAGATGTTGAGGCGACAATGAAAGGCAATGAGGCAACAAGAAGAATTATTGAGACAAGCACAGGAAAGGTTGAATCAATGTGACCAATACATGATTGAATGGCAGAGATCACAACAACAACACATTCAAGTAAGTACATTTGATCCTTTATAAATTCAAATGCTTTAAGTTAAAAGAAATATCTTGAATTGTGCTTCATGAACCGTATAGTTGGTAGCTAGTCGTGAAGTTTAAAATTTACAAATGAAATTGATGTTTTTTACTTTTCAAGACCTTTTATCTGCTCACTTGGGATCGGCTGTCTCACTCCCACCATTTCAACCTCCTTCACCTCCTGCATTTTTCTTCACACCTACAAATATGGTATATTTCATTCCAATTGTTTGGTTATTCACATTAATAGTGGTAATTTTTATAAACTTTTGGGTACATCATACAGGGGCCGCCACCGCCTCCTGGAGCCGGAGGCGATATTGGTAGTAATTCAGGGTCACCATCGGTTACTCAATATTTCAACTCGGTGGCGATGTGGGTAGCGGTCACGACTTCTACGTGTCACCAAGGTAAATTTGTATTTGTGAGATAAATCTGTGGCATGTGTGTTTCCATTCCATTGAACCATATAGCTGGTCCAAAGTCCAAACGAGACTTGGAAAGATTTTGTGAGAGTGAAGTATTATTAGTATGTTGCCAGTTTCAATTCAGTATCCTTGCATGGCCATCCTTTGTCCATAAACAGAAGTCAGACACGAAATCTCCTTGCATGGTCACCCTTTTCTTAAACGTTTTTTTTTAGAAACACAGAGAGAAATATTCATTACTAGTATGTCTACCCTTTTCTTAAAAGTATGTGTTATATTAAGCAAAAACAAAGATTGCTACTGAAAAAAGAAAAAGAAATAACCATTCATACCCGTATTAAATATCTGATACTTGATAATGGAAAGTAATGGCAAAACATAGCTACAAGTGGAAACAGCACCTGTGTCAGAAGATACCAAAGCTGCCTGTGCAATATGAGTTTCAAAAACGTCATATCCAGCTACCTCCGATCCCTTAAGCTCATGGCTTCTAGGGTATAAGAACAAGAACCAAGAAGACACGCCAAAAAAAAATGTGACTGGATGTAACAAGATAAAATTTCTACTGAGCTATATGGCCGCCTGATCACAAAAAAATTAATCTTACAATGCAATGTGTAAACTCATCCATGTTTGGCACTGTACAGTTCAAGCAATACCACCTGTTCAAAACCAGGCGAGCAGAAGGTTGGAATTGTAACTTGACAATACATCACTACATGCATGTGATTTCCCCCTCAAATAAATAATCAAAACAAACACTCGAGCTAAGCTATATATATATATATAAATATGTAGCCTTACAAATTAACTCACAGATCAACCATATGAAATTCTGAAAATCATAGTAAAGATCCATAGCCTTACAAATGAGTGTTTTCTGTTTTTCCATTTATCAGTGTTGTACATTAGTTTTTTTACTATGTTTGACTATTTTGCTGATTGCAGGGATTGATATCCAAAATATTGTGGAATTGCAAAGCAATGTTGAAGTACATCGATTGAGCTTCAAAAATGATGGCTGCGTTGTGTTTCAGGGAACTAAGTTTTTGATGCGTCACCATTGTTGTGTGATGTGGATTAATGAACTTGTGATGTGAACTAAGTCTATAATGAACTTGTGATGTGATCGAAGACTATATGGTTGTTAGATGTGTGATGTGGAATATTTCTGTGAATTGTATGCATGCATTGAATATGTGATATGGTGCTAATATGTGATCTGTGCATCTGTGAATATGTATCTGTGCATCTGTGAATTTCTGTGAATTTTCTGGGATTTTTACAATTTTCTGTATTTTTTTTGAATTTACGTACTTATTTTCGTCGGCTCAAACCGACGAAATTACATGTCGGGCTGGTGGCGTGGCGCGGAGTTGGCGATGTCGAGATTATTTTAAATCGGTTCTTGTTAAAAAAACACTTGCTTCGGCAAAGACCGAGACTCGTCGAGCGTCCAACAGCGTATTTTAAATCGGTTGCTGGGCCGTCAAAAATAGTTGTATTTTCGTCGGTTGCCGTCGAAAATACTACTGTTTTCGTCGGAGTATTTTCGTCGGCCTACTTTCGTCGGTTTGCCGACGAAAATAACGAATTTCGTCGGTTTTTGGCTTGTTTTCGTCGGTTTCTGGCCGACGAAAATGAAGTCGTTTCCTGTAGTGTTTCTTCGTATTCTTTTCTATTCTACTAAGCTACTGTCTTCCTGTATTTGTTTTTCCAAGTGGGATGTTCATGCATTATATATGATCATGTGAATTGCGTGAAACACTATTCATATTGATGCTGAATGAATGGTGATGTTCGAAAATCCATTTAACTCTGTAAGTTTGTGTGATTTTGTATGCTGTGAAGTGCATTATACATGCCTATTTGATTTTTCCTCATAGATATATTGTCAGATTGCCTTCAAAATAGACGATGTGGTTTACACTAGCAATAATAGCGCGCTACGCTGCGCCGTTTTGAACATGATCTATTGGTATGAACATATCATCTAAAGTAGTGGGATCATAGTCTTAAACCTATGATATAAGTTTAGATGGACAAAGTACAGATATATGTTCGGTGTGAACAACGGAGAAATATTGTTCCGTTTATAGGCCTAAATGGTTGTATTTTTGTTTTTTTACGTAATTACGATCTCCTTATTTTCTTTAAAAAAAGGGTCGCTAGGACCTATCGGCGAATCTATAAACCGATTTAAATCGTCGGTCAGTGTTTTTTGTTTTTAGGCTAAAACCGAAGAGAGATATAAATGTAATTTTGTTTGTATTTTTTTTTGTGTTAGGACCCGTTGGCAAACATTTGAGCTGCTATTGAACTTCGACGAATCTGCGTTTTTTTAGAAAACCGCATTTAGCCAGGATAACGCACTACGCTACGTCGCGTATGACGATACGACACGAAAAATTTGAGAAATCTGGTTGTATTTTCGGTTTCCATATTTGTTTAAAAAAAATAGGTCATTAGGACCTGTCGGCGAATCTATGGGCTGCTATGTTCCGTTTATAGGCCTAAATGGTTGTATTTTTGTTTTTTTGCGTAATTACAATCTCCTTATTTTCTTTAAAAAAAGGGTCGCTAGGACGCGTCGGCGAATCTATGAACCGATTTAAATCGTCGGTCAGTGTTTTTTGTTTTTGGGCGAAAACCAAAGAGAGATATAAATGTAATTTTGTTTGTATTTTTTTTTTTGCGTTAGGACCCGTTGGCAAACATATGAGCTGCTATAGAGCTTCGACGAATTTGCGTTTTTTTAGAAAACCGCGTTTAGCCAGGATAACGCACTACGCTACGTCGCGTATGACGATACAACGCGAAAAATTTGAGAAATCTGGTTGTATTTTTGGTTTCCATATTTGTTAAAAAAAATATCTGGTTGTATTTTCGGTTTCCATATTTGTTTAAAAAAATAGGTCGTTAGGACCTGTCGGCGAATCTATGGGTTGCTATAAACCTTCGACTATAAATTTGCGACGAATCTGTGTTTTTTTACTGTAGATGAAAAAAGCGACGAAAACATTTTTCTCGGGAAAAACGGAGAAAGGATCTAGTTTTTGTTTTTGGGCGAAAACCGGAGAGAGATATAAATGTAATTTTGTTTGTATTTTTTTTTGCGTTAGGACCCGTTGGCAAATATATGAGCTGCTATAGAACTTCGACGAATCTGTGTTTTTTTAGAAAACCGCGTTTAGCCAGGATAACGTGAAAAATCCGAGAAATCTGGCTGTATTTTCGGTTTCCATATTTGTTTAAAAAAAATAAGTCTTTAGGACCTGTCGGTGAATCTATGGGCTTCTATAAACCTTCGACTATAAATTTGCGATGAATCTGTGTTTTTTTACTGTAGGCGAAAAAAGTGAAACGCGAAAAATCTGAGAGATCCGGTTGTATTTTCGGTTTCCATATTTGTTTTAAAAATAGGTCGTTAGGACCTGTCAGCGAATCTATGGGCTGTTATAAACATCGACCATAAATTTGCGACGAATCTGTGTTTTTTACTATAGGCAAAAAAAGTGAAACGCGAAAAATCTAAAAAAATTTGGTTGTATTTTCGGTTTCCATATTTGTTTAAAAAAATAGGTCGTTAGGACTTGTCGGAGAATCTATGGACTGTTATAAACCTTCGAATATAAATGTGCGACGAATCTGCGTTTTTTTACTGTAGGCGGAAAAAGTGGCGAAAACATTTTTCTCGGGAAAAACAGAGAAAGGACCTAAACGTAAATAGTAAGGGCCTGTTTATTAGGGCATCCGCAATGGTGCCTAGTCAGCTATCTATAAGAAATCCATATCAGCATCTATCCTATGTGGCAAGCAATTAAATGAAGAGAGAGAGCGCTGCTATCTATAGACCTGTAGATTGTGTATTAATTAAATGAAGAAAGAGAGAGAGAGCACTCTATTAATTAAAAATAGCTATAGACATCTATATAGATTCACCATTGCAAGGGTTTACTATAGCATGGTATATAGATGACATGGATCTTACTATAGAGAGCAATTATCTTTAATCATTGCGGATGTCCTTAATGTGGAATTTTTTGCTCTTCTGGCCGAAATTGAAAACTTATTTACAGATTTAGCTGCTGCACACACAAAATTGCAGAAATAGCCCCTGCACAGTAAAATTCCACGTATCCATAGCGCGGATTAATTTTTTAAAATTTTTTCAGCGATTTTCCGCGGATCCAGTGCGCGGAATAATTTTTTATTATTTTTCCCAATAATTCAGCGGATCCACAGTAGGAATAATTTTTTTAAATTTTTTTTAATATTCCGCGCCACTCGTCCGCGCATTAATTTGTTTTTTATTTTTTTTAAATTTTTTAATATTCCATGCGGTCGTCATGAATATTTTTCAAAAAAATTTTCACGGTTTTATTTTTCCGGTTTTTTTAGCGGTTTTTCCCTCAAATCGGTAGTCTGGCGGGTTCTATTTTTCCTTTCCGGTCGGACGGCTTGATTCTATAATTTGATGGGAATTTTTGTATTTTATAAAAAAACGATCCGTATTTGTAGAAATATACAACAGGACATACAACACGAAAAAATACGCCGTGCTACTCTGTTGTCATATAATGAACCGGAAAAATTATTATAGTTTGTTAGTGATATGCATCTCACTTACGTATTTTCGTAGCCTCGTAGGGTCCGCCGAATATGGCCGAAAAATTACGGGGAAAAGCACGGGCGGCCTACGCAATGTGGGATACCACTTCAGTGCGGTCGAGATGGCCGGACGTTGCCCCGGTATTTTGTTATCAAAATCAGAAAAGGCACTCGCGGCCATGAAACCACGGAATCGTGGCCACTTAGCAGTTTTCGTAGCCCCGCGGGACAGGCCGTACACGGTCCAAAAAATACAAAAAAAATCAAGGGCGGCCTACGTAACGTGGGCTACCACTTACGTACGGGCGAGATGGCCAGACGTTGCCCCGGCTTTTTGTTGCGAAAATCGGAACAGGCACTCGCAGCCACGAAACCACGGAAATCGTGGCTACTTAGGGTTTTTCGGCAGTCACAGGACAGGCGGACATGGTCCAAAAAATACAGAAAAAATCAAGGCGGCCTCATAGCGTGGCCTACCACTTACGTCTGGGCGAGATGGCGGACGTTGCTCGCTTTTGTTGCGAAAATCGGAAAAGGCACTCGCGCCACGAAACCATGGAAACTTTTACGACGTCGAAAAATTTTGAAACTTTTATGGAGGTTCCTAATAAATCGCTGATATTAGCATAAAACTTTCAAATGATTTTAAGATATGAGAAATTTTTAAAATTCAAACAATACATATATAAGGGCACATACAATCAAAGTTCGGATGATAAAATAAGCAATAGATTAGATTATATTCCAAGGGCATTACAGCGGATTTAACTAACTAAGGAAAGCATCGTCATCATGGTGGAACAAATGATCGTTCCGCCTATCTGGTATACAAATGAATGATGTAATACATTTTCTGCATATTACCTGACCCGTTCTAATATTGCGATTTGTCCTCGGACACCGCTCAATCCCTACTATGAAAGAACTCTATGGGGATCCGCAGTGCTCCCAGCTGTTGCCGATTGGGTGGCCTATGCCGTACGTCTCGGGTGTATAAGACATAATTTTTTGGTCTTTTTATGTGGATTTACGCCCTCCCATATGGGCATGTCATCCCGATTCGGCGTCCCCTATGTTAATACCACGGGTTCCGGATGGTCTGCGCAACGCATCAAGGATTTGTTGCGTGTTGCGGACCTCGGCCGGCTGCTTCCCCTTGTCCCTTCTTCTTCGAGAGGAGGAACCCTCTTGCACCTCGGTGTGTTGTCCGTTAAGCGGAGACATGCGGAGACGCTTTGCTCTGTTTGCTCGCCGCACTATATGGTGCGAGAGGTGTGTGTTAGGCTTATCCTTGGACAACGGAAGCGTGCCTGCGATCAATGCAAGATGCCCTTTGGTCGTTGAAGAACACCGTGGCGTGCTCGGGTCCGGCTTTTACGGGCGGTAGTGGCACCACGGAGATGGTTGCTCCCCCCAGTTATCCCATGCAGGAAGCATGAGATGTGGGTGGTACATCTCCGGGTCCACCCAGTTGAAGTACCAGCACCGTTCATCCTCGGCCAAGGGGCACCGGTAGAATCTCCGGTCCGCTAGATCATCGTGGCATGTATCAACCACTGCCTCCAGGCCATGTACGCAAACATCGGGGCTTTTGGGTGGCCCTGGAGGAGGTTTCTCCTTTGACTTGAGCACATTCGCAAGTTTCCTTTTGAACTCCTGTGTGCGATGAACTGTTTAGAACTACGGATTTGTGAGTTTAACATGAGTATGACGCATGAAACTCACCGATTGGTTGGCCCCTTGCCCACTGGCCCTAAGCTCTGGTGCGTCGCGCCAATCATCGCTCCTTTGCCCCTTTCGAGATTGCCTGCGAGAATGAAAATTGTAGGTTATAAATTATAATTACAAATAACTGTTCGTACTTATGAAATAAACTTACGTATGCACTCTTCTTTCTAAAGGCCGGCCAACTGGAGGGGGGATTTCCTGGTGGAGTCCAAATTGGCGCATGACCCTACCTGGGCAGTACGGCTCTACCATATGGCAGAACACGAGGTGACACGTCGTCAACCAGTACGCACTGTCCTGAACACACTGAACTGAAACTCCATGTGGTGCTATAGCAAGCAACAAATCAGGAGTCCAGGGTTGCCATATGATCTCATACTCGTGCAGGGTCTCAAATTGGTCATGAAACTCAGTGTAGACCCTGCGAGGCCTCTCCCTAGCCCATCCCAGGTAGGCAGCTGTCCACCGTAGACCCATGGTGGGAGCGTCCATGGGATGTCCCCTGTAGTAAACATCCTGCATCGGATACGGGTGAATCTCTTCCCGGAAGTACGGACGCCCCACAGGGAAGTGCTCCCAAGACCAGATCTGGAGCAACAGGTAGCAAACTGCAAGAACAGGTTCCCCCGCCCCTATCTTCGTGCAAGCTACGCACAGTCCCCTATATGTGGAACAGAGCACCGTTGATCCAAAACTGTACTGAGGGACCTGGCCGAGGTGGGCGTCGGCCAAAGCCTCTGCTATGTGGATGTAGCTGGGGTTGACATAATCTCCCTGTGATGTAGGGAACAACACCCACCAAGCAGAAGCAGTCTGCGACAAGGTGATTCCTCACCATGTTCTCGGGGCATCGAGGCGGCGCATGTGGCGGCGGCCACGACAATGAACCCCTTTGGTATTCTCGGGGACTGGATCACCAAACTCAGATTGCAAACGTATCTTCGGTCGGGCCTCCTCGGTGGCGGAACTATCGGCATGCCCCGATAGGCAAGCCGGTAATGTACGAAACGTCTGCGCAGTGATGGTCATCTCCCCACCGAAGTGGAATGTGTGGGTCTCCGCCTCCAACGATCAACAAGCGCGGAGAAGAGCGGCGTCATAAGTGTAGGCTTGCGGATGTCCACATCCTGCCGGCAGCGAGCTCCCCTCCTCGAGAGTGGGCTCTTACCGCTCGTCTAAGGGCGGCCAATACTCCCTCGGTGCTCGGAGAACAAAACTTGGTGGCACAACACCTGTAGGCCAAAGCCTGCTACGATGCTTGGCATCGTAGTGCGGGTCAAGCAAAGTCTGCGACTGGGCAGCCATATCCTGCGAGAACGGGAAAAATAAATGAAAATTAATATAGGTAAGATAAAAAAATTAATAGGACATGAAATGTGAACAAATAAAATGTGGTGACTTGACATTAGCACAGTATATGATATTACATAGCAAATTTATGAAATCACATGAGCGGTACATGGTATTGCATTACTTGCACATGAAAAAATTACATGAAGGCACATTATTGTCACGGTCACTACGGATGCGCCGACGAGCCGGCCCTATTAGGGCAGTTCTTCATTGTATGCCCCACTGTCCTACATATACGGCACTTTCGTGTAGCTCGGCCGTCTCCCCGCTGACTTGCATCCATATCGTTACGGATTCGCCGTGGATCGCCATCGCCCACGGCGCTCCGCTTCAAAGCGTCATTCGACACCAAGTGACTTGCCCTCGCCACTCCTGTAATACATGTCCAAGCCGTAGGAGTTGAACTCCAACTCCATGTCCCGAACAGATGGTCGGCGTCGAAGCACTCGAGATGTACGCCACAGTGGACTGACGGAGAACCGCGCACGCCGCATATACATGTGAGCATGGCTTGTGCAACAGTAGTGGCTTGTTGCATGTGCATGTGGCTACATCCCTTATCGTGCACACTTGCTTACGGTAGCCTCTGTAGTGGCCATCCACGAACTTCTCCCGTAGACGGACTTCAAACTTTCGCCTGACTCCATCCATGGTGCGGGCGTCGTGGGAGCGAGCCTTCTCTATTTTCTTCTCCATGTATGCGTGCATACGTTCGAGAACTTGCCTTCCTCGTCTAGATGCCTCTTTGCATTCATCCCCCTGTTCACAAAGTATCCAACGGTCCTGTTCCAGGTCTCCTCCACGATGGCACTGATTGGGAGGGACCGAACACCCTTCAGAACACCATTGTAAACCTCCGACATGTTAGTTGTCATTATGCCGTACCTTGCGCCGTCGGTGTCATGCAGCAGGGACCACTTCTCTAGCTCTGGAGCGTGCAACTGCACCCACTGCGAGAAGTTGTTCACCTGGCCCTCCGTGGACTGCGTCGTATGTTTGGCGGTGTCCTCATCGAGCACTCTCCATATAGCCTCGAACTTCCGCCTCTGGTTTTCCATGCACAGTCTCTTGAATGTCTTCATGATTTCCTTGCTGCGGAACCTCCTATGGTGGTTTCCATGCACCGCGAACCTGCATAGGAGGTGGTTGTGTCCCTCCTTGCATGGTGCTGATGGCGGACATTAACCCAGCATGCCTGTCCGTGATGAGGCATACGTTCGGGCGGTCCTGGACAATAGCTTGCTTCACATTTGCTAGGAACCACAACCAGCTCTCCGTGTTCTCGCTTTCCACGATTGCATAGGCCACCGGGAGTAGCTGGTCGTTACGCGTCGCCGCGATCGCTATGAGTATGGTGCCCCAGTACTGCCGGATAGGAAAGTGCCATCCATGGTCGCCAGGCGGCGATCGTGAAGCCCGAGCGGCCGGCCGAATGCCCAAAACACACTCGAGGATGAAAGTGTTGGGACCCTTCGTGGGGTGTGGCTTATCCATCTTGTTGATGTCGTCCCGAGATTGGCTTCACAATCTGGTGAAGCATCACGAGGACAAGGTTGTACCCTCTTCGTGCGTGCCGTACATCATCTCTATAACTCTCTTCTTCGCCGCCACACCTTGGCGTAGCTAACAGATATCCCACCGTGTTGACCACGTCGGCCATCAATATCTTCGATTGAAACGATCCGTCCGCCCGTGTCCAAGTGAGAAATCGGTGGCCACATATTTGGGCGTGACATTTACGTATTTCGGCAGCTCGGCAATCACACGGTGTGGTCCGTCAGACGGTTATCCTGAAGCCCGAACTCGTGCCCTTGAACTTTTGGGCACGGATCTTACCGGGACACTCAGGATCCATACACTTCACAATGTAGGTCTCCTGATTCGACCTGTACACCCGGTAGGTGCGGCTGATGTTTACCGCATATCTAGCAATTGCCTGCTGGGCGTCACCCTTTGTAGGGAAGCGCTGCCCTACTAGCAGAGTGTCTTGATCGAAGGCCCACTCATTGCCGGCTTCGTCTGGCAGCACAAGAGACGTCACCGCCAGGTCGTCCAATCGAGAAGACACGTACTCCACATCAGTGGACACAATGCCACCGACTGGAGCTGCATCGTCGTCTCCGCTGCTATCTGAGTCGACTTCCTCGTCTTCATCGGATATTACTTCGTCCGTGATAGCTTCCAGGTGCTCGTGGCAGTCAATGCGAGCGGACCAATATGGCCCGATGTCTTCATTCACGTGAAAGTCATCCGGACCAATGTCCTCACCGATAGCCCCAAAGGAAGCTTCGACATCGACGCCGCCTCCACCGAGGGGACTAGAGGTTTGGCCTCTGTCCAGGAAGCGCACATACACCATCGGGCGACGGTGTATTAACGGTTCGGGGTTCATCACAATTTGCATGTATTCGCGCCACATTGTGCCTCCCACGATCTTGCATAGAACCCACATGTAATTCGAGGAACCTTCCATGAATCTAGCATGTACTGCCTCGATTATGAGCTTCTTTCGAGCAGTCTCCCGATCGAATGCGCCTCGCACGCACGTGCGGAGGTCGGTAAGACTCATCTCCATTAGACCCGGAGTCCGGATCACCTTCTTTTCACAGTTCGAAAGGTCCACCCCATATGGACCCTCTCGAATAACGCCGTCACCATAAAACACGCACAAATCTTGGATTTCTGCCATTAAATACCTACCATAGAGAAAGACGCAAACACGCGTATTAAACACTAACGTACGATTCGCCAGATCCATAATCAGTATTAATTTAGCAAGTGCGTTAACATCATTTCCATGTGGTACTGTTATAGAAATTATGCACTGTTATTTAGTCTATTAATATCATATAAATACTGCACTAAATTCCTAAAGATTCCTAACCCGACGTAATATTCCATTCATATCATACAAATACTACACTAAATATTTAACTATTCAGAATGCAATTTTTTAATTGTCCAACAAATTTTTAGCCTAACACCATAATTTTACATACAATTGATGTTAGTACTGCTGCCATATTTTGTTCTGCTGAATGGTCAAGCATCATTTCATTACCTTAGTACGTCAGGCCTAGGCATCAAAAGCTGGCCAGGAATAAATCGGGCTTTTCGGATACTTCAGCAATTTCATTACACCGAAATGCTACACTAAAAATTAAACCATTCATCCTGCAATTTTATTAATATCATAGAAATACTACACTAAATATTAAATTATTCGTACTGCAATATCATAGAAATACTACCGTACATCCTGAATTCATTTACTACTCAATTACTACCATCATTTCATGTACGACTTTTTGCACCGAAATGACCATTCTATGTGCTACTCCATGTACTAATCCCGAAAATGTGGCATATCTATGATATTTCCTACTGCTTCTAACTAGTTTCGTCCTAAACCGGTTAAAAATGAAAGCTACTAGGTTTCAAAACAAATGGTCTAACAAAAAGATTTCAATACTTAGTGGCTTAAGACATGTCGTTACAAAAGCATCACATCCCGCGTCCATTAATAATAGTTACAAATTTTTATGACATCTGATATAGTTCCGGTTCCATAAACTAAAAGACAAGCATCTCGTTAGGAATGAGAAGTACTACGAGCATTTCAGTAACAACTCTAAGGCTGTTCATATATACCGCGAAATCATGTGCATCCAGTAATATGAGACAGGAAATGAATTTAGTTAACGCGCCGACTAACATTATAAGAAAATAACATGGAGCCATTATCTACATGTGTTTATTTTATTTACAGCTAATTAGCTAATGTGTTCATTGCATACAGTTTTACCATTATACTACTAATTGCGCTAACGTATCACCCTAAAGATATAACATTTTTTACACATTGTATCATTCATTCATGTGCTACACACTACACTAATACTACAATTATTTCTACCGTGTTTCAATGCAGTAATATTTACACTAACCTTTCTGAAGCTCAACTGATGATTGAGACACCCAGAGCAACTTTCAAAATAACCTTCTCAGATAGTAATCAGAAATAACGCTCTCAGATCAACTGCAGTAAAATATGAACCATGAATACATCATCAAAGATATAAATTTGTACAAAATATAAATATAGCATAAATTCCTCTCGAAATACACTTCCAAATCTCCTTGTCCACCTCTTTTCCTCTCTGTTTTCCTCACTCTCCTCTCTTCCGCACTCGATCTCTCTCACTCTTGAGCTGAATTTCTTCTGCGAGAACGAAACCTTTCGGAACAGATGAGAATTTATAGTCACACGCATGTAGTTTTTCTGCTTTCGGTGCAGACAGCATGGCGTTGCTTTCGGCGCAGACAGCGTTGCTTTCGGCGCAGACAACATGAAGTTGTTTATTTTTTTCCACGTGTTAATTTTTTCATCGGCATACCTCTTCCGGCCCCCTCTTTTTTTTCCCGAGCCTGACACGTCGAACCAGTCCTGCCCGGCCCCCTCTTCTTTTTTTTCCCAACTGACACGTCGCAATTTTTCCGCATAAGCTTGCCCGCCCGCCACGCGTTGCATGCTACCATACGTGCGTGCCATGCCACGCGCCCCTTGACTTCTTTCATGCAGGCGACGCAGCGGGACCAGCCAGTCGCCGAATTCATGATCGTGAGCGCGGAATTCCTGGTGGGCCCGCCGTGCGTTCGACGAAGGAAAAAACAGGCGAAAAAAACCGGGACAAATAAAAAACCGGTGAAAAAAAAAATTTGGAAAATATTCCGCGGACGCACTGCGCGGAATATTAAAAAATTTAAAAAAAAATAAAAAACAAATTAATCCGCCGACGAGTGGCGCGAATATTAAAAAATTTAAAAAATTATTCATGTTGTGGATCCGCGAATTATTTGGAAAAAATAATAAAAATTATTCAGCGCCTTTGGATCGTGGAAAATCGCTGAAAAATTTTAAAAATTAATCCGCTACTGTGGATACGCGGAATTTTACTGTACAGAGGCTATTTCTGCAATTTTGCGTGTGCAGCAGCTAAATCCGTAAATAAGTTTTCAATTTCAGCCAGAAGAGCAAGGTTACCCTTAATGTGCGCCGGTAAAGGCTTCGCGAGTTGTCGTCGAATGTTGGTAGCTCGAGTGCTGCTGTGCTTCTGTATGCATGGGAAATTGGGGAAGCTCGGGATCGATTGGTGCGGGCCGCGCGGAATTTAAACGGTTCGGTGTGACTCGTCGGGGAGCTGGAGCCACAGGAGACGACGCGTTGGATGCTGATGTGTACGGACGCTTGCCCAGCTGTCCGTCCAGCGTGAATTGCGTGAAACACTATTCATATTGACGCTGAATGAATGGTGATGTTCGAAAATCCATTTAACACTGAAAGTTTGTGTGATTTTGTATGCTGTAAAGTGCATTATACATGCCTATTTGATTTTTCCTCATAGATATATTGTCAGATTGCCTTCAACTTAGACAATGTGGTACTTACATTTGTCAAATGGTTTTCTTTTTTTTTAGGGAGATTAGGAATCAAACGTTCAATAGGAAGCTTTCCTTCGTAGTCATCGACACCATACCGCTAAACAATACGTGTAACAATTGTAATCAATATGTACAACAAAATTTACAAACGAAGCAAAATGCAAATATATAGTCTTGCAACATTACAACATTTTTTGAATCTCTATGCAACAATCAAGGACAACGTTTGCAACAAATCAAAATCAACTATACGAAACCAGTCTGAAAAACTGTTACTGCAACATCAAGAAAATAGAAGCTTATGCGCTATCTATGAAATCATGAAACTTTGGGAAAGCGATGCACGTTCAAAGATTTGTTGCTGCAACATTCAGAACAACAGATGTAACATGTCGAATTACCGTTCCAACATCCCTAATGAACTAGTGCAACAGCTCACATCCTTATATCCAGAATCATGCTGCTCCTTTTTTCCCAAGCTCCTTTGCATTGACACCACCATTCGCCCAGCGTGGTTCACATTCCCTGTAGACCGTAGTTGAGATTGGAGGAGGGGGTAATTATATGAAATATAGTGCCTACATATCACATTTGAAGTTGTAGTATGCTAATAGGATTGGTAGACTTTATATCCTTGCCCCACAAAAAGCAGAGGATCTATTAATATTGCAACATATGCCAGCATAGACACTGATTTTATTATTATTTTATATATATATATATATACATGTTATTTTTTTAGTGGAAATTTATAGTTATTTTTTAATGTGGAAAGTTTCGAGTAAGTATTATATTATTCACCAGTGCAATAACAGAGATCACAAGATAAATTCGGGAGTCATGGTAACATAGCACTCCATCCTAATACTTTAATGCACCTTGCGGGAGATGATAGCGACGCGGGCGTTTTAGGTCTCGGGGAGGTGAAAGACCTTGCGGGGAGTGGAGAGGGTGAACTAGTGAACTCGGTGCGAGGCCAAACGGCTGAGGGTGGGCTTTATATAGCCGAAACCGAAGACGAAAACGACACGGCCGCAATGAGTACTCCGGCGACCCGGAACAATGAGGGGAGGGCTCGAGGCGGGGCGCAGCGCTGACGGGTGCGCGCGGCGAGGCGGTGCGGCACCAAGCGGTGAGTTGATGGGGCGCAGAGGCGACGGGATGGCGCGTAGGTGTCCGAGTTCGGGTGTGGCGATGGGACGGCGAGCGAAAGGCAGAGCCACTAATTCGGGGAAGACGACACTGGCGTGGTGGGCTAGGCGAGCGAGCGGAGCTGGGCCGGGCGAGCGGGAGATTGGGCCGGGCGAGCGCGCAGGAGTGGGCCAGGGCGGATTGGGCCGAGACAAAGGAGGAGGCGGGAAACCATATTGGAAAGCGGAAAAACAAGGAAAACGGCCAAAAATGGAAAAGAGCCAAAATAGCCCGAAATAACAAGAAATAAAATCCGAGAAGATCAGGAAAAAATCCAAATAAAAAGGATAAACTCATTTTTGAAATTTTGGGATATTTCACTGCTGCTGCCACTGCAGGGAGGAGGAGGAGGAGGCCGGCTTGGGGAAGCTCCAAGGGGGAAGAAGGGTGCCAAGGGAGGGGCTTGCTACCATGGGAGGGTCATGGAGGGGCTTGCTATAGGAGGAGGAGACTTGGAGAGGAGCTGCTGGAGGAGCAAGAAAAACAAAATGGGGAGAGAGAGCAATCGGGTGGGGAAAGAAAAAGGGAGGAGGAAGGAGGGAAAAAGAAAAGGGGTGGGGAGAAAAGAATTTTCATCCGCGACAAAAAAACTTTTGACAGCGACAATTCATCTGTGACATTACAAAATTATACCTACGACATTGCCAACAACTTCCTCCTCTTCCTCTTTCCCTTTTTTTCCTTCTCCCTCTCTTCTTTTCTTTATCTCGCTGCTAGATGTGAGAAAACATGGCCTTTTTGGCCAAAGCATCTGGTCGGCCAGCTTTTAGTGTCCCTTTGTCTTCATTTGAAATAGAGATAGAGGACAGACTGTTGTTGTTGGCAACAATATCTGTCGTCGTTTGAAATGGCGACAGAGTTTTGTCACTATTTCAAATGACGCCAGTAGGGTAGTTCTATAAAATTATTTCATGGCATATTATTTCTGTAATTTAAAAAATATATTAAAAAATTCTATTTTGAGGTGGGTGCACAAGCACGGAAGCAGGGCTAAAGTGCGTTGCCTTGACACTAAACTCAGCAGTCCGACTCGGAAAAGGGAGGACCAGATCAAACGCTACAACGCAAACACTAAGTACATACACAGAATTGCTTCAAATCAAACCATTAATGATCTTAATGAATTTCCTTTCCTGAATTTTGATTTTGAGTAATGTCCTTCGAAGCACATCCCTAACTACACCACCAAGATAATTTGCCTGTTGGAATCAAGGTTCAAATTTCATTTTCGGATCATATCTCGGAGGGGTTTGAAATCCAAAATTTCGGTGAAATTTCATAATTTCAGACAAAATCTGGTTGAAATTCAAAAGGCAAAATTCAAATTCGGAATTTTTGGACCGAGATTTCGACAGAAATTGTGAGATTTCAGTAAATTTGAACCGAATGAAAAAATAGTTCAAACCGAGTTAGAAAATTTTGAAAATTTTTGTGGATAGTCCTGATGCATCACTAATGTTTTCACAAAATTTTCAAATGATGATCAAGTCTGAGGAATTTTAAAAATTTTGGACTATGCTACTATCCTAATAAAAGCTTTACCGGCAAATTTGAACCAGATGAAAAATGATTCAAACACGTTAGAAAATTTTGATGGTCCTAACGCATCACTAATGTTCTTATAACATTTTCCAATGATGATCAAGCATGAGGAATTTTTAAAAATGTTGACAATGGTACTGTCCTGATAAAAGCCTTACTAGCAAATTTCAACCGGATGAAAATTGGTTCAAACCACGTTAGAAATTTTTAAATTTTTTTGTTGATAGTCTTAATGCATCACTAATGTTGCCATACTGATCAGGCCTGAGAAATTTTAAAAAATTCTAATAGTGCTACTTTTCAGATAAAAGCCTAGCTGAGTAGATGTATTACTTCCATTGATTTGATTGAGAACCAAAAAATGTTTACAATTTTTTTAAAACTTTTAGAGAAGAGTTCTAAAGCAATGCTTAAACTCTCATAAAAAATTTTAGATCACGATTACACTCTAGCGAATTAATAAAATTCTAACAAGGTTACTATCTTATTTATATTTCTTCTATTTTTGGTTTTTTAAATATAACAAATGAAGTTCAGTTCTTTTGAAAAATTTTCTATATAATCCTAGACTACTAAAGATGGTACCATAAATTTTCTGGAGTATGATCAAATAGTACATTTTCATAAAAAATCTAATAATCTTTCTAATATTTTTATAAAGCGTCTCAAAAATTCAAAATTTTCAAATATTTTCATAGAAGATGACATTTATTGATCCAGATAAAAAAAGTTAAAATCTAGTCAAAATTAACAAGATTTCACAGAATTTGATTAAATTTCACCGAAATTATTGTAGCAATTGTAAATGAAACAATTTTTTTTCCAAACGGGAATTAAAATCTCGTGTTTAATCTCGTGTTTGGCTGAAATCCAAAATCAAAATTTCACCAGAATTTTGAAATTTACCGGAATTTTGAACCTTAGTCGGAATACGCACAATTGTAGGGTACCCCATCAGAAACTACAGCGTTCAGTCACACACGACTGCACAAGAAACCATCGAAGTCTGCAGCAAGAGAATACTGCAATCCATGATCACATTACCGTATCGATCAGGTAGGCATGCACTCCAGAACAGCACAAAATGAGGCAATGAACGGAGGGGAAGGTGGCCAGGTGGTTGTGTTTGCTCCCAAAACATCCTTCGTAAACAAATTCAGTATGACCTTACAATGTTTAACAGAGGACAGCCATCACGTCCGATACTTTTAACACAATGTAATTCGTGCCATCAGCACCCTTGAACTCACTGCCTGCGTACTTTGAATACAGCACAGTGCTGCCCGCTGACACTGACAATGGCTGCCTCTTGCCTTCCTCGTCTAGAGGGCCTGGGCCAACGGCTACAACCTGTATTCAGACAGAAAACAAAGTTAACTCATGCAAGTTCAATTCGCATTAGCCACACAAATATAATTCTTTCACGGGAGTGGCCCTAACAATTTAGGTTCGCAGCTATAGAACAAGGATAACAATATAGGTCCTGTTTGAGAGAGCTGTAAATCCCAGTTCCAGCTTAGATCTGAAACTTATAGGCTAAAATAAAGTGAATTAAGTTTATATTTTTAATCTAAAATGTAAACAAAATGATCTACCTAAACACTCTTAATGTACGCATAGCTCCAGCTTCATAAATTTCTAGAGCTAGAAATACCCTGCTCCACCAACTCCACGGATTTTGGTGGGCTGGAGCTATCCCAAACACCCCCATAATTGATAACTGGACAGATGGTAAGAACTGACTGTTCCGATGCATGGCTTCTCCTTAGTTGTTTCGGTGAGGATAAGGCCACCAGCAGTTTTATCTTCAGCCTCAGAGCAATCTGCCAAAAATGCAGGCCAGGAAAGCATTGTTACTGCAAGCTATCCAGGTAGCATAAGGGAAAGACATAAGGTCAACTCAGATTTCCCTGAATCCACTACTTATAAATCATAACATCCAAGATGAAAACTGCTTCAATAACTAATAATTATAATATAAAAAATACCTTGATGAGAACCCGATCATTGAAAGGCTTCATGTCTTTGGCATCATCAGTCTCAAGAATACTTATGATATCATCCTCTTTTAGAATAAGATGTTTGGAGTCATTGAATTCAACCTCAGTCCCAGCGTACTTTGAATATACAACTTGAGCTCCTGTCTACATGACAAATATACATATTAGTATAAAGTATATCCTAGGAAACCACTGTAACACCCCGGCACCCCGTGCCCCGAATGTTACACCCTCTAGCACCACCAGTTACGAATTTCTAAGAATAAATATTCGCAAAGCAAGCTAACAACTATGAGGTTGTCAAAATTATTAAAAATTTCGGCAGCACCTCCCCTAAATCTAGGTCATCCACTCAGCAGGCAGAAAACATTTGCAGTATAATATCATTCTAGCAGGTCCTTAGTTAACCAATCACGCATTCTATAGGAAATTAATAAACTCTACCACATAATTATTACAAGACAGGGAATTTATTAAACATAACCGCAAACAACCTTTTACAAAAATTGTGCATGAGCTAGAATATAACTATAATTGAGATGATGGAATGATGGTGATGCAACGTGATTGTGTTACTACCCCCATCCATGCATGCCGGCTTCAAAACACCTACAAACATGAAATAACAAGCGTGAGTTTAAACTCAGCAAGTACACGAGAATAATAAACCCAATTTATCGTAAGTAAAATACAAACTTAACCATAAGAGCAAGTAATACAAATAAACAATATCCGGACAATAAGCATTCATACCCATTTAAAGTAATAACTTGACCATACCAAAAATTACTGCAATCAAGCCATCATCTTGATAATAAAACCAATCAACATAAAAGAGGCATCACGTGGCTATAAGTCACTACGTTTTCCGACTCAACCACCTCCTTTTTGCAACTCAAACTATTTTTATCACTTTTAGCTGAGTTCACAACTCGACTCCCCTCCACAATATTCATGCAACATAATTTGCACGGCGGTGAAATGCGCTAACTCATCGAATTCGGTTCAACCTTCCTTTACCTTTACCGCAACCCATACTTGCAATGCTATGCAAAGCGATATGTTTCCATGCTCACATGCACTTTTCAATGAGTATACATTTCTCAGTCACATTCTCATTTATGCAATGCAATGCAATGCAATGCATCATGCCTCTTTGTATAGCACATACCGGTATTGCCGAGTGCCACCCGTCGATGCGTGCCCTCAAACCCAACCATCCCGTGGAAGGGGCCTGCCGAAACAGGACTTGCCGCTACCCGATGGCGGGTCCTCGCTATCACCGCTCCCATCCACGCCAAAGGATGGGACTCTGGTAGGATCTCTGAGCACTCGGATTAGTCATATATTCCATATGACTTTCTCACCGACCTGGCTCGATGCACTTTTCATGAATGCACTTATGCAAATGCCATTCCCCACCTTCTTATGCATATTCTCCACATTCATAACTTTATGATCACAATTAACTTCTATACTCTTATAAATACCATACTCGTAAACTATGGCCACAATCCAGCCATTCTCATGATTTCAACATCCATATTAGCTTAATCATACAAATGAACATCATCAAGGTATAGTCACACCACATGCAAGATCAAACATGGCAATATCAATGTAACACACGGATAACAGTAGTATTGCGAAACATAAAGGCCTCCCTAAGCCCAACCACCACAATACACTTGCCACAATCAATAGAAATTAGCCCTGAACAGATAAATAGCAACGAATAACTCAATTAGGCACTCAGTTCGGTGTACTTACATCCAATCCCTTAACCATTTAATCATCATAAGCATTTGCATACCCGGAACCATTTTCTAGTTATAGCCAAGCAAGGCTTACCTCTTGCGTGCTCATCGGCAATTGAGTACGCTAAAAGCAAACAATCAATTAATCATCCTAGCCACGATCTAGGGAATGCACTTGCCTTAACCACGGGAAGTGGAGTGGCGCGCGAAGAAGAAGCCACTCCTCCTGAAAATCAGAAATCAAGCACAGATACAAATTACCGACCAATCAACCAATCAATCGCAACACAGAACCCTTGCGCATCTAAATCCCCATGGTAGCTTTACTCAACAATGACTAGGGATAATACACCAACTTAAGCATACTTTGATTACCAATATAGATATTTCGGCTAAGCAAGCCCTAAGAATTCATATTCTTCAGATCAAATATTATCTTCTGAATGAATAATGTACATAGCCCTTTAGCACTAGTCATCTCATTAACAGAACAGAAAAGTGTCTATCTATATTTATACATAGCGCTACTCAGCTGCTCGTCAAAGTTAACACATGAAACTAGCAGCATACATGCCACCAACTCCAATTAGTATACTAACTATCCCTTTTCATAAGCTTATCAAAAATCGGAGAAGTATGGCTTAACAAGAGCACATAGCTAAATTCCCAAATCATGCAAGTGAATCACAAAGATCCAATATGGATTGAGTGCATATGTATATATATATATGTATATGCACACAAAACTCAGCACTTAATCATGCACACTTGAATCACTGGGACAGCACAAGCATGAAAAATCATGTCATTCTCATGACAACCTAGCTAGACATTTCATCAAACACCATGTGGGCAAGCTACCAACAAATCATCCATACTAAAATTTCACCTCCACTTACCACAAAGAAGGAGAGGAAGGAGGTGCCAGCCAAGGGGGGAGCAGCAGGGAGTCTTCATGGCGGCGCCAGCAACAGGGGTCCAGGGGCGACGCCGGCTGGGACTTGGCCAGAGGGGCACCAGAAAAAATATGGAGCTGCTGCTGCCACCAAGCCACTGCTGCTAATGGGGGAGGGCATGGCTGCCGCCATCTTGGCGCTTCTTTGCTACGGGCGTTCTTGATCTTGCCCACTTCTTCTTTGCTTTCAACAAAGGGGAAGAGAAGAGGGACGCCGCCAGGAAGGGGGAAGGCAGCCGGCAGGGAGATCGGCAGGAGGGGCTGGGGGCGCAGTTGGCTTGGAGGAGCTGCTGACCTGGGAGACGCCGGCGCTAGAGGAGGGAAGAGCCGCCTTTGCTGCGTCGAGCCAGGGAGGGAAGGCCACCGGCTGCTGCTGCGCCACTGCTGCTGGAGGGGGTGCTAGCAGGGAGTGTAGGAAGAAGTGGTGCCGGTCAGGGAGGAAATCGCCAGGGAGCAAGGCGCCAGGGGAAATGCCGACCGGTTGGGGAGGCGGCGCAGGGAGACAGCTCGGGTGGAGAAGGGAGCAGGGAGAGTGGCGGCTGGGAAAAATATCTGGCCACCAAATTGAATAGCAGCCACACACACATAAAAGAAGTAGATGAGGCTAGGTGGAAAATGGTTTGCGGTATTACAACCACAGTAAACAGCAAGCTTGCATTAACATGATCATCCATACTGTCACTACAATGCATAGAGCCAAATAATAAGCAACGGAATGCATAAAAACAAGTACATCGATAGGATTATTGCATCCAACTATACAAATGACAGATAACACATCAAGCTATACTTGCTACACTCAAGCTCTACAGGTTGACTCCTGGTCGCAAATTGATTTTCTTACTTCAGTTAGATTGAGGTTATCCCAACCTCAGCTAGGTTTCAATCAAACTGAAACACAAACTGGAAGTCGTAAGGCTGGAGAATCAATATGTAAGCAACCAAATATTAATGTGTCTTTTTTCAAAAATTCAATTTACGTTGAAAACCAGTGAACAACTAATGAAAACAACCATGGACCCATAACAAGTATCATTATAGGTTACCACCATTATAATCTTATGTTACAACATTTACAATAGATTAGATGATAAGGCCCAAACAAACGTTTGTTATTCAGGAACCAGGATAAACTTGCAAGGTGCATCTGACAATACTTATGTGATGGAAAAAAAATTTGCACATCAATCAAAACAAATAGTAGTACTTTGCACATTTCAACCATTCCTCTGCAGGAGAACTAAGAGCATTGAGAAGAAATACTAGCTAAAATACACAAGTTAAATTCTGGATGCTGCGCACAGTTTTGAAAACTGGAGGCAGCCCTAAAAACAGAACCTTGTTTCCGTTTTTGCCATGCGACTTGATTTAGAAATTTTCAAAATATAATGAATGAAAGATGAGAACTAAGCTCTAACATGCATGCTTCTATGGAGGTTGTAATAAAAAAAAGGTCTGGCATTTTTCCCAGGTTTTTACCGGTTTCTTGAACCCCAGTAGTCCATACCTAGAATTCACACATTTCTTTGCCTAGCACCAGGAAGGAATTGCATCTTATTTTAATAGAATGATAATAATACAAAGAGTAAATTGCACTTTGCACCGGGTAATTTTTCACTTGTTTCACTTGGCACCAGGTTTAAGCTAATACTTTCACTTGCATCAGGGTAACCAAAATAAAGTTTCACTTTGCACTAGACAGGTTAATTGGGCTCTAACCTGACTGTTGTGGACGCTTTTGTTGGAAAGGTCTATGAGCATCATCGCCGTAAGTTCAACATCACCAAGCCTTCGGCCAGCAGTGCGGCAACAGCAAAAGAGGAGAGTCGGTTAGATTTCTGGTTGGTTGGTTAGATATTCTATTCCCTATTTCAGTTATATCTAAAATTCAAAGTATGTCTTTAGTTCAGATATATCTCTCTCTTTATCTCTAGAGTCCTTTGTTAGGAAGGCTCCAGATCTATAAAGGATATCTGGCTATTATTGAAAGAAGGCAATAAAGAAAGTTTCCCAAATTCGGCAACTGCGATCAGAGCCTCTTGCTCACAGGGAATCAGCCCTACAGTGACCAGGGAGATCAGCAGTATTCTATCTTACCCCTGACTCATCTCTTTTCTGAAAAACCAAACCCTAGACCACATCAATTTGGTATTGGAGCCAATCCACCACTTCTTCCATGGAACCTGCGGAGAAGGAACAGCTTGCAAAGATGTTCTAGATGACGGAATGCATGTCATCCACACTTGAGAAAGTGGAAACTTTGGAGAAGGCAGTTACCAAGTTGCAGATTGGTTTTGAATGTTCAAGTGGCAGCCGAGGGAAGGAAATTCAGGAAGAATGGAAGGAAGGAGAGGAAGAACCGGGCACTAGGAATCGTGGGGTACCATGGTTTTATAAATTGTCGTCTCGAATCTATGACGGCAAGGAAGACCCACTGCCCTGGCTGAATAGATGTGTGTAGTTCTTCTTAGGACAGTGTACTCTGGCAGAAGAAAAGGTGTGGCTCGCCTCGTATCACATGACGTGGGTGGCACAACAGTGGTATTACTGATTAGAGAAGAATCAAGGTGTCCCGTCGTGGCGAAGATTTGTGGAGCACGTCAATCTCCGTTTTGGACCTCTAATCCGGAGCAACCCTTTAGGCGAGCTCATCCAGCTACGCTGCACAGGGTATGTGGATGATTATCAAGAGCGATTTCTTGCCCTTTTGAGTCATTGTGATGACATGACAGAGAAGCAACAGGTACAGATTTTTCACTACTTGACTGTGCAATCCCTTGCGCACTAATGTGGAACTGCAAAATCCGGCAACACTAGAGGTGGCAATGAGTCTCGCCTAGGCTTATGAGAGGAGATTGGAAGTAGATGAGGAAGATGACTTCAAATCTTCAACCAGACCAGCAGCAACCAGCAAGGCCGCTTCTAGCAATCGTGGTGCAGTGATCAATAGTCAACCTATCAGCACAACTGTAGGATAGCAGAGTGTGCAAAACAACACCTCCCCAGGGGCAAGCATGGCAGGACCGGCAACAATAAACCCTAAAGACTCCAGCACCGCGTGGGCGTAAATTGCTCACAGCAGCAGAGATGGCAGATCGTACACTCAAGGGTTTATGCTTTAACTATCCTAAGAAATTCTCTAGAGAGCATGTGGGTAAATGTTCCATGAAGGGTATATACCTTCTGGAGCTTACAGATGGGAGGACACGGAAGAGCAGCCCAAGGATGACATTGAGATATCCTTACATGCTCTTACAGGCATCCGCACAGGCAAGACAATGCAACTGTATGTTCAGATCAATGGGGAAATGTTGAGGGCTCTTGTAGACTGTGGTTCCACTCATAATTTCGTGGGGGAAGAGACAGCCAGCCGCCTTGACTTGTTGCCAACTACTGGCAAAGGTATTAGTGTGGCTGTAGCAAATGGTGACCGAGTTTCCAACGGCGACATATGCAAGGCAGTATGTGTTGTTATTGGCGAAGAAGAATTCATACTTGATAGCTTTGTGATTCCCTTGGCTGGATTTGATAATTGTTGGGTATACAATGGTTCAACACATTGGGTGCTATATTATGGGACTTTCAGCAACTGGCCATGTCTTCTGGTTGAAGGACCATCAAGTGACATGGCAAGGCACGAGACAAGAGCAGCAGCAGTATTCTGATGGCAGATGGTGAGGACCTGATGGAGTCTCTATTAATGGAATTTGTTGGCATCTTTGAACTACCAGGCTCCTTACCACCTCAACGCAACTGTGATCACTGCAGCTTCAGTAGAAGTTCGTCCATATCATTACCCACAATTGCTAAAAGATGAGATTGAACGCTAGTGTCAGGAGATGCTACAACAAATATTCATTCGCCAAAGTACATCGACTTTCTCATCGCTGGTGATATTAGTCAGGAAGCAGGATAATTCTTTGCATTTTTGTGTGGATTACCGAGCACTAAATGCTCAAATAGTAAAGGAATTTCCTATACCCGTGGTTGACGAGCTCCTAGATGAAC
Source organism: Guadua angustifolia (assembly GCA_036346375.1). Taxonomy (NCBI): domain Eukaryota; kingdom Viridiplantae; phylum Streptophyta; class Magnoliopsida; order Poales; family Poaceae; genus Guadua; species Guadua angustifolia. The sequence continues at coordinate 8,359,769 of CM070510.1, read as the reverse complement.
TTAAGGGCGCTTGTTACTTCACCAAGTTCGATATTCGTAGTGGATACCATCAAGTGCGTAAGCACACTGATGATATTGAGAAGACGTCATTTCGTACCCATCGTGGCCTTTTTGAACTTTTGGTTTTGCCTTTTGGCTTGACCAATGCTCCCGCCACCTTCCAGGCTCTTACGAATAATGTCCTCAAGGCTTACTTGTGTCGCTTTGTGTTGGTCTTCTTCGATGACATTTTGGTTTATAGTTCATCTTGGCCTCAACATCTCCAACATGTTTGGGTAATCCTTGAGGTGTTGCTCCATCATAAATTGGTGCTTAAGCGCTCCAAATGCCTCTTCAGCAAGGAATCAGTGGTGTATCTAGGCCATATAATTCCAGGTCAAGGAGTGGCTATGGATCCAAGTAAAATTGATGCAGTCATACATTGGCCAACACCCACAACAAGATGGCCATTGAGGGGTTTTCTCGGTCTTAACGGGTTACTACTGCAAATTCATCCAACCATATGGTGCGGTAGCCACTCTTACGAAGTTACTCAAGAAGGAGGCCTTCTCTTGGACGTCGAAGGCCAATCATGCTTTTTCTATGCTCAAATCAGCACTGACTTCTGGCCCTATCTTACAACTCCCTGACTTCAACAATCGCTTCCTGGTGGATTGTGATGCTTTGGGGACCAGATTTGGCATGGTATTACATCAAGGAGCTGGTCCCATTGCATTCTTCTAAAATAATTAAGTAGAGCATCTAAGTCAGTTTCACTTATATCCATTTTAATTTTATTATAATCTTAATCGTTATATAAAATTAAAATACGCCTTATTTCTGAACAAGTGAGTACGACTAATAGACGTTCAACTGTGTTCTTTGAAGCGGCCGGCGTGGCATACACCACGTACAGTTTAACCTATTCAAATGTTCTGCTAGTGTGCAAAACTGTACCAGTAACACTAAGAATTTCCTCATCCCTTACAACTTGTTCGTTGCGAATCAAGGGCAGATCTATTCCAGTTATTGTTAATGCCTTGGGCAACAAGAAACCTCTCCCTTTTTAATTAAGCTCTTAGATCTTATTTAGATGCCTATTTTTAGACAAGATTTTTGTGAATAGACTAAAATTTTAATCTAAAATTCCGACCTATCTCTAGAAATCTTGATTGAAAATAGAGCTTTTGTTTCACAAGATCCTACTTGTAAGGAGGTCATCCGATCCCTTGCGTGTAAAAACAGACGTACACTGCGGAACCCAGTGCTCAAACTGCAACCGAGAAGGGTCCATGAGTGCGACGCACGACTTGCATGCTGCTTCGGTGGGGCCCACGCTGTAGCTTCCAAAAGTGCAAAACAATTCCCGTCCCAATGGAATCTTGTGTAAGTCCAGCTGGTCGCTACGTAATGTTTCCTTTCCCTGATATGACATCCACACATGCGATGTTTGGTTAGTTAACTCTTCATAAATCCTGATTAATTTAGTAATTAAGGTTAGATCAATTCCCGTCATTAGTAATTCAGTCAAATTGCAAAGGTAATATCTCTAGATCTGTTTATCCAATCAAAGTGATTCTTGTTGCGTTAGCTTCATAATTGAATCTAGTTTCTACAGTTAAAATTTCATATCAATCCAACGGTTAGATCTTCAGTAATTACTGTTTTAGTAGAGGTGCATCATTCTGTTTTTTATCGAATCCGAATTAGGCAATTTGAATTCAAATTGGGGTGTTTAAAAAAATATCAAAATTTGATTTTAGCTTTCACGCAATCATTCACCCCCCTCTGATTGCTAGTTTAATATATATCGATCCAACAAGACAATATTATGGATGTGTCAGGACCATCCAGAAAAATTTTCAAAATTTTACAAGCTCGTTGTTCTAATTTTCATTCGGATGAACTTGCCGCTCAGCGCTTTACCAAGGCAGTACCAATGTTTGAATTTTTAAAAATTCCTCACATTTGATCATCATATAAAATTTTTATAGAAATATCATAAATATGTTAGGAATCTCCATAAAAAATTTAAAAATGTTCTAACGTCCTTTGTACTATTTTTCATCCGGTTCAAACTTGCCGATCAACGTTTCATCGGGACAGTACCAATGTTTGAAATTTTTAAAAATCCACAGAACTGATAATCACCTAACAATTTTATGATAACATCTCTAATGTGTCAGGAACCTACAAAAAAAAATTCAAAATTTTTCGACATCGTTTGAATACATTTTCACTCAGTTTATTTTGACCGAAATTTCGGGTAATTTCGGTGAAATTTCGGGTATTTTCAGCAAAATTTCGGAAATTTCGGTGGAAATCAAACCAGATTTGAATTTTAAATTTTGAATATACTCCAGCCGAAAAACCGAAATTTCGGGCGAAATTTCAGATTTCGCCTGGTTCCGAAATTTTTCTTCATACCAAAATATTGTTTGAGAAGATTTGCATGCTGCTTCGGTGAGGCCCACGATGTAGCTTCCGAAAGTGCAAAACAGTTCCCGTCCCAATGGAATCTTGTTAAGTCCAGCTGGTCGCTACGTAATGTTTCCTTTCCCTGATATGACATCCACACATGCATCACATATATATGCAGGAAAAATATCCTGTGCAATCACCCCTCCCGGTGAAACCACCGTGCAACTGAACTAAAAAAAGTTTCAAAAAATTCTGAAAAAAATCATGGATGTACATCTCAACTTACCCCACCTACATATAAAATTTCATGATCAAATTCATCTTATACTAGCAGTTACAAAAAAGACAAATTTCGCATGAACAGTGATTTTTTACTGTTCATCACTATTCATTTTTGCTGCTTGTTTTTTTTGTAACCGCTAGTATAGTATGAATTTGATCATGAAATTTTATATGTAGGTGGGGTAAGTTGAGATGTACATCCATGATTTTTTTCAGAATTTTTTAAAACTTTTTTTAGTTCAGTTGTACGGTGGTTTCATGGAGGGGGGTTGCACCGGATATGTTGCCATATATGCATGCTGGTTTTATCTTTATGGGACAAAGTAGGACCCATGCTATACATATTTTTGCATTCTTTATTTGAAAGTATTGTTTGAGAAGATTTTTCGTGGGGCCCGCAAGTAACAGTGGATTGGATCCTCCCCAGCTGGTGCGTCCGTTTATTCTGATCTGCAATGTTTCTTTTGAGCGTCTTCTTAACACGTATTTACTCTATGTTTTTATAGATCAAATATAGATTCTTATATGATTAAATTAAATAGTAATAGCTTTGCAGCTTCAACTAAAATAATTAAATGCCCAATAAGTTTAGACTTCACCCGATAATATTTAACGTGATTCAATAATTCTTTCCAGTCAAATAATGAATTGGACTCAAATAAAAATGCTAAGCGTGTGTGTATACGCATCATCCTCCCTTTCTTTAAGAAAAGCCTCCTCGGCTTTTGAATACCTAAAATATGTTAATAAAAGAAAACAACGTATATACATGGTATATGTATTTATAGACGTTGTTTTATTGTTCTCCTTATTTTGCACAATGTATTTAGCACAATAGTGATGAGACGTATATGGTGTATTTGTCGAACCAACACGTATGTATTCAACATCATCTAGAGATCGCAGGAAAAAACCAACACGTATGTATTCAACATCATCTAGAGATCGCAGGAAAAAATGTGTAATGTGAGACCCTCCATTTTGGATGGGAGGATTTCATGTGCATACAGTACAAATCTCATGATCAATGGTTAGTACGCACCTTCACAAATTGAAATCACAACCATATACAGTATTTATTACATATTACAGCAGAAGCAATTTTATACATAATATTCTAACAAACCAAAATAAACTTGTGATGGAAACATTTTTATCTTGTTGTTTGGCTTTAGCCCAAAAATTCCACAAGCAACACTAACAAGGTAAACCCTAGAAAAACTTATCGTTGATATCCCCATAACTTGCGTCAAAGTATGATTCTTGGGGTTATTTTGTTTCTTCACCTAAAAACAACAATAATAGCAAGGTTGAGTACATTATGTACTCTACAAGACGTTTGCAAACCTATAATAAATTTAGGCTTGTATCAAGAGAAAAGCTAATACGATTATTTCGCAATAAAAAAAGCAAATTTGAATTGTAGACATCGAGTAATAGATTTGCAAACGGAATTATATAAAAGTAATTTGACTAGTATATAAAATAACAAGAATATCATAAGCTCGGCATCGATTGGCGCGGCCGCGGGCGCCAACGCGGAATTTAAACGGTTCGGTGTGACACGTCAGTGTGCCTTCGCGACTGCTGCACGTGAGTCTCGGGCGACGTCGGCGGCTGTGATGACACGTTGACTCAGGAACGCACTTGAACAATCACCTATGCTAGCTTCTGTTGAATCTGCGAACAAGTCTAAACTCTGAAGTCAACAAACTTGTATCACTGCAGCAGCGCAGAATCAGAATACTTCTCAGGCTAACGACAAAACCAAATGCAATACTCGGTGTAGGAGGTGACTCAAATCAGTGAATTCTTGCCCGCCAAATCTTTCCTTTAATGGGGAAATTAACCCATGGAAAGCCAAATCGGCTAACTGATTATCGGGTAAAGTTACATCAAAACACCGATTCCTAACCTTTCTGAACCTCTTAATGTACTCAATTGCCGATTCTCCAGACCTCTGTCGGACTGAGCTCAAATCGGCGATTCTGAGCTCCTGGCTTCCAGTGAAGAAGTATTCATGAAATCGACTCTCTAAATTGTTCCAGAAGTGGACCGAATTTGGAGGAAGATTTATGAACCACGTGAAAGCAGTTCCAGACAATGATAATGAAAACAATCTAATCCTTAGCCCATCGGACTGGGCAGCTTCACCGCATTGGGCAATAAATCGTCCGATGTGTTCTAAAGTAGTAACGGAATCGTCCCCTGAGAATTTGGCAAAGTTTGGAACTCGGTAATTGCGTGGATAGGTCATGTGATCAATGTAATCCGGGTACGGCTTTCGGTAGCCGACCGTGCTACCCCTTGGTTGTAGGCCAAACTGGTCTCTCAATACAGTCGAGATTTGGTCGACCCAGTTGACATCCTACCCCCCGAGTGCCAACTCGGGTTGCCGATTAGGCCTTTGGCCATAAACAGCATCCTGCCCCCCGAGTGCTAGCTCGGGTTGCCGACCAGGTCTAGCCCCAAAGAAGGCATCCTGCCCTCCGAGTGCAAACTCAGGTCGCCGATTGGGTATCACCTCCTGGTATTGTTGTGGCGCTCGATCACGTCTATCGGCTCTGGGTGCAGGTGGCTCTGGCACGGGTGCAAAGGGTTCCGTGTAGGCAACCACTCTGTGAGTCGCCTGATTCGCGGTCAGAATCGACCTGTACATGTGCTCGTTCGGCTGTGTAGCTGATTGGGTATAGGCACCAAACGATACCGAAGGCAATAGCGTAGCCGACGTGCTAGGTTTTGCAGTGTCGGTATATGCATAGTACTGAGTGAATCCATCGGATTGTCTCAGCACCGTGGGTTGAGTCGGCATTGCAGGAATTGCTGAAGCCGACTTAACTGCCACGTTAGTTGGCGCCCTGCGTGGCGGGGATCGTCGGAAGTTGTTGCAATGGTTCTAACAGACTTCCTGACGTGGCCAACTCTTGAGCGATTGTCTTAACGCTGTTTTCTATCATCGGCCCCAAAGTTGTGACCAAGGCCGATGATTGGTTGATCAGCGCATGATGTACCGACTGCTCAATCATAGAAGATAACTCGGCCTGAGCCGGCATGTATCGACTTACCTGATTGGCTGGTTTGTTGGTATCGCCGATAGGGTTGAACGTCGGGAGAGCTGTTTTTTGGATAACCCCTCATCGGGTTTTTTGGTAGCAGCTCAGCATCATCTCCTCGAAAGCAGCTTTTCTTTCTTCGATCTCTTGTCGCTGCTCAGGAGTCAAGTCCTCCATTGTGGCGGTGATATCGCCTCCGTGTTGACGTCGGCTGGAGCGATGGACTTGTTTGCGTTCATCCTGTAGATTGGTTCTTTGGTCCCACCAGGCGTGCCAAAAATGTGTTGACACCAAAAACGTGACGTAGGGTTTTTGATCGCAACACACCGGACGAACACCGGTTCAGATTTTTGCGGCGTGCGGTCGATTTGACCTGGACAATCGATAAGGAGAACGTGAATCGTTAAGGCCAGTACCAAAGTGCTGGTAGGCCTAGATCGATCGGCTACAAGCCAATGGAACGTAAGGGTAGCAACTAGCCGATGAAGGCTAGCTGGAAGAGTAAAAGGCAGATAAACTCGAGAAGGCGTCTGCGCACAAAAACAGAGCAAATCGACTGGATAGGAGTCAACGAAGAACAATAACGGCGATCGCAACTTCGTATTATTCGACGAAAGACTGTACAAGACTTGAGTACAAGACTTGAAGAGGGATTGTTCTAATCTAAACCTAATGCAGAAGGTAAAAAGTAATGTGTAAATTTGTGGGTTGGCTCTGGGCGTCTTCTCTCCTTGCCTCTGGATGTCTTATATAGCCTATAGCCGACCAGAGTCTTGATAGAATACGTTTGACAAGTAGTATCCATATCGGCCCCTCCTTTCCAAATATGATGAGTAGTATTCGGGTCGATCTCTTCTTTTCCAAATCTGATGAGCAGTATCCGTGTCGGTCTCTTCCTTCCAAATAGATTTTTCGAGATATTCCTAAGTTACATTCTTTCCATGTTTTGTTGATCCGGGACTTGCCGATATTGACCATACTTGCCAAATTTGGGTGCAAACACAAACCTATAATAAATTTAGGCTTGTATCAAGAGAAAAACTAATACGATTATTTCGCAATAAAAAAAAAGCAAATTTGAATTGTAGACATCGAGTAATAGATTTGCAAACGGAGTTATGTAAAAGTAATTTGACTAGTATATAAAATAACAAGAATATCATAAATATATGAAAGCTCGGCATCATTGGCGCGGCCGCGGGCGCCAACGCGGAATTTAAACGGTTCGGTGTGACACGTCAGTGTGCCTTCGCGACTGCTGCACGTGAGTCTCGGGCGACGTCGGCGGCTGTGATGACATGTTGACTCAGGAACGCACTTGAGCAATCACCTATGCTAGCTTCTGTTGAATACTTCTCAGGCTAACGAGTCTGTACTCTGAAGTCAACAAACTTGTATCACTGCAGCAGCGCAGAATCAGAATACTTCTCAGCCTAACGAGTCTGTACTCTGAAGTCAACAAACTTGTATCACTGCAGCAGCGTAGAATCAGAATACTTCTCAGGCTAACGACAAAACAAAGTGCAATAAATCTTGCCGGAAAATGAACAGTAAGCTATCCCGGTATGATTTGCGCAGAACAACAAAGCAGAACAGACTAAATTTTCCTTTTGCCGGGCGCCACCACCACCAGCTTTTCTATCTACTTTTATAGTCAGAAAACAGATCAACTCTGTTTGTTACATCAAAACTGGACTCCAACACAAATTAGTTATTTTCTTTTCCTTTTTTTTTTATCTTCTACCTGCTCTGGAGTCCTGCTACGATACGAAGCAAAACAAAACAAACTGAAACTGCAATTAAAGATATGAAAGTCTAAACTAACAACAAGATTATAACTAACAATCACCCCTCTAATCTTGTTGTTTTCACATCTATTACTCCAAGCTTGAAACGTAGCTCTAGAAACCTGACTCGGCCAAGCGATTTTGTTAACAAATCAGCCATCTGTTCTTTAGAACAGACATGTTCCACATCAACCTTTCCATCTTGCTTGGCGAGTCATATCAATGTGTTTGCTTCGTGTGTGATAAACGGGATTCTTGCTAGGGTAATGGCTGATTTATTATCAATGAACAACATGACTTTCTCTTGCTGCTTCTTCTGCAAATCTGCTAACAGCCGGCTTAGCCAAATTGCCTGACATGCTGCTGATGTGGCTGCAATATACTCAGCCTCACATGAGGAAATTGTCACAATTTTCTGCTTTTTGTGATAGCCATGTGATCAAGCTTGAGCCGAAAAAGAATACTGAACCCATAGCGCTTTTCCGATCATCGGTATCTCCAACGAGATCACTATCACAATAGCCTATTAGCTTGGCCTACTTACCACCTCGTTTCTTATAACAACATCCAAAATCAAGAGTGCCTTTTATATATCGCAATATATGCGTCACAGTGACAAGATGTTGAGTAGTTGGCGACTCCATATACCCACTAACAACACCAACTGCATGTACTATGTCCGATCTTGTATCCACCAAGTATCTGAGGCTTCCAACTATACTGCGATATCTCATTGCATCAACCTTCGGATCTGATGACACTTTGCATAATTAGAGTCGGTTTTCCATTGGAGTAGCAGACGTGTTGCATTCCGCCATCCTTGCAACTTTCAAAATCTTTGCCGCATAGCCTAATTGGCATAAAGTGATGCAATCACTAAACTGCTTTACTTCAATTCCGAGATAATAGCTCAAAAGACCGATGGCCGGAGTTACTACTGCAAGTTCATCCAATCATATGGTGCGGTAGCCGACGGATGGCCGGAGTTGAAGAAGGAGGCTTATGGCGGCGGCAACATTTCGCATGAAGAGCTCAGGAAGTTTTTGAGGGCTTTTGATCCTTTTCGATTGGTGATGCTAAGGTTCGAAGGAATTTGGATTTGATGCACTGGTTCAGCTGAATTTGTGTGCTACTTGAGCTTTGGTTGCTTCGGCCATGGCGGAAAAAAGCAGGTCTTTTAGTGTTTTGGCTAGAGGAGGAGAAGAGGGAGATGAGGGGAAATGAAAGCGCTACTCAGGTGATCATATGGCACCTTTTATAGCTGCGGGGTATGGATCAACCAGCCTCAGATGAGTTCGGTCTCAGTTGAGAGCTTCACCGGTTGCTTACGGCACGGCACAGGGAGCAATGATGGTTGGTGGGCGTGGATTACAGAGGTGAAGCCGCGTGGAGGTGAAGAGATAAGGATTGCGCTGCGCTGGCTCGAGCTACGGGCGAGGGAGTGACGCGATGCACAGGAGGCAACGCGGGATTTTGCTCGGGGGCTTCTTCGGCTGGAGGTTGAAGATGAAGTGCAGGGGTGGCTGGCATGTGTGCCAAAACAGGAAAGTGACCCCACCTGGAAGTGAAGGAACGGGGGCAGCGAAGCAAAATTCAAAAGGAACAGCAAGCTGGGCAGGATGAGGTTCAACGAATCAGTTTTGCATCACTTCAACATTTATGAGAATTTTTCTGTGCAATGGTTTGGAAGTTATATTGTTACTGTAGAAATTTCGGAATAAAATAATGTACAAATATTTAATTAAAATTCTGACAATCTGCTCTGCACAGTTTTCTGATTTCTGATTTTGATTTATCAGACAGTTTAAATATTTTCAAATATTTTTTAAACTTTGTTTTTAAACTTTATTAGAGTTAAGGATTATTATATAAAATTTTCAGATCAAAATATTTCTCCAGGAATTTATAAAAATTCTGACATTCAGAGTACTAGTTTTCAATTCTCTCTATTTTTGAATTTTTAAATATTCCAAATAATTTATTAATTTATTAAATTTTTAATGTAGGTGAATTAATATCTCCAGAAGATAATATAAAATTTTCATCTAGAGATAAGTCATGATTATTTTTATTTAATTCTGACAATATTACTGTTCTTAGTCTTGGTGCAATAAATGACAATAAATGACTTTGGATTTTATGCATAAATCTTGGATATGACATTTTATCATTTAAAATTGAAGTTCCAGATTATTCTCAAGATTATCCATGATTTTGGAATTTTATTGACTTTAGATTTCATTTTTATTATTCTTTTATTTCTTGATTAAACTTTTCCAATGAAGCAAAAATCAAGAAAAATCCAGAAAATTCAGAAAATGCAGGAAAGGCAACAATAATTATAATTTAATTCTGAATTTTAATTTCTAACTTTATTTTAAATTTTCATGATGTTACAAATGTCTAGAGCCATACAATAATCATTGAATGCTTTCGAGGTAAACTCGTCAGTATTGTCCATTCGAATGGACTTAATCCTTTCTTCTGGAAAGTAGACTCTTAATTTAATGATTTGGGTGATTAATTTAGCAAAGGCATGGTTCCAAGTAGATAAGAGACATACATGGGACCATTTAGTAGAAGCATCCAATAGCACCATAAAATATCTGAAAGGGCCCGACAGGGGCTGAATTGGTCCATAGATATCACCTTGAATTCTCTCTAGGAAATTCAGTGATTCTTCCCTAATCTTAAGATGAGAGGGACGAACTATCAGCTTTCCTTTAGCACATGCAGAGCACATAAAAGCTTGGTTTAGGAAAGGCTGTAGTTTTTATATTATGGCCAGCAGAATTATTTAATATTCTTCTGATCATATTCAACCCAGGATGACCCAGACGATCATGCCAGATCTTAAATATTTCTGGGGTTTTAACTATGGTTTTCATCACAACATAAACTTTTGGTTTTCATTGCAATATAAACTTCTGGTTTTCATTGCAACATAAATAGCATAGCATGATTAAATAAGTTTCCTGTGAAAATTACACTTTATTGAATTTGACTGATAATCGCTCAACAAGAGCGTAGACCATTGTTCATTCAGGAACACAAAGACTAAACTGATAAATGAGGCTCTTAAGGAGACTCTAAAGGATAATATGACATCGACTCTAAAGGAAAAACTGGGAGACTACTCCAGGTCTGCATATAAATCATTTATATCATCCTCCTGGGACATATCTTTATTCTTCTGGAATTCTTTTAACTCATTCCCAATGAGATCATTCTCTTCCATGGGAGTATCACCATAACCAAGGAGGCCCTTCTTGAATTCTTCTGTGGAATCGGGAACTTTATTGTCATCCAGCTCCATTTTGTTGTCAACAACAGGTTGAGAAGTGAAATGCGCCTCCGCCTTATTCCCTTGATTCTTCTGGAATCTCCCAGTGGATTTCATGTACAACTCCACCAAATGTTTTGGGGTGCGACATGTACGTGACTAATGACCAGTACATCCACACCTATAGCATGGTTGCTTAGGATCAGCAGCATTATTTGTTGGTCCTTTCTTCTAGAAGCGACATGATCTATTTTCTTTTGTTTTTCACTGGGATTTATCTCTTCCTTTATGATTTTTGTCATTCTTCCATTTATCCCCCTTCTGTTTTTGGCCCTTTCTGCGCGACATGATCCATTTTCTTTTGTTTTCCACTAGGATTTATCTCTTCCTTTATGATTTTTGTCATTCTTCCATTTATCCCCCTTCTGTTTTTGGCCCTTTCTGCGGCCTCGGCTACTGCTAGCCTGCTGAGCAGTTGCATGTGCTTCAGGCAATGCAAGACTCCCACTAGGTAGGACTTGATGATTCTTCATTAGAAGTTCATTATGTTTTTCTGCTTCTAGCAGAACACATATCAGCTCAGAGTACTTTTGGTACTTTGCATGACGATACTGTTGCTGCAGTATCCTCATATTGGGATGGAATGTGCACAGAGTCTTGTCAATCTTTTCAGCTTCTGTGATCTTCTGGTCACAAAATGCTAGTTTTGCAACAATCTTGTGCATGGCAGAGTTGTACACTGCCACTGACTTAAAATCTTGGGCGTAGGAGTGTCCATTCACGTTGTGCTTCAGCGTGAAACGGATCTTTCTTGGTTATATCGCGTTCCTTGGAATTCCATAAAGCCGGCGGATCCTCCTCCATCATATATTTGGCCTTGAGTCCACACGAGATGGTGCCTCGGGAAGTGCAAAGTGCGCCTTAGCGATTTCGGGAGAGTGGAGCACCGGCTTGAGTTGAAATTGTGGCTCAAGAGATCGGTCATCAAGTTGATCTTGGCATCCATTGCCCAAGTGAGGTAGTTCTTGCCATTCAGGGCAAGCTCAAGAAATTCTTTCTTTGCGATGTCAGACATATCCTATATGTAAACAAACAGGGATTTTACTTCAGGTAAAATATTGTTTTACATGATTAATATTGAATCAGTAAAGTATGGTCTATATCTATTCAATAGATAATTATCACGGATTTTCCAGGATTTTCCTAGCATTTTTCATAATTTTCTGCTAATTATTAAGCAATTTCCAGAATTACCAATTAACAGGTGAATAAATTTCAACGTGAAATAATTCTTGCATGATGGAAATAGAATCTTATGGGGCTTTTGCTAGTTGGGTATGAAATCATGTAATGAATGCCTCCGTCAACATAACTTTTGGCTAGGTCAACACGCCCCGAGGGCTCACATGAGGGAGGGAGCACTTCCCGATTCCGGGTGCCAATTAAGAAACCTAGCGTCATGTGTGTTTTCCTTAGACACCAATTGTCATGCATCCGTTCCTTCAAAATTGAAATAAAAAACCCAGCCACTTATACCCACAAGCTCAAAACTGTTTGATAGCTCGATTATTTTCATAATTCTCTAGCATTTATGTGAATTACTAAGCAATTTTCGGAATTACTTAAATCATAGAACATAGATTTCAGCACATACAAAACATGGCATAAAGCCAAAAAATGAACCCAGAGCATGGAACTTCCAATGATGTGCTAAAATTAATTTATCAATATTTTACGGAAATCCATAACCAAGAAAATGTAATTTCTAGGATTTATTATCAACTTTCAGGGTTTATGATCTATTTTCCAAATTACAAAAGAATCCATGGTCAAACTATAGAATTTCCTTTCGGCCCATAATATTTTGGCCCATCCGGCCTAGCTTTGCCGAGCACACAAAAGAACGGGCGGCTACGGTTTCCCCCCTAGCCGCCACTGGCATTCCCCAAAAATTTTTTGCCAGCCGACCCGGTGCGCCACCGTCTTCAGGTCAACCGCTGATGGAATCACCGAGCGTAGATGCACTGCTCGGCCGCCGGATGAGCAAGGCGCGGGGCGGTCGCACTATTGGACCCGAGGCGACGCGGTACGAGGCCGACGGCCAAGCGGCATGGCCCGAGGCAGCCGGTGCGCTGGTTCGGCGGCGCTGTCACTCAGCGGGCGTGAAATTCGGCCGGTGGCCCCAATGCGGCACCTTCGGGGCGCGGCTTCCGGGTTTGGCGAATTGATGCGAGGCACGACAGGGCCCTCGGTGGCAGAACATCGGGCGTAGGCTACTTCCTGTGCGACGCGGGCACACGCAAGGAGGGCACCACAGGCGCGGCACAAAGCTGACACCGTGACGACACAGCGGTGAGGCTGACGGTGAGCGCGAATCCGGTGCGCACCAGCAAGGCGGCGCAGCGGTAGAAGTCCGCCGCGGATTCAACACCGTCGCACGGGCTTCGGGCGCCGCCGGCGTGCGCTTCGGGCGCAGGGTTGAGGGCGAGGCGAGCCGCCGTCGTTTGGCAGACACGGCACCGCCGGCAACTGCTTCAAGAGCACGGAGCATGGGGCTAGTCTTCAGGACCACAGCTACGATTTTTATTCTGATGAACAGAACTACGGGAAGCCAATGAGGTGTTTTTTTTTCATTGTTGATGATGAACAGTAGATCATTCAGGTATGAACGGTAAAAACGGCGATCTGCAGGATCGATTGTTCATGCCGATTTAATACATTTGTTTGGCTTGTGTAAACTATCGCATAGGATAGAGTCGTATAGGACTTTTTCGGTAATCCGAGTGGGTGCCGGCGTGATAACGACTTGATTGCAGATTGGATCGGGCGATCAATTGCCGGTAGTAGATCGTTCGTTCGTCGTCGACGATCCTCCTCCTTGTGGTAGAGACTCGTGCTGATAACGTGTTGTAAAACGTCGTTGAGCGCCAACGATCAATCAACGGATGTAGATGCAAACACGAGAGCAAGAATAATAGACACAATGTATGGGTGGAATTCTCTCTCGCTTTATTGATTCAATCATTTACAATAAAGGGGCACCCGATATATATAGCGATGTGAGAGAGAATTCGGATTCAACCACATTAGAAAGAGATAGAGTCCTAACCATATTTGGTTTAGGTTTTCTTATCTCACAACAAAATCACCTATCTAAATATAGATAAGATGAACAGGAAAATAACTAAAATCAAAGAAAAAAAATAGACGACAGATTTTTAGCACCTCCATTTTATCGGATAGAGGACTAAAATCTAGGCGCATGCATCTACCTCTTACTAAAAAGACAGAAACAGAAAATGTGCACTTAACCTGGCATGCAAGAGCGGAAATGAACGGATATTTTGATCGGATCATCATGAACAGACATGAACATGCATGCACAGATTGGGTAGTTGACTGGCGTCAACGTCATGAGACTAACTGACATGTGGCCAAAGAAATGCGCTAAAAGGTCAAAAAAATCCACTCCAAAGACCAGGGCTGTTGTAAAACGTAGTCGTTCACCCACGATCAATCAACAGCACGCCAACGAAATCACATGAATCAAGAACAAGAGCACACAATATAGGGGGTGGAATTCTCTCTCGTTTTATTAGATTAATTAGTTTACAAAGGGGCACCCGATATATATAATAGCGTAAGAAGAGGGTTCAGATTCGACCATACCATAAAGAGATAGAATCCTAACCATATTTGGTTTAGGTTTCCTTATCTCACAACAAGGGCAACTGATATGTAGCCAAGGAGTGTTCCGAAGTTCAGAAATATCCACTCCAAAGACCAAGGCATGCATCGTTGTCGTTTTCCTCTGTCTCGTCCACCGCCGTCGGCGACATCTGCAAGTATGCATGGCTCCCCATACCGGTTGGCGAATAGAGCGGCGGTGGGTTCGCTATCAACTGGGACCAGTCGAAGCCCTCGACCGAGGGCACCTGCACCGGGGGCATCACCATGTTTTCCACTGGCACGTAGTCATATGCCGTGGGATAATCGGTTGCTTCTTCCCGTGGGCCGTGGCGGCTTCGGCGGTGCACCTCCGGTTGGCGTCGACACATGGCAAAGATACACCTCTGGGTCGTTGGTGAGGGTGACGGCGGCGGCGACTCGGGAAGTTGAGCCCGCCTCGGCACCGTGCCGCGGAGACGACGAACGCGTCGAGCGCCGCGCCGCCTTCTCCGGCGTGTCGTAGGAACCAAGCCATATCCGCTTGCGGTGTTGGGCAACCGGATCTCGATACCCACTTCCCCCACTTGCGCACCGCCGCCTTGTACTTTCTCTCGCCGCCACGCTGCTTCGACGGCGATCTGCCGACGTGAGTCTCGGCGGCCTTGGCGTTGTCGATGACATGTTGGCATAAGCGTATGACGAGCTAATGTCGCGGTAAAAGGCTTCGCGAGTTGTCGTCGAATGTTGGTAGCTCGAGTGCTGCTGTGCTTCTGTATGCATGGGAAATTGGGGAAGCTCGGGATCGATTGGTGTGGGCCGCGCGGAATTTAAACGGTTCGATTGGTGTGGGAAGCTCGGGATCGATTGGTGTCGGGGAGCTGGAGCCACAGGAGACGACGCGTTGGATGCTGATGTGTACGGACGCTTGCCCAGCTGTCCGTCCAGCGTGAATTGCGTGAAACACTATTCATATTGACGCTGAATGAATGGTGATGTTCGAAAATCCATTTAACACTGAAAGTTTGTGTGATTTTGTATGCTGTAAAGTGTATTATACATGCCTATTTGATTTTTCCTCATAGATATATTGTCAGATTGCCTTCAACTTAGACAATGTGGTTTACATTACGCTGATAACGAGTTCCTCCATTTTTCCTTGGATATTCTCTGCATTGCATGATAGGGTGTGTGGTGCGCACCAAATGGTCTAGTTAATTAAAGAAGGCAACGTATCCTGTGCACACAGGCCTTCCCGTGTACACACCGTGCACATCAACTAAAAAAAGTCGTGAAAAATTCTCAAAAAAATTATAGATGTACTTCATAGATTACTCTACCTATATATAAAATTGTAGGTTCAAATTCATTATATATCAAGAGTTATAAAAAAGAGAAAATTCTGACAAGTTTAAAAACTTGTCAGAATTTTCTCTTTTTTGTAACTCTCGATATATAATAAATTTGATCTCGAAACTTCATACATAGGTAGAGTAATCTATGAAGTACATCTACAATTTTTTTGAGAATTTTTTATGACTTTTTTTAGTTGGTGTGCATAGTGTGTACATGGGAAGGCCTGTGTGCACATGATACGTTGCCATTAAAGAAACCGCTAAACATTTGTCAAATAGTTTTCTTTTTTTTAGGGAGATTAGAATCAAACGTTTAATAGGAAGCTTCCCTTCGTAGTCATCGACACCATACCGCTAAACAATACGTGTAACAATTGTAATCAATATGTACAACAAAATTTACAAACGAAGCAAAATGCAAATATATAGTCTTGCAACGTTACAACATTTTTTGAATCTCTATGCAACAATCAAGGACAACGTTTGCAACAAATCGAAATCAACTATACGAAACCAGTCTAAAAACTGTTACTGCAACATCAAGAAAATAGAAGCTTATGCGCTATCTATGAGATCATGCAACTTTGGGAAAGCAGTGCACGTTCAAAGATTTGTTTCTGCAACATTCAGAACATCAGATGTAACATGTCAAATTACCGTTCCAACATCCCTAATGAACTAGTGGAACAGCTCACATCCTTATATCCAGAATCATGCTGCTCCTTTTTTCCCAAGCTCCTTTGCATTGACACCACCATTCGCCCAGCGTGGTTCACATTCCCTGTAGACCGTAGTTGAGATTGGAGGAGGGGGTAATTATATGAAATATAGTGCCTACATATCACATTTGAAGTTGTAAATGGCGCTCTCGTCCCCTCCATCCCCTCCGTTTCATCCCCCACTCCCCCCACCAAAAATCCATAGATCCGACGCAGACCCAAAACAACCCATCAATCCGGCCACAGATCCACCTTCCCCACACGCAGATCCACCTTTTCCGGGGTGGAGAGCTCTCGTTGAGCAAGGCCAGGAGGTGTCGAGGGAGGAGATAGAGGCGGTGACTTCCTCTGATGCAGTTCGGGGACTGCAGGTCAAAGATCCGGAGCAGATTTCAGACAACTTCAAGATCCAGCGCAATCAAGGCGGTTCGCCCAGGAAGCTAGGTCATGTAGGAGGTAAGGCGCAAGAGCAGATCTCAGCGGTAGAGAAAAAGAAGCCGGGACTGAGCAGCATTCAATGTCAGCAAGGAGAAAGCTCTGATGGCCGGTACTCAGGGCAGCATTCATGGCCAAAATCCGAAGGGCAGATTTTGAAAGCTAGACTTCTAGCCTCTCAAAAACAGAAATGGATTCAAGGAGAAGAGTGTGGAGTGCGGCAACAAAGCTTCGTTCAATGCGGGTCCAAAGAGAAGCGGGAAGAAATCCAGCGGTTTCGCAGGCAACCTCAGGCCTCTCCGGAGGAAGCATTCAGAAATCTTGTCACGAATCTGCACAATAGAGGCCCCCTGATATCCAGTGTGTTAAATGAGGGCAAAGATGGATGGGCTCGAGTCAAACCGCGGCACTGGTGGAGGAAAAGGCAGGCGCATTCAACTCCTCTTGGCAGCTTGAATCAACCGATCCAACAGCTCAGTGGTTTGGATTTCTTCAAACAGAAGCTGCATGGCAAATGCTTTAATTGCTTTTCACCAGAACACATGGCTGGGTTCTGTAGAGCGCCGGTCAAGTGCTGGAGATGCCTCCGTTCGGGACACAAAGCATTTGAATGTCCAAGTAGACAGGCTTCCAACTGCAATTCAAATACAGAGGGCCTTAAGCGCTTTTCTCATACGCCCCTGCCTCCTGCATTCTCCTCAAGCGCATCCCCCCACTCCTCTACTCACACTGCAAGCTCCAGGTCTTACAGAGACGTTGTCCGGGAGGGGTGCTGCATGGAGGCAAGGTACCCAGGCGACCCTAGGGCGAGGCCTGCTAGGGCCTCCTGTGCGATTTCAGCTACTGGGGCCATTAAGCGCAAGCGGGATGAGCTCATTGACCGAGCGGCTGTTTGTTGGTTCGATGGAAACAGCCATGACATCGAGACTTTCATGGTGGGCGACATGCTTCGGGACCGTTTCAACCTCGGCCACGGCGACTTCCAACTCCTCAAGCACTTCCCTGAACAGTTTCTTGTCATCTTCTCCGAAGCATCAATCAGGAGGAGGGTGATGAACACAGCAGTGGTGCATTACCGGGGCCGCAAATTCAACTTTGCGGCCTGGTCTGAGCAGAGATATGCGACAAACATCAACTTCGAGTTCCATGTCAAAGTCCGAGTAGAAGGGGTTCCAGTTCACTGTTGGAGTGAAGAAGTGGCGGCTAGAGTTTTGGGGAAGAGCTGCGCTATTCATTATGTGGAGGAATGCACCAGGCGCAGGGAGCGCACTCGATCCTTCGATCTCTGGGCTTGGTGTTCGGATCCATGTGACATCCCGAAAGAAGTGTCCCTGACTGTGATGGAGCCTGACCGGGAGCCTCCCCCTACAAATGTGCCGCTCCCACAGGTGGAAATCCACCATGCTGAGCCAACTGACATGAAGCGTGGGCAGGTTTTCAACCTGCGCAACCATCTGGAGATTGTTGAAGACCTCTCCTTCCTCCGGGGACACAGAAGCTTCGGTGGGCTGCCGAATCGCAAGCAACGCCGATAGTTCATTTGGGCCTACGGGACCCCGGATGAGGTGGGAGAGAGAAGGGACTGTGCTGTCCAAGATAGAGGCAGAGAACTTGGCCACCGTCGACGCCATGATGACCATGAAGATGACGACCGCAATAGGGATGATCATCATCGCAGATCAAGCAGACACCGAAGTTTGTCCAGCTGGGTTCGCGACTCAAGGTGCAGGGGGGGTGTGGAAGACTGCCACAGTGCTTCCTGGAGAGGTCTCGCAGGCTCAGCTTCACATCGTTTCCGACAACGCCTTCCAGACCGGCAAGGCCTTCCAGAGCCGCAACTGATGCGTGGCCAGCTGATCAAGAGCAACCGTCCTTCGACGAGGCCAAAGCTGGAACAAGACAAGAGAAGAGTGTCCTTCGCCGATCCACTAGTGACAGTGCTCAAGAAGCAGCAGAGGCGATCAGGGGAGGTTCGCATTACCTCGGGAAACAAGGTGTGAAGGAAGGGCTCTCCAACAGGCACGCGCAAATGGGACTACAGGTAAATCTAAATAGTGAAGCACTCTTTTTCTCTCAGTTGGCCCAGAATTTTTGTTTGATGCTTCTCTGGTCAGTCCACATTCGTCAGACAATGAGAAATTTGAGGTCGAACCACCTAGCCCGCCTGCTCAACACACCAAGCTGCATGCTCTGTTTCCTGTGTCAGCCAGTTCCCCCCAACCTGGTTTTCGAGATAGCGACTACCAGGTTCAAACTCGTTCGGAAGAGCTTCAAGCTCCGCATTTTAGTTCGACTCTTAATCCCGCCCATCTAGAGGTCCTATCAAAAAAGACCCAGCAGAACATCCCTAACGAGTTAGAAAACTGGACAAAAACTGAGCGATGTCCGACAAAACCGTCGCATGAGCCAAACAACGTAGTAAGCCCAATCGGAGCCCCTTTTCTTTCCTCTCAGCCAGTCCAGAATGTTTCGAATAAAGACCCTGTGCAATATCCGACAATTGAGGTCGGTGCAAGAAATGCATC
Source organism: Guadua angustifolia (assembly GCA_036346375.1). Taxonomy (NCBI): domain Eukaryota; kingdom Viridiplantae; phylum Streptophyta; class Magnoliopsida; order Poales; family Poaceae; genus Guadua; species Guadua angustifolia. The sequence goes on along the minus strand of CM070510.1, from coordinate 8,340,264 downwards.
GCAGGAACAAAATGTGGGTGAAATTTCTAGTGGAGCCCAAATCCTTTCCTCACATTTAATCCTGAATTCTATTCAGGAGGACCATGAGCTACGTCCGAAATCTGGGGCTTGTCCTAACCCATCGCCAGTTCAAAAAGAATCGGAATTTACTAGCTCTCCTGTTTTTACTAGTTCTCCTGAAAAATGCTCCCCGCTTGATTACCTGTCAGCAGAGCGGGTTGATATAACTCCCAGTGCTCAAATGGATTTATATAAGGAAACTGAACAGACAATTCTCACTCAATTCGGTCTAGTAGCTCCCAGTTCCCAGCATGGGCATGAATCACAACCTTGGGAGAACTTAGCACCACAGTATGCATCAAAAAAGAAGCTGGCCCCACAAATCATAGCAACCGAGCCTCTAGTGCCAGAATGCTGCACTCCGCTAAACAAAACATCAGATGCTCTACCCCAAACAATCCCAGAAACAATGGCGCGGGAAACTTCACCAAAAGCTCGGGGACCTCAGGCTGGCCATACTCTAGCACCAGAGACTTTACAAGATCAGGTTCCAATTCACATACCAGAAACACTACCAGAAAAGTCAACAGTAGCAGCCACACCGCCAGACTCTACACAAACAACAGCACAACAACCTCAGATTTCAGACAACAAAAAAACAACCAATCAAGTGGGTCTAGAAGATTTTATTCTTGCTGCTTCACATAACCCTGAAACCCCTATCATCCAAACTCCTCCATGCCTCAACAGCCCTCAACCCTCAAATGCTGAAAACCAAAGTGCAGTTACCAAATCCTTTACCCAAAGAAAAAGCTCAAGAATAGCAGCAAAAGCCAAGGCAAGACTGGGGGGAAGCAAGGGAACAATTCAGCTTGCTCAAGATCTGCTAGCATCAAAACTTAAAAATCTGTCCCCACCACCACAACAACACCATTTAAACGATACTCACTCACAGGATGATCTTTTTCAGCAGCTAGCTAGCCACTTCGAGCAGCCACTAAGCAAGGAGAAGGTTGAAGCGATTCTCGAATTGGTGAACCAAGGCATGATGAAGCAAAAATCCACCAAGAAATTGAACAACATAAAGCTGGTCCCAAGGGTGGGGAGTCGTCCCAGAGCCTGAGCAGAAGGGAGTCACTGTGGCAAGATATGCATTTTCTTCTCATGTTGCTGAATGAGTTGTCGCATTATCCTAGTAGTTCGGCAGTTGATTGGGATGATCGTCCTTCTGGCGTTTTTCTTTTACCAACTGTCCAGTATGCAGCTGTATTACTTACTGGTGTTGTTTTATTTTGGGTCATCTGGCCATTGTGCCGTAGGCCTAGATGTATCAGCCTGATGGGGCTATATCCGGCCAGAATGCCATTGTACCGAAGACTTATGGGTATTCGTATGGGTTTCAGACCCACCATTGTTGTGCTAAAGACTCTATGTTATCTAGCCTGGGTGTGCCAAGTGCAGCTAACTTCTGAACTCCTTATAGTAGGGATATTGGTTGCGCCAAGTGCAGCCAAGTGTGGTATATTGGTCGTGTTAAAGACTCTATGTTATCTAGCCTGGGTGTGCCAAGTGCAGTTTACTTCTGAACTCATTATAGTAGGGATATTGGTTGTGCCAAGTGCAGCCAAGTGTGGTATATTGGTTGTGCTAAAGACTCTATGTTATCTAGCCTGGGTGCGCCAAGTGCAGTTTACAGTAGGGATATCCGTTGCTTATGCAATCAAATTGTTCTATTCTCTCTTGGAATGTTAGAGGTTTAAATAACCCAGCAAAAAGAGAAAGCGCCAAACAACTTATTCTGTCATCTGGTGCTACGATTGTATGCCTTCAGGAGACAAAAATTGCCAATTGGACTGCAGGATTGCTAAATGAAACATTGGGTGCGAGACTAGCTAGCCAGACTGCTTATATTCCTTCCAATGGGGCCTCCGGTGGAATCCTTTTGGCGGCCTCTTATGATCTTCAAAACCCTAGAATCACTCCAAATACTATAACTGTGACTTTAACCTCACGCTCTGATGCTTCGGCCTGGGACATCACTGGGGTCTATGGACCGCAATCAGATGAGGACAAGCGAAGTTTTCTCAATGAGTTGGAAGCCTGCTTGGCTGGCAGGCTTGGCCACCGGCCGATTTTAAGGGATTTCAACCTCATCAGACAAACGAATGAAAAAAACAGAGGCTCGACAAATAGAAGAATGATGCAACGTTTCAACCACACCATTAATAGACTGCAGCTGTTGGAGTTAGATCTTCATGGCCGACGATTCACGTGGACAAATGAACAAGACCAACCCACAGTGACAAGAATTGACCGATTTTTGGCAACAACGGAATGGCACGAGTGCTATCCAAATGCGGACCTGAGCGCGCTGGCAACTATGACATCGGACCACTGCCCCCTGCTCACGCGAGCAAATGCGACCGTCGAATTCTTTAGAGGCTTCCGTTTTGAGGCTTGCTTGGTATCGATGCCGGGATTCCAGGAGATGGTGGCTCAATCCTGGGCGCAGCCGGTACACACATCAGATTACATGCTAAGATTTCATGTCAAAATGAACAGAACAGCTAAAGCGCTAAAGAGCTGGAGGAGAAAAACGTTTGCAAGCATAGCACTTCAAATAGCTCTGATACAAGTTACGCTCACGACTCTTGAATGCTCACAAGAAAGACGTTCGTTATCCCAAAGCGAACTCGATCTGTGAAAATGTCTCAAAGATAGACTTCTTGGCCTCGCAGCAATTTAGAAATCCAGAGCGAGACAACATTCCAGAGTAACAAAAATCAGACTGGAAGACTCCAACACACGTTTTTTCCACCTGATTGCTAGCTCTAGGAGACGAAGAAGCTGATCCGGGTCCTACAAAGAGAAGACAGAATATTTGTCAGGCAACAGGATAAACTAAATGAAGCTTACCAATATTTCAAAAGGATATTGGGCGAACACGGGGTTAGGGACAAAGCTCTCAACTGGGATTTCCTGGGCTACAATACGAGGGACCTCAGCGATCTAGAGACCCATATCACCAAAAATGAAGTGACTAGTACCATTCAGGAGCTGCCGTCTCAAAAAGCACCAGGACCGGATGGATTTATTGGGCTTTTCTACAAAACATGTCTCACATTATCAAAGCTGATCTGGTGGAAGCAATTAGGGATTTCTTTAATCTTCGTCATGAAAAACTACACAAGCTAAATCAAGCACACATCGTCCTGCTCCCTAAAATAGAGAATGCGGATAGATTGGAATGTTTCAGGCCAATTAGCCTTATAAATAGCTTCATGAAAATCATCACCAAAATCATGGCAAACTGGCTTGCGCCGAAGCTAGATGAGTTGGTATCTGTCTCACAGAACGCCTTCATAAAGAAGAGATGCATCCATGATAATTTCTTATATGTCCAAAGAGTAATCCGCCAACTACACATTGACAGAACGCCGGCATTATTTATCAAGCTGGATATTTCAAAAAGCTTTCGATTCGCTAAACTGGACTTATCTTCTTGAGGTACTTCGGGCTTTAGGTTTTGGTAGTACCTGGCGAGAATGGGTAGCTTCGATTCTTCGGACCTCATCTTCACAGATCTTGATCAACGGCCAACCGACGGTCACAATAAGACATGCGAGAGGGGTTCGACAGGGAGACCCATTATCTCCCCTTCTTTTCATCCTGGCAATTGACCCACTACAAAAGATGCTCGAGTTAGCAGCGGATAGCGGGATCCTCAAACCGGTACTACCCGTAAATGCTAGACTGAGATGTTCACTCTATGCAGATGACGCCGGAATATTTTTAAATGCGAATAGAGAAGAGCTCATAGCCCTTAGTCGAATACTGAATATTTTTGGAAGGTGCTTAGGCCTGAAGATCAACATCACCAAAATAGAAATTTATCCTATCAGATGCCAGGATGACCTCTTGCAAGAATTGTTGAATGTCTTTCCCAGGAAACTATCATCCTTCCCTGGGAAGTACCTCGGCCTACCTTTACACTTTAGGCAATTGAGAAGGATCGAAATTCAGCCATTGATTGATAAAATAAGCAATAGACTTGCCGGTTGGAAAGGGAAACTTCTATCCACGGCAGGAAGAGAGACCCTTGTTAAGTCAGTGTTAACATCTCAACCAATATACCACATGACAGTATTCCCAGTACAAAAGTGGCTAGTTCGATGCATTGATAAACTTAGACGTAGTTTTCTCTGGAGAGGAAAAGACTCGGCAAATTGTAGTGGCGGACACTGCTTGATGAAATGGAAGGTCACCTGTCTACCTAAAAGCAAAGGAGGACTTGGCATCAAAGACCTGGAACGTTTCGCCAGAGCGCTTAGACTTCGTTGGCTATGGTATAGATGGAAAAACAACGAGAGAGCCTGGACGGGCTTGGACCTGCCATGCGACAAAACGGATATTGCTCTGTTCAATGCTTCAACAGTTGTCACAATTGGAAACGGTAAACTTGCGGATTTTTGGAGATCAAGTTGGATCGAAGGGAAAGCACCAAGCCATATCACGCCGAGCCTTTTTCAGATAGCACGAAGAAAGAACATCACTGTCCACCGAGCTCTGGAAAACAATTACTGGACTCGTTTTTGTACACCGGTAAACTCAGAAAAAGAAATCAGGGAGTTTGTGGCGCTCTTCGAGGCGATTCGACGAATCAATAGAGATGAAAGGAGGGAAGATCAAATAACCTGGCGTTGGACGGCTGATGGACAATACACAACAAAGAGTGCATACATGGCGCAATTCCAAAATGTTTACTGTAAAATGAAGCTTTGCCCAATATGGAAAGCGAGGACTAAACCTAAATGTCGTTTCTTTGCATGGACGTTGATTCACAGTAAAATTTTAATAGCAGATAACATGCTCAAGAAGGGATGGCCATGTAATGCCACCTGCAGTCTTTGCAACGCATCGCCGGAAACACCAACTCATCTCTGCAAAGATTGCTCTTTCGCTAGGCAGGTTTGGAGTTTTCTCGTACGATGGGGGAACTTGGAGCGGTGTTAGAACCTGAACCACAGCGGATCAATATACAAATGGTGGAGAGGGATGAGAACCCAATATGATAAAGCACACAGGCGGGATTTTGACGGTCTTCTCATTTATTTTTGGTGGAATCTTTGGCTCGAAAGAAACCAACGCATTTTTCAAGGGATCGTCAGAACACCTCAGCAAGTGGCCACAGCAATCAAGGATTCGGTGCTCACCCGTGTTTTTGCTTCGTCGTCATAGTTTGCAGAATAGCCCATTGTGTTCTGTTTCTGTTTTAAATTGCCCTTTATCTTTGAGTCAGTCTTTGTTCTAAGAGTAAGTTGTCGTCTTTTTCTTTTAGAGTGGTGTATACGTGCTAATTGTTAGTGGTAATCGTCTGTGAGGGTTTTTCACGGGTCCGGTTTTTCCCTTAAAAAACAGGACCCACAGGCTGTTTCTTCCTCTTCTTAATAATATTCGCAGTAATTCTCTTGTTGCTCTTTCTAAAAAAACATTTGAAGTTGTAGTATACTAATAGGATTGGTAGACTTTATATCCTTGCCCCACAAAAAGCAGAGGATCTATTCATATTGCAACATATGCCAGCATAGACACTGATTTTATTATTATTATTATTATTATTATTATATATATATATACATACACACACACATGTTATTTTTTTAGTGGAAATTTATAGTTATTTTTTAATGTGGAAATTTTCAAGTAAGTATTTGTGAGACCCCGTTCTGATGAACAGGAACCTCCATGTGATTACTGTGCTATTCCCTGGATCAGTAGCTAGCACTCACATGTTTACAACAATTGGAAATCAAATCCATACAATACAATAATTAAGCGGAAGCGATTATACAAATAATTATTACAATTAGAGAAATAGCAGAAAAAGCAATATCCGTAGTTTGCCCAACCGACCCATGAGCAGTGACCGACTGCATAAACTCCGGATAGAACACGCCAAGAAGATCCCGCAACTTACGATGGACAACTTCGAAGCTTTGCTTTCTAAACCACCTACAATATAATTAGGCAAGGGTGAGTACTTTACGTACTCAAAGAAGACTTGAAACAAACCTATAATACATGCAGGCCATTTCAAAGGAAAGGCTACTACAGTTAATTTGCATAAAGCGAATTTCATTTGTAAATCAAGTTATTTACAAACGGAATTTGTAAGAGCATTTAATCGTTAACAAATAAGTAAAGCATAATAACACTCACAGTCCTCCATGACGTGAGCGACGAATCATTCACATTCCTGAAATTCCATCAATGTCGGCCCTTTGACATAAATCACAATTTGCAAAACAAATGATACCAACCCATTTGAGAAATAATAAAACATTTAACTCGTGCAAGTTCACCAAGACACCCATGACCGCGGGTACGGCTAATCAATTAGATTTAAACTCTGCAGAGGTGTACAACTGGACCCACAAGGAATGATCAACCTTTTTGCGAGTACATTTCGACACACGCCTCCAATAGAACAGTGTGCCTGCCAGGCGATCATACATAGTCGTTATAATACTTAGACATGGCTTTGACCCAGCCCGGGACGTTCATCCCCCGCGGTGAAATTAGAAACACACACCCAAGCCGTGGATCCACTTTCACACACCAACACAACGTTTCTAACCACGGCAGGGCGTACACCGTTGCATTAGCAAGTAGAAACCCGTCGGTGAACTGGACCGAATCTGTGCAAGCTCCCGCCTACCAATGATCAAAGCCAAGTCTAAATACATAACAAGCTATGGCTAACCCATCCTCACCCTTGTGGTTTGTACGGATTTTCTTGGATCATACAACACGATGTTCGGTCCTTAGTCCGACACGGGCGACACTTCACCCTACACTACGTGCAAGACCCTTATTGCACTTCCGGCTATTGCCAATAATCGCCCGCATCAAAGCATAGTTTTATTTTGGGTTTTTAATCAAAGTACTTGCAACCATTTTCCCAAAAAGGACCATTCAGGTTTCATGTAAAACATTTCAGAAACAACTTTAATCATGATCACTGTTCCTCAAATACTAAAGCATGGCTAGCGAGAATAGTATGAGCGTATATACCCATGATGACATTAAGTGATGTCTAGCCCTATTATGTGGTTATCAAGGTTCACATTTCCACAATCATCAAGGAGTTCCATGTGACAACGGTATATCTACCAATCCACAAAATAGCAATTTACATAAAGTAAACGCATGCATAAAACAATTTGATGCACAAAAGGAATATAAAATCTTGGGCTCAATATGGTCAAAGGATGCTTGCCTTGCTTAATTATCGCTACGGCGAAGACGAGGATTGCGTTGACGGCGGCGGCGAAAGAAGATAGAGGCGTCGGGTTCTACACGTCGATCAACGGAAAATACAGCAAAGCAATAAACTTCAATAAGGCAAAAGGAAATAGATAGAAAGAACAAATAAAACTCTTTACGAGAACAGGGATTGCTCTTTTTATGAATTTATTAATCTTATTTTACGAATTCAAGACGCAAAAATAGTTTAGATTAAATAGAATTAATCATTAGTTGCAAGTTCATTGATTTTACTATGCACAATATGAGTTTCACAACTTTATTACTTACGGGTTTTGCTCTATTAGAATTCAGGTTCAAAGCAAGATGAATTTAGAATACTTTCTTAGATTACGATAGATTATATCTTAAAGATCATTTCTAAGCTGTTCTGTACTAAATTCAGATTTAGATGAGCTGCTTTGCAAGTTAATGAATAGGCTTAAACGATCATGTTGGATTATGACTAAATAGTTCTTTATCTTTAATTGATTTCACTTAGAATTAGTTTTACGTAAGTTAAATCTACTGATTTAGGCTACTGGACTAATTTACACGACATTTGAGAAGGTTCTGGTGATACAAATAACTTAACTACAGGTTTCCTTCGTTAGTACCTAAAGTTTATTCATTCACATTAAGGTCTAAAGTAATGTGATTACTTTGGGTTATTCAGCCATTAAGATTTGTATGCAAAATATGATGAAGTATGGTTATTTCTTCATACTAAGATGATTCATACTTTGTACAACAATCCTAAGCTAATTCCATAAATTTTAGGCTTTGGCTGATACATTATATTCATTGTTGAAAAGGCTTAAGTCGCATTGTAAAGTTAACGTTATTCGGAATCGGTCAAAAGTGAATAAAAAGGTTATCGCTTAAGGGTTTTGATCTGATGAGATTATTATGCAAATCTTAATGGAATAAGATTCTTTTTACAGAATATGGTAGCATTAACTTTGTACAGTGTTTCTAAATTGATTTCACACATTTTAGTGTTTAGACGAGTTATTTTATCTATTGTTGAAATAGCCTAAATGATCACATTTGCAAACCTTAAATCGGCCAAGTTTCAAATTAGTTTCTAACTGCACTAAACATGATTCTTGATTCAATGTCAGGCATTAACAGGGAATAACCCTAAGGGGTATTTTAAATCTGGTTCTACATTAATCTGATGTTGGCCGTGATAGTTTATATGCATGCGAAAGAATAAATTCTTTTATAAACTTAATTTAAATTAGTTACTTTTGTCAATCATTGGATTCTTATACTTAAGAATATGTTGAGATTGGCTCTACTTATTCTGCTACTTAACTCATGATGCCATACGCAACTATATATAGTTCAACTACTCAAATATATGCATTTCAGCAAAAGGGGTTTGGACATATCTTAAAACCTTATTTCAACACTTTTTGATTCGTATGGTTTGAATTGCGAGGATCTAGTTCTTCATGATTCATGCCCTTATCCTTCATTATATCCACACACATATATATGTATGTATATTTATGTATATTTTTCTTTATAGGCAAGGTTGGTAGTCTTTGAGCATATTAAGTTAGTGCACAATGAAATTCAATGAAATATTGTAATAGTGATAAGTCACTTAGCTTGTTACACATTCATTCTTTAATTGTTTCAGCACATCAAGATGACCTACTGCCATCCTAAAATTTGGAGATCCATTTTACTTATCTTAAATTTCTTTTGGACGAATCATGTATTTTGAATGTTTATTGCATTACAATAAATCTTTATTAGAAAAAGATACAAACAAAATTGAAATGCAAATATTTATATATATTTGGATTCTTTCTGATTTTAGATAGATATATAAATTTGTTTCACGGGTTTGTGATTAAAGATGTACAAGTCCTTGGTGGAGGGTTGTCGGATTCCGTTGTCCCATGGTTGTGTGGGATTAATTTTGTTGGTGGACTGTGGGATTGGTCGATAAATGCATTACTTTTTCTAAGTATGTTCGAACCCTTGGTCTCGTGGGTTGGACTCAATGTTGGGTTAGTCAGAAATGGCGGGATCAGTTATGAATCTTTCTCTTCGAGTGGTTCTCTCCTGGCTCGCGACAGGAATGGAAGAAGGTCAAGTACGACTTTGCCTTTTGAGGGAATTTGATTGGTGCCCTGTGGGGCTAATTATTTCGATAGTAAAGAATGATTTTTGATCCTGTTGTTTCCAAGGGTAACCATTGAAAGGATAAGAGCTGAGTTTTGGTTCCTGGAGGATTCCGGTGCTAATTGGTTAGAAATAGTGATATGTTCGAAACTGGCTAGAAGCTTGTTGGATTGAATCGCCTTGTGTGGATCTGGGGTTTAAGTTAATCGACCCGTGGGATAACTATGATATGGTTTGATAATGGTTATGTGGTTATAAAGGTTAATCAATGAGGAGAGATGTGAATCAGGATTTGCTTGATTCCTAGGGGATTTGAGTTTAGAACCCTAACTGTTCAATCGAATAGAATTCAGTGATTTGGTGAAAATTGGTTGAATGCTTAATAGAGTGATGTGGCTTGTGTTAAATCAGGTCATCTCGAGTTTGTTGATCTGTGAGGTAGAGGTTGAGAGAGAGGAGAAAGTTTTGGTGAGTGACATTGAATAGAGAAATGAGAATTGAGTTTGGGAGTTAGTATTATGATCTTCCGGGAAGAATCGTTGGTTGATTGGAGGTTGTATATTTAAGCGTTAAAGAAGAGTTATTTGAGTTGTTAGATTAGTGTTGGTCTGTGAGAAAGGCCTAGCTTTCGAGTTTTGTACCATGCGAGTTAAGGAGTTAGATTGAGTATTGATTTGTTGACGGATGAAGTGAGTTCAGTTGTTTGCTCCTTTTATTTGGCTTTGGCAATTCAGTTTCGGTTGCTCTTGTGGGTGAGTTTGAGGTGTTCAGAATTCGAGGTCGAATTCTGTTAAAGGGGGGAAGAGTGTAATACCGCAAATCTTCTTTGCCTGGATTTCCGCCAGATTTGTTTTTCCACCGTCTTGATTCAAGGTTCAGCCGTCGCGCGGTTATTAATTCCATTAAAGGTTTTGGGTTTTCCTGAATTATTTATCGGAATGGGTGTTTTCCTCAGTGTTGTTTAGTTTTGCGGTAAGTTGTCTATCCTGACAATTGTCGTTTCGCGCCAAGAATTTAATTGTTTGGTTCGCGCTAATGGTTAAAAGTGGATTTTGTTCTTTAGGAGGGTTTTTTTTGGGAAATTCCCCTCCCTCACCAAAATATCTCTCTCCTCAAATATGTGGCTGAGAATCTCTGGAGGCAATCTTTTTTTTTCCCTGTGCTGTCGACATCCATCTCCTCCTCTCCTTTCCTGCGCTACAAGCAGCCAGCCGGCGCCACTGCTTTGTCCTCCCTGCCGGCGCCCCCCTCCAGTGGCCGCGCCATAGCAGCCTAGCTCGGCGCCCCTCCAGCAGCAGCGCAGCAACGGCTTCGGCGCCTTCTTCCCTGCTGGCTGGCGACGTCCTGCTCCCTGGCCGAAGCTCCTCCGGCCAGCCTCCGGCCGGCGTCGGCAACCTCTTCCCCCGGGCCAATGCAGCTCTTCCCCATCTCCTTCTTTCCCCCATGGACTGCCTTGAGGTAAACCCTAGAAAAAAAAATTGGAGAGCTAATTGCTTGCATGCCAAGTGTTTGATCAAATGTCTAGCTAGATTTTCATGAGCTTGAAGTGATGGTCTCTCTTCTCCCTAAATTGCTTTGCTAGAGAGTATGGTTGTAGTCTATTATTTAATATGGGATGGCTGCATGTATTGATAAACCTTGTTGAACTACAGTTCTTGGGGATGGAATTGATAAGCATTTATGATATACACATATGATTGTGAATTTGTTTGGTTAATAAACAACTGCATGTTAGAGTCAATATACCGTAATCTTGATTTGTCTGCTTGCAATCACAAAACAAAAAAAATAGGTATAGCTCATTGAGTGATTTCTTGCCATGCCGTGGCTACGAGTATCTCACATGTATTGAAATGGCCGAATCCTTAGTGGAAAAGATGTCCTGCTGGTTAGTGGTTTTGGTTTAACCATTAGAGACATTTTTGGTTTGTAGTGATGCTAGAAGACTCTTATGCTGATTAGTTCCTAGTATGAATTTGTGGCTATGAGTGAATAAAAATAGAGAGTGTGTGCTATTTGCTTACTAGCTTCTTGTGCCCTCGTAAGTTTCTCTAGTAGTAAGGATTTATTTAGTTAGATCTGGAATGCCGATATGTGTTTAGCTTATAAGTGGACATTAGTTTTGAAGAAGTCAGTTATGCAAGAGAGTTGTTTTCTTTTGTCGCTTGTTTTTGAGTGTGCACAAAGTTGAGCTGGATGATTATTGTTTAATTGCAGAAAAGGTTCTGTCAGGAGTGGCCTCATCCGTATGTCACTCCATTCTGCGTCGGTAAAAGGCAAGTGCATTCCCTAAATTGTGGCTAGGAAGATTAATCAAGTGTTTGCTCTTAGCGTAAGTAATTGCCGATGCATACGCAAGAGGTAAGTCTTGCTTAGATATAACTAGAAAGTGCTTCCCCTTATGAAAATGTTTATGATGATTAAAAGGTTAAGGGAATGAATTAAGGCAAGCACACCGTGTTATCGAGTGTGGATGTGTGTTCATTTTTGATGCTCCTCAATTTAATTGTTGCTCTATTAGTTAGATGAACTCTAATGGAGATCAAGCTTTTAGTAAGGTTGTTTTTGGTGAGTATATTGTGTGAGTGATTGGGACTAATACGAGATTGGTTCAAACGGTTAAGTCTTTTATAAAGATAGAATTTTTGTGAGCATTTAACCGCAAGTGTATTGTGTGAGCATGGCTCGGTGGCTGTAGGATGTAGTTGCATGATAGAAACGTTGTTATGAGTTGACATGCCTTATGGTTGAATCTGATTGTACTAGTACCGCTAGTGACTGGGGATTGTGAGAACTTGGCTATATTTATGTATGTGTTTACGGCTATGTTGGTGTTGGCGATGAATGAAGTGTTGCAATTCATTCATGTAAATTGCATTGTGCATTCATGATGGACGAGGCGTCCCATGTTGATGCGGGCCTCGGTGCTCACCCGTAGTGAGCACAAAAGTCCTACCTCGTAGTCCCATTCATCGAGGTGAATGGGAGCGAGTCGTTAAGAGTAGGCCCCGCCACGGATGGGTGGGATTGAGGGTGCACACCGACGGGTGTGCACTCACTATACTTAGGATACGCTATGACAATGTGCATTAGGAGCATGCATGGTGCATTCATTGTTTTGATTCATGAGAAAAAGGGATGAGAGCATAAAAGCATTGCATTGTGTGTTGCAATGGGTAAATGTTATTTGATGAGAAGGGGAAATGACAAGTTGAGGTTTTAGTCGTGGACTCATCCTGGAACGATTATTGAGGCGTGAGTATGGTTTAGTTACGTTTCCGAGTTGTATGTGGTAAATGGGGATATATACTGCTTCTCTTACTGGATGATTTCAATTAAGTATTGGTTATGTCAAAAGATGAAGTAGTTGTGCTCTTATGTTTGGTTGTATATGAATTCAAACTGTTTCTTTTATTTACGGATATCAATTAAAGAAACTTTTACTTTATGTCTTGTAGCATTTATATTCTAGCCGAGTTCATTATTTTTTTTATGCCTGGTTGCGCTTTGCTGAGTCTTGGACTCACGCTTGTTTGTTTTCTTGTTTTAGGTACTCTGAAGCTGGCCCATTGGGTTGGGAGTAGTAACACGCACACGGCTTCGGCCTCCAGCAATTCGTTTAACCGATTCATTCAGTCTTGATGTATCTAATAAGATTGTAATGTGTTATGCGTCGTGGTGGAGTTTATTAAATTCTATTGGTTTTGTGACTGGTTAACTAAGGACCTGCTAGAATAATATCCTACTGCATTTGTTTTCTATCTGCTGAGTGGATGTCCTGTTTTCTAGAGAGGTCATGCCGAAATTTTCTAAATTTCGGCGACTTAGTTTTAATCTGGTTTGGGGAGTTCCAAGGTTGGTTCAATTTTTTTTGTAGAGGTATGAGGTTTAGGGTCTTTTGGTAGCATTCGCGGTGCAGTTGGCGCCGGGGTGTTACAGTTGCGAATGAAATAGAGTTTGTTTCTGATTTAGGTGATTGTTGGCATAATGCCCCACATTTACCACAACAAAAGCAAATAATATTGACTCTCTGGTTGTGAGCAACGGACAGGCGTTCACTGATGTTGTTGAAGGGATGACAAATGATGATTGAGACTAGAGTCGAGTAGAATTCTTCTCAGGACAAGTGTTCTTGTTCAACTATCGCTTCTTCGATTGATTCTTTGAGTAGCCTGCTTCGAATTTTATTTCTCCAATTCTTGAAGTTAAAATTTTGATCAAGTCTTCTATGACATATGGTCATTTTTTTCAAGGTTTTGATGAAGATTCAAAAGAACAAGATATTCGTTTTTGAAAACGAACATGCGGCATGACAGAGTTTGAAAGAAATCATCACTCGAAAGTGACAAACTGCTTTCAAAGGAAAAACAGACTGGGACATCAACTAGTTTCAAGTTCACCTGACACTAGTTCACTTCACATGTAGATTCGTGAAGGAGGATTTTTGCAAGGATGTAAAACAAGGAAAGCACTAGAATGTTGGTGATAGAAAGGATGTCTACCAGATCTGTTGAATTGCATGAGGAAGGGATTGGTGCAAATAGCCGAAAGACATTTACAGAAACAATCAGCCTAGAGTTGCATGCGTGCAGGAAAGGAAAATACAAATCCTAGGCTCTGACTAAAGAAAGACCCGATTCTATATATATGGCAAGAATCCTAGCTAATCACCATTATGTAACAGTTTGAGATCAAAGTAAAAGCGATAGTTGGCTGAGTGAGATCTTCGCCAACACCGGGAAGTTTGTGTGCGTTCTATTTTCACCTGGGTTTCACACATGTGATGCTTGGTTAGGAGGGTACGACGAATGACTCTAGAATCTCTCTGGATATAATCACTGAACCATTACCTTGACTGACGATTATGGCTACAAAAGACTACCTCTTCCTAGGATATTCTTTAAGCGATATTTTCGAGCGGCTAATCTTCTCCCCTTTTTTTCGATTGCCAAACCTTTAGCAACTAAGGCTCAAAATTTCTCTTGCTAACGTTGAATTGCATTAGCAACCGTTGTATCTAGGGGCATTGAGTTGGGCCTTGGTATTTACAAGAGATAAGGATGGGGCACCGGTGTATAAATGGGTGACGGTTTGTGGTGCTGCAGAGAAGAAGCGGGGCAAATTGAAAAACTCGGGCAGTATTTAAAAGAGAATGAGGATGTTCCCACAAAATATGAACTGGTGTGAGTAAAAGGCGACTAAGTTGCAGCAGTGCATGCAACAAGTAGCGATTTCCTTTGTTTGATTAACCTAAGTATGGGGAAAGCTTAATGGTGAGTGTATATGTGACGGCAACAATTTCGATCGTCGCCATAAAGTAACTAATGGTGTCACTTATAGAACATTTTTCCAGAGAACAATTTCCTTCATTCTTTGGGCGCAGCTTGATTGCACTCTCAATCAACGAAGATGCCTTATTTCCCCCTAGCAAGTGCAAGCATGATCTTAGATCAATTGGGTTAATCAACACTTCAAAGAATAATGCATAGGTTTCGAATAAGGTATAGAAGTAGATTTTTTTTCTAAACCATTTTCTTTTCTGACTAAAGCTGCACCAATATTAGAAATATTTTGTGCGAGTTGTTAGAACAGAAGGGTGTGCATTTGGTGATTTTGTTCAATTTATGGTGAGCATTTACACCATGGTTACATTCTTGATAATCATTTTTCTTGGTTTGGGGTTTTTGCGAACCTTGAAATAGTAGAGAGTTACAAGTTTGCTAAGTTGACAAGGAAGTGCTTTAGCTAAATACAGAAGATTCGGTTGGGCTTGGATAGGATTACCATTTCTTGGCAATTAAGTATCTTGCGTGGTTTCACGAAGTAGATGAGAAGCGTTAGCAATTTATACCAAGAATCACTAACAAGAATAAGCTAATTTAAAGAGAGATACAGAGTATGTTAAAATATTTAAGATGGATGAAAGAACGCATCTCAGTTATTTGGGGAGAGCTGAAGGTCGATTATGAAGGCTAAAAATTTTATTACTCATCACTTTTAATAGGTGCATTAGTGAATTGTGTCGCGGACATTCTGCAACAATATTTATTAGAGTAAAGCGATTTAGACAGAATTCCATTGGATTAGGGGCATTTTGCAACCACGTTTGACAAGATGTTGGAATCAGAGAAGGATGGTCAGATAAGAGTTATCTATATTATGAAGTAATATTTGATTCTTTCCAACTAACTCTAGTTGTGGTTTCTATGCCGATTATGAAATTTTTGGTTTGGTTTATAGGCAACGTTTCGTTCTTTAAAATCTTTTTAATTAAAATTTTCTTATTTAGCAGGGTTAACGCATCGTAAATTTCAACCTAGTGGTTTAATATTCACGAGAGTAACGCGAAAGCATTACGAAAGACTCACAACAAAATTTCAACAACACAGAAGTAATATGTATATATTTAACTTAATACATAGGAAGGGTATCTATGTTTTTTCCTTCTACTGGCCATATATATTTATGTATAAAAGGTTTTCTACATAGCTAGAATCATGTGCAGTTTGTATAATGCTATCATTTATTGTAGGTTATTCGGCGACGAGTTCCTTTTAATCTTCGCACCACTTGTTGTGTTCGTCTTCCAAGGCTTCAATGCAGTTGGGGAGGTCGTGATGTTTCATTGCTTCTATCTTCTTGAAGTTGCTGATGCAAACATCATGACGTTGCTGACTTGTTACCAGAATTCTTTTCAAAAGATCTGTTGGTGGTTTTTTTTTTGCAATAGATAAGGAAAGAAATACTTCTAGGAAGAGTAACTTAGGAGTGGAGAATGAGTATACAAATAAGAAGATTAAATTCTATAGATGGGAAGAGTGTATGTATAACTGATGCTATCCTTTTTATATTTCTTTTAGGAAATAGAGTTTCTGATTTTCTTTTCCAGTTCTCAGTTTCAACGTTCATTTGAAGGTTTCTGTTCAGAAGCATAGAACATTTCTAGTTCAGGGTCACTTTAGGGTGCATAATTTAAGCAAGGCAATAAGGTGAGTTTTTAAAACATGGTTAGAAGTTATTATTAGAATATTAAGTTTTAACTAGCCTAAAATGACCTGAGTGGGTTGGTATTTACTAATACGGTGAGATGTTGAACTCGGTTTATATATGGGCGGTGTGGTTTCGAATCGAGTTAAAAGTAGTAGTGGAGTTTGTATTACTAATCTTAAGGAGATTAAGTTTTAAGAAAGGTTAACAACCATGGTGGTTACATAGGTGAGAAGCTGTACAGAAAGTAGATAAGTTCATAAAAAGTCTATGGAGGGAAGATCCAGACTATGTTAGGTTTCATTATTTATCCTATGGGTCGAGTTTTCGATATTCATACATGAGGACAATTTATTGTGAAACTCTAACCGTAGTGGTCAAGTTACACATAAATCAGTCCTGACATTCAGAAATAAAAACCAACTTCAAATAGCAAGACATAACAACAACATATGTTGCTCTATATATAACTAGAGCAGAATAATACGCTATGCGCAAAGGGTTCTTATCTTAAGCTAGATCGTAAGATATTCTAATCTTCGCTCCTTTACCATTGGGTGATGATGTCTCTTCATGAAACAGAATCTTCGAGTTGTGCTTCTGTTTTGTCAGAAAGGGCGAAGCGTGGCATGTTTTCTTGAGATTGTTGGCGTAGATATTGTAGTCTTCACTAGTTGTCATGAAGCATGGTAGCGGCAAGTATGGAATGTCTTCAAAACTACTGGCAGAGACAAACCCTGGGCAAGAATCTCTCTTCGAGGAAAGAAGAGTTTGTTTACAAATCAAATGACTGTAGGGGTAAGAATAGAATCTTAAGAATAAGGAAAGGATAGCAACTCTACATTTTGCAAATATAGTATCTTTTGAAGATAAGATTTTGAATTCTCATATTCCAATGCTAACGACCATTCTATCTAAGGTTTATCCTACGGTCAGTATAGCTCTGATACCAACTCTGTGAGACCCCGTTCTGATGAACAGGAACCTCCATGTGATTCTTGTGCTATTCCTGGATCAAGAGCTAGCACTCACATGTTTACAACAATTGGAAATCAAATCCATACAATACAATAATTAAGCGGAAACGATTATACAAATAATTATTACAATTCAGAGAAATAGCAGCAAAGAAGCAATATCCCGTAGTTTGCCCAACCGACCCCGCAGGCAACTGACCAGGCATAAACTCCAGATAGAACAAGCTGAAGAAGATCCCGCAACTTACGATGGACAACTTCGAAGCTTTGCTTTCTAAACCACCTACAATATAATTAGGCAAGGGTGAGTACCTTACGTTACTCAAAGAAGACTTGAAACAAACCTATAATACATGCAACCATTTCAAAGGAAAGGCTACTACGGTTAATTTGCATAAAGCGAATTTCATTTGTAAATCAAGTTATTTGCAAACGGAATTTGTAAGAGCGTTTAATCGTTAACAAATAAGTAAAGCATAATAACACTCACAGTCCTCCATGACGTGAGCGACGAATCATTCACATTCCTGAAATTCCATCAATGTCGGCCCTTTGACATAAATCACAATTTGCAAAACAAATGATACCAACCCATTTGAGAAATAATAAAACATTTAACTCGTGCAAGTTCACCAAGACACCCATGACCGCGGGTACGGCTAATCAATTAGATTTAAACTCTGCAGAGGTGTACAACTGGACCCACAAGGAATGATCAACCTTTTGCAGTACATTTCACACACGCCTCCAATAGAACAATTGTGCTGCCAAAGCGATCATACATAGTCGTTATAATACTTAGACATGGCTTTGACCCAGCCCGGGACGTTCATCCCCCGCGGTGAAATTAGAAACACACACCCAAGCCGTGGATCCACTTTCACACACCAACACAACGTTTCTAACCACGGCAGGGCGTACACCGTTGCATTAGCAAGTAGAAACCCGTCGAGTGAACTCGACGGAATCTGTGCAAGCTCCCGCCTACCAATGATCAAAGCCAAGTCTAAATACATAACAAGCTATGGCTAACCCATCCTCACCCTTGTGGTTTGTACGGATTTTCTTGGATCATACAACACGATGTTCGGTCCTTAGTCCGACACGGGCGACACTTCACCCTACACTACGTGCAAGACCCATATTGCACTTCCGGCTATTGCCAATAATCGCCCGCATCAAAGCATAGTTTTATTTTGGGTTTTTAATCAAAGTACTAGCAACCATTTTCCCAAAAAGGACCATTCAGGTTTCATGTAAAACATTTCAGAAACAACTTTAATCATGATCACCTGTTCCTCAAATACTAAAGCATGGCTAAGCAGGAATAGTATGAACGTATATACCCATGATGACATTAAGTGATGTCTAGCCCTATTCTGTGGTTATCAAGGTTCACATTTCCACAATCATCAAGGAGTTCCATGTGACAACAGGTATATCTACCAATCCACAAAATAGCAATTTACATAAAGTAAACGCATGCATAAAACAATTTGATGCACAAAAAGGAATATAAAATACTGGGCTCAATATGGTCAAAGGATGCTTGCCTTGCTTAATTACTGCTTACGGCGAAGACGAGGATTGCGGTTGACGACGACGACGAAGAAGATAGAGACGTCGGGTTCTACACGTCGATCAACGGAAAATACAGCAAAGCAATAAACTTCAATAAGGCAAAAGGAAATAGATAGAAAGAACAAATAAAACTCTTTACGAGAACAGGGATTGCTCTTTTTATGAATTTATTAATCTTATTTTACGAATTCAAGATGCAAAAATAGTTTAGATTAAATAGAATTAATCATTATGTAATACTGCGGCACTTTATCCCAAGTCTTGGAATTTTTGCCGGGTGATCACAGGCCGTATGGTAGGTAATTTCAGGGGATTCTTGACCTGTTTTGGGAGTGGTTGGGTTGAGGGTGTTAAGTGGGAGGGGTATTTTCGGATTTTCCCACCTCCTCACTCACTTTTTCACCTAATCCTCCATGTCCCCTTGTGTGTGTGGCTGAGAAGGATTGGGTTGCCTGCCATTTTGCTTCCCCACGCACAAAAATCCCGAGTTGCCAACGTCTCCCAGGCGCCAGCCTGCCGCATCCCTTGCGCCCCTCCCGTGGCGCCTCCTTGCTAGTCCCGCCGCCCGCTCGGCCGTCGCCGACCCTCGCGGGACCTTCGGCGTCCCCTAGCCCTCCGTCCACGACCGTCTTCCCCTAGCTCATGCTTGGCGGTTGCTTTGCCTGCCAAGGCTGCCGTCCCGGTCGTGTCGCCCCCATCCGGCCGCAGCTCGGCCTTCTCGCCTTGGGCAAGCATCTTCCCAGTAAGCCTGACCTGCGTCCTCTCCCCCTGCTGCAGATGCGGTGCAGATCCTGCATGTCGCCTCCCGGGCCTGTGACGCATCCTCCTCCTGGCGGCGCCTTCTTCCCCATGGCGGCGAGCCCTCCCTCCCTCTTGCCTTCCCTCTTGTGGTGAGTACTCAAGTGCAGATTGAAAGGAGGGTTTGGTTTGTTGTGCATATCAAGTGTTTGATGAAATGTCTAGAAGACTTGCACTATAGTGTCGTTGTTTCCTTTGAGTATTGGTATATGAGTACTCGTTTGACACTCTGCATTCTAAGCTTGACATGATATTTTACTTTGAGGCTCAGTACGATTTCGGTTGAGGAAACCGATTTGTGTTGGGATTTTGATTGAAAGAACCATGACATTTCAGACTTTTGTGGGCATCTAAAGATATTCATATGTGCATGATTGTAAATGTGATTTGAGTTATGTTGTAGATATCTGGAGTCTAATTTAAGTAACTCTTTTGGTAACACAAATTATCCTCAAGCTCTTGCCAGTTCAAAGTTTGCAGTATCAAAATTTAGCCTTGTTAGAGCATGCTTTGCCAGGGAGCTTATTCTATTAAGCCGTCACGGTTTCCTCTACACTTTTAGGACATACCAAGTTGCTTTTGTTGGGGTCATTACATGCACCCTGTTTCTTCATACAAGATTACATCCTGTTGATGAGCAAAATGGGGATCTTTATATGTCTTGTCTATTCTTTTGGACTTGTGCATATGATGTTTAACGGTTTTACAGAGCTTCCCATTACTATTTCTTGACTTCCAGTGTTCTATAAGCAGAGAGACAATTTCTTTCATCCTGCTTGGGCTTTCTCACTTCCCAATTGGATACTAAGAATTTCATATTCTTTTGTTGAAGTATAGTATGGTCATGTGTTGTCTACTACACATGAGGCTTTACACCAACCGTTGATGATTCTTTTGCTTTATGTTCTTTGTTATTCTCTGTACATCAAATGGCCTTAGGTCTTTTCTGGATGATGGGAGCTATTGCACGAGACATGACTATTGCTAATACTTTTGGATCTGCTGCCTTGTTGGCAATTTTTATTAGGAGGTTTCATTGTTTCTAAAGTTGTCCGGAGAAGAAGAAAAGAGACAACGACCTCAGAGGGTGGCCGCAACCTCTTGCTACCCATTCTTCCCGCGGTTAAAGGCAAGTACATCGTGGGGTTGGATATGGGCGTGAGTAGTAGGTGATACTTCCTGTTTTATAATATGTGATACTTCCTGTTTTATAATAAATGATGCTTCCTGTTTCACTTATTGCTCTGCAAATTTAGATGAACTGTGGTTGAGAGTGGGCTCTTGGAAAGTGAATGGTAGAACAATAAGCGAATCGGCGATGTTGATATTGAAAGCACCCAATATTTTACTCAATGTCTTTAAGTGATCATTCTTGTTTTCATCTGTTTGTCGATACTATTGGTTAAATTGTCTTGTTATGAGTAAGATTGTGTGTTACTACGTCTTTGCTTCCTATTTTTTTATTATTATTCGTGTAATTAGAGGAAATTTTAGTTGAGAATGGGGCTTTTGGCGGTCGTTGATTAAGAAAGTATACTAGTATGGGCTTGGTCGATTCATGAGTATGGTCAATCGTTCTAATCATGTGATTAGTTTCCTTACCTTGATCTTTGCGTAAGAGCAATTGTGTTAATTGTGCTAAGGAGTATGAATATAATCGGCAATAGGTTTAAAATGTTAAATATGAGGCGATGAAGCAAGTGGATTGCGATGCATGTTGTGTGACCCATACGATTACTCGTTGTGTGAACTTGTCCGCTTTGTAGAACTTATTGTCTTTGTACCCTTTCTTTTACTTACTCATGAGTTTGAATAAGCGAAAGTAAGTATTAAGTTATGTATGTGGGAACTAGTTGATGTTTCTCTGATTAAATATGACTATGCTATGATTGGAAATGAATGAAGGTTGCATTTTTTATTCATGACAATTGCACTTGAGCATTCGGCATGTTTGCATTGCATAGTGTTGCATTAATGGCTCTTGTGGTGAATGGTAAGGTGTGGAGGTAACTCCCCAAAATCGTTTAAATAAGTTGCGTGCCAAATTCCTTGTATATGTTTTGTTGGATGCATTGCATGGTAAAGCTAATGGTGAATGGCGTGCAGATGACCTTTGGGTTGAGGGTAAAATCTGAGTTAAGTAGGGATCGGGTCGTGAACCCGTTCAATGTTGTCTATTGAGGTATGTGAAATTCATGAACAAAGTAGTTGATGAGGTAACTAGTAGTGAATTCTTACATTTTGTTATCGTGTAAATTTAGTATTCCAAAATATGGGCGTGTTTATGATTTACACATGTTAATTGATATTGATATTGCTCCTTTGTTGTACTTCTTTGAGTCTTGACTCATGTTTCTTTTTGTAAATGTGTGTAGGTTCCTCTGAAGTCGGCATGCGGGATGGGAGTAGTAGCACATCACGACTTATCACCATAGTTTCATTTTAGCCTTGTGCTTTCAAACTTAATGAGCTCATGTTTTGTAATAATTAATTTGTGAGAGTTATTTTGTGCTTGGTTGGTTCCTTTAGTTGCTTATGATATTATTATGACAAATGCTATCTTCATCTGCTGAGTGGATGTCCTAGATTTAGGGAGGTGCTTTGAAATTTTCTAATAATTTCGGTATGTTGCTAAACAATTTAGTTGTGTGGCTAAATTGTTCTAGTGCCTTGTGCTATCTGTTGGGTTAAATGGGTGTAACATTTGGGGCACGGGTGTCTTAGTGTTATTCTGATTGGTATCAGAGCGGGCTTCAGGTCCGTGGTGTTTGAATGTAGTAAGTAACTCTAGAGTAAGCTAAAATTTTGCTGTTTGATATTAGAAACATGGCATAGGTTTCTACTCCTTAAAAAAAAATTGGCCTTTGGGCAATAACATTAAAATCTGAATTAGAGTGGTTAACTAATTTAAAACTTGACACACTCTGATGCACAGTCGGATGGGTATGGGTACATTGCATTGCGCCTAAATGTTGAGTGCTAAATTTATTGTTGTATATTGCTTTGACCATGAAAGGACTGTTGGAATCAGTACGCTTATGTTCATGTTGTTGGTTAAGCCGAAAGGTTTCGACCTTGTTCATTTGGCCAAGTTGTGGATTTTGCTTGTGGCTGTTTGGGGAACCTCTCATTTTTTGAGTCGTCGTTTTCGTGGAACAGTTTAGAGGGTAAGGAGGGAAGGTTGGTTTCTTGTGCCTTCGATGTTTGGATTTAAAGAGAAAGGCTTAGTGATGAACCCTTTTGGATTGCTTTTACTGCTGTGTTCAGTTTCGTTGGATTCTTTGGTTCTTGTTGGATTATAGTGGGTTGCCTTGCGAAGAAAAACTAGTATAGTTGTTGTTCTCTCCATTTAAGGAACTTATTGAAGTTTTCTTGGTGCAAAACTTAAAATCGTGTGGATCTTCGGTGTTAAGGTTTTATCGAGAAGGATTTGGTTGATCATTTGGTTTTTCCCATGCATTCCTTTTCCTTCCTAGAAGTTGTAAATCTTGAGATTTGTTTGAGGGGTTGTTTCCTGCCGGAGTTTGGGAATTCGAGAGTCGAATTCTCTATTGATTTATAATTGGGTTTTTCTGGAAAAAAAGATGGTTTATGGTTGTTGCTCATACTTGAAAATCGCGGATTTCCTCAAAGGTAGAGTACGTGACACGGGGACGTTTAAAATGTTAAGTGTATAATGAGTTGTTAGAGATTTCAGATGATGTGGGTTGCTGATTCTGTTAACGTGAGTTGTTGATTATATAAAGGCACCCAAATTTATTGTATGGTACAGAATGACTAATTGGAATGGTAGGTGATTTTAAAGTGAAAAAGTTGATTAGAGTTATTACAATGGTTGTGGGTCATGAAATTGATTGGAGGTTCGAAATTTGTGTTCCAGTAAGTCTAGTATTGATCAAGATTGAGAGGGTCTAGAATCTTCTATGGATGAATTTATTTTAGTAAAATGTTGATGTAAAATCTACCGAGTATGTTAGCGCCAAGGCATGAGAGTTGTTGATTTATGTTGCTTATGAATCGGTTGAATGATGGGTTTTGTCTCGACAAATGTCTATTTGGGAGATTGTTATGGAATATGGTTGGTGAGTATCACATTGAGTTGTTAAAAAAGTATTTATTGGTTGAATGAACCCACTTTGGAGTTACGAAAGGTGTTTGTTGATTAAATGAAGTCAATGTTGAAGAGATGTGTTTTAAGTCGGGATTAGACAATTGTATAAATAACGGTTCGTCATGGTTAGGCTAATATGGATGTTGAAATCATGAGAATGGCTTGTTTGTGGCCATAGTTTACGAGTATGGTATTTACAAGAGTATATAAATTAATTGTGATCATAAAGATATAAATGTGGAGAATATGCATAAGAATGTTGGGAATGGCATTTGCATAAGTGCATTCATGAAAAGTGCATCGAGCCAGGTCGGTGAGAAAGTCATATGGAATATGACTAATCCGGAGTGCTCAGAGATCCTACCCCGTAGTCCCATCCACTGGTGTGGATGGGAGCGGTGTTAAGCGTAGGACCCGCTACCGGGTAGCGGGCAAGTCCTGTTTCGGCAGGCCCCTTCCACGGGATGGTTGGGTTTGAGGGCACGCATCGACGGGTGGTGCTCGGCAATACCGGTATGTGCTAAAGAAAAGATGAGACATGCATAATGCATTATGTAGGCAAGTCCTGTTTCGGCAGGCCCCTTCCACGGGATGGTTGGGTTTGAGGGCACGCATCGACGGGTGGTGCTCGGCAATACCGGTATGTGCTAAGTAAAGATGCATGATGCATTGCATTGCATTGCATAAATGAGAATGTGACTGAGGAAGTATATGAGCATGTTTGCATTCATCATTGCATTGCATTGCTATCATTAGACTACTAAATTGTGTCGAAACAGGGTTGGTTGGCTATCAAGACATATGGCCGACGTAATTTGTGGAATTCAATAGGGGTTGCATGAAAGTTAATTGGTGATCATGCCAAAAATAATCATTCAAAAGATGGGTTTAAAAAAATTTGTAATAAATGGTTGTATAATTGATGGTTGTTATACTTAGTGGACCAAAGGAAAATGTTGATGCATGTTTTATGTTCGAACCTGTTGGGCTTTTTAGGATACCTGTGGTGAATAGGCAAATCTGTAATAGAGAGCGTATTGGAACACTAGAAATCTTAAAGTTCAAGTTGAATCTACTCTTAAGGACCTATGGATTAAATTGATTGCGTGACTCTTTGGGGAGTGCATGCCTTTTTGGTTAAGTTGCGGAGTTGGCTTGATGATTGAAAGTGTGGGTGGTATTGGTGAGTGTTGTAACAATGTGAACCTTACGAGTGTATCGTAAATGATCTCGATGGTGAATCGATTTTTGGCGGGAACGAGTTTCCCTTTTCTCCTTGAGAGTTTGTGTGGCGATTGTGGGTGCAGGTGTTTGACCTGGGAATCAGTTCTCTCTTCCAAAATGTTGATTTTGGTTAAAATGAGAGGTTTTGCTTTGGTAAAATCAAGTCAAAATGTTTTGATTTGTGGGCTCCTGTCAAAGATTTGTGTGGGGCTCCTCTTTTAATTGGAAGTTCTTTTCGATGCAAATTTTATTGCCTTGACTTGAAATTGTTGGGAGTGGTTTGTGTGATGTGGGAGATCTGAGTTTTCTTTGTGATTTGGCTTGGGTGAATAAAATGAGAGTTCAATGGAATCCCCTGCTTCCTAAGTGGGAGTTAAACATTCGAAGGTTTGCGGTATATGGTTGAAAAGATTAAAAGGTTATGCATCTAAGATCTTGTTTGGCGTTTGCATCCACGTGAGTCCTTTCCATTGTGCTTTGAGTTTACTAAGGAGTTTAAGTTCCTTGTGGACTTCTTTCTTTTGTAGTTGGCGTTATTCGAATTCGGGGTCGAATTCCTTTAAGGGGAGAGTGTATCTTCATGCACTTTATCCCAAGTCTCGAATTTTTGCCGGTGAACACAGTAGTATGGCGGGTAATTTCAGGGGATTCTTGACCTGTTTTGGGAGTGGTTGGGTTGAGGGTGTTAAGTGGGAGGGGTATTTTCGGATTTTCCCACCTCCTCACTCACTTTTTCACCTAATCCTCCATGTCCCCTTGTGTGTGTGGCTGAGAAGGATTGGGTTGCCTGCCATTTTGCTTCCCCACGCACAAAAATCCCGAGTTGCCAACGTCTCGGCGCCAGCCTGCCGCATCCTGCGCCTCCCGTGGCGCCTCCTTGCTAGTCCCCGCCGCCGCTCTGGCCGTCGCCGGCAGCCCTCGCCGGGTCTTCGGCCGGCGTCCCCCAGCCCTCCCGTCCACGACCGTCTTCCCCTAGCTCATGCCGGCGGTTGCTTTGCCTGCCAAGGCTGCCGTCGATCGTTGTCGCCCCCATCCCGGCCGGCGCAGCTCCGGCCTTCTCTGCCTTGGGCAAGCATCTTCCCCAGCCGGCACAGCCCTGCGTCCTCTCCCCCACCTGCAGATGCCAGTGCCAGTCCCTGCCGTCGCCTCCCCGGGCCCTGCCGACGCATCCTCCTCCCTGGCCGGCGCCTTCTTCCCCATGGCCGGCGAGCCCTCCCCTCCCTCTTGCCTTCCCTCTTGTGGTGAGTACTCAAGTGCAGTTGAAAGGAGGGTTTGGTTTGTTGTGCATATCAAGTGTTTGATGAAATGTCTAGAAGACTTGCACTATAGTGTCGTTGTTTCCTTTGAGTATTGGTATATGAGTACTCGTTTGACACTCTGCATTCTAAGCTTGACATGATATTTTACTTTGAGGCTCAGTACGATTTCGGTTGAGGAAACCGATTTGTGTTGGGATTTTAATTGAAAGAACCATGACATTTCAGACTTTTGTGGGCATCTAATGATATTCATATGTGCTTGATTGTAAATGTGATTTCAGTTATGTTGTAGATATCTGGAGTCTAATTTAAGTAACTCTTTTGGTAACACAAATTATCCTCAAGCTCTTGCCAGTTCAAAGTTTGCAGTATCAAAATTTAGCCTTGTTAGAGCATGCTTTGCCAGGGAGCTTATTCTATTAAGCCGTCACGGTTTCCTCTACACTTTTAGGACATGCCAAGTTGCTTTTGTTGGGGTCATTACATGCACCCTGTTTCTTCATACAAGATTACATCCTGTTGATGAGCAAAATGGGGATCTTTATATGTCTTGTCTATTCTTTTGGACTTGTGCATATGATGTTTAACGGTTTCTGAGCTTCCCATTACTATTTCTTGACTTCGGTGTTCTATAAGCGAGAGACAATTTCTTTCATCCCGCTTGGGCTTTCTCACTTCCCAATTGGATACTAAAATTTCATATTCTTTTATTGAAGTATAGTATGGTCATGTGTTGTCTACTACACGTGAGGCTTTACACCAACCGTTGATGATTCTTTTGCTTTATGTTCTTTGTTATTCTCTGTACATCAAATGGCCTTGGGTCTTTTACGGATGATGGGAGCTATTGCACGAGACATGACTATTGCTAATACTTTTGGATCTGTTTGCCTTCTTGGCAATTTTATTAGGAGGTTTCATTGTTTCTAAAGTTGTCCGGAGAAGAAGAAAAGAGACAACGACCTCAGAGGGTGGCCGCAACCTCTTGCTACCCATTCTTCCCGCGGTTAAAGGCAAGTACATCGTGGGGTTGGATATGGGCGTGAGTAGTAGGTGATACTTCCTGTTTTATAATATGTTATACTTCCTGTTTTATAATAAATGATGCTTCCTGTTTCACTTATTGCTCTGCAAATTTAGATGAACTGTGGTTGAGAGTGGGCTCTTGGAAAGTGAATGGTAGAACAATAAGCGAATCGGCGGTATTTGATATTGAAAGCACCCAATAGTTTACTCAATGTTTTTAAGTGATCATTCTTGTTTTCATACGCTGTGCTGATACTATTGGTTAAATTGTCTTGTTATGAGTAAGATTGTGTGTTACTACGTGCTGCTTCCTATTTTTTTTATTATTATTCTGTGTAATTAGAGGAAATTTTAGTTGAGAATGGGGCTTTTGGCCAGTGCGTTGATTAAGAAAGTATACTCGTATGGGCTTCGGAGTCTGATTCATGAGTATGGTCCAATCGTTCTAATCATGTGATTAGTTTCCTTACCTTGATGCTGCACGTAAGAGCAATTGTGTTAATTGTGCTAAGGAGTATGAATATAATCGGCAATAGGTCTAAAATGTTAAATATGAGACGATGAAGCAAGTGGATTGCGATGCATGTTGTGTGACCCATACGATTACTCGTTGTGTGAACTTGTCCGCTTTGTAGAACTTATTGTCTTTGTACCCTTTCTTTTACTTACTCATGAGTTTGAATAAGCGAAAGTAAGTATTAAGTTATGTATGTGGGAACTAGTTGATGTTTCTCACGCTTAAATATGACTATGCTATGATTGGAAATGAATGAAGGTTGCATTTTTTATTCATGACAATTGCACTTGAGCATTCGGCATGTTTGCATTGCATAGTGTTGCATTAATGGCTCTTGTGGTGAATGGTAAGGTGTGGAGGTAACTCCCCAAAATCGTTTAAATAAGTTGCGTGCCAAATTCCTTGTATATGTTTTGTTGGATGCATTGCATGGTAAAGCTAATGGTGAATGGCAGAGATGACCTTTGGGTTGAGGGTAAAGTCTGAGTTAAGAAGGGATCGGGTCGTGAACCCGTTCAATGTTGTCTATTGAGGTATGTGAAATTCATGAACAAAGTAGTTGATGAGGTAACTAGTAGTGAATTCTTCATTTTGTTATCGTGTAAATTTAGTATTCCAAAATATGGACGTGTTTATGATTTACACATGTTAATTGATATTGATATTGCTCCTTTGTTGTACTTGCTGAGTCTTCGACTCATGTTTCTTTTTTGTAAATGTGTGTAGGTTCCCTGAAGTCGGCATGCGGGGATGGGAGTAGTAGCACATCACGGCTTATCACCATAGTTTCATTTTAGCCTTGTGCTTTCAAACTTAATGAGCTCATGTTTTGTAATAATTAATTTGTGAGAGTTATTTTGTGCTTGGTTGGTTCCTTTAGTTGCTTATGATATTATTATGACAAATGCTATCTTCTGTCTGCTGAGTGGATGTCCTAAATTTAGGGGAGGTGCTGCCGAAATTTTCTAATAATTTCGGTATGTTGCTAAACAATTTAGTTGTGTGGCTAAATTGTTCTAGTCCCTTGTGCTATCTGTTTGGTTCGTAAGGGTGTAACATTCGGGGCACGGGGTGCCGGGGTGTTACACATTAGTTGCAAGTTCATTGATTTTACTATGCACAATATGAGTTTCACAACTTTATTACTTACGGGTTTTGCTCTATTAGAATTTAGGTTCAAAGCAAGATGAATTTAGAATACTTTCTTAGATTACGATAGATTATATCTTAAAGATCATTTCTAAGCTGTTCTGTACTAAATTCAGATTTAGATGAGCTGCTTTGCAAGTTAATGAATAGGCTTAAACGATCATGCTGGATTATGACTAAATAGTTCTTTATCTTTAATTGATTTCGCTTAGAATTAGTTTTACGTAAGTTAAATCTACTGATTTAGGCTACTGGACTAATTTACATGACATTTGAGAAGGTTCTGGTGATACAAATAACTTAACTACAGGTTTCCTTCATTAGTACCTAAAGTTTATTCATTCACATTATGGTCTAAAGTAATGTGATTACTTAGGGTTATTCAGCCATTAAGATTTGTATGCAAAATATGATGAAGTATGGTTATTTCTTCATACTAAGATGACTCATACTTTGTACAACAATCCTAAGCTGATTCCATAAATTTTAGGCTTTGACTGATACATTATATTCATTGTTGAAAAGGCTTAAGTGGCATTGTAAAGTTAACGTTATTCGGAATCGGTCAAAAGTGAATAAAAAGGTTATCGCTTAAGGGTTTTGATCTGATGAGATTATTATGCAAATCTTAATGGAATAAGATTCTTTTTACAGAATATGGTAGCATTAACTTTGTACAGTGTTTCTAAACTGATTTCACACATTTTAGTGTTTAGACGAGTTATTTTATCTATTGTTGAAATAGCCTAAATGATCACATTTGCAAACCTTAAATCGGCCAAGTTTCAACTTAGTTTCTAACTGCACTAAACATGATTCTTGATTCATTTGTCAGGCATGAACAGGGAATAACCCTAAGGGGTATTTTAAATCTGGTTCTACATTAATCTGATGTTGGCCGTGATAGTTTATATGCATGCGAAAGAATAAAGTCTTTTATAAACTTAATTTAAATTAGTTACTTTTGTCAATCATTGGATTCTTATACTTAAGAATATGTTGAGATTGGCTCTACTTATTCTGCTACTTAACTCATGATGCCATACGCAACTATATATAGTTCAACTACTCAAATATATGCATTTCAGCAAAAGGGGTTTGGACATATCTTAAAACCTTATTTCAACAGCTTTGCTGATTCGTATGGTTTGAATTGCCAGGGATCTAGTTCTTCATGATTCATGCCCTTATCCTTCATTATATCCACACACATATATATGTATGTATATTTATGTATATTTTTCTTTATAGGCAAGGTTGGTAGTCTTTGAGCGTATTAAATTAGTGCACAATGAAATTCACTGAAATATTGTAATAGTGATAAGTCACTTAGCTTGTTACACATTCATTCTTTAATTGTTTCACACATCAAGATGACCTCTTGCCATCCTAAAATTTGGAGATCCATTTTACTTATCTTGAATTTCTTTTGGACCGAATCATGTATTTTGAATGTTTATTGCATTACAATAAATCTTTATTAGAAAAAGATACAAACAAAATTGAAATGCAAATATTTATATATATTTGGATTCTTTCGATTTTAGATAGATATATAAATTTGTTTCCTGGTTTGTGATTAAAGATGTACAAGTCCTTAATAGATGAATGCATTTGGGCGGAAATTAAAATCGTTTTGTCGTGATGAAGACGTCTTAAGGCTCGGCTTCTTCTTATTTCGATGGGTCGATCGCTCGACCTTGCGCAATGACAGAAAACAGAGGAAGCTAGGGCTCATGAAGAGGGTGCTCCGCGACTTCCGTGGCGAGGGCATGGGAGAATCATTTCGGAGAGAGTCTGGAGATGAAGTCGATTCGCGGAAGAGGTCAGAGAGCGGCCAGCAATGAGCTCAGCGGCGGCGGAAATGGCGGACGGTGGGGAAGACAAGCGACGGCGTTAGGGTTGAAATCGGTGGCAAATTAAGTATGAATGGATGCTAGGGGTTTCATTCCTAGGGTTTACCTGGGAGGAGAAGCTCCGGGGAGCTCTACCCACGGCGGCCAGACTTGGGGAAGAAGAGCTCTCGGCGGCAGCGCTATTTCGCATGGAAGGAGCTGGATTTTCTTGAGGGGATTTGATCCTTGAGGCCCGTGGATGCTCTAGCTCAGCCGAATTCGAGAATGGGTGGCTCTGCTGACCAGAATCCCCTTCGCGCTCAAGCAACAGAGGATGCGGCCATGGCAGAAACGGGAGAAGCTTTCTTGCGCCTGGCTTGAGGAGAAGGAAGGAGAGGTGAGGGGAATGAGGAAGCACTGCCTTGCGGTCAGGGAGGAGTGGGTTATAGCCAGGAAATTGCAGTGTGGGAGTGGGATTCGTGGCAGTCATCGCTAGCTTTGCTCCACTCAGTGCTTCGAAGGCTTCGCCAGTGGAAGGAACGGAGTAGAGGAGGGCGATGAGTTCGGCAGCACAGACTCCGGGACCACTGTCAATGACTGCAAGCTTCTCCAATGTGCCAACGGAACGGAACAGGAGGGAATTGGCCCACACGTCGGTGACCGATCAATTTTCTTATTTCGGATTCTAATTTTGGATTGAGATCAATTGAAGCATATTATTTTTCAAACTTTGTTTTTCAAAAGTATTTGATCTCAGAATACTTCATACATTTCTCATGTCAAAATACGGTTCCATTATTTTATGTGAATTCCGACAATATATTATTTCGATTTAAAAGTTATCTTTTCCTTTTACTTCTTCAATATTTTATGCATAAAATCTCAATTGCTGATTAAAATGATTTAATTGAATGATCAAGGTTCTCATGGCAATTTTATAAAGTTTTACTTTTTACATTTTTGCCTTTGTCTCTTTTTCATCCTTTGTTTCCATTTGTTAGATTTTTCATACAAAGAATAAATCCGAGGAAATCCAAATAAAACAAATAATGGCAAGAAACTCAGAAATAAATATTTTCAAATTTAAAATATTCATTTTCACTTTATTAAATTTTTGGGATGTTACAGTATTATATTATTCACCAGTGCAATAACAGAGATCACAAGATAAATTCGGGAGTCATGGTAACATAGCACTCCATCCTAATACTTTAATGCACCTTACCCTTGAGCATTGTGTAATTATTAAGCATTCTCTAATGGCTCAGCTAATTAGATAAAGATCTAGTAATGCGTGCTTTAAAGGATCTGAATACAGATCCAAATATATGAATTACATGATAGTATGAAACGGATGAGGACTTTGGCATACTATATTTCGTAATTTGCATATAACTTTCTTACTTGATTTTTGCACGGGTTGTAAGTTAAGCATATATGTTTTCCTTTTTTGATTAATGTGAAATTTTTTGGTTTTTTTCTTTTCTTTGATTAATGTGAGAATTTCTAGCCTTTTATATTCAAGGACTAACGTGGGGGCTTCTAAGAGATCCTCCATTTGGTTAGTCGTCAACCCGTGCATATGCACAGGCTATATATGTGCTTTAAGGTATTTTATTAGTGTTAAAAGAACTCATGCACGACTCCTAACCGAATTACACCCTCTGTTCTTTTTTACTTGTAAATTTTGATAGGCAACAAGTTTAAAACTGTCTACATTGGTTATACGGAAGTTAGACCATTATATTTGTTGTTAAAAGTGCTACAAATCTAAAAAAATTAAAAGTGAGATGATTTGGAATTTTGGACATGTTATATATATTTATATTAATTCCTATTTATTTTCAAAAATATAATATAATATATAAAATTTGTATGTTTTCATTGCAAATTCTTTTGGGAATTTACACTTCTAATTTTTCCATTTCCTTAATCGGATACGCGTGGTCATGCATACAAAAGTTAGACAAGGACTCACCTTTTTTATTTGCCAGACTCGTATATGTATACACATATGAATCATGGCTGTGGACGATGAGGACCAGCACTTTTCATTTTCTCTTTTTCTTTGACTAGCTATGTGCCCGTGCGTTGTAGCGGAAACTCAATTTGCAATAAGAAAATATTTTCAAAGAGCACTAACCTTATCTGAATAATAATATTCACTCTGAATGTGCAATGGTTAAATGGTTAAATCAATTCATCGAAGCGGCCGTCGAGAACTTTTTATCGCACTTGCCAGCCGCGCCCCCGAGACTGAGGATCTCCCTCTACGCCGACGATGTTGTTGCTTTTGTTAGGCCAATCCGAGAGGACCTAGTTTTAATGCAGGGGTTGCTAAATATTTTCGGAGGGGCCACAGGTCTACACACTAACATTCACAAGAGTGAGGTGTACGCCATCAGGTGTGACACTATAGACATGGTGACCATCCTTCAGGATTTCCCAGCTTTATCCAAACCTTTCCCTTGCAGGTTCTTAGGTCTACCGCTGCGACCTACTAAGCTTAAGCGCTCGGACCTACAACCTCTCATTGATAGAGTAAGGAAACTGCTGGCGGGTTGGAAAGGAAGATTACTTTCTAGGGCGGGTAGGTTGATTTTGACGAACTCCGTTCTCACGTCACTAGCGGTATACCACCTCACCGTGTTTTAGCTACCTGCTTGGGCTGCAAAGAAAATTGACAGGATTTGTAGAAGCTTCATTTGGAGAGGTGAGCAGGATTGCTCAGGAGGACACTGTCTGGTTAATTGGAATCTGGTATGCAGGCCTAAGGCCTTGGGAGGACTCGGCGTTAAGGATCTATCCTCTTTTGGACGAGCGCTCCGCCTTAGATGGTCGTGGTATGCTGGTGATCGTGACAGCCATGGGCGAGATGGCAGTTCCTTGCGATGACTCCGATTGCAGCCTCTTCCGCGCAAGCACAAATATCACCTTAGGGAATGGAGAAGCGCAAATTTTGGAACTCAATTGGCCGTGGGAGGTCGCCATGAAATCGCGCCAAATCATATCGACTAGTTAGAGGAACAATGGTTCGGTCAAGGATGAACTTCATTAAGGGAATTGGTTGCGCCGATGAGGAGGATTTCCTCGGCGCCCAAATCTGAATTCATGCAATTATGGCGGCGCTAGGCGAGTTCATTGCTTCAACGTGCGGATGGGATCTCTTGAAATGGGCGCAGCGGGGAATACTCGGCGGGGGCGACTTACGAGGCACGATTCATTGGCGCCACGAAAGATCCAAATTGCAAGATGGTTTGGCGTCTTGAAACGCGAAGCTAAATGCAGATTTTTCACCTGGCTATTTCTACGAGATAGGATCCTCACAGCGAACAGACTAGCCCTTAGAGGATGGCCGCATAGCACTCTTTGCGTGATGTGTGGCCTTGAGACAGAGTCATCCAGACACCTCATCCTGTTGTGCCCGTTCGCAAAGCAGGTTTGGAGAAAGGTTCTCTTCTACATGAGCATAAACTTCATCGCCATCCAACCTGCGTTGGTCCAGCGTGACGCTGCTGCTTGGTGGCGATCGGTCCGTTCCACCGTACAGCGTCAGCATCACAAACAGGCAGATGGCACCTTTGTGCCCGTTCGCAAAGCAGGTTTGGAGAAAGGTTCTCTTCTACATGAGCATAAACTTCATCGCCATCCAACCTGCGTTGGTCCAGCGTGACGCTGCTGCTTGGTGGCGATCGGTCCGTTCCACCGTACAGCGTCAGCATCACAAACAAGCAGATGGCACCTTCATGTATGTAGCGTGGAACCTCTGGAAGGAGAGGAATAGCAGGATCTTCAATAATCAATACAGAACTATCGATGGCGTTGTTAGCGCCGCCATAGACGATATCCGCAGTAGAAGGGTGGCAACGCAACCTACTAATTCATAGCTCTGGTGGGGGGGTGTCTCCCCATCCAGTCATTGGCTCCCGAGTTCATGAGTTATTCGCTGTCTGTGGGTTCGGTTTTGGCGTAAGATCCGTTTTAGGTCTTCTGCCAATTCTTGTGGTTTTTATCTTTAATCGGTTCGCTGAGTGTTCTGTGGCATTTTGGAGTATATTCACAAACTCTCTGCTGTACCCTCACTATCTTCTTTAATGCAAGGCAGAGCTCCTGCCATTTACTTTAAAAAAAATTCATCGAAGCATACAAATTCCAAGCACCTGTTTACAAACTCGATCTTAAAATTATCTTTAATTTCACAAACTTAAATAATAACATCACAGCACTTGGGATTGTAAATTTGTAACACCATAATTCGAGATCGATGTCATACCATAGCCCCATCCCATCAACCAGCTCCATCGCCTCCTCACCTCCCCCCGTGAGCGCCTCCCCTAACCTATTGACATTATCCACCGCGGCGAGCTCCAGCACACCGTCAGCCTATCTCGCTGCCCACCACTGGCAACCTGCCCCTGTGCTGCATCGATGAGGTCAGGAAGGTCGCCCATTACCTCCGCTCATGGATAAGCTCAATACATCTACAAGAGAGGCAAGAAGCGGTGGGGTTATATAGATTCAGTAAGCGAGGAGATATCTATGGAATCCAGATTAAGAAATCGTCGAATAAGGAAGGCAACAAAAGGGAAAGAGGCGAGAAGAGACCCAACTCATGAATCGGAGCTCTGCTTCCTTTGGAAGGGAATCAATCAATCCAATCTGAAAAGCACCGGAGTAATCACCGCCGATTTGTATACCAGATCAATGGGAGAAAGAAAAGCAATAATTGAGTTATGCATATTCATGCATTTACCTCCCTCGACAGGATCATCTAATCCAATCTACCGGGGTGGCCACTGACCGTAGGATAAACCCTAGATAGAATGGCCGTTAGCATTGGAATAAACCAATTCAAAATTATATTTTCCGAAGCTAGTATATTTGCAAAATGTAGACTTTGCTATTCTTTCCTCTTTCTTAAGATCCTACTCTTATCCGTACCTTCACTTTATTTAAAAACAACCTGCTCTTTCCTTTAAAATAGTTTATCTTCGCTATTGCTTCGGAAGACGACCAAGACATGTTGCTACCTTCCTTCATGCCAGCCAATGAAGACTACAATGTCTATACCAACTATCTCAAGGAAACATACAACGCTTCACTAACCTCAACAAAGCAGAAGTAAAGTTCGAAGATTCTATTTCGTGGAGAGTCAGCATCACCCAATAGTAAAAGGCAGAGGATTAGAATATATTAGGACATACCTGTAATATCGCAAAATCTTTTTCCCGAGTTTTTGGCCAGAATTGTTTTTGTTTTCTTAAATTAAAGATTTTGTCGTTTCGCAGTTTCAGGAATCTTAGTAAAGAGATTTGAGATATGCCGAATGCATATCGGAAAGGGGATTTCTCCGTGCCGTAATTTTCTGCAGCAAGTTCTACTCAAAGGATTTTCGTCATGAGAGTTGGAATGTCGAGTTTGAAGTTGTTGGTTATGGTCCTTAGAATTGATGAGTGGCTTGTAAATGCATATTACTCTTTTTCCCTAACCCTAGCTGTCCACATCATCAAAAAAGGGGGAGCCAGCCAATTCTTGTTTTCCCCAGCCGAATTCCCCAGCCGCCCTGGCTTTTCTTGGCGTCACCCTCTCCTCTCCTCCTGCTGTCTTCCTCCCCCAGCCGACTTCTTCCTTGCGCCTCCTCTCCAAGCGGCAGCAGGCAGCAGCCGCCGGCAGCAGCAGCCATGGCCGGTGCTTCCTGGAGCTCGGCCGCCGCCCACTCCGCCAGCTCGGCCCGGCTCGGCCAGCCGCCCCAGCTCGGCGAGCTCCTCATTCCCGAGCCGATGCAGCTCTCCCCACCTCCCTCCTTTCTCCTTGGGTTTTCCCTTGAGGTAAAAACCCTAGAAATTTGGGGGTGAGATTTCTTGCATACATGGTGTTTGATGAAATGCTTGACTAGGGTTCTTGTTTTTGCAATGCATTTAGTTGGGGAAAAGGAGAGACTAGAGTGAATGAGAATGTTCTGTTCGGGCAGATTTTCGTCCTTGGTTAGAGCTGCTAATGGAAAATTCTACAAGCGTTTTCTGGGGGTTTGGCTATAACAAATGTTGTAGATAATTGAATTACCTTTCAATAGAGACCGAAATCACTAAATTCCGTTCAGCGGTTTGGAAGTTATGACTATTTTACCGCGTGCTGTCCAGAACGCGTTAGTTCTGCGGCTGTCTGCTGTTTGTCGCAAATCTGAGAAATATCA
The DNA here is from genome assembly GCA_036346375.1 of Guadua angustifolia. NCBI lineage: Eukaryota > Viridiplantae > Streptophyta > Magnoliopsida > Poales > Poaceae > Guadua > Guadua angustifolia. The sequence continues at coordinate 8,303,160 of CM070510.1, read as the reverse complement.
GTGCTTTTCCCGGTCGGTTGGCTATAGAAAAAGTTGTAGATAATCGAATTATCTTTCAATAGCGACTGGAATCACTAAGTTTCGTTCATCCGACTAAAAGTTATGACTGTTTTACCAAGTGCTGTCCAGGGTTGGCAGATTTCTGTTTCCAGGTTTTTAGGAGTGGGTTGCGAAGCCGACTTAGTATGAGTCTTGTGTTGATTTATGGGCATGTTTTTGAGTGAGTTATATCCATGTGCAGGTGGTGTGACCCCAGGTGTGGTAACCTCGTCTCGCCACACCGTCTCGAGAAGTTGAAGGCAAGTGCATCAATTGATTGAATTTTGTGAATTTTAGATTGCATGTCTTGGTCAATTTGATATGAGAGCCGCTAATGCTTGTTGTGGTTATTTTGACAACACTAGTATGGATGAAACTTGCATGTGCATCCGTGTTTGTTTGCTATGTGTGCTACATTGAAGAATTATGTGCCTTGTCTATGTGACTTGTTGTGCTAACTTGTGTTCCGTGTGGGTGCTTACTAGTAGGATTAAGGTATTATTGATATTAAAGCCATGAGTTTTGATTCAAGAATAATGGTTCAATTCGTAGTCATGATAAAGGATTATGGTTTTTGTATGAAGTATTGATGATAAATGAATGTGAGGACGGAGTATGGAATTTGATTGCGAAAATGGTTTGATTTATAATCAAGATAGATGAAATTAGTAATTACTCGAGTATTGGTGATGTGAGTATGATTATAAGTGTTGAGAACGTGATTTTGAGTGTTGCGAATGCGATTATGAGTGTTGAGGATGTGAATGGTCATTTATGGATGTGAGGAGTGGCTGATATTTATGTATTTGGCTATGGCTATGCAAATGTGAGGAATGAATGTAGTTTGCAAATTGGTTTATGTCAATTGCATTTGTGCATTCATGATGGAAGAGGCGACCCATTCGATCACGGGCCTCTGTGCTCACTGTGAGTGAGTCTGAAAGTCCTACCTCGTAGTCCCATATACGTGGGTGTATGGGAGCGAGTCGATGAAGTAGGCACCCTCCACCACGGGTGGAAGGGAATGAGAGGTGCACACGAGCGGTGTGCACTCGGCCATACCGGTATGTGCTAAAAGAGGAGATGAGCATGCATGATGCATCATATGCGTGGAAATTGTGAAATCTGCATCAGATTGCATTTGACAATGATGAGTCATGTTTAATGAGTTGATTGTGATGTATGGATTGAGATTACGCTTTGTATGGCATAATTGCATCATATTGCATTGACAATGATGAGTCATGTTTAATGAGTTGATTGTGATGTATGGATTGAGATTACGCTTTGTATGGCATAATTGCATCATATTGCATTGACAATGATGAGTCATGTTTAATGAGTTGATTGTGATGTATGGATTGAGATTACGCTTTGTATGGCATAATTGCATCTGTATTGCATTGACAATGATGAATTATGTTTAATGAGTCGATTGTGATGTATGGATATGAGCTTCCTCTTTTGTATGTTTTGTGCACTTGAGCATGAAAGCATAACGCATTCCATTGCATTATGTGTTGCAGCGGATAAATGGGATTGATAGGAATGGGAAGAACAGGTTGAGGATTGAGGCGTGGACTCATCCGAAATGTTTAATGAGGCAAAGGTAAGTTTTGTTACGTTCGAGTTGGATGCGGTAAGTGGAATCAATTCATACATTCTGGAGGTCTTGTCGGTTAAGTAATGATTATGGTAAATGATGGAGTAATCGTTCTCTTATGTTTTGGATCTTTTATGAATTCAAGCGCCTTCATTTAATTATGAAGGCCCAATAAAGAAACTGTTACTCTATGTTTTGAAGTAGTTGTATTTTAGTTTAATTTCTTACTTTGTCTACTTGTTGCACTTTCTTTGAGTCTTGGACTCACGCTTGTTTATTTCTATTTTAGGTACCTTGAAGTTGGCTCAAATGCAGTTGGGAGTAGTATCACGTGCACGCCATCGCCCTCCACAATCTAGTTAAATGATTAGTTAAGTTTGAATGTAACTTCTGTGTTTGTAATATGTCTTTTGTCGTGGGGGAGTTATTTATTTCTATTGGATGTGAGGTTGGTTAACTAAGGACCTGCTAGAATGATATCATGTGACTGCATATATTTTCTGTCTGCTGAGTGGATGTCCTATATTTCTAGAGAGGTCATGCGAAATTTTGTAAATTTGGTGACTTAGTTTTAAATCGGTTTTAGAGTTTAGTGGTTGATTGCACTCAAGTTCATAGAGGTGTTAGGTTTTTTTTATGTCTTCGGTAATTCTCGGTTTAATTGATCTTGTTGTGGAGAATTATCTTGGGTTGGTAACCCTTTGGGCATGTGTGGGTCCGAGGGGTGTCGCTAATGAAGCGAGGTTTTGGTAGCATTCGCGGTGCGTTTGGCGCCGGGGTGTTACAGTTGGTATCAGAGCGGGCTTCAGGTCCGTGGTGTTTGAATGTAGTGAGTAATTCTAGAATGAATTAAAATTTTGTTGTATGAAAGTAGAAACATGGTTTAGGTTGAACCTTTAAAATGTGGCCCTAGGGCAATAACCGTAAAACTTGATGTAGAATGATGAATTAATTTAAAATTTTGACACTCTCTGATGCACAATAGGAAAGGGATGGGATATCGTTGCATTGTGTTACAATGCTTGTTTTGTTATTGATGCTATGTTGATACTTGTGATTATGTTATATGTTAGTCTTGTTAAGGCCTTGGTAGTATTTATGACTATTCTTGAAGTGGTTGAGCGCTCTGCGGGGTCTGGTGGAACTCCGTGTTCCGAAGAGATTTCGGCCCTGTTGTGTAGTCGTGTTGGTCGGTATGGCAGATGAAAGCCAGTACCGAAGGATTCATAATCCCGGGTGAGGATATTCCTAAATTCCTTTGCCGAAAATCGGAGAGTAATTGATTTCTTGTTTTCGTGGTTGAGAAACTCGTTTTGGTGACTCTCTTTGTCGTGGGAGTTTTGTGATTTATCGTGTTTGAGTTTGTGGTCATGACAAGGGTTGAATCTTGTCGTGCGGCAAAGTGAAGCATATCGTTTTGCACCTCTTTTGGTTGCTTTGTAGAGAAAGTTATGGATTCCCTTCTTGTGTTGGTTGTTCTTCCAGTTTAAAAAGTGTTGTTGTACTTCTATTGTAGATGGGAGCGTTGATGGAGTAAGCTTCCGGGCTTTGACTCAATTGGTCTTTTTGGGTTTAAGTCAAAGAAAAGGGGTTTTGGTGTTGCGCCTTGTTGGTTGATGGCGGGTAAAAACATGGATTTCTTCGTGTTATCGTTCTCCGGGTTGAAGTTTTGGATTTGGAGCTTTAAAGGAAAAGTGTTATTCGATCGATTCGCTTTTCCTTTCCATGAATTGATTTGTGTAACTTCTTTCCTTCATGGAATTTTGGAGTTTGATAATTGGTTTGGAGTTTTGTTGAATGACATGGCTTGAGCCCTGTCATTTTTCTAAGTCTTTTGAGAGTCGAGCTTCTTTGGAAGTTTTCGTTGGCTTTTCTAGAAAGAAAAATTTGGTAGTTAGTATTTTGTGGGTCAGGATGATCCGTGGTTATACGTGGAGAGCTAGAAGTGGTGTTCGCGTAAGGTTATAGCTGATTGTGTCAAAGAAGTAATAACAAGTTGGTTGAGGAACTTGTTAATTAAGTGATATTGGCTAGTGAAGTGGTTTCGTTGAGAATGAGTTTCCCTCTTCTCTTTAAGAGATTGTGTGTTGATTGTGGGGTTGGATGTCGGGTTTGAGAATCGATTTCCTCTTCCCAAGTGTTGACTTTGGTGTTGTCTGCAGCTTTGCTTTGATGATAGCAAGTTAAGTTGTTTTTGGTTAGTGAGAGCTTACATCAAAGGGTTGCTTGAGTCTCTTTTATTTTGAGTACTCCCGATGTAAATTTGATTGCATTGATTTGAAAATGATAAAAGTGGTTTTGAGATGTTCGAGATTTGAATTTGCCTTTGCGATTTGGCTTAGGAAAGGAAACAGAGCGATCATGAGTTTTGTTGAATTTTCTCCAAGGTGATGTATGTGGTTTATTGGGTTAAAGAGAATTGTATCTCTTTTGCATTCTAAATGGAGTTAAAGATTATGACTATTCGTGGTACCGTGTTGAGTATAGTAAGGATTTATACTCTTGGGTTTGATTAAGTGAGTGAAAGAATGTGAGGCGAGACCCTCTTAAGAAAAGAACCAAGTGTAGTTTGGTTTTGATTGGCGGTCCTAGTATGAGTTAGGTGTGACCTCAAGTAGTTTAAAGGTGGATTATGATGGAGCTTTGTAATGTCGATTCAAAATTTCTTTTGAGGAATCGTTGATTGTCTGAAGGTGGTAGCAAGTTGATGTAATATATTCCTTGTCGTGGTTCCGACCTTTATGAGAAGAGCATTTTGATCGTGATTGTCCACTGAGTTGTGTGGGACCTTGTTGTGGGTGGGCCGGGTGGAACCGATCGTTAATGCCTTGTTTCCGTAAAAAATTGTTGGAACCTTCGGATTCGTGGGTTAGACTCAATGTGGGTCAGTCGGAGATGGAGGGTTCAGTTGTGAACCTTTTCCTTGGTGGTTGTCTTTTGTATGAGACAAGTTGAAAGAAGGTCGTACAATGGGTGCTATGAGGGAATATGATTGGTGCCTGTGGGGCTAATCCTTTCGATAGTAAATAATGATTCTTAATCTGTTGTTTCCAAGAGTAATGTTGAAAAGATAAAAGTTGTGTTTTGATTCTTAAAGGATTCCGGTGTTAAATGGTTAGCGATAGTGTCATGTTCGGAATTGGTTAGAAGCTTGTGGGAATAAAGAATTCTGTGTGTGGCTTTTTGGTTAGAAAGGTTAATCAATGAGTGGAGATGTGAATCAGGGTTTTCTTGGTTCTTAGGGGATTTGGGTTTAGAACCCCAACTATTCAATCGAATAGAATTCAGCGATGTGCTTAATATAGTGTTGTGGCTTATGTGAATCGTATTATTATAAGTTGTTGGTTGGTGGTATGATTTGGGAATTTTGACTGTCTGCTCGGGTCTAATAGCTTCTGCGTGTGGGAGATGTGGATTCTCAAGTGGAAGGAGATGACTCGAGTTTTGGAGACCCGTCTGTGGGAAGTATCCAACTTCGAGTTTTGGGTGTTTTAAACTTTGTCGATCGGTTTCGTTGTTCTTGTTGGTGTTCTTGTGGTGTTCGAGAATTCAAGGTCGAATTACATTAAAGGGGAAGAGTGTAATATCGCAAAATCTTTTTCCGAGTTTTGGCGGAATTGTTTTTGTTTTCTTAAATTAAAGATTTTGTCGTTTAGCAGCTTGTGAATCTTAGCAAAGAGATTTGAGATATGCGAATGCATATCGGAAAGGGATTTCTCCGTCTTAGTAATTTTCTGCAGAAAAGTTCTACTCAAAGGATTTTCGTCGTAGAGTTGGAATGTCAGTTTTGAAGTTGTTGGTTATGGTCCTTAGAATTGATGAGTGGCTTGTAAATGCATATTACTCTTTTTCCCTAACCCTAGCTGTCCACATCATCAAAAAAGGGGGAGCCAGCCAATTCTTGTTTTCCCCAGCCGAATTCCCCAGCCGCCCTGGCTTTTCTTGGCGTCACCCTCTCCTCTCCTCCTGCTGTCTTCCTCCCCCAGCCGACTTCTTCCTTGCGCCTCCTCTCCAAGCGGCAAGAAGGCGGCAAGAAATGACCGCCAGCAAGCAGAATGGCCATGGCTTCCTGAGCTCCAGCCCCGGCCCGGCTCACCTCCGGCTCACTGCCAGCCGCCCCGGCTCGGCGAGCTCCTCATTCCCGAGCCGATGCAGCTCTCCCCACCTCCCTCCTTTCTCCTTGGGTTTTCCTTGAGGTAAAAACCCTAGAAATTTGGGGGTGAGATTTCTTGCATACATGGTGTTTGATGAAATGCTTGACTAGGGTTCTTGTTTTTGCAATGCATTTAGTTGGGGAAAAGGAGAGACTAGAGTGAATGAGAATGTTCTGTTCGGGCAGATTTTCGTCCTTGGTTAGAGCTGCTAATGGAAAATTCTACAAGCGTTTTCTGGGGGTTTGGCTATAACAAATGTTGTAGATAATTGAATTACCTTTCAATAGAGACCGAAATCACTAAATTCCGTTCAGCGGTTTGGAAGTTATGACTATTTTACCGCGTGCTGTCCAGAACGCGTTAGTTCTGCGGCTGTCTGCTGTTTGTCGCAAATCTGAGAAATATCAGTGCTTTTCCCGGTCGGTTGGCTATAGAAAAGTTGTAGATAATCGAATTATCTTTCAATAGCGACTGGAATCACTAAGTTTCGTTCATCCGACTAAAAGTTATGACTGTTTTACCAAGTGCTGTCCAGGGTTGGCAGATTTCTGTTTCCAGGTTTTTAGGAGTGGGTTGCTAAGCCGACTTAGTATGAGTCTTGTGTTGATTTATGGGCATGTTTTTGAGTGAGTTATATCCATGTGCAGGTGGTGTGACCCCAGGTGTGGTAACCTCGTCTTGCCACACCGTCTCGAGAAGTTGAAGGCAAGTGCATCAATTGATTGAATTTTGTGAATTTTAGATTGCATGTCTTGGTCAATTTGATATGAGAGCCGCTAATGCTTGTTGTGGTTATTTTGACAACACTAGTATGGATGAAACTTGCATGTGCATCCGTGTTTGTTTGCTATGTGTGCTACATTGAAGAATTATGTGCCTTGTCTATGTGACTTGTTGTGCTAACTTGTGTTCCGTGTGGGTGCTTACTAGTAGGATTAAGGTATTATTGATATTAAAGCCATGAGTTTTGATTCAAGAATAATGGTTCAATTCAGTAGTCATGATAAAGGATTATGGTTTTTGTATGAAGTATTGATGATAAATGAATGTGAGGACGGAGTATGGAATTTGATTATAAAATGGTTTGATTTATAATCAAGATAGATGAAATTAGTAATTACTCGAGTATTGGTGATGTGAGTATGATTATAAGTGTTGAGAACGTGATTTTGAGTGTTGCGAATGCGATTATGAGTGTTGAGGATGTGAATGGTCATTTATGGATGTGAGGAGTGGCTGATATTTATGTATTTGGCTATGGCTATGCAAATGTGAGGAATGAATGTAGTTTGCAAATTGGTTTATGTCAATTGCATTTGTGCATTCATGATGGAAGAGGCGACCCATTCGATCGCGGCCTCTGTGCTCACCGTAGTGAGTCTGAAAGTCCTACCTCGTAGTCCCATATACGTGGGTGTATGGGAGCGAGTCGAGAAAGTAGGCACCCTCCACCACGGGGTGGAAGGGAATGAGAGGTGCACACTGACGGGTGTGCACTCGGCCATACCGGTATGTGCTAAAAGAGGAGATGAGCATGCATGATGCATCATATGCGTGGAAATTGTGAAATCTGCATCTGTATTGCATTTGACAATGATGAGTCATGTTTAATGAGTTGATTGTGATGTATGGATTGAGATTCTGCTTTGTATGGCATAATTGCATCTGTATTGCATTGACAATGATGAGTCATGTTTAATGAGTTGATTGTGATGTATGGATTGAGATTCTGCTTTGTATGGCATAATTGCATCTGTATTGCATTGACAATGATGAGTCATGTTTAATGAGTTGATTGTGATGTATGGATTGAGATTCTGCTTTGTATGGCATAATTGCATCTGTATTGCATTGACAATGATGAATTATGTTTAATGAGTCGATTGTGATGTATGGATATGAGCTTCCTCTTTTGTATGTTTTGTGCACTTGAGCATGAAAGCATAAACGCATTCCATTGCATTATGTGTTGCAACGGATAAATGGGATTGATAGGAATGGGAAGAACAGGTTGAGGATTGAGGCGTGGACTCATCCAGAAATGTTTAATGAGGCAAAGGTAAGTTTTGTTACGTTCGAGTTGGATGCGGTAAGTGGAATCAATTACTGCTTCTGTTCCTGGAGGTCTTGTCAGTTAAGTAATGATTATGGTAAATGATGGAGTAATCGTTCTCTTTTGTTTTGGATCTTTTATGAATTCAACTGCCTACATTTAATTATGAAGGCCCAATAAAGAAACTGTTACTCTATGTTTTGAAGTAGCTGTATTTTAGTTTAATTTCTTACTTTGTCTACTTGTTGCACTTTGCTGAGTCTTGGACTCACGCTTGTTTATTTCCTGTTTTAGGTACCTTGAAGTTGGCTCGTCTGGTTGGGAGTAGTATCACGTGCACGCCATCGCCCTCCACAATCTAGTTAAATGATTCGTTATGTTTGAATGTAACTTCTGTGTTTGTAATATGTCTTTTGTCGTGGGGGAGTTATTTATTTCTATTGGATGTGAGGTTGGTTAACTAAGGACCTGCTAGAATGATATCATGTGACTGCATATATTTTCTGTCTGCTGAGTGGATGTCCTATATTTCTAGAGAGGTCATGCCGAAATTTTGTAAATTTCGGTGACTTAGTTTTAAATCGGTTTTAGAGTTTAGTGGTTGATTGCAGTCAAGTTCATAGAGGTGTTAGGTTTTTTTTTATGTCTTCGGTAATTCTCGGTTTAATTGATCTTGTTGTGGAGAATTATCTTGGGTTGGTAACCCTTTGGGCATGTGTGGGTCCGAGGGGTGTCGCTAATGAAGCGAGGTTTTGGTAGCATTCGCGGTGCGTTTGGCGCCGGGGTGTTACAATACCATAAGATAAGAACCCTTATACGTATGTAGCATAATATTCCTCTTTAGTCGTATAAAGCATTTTTATGTTGTCGTTATATCTTTCCACTTGAAATTGGTCTTTATTTTAAATGTCAGAACTGATCTATGTGTGAACTTAACCTCTAGGTTAAAGTTTCACAATAAGTTGTTCTCATGTATGAATATGGAAAATTCAAACCATAGGATGAATAAGAAATCATGAAACAGCTTATCTCATCTTTTTATAAAACTTCTTACAAACTTATCCCTTCTCTTTGTAGAACTTCTTATCTGTGTAAACTTTCGGTCATTAACCTCTCCTAAAATTAAACCACATCAAGATTAGTAATATAGTCTCCATTACTACTTTTAGCTTCTTAAAACCACATCCTCCTTATATCAACCAAGTTCAAGATATCGCCATATTAGTAAACACCAACTAACTCAAGTCACTCTAGGCTAGTCAAAACCTAATTTTCCAATAGTAACTTCTAACCATGCCTCAAAACTCACCTCATTGCTTTGCCTAAATTATGTACCATAGAAATGAGCTTGAACCAAAAAAGTTCTAAATTTCTGAATGGAAACCTTAGAATGGATGTTAAAATGAAAACTGGAAAAAAAATTAGAAACCCCATTTTTCTAAAAGAAATATAAAAAGAGTAGCATTAGTTGTACATATACTCTTTTCCCATCTATAGAATTTAATTTCCTTATCTCTGTATACTCTTTCCTCTTATTGGGATTTTCGTATACTCATTTCCTCTCTATAGAACTTTCTTTCTACTCCTAAGTTACTCTTTCTAGAAGTATTTCTTTTCTTATCCTTATGCAAAATAAAAACCACCAACAAATCTTTTTGAAAGTAATTCTGGTAGCAAGTCAACAACATCGTGACATCTACATCAACAACTTCGAGAAGATAGAAGCTAGAAGCAGCGAAGCATCACAACCTCTCTGACTTCATAGAAGCCTTGGAAGACTAACACAGCAAGTGGTGCAAAGATTAAAAGAAACTCGTCGTCGAATAGCCTACTTTGAAAGATAATATTATCCAAATTACACATTATTCTAGTTATATAGTAAACCTTTTATGCATAAATACATATGACTAGTAGAAGAAAAGCCTTAGATACCCCATGTACTAAGTTGAATATATATGTATAGTATTTCTATGTTATTGAAATCTTGTTGTAATCGTTTGTGTTGTTCCCGGGTTACTCTCGTAAATATTAAACCATTAGGTTGAAATTTACGATGTGTTAACTCTACTTAATAAGAAATTTTAATTGAGAAAATTTTTAAAGAACAAAACGTTGCCTTATAAACCAAACCAAAAATTACTTAATCCACATTGAAACCTTTCTTAAAATAATATTTTAATGAACGGAATGTTGCTGCGAAACCTAATAAAATCTCATCTAAATAACTTTACCCTATTAAATATTGTTGCAGGATGCCAGCGACACAATCCATAAATACATCCACTAAAAGTAACGAGTAATAAAATTTTTAAGCCTTTAAAATCAACGTTCAACTTCCCCAACTAACTCTGGTCGAGATGCATCCTTTCATTCATCTCAAATATTTTGACATACTGTATACCTCTCCTTAAATAGCTTATTCTTGCTAATGATTCTCGGTATAAATTGCTAACATTCCTCATCTACTTCGTGAAACCCCGCAAGACACTCAACTGCCAAGAAATGATAATCCTACTGTAGTCCAACCAAATCCTTTGTATTCAGCTAAAGCACTTCCCTTTCAACCTAGCAATCATCATAACTCCCCACTTTATCAAGGCTCGCAAAAATCCAAACCAAGAAAAACGATTATCAAGAATCTCTAACCATGGTGCAAACGCTCGCCATAATTGAACAAAATCACCAAACGCACAGCCTTCTTCTCTAGAAACTAACAAAGAACAATTCTAACCTTGGTGCACCTTTTGTCAGAAAAGAAAATGGTTTAGACTAGAAACCTACTTCTATACCTTATTTGATACCTACACATTGTTCTTTAAAGTGTTGTTAACCCAATTGATCCGAAGATCGTGTTTGCACTTGCTAGGGAGAAATAGGATGTACTACTGATGAGAGTGCAATCATTTGCTCCAGCTGTGAAGGAAATCATTCTCCTGGAAAATGTCCTATAAGCAATATCACTTGTTACCTTTGTGAAGGACAAGATCGTTGTCCAGTTCAATGCCCCCTCGATCTGAAAGTCGCCAATACAATTTTTGCTCAAGATTTGGCGATCAAAAGAGGAAGAAAATCAGCCACACAGGAAATATCACTTAAGGAATTAAAGAAACAACACTTGACCCTAACTATCTTCACCAAGAAAGTAGTAAATGCCAATCACCAATGCCATGTTTCTTATCTAGTAAAGAAAGTCATTGGGCCAAAGTGTGTCCTAAGAAACAACAAGTTGAAATTCATAAGGAAAATAATATTAAGCATACAATTAAATCTAACAAGATACCACGAGAAAAGCGTGAATGTTTGAACTGTCACGAAGAGAACCATGTTGCTAAACGATTCCCATAAGAAGAACAAATACCTCCTGCAACCGTAGTCATACCAGAAGTCGCATTAGACTAGATTATAGCTCTGAGAGTAGGAGGAATAAAATCTGAAGCATTTCATTCAAAAAAAATCAATTAAAGATGAGGTGTGAACAAAGACGCTTGTCCCCAAAAGAATTCTGCTCAACTTCATTCTCAATCTCAATCATCATCTGTTCATCCTTTCAACAACACCAATAAATAACTGTCTGGTACTCAAAATCGGAAAGCTAATATTATCTTCTTTGCTATGGTTAACGTGGGCATTATGCCAATAGTTGCCCAAAGAAGAAGCAAGCTCCATCTCATTCTCAACTTCGAATCTCGAGGGCGACCTCAAGGATCTGAAAACCAACAATTCCTAAGTCATGCATCCAATCCAACCCAAAATATCTATCCCAGTCATTCATGGCATCTACCTGCGGAAGAAGCTTATGACCTACTAAGCGTAGTACTAGGTATGATACTTATGTATTTGAACCCTACCAGGATTCAAGTTTAACTCCATGGTCATCTCTTTGATCCTAGTCACTTCCTGATCATCTATTTTATAACATATTAGCAAACAACCTCTCTATTGTTTCGAATAAAACGGATAACATCATCTGTATCAACTAAGAAGAACTTGGATACTTCGCCAACATCTACCCAAAAAGAGTTCGACTTCACCGTGTCAAGAACGACATCAATAATTTCCAAGCTATCTCAAAAACCTAGAAAACATCAAGTGCCTAGAACAACCCTTACCTCGATGATAGGCCCTGAATGTAAACATCTTTCTCATGTGATTGAACCCGACACTTGTTATGGTGTTGAGTAGTTCCTTCTGTATTCAATTTTTGCAATCAATCTTTTGATCCTGTACATTTCATTCCTTCATAGTTGCTAAATTCAAAGAAGATCAAAATCCTCTATCTATTAAAATGATCAAACGAATCAAATCATCAGGATCGTCTTATAATCCTTTTACCTCAACCCAATCCTTGAATTATCTCCACCCTGCTTTCAATCTAAAGTCAACCTGGAATGACACTTATTCTCAGCTCATTTCATCAACTAATGTCGAACTATACAGATCAACCGTTGTATTTAAATATCCTTCTTAATGATAACATTCGGTTCTTCCCCAAATGAATCTAATGACAATACATCTTTTCTTTCACCTCAAATATTCTAAACATACCAAACGCCATTCTCTAAATTAGATTATCCTTGTTAAACAATACTGACTATTCAATCAAAAAGAGATATGTAAAAAGTATTGGTATCTCTCATCTACTTACCTAAAACTCAAATAGAATTCTCCTCTATTTCTCGCACGTCGACTTGGAATCACAAGACGAAGGTCCAGTGAAGCAACTTCAATGAAGACGAAGTATCAACAGAATGGCAAAGTCACCTCTGCAAAAGAATTCCATAATCTATCTAGTCCTTGCAAATCTCAAGGACGAGATTTCTGTAAGGGGGGGGGGTAGATTTGTAATAGCCTAAAAATTCGAGAACTGTAAAATATAACATTTAATCTTCGGTCACTACCAGTGGTCCCCAGGCCCACTCGTTAGACCCTTCTTCCTCCCTGTTCTTCTGACCGAAACCACTCTCTCTCCCGAACCAGTGCAGCGCACTTGACCAAGCTCGCTCATCCATTGATTTCCTTGCCGAATCGTCGCGTCGAGATAGCGCCAGCTTCGCCTCACCTCAGCCACATTTAATCTTGGTCCTCCCGCGCCATACCGCGCTGTCCTGCACAATTAAAATTGAGCGCCACCTCGCCATTTAAGAATAGAACCAAGCCGCGGCTCATCCTGTCGAGCGATCAACTGAGGCAGGGCTCTTCCTCGGTCCACCGTCTATAAAAATAGCACTGTGATCACCTGAGCCACGCTCATCTTCTCCTCACCTCTCCCCTTTCTCCCCTAGCCAGCACGCATGAAGCTCACTCCCATTTCCGCCATGGCCGAACGCTCTAGAGCTCAGCCTAAACATGAAATTCAACTGAATCGATTACCAAACTCAAATTAACTTGAGTGGTAGCATCTAGAGCTTCTAGTGATCAAACACCCTCAAAAAAATTTGGTCTACTTCATACAAAATCTTGCTGCCACCGTAGCCCCTTCTTCCCCACGGCCGGCCACTGATGGCGGGTGTAACAGCCCAAAAATTTGAGAACAGTACAAATATAATATTTAAATTTGATTGTGAATATTTTTGGAATTTCTGAATATTGTTTGCTTTATTTGTATTTCCTTGGATTTTGTGTTGCAAGAAGAAGTAAACAAATGAGAAATAAAAAAAATGAAAAAGAGAAAAAGGCCAAGAAGCAAAAAGTAAAAATTTAGAAAAATCGCCATGAGAACCCTGATCATTCAATTTAATCATTATAGCCAGAAATTGAAACTTTATGCATGGAGAAATGAAGAAATAAAATAAAGAGACAACTTTTAATTCTAAATAAGGCATTGTTAGAAATTATAAAATGTTTATGAAACTGAAATGGAGCTGTAAAAATTATCATGAAAACCTCAATGCCATATCTACCTCTGGTAAAAATATTATGAATTAATATTGTAATTTAGGACTTCTAAAAATTTAAAAACAGAAACCTTGAAAATCTAGAATTTGCAATGTCAGAATTTTTATAAAATAATGGGGAAACATTTTGACTTGAAAATTTTACAGAAGCATTCTAAGACCAAATCATTTAGAAAAACAAAATTTCAAAAATAATAGAGTTTAATTGTTCTCAAAGAAAAATCATTGTCCGAAACAAGAAATTAGGAGCTGTCACTGTTGTCAGAATAATTATGATTTTTCGGTAGCTCATTTTAACCTCAAACTTTTACCAGGCATCAAAATCTATTCAAAGACCTTGGTCAAAAAGTTTGGATATTTTCTACAATGATTTGGTAGCACAAGAAAATCTGTTTCTAGAACCATCCGAGCTGGACCATTCCTTTTGGCGCTTACCTCACTGACCGGTGGTCCCCAGGCCCACTCGTCATCTCCTTCTTCCCCCTGTTCTTGCGACCGAACGAAGCACTCCCGAGCCAGCGCAGCTTGACCAGCTTCGTTCAATGAATCGCTTCTTCGATTGGTCACGTCCACTGCGTCATCCTCACCTCATCGCAAGCTCGATCATCGCCACGATCGTCCTCATTTTCTCTCGCGCCATACCGCAGCAACTGCCCTTTTGTCGTGTCTGGTGAAGCTTCCGTCCGAGACTCAGTGCAACTGAACCGGCTCATCTGCTCAATCTCTCAGCCATATATAGCGCATTGTGGTCACAGAGGTAGTGCTTTCATTCCCCCTCACCTCTCCTTCCCTTTCCTCAACTGAGCGCAGGAAGTCTCTCCCATTTCCGCCATTGCCAGAGGCCTTCCAAGCTCAAAGCCGAAACTGATTCGCATGGAATAATGACCCATTTCCAAATCCCTTTGAGCTAGAGCATCACCAGGCCTCAAGCATCAAATCCCCTCAAAAACATTCGAGCTTCTTCATGCGAAATCGTGCTGCTATCGTGCGCCCTTCTTCCTCATGGCCGATCACCGGTGGCGGAGCTCCTCGGAGATTCTTCCTTCAGGTAAACCTCAAAAATGGACTCCCTGTGATCTCTAGATGCTTAATATCCCACCGATTTCAACTGATTTGATCTCTCTTGTCTTCTCCGTTTGGTCACCACCATGGCCGCCGCTTGAAGCTGGTGGCGACTCACCTCAAGCCTTCCCCGGTTGAATCGGTAGCACCATTGACTGTGACTCGCCGAGCTCTATCTTTCCCTGCCGTCGCCATCGCCGGAGCTTCGCCGTAGCGCCGTCGCCGCCGTGCCCTAGACTCTCCCTTGCTTTCCCTCACTGTCGAGCGGGTCCCAGTGGCAGTGGCTCAGCCAGGCTCTAGTTCAAAAGGTGAAGGCGCCTTCTCTGTTCTAAAGACGTATTGTCCCATTTTCAGTGAATTTCCAAGTCAGTTAATGATTAAACAAGCAATATCTTTTGCAATATTAGTTCAATTTCAATAGAACAAATTCCTATATTCATTTAAAATCATAAAGAATCTAAATATACAAAAATATTTATTTTTTGAAGTACAGAATAATTATTGGTATTAAACTTTGATTATGGTGCTAATAAGGTTTGTAATGAGAATTTGTGTATAATAAGTAATGAAATGATGAAATCAATATTCATGAGATGTTAGGATCAGAATGTATTTAAATATACATAAATACTTAATTTTTGAGTCACAAAACAATTAGTAAAATTAAATTTAGGAATAAAAATTATTATGGATCTTTGTTGTATTCAAAGAAAAGTAATTCCATAAATCATTAAATAAATTTATATGTGTCCTGGAATCATAATAAACTCAAATATGTAAGATCATCTAATGTTTAACTTAATTTAAATTATTTGCGTCATAATCATTAATGAACCCTATTATGGCCATTAACAAAATAATAGCATAATGGCTCACAAAATGATAATGTGATTTGTATTAGGTTCATAAAACAGTAAGGATCCATGTATGTAAAAATATTTAAGATAAGATTTAATTTGCATTCTTTTAATGAAAGGAAATGTTAATTATAACAATAAGTAAATAGGTCATCTATTGCAATTAAAGTTAAAATAATGCCAAACCAAATTTAAAACATTTCTAGAGTTGCATCATGCTGATACCTGAAAAATGAATAAAGGATCATGTATAGTGTAGTCGCAAACTCAAAATGAATATTGACCGATTTAGTGTTCGCGTTGAGATCATTTATACTAATTCATTAGTTAATAAAATAACTTGTCTAAATGTTAAACTCAGTAAAACCAATTTAGAATCACTGTACACAGTTTATACTACCATATTCTATACAAAGAATCTTATTTCATTAAGGTTTGCATATTAATCTTATTAGCTCAAAACCCTTAAATGTTAACCTTTCGCTTCGCGTTCTTGCCGATTTTGTAAACGTAAACTTTACAATGCCATATAAGCCTTTTCAGCGATGAATATAATATCTCATCTAAATCGTAAAACTTATGAAATTAGCTCAGTAGTACTCCCCAAAGTATAGTCTACCCTAATACGAAAAGATAATCTCATTTCATCGTGATTTACATATTAATCTTAATAGCTTAATAACCCTAAGTAATCACATTACTTTAGACCGTAATACGAATGAATGAACTGTAGTTGCAATGAGGAAACCTGTAGTTAAGTTATTTGTATCACCAGAACCTTCTTAAATATCACATAAATAAAGCCAGTAGCCTAAATCAGTAGATCTAACCAGCGTAAAACTAATTCTACGCGAAATCAATTAAAGATAAAGAACTAATCATTTATAGTATAATATGATCATTTAAGCCTTTTTGTTAACTCGCAAAACAGCTCATCTAAATTCGAATAATATAAAGAATAGTCTAGAAATGATCTTCAGGATATAATCCACAATAATCTAAGAAAATATTCTTATTTTATCTTGCTTTGACTCTGAATCCTAATAGAGCTAAACCCATAAGTAATAAGATTGCCAAAAACTCATATTATGAATAGTGAATCAAGGAAAGCTTGCAACTAATGACTAATTCTATTAATCTAACCAATTTTAGCATCTTGAATTCGTAAAATAAGATTAATAAATTCATAAAAGAGCAATCCCAGTTTCTTGCGAAGAGTTATATTTGTCTTTCTATCAATTTTCTTTTTGCCCTTATTGAAGTGAGTATTTTGCTGTATTTTCCGTTGATCGACGTGTAGAACCCAACGCCTTTGATTCCGTCGTCGTCGTCGTCAACCGCAATCCTCATCTTCGTCATAAATGACAAATAAGCAAGGCAAGCACCCCTTTGATCATGTTGATCCCAGTACTTTACCTACAATATGTTGTTTTTGTAACTGTATTATGCATGCGTTTACTTTCTGTAAACTTGCTATTTTCTGTATCTTGGTAGTTATACTTGTTGTCTCATTAACCTTCTTTGATGATTATGGTCATGTGAACCTTGATAACCCTAGATTGAGGATAGGCATTACTTAATGTCATCATGGGTATATGCGTTCATATTAATCATGCTTATATAGCCATGCTTTAGAATCAACAATGTACATGATCAAATCAATATTTGTTTCCTGAAAACCTTGGAAATGGCACTGTTGGTTGCTGGTATCTTGATTAAAAACCCAAAATAAAACTATGTTTTGATACGGGCGATTATTGGCAATAGCCGGTTGTGCGAAAGGAATTGCACGTAGTGTAGGGTGAAGTGTCGCCCGTGTCGGATTAAGGACTGAGCTATGGGACGCTACTGATCCAAGATTTCCGTGCAACCACGAGGGTGAGAATGGGGTAGCCTTAGCCTATTAAGTTATTTAGACATGGCTTTGCTCATTGGTAGGCGGGAGCTTGCACAGGTATTCCAGTCAGGTCTACCTGACGGGGTTTCTACTTGCTAATGCAACGGTGTACGCCCTACCGTGTTCAGAAACGTTGTGTTGGGTGTATGAAAGTGGATCCACGGCTTGGGTGTGTGTTTCTGTTTCTACGGCGGGGGTTAACGTCCCGGGCTGGATCGAAGTCATGTCTAGGTAATGTAACGGCTATGTATGATCGCCTGGCAGGCACAATGTCCTATTGGAGGCGTGTGTGATCTTGCAAAAAGGTTGATCATTCCTTGTGGGTAAAGTTGTACACCTCTGCAGAGTTTAAATCTAATCGATTAGCCGCGCCCGCGGTCAAGGGCACTTGGTGAAGTCATTCCAATGTTAGATGTTTTATTATTTTCAAAAGGGTTGTATCATTTGTTTTGCAACTGTGCTTTATGTCGAAGGGCTGACATTGATGGATTTCAGGATTTGATGATTCGTCGCTCACGTCATGGAGGACTGTGAGTGTTACTATGCTTTAATTATTTGTTATCAATTAATCTTGCTCTTACAAATTCCGTTTGCAAATAACTTGATTTATAAATTCAATTTCGCTTTATGCAAATCAACTGTAGTAGCCTCCTTTGAATTGGCCTACATTTATGCATTTGCTTCAAGTCTTGCGGAGTACGAAAGTACTCACCCTTGCTTAATCTATTATTTATAGGTGGATTAGAATGCGAAGCTTCGAAGGTTGCTTCATCGCAGGTTGCGGGATCCTTATTGCCGTGGTTTTTCTAAGGATTTATGCCTGGTCAGTTGCCTGCGGGATTGGATGGGTACACTACAAGGCTTTGCTTCTTTTGCTGCTAAATTCTCTGAGTTGTAATATTTATATGTTTATTCGTTTCCGCTTAATTAATATAATGTATGGTTGTGATTCCAATTGTTGAAATGTGCGTACTAGCTACTGATCCAGGGACTAGTACTGTGTGCACATGAGATTTTCGTTTTGGCATTCGTGCTAAAATGGGGGTCGTCTCAGCGGGACTCCTCAGCCACTCTCCGATCAAAAGAGATAAAAAAATTGGAATCATCTTGACTCCCTGATGCTCAATTTATTTCCCATTCAATCTCTCTCTTGGTGGTTCTTCTTCTCAGGCGACCCGCCATTTGTGCCGCCGCCCCTCCTCGGCTGCAGTTCACCTGAGACCTTCTTCGGCCAAATCGGTAACACCATCTTGTGCGCCTTGTCGAGCTTGTTCCGCCCATGCAGTCTCCGTCACCGAAGACCCACCGGAGTAGTGCTGGCGGTGAGCCCTAGCTGTGCCCCTGTTTTGTCTCATTGTCGTGCGGGTCCCCCTTTGTCAGCCAGAGCAAGCAATGCTAGTTCAAAGGGTAAAGGCGCTTCCTCTGTTATGAAAGCATATTGTCATTTTCCTAGCAAATGATGATCAATCTTGATTATCTCCTGCATACTTAATCCAAATAATATGAAACAAAGTCCTAAATTTATCTAAAATCATGTGTATTCATAATATACAAAAATATTGAATTTTTGAACTTAGAAAGATTATTTGAATTGAATTTTGTTAATAACTTTAATATGGTCTTTTATATTAAATCTGTGAACAATAAGTCAATAAATAATAATATAAATTTTTATATGATTCTAAGATCAAGATGAATTCAAATATACAAAAATATTTAATTTTTGAGTCATTGAACAATTGTTAAAATTAAAAATGAGATAAACACACTATTATGGACTTTAAATAAAAGCTATACACCATGAACCATAAAATGATAAAATAAATTCTTATATGGAAATCTGACCCTTAGAGGTTGAAATATGCAAAATTATTTAATTTGTGAACTATGTTTAAATTACCTGCTTTGTAATCATTTGGAAAACCTAATAAGCCGATTGATAAAAATGAGCATATAATAACTCATAAAATAATGAAACATTTTATGTAAGTTCCTGGAATTAGTAAGGACCTATGTATGTAAAAGTATTTAGAATCAAACTTAGTTTGTATTCTTTTACTAAAAAGAAAAGCAGATCACAACAACAAATAATTGAATAATCTATTGCGGTTAAAGTTAAAATAGTGCAAAAATAGCTTTAGAGCATTTCTAGGTTTGCACCCTATTAATACCAGAAAAATGAATAAAAGATCATGTATAATGTAGTCGTAAACTAAAAAGGAAACCAGGCTCAACTTAGCGTTACTTTTGTGATCATTTAGACTACTTCAGCACCGAATAAAATAACTCGTCTAAATGCTAAGATTTGTAAAAATAGTTAAAAGACACTCTACAAAGTTTATGCTACAATATTCTATAGAAAGAATCTTATTTCATCAAGGTTTGCATATCAGTCTTATTAGGTCAAAACTCTTAAATGTTAATCACACGTTTCACTTCCTGGCCGATTTCGTAACTTTATAATGCCACATAAGCCTTTTCAATGATGAATATAATGTCTCGTCCAAATCCTAAAACTTATGAAATTTGCTTAGTAGTGCTCTCCAAAGTATAGACGGCCCTATTATGAAAAGATAATCTTACTTCACCATGATCTGCATATTAATCTTGTTAGCTTAATAACTCTAAGTGTTCACATTTCTAAAGACCGTAATATGAATGAATGAAGTATAAATGAGAAATCAATAATTATGAAGTTTGTATTACCAGAACCTTCTCAAATATCATGTAAATAAGGCCAATAACCTGAATCAATAGATCTAACCTACATAAAACTGATTCTATGCAAAATCAATTAAAGATAAAGAGTTATTCACTCATAGTCTATTATGATCGTTTAAGCCTTTTCATCAGCTTGCAAAGTAGCTCATCTAAATCCAAATTCGATGAAGAATAGCCTAGAAATGATCTTTAGGATATAATCTGCAATAATCTAGAAAAATATTCTTATTTCATCTTGCTTTGAATCTGATTCCTGATAGAGCAAAACCCGTAAGTGATAAGGATTGCCAGAAACTCCTATTATGAATAGTAAAGCAATGAACCTTGCAACCAATGATTAATTCTATTAATCCAAACAATTTTTGCATCTTAAATTCGTAAAATAAAATTAATAAATTCATAAAGAGCAATCCCTGTTTCTTGTGAAGAGTTTTATTTGTTCTTGCTATCTATTTTCTTTTTGCCCTTATTGAAGTTTGTTATTTGCTATATTTCCGTTGGTTGACGTGTAGAACCCGATGTCTCTAACTTCGTCATCGCCATTGTCGGCCACAATCCTCGTCTTCGTCGTAAATAAAGATTAAGCAAGGCAAGCACCCATTTGATCATATTGATCCCAATATTTAATTTTTCTTTTGTTTGTCAAATGGTTTCATGCATGCGTTTATTTTCTGTAAAATTGCTATTTCATGGTACTAGTAGTTATACCTATTGTCTCATGAACCTCCTTGATAAGTATGACATGTGAACCTTGGTAACCCTAGATTAAGGATAGACATTACTTAATGTCATCATGGGTATATGCGTTTACCTATTAACCATGCTTAGCCATGCTTTAGAATCAACAATGCAAATGATCAGATCAAAATTGTTTCCTGAAAATGTTGAAAATGGCACTGTTGGTTGCTGGTATTTTAATTAAAAACCCAAAATAAAACTATGGTTTGACGCGGGCGATTATTGGCAATAGCCGGGTGTGCCAAAGGAATTGCACGTAGTTTAGGGTGAAGTATCGCCCGTGTCAGATTAAGGACCGAGCAATGGGATGCTATTGATCCAAGAATTCCGTGCAACCACAAGGTCCGGTATGGGACGGCCATAGCTTATTAAGTTATTTAGACATGGCTTTGCTCTTTGGAAGGGCGGTAGCTAGCACGGGCATTCCAGTCAGGTTTGCTTGAAGGGGTTTCTACTTGCCAATGCAACGGTGTACGCTTTGCGTGTTCAGAAACGTTGTGTTGGGTGTGATGAAAGTGGATCCACGACTTAGGTGTGTGTTTCTGTTTCTACAGCGGGGGTTAATGTCCCAGGCTGGATCAAAGTCATGTCTAGGTAATGTAACAGTTATGTATGATCTCTTTAACGGCGCACCTAAGGAAGTATGTCGAGCAAAAGGTAGATCATTCCTTGTGGGTAAAGTTGTACACCTCTGCAGAGTATAAATCTAATCGATTAGCCGCGCCCGCGGTTATGGGCACTTGGTGAAGTCATTCCAATGTTAGATGTTTTATTATTTTCAAAAGGGTTGGTTTCATTTGTTTTGCAACTGTTGCTCTATGTCGAAGGGCCGACATTGATGGATTTCAGGAATTGGATGATTCGTCGCTCACATCATGGAGGACTATGAGTGTTACTTATGCTTTACTTATTTGTTATCAATCAAACTTGCTCTTATAAATTCCGTTTTCAAATAACTTGATTTACAAGTTCAATTTCGCTTTATGCAAATTAACTGTAGTAGCCTCCTTTGACTTGGCTTGCATTTATGCATTTGCAAATACCACCTTAAGTCTTGCGGAGTACGAAAGTACTCACTCTTGCTTAATTTATTGTTTTTAAGTGGATAAGCTAGCGAAGTTTCGAAGGTTTGTTTCATCGCAGTTTGAATTGTAAATATCGAGTAATAGATTTGCAAAAGGAATTATGTAAAAGTAATTTGACTAGTATATAAAATAACAAGAATATCATAAATATAACAACTCACAGTCCTGCATGACGTAAGCATCAAATCGTTCAACAACCAGTCTTTGCCAACACATGGCAAGCGAAAGAGTAAGCAATCACATCTACCATTTATTTATATTTTAATATTTGTGTAACTTTTAAAAAGAAAAACATAGAAACACCTTTATTAAAATGTGGAATTTTCTGTTGTTTCGTGTGGAAATTGAACAATTTTATGTGATAGAGGACTAAAATCTAGGCGCATGCATCTCCCTCTTACTAAAAAGACAGACAGAAAATGTGCACTTAATTACCTGGCATGCAAAGGCGGAGATGAGCGGATATTTCTATCTGCTCATGATGAACAGACATGAACATGCATGCAGAGATTGGCTTGTTGACTGGCATCAACGTCATGAGACTAACTGACATTTGGACAAGAAATGCGCTAAAAGGTCAGAAAAATATCCAGCCATGAGAGTAGAGTAACTGACATGTCGTCGATCGGATGCTTATGTAGGAAGTAGCAGTCACCAGAATCAAAACTCCAGAGACCAGGGCATGCACCGTTGTCGTTCTCCCCCGTGTCGTCCGCCGCCGTCGGCGCGACATCTGCAAGTACATATGGCTTCCCATACCGGTTGGCGAGTAGAGCAGCGGTGGGTTCGCTAGCTATCAACTGGGACCGGTCGAAGCCCTCGACCGAGGGCACCTGCACCGGAGGAACCACCACGCTTTCCACTGGCACGTAGTCATAAGCCGTGGGATCATCGGTTGCTTCTTCCCGTGGAGCCGTGGCGGCTCCGGTAGGTGCAACCTCCCGGTTGGCGTACGACACGGCGGCAGCATACACCTCCTGCGGGTCGCTGGTGCGGGCGGCGACTCCGGAAATTGAGCCCCACCTCGGCTCCGGGGCCGCGGAGACAGACGAACGCCGCGTCGAACACACGCACCGCCTTCTCCGGCGTGTCGTAGGAGCCAAGCCATATCCGCTCGCGGCTGTTGGGCAGTCGGATCTCCGATACCCACTTCCCCGACTTGCGCAGCCGCACGCCCTTGTACTTTCTCTCTACCGCCACGCTGCCCGATGGCGACTGCTGCACGTGAGTCTCGGGCGACGCCGGCGTTGTCGATGACATGTTGGCCGCAAGCGTATGACAAGCTAATGTGCGCGAGTTGTCGTTGAATGTTGCTAGCTCGACTGCTGCTGTGCTACGGACGCTTACCCAGCTGTCCGTCCAGCGTGTTCAGCTGGGACCAAGAATTGATAACTATATTATATTGAAAAAAAATGGATAACCATATTATATTCATCCCCTCATCCAAACAATTAGATAACTCTAAATTCATAAATAACCATATTTCGCCCACCCTCGTCCACCAACCAAACGCCACCTTACATGGATTTGGCTTGGGACGACTTGTTTGGTTTCTCTCCGGACGGCCGGGGTAGTAGGTGCGTGCTTACACGGTTTTGAGGAAATCCTCGCTACAGCCGCATGTATGCTGATGCCTGCGTGCGTGCATATGGACCATCTGATCTCTCTAGAGCTAGGCTACTTTTAGGAGCTGTATGCAGCGTACGTGATGCCTGAGGCATGCTCATGGGAGATATTAAAAGGTTTTTTATTGTAGTGGCCTCTTGGCCGAAATATTTCATAAAAATAGTCATTATACCGAGGAATTTTCGGATCTAGTCCTCTGACCGGCATTTTCAACAGAAGGGGAGCGCTTAATAATTTTTCTTATTTTTTATACCGAATCCAGTGGTCAGCGAGAGCTGTAAATTATTTTATAAAATTTTTAGCCAAATTCAGCGATTCGGAACCACTATATTTTTTTTAAAAAAAATTATTCAGCTGCGCAGGAATGTTTTTCAAATATCAAGCGATAATCTGCAACCGCTTAAAATTTAAAGTTATTTAATATCAAGCGGTTCCAGACTGCTTGATTTTTCTTTTCATTTTTTGGCTAGGTAGAAGGTTACTTTATTATGTAGCAAAGCCAGAGTGCATAATTATTTTTTATTTTAATTTCATGCGGAGCCGGACAGCTTAATATTTTTGTTTCATTTCTTCCCCATTGCGCAGAATATTATAGCTTTTGCTGTTGTAACATGCTGCTTCACATTTTTTCGGAAAGTGGCCGCGAGTAATCGAAATTTGCGACATAGGCCATAGCACAGTGCAAATTCAGCAGACCTGATGCGTTGTTTTTTTCAGCCGGCCCTGTCCGATGGGAATTTTTTGTAATTTATTTCTAACGGATTGGAAGAGCTGAAAATATTTTTTATTTTTATTCTTTTCTGTGGATTGAGAGCGCTGAATAATTTATTTTTTATTTTTTCGCAAGTGAAAAATCCGATAATTTCTTTGTAGAATTTATTTTGAAACCATGGTATGTTAACAAGTAAAACGATTAGATTAGTAGTTTTATTGGGTAGTACATAGATGGGTAAATAGTTTTAATTTATATATGTAGTTATTTAGAGTAGTTTGTCATAAGATGTATTATTACATATCAATTACTTTCTCGTAGTAGTTAGTTGTAGAGCTTCTCGTAGTAGTTAGTTGTAGAGCATCGATTAATTTTAGAATATTAGATCTGCTAGTTAGTTCTATTTGAGACATGAAGAATGTTTTATTTTTTGTAGTCCAATTTATTAGTCTAGTACATACTTGAAGTAGTTTGGGTAGTTCTTTTTGTTATAAGATCTATTCCGTGTTATTTAATCAAATGAGTAGCTGTAATTAACATCATACTATTTGTAAAAATTATCGTAGGTATGGTTGAGCAAGTAGCTTTTAAAATACAATATGGAGAATGGGCTCCAAAGATAGGTGTAGAAGGGGTTGATTTATTTGATTTTCTATATGTGACAGCCAGTCTATCATGTGCAAAGTAACATCCATGGGACATTGTTATATGATGGTTGTACCATTTGTTCTTGTTGGACCATATGTTGCACGACGTTGATACTTGTCCATGGCAACACAAGTTCTGGGAGTTAGTGGAATTGAAGGGACCAAACCCATTTGTGTGAGGGGTTCCTTGCGATTCTTCCCACTCCATCTCTCTTTTTTCGTTTCTTTTCTTTGTTCCGCAGTGAGAAGGACCCCGTGGTCGGGTGTCTTTATTTTCGACTGTAGACGGGACTTCCCTGGGCCTTCCCCCAGCTCCATGCTCGGGACTCTCTCGGTCCATGGACCGAGAGATGGTTCTATTTGAGGAAGGGCGAGGACGGCGCGCTCGCGTACGACGGAGCGCCCATCACAGGCAAACGCCAGACCCCCAAGGCGGACGACCTGACGATCGATCAGGAGGCCATCGCCGCCATCCACATCTGCGCCACTCGCGGTCTCACCGGGCAGGCTATCGTCAATGACTTCTTACGGAACCGGGTGTTCCCTCTACGAAAGAGGCTGCATCCGTTCTACGAGATGAAGAGTCGTGACGACCCCACCCGCGAGGGCACGTCCAGTAAGTTTTCTCGAGCAGAAGCTTACTTGAGTCCAGTCTTGAAACCTTCTTATGACCTTGTTCTTTCAGCAGCGCCAAAGGAGTCCTGGGTAGCAGCCCGGATGACAGAAATGTTCGGGAAGGCGGCGTTCAATTACTCCATTGACGAGCCCGTCCCGAAGAACGTGCTAAGGCGGAGCACCAAGGTAAGTGTAACAACCCCCATTTTAGCACATAATGCCAAAATGAGAATCTAATGTGCACATAGTACTAGTCCCTGGATCAGTAGCTAGTACGCACATTTACAACAATTGGAATTACAACCATACATTATATTAATTAAGCGGAAACTAATAAACACATAAATCTTACAACTCAGAGTATATAGCAGCAATAGAAGCAAAGCCTTGTAGTATGCCCATCCATCCCGCATGCTACTAACCAGGCATAAATCCCTAGAAAAGATCACGGCAATAAGGATCCCGCAACTTGCGACGAAACAAACCTTTGAAGCTTCGCTAGCATTACACCTAAAAACCACAAATTAAGCAAGGGTGAGTACTTTCGTACTCCGCAAGACTTAAGGTGGTATTTGCAAATGCATAAATGCAAGCCAAGTCAAAGGAGGCTACTACAGTTAATTTGCATAAAGTGAAATTGAGTTTGTAAATCAAGTTATTTGCAAACGGAATTTGTAAGAGCAAGTTTAATTGATAACAAATAAGTAAAGCATAGTAATACTCATAGTCCTCCATGATGTGAGCGACGAATCATCCAAATCCTGAAATCCATCAATGTTGGCCCTTTGACATAAAACTGATAGTTGCAAAACGAATGATACCAAAACCCATTTTCAGAAAATACCAAAGTCTAGAATTGGAATGACTTCACCAAGTGCCCATGACCGCGGGCGCGGCTAATCGATTAGATTTATACTCTGCAGAGGTGTATAGCTTTACCCACAAAGAATGATCAACCTTTTTGCTCGACACACGCCTCCTTAGATGTGCCAGCAAGGCGATCATAAATATAACAACTCACAGTCCTGCATGACGTAAGCATCAAATCGTTCAACAACTAGTCTTTGCCAACACATGGCAAGCGAAAGAGTAAGCAATCACATTTATCAATTATTTATATTTTAATATTTGTGTAACTTTTAAAAAGAAAAATATAGAAAAACCTTTATTAAAATGTGGAATTTTCTGTTGTTGAGTGGATATTTCGATCTGCTCATGAGGGCATCTCCAATAGTGCCACTTCAGCTAGCTATAAGGGTGCTATCTCAACATTTTGCTTAGGTGGAAGAGAGAAAATAAGGAGAGAGATATAGACCAGCTACTAATGTATAGCTAGGATATAACTGATTCCAAGGCACTTATTATCTATTACATGTAGGCTAATATTTAATTTTATAGACAATGCTATAGTTAATCCATTGGAGAGGTTGTCTATATGCTATCTATAGATGACATGGATATTTCTTATAGCTAGAACCAATGGAGATGCCCAGATGAACAGCAGAACAGACATGAACATGCATGCAGAGATTGGCCAGTGGGCTGGCGTCAACGTCATGAGACTAACTGACATGTGGCCAAGAAATGCGCTAGAAGGTCAGAAAAATATCCAGCCATAAGAGTGACTGACAAAGACCCGGGCAACTGATATGTAGCCAAGGAGTGTTCCGAAGTTCAGAAATATCCACTCCAAAGACCAGGGCATGCATCGTTGTCGTTCTCCTCCATCTCGTCCGCCGCCATCGGCGACATCTGCAGGTATAAATGGCTCCCCATACCGGTTGGCGAATAGAGCGGTGGTGGGTTCGCTATCAACTGGGACCAGTCGAAGCCCTCGACCGAGGGCACCTGCACCGGGGGCACCACCACGTTTTCCACTGGCACGTAGTCATATGCCGTGGGATCATCAGTTGCTTCTTCCCGTGGAGCCGTGGCGGCCGGTGGTGCAGACCTCCGGTTGGCGTCGACACCGCGGCAAAGATACACCTCCCGCAGTCGCCGGTGAGGCGACGGCGGCGGCGACTCGGAAGTTGAGCCCCGCCCCGGCTCCGGTGCCGCGGAGACAGACGAACGCCGCGTCGAACGCACGCGCCGCACTCTCCGGCGTGTCGTAGGAACCAAGCCATATCCGCTTGCGGCTGTTGGGCAGCCGGATCTCCAATACCCACTTCCCCCACTTGCGCAGCCGCACGCCCTTGTATTTTCTCTCCGCCGCCACGCTGCCCGACGGCGATCGCTGCACGTGAGTCTCGGCGACGCGGCGTTGTCGATGACATGTTGGCATAAGCGTCTGACGAGCTAATGTCGCCGCAAAGGCTGCGCGAGTTGTCGTCGAATGTTGGTAGCTCGAGTGCTGCTGTGCCATGGGAAATTGGGGAAGCTCGGTATCGATTGGTGCGGGCCGCGGGCGCCGTCGCGGAATTTAAACGGTTCGGTGTGACTCATCGGGGAGCTGGATCCACATGAGACGACGCGTTGGATGGTGATGTGTACGGACGCTTAACCAGCTGTCCGTCCAGCGTGTTCAGCTGGGACCAAGAATTGATAACTATATGTAACAACCCTTTAAATTCAAAAATAAAGAAAAATAAAAGATTTTATATTTAAAAATGGAAATGAATTGAAAGTCTAATAGAAATCAGGATTTCGATTTTAAACAATATTCTTTCCTCATTTCCTCCATTTCAATCTTAATGAAAAGTAAGATTTCAAAACTCAAAATCGTTAGTATCAAAACAAATGAAATATCAAAATGAGTTTGAAATATGAACTTGATTTAAATTTCCATTTTTCTGAATCCTCTTGCATTTTCTTGAACTTTTACTTTTAAAAGAAAAGCTAAATGCATTGGAATGAATAATGATAAAAAGATAAAGAGGTAAAAGTAAAATCTCAAAAAATTTATATTAAAAATTTTAACTCTCAGGTAAACTTTTTACCTGGTAACTTTCATTTTACTGCATGGTAAAAATATTAGTTATAATGGAAAAGACAAACTTTGACTAGAAACAGTATATCATCCGAATTAATGAAAAATATTAAGAGTTTATTTCGATCTGAGAAAATTACTAAAGTACCCTTGATACAGAATTTACCTCTGGTAAAAATATCAAGAATTTTCTAGGTTGTATAAGCCTCCAAATAATTCAAAAACAGAAGCTAGTAAAAACTGAAATTAGCAATGTCAGAATATTTAAAATTTAAATATCAAATATAAAATTCTGAAAATTTTACAGAAGCATTATTAGCTCCAATAAATCTGAAAAAAAAAGTTTAAAAAATAAATAAAGTCATTTGGGCACTTTAATAAATCAAAAACAGAATTGGAATTTCTGTGCATTGTCCCTTGTCAGAATTTTAATAAAATATATACAAGGAGTTTTTCCCTGAAAATTTGTCTGAGCCCTTATATTCACCTGGTAAACCTCTGTAAAAAGTCTTGTAAATTCTTGAGTCGGTTTGGTAACTTTAAGCAGTAGATCAAGCCAACCTCTACTTTTCCTTTTGTGCTATTTAAATCCTGACCGTAGGCTTGCCACTTGTCATTCATCCGTTATGCCCAGCTGTTTTCCCTTTCTTCTTCCCTCAGTGCCCTCTGCTCCCTCACGGCAAAGCCAAGCCAGCACAGGGTAGAGCCAGCACCACCTTCCTCTCTTGTCGCCTTCCCGCCGCAATTCACCGCCCGATGCATCACCTCTGACTCACCTCTGCCATCTTTCTTTGCCTCATTGTTGTGCCCTGCAATGCTGAATTTCCCCATGGCTTCGCCGACTTCGCTCTGCCAATTCCTTGCCACGGCAAGCTCTCAACCGTCCAAACGCTGCCACGGCACAGATCGGCACAAGCTGGTGATGCAACTTGCCGTACCCTCCTGCCAATCCCTACCCAAATGCTGCCACGGCAAGTTCTCCACTGGGAATTCGCTGCCTTGGCAAATATCTCAGCACCACCTCTCCGTTTCTCCTCCGCTATGCACCAGAAACCAAACCGCCTCAACTCGGCTATAAAATCCAGTTCGACTATCTTCCAGGAACCATCACAGCCACTCCTACTCGCCCCTGGGCCACTCCGCTTGCGCAAGCCAGCCGTTTCTTCTCCAAGTCCGGCAGAAACCCGAATAGAAGAGAATCCACCCACGCACCTCCACACATCAAATTAACCCAAACCAGTCGACCAGTAGCACCCTCACTATCCCTAGAGTGCATCCCCGACGCCAATTTGTGCTCATCTTCCCCAGAAAACCGTCGCCCCGAGCTCCTTCTTTCGCCGCTCATGGCGCACAGTGAGACCCCTCTTCCGCATACTCTTCCTTCTAATTAAGTACAAAAATGGAGTCCTTAGAGCTCACTGATGCTATACCCGGTGAAAATGAAGCAAAGGAAGCAATGATTCTCAAGCTTCGCTTGCTGGCCATGGCATTGCCGCCTCCTTCCGGTGGCGCACCCTTTTTCTGTGTCGCCGACGACCAAGGAGACCACCCCCGTGTGCGGAATCGCGAACCCGAGCCAACCCTACTACCCATTCCACCGCTTAGCCGCTTGTCACGGCGAGCCTCGGCCAGTCCCGTCTGTGTGACGCCGACTGCAGGGCTCAGTGGTCGATCCCTAAGCGCCAAATCGAGTTGCTGCCACACCGGGCCCAATTACCAGCTCCTCAGCCCAAGCCAGCCAAAAAAGGAAGGCGTAATCTCGGTGAGAAAGCGTACTTTCCTTATTTGGCAATTCTCTATTTTTTCAGTATTTTCAAACCCGAATATATTCAAATGCTTATAAATTTTGAACTAACAGTTAAAATGAAATGAAGTAAATTTATAAATTCATATAAATTCATGTAGATTCATAATATGCAAAAATATTTTGAAGTTCAACTCTGTTTAGAATTTAAATATAAATTTAAAGAAAAGGAATCAAAATATGCCATTCATAGAATTTCTGCAAATAAACTCCAAATTAAATAAAGTAAATTTTCTTAGAATCCTTATGATATTAGGAGCCTGAATATGTAAAAATATTTAAATAACAAACTCTGTTTGAATTATAAAGTTAAACTAAAAGAACTAGATCAAGCATGTTATATACAAAGTATATGCAAACAAGCTCAACATTGAATAAGACCAATTTTGATGGAAACCTTAAATCCTCAGGAACTCAAATATATAAAAAATATTTAGATTCTAACTTAATTTGAATCATTTTCTAAAATAGATTGCTTTCAATGTATTAAGTATTCAAATATGAATATCTTTTGCAAATAGAATGAAAATCATGTAAAACCAGTCGTATAAGTTCCAAAAATTAGTAATGAACTTAGATATGCAAAAACATTTAGGGTTGAATCTGAATTGAATTATATTTGGAAATATAGTGCCTTTCAAATGCATAGAAGTTAAAATAGTCATTAGCTTGAGTTCATGAGATCAAATGATGGTAAAATGAATTCATACATACTAGTAAAATTATAAAGACCCTGGTTATGCAAAGATAACTTATGTTTGTATAAACTTGAACTATATTCATATCAGACCTTAGTAATCATACATATGAATAACGTCTCGGATGAATGCAAAATACTATGAAACTAGTTCTAAAACACTCATAAAGCCATCCCCAGCTAATGTCTAAAATATGGTTCAATTATCTAGTAAGACGTAGTCGCAAACTTAAAATGAAACTTAATTTCCAATGATGTTAAATATGTGATGAGTTAAGCCTTTTCGGCAATGAATATAATGCCTCGTCTAAACACTACAATGTATAAAACTAACTTAGAAACACTCTCCAAATTATGAACTACCATAATACGAAGAAATAATCTTATTTTGCCGTACTTTGAATATAAATCCAGATAGTAGTATAACCCTAAGTAGTATGTTTTCCGAATCAGATAATATGAATGAATGAACTTTAGGCATAAATGAAAAATCAATAATTATAAAGTTTGTATCACCAGAACCTTCTCAAATATCATGTAAATAATACTAGTAGCCTAAACCAACAGGTTAGCTTTTATAACTAGAATTTTAATAAAATGTTGCTTTGAATCTAAATCCTAATTAAGGGTAAGAATTTACCTTAAGCCTGAAATGATCATATCTATTTAATCTTAAACAATTTTTGCATCTTAAATTCGATACTATAAATATAAGAAAACATACATTCAGCCCCTGAAATTCGTAAAGTAAATAATCGATAAAAGAAAGTTGTTCTCCAATAAAACTTAAACACTAATATCAGTGTGAAGACTTAATCATTCAAAACACGAGAGATTGAAATTATATAATTCAAACCACAGCCATGCTTGCTTTCTGTAGATTGTCTTTATTTGACTTTCTATCTATTTTCTTTTTGCCCTTATTAAAGATGTTATTTGCTATATTTCTGTTGATCGACGTGTAGAACCTGACGTTATTGATTCCATCGTCACTTTCATCAGTCGCAACCTCAACTTCGTCGTAAGCAGTGAATAAGCAAGGCAAGCACCCCCTTTGACCATGTTGATCCCAGTTTTATAAATGTTTTCATTAAATGTTTTGATTGCATGCGTATATTCATTAAACTCTGCTATATTGTGGGAAATGATAGTTATACCTGTTGATTCCTGAAACTCCCTTGACAAGTATGAATTTGTGAACCTTGATACCTTAGAATCATGGTTAGACACTATATAATGTCACTCTGGGTATACATGATGTTTAATAATCTTGCTTAGCCATGCTTTAGACTTGTATACATCAAACTGAGACATTGATCAAATGACACTTGGATATGATTGAGACATTGATCAAATGATACTTGGATATGCTGAGACATAATGATGATTCTTAGACAAGTTGAGACATGATGGTGATTTTTGGTTATTTTAATTAAAAATGAAAATAAAATTACAATATTGATGCGGGCAATTATTGGCAATAGCCGGGTGTGCAGAAGGGCTTGCACGTAGATTAGGGGGAGATTATTGCCCGTGTCGGATTAAGGACCGAACTAATTGTACGTTATATTCAAGTAATTTTCGTACAATCACAAGTGCTGGTATGGGACAGTCTTAACCAATTAAATTACTTAAAACTAGCTTTGCACATTGGTAGGCTGGAGAAGTACGAGCTGTTTCTTAATGGATTGCTCGGAGGGGTGCCCACACTGAGGTATTGGGAATCACGTTTGCTGATACAACGGTGTACGCCGTACTTCTGGGGAAGTTCCAACATTTCTATGCTTTGAGTTCTTCTGCCAGGGTATGGGTTTTCGTCCCGTGCTGGTACAAAGTTAGGGTTAAGTAATGTAACAGTTATGTCATGACTCTCTGCGGAACACCAAAGGAAGTGTGCTAATATTGATTGCACAAAGAGTCAGTCATGTCTTGTGGGTAAAGCTGTACATCTCTGCAGAGTGTAAATCTTTTCGAAAAGCCATTCCTGCGGTCATGGGACACTTGGTGCGCCTGCATTAGTTAGCTGTTTTATTTTACAAAATATGGATCTTGACTTGTGTTGTCGAGAATTATGATTTGGATTGGATCTTGACTTGTGTTGTCGAGAATTATGATTTGGATTGGATATCCTTGTTGGAAAGGAATTATTTCGGATTGACATGTGATGTCAATGATTGATTCATGGAGATGATCAAAGGAACTGAGGTTCGTGAAATTTATTGTTTCATACTTACATATTAAACTGCTTTTACTTAAATTCCATTTATGTTCTATACTTCAGTAAATTCTTTTGCAAACTAGCTTTATGCAAATTAACCATGAAAGCCTTTCTTTTGAATGGCCTGCATATATAATAGGATTCGCAAAAGTCTTGCTGAGTACGCCAGTACTCACCCTTGCTTATTCGTGGTTTTTAGGTGAAGAATCAGAATAGCTCGACGAAACTTATTTGACGCATGATTCGGGAATGTTAACGAGTTTTTCTAGGGGTTATGCCTTGTCAGTTGCCTGAGGGATTGGATGGGCACACTACAAGACTTTTGATTCTTTCCGCTGCATTACTCTGAATTGTAAGACCTTACTGTGTATATTACCATTATTATTTGTAATAAAGAATATGGATGTGATATCAATTGTTGTAAATATGCGTGCTAGCTACTGATCATGGGACTAGCACTGTATGCACATGAGATTTCCATTTTTGCATTTATGTAAAAATAGGGGTCGCTACACTATATTATATTAAAAAAAAGATAACTATATTATATTCATCCACTCATCCAAACAATTAGATAACTCTAAATTCATAAATAACCATATTTCATCCACCCTCGTCCACCAACCAAACGACACCTTACATGGATTTGGCTTGGGACGACTTGTTTGGCTTCCCTCCGGACGGCCGGGGTAGTAGGTGCGTGCTTACATTTTGAGGAAATGCTCGCTACAGCCACATGTATGCTGATGCCTGTGTGCGTGCATATGGACCGTCTGATCTCTCTAGAAGCTAGGATACTTTTAGGTGCTGTATGCAACGTACGTGATGCGTGAGGCATGCTCATCGGAGATATTAAAAATTTTTTACTGTAGTGGCCTCTTGGCCGAAATATTTCATAAAAATAGTCATTATACCGAGGAATTTTCAGATCTAGTTCTCTGACCGGCATTTTCAACAGAAGGGGAGCGCTTAATAATTTTTCTTATTTTTTATACCGAATCCAGTGGTCAGCGAGAGCTATAAATTATTTTATAAATTTTTTAGCCAAATTCAGCGATTCGGAACCACTATATTTTTTAAAAAAAATTATTCAGCCACGCGGTAATGTTTTTCAAATATCAAGCGATCATCTGGAACCGCTTAAAATTTAATCTTCTTTAATATCAAGCGGTTCCAGACTGCTTGATTTTTCTTTTCATTTTTTGGCTAGGTAGAAGGTTACTTTATTATGTAGCAAAGCCCGAGCGCATAATTATTTTTTATTTTAATTTCATGCGGAGCCGGACAGCTTAATATTTTTGTTTCATTTCTTCCCCATTGCGCAGAATATTATAGCTTTTGCTGTTGTAACATGCTGCTTCACATTTTTTCGGAAAGTGGCCGCGAGTGATCGAAATTTGCGACAAAGGCCATAGCACAGTGCAAATTCAGCAGACCAGATGCGTAGTTTTTTTTAGCCGGCCCTGTCCGATGGGAATTTTTGTAATTTATTTCTAACGGATTGGAAGAGTTGAAAATATTTTTTTTATTTTTATTCTTTTCTGTGGATTGCGAGCGCTGAATAATTTATTTTTTATTTTTTTCGCAAGTGAAAAATCCGATAACTTCTTTGTAGAATTTATTTTGAAACCATGGTATGTTAACAAGAAAACTATTAGATTAGTAGTTTTATTGGGTAGTACATAGATGGGTAAATAGTTTTTATTTATATATGTAGTTATTTAGAGTAGTTTGTCATAGGATGTATTATTACATATCAATTACTTTCTCGTAGTAGTTAGTTGTAGTGCTTCTCGTAGTAGTTAGTTGTAGAGCATCGATTAATTTTAGAATATTAGATCAGCTAGTTAGTTCTATTTGAGACATGAAGAATGTATTTTTTTAGTCCAATTTATTAGTCTAGTACATACTTGCAGTAGTTTGTGTAGTTCTTTTTGTTATATGTGAGACCCCGTTTCGAGGAACAGGAATCTCCATGTGATTATTGTACTAGTCCCATGATCAGTAGCTAGCACTCACATGTTAACAACATTTATATCACAACCAAAAGAAAAGTCTTAATTACATAACTTGCCATAGTATTAATTATACAGAGTATTAGTTACAGACAAAATAAAACAGCGGAATAGTAGATAAAGTTTAAGTCCAAAAGCCTGGTAGTATGCCCAACAAAACTCGCAGGCATCTGACTAGGCAGAAGCCCTAGGAAGAATCATCACCGAAATCCCCGTGTCCTGCTTGAAAATACGCATCGTCTGGCATGTCGAAGGGATTCTCTTCTGAACAATGTAGGTAGCAAGATTGAGTACATTGGTACTCAGCAAGACTTGTAGTGTTTCACAAATGCAATTAAATATATATGCAGGCTAATTCAAAGGAACAAGCTCTAAGTTATTTTGCATTTTGCGTAAAGAATTTAAACATAAGATCGTAATAGATTGCAAATTCGAATTTTTATGAAACAGCTAGAGATTTTTATAATCACCAGGAAATAATCATGTATCATGACTTAACATCCCAATGGCGAAAACCCGCACATGTCGATCCTTTGACATAAACAAGTGGTTGTCAAAACAGAACTAACCCAAATCCATTTTTGAAAATATAAAACTCTAACATTGGAATGACTTCACCAAGTGCACATAACCGCGGGCACGGCTAATCGATTAGATTTACACTCTACAGAGGTGTACAACTTTACCCACAAGGAATGATCAACCTTTTTCGCTAGGCCAATTGACACACTTCCTTTGGTGTGTCGTCGAGGAGATCATACGTAACCGTTACCTTAACTAGATATGACTTCGAACCAGCCCAGGACTGTAATACCGAAGATCTCTTTTGCGAGGATTTTTGGCCGATAGAGATTTCTCCTTCTTGATTCTAGGTCCAGCCGTCGCGCGGTTATTCACTCTATTAAAGGTTTCAGGTTTTTCCATGAATTACTTATCGGAATGGGTGTTTTTCTCTGTCCTATTTAGTTTTACGGCAAGTTGTCTATCCTAACAATTGTCGTTTCGTGCCAAGAATTTAACTTTTGGTTCGCGTTAATGGTTAAAAGTTGGATTTTTGTTTTTTTAGGAGGGGATTTTGGGAATTTCCCCTCTCTCACCCAATCTCTCTCTTCTCCTAGTGTGTGTGTGGCTGAGATTAGTTTTGGGGGGCTGCTTCTTTTCTTCTCTCCACTCCTGCCGAATCCCCCATCCAGCCATGTTTTCCCCAGCCGACTGCCTTGTGCTCCTGAGTCCCCTGGCGATTCCCTGGCTCTCCCTGGCGATTTCTTCCTGGATGGCGCCCCTCTTCTCTTCCCTAGCAGCAGCTCCATCGAAGTCCAGTAGCAGCAGCTGCAGCCCTGGCCGAGTCCTTCCCCTAGCAGCACCTCTTCCATGGCCGGCGCTGCCAGCACCTCTTCCCTGGCCAGCAGCTCCTCCCTGAACCTCCTCTCCGTGCAGAAGAAGCTCCAGCCAATGGCAAGAATACCTGCAATTTCTCCCCACCTCCCTTTCCTCCATGAGTAAGAAATCTGAGGTAAAAACCCTAGGTGGTGAACCTCCATTTGGCTTGCATGCAAGGTGTTTGTGCTATTGCTTAGCTAGGATCCTGATTTTTGTGATGTGGGAGGTTGGGGAATGGAGAGACTAGAGTAGTTGGGAATTTCTGTTTCGGGCAGATTTTCGTCCTCGGTTAGAACTGCTAATGAAAAATTCTGCAAGCATTTCCCGGGGGTCCGGCTGTTGCGAAAGTTGTAGATAATCGAATTATCTTTCAATAGAGACTGAAATCACTAAGTTTCGTTCATCCGTCTAAAAGTTATGGCTGTTTTGCTCAGGGCTGTCCAGAATGAGCCGTGGGGTCGGTACCCTCTGTTCATCATCAATCTGGGAACAGCTGGTGCTTTGGCCAAGGGAATGGCTATGTTATTCTTGTAGCTTATTCCCTTGCGGTCGTTTTGAGTTTGAGAACGCGAAAATCCGTTGAGCCAATCAAAAGTTGCGCTATTTGGAAGTCATGACTTGAAATTGGGAATTCCAGCGAGCTCAGTTTTTGCGACTGAGCTTTAGTATGTGTTTTGGTGGCCTTCGTGGCATTTCTCGCCTGAGTGGCTGTGTCGTATCTGTAGGTTAGCCTCTTATGGTTAAGTAGAGGTAAAGAACCCAATTTTCGGCTAAACTAATTAGGAGTTAAGCTCTTTAGAGCGTGTGCTGTCCGGATTTCCTTCCGTCGGGTTTTCTTTTTGGGACTGCTTGCACTAAGATGTAGCATGGTTGCGTATATTGTTGTTGCGAACTATTTAGAATCGGGAAATTTGAGTATGAAATGTTTTCCAGGGGGAGTAGCGTCGGGAGAGGCTTCAACTTCTCGCCACTCCGCTCCTCCCGGTATAAGGCAAGTACATCGAGTTGTGTGCCTATTGAGTTGTTCGTTGTTATTTATCTATTCATGGCTAATTTTTATTGTTTGTGGCAAATATGAGTTATATTGGTGATCGTCCCTCCGAGGACGTGATTAGCTATTGGATTCGAGTGGTCATTAGTAAGCCTAAATCTCGGTGAGTTACCGTACCTTTGTTATTATTGCAATGAGTAGCGAGTATGGGGTACATGGATACTCGTGGATAATTTATAAGAGTTGTACTTAATTGTGCCCTGTCTGGGGAATGGAATTGAGCATGTGTGCGAATCGATTAGATGATTAAGAATGTAGTTTGAAATTAATTGTGTTAATTTCATGACAGAAACGCTGTATTGTGTTGTCATGTCTTGTTGTTGAATCTAATGAGATTAGTACTGCTGGCAACTTATGAATGTGAGAACTAGCTATGTGTATATATGTGGTTATGGTAGGTTAGTGTTGGCATTGAATGAAAGGTTGCATTTCATTCATGTAAATTGCATTGTGCATGCATTGAAAGAGGAGGTGACCCATTCTGATGCGGGCCTCTGTGTTCACATGTAGTGAACACGAAAGTCCTACCTCGTAGTCTCATTCATCGAGGTGAATGGGAGCGAGACAGTAATAGTAGGCACCTTCCACGGGGTGGAAGGGACGTGAGGGTGCACACCGACGGGTGGGCACTCGGCAGTACCGGTACGTGCATCGAGAAGAGCATTCATGTGCATTGCATCTTTAATAATGAATTTTGTGGTAATGGTATGTCATGTGGATTGCAATTATGATAAAGGAAGGTGGAGTCGTGGACTCAACCCAAAAAATGGGAGATCGAATTGAATTGGATGAATTAGCGCATTTCATTGCCTTACTAATTATGTTGTAGGAATATCGTGAAGTGAAGTCGAGTTATGAACTCAAATATGATTGATGAAAATGGTTTGAATTGCAATGAGGGGTGGTTGAGTCGGGAGACGTTGTGATTTAGAGTCAAGTGATGCTTTTTGGGCATTGAATGGGTTTATGATTAAGTTGATGACTTGATTGTGGTAATTTTTTCATATATGGTTAAGTTATTGCTTTAAATGGGTATAAATGTGTATTGTCCGGATGTTGCTTTATTTGTATTACTTGTTTTTTTATGATCAAGCTCTTGTTTTACTTATGATAAATTGGAATTCTATTCTCGTGTACTTTGCTGAGTCATCGACTCACGCTTGTTGGTTGTGTTGTTGCAGGTACCTTGAAATCGACATGTATGGAAGGGGGTAGTAGCACAATCACGTTTTGTATCGTCACCTCTCCATTATATTGATTTATAGTTCTGATATAAATAGTTCGGGTAAATTATTGTAAGAGGCTATTCGCGGTTATGTTGAATGAGTTCCTGTCCTGTAATAATTTGTGTGGTGGAGTTTTCCTAATTCCTTTTGGATGTGTGAATGGTTAACTAAGGACCTGCTAGAATAATATCATAGAACTGTTAATGTTTTCTGTCTGCTGAGTGGATGTCCTACTTTCTAGAGAGGTCATGCCCAAATTTTGTAAATTTCGGTGGCTTAGTTTTAATCCGGTTTTAAGAGTTTAGAGGTTGTTTTCAGTCTTTTCGAAAAGGTGTCATTAGTTATTTAGAGATTTTGGTAGCATCTGTGGCGCGCTTGGCGTCGGGGTGTTACAAGGACGTTAATCCTCGCCAGAGGAATAGAAACACACACACACATGACGTGGTCCCTTTCACGTATACCCAACACACACACTGTTTCTGTTCATGACAAGGCGTACACCGTTGCATTGGTAGGTAAAAACCCCTCCAAGCAGACCTGTCCGGAATGCTTGTGCTAGCTCCCGCCTTCCGATGTGCAAAGCCATACCTAGTTAACTTAATAGGTTACGACTACCCCATAAATAGCCCTCGTGGTTGCACGGATTTCTTGGATCGATAGCGTCCCATTGCCCGGTCCTTAATTTAACACGGGCGATTCTCCACCCTACACTACGTGCAAGACCCTTATTGCACATCCGGCTATTGCCAATAGTCGCCCGCATCAAAACCATAGTTTTTGGGTTTTCAAGTTTTTAAACAACATATCAACAACCTTTACCAGGGTAATAGCCATTTGTAAAATCACTTTGAAAACATCACGACAGTCTAAAGCGAAACTAAGCAGTTATATTATTTCAACGATTATACCCAAAATGACATTAATTATGTCTAAACATACTAGGGCTTACAAGGTTCACTTGTTCACAGAGATTGAGGAAAACCATAATTTACAGGCATACCACTAATTCTAACCCAAATTAGCAAGTTTATGGAGAATTACGCTCATGCACCATACATAGACAAAAACAACATATTGTAGGTAAATTATCAGGCTCAACATGTTCAAGGGGGGTGCTTGCCTTGCTCTTCGTCAGCGGGATCAAACTCTGGATCGGCAACTGTCTCCTCTTCCTCGAGGGCGTCAACGTGTACACGTCGTATCGCAGGAAACAATAGCAATTACAAACTTGCAAAAAGAGCAAAAAGAAAATAGATAGAAAAGTGAATAAAACTTTACACAAAATCAGAGGTTGATTTTTATGAATTATTTAATTATATTTTTCGAATTCAAGATGCAAAAATTGTGTATTCTTGTATTTGTATTTTCGAATTCAAGATGTAAAAATTATTTAAATTTATAAAGATAAAATCGTTGTTTGCCTGGATAATATTTTCCATCCTTTTCTTAGGATTCAAATTCAAAGCAATATTTATTTAAACTTTTAGTTATTTAACAGCTAGCTTTTATTTTATTAATACTCATATATATTCAAATATGTATATGTGTATAAAAGAGCATACATAGAAACATGTATGTATACATGTATTTATTCATAACCAAGATTAATACTATTTTCCTTACTACTGTTCTTATAATTCTTATCATTCATGAATACTTCTTAATTATGATTTTGTTCATATACATACAAGTAAATATATGTATATATGTACACAAAGACTAATAGGAAAAATTGAAGTTTATCATATATATATATATATATAATCCTAGAAGTCCTTCCTGCTTATTCATTTTCAAACTTATACTAAATTCAGTAATTCATATTTCTTATATTTAATGAAGTTCATTCACTTTTCTTAAAGCATTTTATTTTTAATTATATTCATTTCCTTTTCAAATTTAATTAAACATGGATTTATTTGATGAAGTAAACTAACTTAAAACATAAATTTTTTACATATTCAAACTCCTTTAAGGACAAGGATTTCAGAAATATTTATTTTTCTCTATTTTGGTTAAGTATAAATTAACCTTTTTCTTAGTGCATTAATACCTATTTAAGTATTTCTATTACAAAAATTCACACGGTAACTATTTTAAAAATATTTTTGTATATTCTGAAACTGTTGGATTTTAGATAACTTTATAAATTTATTTCATTAAATTTGAAGCATTATTTTAAAAGTTATAACAGTTTGAATCTTCTCGGGTTTGAAATTCTAATTTAAATCCAAAATACGCTTTCACTGTTTGGAAGGCGTTTTTTCACGCGCGCTGTGACTCCAGTTCAAAAGCCACCGAGACGCTGACATACGGGACCCGCGCGTCAGAGACTCAGCGCCAGAGCTGGTTTCGCTCGAGTGACCGACATAGCGGACCCACACGCCAGCGACTCAAGATAGAGTGCTTCGGTAATGGGCTCACCGCCGGCGAACTAACTCCGGCACGGTGGAATGGGTTGCACCATGAGCTTCAGCAAGTCAAGGCGCATCTAGGGAACCTACTAATTCAAGTGGAGGTGGCCGGGAAGGTGGTCGTCACCGGTGAGGGGCGGCAGAGCCACGGGCGAGCACTAGCGGCTCACCACCGACGATTCATTCCACGGAAGAGGTACTCGGCGAGCATCAGTGAGCACAGGGAAGGCTATTTCACCTTAGGTTCGGGTTGCAGATGGCTCGAAACGGGCTGCCGTCAGTGCGCTAGAGCCGAAGAAGACAAGCTCGGTGGTGGCGATGTTTTGCGCAGAATGATCTTAAAAGAGTGGAAAAAATAAGGTCAGGAAGGCTTAATGATGCTCTGGACCGATTGGTTCAAGAGATTTCTCACCCAATCGCTTGAATTTCGTTTTTCCCCCTTTTCGGCTCTCCAGTGAAGAACGGCGAAACAAGGGAGGAAATGGCGTGCTGGCTTAGAGTGAAGCTGAGGAGGACTCAGAAGGCTCTAAGCGACGCGAGACTGGCCTTTTATAGTGAGCTAAGAGGAGCTCCAGGGTTTGAACGCAAGGCCAGTTGCTCTGTACTCTTGCGGCGAGGAGGCGCAGCTGTATCTCTTCAGCACAGAGTGGCGGTGGGAGCAGGGTACGGCGCGGAAGAGCTGGCGTAAGCATGGCAATCCTGGCTGGCTTGGGCGGTGCTTGGGTACGGTGGCAGGTGAGCGAGTACAGAGGGCGCGAGAGAGCAGCGGTGAGAGCAACTCGTTCGGGAGAGGAGGAGAAAGGAGAGGGGTGAGCTGAGGAGGAGCCTGACCGGTGGGACCGGGCCCACTTGTCGATGAGAAAGATGTAACACCCCGGCGCTAAACACGCCACAGATGCTACCAAAACTTAAAAAAAACTAATGTCACCTCTAGCGAAAAGACAGGGATTAACCTCTGACTCTAAAAACTGGTTTAAACTATGCCACCGAAATTTACAAAATTTCGGCAGCACCTCCCCTAAAACTAGGACATCCACTCAGCAGACAAAAGAGCAATAGCAGTTATATAATATATCCAACAGATAAAATAGAATCAAACCATCTAGCAGATCCTTAGATAATCAATCACACAACCAAATAGAAATTATCAACTCCAGCACGACGAGCAACACATTACAACACCATAATTTACAACCAGGCTTTATAAATTAATTAAATGCGGTGGTGATGACCGGAGTCGTGTACGTGCTACTACTCCCATCCCAGCGAGCCAGCTTCAAGGTACCTAGATAGGAAACAAACAAGCGTGAGTCCAAGACTCAGCAAAGCGCAACAATAAAGAACTGCAACCGAATCAAACGAAATAGTAATGCTTTGAAACGTAACATATTCAAATAATTGATGAACTTGGTAAATAAGTGAACCAAAACCGATGCCAACTACTACAACCATTTCAAGAATTATTGAAACCTTACTCATACCTCGACAATAGCTTATGGGATGAGTCCATGACTCAATCCTCAACCTATGAATGCCATTAACTCCACGATGAACCATTAATAGTTTCAATTACGCCTTCATGCTCAAAGGCACAAAACATACACAAGAAGAATTTCATATCCATACATAAAAATCAATTCATTTAGCATGCTTCATCATTGTAAATGCAATGCATATGCAAATAGGCCATACAAAAGAAGAATCTTATATCCATACATCACAATCAATTCATTTAACATGCTTCATCATTGTAAATGCAATGCATATGCAACCATGCTTGCTTGTTCATATGCTCAACCCATTTCAAAATGCTCATCTCACTCCACCATCCTCATGCATATCTCACAATTTTTCATGCATATGATGCATCATTGTCAATGCAATGCGATGAATGCTCCTTCGATGCACGCACGCAGTCGCCGAAAGTGCCCACCCGTCGATGTGCACCCTCAAACCCAACCATCCCGTGGAAGGGGCCTGCCGAAACAGGACTTGCCCGCTACCCAGTAGCGGGTCCTACACTTAACACCGCTCCCATCTACGCCAGTAGATGGGACTACGGGTAGGAACTTCGAGCACACCGGATTAGTCATACAAATCAGTATGACGTTCTCACCGCCCTGGCTCAATGCACTTTTCATGAATGCACATATGCAAATGCCTTCCCTCACATTCATATCCATATCCTCAGCTCTCATATTCAGATACTCAACATTCATTTCATAGTCTTGACACTCATATCTACATGGTTACAATTATCATTGATACTCCCGTAAAGTCATAATCCATTGTCATGATCGCCAAATCATCCATTCTTACTAATCAAACATCACTACGTCATTATTCACACTATCCTATCATACTAATGGTAATAGTATGCCATCTCAACCGATAGCTCTCCATAATCTTAAGGTATCATGACATTTGACTCTCGACACAAATCTTTTCAATCAACGATGCACTTGCATCAAATTACTTTACCTTCTCACAAAAAGGCTATTACCCTACTAGACGTGCTTATAAACACAAACACAACCATTGCGCAAGCGTATACATAACACAAACAATCAACTAGATACCGTATAGGGGTTATACGAGTTACACTTGCATATAAACGCGGTTTTAAATAAAAGCATAACCAATTAACCATTCTCATGCATCAAATCGCATGCAAAAGCAAACACGACAATATTAAAGCAACACATGAATAAATGTATTCTTGTAAAATCTAGTGGCCACCTAAGCCACAACCGACACAATGCACTTGCCTTTACCGACGAAAGAATGGAGTGGCATGCGGTTGAGGCCACTCCCGACAGAACCTTCCCTGCGAATAAAACAATATTCATCCAACTCAAACTCATGCACACTCAGTACAAGCGACAGAAGAAAACAACTCTACATATTCACAGCTACAATCAAAACCAAAATATCCCTCATAACCACTTAAATGCAAAAACAACACAATCCTATGCTCAGATAATAGTTCAATTTTTATTAGCAATGGCCATACATCTACTTAGCTATAACTAACCTCCCATCTATGCATTCTCAAAAGAAATCATGTAAAGTTCAACACACTTCAAGTCTAAACATGGATGTACCAGACTTCAGCCCTTTGCTATTTCAAGCATGATCCAATAAGAACACAAACTGGTGTAACCATGGCTCATCAAGCATTCTCCC
Organism: Guadua angustifolia; assembly: GCA_036346375.1. Classification (NCBI taxonomy): domain Eukaryota; kingdom Viridiplantae; phylum Streptophyta; class Magnoliopsida; order Poales; family Poaceae; genus Guadua; species Guadua angustifolia. The sequence continues at coordinate 8,258,537 of CM070510.1, read as the reverse complement.
AAACCACTATGCACAAGAGCTAGACCTCATGTTCTCATTTGGGCAACCCAACTTAGACCTACAATGAAACCAACAAAAAGGGCTATACGACACCATCTAGCTACGACTCTAAGAAACTTGAGCTAACCAGAATCTACCAAATACTCTATAGCCAACAATAGATGTTAAGCAGTATTGGATTCTGCACACATGTGAAGACAACATTAAGCATATATATATGGTTTTAAATCCTTGAATATGTTCACCCACCAGTCAAGCAAGCAAAGATTAAGCAAAATACACATTCATCATTCCCTAATTGGACATGAGTATATAAACTGCAACACAATACTCATAATCAGTGCAAGAATTCATAACAGAGGCATGAACATCACTGTGCAATACATAACGAACATGTTAGGCTCTACATACGTGAATACCCATGATAACAACAGTATAAAAAGTTAATTTCAAGTCACGCTAACCAATTACTGTAAGACCAATACATGAGACATTCTTAACTGCACATATATTTAATGAAAGGAGAACACCAACACATATATCAAATTGGGACCTTATGCATAACCATGCCATGAGCTCACACAGAAATTATGCCACTAACATCATGCTTCTCAATCATGCTAGGCATTTCATCGAACACCATATAGGCAAGCAAATCCCCCCAAATTATACCTCAAAGCTTGCTCATGGATCCATGGAGGAAGGAGGGGTGGGGAGAGTCTTTGGCCGGAGGAGGGTCGTCGCCCGTGGGAAGGGAACCCGAGGCAGCACAGCTGGCCGGAGGGTGGCTCGCCGCCATTGTTCTTCTCCGGTTACTGCATCGCTTTTCGCAGGGAGAGGAAAAGGCACCGAGTTGCTGCTGGCTCTGCAGCGCCGCCGCCATCATTGCCGATCTTGCATATCTCTCGCTTCTTGCCGAACTCTTGCCGAAAGCAGGAAAACTCGCAGGACGGCAGGCTTGGGCAGCACCAGGGAGAGGGCGCAGGGGAGCTCGGCCGGCAGGGGCTGCCGCTGCTGCCGAGCCAGGGAGAGGGCGCAAGGGAGCCAGCCCGGGCTGGAGGGGACTCGGCCAGGGGCAGCTCAGGCTGGAGGGTGCTCGGCAGGGGCAGGGAGGGGAGCAGGAGCGGCGCCAGGGGAAGCCAGGTGAGTTCGGCAGGGAGAGCTAGCTTGGGGAACAAATATCTGGCCCAAAGAACGAATGGCAGCCACACATCCAAATAGGAAGGAGGTGAGGTTAGGGGGAAAAGGTAGGTGAGGAGGGGAATTTCCAGAAAAACCCTTCCAAAACCTAAAACCCTAACCCAAACACTCCCAACAGGGCCAGCTACCCCTGAGATTTCCTGCCAGACAAACCCCATATCACACAGAGGAAAGCCCAAAAATTGGAGGGAAGTTTCGCAGTACTACAAAAGAAAAGCTGTGCCGGCTGCCAGCTCAATAAAGGCGCAGTAACCCGGGCCCGCATGGCAGCGAAAGAAAAAGGAACCGACTTAAGGCTGACCAGCTGGGTGCTTTGAACTCGCATTAATTCTCATGTCAATCCTTGCCAGAGATTTTTCATACTCTCTGTGTACACTCTCCTGGAAGAAGATAAGCTCCAGTCGAAATTTGAGGTTAAAATACTTAGTAGAGAATTTATTAAAATTCTGACACTGTATATTGCCCAAAATTTCAAATTCTGTTTTTGGCTTAGCAATATGTTCAAATTACACTTTTTATTTCTGAAACTTTTTGTGGGGGTTTGCACTGATATAGTATTGCTCGAATAAAAATTTCAATTAAATATCTTGCTCCATGGTTTTAAAAAAATTCTGACATTCCATTTTACAGCTTTTATTGATTTCTGTTTTCGAATTATTTGGAGTCATATCCCACCTGGTAATTTTCTGATATTTTTACCATAGGTAACTAATGTATCAAGAGTGCGTTGGTAAAATTTTCAGCTTGAGATAAACTCTGAATATTTTTCATTAATTCGGATGGCACACTGTTTCTAGTCAAACTGACCATCTTTTCCATTTTTAGTATTCAAATTGATATTCATATGTTTTATGTAACATTCTAAAAATTTCATTTCAAAAATAGGATAAAAAATATATTTTAAATTATTATTTTTATCGGTTGTCTCAAGTTTATTTGTCTCCTCTTTATTGTTTGAATTTCTCTAGAGTTCAAAAGAAAAAGACCTTTGCCTATTTTTAGAAAAAAAACTTAAACCTATTTCATTAAAAAAAATGAAAACCCTATTTAAGTTGGAATTAATTTTAAAAAAAATATATCACAAGGAACTTCGGTGATTTTTCCCATTATTTGTTAAAATCCTGATTTCAAAACTTTTCCAAAAGTCTCATCAATTAAAAATATAGTTTGGAGACAAAATAAAAGATTTGATTTTGCTAAAACTAATCTTATTTAATATAAATAAACCTAAAGGAATTTCTGCGAAATTTCCTACATTTGTCAAATTATATATTTTCTAACGCCTTTCCAAATCTTTAACAAAATAAAAATATATGTTGATATAAAAATAAAATATTTGGAGGTAACAAAATATTTTATTTGATCTCAAAATGTCCTAATTAACTCTCTGAATTTTCTTAGAATTTTTGGGGTTGTTTTAGTATTTTGCAAATTAAAAAGATATTAAAAACAATATAAAAGTATTTACTGTACATGAATAAAATTATTATTTTATATAATAATATTTTATTTGTATTACTAAGGCTGTGGGTCACATTCTAGATTTTTCTTGGAATTTTTAACGGTTTTTTGATATTTATTTCGATTTTTTTTAACGGTTGATTGATCTTCGGATTAAATAAACAGTAACACTACAGTAATTCCGGCAGTTTTCAGTTATAACTTCGGCGAGCGTTTCCTGACGATCCGCTAGTCCGATTGCCCTATAAATTGAATCACAGATTTTTACGTGCGTTCCCTTTACAACCCAAATAGAATTTTCCCTATCGAAGTTATGGATCTCCCTGTATAAGCCATTCTTTTCAACTCTAGCGAAAAATTCGACGAGCTCTCCTGGTCACTCTCAATCTTCTTTTGATCTAAAATTTGTACCAGAGCTTCCTCTTGTTGTCCTCTATATCCAGTAAAATCAGATTTCACAAATACCTAACGGAGCACCTCCGACCACTGATTTCTTTCCCAACTCCAGCGAGCTTTTTCCGTTGATCCGTTCCTCCTTTGTAGCTGAAAATTGAACCCTAGATGCCTCTCCTCATTCCCAACATCATACTCAAAGACTAGTATCAGAATCGCAACAAATCTCCCTCGGCAAGCCTTTTTCCCCAACTCCGGTGAGAACTTCGGTGAGCTCTACCGGGCGCTCTCGAACTCCGTTCATTCTCAAATTTCTTGTGGAGCACCCCCATGATGGTTGCAACACTCTCGTGAAATAGTTTTAGAAAATTCCAAACAGAGCACCGCTGGCGACCCTTTTCTCCTACAACGTCGACGAGCTCTCCCGGGCGCCGCCCTCTCATCGGCCGGTCTTGGCATCGCGTTCCTCGCCGGCTGGGTGAGTTTTTCTGAGATCCAACTATGTCACCTTGTGCCCCATGGTACCATCTGTCTTCCCTCCAAATTTGACGCAATTTCATCCGCGGAATCAAAAGTTATAGCCGTTCCAATCTCAAATCTTGTTTCTGGCCGTTCTCCTTTGTTTTTGCTAGTTTGACCGTGAAATTTTTTCTGTAGACTCATATTGATATCCTCTACACGGTGCTCACCCTAACTCAAGGTTTTGCCTGCGATATTTGTGCAGAAAAATCAATCTTCTCCGAGCAGACTGTGTTCCAACGGCAGAAAACTTTATCGCGCGTTCCCCGTTGATCCAGAAGGTAAAACTCAGATCTGTTTACATCATATTGTGCCAAATGATCCCAGATAGCTCTCTGTAAAATTTGGTTAGGTTTCACCTATTATTTTAATAGTTATGACCGTTTGATCTATTAGCTTCGGGAGCCGTTCATCGGCAGTTTGTGATCAATCCGGTGGGTCGCTGCCAAATCCGCATATACTGTTGAGTTCATCTCGTCGCGTTCTACGTGATGGACACTTCTCCTTTGCTGTTCCATCCTCTGAAAATTTTAATATTCGTTACCCGTCGCCTTTTGACACCGTCGCGCGTCGTCTTTTGCTACCAACCATATTGTTTTGTCATGACCATGTCATCTTGTCCAGTAGACCGTTGCTCCCTGTTTTGCTCATATTTAGAGGTTATTTGGTCTCAATTTGCCGTCAAAGCCATAACCTAGTATCTAACCGTCGTCTTTCGGCCTAGTCCTTTGTATCGATTCGCGTTTCGGTTTGCCATCCTTGGTAACCTTTAATCGCAGAGCTAACCCTAACCCATCCTACCCCTATGCCAAGTGTATCCATCCTTGAATCATTTTGTTCTAACCCTAACTTAACCTTTGGTCCAATTTGTCGTTGCGTCACGATATGTGTACCCTGCAGATCTCAAATCAAATTTGAGCCATGTCATGACCTCGCTGCCCTATCTTTCAACCGATGGTCGCCACCTTGTAATCCCATAAGTGTTCTGCAAACGTTTCGCCACTAACGTTCCATCGTTAACGTTCCGCCGTTAACGTTTCACCGTTAATGTTCCATTGTTAACGTTCCATCGTTAACATTTTGCTGTTAACGTTTCGTCGTTAACATTCCGCCGTTAACGCTTCTCCGTTAACGCTTTGCTCTCGCTTCGCTATCATCGCATGCGCGTATTCAAGCAAGAGCGTAGCGCGATGTCATTATCCTTTCTATCGTCCTATCATGATCTAACCCCATTCCTTGTGAGTCTGGCCTTATCTTTTTATCATCTGCAAAGCCGGACCAAAACCTAACTTAAGACAGGTTCGATGGACTGAGTTCACCGTGAGCCGCGCTGCTAATATTGCGGTTTCCCTCGTTGTGTGTCCACCGTAGTAAGATATTTGTGCTCTGTCTTACTACATATCGTCATCGCCCTGTCATTGACAAGTTCCTTCTTCGACGCATGATTGAACCCCATGTTGAATCGCAGTGGATGTCAACCCCACTTGTCCTTGCCTTATCTTTGAAAATCTACTCTGCCCTTGATCTGGAAATCTTTCATGGACCTGGTTGATAGACCATTGACCATGTGTCATATCCTTGTGCCATATCTAATCTATCAGCCTATCTATCTTTTATTTGATTGTGTATCTACTTAGTCAACAAAAGTCAACTTCTTGCATCAGCTTAGTTCATCGTGAACTAACATATCCTTATGGACCCGGTCTATAGATCGATGGCCCATATGTCATTGTCTGTCTAATCAAGATATCAGCTTCAAAGGAAATATCCTGTGGAGTATTTTTCTTTTTCTCTCAGTTATCAGTCTTTTCCTTTTCGGTGTATTTTTCTGAAAGCCTATTCTCTTTTGTCTAACCTTTGATCTAATCTATTCAAGTTCCTTAATTCATCTAAGCCATTGTGATCCATTATTATCCATTCCTAATTTGGAGTTTATTCGAATTGTCTTTTGAGTTGTATTGTATTTGTGTTTCTTTAATCGTTAGACGCATTGTCCGGAAGTCGTTCCAAGGAGCTGAAGATCACGGAAGTGAAGATTGAAGATCGAAGATTCAGAGGCAAAGATAAAGAGTAAAGAACAGAAAAAAATCGCAAGGGCCAGGCAAGTTGTGCTTTGATCATTTTGCTCCTAAGTTTTGAAAAAGTATTTTGATTCAAACTATGCATGCTAATTTAATTAAAATGGATTTAAATAATTTGGGTGAATTAGTTAAATCAACCTATTTGTTATTGCCACCTTGTCACTAGTATTTGTATGCCATGATTTCATTTGATGCCCTAAGTTTGGTATTATTAGTTGGATGTTAATATTGTGCCAACACGGGAGGCTAGACCGTGAATAGTTGCTTAGCCTTGCATATATCGTGAATAGTCTTTTTGAAAACAAAAGCAATATTGACTAAAGAATAGTGGATGCATTTTGATAAAAGGTGAAATGTTGTTGGTAATGATATTGGAATGTAGAGACCTGTGTGGTTCTACATGAAGGATGATTACAAGCATGTGTTGCACCGTTAAACCACTTGGGTGGGAATTAATTTAGACTGAGGCAAGTGGACCGAGGCTTTGTGCCAGGTGGGCCTTCGTGGCATTTGGGAAGAGTTGAGTGTTGTGAGGGCTATGTGCCAATTTTGAGATAAGGATGTCTTGCCTTGGTCAGTTAAGGACTTCACCTTGCAAGCCTTTGACCTGAGTCTCTCGTACAACCACATGTCTGAATGGGAAGACCTAGTTTAGTAGGATTCTGATATCTCACCTTTGATACCTCGGGGTGGCAGTTACACGGGGGTAACTGTATGGGGGAGCGTGCCTGTGCTACGGCTTAGTACCCTATCCAACGGTGTTCGTCTGTCCTATACTTCGGCTCTGAGTGAGGGAAGTGATAGTGAAGGCAACCCGGAGAGGTTCCTAGGTTGAGCTAGAAGTTTCTGAAAGGCTTTGTTATGATCGCTCATTCGCATACTCTTGTATGGCGATTCACGGCTGACATGGTGAGTTGATTGTATCTTGTGGGTAAAGTGTACAACCTCTGCAGAGTGTAAAAACTATTCGAATAGCCGTGTTCACGAATTGAACATTGCTTGGGGATTACAGTCAAGGGGTAGATTTTTGAAAATAAAGTGGGATGAGCGGCTGTGTGCTAGGGATAAATGTGAAATTTGATTCAGGACTGTGTGTAAAAAATATGTGGAAAAACAATTTGAGAAACTTATTATAATATTATGGTTTTGCTGCTTTATATCTAAATAAATAGTAAGTTAAAATATTGATGCAATGCAAAATAACCAATTGAGCCATTCCTTTGTAACAAGCCATGCATGTAGTACTAGAACTGCATTCTGTGCATGACTAGTTGAGTACGGTGTGTACTCACCCTTGCGGACACAATTTATCAGAGGAGGAGTCTACGCCTGCTTGGGGAGAGGAGTTTGTTGAAGGGCCAGAAAACTAGGGAGCAAGCCTCGTCAGGGTGCCTGTGGCAAAGAGATGGATCATCACGATGTTTCATTTTCCACTGTTGCTTTCTTATTACTCTGATTAATGTAAGCCCTGCGTGGCAATCTATTGTAAGAGGACCATAAGGTTGTACAACTCGTTTATATTCATGTTTGAAGTATTTTATTATTATTCCGCTGTGTATGATTGTGGTATTTTAACCCTGTTACGCCTGTGTGCACTAGCGTGATCCTGGACTAGTGCAGAATACACAGAGGGTCCGGATTTGCAGATTCGGGTCCTGACATTTTAATTGATGAATAAATTGATTTCTCCACAGATTTGGATTCACAGAACTATTTTTCCCAACCTTTGTTTTGTTATTTTAGTTTTTCTCATATTCTTTAATTATCTTTGCAATACAAAATCGAAGAAACCAATTAAGAAAACCATAATCTTCAATAAAACTCAGAAATATTCAGGATGCAAATTCACAATATGATATTTCACTGTTCTACAAATTTCGGGATGTTACAGATCTACCCCCCTTACAAAATCTCGACCCCGAGATTTGGTCGGTCTAAAGAAAGAAATCGGGATATTCTTCTTTGAGGCGATCTTCACGTTCCCACGTTGCTTCCTCTTCTAAGTGATTGCTCCATTAGACCTTTATCATCTTATGAGATTTGTTACGAGTATGGCATTCAGCTTCTTCGAGGATGTTGATTGGATGCTCCCGATAAGTCAAATCAGGTTGTAGATCAAGTTCCTCGACTTGAGTGAGTTCAGATGGAAGACGAAGGCACTTTCTAAGTTGTGATACATGAAAGACATTATGAACACTGGCTAACTGGGGTGGCAGTTCCAGTCGGTATGCTTTTTCTCCCATTTTCTCCAAAATCCGATATGGGCCAATATATCGTGGTGCTAATTTTCCCTGAATCTGAAATCGGTGAACACCACAAAGTGGAGAGACTTTAAGATAAACGAAGTCTCCAATCTCGAAATTTAAGTCACGCCAACGATTATCAGCATAACTCTTCTGACGAGATTGAGTTTCCCTCAATCGACTTCTAATCAAATCCACATGCTCTTGAGCTTCTTGAATCAAGTCTGGACCAAAGAATTGCCTTTCCCCTACTTCAGACCAGAAAAGAGGCGTTCGACACTTTCTGCCATAAAGGGCTTCAAATGGGGACATTTGCAGACTTGATTGAAAACTGTTATTATATGAGAATTCTGCAAGTGTGAGACATTTCTCCCAATTAGTGCTATAAGATAGCACACAAGCTCGCAGCATATCCTCAAGGATTTGATTTGTTCTTTCAGTTTGCCCATCGGTTTGAGGATGGTAGGTTGTGCTGAAATTTAACTTGCTTCCTAGCAAATTATGCAATTTCTCCCAAAAACGAGATGTGAATTGTGATCCACGATCTGATACAATCGTTTTTGGTATTCCATGTAATCGCACAATATTGCTAATATAAAGTTCAGCAAGTTTATCTCCAGAATAGGTAGTTTTGACTGGGATGAAATGTGCTACCTTGGTTAATCGATCTACAATTACCCAAATGGAATCATTTCCTTTCTGAGTCTGGGGTAGACTAGTAACAAAATCCATACTGATATCATCCCATTTCCATTCTGGAATCTGTAATGGCCGAAGGAGTCCTGCCGGACGTTGATGTTCGGCCTTAACTCACTGACATATGTCGCATCTAGCCACATACTCAGCTATATCCTTTTTCATACAAGGCGACTAATATTCTTTCTTAAGATCCTGGTACATCTTTGTACTTCCGAGATGAATGGATAGAGGTGACTCATGAACCTCAGAAAGAATCAATTTCTTGATTTCAGAACTGTTTGGTACATAAATTCGAGTTCCTCGTAGGATTATCCCATCCATACTTTCAATAAATTCGTCTATAGTTGCGAACCTAAATTGTTAGGGCCAATCCCGTGAAAGAATTATATTTGTGTAGCTAATGCGAATTGAACTTGCATGAGTTAACTTTGTTTTCTGTCTGAATGCAGGTTGTAGCCGTTGGCCCAGGCCCTCTAGACGAGGAAGGCAAGAGGCAGCCATTGTCAGTGTCAGCGGGCAGCACTGTGCTGTACTCAAAGTATGCAGGCAGTGAGTTCAAGGGTGCTGATGGCACGAATTACATTGTGTTAAAAGTATGGGACGTGATGGCCGTCCTCTCTTAGGATGGTTTATTTCAATGTTGAGAAGTTCACAAAGACATGGTAGCAAGCAGGGATAGAAATTTCGACGAAATTCGGCGAAATTTTGATGAAATTTCGGTTTTCGGACCCCCCCAAATTTATATCTACCGGCCAAATTTGTAATTTTTTTAAAAAAATTGATTTTGCTACAGTGTTGCTACAGTAATTTCGGAAATTCCGGTGAAATTTCGGGTTTTAAATCCAGATTTTCAAATGTTTTGGCCGGATTTGAACGGAATGGGTCCAATAACCCTTAACAAAGTCTTGTTACATGAAAATTTGATGAAAAACTAATTTTTTTGAGATTTTTTAAAATTTGAGCAGAAACACTGTCAGATTTTTAAAATTTTTTACAAGCCTGATAATCATCTAAAAAAATTATGGTACCATCCCTTGTTGTTTGGGATCATGGAAAAAATTTTCAAAATAATTTAACATCATTTGTTATCTTTAAAAAATCAAAAACAGAATGGACATAATTGGGACAGTAAATGTCGACGATTCGGGACAGGGTCCCCCGCCGAGCTTACTTGTTGAATGAGGGATCAACTCGGGCCCCTTTTCCGCAAGGGTTGTGCGTCTGAGAGTATGCCGAGCAATGGAACGAAGGTATACCGGACAATCGTGAAGCACAGGGGGTCGTTTATTATCTGGTTCGGGCCTCTCGCGGGGGAGATAATAACCATACGTCCAGCAATTGCACTAGTATGCGAAAGTGGGTTACAATGCGCTTGCTCGGGGGGCCCTGAACGATTCTAAGGACTCCCGTGAGCAAGCGAGGTGTGTAAGTATGTGTATAGTACAGAGGGTCCAACCCTCAATCCATCGTGGGAGGGGGTATTTATAAGGAATTACAGGAGACAAATCATTTATTACAGGAGCGTTCATCAGAGGGGCGTGGCGGTCAAGATGGCGCGCCACCCGCCGGGTACCACGCGACATGGGTACAGCGAGTGCAGACCAAGGCAGCGCAGACCGTGGCATGCGGATCCCGGCGTCACGATCTCGAGCATTGCGATTTAATGCCACGTCGCCTTATCGCGGGCCCCCGAGCTTGGCTCGCTCGGGGACGTACTTGATGGGGGACGGGGTAGCCCCGTGAGCCGGGCTACACGAAGGTCGGCCTTGCGTGCACCATCCGGGCAAGAGCATAGTCGGCTGGCGCCGGGCTTCGATGGTCGTCATGGTACAGTATATCCAATCCCCGACAGTAAACTTGTTAGATTTTTGTAAATTCTCTCGAGTGTGATCATCATCTAAAAAATTTATGACAGATTAATAATTTCCTCAGTACTATTTTACAAATTTTTCAAAAAATTTCAACCTTATTTGTTTGCTCAATAAAATCTATGAATGCAGTAAGCACTGAACTTATGTGCCAATCTGCTCTGCACAATTTTCAGATTTCGGATTTTGATTTATCAGACAATTCAAATATTTTGTAAACTTTTTGAAAATTTGTTTTTCAAGTATATTTCAGCTAAGGATCCTTATTTAAAATTTTCAGCTCCAAATATTATTCCAGAAATTTATAAAAATTCTGACATTCAGAGTACTAATTTTCAATTCTCTCTGTTTTTTAATTTTTAAATATTCTAAAATAATTTATTAATTTCTGAAAGTTTTACTGTAGGTGCATTAATGGCTTCAAAAGATAATATAAAATTTTTAGCTGGAGATAAGTCATCATTATTTTCATTTAATTCTGACAATGCTACTATTTCTAGTCTTGGTGCAATAAATGAGTTTGGATTTTATGCATAAATGTTGGATATGATATTTTATCATTTAAAATTGGGATTCCAGGTTATTCTCAAGATTATCCATGATTTTCGAATTTTATTTGCTTTAGATTTTATTTTTTTTATTCTTTTATTTTCTTGATTACACTTTTCCAATGAAGTAGAAACACTGTCAGATTTTGAAAAAAATTTTTACAAGCTTGATAATGATCTGAAAAATTTATGGTACCATCGGATCATACAGCAAAATTTTCAAAATAAGTTAACATCATTTGTTAACTTTAAAAAATGAAAAATAGAATGGACATAACTGGGACGGTAAACTTGTTAGATTTTTGTAAATTTTCTCGAGTGTGATCATCATCTAAAATTTTTATGAAAGATTAAGAACTTGCTCAGTACTATTCTATAAAATTTTCAAAAAATTTTAACTTTCTTAGTTTGCTCAATAAAATCTATCAATGCAGTAAGCACTAAACTTAATTTGTGGTATTATATTTCAAAAATCAATTCAGCGAACAGAGCTATGATGGATTCATTGAATCAGTTAGTAATCATGTCTTAAATTTATTGATGAATTTAATACGTGATGGATAGGGAGTTATCTTCATACTGTATAAATTTCAGAGGCAAATATTACTCACAGAATTTACAATAATTCTAACAATGTACTGTATACATATTTCTATTTTGGATTTATCAGGCAATTCAAATATTTTTATAACTTTTTGAAATTTTGTTTTTCAAATTTGTTTGAGCTAAGGATTATTATGCAAAATGTTTAGCTCAAAATATTTCTCTAGGATTTTATAAAAATTCTGACATTCAAAGTACTTGCCGGTCAACGGTTCATCGGGACAGTACCAATTTTTGATGTTTTTTAAAATCTACAGAACTGATAATCACATAAAAATTTTATGAGAACATCGTTTGAACCAATTTTCAGTCAGTGCAATTTGGGCGAAATTTCAGGTAATTTCGCCGAGATTTACGGTAATTTCGGCGAAATTTCGGGTTTACAATCCGGATTTTCACTTTTTTAGGCCGGATATGACCGGAATTAGTTCAATAACACCTAATAAAGTGATCTTACATGAAAATTTGATGAAAAACTAATTTTTTGATATTTTTTATAATTTGGGCAGAAACACTGTCAGATTTTTAAAAAATTTTACAAGCTTGATACTGATCTAAAAAATTTATGGTACCATCCTTATAACTTTAGAATGATATAAAATTTTTTTAAAAATAAGTTAACATTATTTGTTATCTTTAAAAAATCAAAAATAGAATAGACATAATTGGGACAGTAAATTTATTACATTTTTGTAAATTTTCTCGAGTGTGATTATCATCTAAAATTTTTATGAAAGATTAAGAATTTCCTCAGTACCATTCTATGAAATTTTCAAAAAATTTCAAATTTCATGGTTTGCTCAATAAAATCTATCAATGCAGTAAGCACTAAACTTAATTTGTTGTATTATATTCCAAAAGTCAAACAGAGAAAAAACGTAAATGGCACTGTGCCTTCTATGAATTTTATAAATTCATTGGAGCGTGATCATAATTCAAATTTTTTATGAGATATTAACCATTTCCTTGTTACCCTTATGTAAAATTTTTAAAAAATTTAAACCTTTCTTATTGCTAAAGTAAATCTATTATTGATCATCGGCCTTTTAACAGGATAGTACCACTGTTTGAATTTTTAAAAATTCATAGCACCTGATCATCATATGAAAATTTTATGAAAATATTATGGATGTGTCCGTACCATACAGAAAAATTTGCAAAATTTTATAACCTCGTTTGGTCTAATTTTTATTCGGATTAAACTTGCCGCTCAGCGCTTTAATTGCCAAGACAGTACCAATGTTTGAATTTTTAAAAATTCCTCACATGTGATCATCGTTTGAAATTTTTACATAAATATCATAAATATGTCATAAATGTCCAAAAAAAATTTCAAAATTTTCTAACGTCGTTTGTACTATTTTTCATCCGGTTCAAACTTGCCGATCAACGTTTCATCGGGACAGTACCAATGTTTGAATTTTTTAAAAATCAACAGAACTGATAATCACCTGAAAATTTTATGAGAACATCTCTAATGTGTCAGGAACCTACAAAAAAATTTCACAATTTTTCGACATCGTTTGAACCAATTTCCAGTCAGTGAAATTTGGGCGAAATTTCGGGTAATTTCGGCGAAGTTTCGGTCCAAAACAAACCGGGTTTGAATTTTGCTTTTTGAATTTTGAATGTCCACCGTCCAAAATTTCGAAATTTCGGATTTCGGCTGGTTCCGAATTTTCATCCAAAACGAAAATTTCATCCCTGGTAGCAAGTGGTAAGATTGCTTTTTGTGGTGATCGTCGGTTTGAAGAGATGTGCTGTCCCTGATAATCATAGATCCATATGGTCACAATTTACGAATCACTTTTTCATAACTCTAAAAAGTTGACTTTAGATGTTGTGCATTAACTATTTCTTCTCTCTTGTAAATAACTAATTTATCTATACTTTCGTATAATACTTACCACTAAATAAGAATCAGTTTTTTCTCTCTCATCTTTTTTCACTCTTCCACATAAAAAAACTAATATGAAACATATTAAAAATAAGCTGAAATAGATTTGTTATTACACATGCTCTTATATAGTTGAGTGTAGTTGAGTGTATCTGTACTTGCGCACGCGTGTCCCAGCGCTCAAAAGTCAAAACTGCAACCCAGAAGGGTCATGAGTGCGACGCACGACTTGCATGCTGCTTCGGTGGGGCCCACGCTGTAGCTTCCAAAAGTGCAAAACAATTCCCGTCCAGCTGGTCGCTACGTAATGTTCCTTTCCCTGATCTAAAACTCGGCATCGATTGGCGCGGCCGCGGGCGCCAACGCGGAATTTAAACGGTTCGGTGTGACACGTCAGTGTCCCTTCGCGACTGCTGCACGTGAGTGTCGGGCGACGTCGGTGGCTGTGATGACATGTTGACTCAGGAACGCACGTGTAGGGATAGCAATTTTATGGAAAAAAATTCCCTGCATCTGTGGTGCACAGCTGCCGGCCTGCAACACGGGCTTTGATGGTTGACACGTGTTTTCTCCAATCTTAAAGCAGCCCATCAATTTACCAGCTGAATCGTCGCTCTTAGTCCCAGAGGCGCGGCGCTCGTCGTCCCTCTCCGAGAGAGCCGATCAAAAAAAAAAAGGGTTTCGCCACGGCGTACGGCCGCTTAGGCGCGCGTTGAAGACCTCCGTTGGGGCTCTGCCGCCGCCGGCTGCCGCTTGCCTTTCATGCTATTGCCGATCAAAAAAAAAAAAGGGCTTCGCCGCCGTCAAGACCTCCGTCTGCAAGCACTCGTCGTCATCTCGATGTCTGTGTTTATTCATCGGCAGCCGCGTTGCTCTCGCCGTCATTTCCATTCTCAGACACCACCTGTCTCCCGACGATGATGCCTGCGCGCTGTTCTTTGTTCCCCTAAGCTTCCCATCAATTCGCTTATTATATGTTTGTGAAAATGCTGCGGTTCACATAATGTAATTACTGAAATGTGGTTATTATTTTACGAGCTCACGGCGGCTTCACCTCGGACCAGACCTTGTATGAAATGTGTATAAAGGCATGTAAGATGAATTTTGAATCAAATATGTCACAACCAAATATGGTTTTCAGTTAGACATTTGTATCAATATCAAATGTGTGGCTCAATGAGTGTATTTCGAATTTGAATGTGTTCATGCAGATGAGTGCAAAATTGGATTTGCTTGTAATTTCTTATGAATGTAAACTGAGATGTGAAGCATTTTCCATCTGAATATATACCTCTTGTCAGTTCTTAAGATGAAATGCTTATGCAACTGAATGATATTAATCTGTGAATATATACCTTCATGTTTTAAACTTTGGAACCCACATACAAATTTTTTTAATTTTCAGTTCATTTTCTTCCATCACACAAAATACCACTAAAAGATAGCCCTACTCATTAAAATGTAATTGTCTAGCAGCAGATAAGAAAGTGGTATCTTCATCTTCAAGTAACAAACTTGTATACGGTCCCCCAAATCAAAGGAACACTTGTCAAACAGTAGCCATCAAAGCAAAGCAGTTGTTGTCACAAAGAAGACCATTGTTGAAGAACTTCCCACATGAGTGATTTCTTTGCATTCTCTTGATCTTGTCCTGCAAATTTTACACATTATAGAGAGAATGAAGAATACAAACAAGGTAGACATCCATATTTCAAAAGGACATTTGCATGGCCTTTTGCATGGCTATAGCAATACCTTTTTTCTTGTTCTTTGTATTTTTACTTTTGTTTTTTGCAAGTACATTTTTTGATCTTTTTCTTTTTGCACCTTTGATGATTTGAGGAACTCTAAATGATATTTTACCACTTAACATGTCTCCACCACATTCATCAGAATTTTGAGAGACCCCAGAAGCTTTGGTAGGTCTTTGTCCTAGTGAATTATCTGCTTCCAAGTTCAACTTGTCTATAGCCTTCTCCAAATCATCAAGAGTTTCTTTTGAAATTGAACACTTGAATGCAAGAGATGCTGCCTTCCGAGAGATACGCGCAGCATGTGTTTTCAAAGTTTCCTCGCCACGTCTTTGTCGCTCTGAAAAGAATTCTCTCTTTGCATATTTTGTCCATCTGCTCAATATATAATGAGAGGGCAAAACAAAACTTCATTGATGTTGAAGACTCGGTGAGCATGCTTGCACAATAGAGACCTGCAAGATAGGTGAAGTAATTTTAGTAATCTCTTTCTTGCAAGACATTGTAATTTTAAATATGCATACATACCAATAGTTTCATACTTTCTACAAGAGCAGTGATGGTCATGTTAGCGAGTTAAAACAACTATTGCTTCATCTTCAGAATCCACTGATGTAACCTTGTAGGTTATAATTGTGCCCTCAGATTGAAATAATTTGCACGATAAAGTGTATTGCTCTTGGAATTGCTCCTCAAAATCTGAATAAACACTTCTTGTATAATATTCTGCCGCTGTCTTCAACATAGGTAAATATTGGTTGCAAGTAACCGGATTAGAGTGCCGTGACTTATAGTCTGCATATAATTCATTCTCTCGGAGACTAATGGCACATTTCTCACATTGTACTAAAAGCTCTGACATACATAGTTTTCTACGGAACATTTTTTTGCAAACATTGTTCATACCTTCACTCCTCTGAGTTGAGGTCATATCAGCAGTAAAAGAGTCACAGAAAACGGCAGCCCACTTTGCCCGCAAATCATATAAGTTTTTCAACCATGCGTTCTCCTCAAGTTTATAATTTGCCAACAATTCATGCCATAACTTGTTGAAGCGTGCCACTGAACTTTCTTCATAGACACATCTTTTAAAATCAGCAAGAAAGCGAGGATGATTATGAATCACATGACTAAGATGTTTAGCAGCATTCTGGTAAATGTGCCACAAACAAAGACGATGTCTTGTGTTAGGAAATACAATCCTAATTGCTGCTGCCATGGCAGCATCTTGATCTGTGAAGATTGTGCTTGGATGTTTGCCTGACATTGCTACTAAAAATGTTTCGAACAACCAAACAAAGGACTCAATGGTTTCATTATATAACAGTGCAGCCCCAAAAAAAATTGTTTGCTTATGATGGTTGGTTCCAAAGAGAGGAGCAAAAGGCATTTCAAACTTATTGGTTTCAAATGTGGTATCAAATGATAAAGCATCACCAAAGCATGCATAATCCACGATTGATTGACCATCTGCCCAAAAGAAATTAGCTATGCGACCATCCTCTTCATCTAATTGTATGGCATAGAAAAAAGAGGGATCCTCCCGCTGCTTATTTTTCAAGTATTCCAACAGCGTTTTGGCATCATTGGATGCCAAATACTTCTTGCGCTCACGGCCTATTTGATTATTGCAATCCATCCTTAAGAAGGGTACATTCTCGCTCCTCCATACCACCGCTTGAAAAACTCATACACTTGTGATGGCTTCATTCCACTTTCTCGTATTTGACTAATTAATTGTTTATCCCCATCTTCAATATGCCGCCAGACCTCAACATGTGTACCTTGTTTGGACTAGCAAGGTAGTGATTGTGCTCGAGCTCAACCTTTTGCATCGTCCAAATTCCTCTCGTGAAACACTAAATTGAACACGAGCATGACAACCATCTGGTAGTAGCATTTTGTTTCAAAGTGTCATGGGATGAATGGGTACCTCGCTCTCCTTCATTACTACAAACTATCGCTTTTGATATATAGTTTTATCATTCCGCTGTCTTGTTAGGCTCTTCACGATACTAAACCCAATTTTTCTAGCATCTGAGTTATACATTTCATAAGCATCGTCCTCTGATTTGAAAGCCATTCCAACTTGAGGAACAAGAGAAGCCTCATCATGTTCATTGTCGACCACCTACGCCAGTGATGAAAATTAAATTCACCTAACAATTAACAATCTAAAGAATTATACTAACTCTGCCATCAATGTTTTAAATTATGGTTACCTTAATTGGCGAGGTCTTTCCAGTGATCGTGATCGGCTCCATGTTTGAGGTGGTGTGAAGTGAAGATGGACCGCTCTCACTGCTACCGGCTCGGTAATGAGGGTAGATGACAATAGAGTTGGAACCGGCTCGATGGTGTTCGTTGAGAGTAACATAGATGGAACCTTGGGATGCTCATCATCGACGACCAATTTGCTTGCAGAAGGCTACGATTCAATGGCGTCTGAGTCCTCCATCAACAACAACTAGCAGGATGGTCCACACAGAGATGACGACGAGTGCTTGCAGACGGCGAGCGGGCAAGATCAGCAAGCCAAGCAGCGGCGAAAGCGGCGGCACAAAGCGGCCAGCGGCGAGACGCCGCGGCGAGGAGCCCTCTTTTTTTGATCGGCTCTCGGAGAGGACGACGAGCGCCGCGCCTCTGACGGAGAGCGGCGATTCACCGGTAAATTGATGGGCTGCTTTAAGATTGGAGAAAACATGTGTCAACCATCAAAGCCCGTGTTGCGGCAAGCATCATGCACCATGATGCAGGAATTTTTTTCCAATTTTATCCATGGGTTTGGGTACCTGTAAGTATCCAATCCAATAGGTTCGGGTCTGGGTCCGAATTTGGACCCATAGGTATTTTTGATCGGGTCCGGGTCCGAATATAGACCCGTGGGTATACTAGACCAACCCGAATTCAACCGTCGACCTCGGCCTCAACACATCACCATGATCCATCCAGCATCCGGCCCAGTGTCATGCCCCGAATTTGCAATTAGGACACTCTGGTATCTGCACTAGTCGAGATCGCGCTAGTGCACAGACCAACAGGTATAATATCACATCATACACAATGAATATTAAATAAAGTACTTCAAACATTTATATAAACGAATGTACGACCTTATGGTCATCCTTACAATAGTTATGCCACGCAGGGCTTACAATAATCAAATAACAAAAGTTCATGTGAGACCCCGTTCCGAGGAACAGGAACCTCCATGTGATTACTGTGCTATTCCCTAGATCAGTAGCTAGCACTCACATGTTTACAACAATTGGAAATCAAATCCATACAATACAATAATTAAGCGGAAACGATTATACAAATAAATATTACAACTCAGAGAATAAAGCAGCAAAGAAGCAATAACCAGCAGTTTGCCCAACCGAACCCGCAGGCAACTGACCAGGCATAAACTTCAGATAGAACACGCTTCAAGGAAGAACCCGCAACCTGCGATGAACAACTTCGAAGCTTCGCTTTCTAAACCACCTACAATATAATTAGGCAAGGGTGAGTACGTTGCGTACTCAGCAAGACTTGAGCAAATCCTACAATACATGCAGGCCATTTCAAAGGAGGCTACTACAGTTAATTTGCATAAAGCGAATTTGAATTTGGAAACCAAGTTATTTGCAATCGGAATTTAAAAGAGCAAGATTAATTGATAGCAAATAAGTAAAGCATAAATAACACTCACCGTCCTCCATGACGTGAGCGACGAATCAAACCTTGCCATCGCATGGCATATATCCAGTTCTTTGTCCACACAGGGCACAACAGCTGATTCCAATACTTGCCCACACAGGTATAGCATTGGGTCATCGTAGGGTAAGCTAACTTGTAAAATAAACCCTTTTGGAAACAATAAAACATTTAACTCGTGCAAGTTCACCAAGACACCCATGACCGCGGTGCGGCTAATCAATTAGATTTAAACTCGCAGAGGTGTACAACTGCACCCACAAGGAATGATCAACTTTGCCCGACACACTTCCTTAGGTGTGACGTCAAGAAGACCATACATAGCCATTAAATTCCTAGACAAGGCTTTACACCACTGGGGCGTTAACCCCGCCACAAAACAGAGACACTCACCCAAGCCGTGGATCCACATTTATCACACCCAACACCACGTCTCTGTCCATGGCAAGGCGTACCGCTGCATTAGCAAGTAGAAACCCCGTCAGGCAGACCAAACGGGAATCCTGTGCAAGCTCCCACCTACCAATGAGCAAAGCCATGTCTAAACAATTTAATAGGCTAAGGCTAACCCATCCTCACCCTCGTGGTTTGTACGGATTTTCTTGGATCATACAACACGATGTTCGGTCCTTAGTGGGACACGGGCGACACTTCACCCTACACTACGTGCGATTACTTCTGCACAACCGGCTATTGCCAAATAATCGCCCGCATCAAAGCATAGTTTCATTTTGGGTTTTTAATCAAAGTACCCACCACCAACAGTGACATTTTCAATGTTTCCCGAAACAATTATTGAGTTGATCACGTACATCATTGATTCTAAAGCATGACTAAGCATGAATAATATGAACGCATATACCCATGATGACATTAAGTAGTGCCTAACCTCAATCTATGGTTATCAAGGTTCACATGTTCATAAAGCATCAAAGGAGATTCACAAGACAACAGGTATAACTACCAATCCACAAGATAGCAATTTACATAAAGTAAACGCATGCATGAACACAATTTGATGCATGAAAGGTATATAAAATAATGGGATCAATATGGTCAAAGGAAGCTTGCCTTGCTTAATTGCTTACGGTGAGGACAAGGATTGCGGCGACGACGACGAAAAGTAGGGAGTCGGGTCTACACGTCGATCAACAGAAATAAAGCAAAACACTAACTTCAATAAGGGTGAAAGAAATAGAAAGCAAGAACAAATAAACTCTTTACAAGAAACAAGGATTGCTCTTTGCGAATTTATTAGTCTTATTTTACGAATTCCAGATGCAAGGATTGTTTGGATTAATAGAATTAAGCATTAGTTGAAATGTTTATTGATTTTACTATTCACAGAATGAGTTTCTGCCAATTCTCAATACTTACGAGTTTTGCTCTATTAGGATTCGGATTCAAAGCAAGGTGAAGAAAGAATATTTTCTTAGATTTCTACAGATTATAACCTAAAGATCAATTCTAGACTATTCTTTACTAATTTCAGATTTGGATGAGTTGTTTTGCAAGTTAATGAAAAGGCTTGGTTGATCATGTTTGAGTATAAAGGATTAGTTCTTTACCTTTAATTGATTTCATTCAGAATTAGTTTCATGCAAGCTAGATTCTTGATTTGAGGCTATGGGATTATTTTCATAACATTTGAGAAGGTTCTGGTGATAAAAATAACTTGACTATAGGTTTCCTTCACTATTACCTAAAGTTTATTCGTTCGTATTAAGGTCTAAAGTAATGTGATAACTTAGGGTTATTTGGCTATTAGGATTTGTATGCAAAACATGATGAATTTTGGTTATTTCTTCATAACACGATATACTTTGTATAACAATCCTAAGCTATTTCCATAAATTTTAGGCTTTGGCTGATACATTATATTCATTGTTGAAAAGGCTTAAGTGGCATTGCTAAATTGACGTTTATCGGAATCGGCAGGAATGCGAAACAAAAGGTTATCGCTTAAGGGTTTTGATCTGATGAGATTAATAGGCAAACCTTAATGGAATAAGATTCTTTTTACAGATCATGGTAGTATAAACTTTGTACAATGTTTCTAAACTAGTTTTACTGATTTTAGTGTTTAGATGAGTTATTTTATCTACTGCTGAAATAGCATAAATGACCACATTTGAAACCTTAAATCGGCCAAGTTTCATATTGAGTTTGCGACTACATTATACAAGATCTTTAACTCATTTTTCAGGTATTAACAGGTAGCAATCCTAAAATTGTTTTAAAGTTGGTTTGGCATTATTTTCACTTCAATTGCAATAGATTATCTATTTACTTATTGTTATAATTTACATTTCCTTTCGTCAAGAAAATGGAATTTGAGCTTGATTCTAAGTAGCTATGCATACATGGGTTCTTCTGTTTCCAGGAACCTATTCAAAGTGTTGTTACCCTTTTATGAGCTATCATGCTACTGTTCTTACTAATGTTCATGCTAATGTTTGTTAATGGTCACAATGCAATACATAAACTTAGCTCCAAATATTTAATATCTCTGCATGATTAGGCTTATTAAGATCCTAGAAGCACATAATCATTTATTCTATGATTTTATAAGTTATATTTTTCACATAAGCAATATTGACCATACTAGTGTGTTCATCGCATTCTAGATTCCAATGATTGTTCTGTTATTTAGGAATTGAATATTTTTGTATATTTGAGTACATTCTTATCCTAAAGTCTCATGAATGTTGATTTCATCATTTCATTACTTGTTATGCACAAATTCTCATTTGAAACCATATTAGCACCATAATCAAGGTTTAAATTAAATAATTATACAGCAGTTCAAAAATTAAATATTTTTATACATTCAGATTCTTTCTCATTTTATATGAATATACAAATTTATTTCACTGGAATTGAAACTATATTTAAAAAGATATTCATGACTGAATACTACTCGGATTGGAAATAAACTGAAACTTGAAAATACGCTTTCTACATTGGGAAGGCGCCTTTTACCCTTGGATGAAGATGCTGCGCCCATCGGTGGAGGGGCCCGATCGTGATGAGGGAAAACAGGATGGCCTAGGGCTTCAACGCCTTCTCTCGTGAACTTCCGTGGCGAAGCACGCAGGAGGTCAAGCTCGACAAACCGCACTGGGGTGGTGTTGCTTGATCGGAGGAGCAAGCAGCAAGGGCGCAATTAAGAGGGCGGAGGCCATGGCGGTGATTCGGTGGAGAAGATGAGCAGAGCATTAGAGCTGGAATCGGTGGCACTTTGTGAGCATCGGGGGTAGTAGGGGTTTCATTTTGAAGTTCACCAAGGAGAAGGTCGGAGGAGCTCATACAATGGCCGGACTTGGGGAAGAAGGGCGCACCGGCGGCGGCACAATTTCGCATGGAGGGGGCTGAATGTTCTTGAGGGCTTTCGATGCTCGTGGCTTGGTGATGCTCTACCTCCAGGGGATTCGGGAATGGAAGCCTCTCTTGCTCGGATTTTCCTTCGCGCCTCAAGCTCAGGGCACCCTGGAAATGGCGGAAATGGGGGCTGTTTCTTGCGCTGGCTTGAGGAGAAAGGAGAAGGAGAGGAGGGGGAAGTGAAGCACTGCATTGGCGACCACAGGGGGTGCAAGAAGTGGCTTTGTAGCGAACGAATGGCTTCGTGGCAGTGATCGAGCTCGCCTGGGCTTCTGAGCTTCGGGAGTAGTTGCCAGTGGAATGAACTGAGTGGGAAGAACGATGGTTGAGGACGATGCGTTCGGCGGCAGGCTCCTGGGTCCATTGACAGTGGCTGAGACTTTCCCAATGCGCCAACGGAACGGGAAATCAACGAATGGCCCACATGTCGGTGATTGATCAAATTTCGTTTTGGATTTTTGATTTTCCTTTAAGACCAATTGAAGTCTATATTTTTTTCAAATTTTGTTTTTCAAAAGGATTTGATTTGAGTGCTTACGTAAAATTTCCAACTCCATTTGTGATTCCATCATTTTATGTGAATTCGACAATATATTATTTTGGATTTAAAAGTTATCTTTTCATTTTACTTCGCAATATCTTATGCATAAAATCTCAATTCTTGGCTCGGATGTTTTAATTGAATGATCGGGGTTCTCGTGGCAATTTTCTATATTTTTACTTTTTGCATTATTGCCTTTTTTTATTATTATTTTTCATTCTTCATTTTCATTCATTAGATTTTTCACGCAAAGAATAAATCCAAGGTAATCCAAATAAAATCAATAATGGCAAGGAAACTCAGAAATAATAATATTCAAAATTAAATTATTCATTTTCACTTTTATTAAATTTTCAGGATGTTACAGTTCAACAGCGGAATATAAAAAGTCGTGATGTCCATCTTCTCCACAGTCGCTCCGACGAAGGCTTGCCCCTAGTTTCTCGGCTCCTCGACATACTCCTCTTCGTAGGCTGGTGTAGTCTCCTCTTCTGGTAAGTTTGTCCGCAAGGGTGAGTACACACCGTACTCAACAAGTTATGCACAATATGCAGATCTATTTACTATATGCAAGACTTATTACAAAGGAATGGCTCTACTGGTTATTTTGCTTTGCATCAATATTTTTAAGTAATATCTAATTAGATTGAAAGCATCAAACCATATAACCATTATATATAACTCAAGTTGTTTATTTTCACAATATTTTGGACACACAGGTCCTAAACAACTTCATTTCACAATTTTGGCACACGACCAACCACCCCATTTATTTTTAGAACACTACCCTTGATTGTAATCCCGAGCATTGTCGATCTGTGGACTCGGCTATTGAACAGTTTTAACACTCTGCAGAGGTTGTACACTTTACCCACAAGATACAGTCGCACACCACAAAGGCGATTAACTGTAACAAAGTTTTTCAGAGACTTCTATCTTAGCCTAAGAACCTCTCCGTGTTGCCTTCACTATCACTTCCCTCACTCGAGCCAAAGTATAGGATGACGAACACCGCTTGGATAGGGTACCAAGCCAAGCACAGCACGCTCCCGTCTGATTACCCCGTGTAGCGCCACCCCGAGGTATCAAAGGTAAGACATCAGAATCCTACTAAACTAGGTCTTCCCATTCAGACATGTGGTTGTACGAGAGACTCAGGTCAAAGGCTTGCAAGGTAAGGTCCTTAACTGACCAAGGCAAGACATCCTTCTCTCAGTTTTGGCACACAGCCCTCACAACACTCAACCCATCCCACAGTTGCCACACAGGCCCACCTGGCACGAAGCCTCGGTCCACTTGCCCCAGTCTAAATCAATTCCACCCCAAGTTGTTAACAGTGCAACACATGCTCCTATTCATCTTTCATGTAGAACCACACAGGTCTCTACATTCCAATGTTAATACCAACATCATTCCACATTTCATTAAAAAGCATTCACTATTCTTTAGTCAATGTTGATTTTGTAATCCAAATAGAATGGTTCACGTACATACATGGCTAAGCAACTATTCACGGTCTAGCCTCCCGTGTTGGCACAATATCATCAACCAACTAATATTACCAAACTAGGGTTACCAAAGGAATCATGGCATACAAATAGTATTAATCAAGGTGGCAATAACAATTAGGTTAACTAGCTAATTCACCCAAAATATTTAAAACCATTTTTAGTTGAATTAGCATGCATAGTTTGAAACAAAGTATATTTCGAAATTTAGGAGCAACATGGTCAAAGCATAACTTGCCTTCAAAAAGTTGCTGGTCTTGTCCTGAAGCTGGGTCTTGCTCTAAAAATTCTCCCTCGAAGTTCTCCGATAGATCAATGTCTACCAAAACATACACATACACACAATAAATATATTTTCCAGAGAACAAATTCAACTCTAAAAATTCCACAAAATTTACCAATAAATAGATCTTGAATTTACAAATTTTTAGAAATTGGAATCACTTAAATCGGAGTTAAAACGCATAAAAGTTATAAGCGTTTGAAGTTTTAAAATAAATCCAAAAGAATAAACCGAATTTATTTATTTATTTTATACGGAAAAATCGATTTATGACGTCGATATGGCGTCATTTGTGACGTCAACAAAACCCTGCCAGATCTCGACAAGTGGGCCCCATCGATGGCGTCGGTACACGACGCCAAGACAGACACGTGTCGATCGTCCGAGCGTGACACGCGGCGGCGAAATATCAACCGAGAGCTCAAGTTACTATCAACCGTTCGATCTAAAATGAACGGCCACGGTCTAATGTTGATTCGGCTCAAATTACTGCGGTGGCGACACGTGGCGCAACATCAACCACCGGATTAAGATCCAACGGTGAGGAATCAATCCGAACAGTAACTCAACCGACCCGGTCATGCGCCAAGATTAGTGCGACATGATCAAAGGTCCAGATCGCACCGACACTTTGATCCACTTCCCCGGTGTTGACGCGTGGCGCAACTTCAACCGATAGATTGAAATCAAACGACAGTCGCTATCTGGGTGACGTCGACGGCACTGACGGCTGCGTCGCCTCGGTTCTCACGAAACACGCGTCAGCTCGGTACTGGACCGGCACGCGGCATGATCCTAAGCGTCCGATTCAAAAGCAACGGCCCGGATTTAATAAATCTTACGCCAAATCCACTGACTACAGTAAACTCAATCACGTGGCTGCATTTCAACCATACGATCTTGATCTAACGACTAACATTAGATAATGAAGTTTACTATTCACGCGACTATGTGGCTAAATCTCAATCGTCCGATACGAATCCAACGGCTAGCATTTGACTTAAGTTTTTTAAGCACACGCGGGCGATCCCAGCTACGGGCACGTGGCGCTATCCTAACCATTGGTATCTAGATCTACGGCTATGGTTTGAAGATGAGACTTCTCGCCGAGGCGGCGTGGATGAATTGGTGAAGTCGATCGTGGATCCAACGGTGGCGAAGCTCAAGTCTGGTGACGTCGCGGCGGCTCGATCTCGTCGGAGATGAAGAAGACGACCGTGCTGGCGGCGTTCGAGCGACTCCGTGAGAAGAAGTAGTCCTTCGGTGCGGCTCAACACAAGCTTTACTCCGGTGGTCACGGCGGCGGCAGAGGGTCACCGGGCAGCGCAAAAACACAGCGAAGGTCACGGAACTATGGCGAGGTCTTGCGGTGTCTGGCGAATCTCGGAGTGCGTGAAAGGGCTCATCATGTGCGGGGCGACTTGCTTTATACCGTGCTAGATGATGAAGCGGCGAGACACGACGGCGAGTAATGGCGGCGATTTACGATCGAGCATGCGACGGCGGCGGCGTTTCCTTTCCCGAGCGAAGAGACGTGGTCGCAATCCGACCGTTCACGCGAAATCCAACGGTGAGAGCAACGAACCGATGCGGTTGAATCACGACCGTCGGATCAAGATCGCTCGGTGGAAATAAACGGCGACGCTAGGGTTTCTTCGGTGCGCACAGTAGTGGGCTCGGCCTGTTACTGTTCATCCAAGTATTTAATCGTTTTTCGAATAAAAACAATTCCGAATATTCATTTCATTTAATTGAGGCACTTAAAATATCAGAAAAATTCTAGAAAAATCCCAGAAAATATTTTAGGATATTCTGAACTCAAATAAAAATATTTCCATTTAAATTTTCAAAAACTTGATCATTATTTAATTAATTTTCATATAAAAGGTCTATTTAAAAAAATCCAATTAATTCAAAATAAATTCTGAAAATTCTCAAAAATTCAGAATAAATTATAAAATTCAAAAATAGCCAAATTTCAGGATGTTACACCAGGCCCATCTTTAATCGGTTAATCGACCCATCGAGACCGACCATATTCCTCCACGCCTCTCACACACACCCAAACCAAGCAAACCCTAGCACTTTGGCGCCAGACGCGCCTCACGGCTCACGCGACCGGCGACTCCACGTGTACGCCGCCCGTTGCTCGTCGCCGTCGCCCGAACCCGACCAGCGATCTCAATCTGCGGACTACTAACGGCGACCGAGCCCGACCCGCGATCCCGATGCGGACTACCACCGGCGACCTCGATCCGGATCCGGGCCGTCCCGGCGCCGTCTCCCGTCGTCTCGTCTCCGGCGCCGTCTTGATCTCCCGTTATCTCCAATGTCCGGCGCCGGCACCAAGTCCAGACCGGGCGGCGGCCGTGGCGGCGAGCCGCGCCACTAGGTCGAACCGAGCGGCTTTACATGCTAAATCATACTTTTGATGATTCTAGTTCTAGGATGTGCTAAGGCTTGACCATTCGGCCCACTTGCAAGAATTTGCTTCAATTGCTATGGCATCTGAGTTGATTGTAGATTATTTCAATTCGTGATATTTGAATGCTTGTGCTGCTGGAAAAAGTACATAGAGTCTTGTTGGTTTTGGTGGTGTGCATTCATGCATAAATGAACGCTCTTGTGCTCAATTACCCTTTTCTCTACTGGCTTTTCTAATGCATTGAGAGTTCGACAAAAGTAATCAACTAGCGAGATTAGTTTCATTGCTTAAGTTGCTTATTTGGTTTAATCAGTATAGTTCAACCGAATGAATACCTGTAACCGTATGTATTTTCATTTCTGTTGGGTCACGTTTTAAGGTGAAATCCTACTTGATTTTATTTTCATTTATTCTATGACAGGGTTGGTGAATACATGAATCATAGTGTGTACTATACTTACACAAACTCCTTATGTTGTGGCCTTAAAATCAATTATATGTTTCTTTAGATGCTATCTAATATATAATTTGTGCAGTGAAATCTGAAATGGTGTCTCTGGATAGAGGTAACCCTAAGTCAGCACCGCAGAGCTCATCTTTAGGAGATCAGACCTCAGCTGTCGGTGCAGCGGCAGCGCAATGCTCCGACGTGGGTCAAGGTAGATCATCAGAAGGCAATGAATCAAAAACAGCTGAAACTAGTAATAAAAGAAAACTAAGATCTAAAGTGTGGGAAGAGTTTGAACATGTATTGATTAATGGAAAATGGAAAGCTGTTTGTGGGTATTGTAATGCTAAACTTAGTGGAGACACAACTCATGGAATTTCACATTTATCAAAACACTTGAGTAATTGCGGTGCAAAAAATGCAATGGGTCCAAAACAGAAAAAATTGAGGATGACAAAGGGAGAAGAAGGGAGAGTGAATGTAGAAAACTATATTTTTGATCAAGATATTTCTAGGAAGGAGCTAGCATTGATGATATGTGTTCATGAATATCCTTTATGTATGGTTGATCATGAAGGCTTTAGAAAATTTTGTTCTGCATTACAGCCAATGTTTAGGATGGTCTCAAGAAATACTATTAGAAAGGATATATTAGGTATGTATGAAGTGCAAAAGGCCTCGATGGTGAAGTTTTTGCAAATTTCAAGAATAGAGTTGCCATCACTACGGACCTTTGGATTGCGGGACATCAAAAGAGAGGTTATATGGTAGTTCTTGCACATTATATTGATGGCGATTGGAACCTAAAGAGTTATCTTTTAAGGTATTATAAAATAGAAATTGTTTGTTGCACCTATTTCATATTTTTTTTGTTATATATAAATCTGAAAATTTCTTTATTTTGTTGTATTAGGTTTATGTATGTGCCATGTCCACATACGGCGGAGGTTATATGTGAAGCTTTGCATAATTGCCTTGTTGAGTGGCATCTTGAGAACAAGATATCTACAGTTACTTTGGACAATTGCTCATCGAATGACAAAGCTATTGGGGAATTGACAGATAAGTTGGACTCTAACTCACTCATGTTGCATGGTAGATTAGTTCATATGCGGTGTTGTGCCCATATTTTGAACTTGATTGTGCAAGATGGAATGAGTGTCATGGAAAAGGGCATCGAAAGAGTGCGTGATTCTGTTGAATTTTGGTCAGCAACACCTAAAAGACATGAAAGGTTTGAAAAGATGGCCCGCACTATGAGCATAACATACAACAAAAAATTGTCTCTTGATTGTAAAACAAGATGGAACTCAACTTATTTGATGTTACAAGTTGCCTTGCAGTATCAAGAAGTTTTTAATCGTCTGAAGCTACAAGTTAAATTGTTTACTTGTTGTCCTACTTTAGAGGATTGGCTGTTAGCAAAGGAGGTATGTGATAGGTTAAAGATATTTTTTGACATCACTGAGTTGTTATCAGGCACTAAATATGTTACAACCAATCTTTTCTTTCCCAAAATTTGTGGCATTAATTTATCAATAAGGAAATGGCAATTGAGTGATAATGAACTTTTGCAAAAGATGTCCGAGGAGATGAAGAGAAAATTTGATAAGTATTGGATAGATGTTCATGGTCTTATGTCAATTGCAACAGTCCTTGATCCAAGATTTAAGACTCATATGTTGCATGCTTTGTATGGGTCTATATATGGACATGAACACGCAACTGCAAAGGTTGATGACATAAAGAAGATTATGTTGCAATTGTTGTTAGAGTATCAAGAGACTTCTGAAATTGTGGGCACATCTGATGCCACTAGCATAGCTTCTGACCAAGTTGGAGTAGATGAAATATTTCATATCTTTGATGCTTATATGTCTTCTCAGCCTACAAGTTGTGATTCTCATGTTCGGTCAGAGTTAGATTTATACTTGGAAGAACCCCTTTTGCCTAGAACACAAGAGTTAGATATCATCACTTGGTGGAAGTTTGGAGGTATTAAGTACCCGACCTTGCAAAGGATAGCTCATGATATATTGCCAATCCGTGTAACAACTGTGGCATCTGAGTCTGCATTTAGTACAAGTGGCAGAGTGCTTAGTCCACACCGAAGTCGCCTTGCCCCTAATATGGTTGAAGCACTTATGTGCATGCAAGCATGGTCATCTACGGATATGCTAGGTAACATTAAAGATTTGCATTCCATTTCATTTGTTTTATTTCATCTTCTAACTATTGCTAATTTTTCTCTTACGAGATACTTCTTCTAACTTCTTTGCAATCGGAACTGTTCTCAAGGATGAAGAAGAGATGATAGAAGATGAATCTGCTGTCACCAATTTATGAAGAACAGATGATGTAAGATAAATCGCATAAGAAAATCTAATTCATGCATGCAGATGCTTGGTTGCATCAAATCATAATTTAAGTTCATTGGTAGTTTGGTATATAAGCTAATTCAAGCGTGCAGACATCTTTCTGATCATTCAAGTTGCTAGCATCATGACCATGTAGTGATATATCATTGTTTTCTGTTCTGTTCTTCCAGGTTACTAGGAGTCAAGCTCATGGTGTGATGCTACTCTTTGATGAAGATCCTTTTAGGTTCATTGGTAGCTCCGGAGTAGTAGTGTGAAGCAATGCTGAATTGCTGCTGGTCACTGGTCAGATGGTCAATTGGTCACTGGTCTGAACAATCTAGTTCCCTTGGCATTCTCTTCTATGTTTCGAAAATAGTCATGTGAACAAGTGTTTTTCATCTGATTTATTTTTAGTTATTATGACTTATGAATTATGAGGTCTGTACATGATTAAGGAGATTTCTCTCTCTTTCTCGTTTGCTTCTGCTAACTAATTATAATCATGCATGCATCTGCTCGATTTGTCTCTCTGTTTCGGGTCCTGCTTCTAGCTAGCCGGCCTTGCTTTGTCTCTCTGTTTCGGGTCCTGGGTACCCGTCGGGTCTGGGTCTGGGTCCAGATTTGGACCCATATGTTCATTCGGGTCCGGGTTTGGGTCTAAAATTCGGGTCCGGGTCTGGGTCGACAAGAGAAGGACCCAGAGCTACCCGACCCGATTGCCATCCCTACGCACTTGAACAATCACCTATGCTAGCTTCTGTTGAATCTGCGAAAAAGTCTGAACTCTGAAGTCAACAAACTTGTATCACTGCAGCAGCGCAGAATCAGAATACTTCTCAGGCTAACGACAAAACCAAATGCAATAAATCTTGCCGGAAAATGAACAGTAAGCTATCTCGGTATGATTTGCGCAGAACAACAAAGCAAAACAGACTAAATTTTCCTATTGCCGGGCGCCACCACCACCAGCTTTTCTATCTTCTTTTATAGTCAGAAAACAGATCAACTCTGTTTGTTACATCAAAACTGGACTCCAACTCAAATTAGTTATTTTCTTTTCTTTTTTTATCTTCTACCTGCTCTGGAGTCCTGCTACGATACGAAGCAAAACAAAACAAACTGAAACTGCAATTAAAGATATGAAAGTCTAAACTAACAACAAGATTATAACTAACAATCACCCCTTTAATCTTGTTGTTTTCACATCTATTACTCCAAGCTTGAAATGTAGCTCCAGAAACCTGACTCGGCCAAGCGATTTTGTTAACAAATCAGCCATCTGTTCTTTAGAACAGACATGTTCCACATCAACCTTCCCATCTTCAACACATTCTCATATAAAGTGATATCTCATATCAATGTGTTTGCTTCGTGTGTGATAAACGAGATTCTTGCTAGGGCAATGGCTGATTTATTATCAATGAACAACATGACTTTCTCTTGCCGCGTCTTTTGCAAATCTGCTAACAGCCGGCTTAGCCAAATTGCCTGACATGCTGCTGATGTGGCTGCAATATACTCAGCCTCACATGAGGAAATTGTCACAATTTTCTGCTTTTTGTGATAGCCATGTGATCAAGCTTGAGCTGAAAAAGAATACTGAACCCATAGCGCTTTTCCAATCATCGGTATCTCCAGCGAGATCACTATCACAATAGCCTATCAGCTTGGCCTACTTACCACCTTGTTTCTTAAATCAACATCCAAAATCAAGAGTGCCTTTTATATATCGCAATATATGCTTCACAGCGACAAGATGTTGAGTAGTTGGCGACTCCATATACCCACTAACAACACCAACTGCATGTCCTATGTCCGATCTTGTATCCACCAAGTATCTGAGGCTTCCAACTATACTGCAATATCTCATTGCATCAACCTTCGGATCTGATGACACTTTGCATAATTTGAGTCGGTTTTCCATTGGAGTAGCAGACGTGTTGCATTCCGCCATCCTTGCAACTTTCAAAATCTTTGCCGCATAGCCTAATTGGCATAAAGTGATGCAATCACTAAACTGCTTTACTTCAATTCCGAGATAATAGCTCAAAAGACCGAGATCACTCATGCCGAAATACTTCTTCATTTGCGTCTTAAACTCATTTATCATCTCAACTGTTGCTCCTGTAATGATTAAATCATCAACATATACACCCACTAGAGGCAACATACCTTCTTTTTCTCTTCGATAAATAGCATGATCAAATGGCTTTTATCAAAACCCAATGAAACTAGAGTTGCATCTAGTTTGCAATTCCATGCTCTCAGTGCTTCATGAAGTCCATAAAGTGCCTTTTTCAATCTCAGTGCCATTGCAACATTTGCATCATCAACAAAGCCTAGTGGTTGACTTACATAAACTTCTTCTGCTAGCTCTCCATTTAAGTAGGCCGATTTCACATCCATGTGATGAATTTGCCAACCTCCTTGAGCTGCCATTGCAATGAGAACTCTCATGGTTTCCAATCTTGTAACCGGTACAAAAACTTCATCAAAATCAACATCATGTTGCTGAGAATAACCCTTTGCAACAAATCTTGCTTTATATTTGATTATATTGCCTTTTGCGTCTTTCTTCACCTTGAACACCCATTTCACTCCAATAGGTTTGTGATTTGCTGGTAAAGTGACCTTCTCCTAGGTGTTATTGCTTAGGATAGCTTTCAACTCTTCCTCCATTGCTTGCCTCCAGTGCATTGTCTTCAAGGCATCATCCACATTTGCTGGTTCCTCTGCAGTCATAAGACACAAGCCGGAATACTCTATCCCAACCTCCTGTGTCGCATCATATATATCTTGTATAGATCTTACTCGAAGTGGTGGAGTTTCTATTGATGATACACTTGAAGGGCTTGACATTGCTTTTTGAACTCTCCTCTCTGTATCAGACATACTTGCAGAAAAACCACTACTAGGGGATGCCGACAGCCCGCCACTTGGATCAAATTCTGCTACTATTGGGGTAGTTGGCTCATCCTGATGAGTACCTTCTTCTGATGACTGCTCATGAGGTAATGTTTCAGACGAACTTGAGCTGATATCAACAGTGAATATGTCTTTGGATAGAGTTGTTGAAGCCTCTGGATTTGCGTCATCCATTCAATGCCATGCTTTGTTGTCCTAAAACACAACATGTCGTGAGAAATGTACCTTGTTTTTGTTTGGATCATATGCACGGTACACTTTTGAGCCTGGTTCATATCCAACAAACACCATAGGGTTACTACGATCTTCCAGTTTCTTAATATGTGGTCTCATATTCTTGACATGTATGATACAACCAAAAGTACGAAGATGAGATACATTTGGTTTTCTTTGATACCAAGCTTCATATGGCGTCACTTCTTTGATACTTTTAGTCGCTGCATGATTAAGAAGATAAACCACCATCGCCACTGCCTCTCTCCAAAATCTTCTAGGCATGTTCTTGTTTTTGAGCAAACACCCTGCGGTTGACACAATAGTCTGATTCCTCCTCTTGGCGACCTCACTCTGTTGAGGAGAATACGGTGCAGTCAAGTAGTGTTGAACTCCATGTTCTTCACAATATTCTTTGAATTCCTTCGACACAAACTCACCACCGCGATCAGTACGTAGTCCAATCAACTTATGTTTTGACTCAATTTCTACTCAAGCTTTGACAAGCTTAAAAGCTTTGAAAGCCTCATCTTTCAAGCTGATCAACACTGCCCACATATAACGTGAAAAATCATCCACCATTAACAGGAAGAATCTCTTACCTCTAGGTGTTATAGGTGTGATCGGGCCACATAAGTTTGCATGAACATGTTCAAGTGGATGCTCTGCCCGAAAGCTTGCTGTCTTGGGAAACAACAGATGGTGCTGTTTTTCTAGCCAAACATGCTTCACACATTTCATCAATATGGTTAATACAAGGCATCCCATCCACCATTTTCATGTCAGACATGTTACGCAACGTTCGGAAGCTGAGATGTCCATAACGTGCATGCCATAGCCATTCCTTATCTCTTTGCAGCGTCAGGAGACATACCGGTTGCGCACACTTCAGGTTTAGCACATACAACCAATTTTGCTGTCTGTGAACTTTGGTTAGCAGCTGTCCATCTTCATCAAAGATACTCATCTAGCCTTCTTCTATGACAGTTTTGTACCCTTGTTTAGCGAGCTGACCAAGACTCACAATGTTACTACATAACATAGGAATATAATACACATTCGTCAGTACATGATGTTCATTTGTTATTCCTTGGAAAGATGCATTACCTCGCCCACAAATTTCAACATTGGTTCCGTCTCCAAACTTTACCGAGCCACGCACATCAGTGTCAAGATCAGTAAAGATTTCTTGACATCCTGACATGTGATTGCTAGCCCCGGTGTCAAGATACCATGTGTTAGCATCGCACTTTTCTCCTTCACCAAGTTTCGATTTTAGGCCATCCTCTTTCAGCAGGACAAACTTTGAAGTAGAGTTCTCAACTTGTGGCATCTCGCAACTTTCAATCATCAGAAGTACAGGCTCATTCTCCTTCTTTTCAACATAGTACACCTTTTCTTTCTTCGGTTGTTTGCACTTTGAAGCAAACTGACCGAAGTGTTCACAATTGTAGAATTTGATCTTGGATTTATCAAATTTCTGAAAAAGGCGTTTTTCAGCATCCCAGCCCTGTCCTTCATGACCTCGCCCACGGCCCTTGCTGCGTCCAGCACCCCTCCTAGGGTTATTGCTGTATTTTGAGCTGCTGCTACTCATCGGATTACTGCTGGAATTTTCACCGAACTTCTTCTCTTTTGCATTCAGTGATTCCTACTTTTCACGAGAAACAAGCATTAGACGATCACCATCATTCTTCTGATTTCACCCCTTTGTACTTTCTTCAAATGCTCGCAAACGTCCAACAGCTTTAGCAACAGTCATGGACGAAATGTCTCCCCATTGTTCAATCGTTTCGACAATTTGCAAGAACTTGCCGGGAATGGCACTGAACAATTTTTCAACAACTGCACTTTCCGAAATCTCTGTATTAAGAGAACAGATTTCGCTTACCAATGTAGTGAGACGAAGTGCAAACTTGTTGATGCTTTCTTCTTCCTCCATATTCATCCGATTCAATTGCCTCTTGAGCACTTGAACTCGAGCTTTCTTGATGCAATCTTCTCCGACACGCATCTCTCTGAGAGTATCCCAAGCTTCCCTTGCTGTTGCCTTGTATGCAATTGCCATTAGCACATCATCAGGCATAGATTGTGAAATTGCACCCAGAGCCCCTTGGTCTTTCTCTTCATCTACGGGTTATCTCCTTCAATTGCTGCCTACACTCCAAGAGTCCTTAGGATAATCTTCATCTTCACTGCCCACAAACTGTAGTTTGTATCGCTCAACATCGGATACTGGATCGGAATACTAGTTCTTGTTGCTGCTGTTCTTTTCTTGAATTGGAACACCATCCAGCAGGGGTGCACTAGAGGAATTTTCAGGCGAAGCTGTCTGTGACATGTTCTTCAAGTTTCAGGCTCTCATACCAAATGCCAGAACTTACTTAGGAACACACTTAAACAATCACCAATGCTTCTGTTGAATCTGCACTAGATGCGAGCAAGTCTGGAGACAACAAACTTGTATCACAGCAGCAGCGCAGAATCTGAATACTTCTCGGGCTAATGACAAAACCAAATGCAATTAGTCTTGCCGGAATATGAACAGTAATATTGTTAGACTTGGTTCGGAATGAACCAGATCGTAAGCTCGCGTTCCTAGCCGGAGGCTGGAACGGATGCCGTTCGTCGACCCCGTGGCCGGCGTGGCGTTGTTAGGGTAGATTGGCTGTTATCGGAGCCACCGCCTGACACTTGATTTGCGGCACAACAAGCATGCCCTTTTCCTGTTTATTTCTTCTTCTAAATAACCCCACACTCTATGCAATAGAATAGTAAAATTCTATCCCTAACAAGCAAATCTAGAATCCCCCTTAATCAGGGAACAACAAAGGAAAGATATAACTGACTTGACTAACTTAAACCTAGACGTAACATCTTTTCCTGCCATTAGGATTGCTATCCCTTCGGCTGGAACCTAGGCGACGTGATTATCGCCTGCTGCTGCTTTGTCGGTTGGTGTGCTGGTATTTCCATCTATAGCTGCCGCTTGCTTCTTTCGGTAGAATACCCGATCAAAGGGTATAACATTACTGCCCCCCTAGAAATTAAGCTTGTCCTCAAGCGTGTAGTTGGGGTAGGAGGGATGACATTTTACCAAGAGAAGCGCGGTTGGAAAGCCGATTTGACATGTAATTTTGGGGCATGTTTAAACATACCCCAAAATTGGGGGGCATATGTTTGCACCCAAATTTGGCAGGTCTGATGTCGTAGAAATTGGTTTTGGCAAGGGATATGTCGATTATAGCAAGCTGATGCGGTTTCGGACTGGAAGGCCTCGATCCCAAGGAAATCGAGTCCAATACGGGCAGGATAGGAGATTGACAAGGATACGATCAGGCTTTACATGGTAAGGGGAGATTGAGGCCGATACGGGTGATTGAGGAAACCGAGGAGGACACATTCGGCCCGAGTGCTATATAAGAGGTCCAGAGGCAAGAGGAAAAGATGCCCAGAGCCAACCCACAAATTTACACATTACTTTTTACCTTCTGCATTAAGTTTAGATTAGAACAATCCCTCTTCAAGTCTTGTACAGTCTTTCGTCGAATAATACGAGTTGCGCATCGCCGGTTATTGTTCTTCGTTGACTCCTATCCAGGTCTGATTTGCTCTGTTTTCTTTGCGCGACGCCTTCTCGAGTTTATCGCCTTTTACCCTTCCGCTAGCCTTCATCGGCTAGTTGCTACCCTTACGTTCCATCGGCTTGTAGCCGTCGATCTAAACCGACCAGCACTTGGTGCGGCCTTAACGATTCACGTTCCCCTTGTCGATTGTTCAGGTCAAATCGACTGGCACGCTCGCACACACTTGAACCCGGTGTTCGTCCAGTGTGTTGTAATCAAAAACCCTACTTCACATTTTTGGTGTCAACACCATGCTCGATCTATTTTTCTCAGCTGTTTTACTTAGTCTGATTAGCTCTAGTTCTGACACTTGTTTGCATGGTGTATATACGATTTTTTAAATAATATTATTTTAATCCAAATTTATGAAAATAATATGCCAAAAAAATGACAGAAGGATACACCTATCGCCATTTTATTTGGCGACAGAGAGCCTGTTGCCATTTAAAGCGACGATTTACTCTCTGTCGCCAAACGAAATGGCAACACAGTCTCTGTCCCCATTATTTCAAATGGCAACAGAGAGCCTGTCGCCCTCTCTGTCACCGTTTCAATTGGCGACAGAGACTAACGGTCAGTCGGTCACTCTGTCAGAGAGAGCCTTTTAAGCCGCATGCGGCCTCTCTGTCGCCATTTCACAGCTGAGCCAGAGAGAGTCACCAGAGAGCGTGAGCGCAAGAAGAAAGAAGAGGGAAGAAGAAGAGAGGGAGGAGGCAGGGGGAGGAAGAGGAGGAAGGAGAAGGAAGAGGAGGAAGAGAGGGAGGAGGAAGGAGAAGGAAGAGGAGGAAGAGAGGGAGGAGGAAGGGGAAAAAAGGAGTAAAGAAATCTTCGTTTGTTAGGTAATTATTTTTTGTGCTTGTATTTAAATTGTAAATGTATGATTTAGTGACTAGATTAAATAGAATAGTGATAGTTGATCGATTGATGACTTAGGGATCAATTTAATTAGGCGTGTAGAGTAATAATAGTTGTTTCATTAGATGACTTAGGGACCAATTTAATTAGGCGTGTAGAGTAATAATAGTTGTTTCACTAGATAACTTGTGGCCAATTTAATTAGATTTATTAATAAATAGTTCTATGCAATATCAGTAGGTTTTTAGATGCTCGAACTGTCAATCGTAGTAATTAGATCTGTACGTAATTAGTCTTGCAATGTAGTGTTAAATTGTGTTCGTGTTAAGAATTTTATGAAATACTTGACAGGTATAGATGAACGAGTGAAATTTAAAATATGCTACGGAGAAGGGGTTCCGCACATGGGTGTTGAAGGGGTAGATCTAAGTCATTTTGCAAGTGTCAAGGCTAGCCTGTTACGTGCAGGGGAGCGTTCATGGGGCACGGTTATGAGATGGTTGTACCACATATTCTCTTTGGACCGTGAATTGCATGATTTGAAATTGCAGGGAGTAGGTTGCCGGAGAATGGATTGCACGTACTGGGAGTTACTGGAACTGAGGGGACCGAAGTCTTGGAGTTCGTATGTAAGAATTGCAATTGAGAAAAGATGGCCATTCGAGTTGTTGGCACAAACATCTGATAAGGCCAATACCGGCTATGCGACATAGTAGGAGGTTGTTGGTGAAGAACTAGAGGAAGTTGGAGAGAGTAGCAGTAGTAGAGAAGGCTTAGTAAGGCATGATGAAGGTTCAGGGAAACACGTGCAAGGAGACGTAGCTGATATTGCAATGGCAGAGGCTCAGGAAGCAATGGGCGTGGCAGACAAGGGAGAAAACATTGAATCAGTGGTGCAAGCGATGGACACAGAGAGTCAGGACTATGCGGATTTAAGTAATGATAAAGATGATGAAGATCCATTCCCTACGAAGTGGGACCAGTGTCAGTTCGATAGGCTGGTGGTCAACGATGGTGAACACTTCGCTTGGGAGTATGATCGGAATGAGGTGAGGCAAGGTGCGATTTACAAGAACAAGAGTGAGGTTCAGGAAATAGTAACAGCATAGACAGTGTCGCTGCGCAGAACCTTCAAGGTTGCAAAGTCCGATCAGTGAGAGTATGATTTCAGATGCCAGATGGAGGGTTGCCCGTGGCGTGTCCATGTGTACCAGCCTAAGTGGGACACCATCTGAAGGTGTTCTATAGTCGTCCCACACACATGCGTTCTAACGGAGTCCATGCAGTCTCACCGAAACATATCATCAGGCTTTGCTGTCAATGCAAGGTACGGAGAGATTGTGGGCAACCTTGATTTGGAGCCACGTGCCATAATACTAGTAATGGAGCAGAGGTTTCAGTACACCATAAGGAATGTGAAGGCATGGAGAGCAAAGCAGAAGGCATTGGAAGCAAGGTTCGACACTTACGAAGACTCCTACCAGAACTTGCCAGGTTGCTTCAGGTGATAAAGACATAAATCCTGGAACTTATGTGGACATTTGTGAGCATCCATCGAAGCGCTTCCCTGGGAAGATGGTTTTTAAGCAAGCACTCTTTACTTTTCGTGCATGCATCAACATGTTTAGGCATTACCATCTGTTGTTATGTGTGGACGGGACATTTCTGACTAGTAAATACAAAGGAGAGATATTGACTGCCATAGGAGTGAACGGCAACAATCAGGTTCTTCCCGTAGCGCTCGCATTAGTGGAGGGTGATGTAATGCTACAGTTAATTTTTTTCCCAGATCTTGATGTGTCGCAGGTGATTTTCCTCCCCACCCCTCCCCCTTTTTCCTTTCCTCTCCACTCCTCTTTTCTTCCCAGTAGGACACATTTTCCCACACGACAAAGACCTCCTCCTTCTCCTTGGTGGCGCTGTCTTCCTTCTCTGGCGTGGCGCCATCTTGCTTCCTGGCGGTGGCGCCCTTGCTCTTCCCCAAGGCCGGCGCCTCCCCCAGCCTCCAGCAGTGCCGCCCCACCTCCAGCTCCGGCCTGCTTCCGGTGCCTCTCCGGCCAGCCTCGCCGGCGGCGATACCCCTCCCAGCCGGCGCCTTTTTCCCCTAGCAGTCGGCGGCAGCATCTTCTCCTCCCTCCTCCTCCAAAGAGGCCTAAAGAGGTAAAAATTTCTTCTTGTAGGTGCTCTAATGGGGGTATTTCCTGGTTGGGTAGGTTCTAGGGTTCCTAGATCTGAAATTTTGGGGGGAAAAGTGACTCTATTTGGGAGGGAAATCCTCGTCTCTTTCGGGCTGTGCGCTGGCAGCGTGTTGGATCTTCGATTCGATGGTGTTACAAGCGTTTCCTGGGGTTCCAGCTGTTGCAAAAGTTGTACATAATCGAATTACCTTTCAATAGAGACTGAAATCACTAAATTTAGTTCAGCCGTTTGAAAGTAATGCCCTTTTTACCGAGTGCTGTCCAATTCTTGTCGTGATTGGTACAGTCTGTGTTCATCGGCAGATTAGGGCTACTTAGAGGCCGAATTATACTTTTCGTATGCTTACAAAAAGATGGGAAATTTCCTGTAGACTAGGAAAATGTATTCGTTTATGTGATTTGGAGTTGTAAAACTCAAGATATGG
This sequence comes from Guadua angustifolia, assembly GCA_036346375.1. Classification (NCBI taxonomy): domain Eukaryota; kingdom Viridiplantae; phylum Streptophyta; class Magnoliopsida; order Poales; family Poaceae; genus Guadua; species Guadua angustifolia. Next base: position 8,218,387 of record CM070510.1, on the reverse strand, counting down.
CCGTTGGAACGCTGCTGTCCCGATTGGACAGATTGCTGTTTCAGGGTTTAGGAGTGGGTTGTAGGATCGAAGTCGTTATAAGTCTTGTGTTTGTTTTGTTGGTATGCTGTGATGTATGCCCTAATAGATTGTGGGTCGAACGCCTTTTGTGATACGTTTGATTGCAATCTTTCAGTTATTGAACACCAATAGTTTGTTGAATTCCAGCCGATTAAATTGATTGCTTCGGTGCTTGACCTTTGTCTTGTGATCATGAGAGATATTGTATATGTGTAGTTCATAGTGCTTTTGTATGCTTTCGACTTGGCCAAATTCTCTGTATGATGTTGTACTTGGATTTTGGTTATGGCTAATTTTATGGTTTAGTAAACTTTCATGTATGGCATTCTGAAATGAGGCGCTATGGTCTGGTCGGCAAGCAAGTTGTAGGTGATAAGTTTTGGAGGGTTACTCTTTGTGCCTTGGTAGAATGATACTTACTCATGCTCTTATGCTATTGAAATCTAGGATCAATGCTTATGTTTTCATGTTGCATCTTTCTAAGATTTAAATGGCACTAGTTCTAGAGATTTTATTTATGTGTTCGAGCTGCCATCTTGCGTTCTCGGAATAGGTGTTTGTGTTCTGAATTTCATTTGAGCTTATTGAAAGTAGACCATGTGTTATTGAGTTGTTAACCAATTTATGTGGTTTGTTGTCTTAAATTATATTATGTGTATGTGTTCTAAATTCAGGCTTTCTTTAATCCTGGGAAGTCCTGCGAACGCTAAGATTCCACATGCCATTCCATTTTCCGTCAGTATAAGGCAAGTGCATCCCCTAGAGCGGTATTAGGGTGTTAAATGCTTTGCTTGCGATAAGATTATGAAAATTCTAATGATTTGTTTATGTTTAATAGCATATCTAGAAGTTGTTCTTAGTATGATGATGAGGATGGATGAATGTTAGCAATTGGAAAGTAAGTTATTCAATTTCAATTATTGCAATGCATTATGAATTGTACAAGTGAGTATGGTTATGTTGATGCAAATGATAAAGCGCTTAAATGATAATGTGCGTGTTTATATTCATGTTGTGTTGTGCTTATAAACATATCCATGACCGATGTGGAATTGAAATAGGATGAAACTTGTAGTTCATTAGTGTCACTTGCATTTGCGCATTCATTACAGAAGAGGCAACCCATGTTGATGTGGGCCTCTGTACTCACACGTAGTGAGTACAAAAGTCCTACCTCGTAGTCCCATCTACGGACGGGAGCGAGTCAGTAAGAGTAGGCTCCGCCACGGGATGGTTGGGAATGAGAGGGTGCACGTCGACGGGTGTGCACTCACCTATACCGGTATAGGCTAAAAGGTTGCATTTTGAGCATGAACGCATAAAAGCATTGCATTGCATTGTGTTACAAATGATAAATGTTAATTGATGAGAATGGAAAGGACAGGTTGAGGATTGAGGCGTGGACTCATCTAGAAATGATTAGTGAGGCATGGGTAAGATTTAGTTATGTTTTCGAGTCGGTTGTGGTAAGTGGAGTTAGTTACTGCTTCTTTTATTGGTTGATTTCCATTTAGTAGTGGTTATATTAAATTCTAGATTAAAAGTAATTCAGTTGAATTCATTACTTTTTATTATTATTACTGTTGCACTTTGCTGAGTCTTGGACTCACGCTTGTTTGCTTTCTGTTTTAGGTACCTTGAAGCTGACTTGCCGGGATGGGAGTAGAGCACGTGCACGACTTCGGTCACCAACAACCCATTTAATTATTTCGTTAAGTCTGGTTGTAACTAATGCGATTGTATTGTGTTGATCGTCGTTGCGTAGGTGTTTAATTGCCAGTTGGATATATGATTGATTATCTAAGGACCTGCTAGAATGTTTCATTCTATTTTGAGTGATTGATATATCATATAACTGCTATTGTTCTTTTGTCTGCTGAGTGGATGTCCTCTGTTCTAGAGAGGTCATGCCGAAATTTTGTAAATTTCGGTGGCTTAGTTTTAAGCTGGTTTAGAGAGTTTCAAGGTCGGTTTCAATCTTTTAGTAGAGTTAAAAGGTTGAGTGACTCGTTCGTTGAGTTCTCAATTCAATTGGACTCATTTGTCAAGTTTTTATTTCTTGGGTCTTGTTGGGGACACTCGGGACATGTATGGTTCTGGGGTGTTGTAAGCGTCATTTAGGGTCTTTTGGTAGCATTCGCGGTGCGTTTGGCGCCGGGGTGTTACAGTTGGTATTAGAGCGGGCTTTAGGTCTGTGGCAGGTGAATTTAGCTAATTACTCTAGAGTAAACTAAAATTTTGCTGCGTGAAATTAGAAACATGGCATAGGTTTATACTCGTTTAAAATTTGGCCATAGGGCAATAACCTTAAAATCTGAAGTAGAGTGGTTAATCAATTTAAAACCTGACACATACTCTGATGCACAGTAAGAAAGGGTACGGGTATTGTTTCGTTATGCTTAAATGCTGTATCTAAGCTTCAAGGTTGAGTGCCAAATTTGAATATGCATGTTGTTTATTGTTATTATTTTGTAAGAGCTAAATGAGTAATCATGTTTAAGTGAGTTGTGCTGCCGTAGGGTCTCGGTCACCTCCTTCTGTTGTGGAGTGGCCATGGTAGTGGTTGTGGCTAGGTAAAGCCACAGCCGGAAGTTTGGAGCCTCTCGTAGGTAAGAGTCGTCATCTTTTGCGACAAGGTATAGAGAGTGGGTGGAGTTTGTTGGTTCCTTTTCGCTTCATTGGTTGGAGTCCAATAGCAAGTTTGGTGGTGGATCCTTTAGGATTTCTTTTACCGTTCTGTCGATCGGTTTGGTTGATTTATTTTGGTCCTTACTGGCTGGGAACAAAGGAAAGGTGTTTGGTAATGAGTATTCATTGATTGTTTTTCCATCAGTTTTTGGTTTTGCCTTGTTTAGTTGAAAACAAAGAAGAAGAGTTATGGTTGTACTGTGCCAGACCTGGTTGTGAGGGCTAAAGTTCTGTGTCTTTGTAAGAGTAAGGGGTATGTGATCTCGTCGTTTTGCTTGTTTGGGAGATCATCTTTGAAAACCCTCTTCTTTCGTGGAAGTTTGGAGTTTGGTGTTTAATTTTAAGATCTTTTGTATGCCAAAGTCTGGGTATTTGAGAGTTGAGCTCTCTTGCAATTTCTGTTTGGGTTTTTCTGGAAAGAAGAAACTGTTTATCGGTGTTCATTCATGCTTAAGAGCTGTGATTTCCTTTAAGGTTGGGTATGTGACCCACGAGGATGTTTAAGATGTTAAGAGTATGATGAGTAGTTAGTGCTTCCAGTTGATGAGGGTTGTTGGTTGATGTTGCTTATGGGTCAATTAAATTGTGGATTTACAAAATGACTTGATCGATGTGTAATCAAAGACTAGGGATATGGAATGACTGTATGAAAGGTTGAATTTTATGGAAGATGTCTAGTGGAGATCATATCTAATGGTTAGAATTACTTATTGGTTGAATGAACTGGGGATGTTGAAAATGTGACTTAGGATTGTACGGAAGGTAATTGTTGATTTCGCCGAGATAAATGTTGAAGAGATGTATCGTAAGCCTGGAATAAACAAATTGTATGAATGATGGTTCATTGTGGTTAGTAGACCAAAAGAAAATGATGACGCGCGTCTTATGTTGAGTAACTGATAAGTTATTCGTGTTGAGGGAAGTGAGAACGTGGTTCTCCTAGTGGATCTTCCTAAGATAGACATGGATTAGAGTTCGATGATTATGTGACCAGTGGTAGTTATGTGAATAGTAGAAAGTAATCGAATAAAGATTGGATGTTATAACTTATGTTCAAGAGTGTTGGGTTTTTCAGGATTGGGTGAATATGAAATCCTTAATGGCTAAGAGTACTGGAATGCGAGAAATGGTGGGATTTGAGTCGAGCCTTCTCTTAAAGGTTCATGGACTCAATTGAGTGTATAATTTTCTGGGAGTGCCTGCCTTTTGGGGTTAAGGCGTCCTAATTAGTGGGCAGTAGAACTCCCCCAATTAGTTTATATTTTGTCAAGTTGCGGAATTGGTTTTGAAGGTCAAAAATGAGGATGAAAGAGTAATTGTGAAGTAATTGTTTGATGGTTTTTGGAGTATTTTTATTTCATTGATATATGCCAATCTTTGGTTTCGACTAAGTTGGTTAGCTTATGTTATGAATAGGGGTTTTGCACTCAAGAGTATATGAAGGGATCGCGCTCTTCCGCGTGCAAACTGAAGTATCTTTGGAATTAGCATTTAAAGGAAGCAAATAGACATAATGGGTTGTGTTTGAACCTCTTGAGTTAAACACTTAATTGGTAACCCCATTGTAACTAGAATTGGATTCAATTGAAAAGTGTGTATGGGTTTGCAAGTGTTTCAAAGGATGAAACTTATGATCGTTCCATAAGTGATCAGTGGTTATCTGATAGATGTTTTGCTTTGGTAAAGGCTTGTTATTTGTTTTTGCGGAATTGAGTTGCCTCAATAAGTTTCGTGCGATGTTTCTTTTCTAATGGAGTTTTCCCCGAGGTAAAGCTTGGTGCCTTAGTTCTAATGCGTTGGTCTTGGATTGAGTGGTTAAAGGGAATCGAGACTTCCTTTGCTTTCTAGCATGAGAGGCAAGATGGAATAATTCGGGAAATTAGGCTATGTTGGTGAGGGAATTGAGTTTCCCTTTCTCTTTGAGAGGTTTTGCTTCAGTGAAAGAAAGTTGGATTGTTTTGGTTATTAAAAACTTCTGTCAAAGATTTGAGTGGAGTTACTCTCTTTTAATTGAGTGCTTCCCGATGCGAATTGTATCGCATTGGTTTGAGTTTTGAGTTTTCCCTTGCGATTTGACTTAGGAAAGAAAAAGAGTGATCTCTGGTTGTTGTCGAATTCTTTCCAAGGGAATTGTAGCGCATTGGGTTCAAGTTGGTGCAAGCGGTGCAATTGATTCAAAAGAATTGTACTTCTTTTGTATTCTAGCCTGAGTTGAGAATATAAATGTTTGTGGTATATTGTTGAGTGTACTAAAGAATTTGCTTTTGAGCTTGGTTGGTTGAGTGAAAGCTTGTGAGGGCGAGACCCTCATAGGGAAAGAACCGATTATGGTTGGTAATAATCTCCGGTCCTAGCATGGGCTAGACGTTGACCATTAGCGATTAAGAGTGGAGTATGATGGAGGTTGTTGATGTCTTGGTTCAAATTTTGTTGAGAATATCGTTGGTTGTAAAGAAGGTGATGGTAATTCAATATAAAGTGTTTGATTGTGAGCATGTAATTTAGTTAGTTGACCTCGGGTGTGAGATGTGTCTGGGAGAAGATGGAATAAAAACATATCGTGGTTTGCGATTGGGAAGGAAAATTATGTCACAAGTGGGCTAATTCCTTCGAGAGCATTGGTTGATTTTGAATCCTGGTGAAAAAGGTCAAACAATTGGAAAAGATGGGGTTTTGTGTAGTTGATTTGTAGGGGTTCAAGTTTGGAACCCCAGCTGACCATTCAAATACTAATGGTTAAATGCTAGTAAAGGGGATGTGTCTCGCGATGATTGTGTCATCTTGAGTTTGATGAATCATGATAGAGTAGTAGAAAGAGGAAGTTAGAGTTTTGTTGAGTTTAGAAATTAATACCCACTTCGGTTGAGAAGAATAATCGAGTAAAAGGTATAGAGTGTTTTAGTGCCAAAGGAAAATCTAGTCTGAGTTATGTCAGACTAATTCTTGAGATAGTGGTATTATATGTTGGATATGGAAATGTGACATATCAATTATGATTGAGTCCTTAAGTGAAGGTATTAAGGTAGAACGTTGAGAAAATTCGTGTAAGATTCCTTGTTCATGAAATTCTTTGGAGTCTAGAATGCTAGGGAGTTGTGTCACTTGTAAACTTCAGTAGAAATTTGAGTAAAGGTGGAGGTTGAGAAAATTTGTCTGAGTTAAGTTAAACTCTTTTATTAATCGTTGGATTTCAGAATTTGGTTTTCCATTTGGATCCATTTGAGTCTTTGCGTGGTTGATTTGAGTTGCAAAGAAGTTGAGTCCCTTGTGGACTTTTGTTTTTTGAGTTGGTGCTTTGGGAATTCGGGGTCGATTTTTCCTTTCCTCTCCACTCCTCTTTTCTTCCCAGCCGGGCACATTTTCCCCACCCGACAGCACCTCCCTCCTTCTCCCTTGGCTGGCGCCTGTCTTCCTTCTCCTGGCCGACGGCGCCATGCTGCTTCCCTGGCCGGCGGCGCCCTTGCTCTTCCTCAAGGCCGACGCCTCCCCCAGCCTCCAGCAGTGGCGCCCCACCTCTAGCTCCGGCCTGCTTCTGGCGCCTCTCTGGCCAGCCTCGCCAGCGGCGAAACCCCTCCCAGCCGGCGCCTTTTTCCCTTGGCAGTCGGCGGCAGCATCTTCTCCACCCTCCTCCTCCTCCAAAGAGGCCTAAAGAGGTAAAAATTTCTTCTTGTAGGTGCTCTAATGGGGGTATTTCCTGGTTGGGTAGGTTCTAGGGTTCCTAGATCTGAAATTTTGGGGGGAAAAGTGACTCTATTTGGGAGGGAAATCCTCGTCTCTTTTGGGCTGTGCGCTGGCAGCGTGTTGGAGCTTTGATTCGATGGTGTTACAAGCGTTTCCTGGGGTTCCGGATGTTGCAAAAGTTGTACATAATCGAATTACCTTTCAATAGAGACCAAAATCACTAAATTTAGTTCAGCCGTTTGAAAGTTATGCCCTTTTTACCGAGTGTTGTCCAATTCTTGTCGCGATTGGTACAGTCTGTGTTCATCGGCAGATTAGGGCTACTTAGAGGCCGAATTATACTTTTTGTATACTTAAAAAAAGATGGGAAATTTCCTGTAGACTAGGAAAATGTACTCGTTTATGTGATTTGGAGTTGTAAAACTCAAGATATGGCTGTTGGAACGCTGCTATCCCGGTTGGACAGATTGATGTTTCAGGGTTTTGGAGTGGGTTGTAGGATCGAAGTCGTTATAAGTCTTATGTTTGTTTTGTTGGTATGCTGTGATGTATGCCCTAATAGATTGTGGGTCGAACGCCTTTTGTGATACGTTTGATTGCAATCTTTCAGTTATTGAACACCAATAGTTTGTTGAATTCTAGCCGATTAAATTGATTGCATCGGTGCTTGACCTTTGTCTTGTGATCATAAGAGATATTGTATATGTGTAGTTCATAGTGCTTTGTATGCTTTCGACTTGGCCAAATTCTCTGTATGATGTTGTACTTGGATTTTGGTTATGGCTAATTTTATGGTTTAGTAAACTTTCATGTATGGGATTCTGAAATGAGGCGCTATGGTCTGGTCGGCAAGCAAGTTGTAGGTGATAAGTTTTGGAGGGTTACTCTTTGTGCCTTGGTAGAATGATACTTACTCATGCTCCTATGCTATTGAAATCTAGGATCAATGCTTATGTTTTCATGTTGCATCTTTCTAAGATTTAAATGGCACTAATTCTAGTGATTTTATTTATGTGTTCGAGCTGCCATCTTGCGTTCTCGGAATAGGTGTTTGTGTTCTGAATTTCATTTGAGCTTATTGAAAGTAGACCATGTGTTATTGAGTTTTTAACCAATTTGTGTGGTTTGTTGTCTTAAATTATATTATGTATATGTGTTTTAAATTCAGGCTTTCTTTAATCCTGGGAAGTCATGCGAACGCTAAGATTCCACATGCCACTCCATTTTTCATCGGTATAAGGCAAGTGCATCCCCTAGAGCGTTATTAGGGTGTTAAATGCTTTGCTTGCGATAAGATTATGAAAATTCTAATGATTTGGTTATGTTTAATGGCTACATATCATGTGCACACAGGCCTTCTACAATCTATGTTGCCATTAAGGCAACGTATCCTGTGCACACAGGCCTTCCCGTGTACACACCGTGCACACCAACTAACAAAAGTCACAAAAAATTCTGAAAAAAATTGTAGATGTACTTCATAGATTGCTCTACCTATGTATACAATTGTAGGTTCAAATTCATTATATATCAAGAAGTTTACAAAAAGAAAATTCTGACAAGTTTAGAGTTTAAACATACATAGGTAGGGCAATCTATGAATACATCTACAATTTTTTCAGAATTTTTGTGACTTTGTTAGTTGGTGTGCACGTGTGTAATATCGGAAGGCCTGTGTGCACAGGATACGTTGCCATGTTTAATAGCATATCTAGAAGTTATTCTTAGTATGATGATGAGGATGGATGAATGTTAGCAATTGAAAAGTAAGTTATTCAATTTCAATTATTGCAATGCATTATGAATTGTACAAGTGAGTATGGTTATGTTGATGCAAATGATAAAGCGCTTAAATGATAATATGCGTGTTTATATTCATGTTGTGTTGTGCTTATAAACATATCCATGACCGATGTGGAATTGAAATAGGATGAAACTTGTAGTTCATTCATGTCACTTGCATTTGCGCATTCATTACAGAAGAGGCAACCCATGTTGATGTGGGCCTCTGTACTCACACGTAGTAAGTACAAAAGTCCTACCTCGTAGTCCCATCTACGGACGGGAGCGAGTCAGTAAGAGTAGGCTCCGCCACGGGATGGTTGGGAATGAGAGGGTGTACGTTGACAGGTGTGCACTCACATATACCGGTATAAGCTAAAAGGTTGCATTTTGAGCATGAAAGCATAAAAGCATTGCATTGCATTGTGTTACAAATGATAAATATTAATTGATGAGAATGGAAAGGACAGGTTGAGGATTGAGGCGTGGACTCATCTAGAAATGATTAGTGAGGCATGGGTAAGATTTAGTTATGTTTTCGAGTCGGTTGTGGTAAGTGGAGTTAGTTACTGCTTCTTTTACTGGTTGATTTCCATTTAGTAATGGCTATATTAAATTCTAGATTAAAAGTAATTCAGTTGAATTCATTACTTTTTATTATTATTACTGTTGCACTTTGCTGAGTCTTGGACTCACGCTTGTTTGCTTTCTGTTTTAGGTACCTTGAAGCTGACTCGCCGGGATGGGAGTAGAGCACGTGCATGACTTCGGTCACCTACAACCCATTTAATTATTTCGTTAAGTTTGGTTGTAACTAATGTGATTGTATTGTGTTGTTCGTCGTTGCGTAGGTGTTTAATTGCCAGTTGGATATATGATTGATTATCTAAGGACCTGCTAGAATGTTTCATTCTATTTTGAGTGATTGATATATCATATAACTGCTATTGTTCTTTTGTCTGCTGAGTGGATGCCCTCTGTTCTAGAGAGGTCATGCCGAAATTTAGTAAATTTCGGTGGCTTAGTTTTAAGCTGGTTTAGAGAGTTTCAAGGTCGGTTTCAATCTTTTAGTAGAGCTAAAAGGTTGAGTGACTCGTTTGTTGAGTTCTCAATTCAATTGGACTCCTTTGTTGAGTTTTTATTTCTTGGGTCTTGTTGGGGACACTCGGGACATGTATGGTTCCGGGGTGTTGTGAGCGTCATTTAGGGTCTTTTGGTAGCATTCGCGGTGCGTTTGGCACCGGGGTGTTACAGGTGAGAACACAGATAGCTAGCACTGGTTCCTATGGAATGTCAAAGCCGGTGTCGTTGATCAGTGGCCTGGAGTGTGTGTCATACACAATTGGCATCCTGGGCTTTTGAGGGCAATCGTTTAGTGGCAGCCAGGTGTGGACGAGGCTCATCCATGGCCTAATCTGTGTAGTAGGTGGTGCAAGCGCCACATAGGCGTCAACTTCTACAAGTAGTTCAGGAACAAGGAGTTAACATAGCTTTTCAAGTGGTTGTGTGACTAGAACCAGCAAAGGAAGTTCGATGCACTCTGGAAGAAGTTGGATGAGCTGACATCGTGGCACACAGTGGAGGCAACGAAGAGGGCAGCCCCTGCCATAGGGGAGGCCCTAGTTGCGGTGGAGTTACCACTGACCCTCCCCAGCTCGTTCGTAGGAATGGAAGGGCCACGAAATGCTTCTCCAAATGGATAGAGCACGAGCCTAGGGAGAAATGGGCTCTGCTTTACAACACCGATGGTGCGAGGTATGGGGTCATGGCAACAAACCATGCGGAGGTTTACAATTGGGTGATGTGTGGGTTGAGACCCATTCCCTTAATTGCTATAGTAGAAGGTGTTCTTCATAGCATCACGAAGTACTTCGTCGATCGCCATGCAAGGGCATTCACGCGTATGAATGATCCTGCTATGAAGTACTCGGAGATGATTTCTGCATACATGGAGGACAAAGGCAAGAATGGGGAGATGCTTGCAGCAATGAAGATGGGAATGATCTCAAGGCGCTTTTGCAATGGTGGAGCCAAAGGTATTTCAGGGTATGCGAACAAGCTGACCACCCTTCTGCTACAGGTTTCTCTACGAGATTTTATAGGGTAATGATGCTGTCCGATCAGTATGAAGAGCATATTAAGGTTAGTTATTTTCTATTTGTTCACCCTACTAATCTTTTTAGCGTTATCCATAAGTTCACTAATTCGTGTGCCCGTCTTGCGTGTTAGTCATTTTCATAGGATGAAGAGTTGCTGAATAAAGATATCCTAGAATTCGTGGCGATGTTTATGCTCTTCGGCGATGGTGTGATGCCTGATTCACGCAGAAGACGCAGAAGAGGATCAAACTGGAGGGGTAGAGGTGCTCCTAGTACTGTTGCAGTAGAAAGTTCAAGAAGAAGTTCAACCACCAAAGAAGGGTGCTTTGCTCCTAACTACACAAATGACGATGACGATCTCATGCCACCTAGACCTTGAAGTTCAAGCACTACCACAACAGGCCGTTCAAAAACTACTACATCAAGCCGTTTAAGAAACAATGCAAGAGGACGTTCAACCAACACTGAAGGAGGGCTAGCTCCTAACCATACAAATGACGATGATGATGACAATTTTATACCACCTAGGCCACAAACCTTGCGTCCTCGAGTCCTTCGAATCCTGACGATGATATTACATTAAGCCTTATCAGGTATCCAGACAAAATACCCCGTCAAGAACCAATAGATAACTATTATTATTTTTATACTAGCGGCCTATTCCGACAACCATGGCCATAGAATGTATGGTTTTGTGACTTAGTCCTTCACCAGAGGCATGTACCTATGGAGGAATATGTTGTATCCTAGTTTTACGAATTCTCTAAGGCATATATGTTCCCATGTTGTATCCTGTTTTATGAATTCCCTAAGGCACGCACTTATGTTCTATCCCAGTTTGTGACTTAGTCTTGCACTTTGTAATATCAATTTCATGTTTTATTCAATATTTTCAATATTTTAGTATGATTTGTCGTCAAATTTGGGAAGGGTTGCACACCGAAAGAGAATGACGAACAACTAATTTTGATTTTTTGTCAAGAAAATTTAACTCACAAATAATTTTATCATATACTACATGAATTATGACTGACACATATGAATTTTTCCGAATTTATTGAATCCTAGTTTGAACTGTAAAATTCTAGCAACTGCCGCCAATATTTTTTTGGGGGGGGAGGGGCTAGTCGCAATTTGGAAGTGCGACAGGTGGCTACTACTGTTATTTTTTCGGTGTATTTTGCAAAAAAAGACCCCTTAATTCCGTAAATTCGACCTGGACGCCGGTTCTTTCAACCCGGAAGATTCTAAAATCGCGAACAAGTCCTTCCACCAGTTATTTTGCAAAAAGACCCGTAGTTCACAAATTCGACATGAGTGCCAGTTTTTTCCAGCCAATTTAAAAAAAACACCGCCGAGAAAAACAAAATTGCATTTTTTGCCAGAAAAAATTCGGTCAAATTTTTTCACCGGGCTCAGCATCACGCGCCTCTCTCTCTAGTAGGTACCTATTCCTAAAAGATTTCTTAAGCTCGCTCTATCCCTGTAACAATTCTAATGCAAATCAGCAGTAGGTGAGTCCTGAAACTTGTGTTTTGTTTCCTCTCCTCCAGGGACCAAGGTGGCTTTGCAACAGGAGCGATAGTAGTCTAGTACACTATAATTACAAAACAATTACCTGAGCTTTGCCCTGTTCTATGCTTGTATGCATGGTTCTAATGGATTACCCTTCGTCTATTCTGTGAAGAGCATTTTTTGTCCGATAAGTCATGCTGCATGCACTGTCTTTCCATGGATAAACTTTTGTAGTAGGAATCTTCAATAACGCTCGGCATCGATTGGCGCGGGTGCCTTCGCAGAATTAAATGGTTCAATGTGACACGTCGGGGAGCCGGAGCCACGGGAGACGACGCGTTGGATGGTGACGTGTACGGACGCTTAGGCCATTCTCAGTGCATAGTTTCATTTTCCAGATTCCAAGAGTGCCACATCAGATTTTGTCTAGGTAACTGTGTATCTCAGGTTTCATCTAGATGAAACTCTCACCTCCCATGAAACTCTCTCTATCTCTCTCTTCATAATTACCTTGTCATGTCACCAAACACGATGATATGTCATGTCATTTAATGAGAATGAAACTCCCACTGAGAATAGCCTTACCCAGCTGTTTGTCCAACGTGTTTAGTAGGGATGGCAGTTTTACCCATGGGTTCGGGTGTCTACAGGTACCCGACCTGATAAGTGTGGGCATGGACAACACTTGAGACCCGTGGGTTTTCGGGTTCGAACACCTGATAAGGTCATAGGATGGATATGGATATTAATTTGTACCCATGGGTACACAATGGGTATCCCATGATATATGGACCCCAATTTTCAGTGATACAAAATATCTTGTCCGAGTGTCCGTAGCCATTCTGTGGTTCGAGTGTCCGTGCCCCCCTCGCGTCCTTTCCTTTTCCGATTTTGCACCCCGAATCCCCGACGCCAAATCGTCTGTGCTCCTAACCCTAACTCTGCACCCAGCCCCCTCCTTCGCCTCCTGCATAGCTGCGCCTCCGTTCCCTCTTCGCACTCCGGCCGCCGCCCCCGAAGCTCCTCCGTTCCCGCTGCACCCACCGGCCGCCTCCCTCGAAGCTCCTCCATTCCCGCTGCGCCCGCCGGCCCCCCCACCATCCGGGAGAGGGGAAGGACAACGCAACGCAGATTAAAAGAGGTACTACACTTAGATTATAGATTTCAACACGTCTCTCAATATTAGCAAGGACTGCTTAAGGGTAGCAGCTCATTAAGGGATGCAGTGGATCTGATCTATCTTAGGGCCAACTGATATCTTGTGATGATGGTAAAGTAATGTGAGGGCTTAGTTGTTTCTCCGTGTTATTTTTTCTTTGCCTCATTTGTGATTTGTGAGAAAAACTTGTGGTTAGCTGATCTATGGCTGGTAGAATATGTTGATTTGGGCAAATGTTCTGAATCTATTGATTTGGGCGAATCTTCTGGATATACATGTTCATGCAATTTTTTACAATCAATATCCTGTGCCCTGATGTATGACAAGTTAATTTGTGAAAATCATTTCCCATCAGAAACAAGATCATGACGGATGATGTAATGCAACTGTGTTGTTTTTCATCGCTGACCTGGTTTATTTAGTGCCACCTGTTCTCAACCTAATTTATGAAAACCTTTTATGTCTGGAGTAACATAAGGGAATCCTAGACAGTTAGCCTGACTTGATGTATGAAACTAGATTAATACATCCAAATAGAGTGGCTAGATTTGAGCTGTTCATGATTGAATCCATATATCAGAAGAACATTAGAATTTCCGTCACTATTAGGTTTCATGTTTTGGAGACCAGAGGGAATATACCATATTCTACAAAATCCTAATTTCGAAATAGAAGAACTCGCTTTGCTTGATGCTGGATTATGATGAGCTAGCTTAGTGGCTCTACTGGACAGGGTCTCTACTATCTTTAGAGTTCCATACATTACAGTCTCTCTAGGCAACATTTTTGTCATGCCAGCCATCTTTGGCAGGAGATCCATAACTAAAACACTACCAAAAACAACAAAGAGAAGATGCTAAATAAGATTCATATGACAAAGCTGCCACCATATGTTGCAGGTGCTAAACTACTAATTGACAGCACATAGATTCTTTTCCAGGAACAGACAGAAGGCAGATGTAACTGTGTTGTCCCAATGTGGCACTTAGCAAATCAATCTTTCACATTTACCTTTTGCATTTACTATCCATTTTTCACATTCCCTTTTCAGATTTTACCCATTTTTCACATTTTTTCAGTTGTACTTGTTTTCTACATGGTAAAAGGCTGGCTGCTTAACCAGCTACTTGCCTTACAAAGAAATTGGCTAAATGAATTATCAGCCTTAACTTAATTTTATCTTGTCACACCAATATATATATATCTCACACCAACTTTCCACCCATATCTCCCATACTTGTATCCAATATCTCCTCTGTTCTACAAAACATAGCACTGCTTTATTATATCTCATGCACTGTCTGAATATCTCCTGTGCCATCTTACACCAAACAATCAGGCAAAAGATTCAGAATTCAGAATAACTTATTGCCAGCAAATATGACCTAAAAATGTTAGGGGCACATATTTAGGTCATTTAAGTTTTATCTTCTGGTCCTCGCAAATTATAAAGAGAAGTGTATCTTATGGTGACGCTATCCCATTTTTTAGCATTTGTAGTTTTGGGATTTTGTTTATTTTCAGGTGCTTTTGGGCCACTTGCCCCTGTTTTTATACTAAAGATCCACACATGATACTGTGCAACTTACAGGTGTTTCATGTATGTTTCTCATGATTTTTTGCAAATTCTTTGAATGGCGTCTCTGAGTAACAGTTCCTCACAGGCAGCGTAGAGCTCAGCCATAGGTCAACCTCAAAATGAAGCTAATCAAGTATCACAATCACAAGGTACCGACACTCAGACATTGGATGCACATGCTCAAACTGATAGTAAGAGAAAACTTAGATCTGTAGTATGGAATGAGTTTGAGCAAGTACAGATAGATGGGAAATGGAAAGCTGTATGTAAGTATTGTCACAGTAAACTTTGTGGATGTAACATCCCAAAATTTGGCCATTTTAAATTTCATAATTTAATTTGAATTTTTGAGAATTTTTGCAATTTATTTGGATTTAATTGGAATTTCTGGAATTTAACTCTTCTTTGGAAATTAATTGAATAATGATTAAGTTTCTGTAAAATATAAATGGAAATATTTTATTTGAGTCCAAAATGTTCCAAAATATTTTCTGGAATTTTTCTAGAATTTTTCTGATATTTTAAAGGACTCAAATGATTTAAATAAATTTTTTGGAATTATTTTTATTCGAAAAACCAAGAAAAGTCGATGAATACTGTTGGGCCGGCCATTATTGTGCTGCTGCCAAGCCCACGTCGCGCGAACCCTAACGCTGCTGTCTCTCAACCGCCCGATCCACATTGGACGGCTGAGGATCGCCTGTGCCGCTTCGCCGCACCAGGCCGTTCAATCGTCACCACGTGGACGTTCCGGATGCATCCACGTCGCCCGAGCGTTTTCGTCGCCACCGTCGTCCCCGGTGAGTAACCGCCGCGTTAATGCGACGTTTGGGCATGCACGCCGAGGCTATAAAGCACCTAGAGCATCCCGCCGGAGAGCCCTTCGGTTTGCGCATCATTTGCCCCACTTCACACCTCCCGAGACTCGCCGTAGAGCCCTCACGACCTCACCGTAGTACCGAAGTGTCTCTGCCGTGTTTGCGCCGCCTCCAGTTTGTCTCCGCCGACGTTGAGGCCACCGGAGTGACCCTCGCACCAAGACGCGTTCATGGAGCCACTTCTTGTCGCCGGAGCAGTACTGGAACGCCTTCGCCGACATCGTCTTCCTCAACTCCGGCCACCTCTTCTCGTCGCGCCAACGCCAGAACTCACAAGCTTCATCAGCCATCGGATTTGCATCCAACGATTGAGGTGAGTCCACGTAGTCTTTACAGTAATTCAACTGGGTTAGATGAGGACCATTGGATTTAGATCTAGTGCTCCGGATTCCGCCACGTAGTCACGGTAACAGTAAACTCCATTATCATTTCTTATCCGTTAGATCTAATCAACGGACTAGATTGCATAGTGTATAAACGTGTTGATTCATGTTGACTGTGAGACCCCATTCCGAGGAACAGGAAACTCCATGTGATTACCGTACTAGTCCCTGGATCAGTAGCTAGCACTCACATGTTTACAACATTCATATCACAACCAAAAGCCAAGCTTAATTTCACAGCTTGCCATAGAGCTAATTATATAGAGCAATAATTACAAGCGAAATAAAATAGCAGAAGTTACTGGATAGCTTAAGATCCAAAAGCCTGGTAGCATGCCCTACCGAACCCCACAGGCATCTGACTAGGCAAAAGCCCTAGGAGAAATCATCGTCGAACTCCCCGAGAACTACTTGAAAGAACGCATCTTCTGGCACATCGCAAGGACTTTCTTCTGAACAAAGAAGATAGCAAGGATGAGTACAGATGTACTCAGCAAGACTTTATAGCAAATGCAAATAATAGTCATGCAGGCTATTTCAAAGGAACAGGCTCTAAGTTATTTTGCATTTTGCAGAAAGAATTTAAACATATGACATAATAGATTACAATTCGCATTTTTATGAAACAGCATGAGATTTGTATAACCACCAGAAGATAAATGTGTTCCATGACTTAGCATCCCAAATGGCGAAAATCCACATAAGTCGATCCTTTGACTTAAACAAATGGTTATCAAAACAGAACCAACCCATTTTATAAAAATGCAAAACTCTAACATTGGAATGACTTCACCAAGTGCCCATAATCATGGTAGCGCTAATCGATTAGATTTACACTCAGTAGAGTTGTGCAGACTTTACCCACAAGGAATGAAACACCTTTTTGCTAGGCCGTCGACACACTTCCTTAGGTGTGCTTAAGCAAAGCGATCATCTGAAACGTTACATTGTTCAGACATGACTTTGATCCAGCCCGGGATGTTAACCCCTGCCATAGAACTAGAAACACACACTCAAGCCGTGGATCCACCTTCATACACAACACAATGTTTCTAAACATAGCAGGGCGTACACCGCTGCACGGTGGAAACCCTTCAGCGCACCTAACAGAAATGCACGCTACTAGCTCCTGCCTACCAATGAACAAAGCCATGTCCAAACAACTTAATAGGCTAAGGCTACCCCATAAATACACTACTAGAAATCCGGGCTTTTGCCACGAAACTTTTTACAACACCATAAATTTTGTTGCATTAGAGTGGTGTTATTGCCTCGATTTGGAAAATTGTGGCAATACGTTCAATATATTACCACGATTTAATGTGCGTTGTGATATTGTGCACTGTCATGGCAAAAGGTTGGTCGTATTGCAACAAAAAATAAAATCGTTGCATTAAATAAGATTTTATTGCCACGGATAAATGTTGTTCTTTGTAATATTGTTTTTGTGGCAAATTTTAATTTTATAGCAATGATTTATTTTCATTGCAATAACCTGCGTGGGCCTTCTCGGTCGGGAAAAAGCAAGGAGATAGACACCGGTGTGATCCAAATTTCCAGTCGTCTCCAACAAACGCTAGCTGGCTTGGCTGTTTAGCTCTCTCGAGCCGCGTCTTCTCTCCTGCTCTTCCACGCACGCACAATTCTGAGTCGTCCCTTCTCCCTCTGTCTTCACCGCACCGCGCCCCTGCCCGGTTGAATCGGCGAGCCGCCGCGCCCCTACGCGCTCCAACCGGCCATCCCCTGCTCCAATCGCCGCCGCCCTCCCGCCACCGCCTGGTCCTCCTGCCGCCACCCGGTCCTCCCACCACAGCCCTCCCGCCGCCGCTCGGGCCTCCCACCGTCGCCCTCCCCCTCCACTGGCCCCGTCACGCCCTCGGGACGGCGCTGGGCCTCCCGCCGCCGCTTCGGGCCTCCGTCGTCGCCCTCCCCGCCAGTCAGGTCTCCCCCGACGCCGCCGCCCCGCCCCCGATGGACTTCACCTCGCTCGAGCTCTGCTCCAGATCCGTGACCTCCCCTCCGGTCGGCTCGCCAAGTAGCTGCCCTCGTCCTCCAACGCGGCAACCCCGCCAGATCCGAGCACCTCCCCTCCGGCCATCCACCCACCGGGCTCCTCCCCTCCGGTCGTCCCCAAGGTTAGCATTTCCCAGATTTAGCCATGTTCGGAGAATCAGTAATGGTGTGTTTTCTGCCATGTGTGGATGTATGGTGCGAGAGGAGGAAGGAACCGCATATGTCTCATCACTAGTTTAGTTGCTTCTCATCATGCTGCTTAGGGTTTCAATTGCTTTCTTGGTATGCTCTCTATTCAGTAAAGCTGGAACATGATATTCCATTTCGGTATTTTAGGATATACTTCAGAAAATTCCAGTAGAAAATGAATTAGTTCACAGTATATCACTTGAGTAACGCATATACAATATTGGACTTGGTGTTTTTACAATTGATTACTAGCTGAATTCACCTGCTATACTGCTTGGAGAGTAGGTAATTTTGTTAAACTTATTGTTTAGAATAGAGAACTATCGAGTTAGCTTTTGCTTGGAGAGTATTAGTTCCTCATCAGTCCACTCAACAATTTTACCTGAATAAAATCATGATCATATTTAACCTGAATGATTATTAAAACAACAAAGCAAAATTCCACAATAGTACTACTTACCATTTTCAGTGAGACGCTGGAGCCTCATCAAGTATCTCTACCAATAGAACCACCTCAGTACTACGAGTTTGGAAGCGCTTGCCATCTGCTCCAAGAACAAGGTCAAACCCAACATGATGCACTTTTGGAAAGTTCTTTTCTTTTTGATCTAGGAGCCAACCAGCCATCCTGGCAGCCTGTAATAGAATAGCACAAAAGATTCACTAAAAGCCCATTGAGGGAATAAATATCTATATTGGTTCTCTTCATTTAAAAAAATTATTAGTACAAAGATTACAATAACATGTATTGAGTAAGATAAATGCCTCTTTGAGCTTACAATGAAAAACATATCAAAATGCTGCTATTGGCCAACTTCTGTTACATATATTATCCATTCTGCTTTCTTGACATTAAGCCAATACCTCCATAAAAGCAGAGACAAAAAAGGTTAAAATTCACAAAATCTATAGCTGTGACAAAATAGACTACATCAACTATAAAAATATATCATATCAATTATTATTTAGCAACTAACCAAAGAGCAGCTATGTATGTTGATGCATAGTTGAAGCCACCATCCCTTACTATGCATCCACCATCTCTTTTAACCACTATCAAAGGGATTTGATGACCTTTGATGAATATTACCCGAGCAGTCTCACAAAATTCAAGTTTTCTTAGTCTTCCAATTGCCAAATATTGAAAAGTCAGCTTAGCCCAAAATAGTTTAACGAGCTCGAAAAATTAGGCCCAAGTGTTCGATTGCTTTGGATTAAGAGCAAAATCTCTCCATAAGTAAGTTATGAATTTAATTCTTGAAATTTCTTCTTTCAACTATATTTAAATCAAATGCTGCTAATTGCCTAATTCCCTTTGGTCCTTCACTTGATTGTCTCCTTCTATAGATTGGGTTGAGGTGGTTCCTGTCATACTGATGGTTATTCATTTGCTAAGGTGAGGTCCTCTTCTTCCTGTCATCCTGATTGTTAGTAAGTTATGGGATCATTCAAGCAAGATAGGTGATGAGACTCATGATTTAATTTAGATACGGTTACTATAATGTATTGCAGTTACCATATATGCCAGAGCTTAGCTAGTGATTGCTTAAATGGATTAACCACCAATTGTCTCTTCTTGATTCTATACATTAAGATTGTGAGCTCTGCTTAAATGGATTAACTGTCAATTGTCTCTTCTTGTTTCTATACATTAAGATTGTAAGCTCTGGTGTTGAATTGGTAGGAGTTTTGAGTTTAAGACTACTATATTTTGGTTTCTACCTTTGTTCTAGCTTCTAGTTTTAGGTATTAAAGTTGCAAACCCTAACAGTAATAAGAAGAGTTCTTTTCTTGTTCAATTTTTTCCCTTTTGTGCTGTTCTAGCAATTTCTATAAAACCAATAACTTTTTATTTCTTGTGACCACTTCTAGTGATCAAGACTTTAGTTTGTTTTCTATCTGGAGTTTTTTTATATGAAGCTTTTATTTATTTGTCTTCTCATGTCAACTTAAAAACTTCTTGTTGGTATCTTGGATGAGAAAGTATTCCTTGATCACATTTACTATTGCTTGTAGTTCAATTTCCTCCTGCTTCATAGAGTACATGTTGTCCATCTTAACAGTGACATCATTCTCACATTTTTGTCAAGAGAATATCCTGGATCTCAGAGGGATTTACCATGTCTACTCATGATATTCTTCAATTTATCTCGAGAAATCTTGACCCTTTCTAACTCAACCATTGCTTGGCTGAAAGATAACTTATGTTGTTCCTACAGTTTGGTAATTGCAATAACATGTTTTAAAGGATGCTATATGCTACTCTGAATAAATGTGTGAACTCCAAAGCAATTTTAATTATTATGGGGTTGATATCACAGTGGTTTCAGCTTGTTATCTCTTTATGCATATGTTTTAGTTGTGAAGAGCCTTATGCTAGGTTAAGAATATTAGAATTGGCGAAAAAAGCACATTATTCTTTCTCTATATGATCAAACATAATAATACATTTTCATTATCAAACTATCAAGTGTAATGTATTTATGCTAAACTGAGTGATATACATCAATTTCATAAACTACCTGACAATAACCAAGTAGTGTATATCATATGCTTCTTGCAGGAACTGAGTGGAAGAAGATGGTACTAAAACTGAGCTAGAGAAGTCCTTGCAGGAACTGGAGGAAGAGAAGATGGTATTAACCGGTACCATTTTTCATTTATTAAACCATTCTGGAAATGTAATAATGTAGGATTTATAACTTCATTAGGTGCTCTTTAGCTAGCCTTGGACACGGCCTCAGTTTTGTGCGAATATTCTCATAAACTTTATCCTAGATTGGATTTATGTAAATATCTTAATCCTAGATGATGTGTGGATGTATGAATGCTACATAAACTACCTGACAATGACCAAGTAGTGTATATCATATGCTTCTTGCAGGAACTGAGTGGAAGAAGATGGTACTAAAACTGAGCTAGAGAAGTCCTTGCGGGAACTGGAGGAAGAGAAGATGTTATTAACCGGTACCATTTTTCATTTATTAAACCATTCTGGAAATGTAATAATGTAGGATTTATAACTTCATTAGATGCTCTTTAGCTAGCCTTGGACACGGCCTCAGTTTTGTGCGAATATTCCCATAAACTTCAGTCGCATACTCTCTCCATCCTTGTGAATGATTGTCCTGGTGTCCTCAACATTGTAACAGGGGTCTTTGCTCGCAGGGGCTACAATATACATGTTTTTTTAATAAAAAAGTTATGTTTCTTGTTATGTTGTGCCAGACTAGATGTTAATGAGATCATACTCTTGGCGAGCCTTCTTTGTTGGCTCACCGAAAAACAGTATTTCACGCATTACAACTGTTGTTCCCGAACTACTGAATCCATTGAGAAGTTAGTTCAGCAGCTTTACAAGCTTGTTGATGTACATGAGGTAAGCACAACCATTTGGGGTAGCAAATATATTGAGTTAGTGCAAAACAGGCTATCATTTTTTTGTTCGGTTCAGAAGCAGCAGATAAGCACTTAAAGTTAATCAACATGTCAATTTCATGCTTAAGTGATGCAACCATTGTTTCCTTCGTTTATTCATTCCTTGCATGCTTTGGTAAGATCAACTAAGTAATTGTTTAGTTTAACTTGAGCTCATGGGCTTTGTCGAGTCCTTTCATCTAATCTGCTAGTATTTACAATATAGCAGCCTATAAAATTTCATTTTGGATTTGTTTGTGCTCAAAATAATAAACCATGCTTTTATTCAACAGGAGGATACAATGTGAGCGGAGCGTCTGGTCTCATGGCATAGTCAACTCAAGCAAGTCTACAATGTGGAACAACCTATTCTCAAGTCACTAGTCAATAGATTAGTTCTGTTATCGCAATCTTAGTTGAGAAATTTATAGTTTTCGTTCAGAGATTACTATGAAATTATTCTATTATTGGTCTCTTTTGCTTGATGTTTGTACATACTGAAAAGATTGTTACAAATGCTCTTATATATGATTTGATGGTTATAATTGATATTTCTGTTCATGCAATTTCTAATTTGAGTACATTTCTTTTGCAACAACGGTATACAAGCAAATATTATTGCAATATGCATTGATGCCTCGTTGCGAAAAAATGAATTGCTACAGATATAGATCGTTGTTATAATTTATTGCAACGAAGTTATTTAATTGCAATATATTATATTGCCACGAAAATTATTTCGTTACGATCTCACTTATTGCCATGGATTGGTTTTTGCTGCAACTACAGTTTAATGCAATGCCTAAACGCGTGGCAATAGAGGCCTCTATTGCCACGGCAATAAAAAATATTGCCACGGTATTAAGGTCATTGCGACTACTATCTAATGCAACGCATGAGAGCGTGGCAATAGAGACTAGTATTGCCACGGCAATTGAGACTATTGCCACGTCAAACCGTCATTGCAACTACAGACTAATGCAACACATATTTCCGTTGCAATTAGCATTACAATTGCAACAAAACGTAAATCGTGGCCCAAACTTTGGACCACGCAATTAATAGCCACGCCTGCCAACGATAGTGACATTGTGGCTATTGGTACATATTGCAACGAAATAGGCCCTATTGCAACGATTTCTCACCGTTGCAAAAGCTCGGAATTCTAGTAGTGTATAGCCCTCGTGGTTGCACGAAAATTCTTGGATCGATAGCGTTCCATTGCTCGGTCCTTAATCCGACACGGGCGACACTTCACCCTATACTACGTGCAAAGCCCTTATTGCACAACCGGCTATTGCCAAATAGTCGCCCGCACCGTAACCATAGTTTTCGGGTTTTCAGGTTTTTAACCAACATACCAATGACCTTTACTAGAGTAATAACCAGTTGTGAAATCATTTTAGAAACATCATGACGATCTAAGGCAAAACTAAGCAGTTGTGATATTTTAGCGATTATACCCGAACTGACATTAACTATGTCTAAGCATACTAAGGTTCACAAGGTTCACAGGATCAATCGGATTAAGGAAAACCATAAATTCCAAGGATAGTTACTAACCTTATCCAAAATAGCAGTTTTTATGGTGAATTATCCGGATGCACTATACAGTTGCAAAAACAACATATGGTAGGTGAATTAGTAGGTTCAACATGGTCAATGGAATGCTTGCCTTGCTCTTCTTCAGAAATGCCAACTTCTGGATCGGCAACTGCCTCCTCCTCCTCGAGGGTATCTGTGTCTACACGTCGCAGTCGAAAGAACCAAATGGCAATTATAAACTGGCAAAGAAAGAGCGAAAGGAAATAAATAGGAAAGCGAATAAAAACCGTTGCACGAGAACCAGGGTTGTCTTCTTATGAATCCTTTAATTTCCCTTTTTGAATTCAAGATGCTAAAAGTGCTTAGATTAATACAATTATTCATTAGTTGCAAGGTGTATTGATTTTACTGCTCTCAGCATGCATTCTGAAACCTTATTACTTATGGATTTTGCTTTAGTAGGATTTAGAGCCAAAGCAAGACAAAGTAAGATTATTTCCTTCGATTATTGCAGAGCATATCTTAGGGATCAATTCTGGGCTATTCTTTACAAAATTCGAGTTTAGATGAATGGCTTTGTGTTTCAATTAAAAGTCGTAAATGATCATATAAGTTCATGGGTGATTTGTTCTTTTACCTTAAATTGATTTCACTTAGAATTAGTTTTGCACAAGTTAGATCTTATAATTTAGGCTACTGGCTTAGTTTACAAATATTTGAGAAGGTTCTGGTGATACAAATGACTTAACTACAGTTCGTTCATTCTTATTACGGCCTCCAACACGTGAATACTTAGGGTTATTAAGCTATCGAAATTAATAGACAAAACATGATGGAATGAGATTATCTTTTCCTATTTGGGTAGTCTATACTTTGGAGAGCACCACTGATTTAATTTCATAAGTTTTACAGTTTAGACGAGACTTTATATTCATCGTTGAAAAGGCTTATATGGTATTGTAAAGTTTACGTTTACAAAATCGGCAAGAACGCGAAGTGGAAGGTTAACACTTAAGGGTTTTAGGTTGATAAGATTAATATGCAAACCTTAACGAAATAAAACTCTTTTTACAGAATATGATAGTATAAACTTTGCACAATGTTTCTAGACTGATTTTAGTATTTGGACAAGCTATTTTATCTACCACTGAAATAGCCTAAATGATCATATTGTTAACATCAAAATCGGCCAAGATTCAACTTAGTTCCCAACTACACTATGCATGATTCTGGATTCCTTTTCAACCCATACTTAATCCCAGAAGTTTATATTATCCACATTTGCTGAAATCCATTTATTTCTCTTGTAGCATTTTATTTTATACTCATTCTCTTTTTAGCCGAATTAAATATGGATTTATTTGACAAGTAAACTAACTTTAAGTATAAGTGTTTTACCAATTTGAACTCATTTCAGAACAAGTATTTCAAAGATGTTTGATTTTATTTATTTTGGCGAAATCCAAATTAATCTTTTCTTAGCACACAATTACCTATTTCGGTATTTTCGTCTTAAATATTCTCACCAAAACTCTTTCAAGAATTTTTTTGCATATTCTGGAACTATTGGATTTTATATGACTTTAGGAATTTATTTTGCTAAACTTTGAATAGTATTACCAAACATTATGACTATTTGAATTTAACTCAGGCTTTAGATTCCAGTTTTAAACCCAGAATACGCTTTACTGATCAGAAAATGCATTCATACACGCGCACAGAGCTGAGTTCGAAAACTCCCTGAGACTGATAGATCGGGCCCAGACGTCAGTGACTCAAAACAGGGGCTACGGTTTCTACCTTGCCGCCAGCGAATCGGCACCAGAGCGGCGGAATGGGTAACACCTACGGCTTCAGTGCGACGAGACGAAGACGGTGGTGGTACTGATTCAACCTGGGATGGCCGGGAAAGTGGTTGTCACCGGTGAGGGGCGGCGGAGCCACGGGCGAGTACGAGCGACTCACCGCCGGTGATCCATTCCACAAAACAGACACTCGGCAAGCATCAGTGAAGGTAGGGGATGCGATTTCACCTTGGGTTCGGGTTGGAAGCGAACTGGAATGAGCTGCCGTCGGTGCGCCGAAGCCGAAGAAGAAGGGTCCCCCGGCGACGCCGATCCGCGCGGAATGGGCTGAAATAAAGCAAAGAGACGAACTCAGGAGGGCTTAAGGATGCTCCAGACCAACCGATTCGAGGTACCTCTCACCCAATCACGGGAATTCCATTCTCTCCCCCTTCTTCTGTTCTTTGGTGAGGAATGGCGAAAAGGAGGAGAAAAGCAGTGCTGGCTCAATGAGGAGTTGATAGTGGCTCAGAAGTCTCTAGGCGATGCACTATGGCCTTTTGTAGTGAACCAACCGAGAAGCTCCCGAGTGTAACGCCTACACAGCCTCTCTCGGAAGTCACGGGCGAGTGCGCTGCGTCTGGGGACCTCGGGCCTTGGCGAGGCAGTGTACGCCGCTGGTGCATGCCATGACACCGCTGAGTGACTTGGGAGGAGTTCCGGTACGACAGCAGGCGAGAGATACAACGAGACCAGAGAGAGCGAGTGAGAGCAGCTCGCTCGTGGAAGAAAGAGAACCAGAGAGGAGCGATCGGAGAAGAGTCTGACCGGTGGGACTGGACCCACATGGCAGTGAAGGCAAGAGATCCACTTAAGGATGGATTTGGTCAAATGCACTTAACTAGCATTAATTTCGCCCACTAAGCTTTGTCAGCAATTTTTCATATTTTTTTCACACTCTCTCCTGGCAATAGACCAGCTCCTGATGAAAACTGGGGCCAAAATATTTAGTATAAACTTTACTAGAATTCTGATATGACATAGTGCACGGAATTTCTATTTCTGTGTTTGAATTACCAGACGATTCAAATCTTTTGTATAATTTTTGAAACTTTGTTTTTAAAATTAATTTGGGACAAGGATACTTAGATAAAATTTTCAGCTCAAGATATTGCTCCAGTAATTTATAAAAATTCTGACATTCTATTTTTCGGCTTTTGTTGCTTTCTGTTTTTCGAATTATTTGAAGACTTATCCCATTTGATAACTTCCTGAGATTTTTACCAATGGTAAATACTGTATCAAAGGTGACTGGGTAAATTTTTCAGCTGAAGATAAGCTCTAGATATTTTTCCACAAAACCGAAAGTTGTACTGTTTCTAGTCAACTGATCACTTTTTCATTTTTAACATTCAAATTGATATTTGTATCTTTTTATCAGTGTGTAAATTGATTTCTCCACCTATTTGGATTTAGAAGATAAATTATTCCCAATTTTTCTTTGGTTCTTTTACTTTCTCCCATTTCCTCTTATTGTCTTTGCAATGCAAAATCCAAAAAAATCAATTCAGGAAAATCAAAAATTCCACAAAACTAAAAAATACTCAAAATGCAAATTCATATTATAGCATTTCACTGTTTAAAATTTTCAGGATGTTACATTGACCGTTAGATCTAGATCCTATGGTAGTTGTGCCGCCGCGTGTCGCGCACCGGAGTAGCCACGTAGCCAGTCACGTTGCGTGACTTAGATTCAATCCTGGCCGTCGATTTTTGAATGGACGGATCAGATTGCGCCGCGCATCGGGCCAGTCCCGTGTCGACGCATGTGCGTAGAAACCGAGGAGCCAGCGCAGCCACCGCTCTGTCGACGTCACCGATTTGATCTCAGCCATCCGATCGGGATCCATCGGTTGATGTTGTGCCACGTGTCGACTCCGGGGTAATCAGATCCGAACTGTCGTGTCAATCGTGGCCGTTCATTTTAAATCGGACGAACGAGATTAGATCAAGCCTTCGGTTGATAATTCATCGCCGTGTGTCACGACCAGATCTGGCCATTGATTTTCAACCGGCGGTTGGGATGTTGCCACGTGTTAGCTCCGGATGGATTAGAACCGAAGCGTTGGATTGGATCTAACCATTCATTTTGAATTGAATGGATGAGATTAGATCGGGTTTTCGGTTAATGATTTTGCGCCACGCGTCGCGTTCGGATCGTGCCACGTGTCATGCTGACGTCATCAGTGGGACCCACATGTCAGCCGTGGCACTGTAGATGCTGACGTCATGCTTGCGCAATAATTCAATTTTCTTTAGAAAAATAATTTGGTGAAAATCAAATCCGGTGCTGACGTCATGCTGACATCATATTTCCGGATTTTCCGTATAAAAATAAATAAAGAAATTCGGTTTATTCTTTTTAATTGATTTTTAAAAACTTCAAATGATCATAACTTTTGCGTTTTAACTCCGATTTGAGTGATTCCAATTTCTAAAAATTTATAAAATTAAGATCTATTTATTGGTGAATTTTATGGAATTTTTAGAGTTGAGTTTACTCTCTAGAAATTGTATTTATTGTGTGTATATATGATTTGAGTAGACGTTGATTTGCCAGAGAGCTACGAGGGAGAATTTCCAACACAAGACTCAGCTCCGGATCAGGACCATCCACTATTTGAAGGCAAGTTGTGCTTTGACTATTTTGCTCCTAAGTTTTGAAAATATATTTTGATTCAAATTATGCATGCTAATTTAATTAAAAATGGATTTAAATAATTTGGGTGATTTAGTTAGATCAACCTATTTGTTATTGCCACCTTGTCACTAGTATTTGTATGCCATAATTTCATTTGATGCCCTAAGTTTGGTAATATTATTTGGTTGTTAATATTGTGCCAACACGGGAGGCTAGATCGTGATTAGTTGCTTAGTTTTGCTTATATCGTGAATAATCTTTTCAAATACAAAAACAACAATGACTAATGGAATAGTGAATGAATTTCGATAAAAGGTGGAATGTTGATGGTAATGATGTTGGAATGTAGAGACCTGTGTGGTCCTACAGGAAGGTTGATTTACAGATATGTGTTGCATCGTAAAATAACTTGGGTTGGGAAATGTTTTAGATTGGGGCAAGTGGACCGGGGCTGTATGTCAGAAAGAGCCTGTGTGACAAATGAGGTGGTTGTGAGCCAACATT
Source organism: Guadua angustifolia (assembly GCA_036346375.1). Taxonomy (NCBI): domain Eukaryota; kingdom Viridiplantae; phylum Streptophyta; class Magnoliopsida; order Poales; family Poaceae; genus Guadua; species Guadua angustifolia. The sequence goes on along the minus strand of CM070510.1, from coordinate 8,190,410 downwards.
TTGGGAAAAAGGAAGTCTTGCCTTGGTCACTCTAAGGACTTAACCTTGCAAGCCTTTGATCTGAGTCTTTCGTACAACCACATGGCTGGTATGGGACAGACCTAGTTGAGTATGACTCTGAAATCTTAGCATATGTGACCTCAGGTGGTTTTTGGTATGTGGATGTGGGAAGAAGGGTGTAGTGTTTACCATTGCGGTCTTACATCTCTTCAACGGTATGTGTTGGCCCTGTACTTCTGCTCTGTGAGAGAGAAGGGATAGTGGGAACTATATCGGGAGGTACGCGTGCGAGGATGGAAGTTTCGGAAAGACTTTGTTATGGTTACTCGCTTGAGTGGTGTTTAACTATATCGTGTGGGTAAAGTGTATAACCTTTGCAGAGTGTACAAACTATTCGAATAGCTGTGTTCACGGTATTGAACATTGCTCGGGGATTACAGTCAAGGGGTAGAGTTTTGAAAATAAAATGGGGTGGAAGGCTGTGGGCCAAGGTTAATGGTGAAAGTTGGCTAAGGACTGTGTGTTCAAAATTTTGTGGAAAACAATTGAGAACTTTATTATATTATTAAGGTTTTGTTGCTTTATATCTAAATAAACGGTAAGTTAAAGTATTGATGCAATGCAAAATAACCAATTGAGTCATTCCTTTGTAACAAGCCATGTATGTAGTAATAGAACTGCATTCTGTGCATGACTTGTTGAGTACACACCGTACTCACCCTTGCGGACAAAAATTTACCAGAGGAGTCTACACACGTATGGGAGGAGGAGATTGTTGATGAGCCAGAGAACTAGGGAACAAGCCTCGTCAAGGTGCCTATGGCAGGAGATGGATCATCACGACGTTTTTTTTTCCGCTGTTGAACTATTATTACTCTGATTATTGTAAGCCCTGTGTGGCAAACTATTGTAAGGAGACCATAAGGTCGTACAACTCGTTTATATACATGTTTGGAGTACTTTATTATTATTTCGCTGTGTATGATTGTGGTACTTTAACCCTGTTTAGCCTGTGTGCACTAGCGCGATCCTGGACTAGTGCAGAATACACAGAGTGTCCGGATTTGCAGATTCGGGGCACGACAGTGGAGAAACAAGTCATGGCATTTCTCACTTAAAGACTCATCAGAAATCTTGTCCTGCTAGGAATGCAATAGGCCCAAAACAACAAAAATTGAGGTTGACAAAGGGAGAGGAAGGGAGAGTGAATATAGAGAATTATATTTTTGACCAAGAAGTTGCTAGGAAAGAACTATCATTGATGATCTGTGTTCATGAGTACCCTTTGTCTATGGTTGATCATGAAGGTTTTCGAAAGTTCTGTTCTTCATTACAACCAATGTTCCAAATGGTGTTTAGAAATACTATTAGGAAGGATATATTAGATCTATATGAACTCCAAAAGAACTTGATGGTGAAGTACTTTGCAAATTTTAAACATCGAGTCACCGTCACTACGGACTTGTGGACCGCTGGCCATCAAAAGAGAGGCTACATGGCAGCTACTGCACATTATATTGTTGAGAATTGGAAACTAAAGAGCTTCCTTTTGAGGTAAATATCACGTTTATTTAGTTATTGTCAATCTAAAATGCTTACATAGTTCTTGACAATCTAAAGTGCTTATGTATTAGGTTTATGTATGTGCCATGCACACATATGGCTGAGATTATATGCCAAGCCCTACATGATTGTCTTGTTGAATGGCACATTGAGAGGAAGATATCCATGGTGACTTTGGACAATTGCTCTTCAAATGACAAGGCTATTGGAGAAATGGCAGATAAGTTGGATCCTAGCTCTCTTTTGTTGAAAGGCAAATTGATCCATATGCGTTGTTGTGCCCACATATTGAATCTAATTGTGCAACAAGGAATGAGTGTCATGGAAAAAGGCATTGAGAGGGTACGTGATAGTGTTGCATTTTGGTCAACAACACCTAAAAGGCATGAAAAATTTGAAAAGATGGCACGCACTTTGAACATTCCATATAAGAAATGGTTGTCTCTTGATTGTAAAACTAGATGGAATTCAACCTATTTAATGCTTACCATTGCATTACAATACCAAGAGATTTTTCATCGTCTAAAACTACAAGTAAAACTATTTACTTCTTGTCCAATTGAAGAAGATTGGAAGTTTGCAAAGGAGGTATGTGATAGGCTGAAAATATTCTATGATATCATTGAATTGTTATCAGGCGCTAAGTATGTTACAGCTAATCTTTTCTTTCCCAAAATATGTGGCATTCGTTTGGCAATAAGGAATGGCATGCAAGTGATAATGAACTTATGCAAAAGATGTCCGAGGAAATGAGAACGAAGTTTGATAAGTATTGGACAGATGTATGTAGTCTTATGGCTATTGCAACAGTTCTTGATCCAAGATATAAGACTCATATGCTGCAGGCTTTATATGGATCTATATATGGTTATGAACAAGCAACTAAGGAAGTTGGTGACATAAAAAAACTTATGGTTGATTTGTTGTTAGAATATCAAGATTCTTGTGAGGTTGTGGATACATCAGATGGTACTAGCACAAGCACAACTGCTATCCATGTTGGTGTAGATGAAGGTTTTGATATATTTGATCAATATATGTCTTCCCAGCCCGCTGTTTGTGCTTCTCAAGTGCGCATAGAATTGGACTTGTACTTGGAAGAGGCCCCTTTTCCTAGAACACAAGAGCTAGACATTATCACTTGGTGGAAATTTGGGGGTATTAAGTATCCAACCTTGCAAAGAATTGCTCATGATATATTGCCTATTCATGTAACAACTGTGGCATTTGAATCTGCATTTAGTACTGGTGGTAGGGTACTTAGTCCACATCGAAGTCGACTTTCACCTCATATGCTTGAAGCTCTTATGTGTATGCAAGCTTGGTCTCCTGCGGATATGTTAGGCAATTGTTGGTTAATATTTCAATCTTGCATTCCATTTCTTTTGCTCTATTTCATAGCTAATTGTTGGTTAATCTTTCCATTAGGGGATATTGCTTTCAACCTCTTTGCAGTTCAAACTGTTCTTGAGGATGAAGAAGAAATGATGGAAGATCAATCCATTGTCACCGAGTCTGTGAACTGATACCCTTCTTCTATGTCTTCTTTCCATTAGGCACAGGCTTCCTAATTTGGGATGAATAAAATAAAATGTTTTGGTGGTTAGTTGTTTTTATTTATTTCACCATACGTGCATTGGAAATTTTAACAGTAGTTCTCATGTTTTGTGCAGTTGACTTGTTGCAGTGAGTACTCAATTACTCTCCATTCATATAGCCTCAAATAAAGATGCAACTGAAGGAAAGTTTGGTCATCTTCTTTTAGTCTCACGTGCCGTTCAATTTGAATTCTTCCTGCTCATGCTAATTTGTGTAATTGCATTTCTGCATATGCATGTTTGTTGATTCTCTGTACCATCTGGACTGGACTTTATGTGTGTATGTGTCTGAGAAGAGCTGCACTGGTTGCATGCTATGGCGGTATGGCCTATAGTGTGGTATTGCATTTGTGTGTATTCACCTGTACTATGTACTATGCTGTCATGTTTCACGTGATGTGTCGTGTGTGTATTATAATTGCAAAGTGATGCGAGTTTGCGTGCTGTATAATAGTTGAAGGAAGAAATTACTATAAGTTGGTTATGTATGAGCACCTATCAAACAAGAACTTGGGTGGGCGTCACTATTCAAAAGCTTGGAGGGGTAGGTTTGGGTATCCTTTGGGTATTTGGGTCATGAGATCAGGCTTCGGGTTCGGGTACCCATCTGGTTTGGGTATCCATTGGGTTCGAGTGTGGGCATAGATCTATGCCTGTGAAGGTTTTTGGGTTCAGGTGGGCTGCTCGTGGTTCGGGTTTGGGTTTCAGGCAGTGGTACCCAAAGGTGCCCACCCGATTGCCATCCCTAGTGTTTAGTTGGGATAGGCAGGGATTGGCCCAAGGTTTCGGATCTCGTTTTTGGTTGAATTCTTGGAGGTGGCCGGAATCCGAAATTTCACTAAGATCTTAGAATTTAGGATAAATTTTAGATAAAATACAAAAAAAAATCAAATCTGGTTTTTTTTCATAGAAATTTTCGAGATTTCACCCGGAATTGCTGAAATCTTGGCGAGATTTGCCAAGATTTCAATGAAATTGAACTGAACAAAAAATGGTCCAACCTATGTTCAAATATTTTGAATTTTTTTGTGGAGGGTTATGATAAATATTTAATGTTCTCATAAAAATTTTAAATGATTTTCATGTCTGAGAAATTTTGAAAAATTCAAAGAGTGCTACTATCCTGATAAAACGTTGACTAGCAAATTTGAACTGAACGAAAAATGGAACATACCATGTTAGAAAATTTTTAATTTTTTTTTCATGGTTATTATGAATCACTAAAGTTTCCATAAAATTTTTAGATGATTATAAGATTTAAATAATTTTTAAAAATTTGGACAGTGCTATTGTCTTGATAAAAGCCTTACCGGCAAATTTCAATCAAATGAAAAATAGTTCAAACCACTTTAGAAAATTTTTAAAATTTTTGTAGATATTATTGAAATATCAGTAATATTTATAGGAAATTTTTAGATGATGATCAAACTTTAATAATTTTCAAAAATTCTAACAGTGCTACATCCTGATAAAAGCCACATAATCACTACATAGATTTGCTTAAGCGACCCAAATAGGGTTAGAATTTTTGAAACTTTTATATAAGAGTTATAAGGAAATTATTAAGCTCTCATAAAAATTTTGGATCATTATCACATAATAATATGGGGAGGTGAAACTCTATTCTCTCTCTATTAGATTAGTTGTCTTGCACAAGGAAACGTGTAACATCCCAAATTTTGCTCTTCAGTAATAGTTAACAGTGGTTTATTGCAATTTGTGAGTTTTGTTAATTTTCTGGATTTATTGGATTTTTCCGGGATTTATTTGAATTATTTAAAATTAAGTATATTAACCTTTTGTTGAAAACTAATTACTTATAGATAAAATCTAAATAAAGATTTGCTAAAAATATTTTATTTAGGCCCAAAATGTCTCAGAGTATTTTTAAGATTTTTCTTGGATTTTTCTGATATTTTTATTACCTAAAATAAATCAAACTAATTTTTGTAATTATTTTAAAAGAAAAATTTGAGAAAACCCAAATGAAAAGAAAATTTTAGTTTTATGTTTTTAAATTTTCTGGAGATCTATATTTCATCATAACATTTTGAAAATTTTTATAGGAGTTGGTATATCTCACATAATCCTTCAGTAAAATTTGTAGATCAAGATATTTTGTATTTAATTTACAAACATTCTGACAATCTGATTTTCAAATTTTCAATGCTTCTATTTTTGAAATTTAAAAGGCCATAAATGACATTATAAATTTCTAAAAGTTTTACCAAGGGTAAATACTGTATTAAAGACTCTATAGTAATTTTCATAGCTCTAGATAAGTTTCGAATATTTTATATTAATTCTGATTATGCACTATTTTTAGTCGAAGAAGGTCTTGTCAATTATTAATTATTTTTACTATGCAGTAAAATTTTAATTTACCAGGTAAAAGTTTACCTGAGAGGTAAAAATTTTAATATGAATTTTTCAAAATTTTAATTTTACTTTTTTATCTTTTTACCATTATACATTTTGTAATTCTCTTTATTTGGTTTTTCTTACAACACACAATTCCAAGAAAAGTAAAATAAAAACCAATAATGTTAAGAAAACTTAGAAATAATTATATTCAAATTCAAAAGATTTATTTTTATTTTAATATATTTTTAGGGATGTTACATGATTTTGGTTTTCATTATATAGAAAAGGGAAGTTCAATAAGAGAATTGATTTTTCTTTAAGTCAAAGTTCAGAAATGGAGAAAATTCAAAACTAATTCACATTTCAAGCTCAAAATTTTATTTTATTCATTTTTAAATTTTTAATTTTTATTTTAACTATTGTTGGATTTTTTGGGATGTTACATAAAATACGATTTACTTACGTACCACGAACTTACATATGGCTTGAATTAGATTAATCATTTGATGTCGGGTCTAATTACTGCGACAAAGATCGATTGATATAGGAGACAATCTTGATCAAGATCGTGAAGCTTCGTACATGAATCAACAGATGCACGCATGCAAAGGACTCCGCTGGTCAGCCGAGCGGCGGCAAGACTAAGGGCCTGTTTGGTAGAGCTCCAGATTCCTTGTGAATTAAGTTTATATTTTTAATCTAAAATGTAAACAAGATGATCTATCTAAACACTCTTAATATACTCACACTACTACAGAACTGGGCATCACAACTGGCCTATTTGAAGCGGTTTGGTGCGAACCCGTTGTGATGTTCGCACCAGAAGCGGTTCGTAGGCAACGGTCCGGAGAGGGCTTCCAGAAGCGGTTTGAGACACGAACCGCTTCTGTATGTTGCTTTCTAGAAGCGGTTCTTGTCTCAAACCGCTTCTGATTTCCGTGTGTAGATTGCAAGAACGAGAAGGAGCACTCCCAGCGATGGCAAGTTATGAACCACTTGATCATGAGAGGTTTCATGCCAAACTATACCTGTTGGACCAACCATGGCGAAGTTGAGGCGATTAGCCAGGAAGACGATGAAGAAGGCGAGGAAGAGGAAGATGGATTCAACAGTATCCCGGACGGCACGCGATACTGTTCCGTGGAAGAAACACTTGGTGACTTTGGTGATGATGAGCTAGACCAGATGATGCGTGACGGAGAGGGAGACTACACAGATGAAAGACAGTTTGAGAAGTTTCAGCGCATGTTAGAGGACCATAGAACTCCTTTGTACCCAAACCGTAAGCGGGGCCACAAAAAGCTGCGTACACTACACCGAACTCATGCAATGGAAGGCTACAAATGGTGTGTCGATAAGGGATTCGATGAGTTGTTATCACTCGAAAGAAGTTGCTTCCGAAGATAACACTCTACCCGAATCTACATATGAAGCCAAGCAAGTCGCCTCGTCCTTTGGGATTGGAAGTACGTAAGATACACGCATGTCCTAATGATTGTATCCTGTATCGTAATGAGTATGCCGATTTGGATGTTTGTCCAAGCAGCAAAGAATCACGGTATAAGGTGAAGCGTGACGATCCGTGAAATAGATGTGGAGCGTAAGAAGAAGAGACCTCCAGCTAAAGTGTTGTGGCTGATCCCCCGATTGAAACGTATGTTTGCTAACAAAGCGCATGCCCGATGATGCGTTGGTACAAAGAAGAGCGTAAGGACGACGGATGCTTAGACACCCCGCAGATGGCTCACAAGGAGGAAAGTCGACCGGACGCATCTTGACTTCGCAGATGAGGTGAGAAACATAAGGTTTGGGTTGAGCACCGATGGGATGAGTCCTTTCGAGAATTGAGCAGCAGCCATAGCACCGGTCTGTTACACTATGTATCTATAACATTCCTCCATGGTCGTGCATGAAGCGAAAGTACATCATGATGCGTTGTTGATCCAAGGCCCCAAGCAACCTGGAAATGACATCGATGTTCACCGAAACCATTGGTTGAAGATCTTGTGACGCTAGGGGAGGATTGTTCAAGGGTATGGGATGAGTACAAAGGGAGTATTTCACCCTCGTGCATTGTTATTTGTAACAATCAACGACCGCCTTCTCTCAGAACTCCGTCCTACTAACTATCAAAGGATATAGAGCCGCATCCAATTGCTTAGATGAAACGGACGGCATGTACCGAAAAACTCTCGGAAGGTTGTGTACATGGGTCACCATAGGTTTCTTCTTACGAGTCACCCGTTGCGGAAAAAAGGCAGGAAATTTAACGGTCAACCAGACCTTCGTGCAAGGCCTCGGCATCGTAGTGGGCCACGTGTGTTTGCTATGGTAAAGGATGTGAAAGTAGTATTTGGAAAGGGTCCTGGAAGCAAACAAGTGCAGAATGAGGATGGTCAGGCACCCATGTGGAAGAAGAAGTCAATATTTTGGGACTTGTCTTATTGGGAAGTCATGGAGGTTCGTCACTCACTTGACTTCATGCATATCACGAAGAATGTCTACTTGAACCTGCTAGGCTACCTAGATATGTACGAAAAATCGAAAGATACAGTGCAAGCTTGGAAGGACCTTAAACTCTTGGAACTGAGGAACGACCTACATCTGGAAAAAAGAGGGAAAGGACAACATTACCTACATCCTGCGAGCTACACTCTAAGCAACGAAGAGAAAAAAAGCATGATAGAGTTCCTGAACAGTGTGAAGGTCCCTTCCGGATACTCCTCCAATGTAAAGAGACTCATAAACACGAAAGAGAATAAAATCGTACACATGAAATCCCATGACCGCCTTGTGTTAATGACACAGCTTGCTCCCGATGGTCGTGAGAGGCATACCGCCGAGTGGGTACGGGGACAATCACAAAGTCGTGTTCTTTTTTCAACGCGGTTTCACGAAAGGTCATCGACCCGTATAAACTAAGTAAGCTGCAGGATGACGTGGTACAAAGTGTGGTTAGTCTTGAGATGATCTTTCCTCCCGCATTCTTTGATATTATGGTTCATCTCACTGCTCACCTTGTCAAAGAGATAGGTATTCTCGGACTCGTATATCTGCACAACATGTTCCCTTCGAGAGGTACATGAGTGTGCTAAAGAAGTATGTCCGTAACCGCTCTCGTCCTAAGGATGCATTGTTGAGGGTTATGGGACAGAGGAGGTGATTGAGTTTTGTGTGGATTACATTAATGATCTAAACCCGATCGGCGTCCTATATCACGCCATGAGGGGAGGCTACGGGAAAAGGGACACTAGGAAGGAAAGCAATTGCATGCAATGATCTTCTTACATTTAAGCAAGCACATTTTACGGTTTTGAAACAATCAACTGTAGTGGCCCCGTATGTCCTTGAGCACAAGAGTATTCTATGCCGTGATTTCCCGGGGAGGTCTGAGAATTGGATAATATCTTGCACATGGATTCTTTCTTGCTTGGTTACAAAACTACATCCTTTTGAAAGGGTCGACAATGAACAGTTGTAATGCTTGGCTCGGGGACCATCTAGTGAAATCGTGACATTCAAGGGTACGAAATAAATGGTTACACATTCTACACCGATCCTGTGATAACAAGAGCACCAACCGAATAGCGGTGTCCGTGATAGATGTCGAAGACAACAAAGGCAAGGTGGATACATATTATGGTTTCATAGAAGAGATATGGGAGCTTCGACTATGGACCTTTGAAGGTCCTCTATTTAAGTGCCAATGGGTCAAACCGACTTCAAGCGGCGTGAAGGTCGATAAATATGGTATGACAATCGTGGACCTCACGCAAGTCGGCTCTGAGCACAAACCGCTCGTCTCGCGAATGATGTGAGACAGTCTTCTACGTAATGGACATGTCAAGCAAACCTAAGAAGCGTATGACAAGCGAAAGATTGTAGTAGTAAGCCAAAGCGACACGTGGTTCTCCAAGGCAAACGAAGGATTGTTGAGTTGAGAACGCCACGACGAGGAAGAGTATAGTCAATTCGACGAGCTCCCTCCTTTCATTTGTGGATGTCGACATAAGCCTCCTCAATGACACAGACGTGATGCTCCTTTCATACGTCGCGATCATAATGAAGGAACACTTGTAAAGACAAAGTATGTGACTACTTGAGATGTACCACTCTTGTATGAACTATGTATGTGTGCCACTCAGATGAAACATTCATAAGGAACTAATGCTCCTTTGTAACTACATATTTAAGTGTTGGGTTGAGGTGTGTGCCTCATGACCTTGCAATGTAACTAGGAAAGTGGCAATGATGTTCACTTTCTTTTTGTACTAGTAAATCGTGCAAGATTACGCCTAGTCTCCTACTCACTCTCTCTCCTTCATCGCCTAGTCTCCTACTCACTCTCTCTGCCTTCATACGCCTAGTGCTTGTGGAAGGCATTCAACCTTTTATTATGAATTTTTTAGATATTCTGATATTTTATTATGAATTTTTCAGATATTCTGATATTTTATTATGAATTTTTCAGATTTTTGTTATGAATTCTACAAATCCTCAATTTTTTATTCTGATATTTTTCAGATTCTAAAAATTCTGACAATTCTACAAGCGGTTGGTAATACTAACCGCTTGTGGAAGAGATTCTACAAGCGGTTGGTATTACCAACCGCTTGTAAAATCATATATACTGCGGTTGGTAATACCAACCGCTTGTAAAGCCCTTCGACAAGCGGTTTTACTACCAACCGCTTGTAGAGGTGACTTCCAGATAAGCACGCCAACAGCACCAAATTTTCTAAGTCCCCGCCTCAGAGCACAAATTTTCTAAGTCCTCAAGCAGCTCTCGGACCTCCTGTGTCTCACCGCCGCCGCCTCCGTCGAGACCCCACGCCACCGTCCTCGTCGACACCGTCGCCCTCGTCCGCCACACCACCATCCCGGCGCCACTCCACCCCCGGCGCCACTCCAACCATCCCGGCGCCACTCGACCCCCGCGCGGGCGTGACCTCGTCGCCGCCTCCTCAGCCACCTCGCTGACGCCTCCGCCACCAAGCCGCCACCTCCTCAGCCACCAAGCCGCCGCCACACCACCATTCCACCCGGAGGACAGAGGTATAGCCCCACGCGCTCTCCTCCTCCCTCTTTATTATGCTACCCACAAGGTGTTCGACTAAATGCCCACAAGGTGCTGGGCTACTGTTCTTGAGCATGCAGAGTATCAGTGTTCGACTAAAAGCCTTATGATGTAATCTTGAGAATGCAGAGTATCGAGAGTTGTCGATAACCTTCATATTCTCAACCTTCATATGTTGGTGGTGGCGTAAATTGGCCTCGCCTAGTAGACTTATGGTCACAAGTTATTGGTATGAAGTTGGTTCTTATGCTCTTATCCTCTTTCTTAATCATGTCTGCATTTATCCTCAATATTGCCATGAACAATAAAATTTAAATGAGTACATAATTACCTCCATATTGCCATATTAGTCATGATTCATTATATGAATGACATAATGTTGCCTTTATGTGATCTGTTGCCATATCTCTGAACTGCAGTGTCGTCAGCAGGGGCAAGCGCCCAAGAGACAGGGCCCAACTCATATATTCTTTAGAATATTATTGCTTATTGCTCAATAAAAAATGCAGTCAGTTTCGGTAGTTTCAGCAAGTGCACTGTGCGTCAAGGTAACTTTCTGACGTCGGCATTTATGTCGCCGATGGCGCAACGCCGGCAACGCAACGCCGCGCTCCGCCGTATGCAGCCCATCGCCATGTATATAAGGTGCCGCCGCTGAGAAGGTCCTGTCGCTTTTCATCAAGACTGCAAGTTCCAAAAGCATGGTCGCCAGAGAGCATACGATACACTGGTGAAGAAGGCCACGAGGTGACGTGGTTTAATTGATATGGAATGATCGCTTTTTTTTTGGTGTAATAGACTACTAACATTCTAGTTGTGGATTTATAACCTTATTTCATTTTTGGAAATGATATCATAGGAAACCGAGTGATTCATTAGTTTTTATTAAGCAAATAAGTATATGTGAATTGTCAATTGTATATGTATCATGTGAAATGTGTAAGTATATGTGAAATGTGTAAGTATATGTGAAATGTGTAAGTATATGTGAAATGTCAAATTGTATATATATCATGTGAAATGTCAAATTGTATATATATCATATGAAATGTGTAAGTATATGTGAATTGTCAAATTGTATATATATCATGTGAAATGTGTTAGTATATTTTCAAGTCGAAATAATATTATATTTGTTTTGTGGTGCAGAGGAAAGGAATTTATTACAATATGCTTGTGTTGTAATCTGTAATATGGTTGTTTATGTCAACATTTTTTCGGAATTAGGATAGATGGAGCAACCAGGACGTGGTGACCCTACTTTCGATGCGGGAGAACAGTTCTTGTTGGACTCCATCGCGCTGGGTACCACTGCTGCCGCTAAGGCTAATGTTGGTTCCGGTGAGGCCGTGGAGGCTGCAGCCGATGAAGCTAATGTTGGTTCCAGTGAGGCCGTTGAGGCTGCAGTCGATGAAGCTAATGTTGGTTCCGGTGATGCTGGAGCCACTAGTTCCGGCGAGGATGAGGTATAGCCAGAAGAATATAATCCCCGTGGACATGTTAATTAATCGCAATTCATTAATATAATACACTCTGACACGTTTATACATATGTTTGTGTATTTCAAGCCCCGCACATCGAAAGCAACCAACCCAAGCATCGGGACCTAACAAGAAGCCATCCACAAAGCACGGTTTACTTAACGCTAACAACGAAGGATGCCGGTTGCTCTCTTAGCAAATAATGCATAACAACGCTATGTTATCACGTGAGGGATCACGCCCCAATTAGCATCAAAAATGGGCCAAGTTCCTCAAGCTACCAAGGACATGCTCGTAAGATATTAAGGAAAATTTCACATTTCCTCAAGGGTCCAAGATAAGGCCAAGAAATTCACTTTGAAGAAAATGGCAACCATGTTTCGCATGGAAGACGCCTCTCACCGCAAGTATGTGTAGAAGGAGAAAGACCCGACTTCAACCAATTTCCTAAGTCGGGATCACCGAAGCATTCAAGGAGTACAAGTTGTCAATCAAGGCCGCATCATGAGTCAAGAACAAGACCAATTCACGATGAAGAAATACCACCACCATCTTGGCACCGTGGTTACCTCAAGGTCAGCATCAAATGGGAGAAGGGAAGAAGAATTAATGGCAAAGGACGCCACACCGCCACCGCTATGTGGGAAGACCGTCACAGAATTGGTTTATGGGTCACGGGAAGCCTTTCAGATGACGACATACTTGGTGATGGCACCAGAGTGCAAGAGGTCGGTCAAAGGATTGTACAAAGCTATCGAGCGCCTCGTGTGTACGCTCATGCCGATAGGAGAATGACGAGCTAACACATGCCCTTCAAAACCCCGAGCACCGGGACGACACGAGGTATGGGCAAGCATACGATGTGGAAGTACGGTTTCGCCAAGGATACTAATACGCATAAAGCATTTAGCAGAGAAGCAAAGCAAGAGAATCATATAAAGTGTACCAATTGGAACAAGAGCTCGAGCAACCCAAGCTAGCATCGGCGATATAATTGCGAACAAGTACAAATTGCCCTCAAGAAGCTTCAGGACTAGGTCCGAGCAATCACCAGACGCCGTGATCAGCCCCTCACAAGGCGGAGTAGTCGCGCTGCCCACCGGGCCTCAAGGCGGATAACTTACAGCCCGCTACCCCGTGGATGACATAAGGGTTCGCCGCCAGTGAGCTACACGCTGATGCGCCAGAACCTCTCCATCAAGGTGGCTTACGCATGGCATTTCCGGTGAGCAGGCTAGACGTTCCATCGCAACGAGATACCCCGTTACTCAAGGTCGCGTGGATGAGGTGCCGAGCGGATTTGAAGAACTTCACCGATATTGCCGGAGGCGACGACGTGACCAAGCTTGGACAGCCCTCCACAATATCATCCTCCGCGCAAACGGACATCATATTTCCAGATGGTGTGGAGGCGCCATCTCCACCACGGCAACCCACGCCTCCAACGCCACCTCCACGCAATGCCTCGCCAAGCAAAACAGAGCACGCCTCCACCACCCGCCCACGCAGGCCCTACTCCGCCACCACCATCTCAAACAAAAATGAACCCCCCAGGAAAACCACTCCTCCACCATCTCCTCCGAGGAAGAAGCTCGATAGTAGAAAGGCTCCTCCACTTGCTCCCAAGAAGGCCTCCTCCAGCCGATCGACCAAGATAAAGGAACCTCCAAAGAGGGCATATGATATGAGTAATGAGGAGAGTGGCGCGGTCATGAAAGCGGAATTGGCTGCACACTTCACAAAAAAAAGCCAGAGCCAAAGAAGGTACCAATTGATCCAAAAGCGATTTTAACACTTCACGACATGCCGCGGTAAAGCCGCCGCCGTGCCGGGCCCAACTATGAATGCATAATAATAAAGGCTACACGTAAGAATAAACGTGTTCGCACGGCGGCGGCAAAGAAGAAGATAGACCAAGATCGTGACAAAACCTCGAGAGGTTTATGAAGGAGGCAGAATCACTTCCACAACCGTAGCTCTTGGATTAATAGATGATCTTCCAATGGCAAAGGTCGATGGCAATATCGCTTGGGCCGGAGCCGATTGACCCTAATGAGATAAAGGATCTCCAACCAAGATGCGCAATTTCATGAATGGTACATGATGAGTCCGCCAAGGAAGAATGATGTTCCCCACGCTTCAAAGAAGAAGATTTTTATCATGGGACAACAAAGATATGGCTCAATTCGAGGACTTCTACAATATTTACCATGCCGACTCCATCAACGTGTCTCTCATGAGTCAGCCGGTGCCTCGTAAGTGTCAAGCTCATACCTTTACTGGTGCTTCCTCGCATAATAAAATTGCAACTCTTAAACTTATACCTTTCTATGTAGAATGGAGATACAACGATGTAGAAAAGAGAACATCTTCAACATGGGCTTCATCGACCCGTAGATTGTTAACGAGCACGCCTTTGGATTGAACCATGGCCAAAGGATGTTGAAGATTACATTCTCGATGCATTCTTGGGACAAAGACTACAAACCGTATATATCGCCCTTCAACTTCGCACGATATATACAACCTCTCGTTTTATATTTTCCAAGGCATTAATAATACTACTAGCTAGTTACATATATGTTGCAATATATGAATAGGTATCACTGGATCCTTCTTGTCATCAAGCTTGATAGCAGCCAGATCGTTGTTCAAGACCCAAAAAGGACTCCGATGGAAAAATATCAATATATCATTGACACCCTAAACAGGTATATAGCACATATATATACGATAGTTTTAATTCCTTATTATATATATTGAAATACCTTGCTAATTCCAACTCTGATAATTACTACTCATAATAACGCATCACACAAGGCATTCACAAGGTTCCGAAAGAAGCAACAAGGAGATTTCGAGAACGAATTTGATGTACAAATAAGCACTCGAGTACGTATTAAAGAATATTAATATGCCGTAACAGTTTTTCATGCTAATAATAATTGTTTTCTTTTCAAATTTCATCGCAGTTCTACTTAATGCACGGAAGGAAACAACTTATGTGGCTATTATGTGTGCCACTACATGCAAAGTATTACCCACGGCGATGTGCCGACAACCAACGCCGAGGTAGTGTGAACATGTCAATTTCTTAGTACTTAATTACACTTTAATTACATGTCCAGAGATTTATTTACTTCCCACTTTGTCAGCCCAACATCGATGAGAAAGGCGTGATCCTGCCACACCGGGTTACAGCAATCCAAGAACAACTCATCGGCTTTATTGTCGACGAGATTGTATCCACCAAAGGCGAGTTTCACGCAAATGGTTGGAGACCTTGTCCTGAAATAAGGACAGTGAACTGACATCAACGCCGAATTAAGGGCACAAAGAGCGGCGACGCAAGAAATGAGCTCAAGAATCACCCTTTTATTCTTTTTGAAACTTGTAAAAGTGGCTTATTATTTCATGTGTTCATCAACTTGTTCATTTTTTAGTCTATTAAGTTCGTATTTTTCTATAAATGAACCTGTAATTATCTGAATGAGTACGCATGAATAATATATATTTAATTATTGTGTCAAAAAAACTCCTGTAGTTCTATTTATTTTAGTTGTCAAAATCTATATCAAAAACCCTCTCGAAAACATATTCTATATTGAATATAATCAAAACGCCAGGTCATCACCTCTTCACAAGCAAATAGGACTATAACCGCCAGGAGAGAGCCTCCACAAGCGAAATTATAATACCAACCGCTTTTGGAGAGAGCCTCCACAAGCGGCTTGGTGTGAAAGTGTCCAACCGAAGCGGTTGGGAACTGCCAGATACCCGACGGGTATCATCAAGGCGGTTTACAAGCGGTTCTAAACCGCTTCAAAGCGTTTCAACCGCTTGTGCATGCCCGATCCATCAGAGTGTCACAGCCAGCTTTCACGAACTGGTGAAGTTAGAATTTTCACTTCACCAGATTCACGAACTGAGAAACCGAGGGCTGTTTAGAGCCCGATTCCAAAGATCTCCTCAAATCAAACTTATAGGCTAAAATAAAGTGAGTTAAGTTTATATTTTTAGTCTAAAATGTAAACAAGATGATCCATCTAAACACTCTTAATGTACTCACAGCTCCAACTTCATGAATCTGGTGAAGCTAAAATTTTCAGCTTCACTAGATTCTCAGAATCTGGAGAAGCTGAATCTCTGCCAAACAGGCCCTGAATCTCTACCAAACACACCCTAAAGCGACCGATGCGGGCAATTGCGCGGCCTGTGTGGCGCTTGAGAATTTTGCAGGAACCTAAAACTTAAGCGCGGCACGCGCGTCCTGCTACCTTGATAAGAGTGTCCCTCGCCTCGATAAGCTTCGGGACGGCTTCGATCAGCGCGTCGACGGCGATGACGTTGTGGGCTACAGCCTCGTCCTCCGCAAGCTCGGCCAGCACAAGCTCATAATCGGCTCAGAGTTCAGCGAGGAAGGCCTCCTCCTCATCAAGCCCCGGTGAAACCTCATCTTCAAAGTCAAAGATTGGCTCCTCCGCCGGGGGGAGATGGTGGGGCCTCATCGTCGGATGAAGAAGATAGGGATGAAGAAGCCATTGAAGGACTAAAGAAGAACGTCGAAGGTTGCAGACTTAGAGACGGGTGATCGCTCAGGTAGCGGTGACACCCTTATATACCAAAGGTGGAAAAATCGAATGGTTTTGAGTAAATGCTAGCGCAGGAAGCCAAAGCGGCCTTGAAGACGCGCTAGCACCAGAACTCGAAGTGGCCGAGAAGACGTATGGCCGTAGGACACCAAACCAGATGTGGCGCATGCAAGCGTTAGGTCAAATAAAAGCCTCTCAAGACACAAGGAAGTGATTATAAAAGCTAAATACGGCTCAGTCGATAGGCATTTTTCAACAAGGCATAAAAGAATAATCACAGACCTGGTTTCAGCAAATAAATATTTACACAGGACCCAACTCCAAGTTCTCTGCTAAGGCGGCGGAGGTATCCCTAACCTCCACTACTACAAAACAGCACATAGGTGACGCCCTATTTGTATATGTTTTTTGGAACCGCTACAAATACATGTATCGCTGGCGGTTCTAAATGGAAATTGGCGGAGGACCATTTGTATGTTTTCATCCAAAAACCACCACAGATAATGTATTATCTGTGACGGTTTATATTTGAAACCGCCACTGATAACGCTGGGACTATTTGTGATGGTTGGTAGATGGAACCGTCACAGATAATAAATTTTCTGTGGTGGTTTGGTTTTAGAACCGCCACTAATATAATTATCTGTGGCAGTTTTAAATTAAAACCGCCACAAATGATGTTTTCTATATATATAGCCGCTGTTGCCCCTGTCTGTCGTTGGTCATCATCTTCCTCCGCTGTTGCCCGACTGAAAAAGTTAGCTTTTTGATTTCAGATTTTGTTTGGCCAAGATCTTGTGCTTCTACTTCCTAGAATTGTTCCAAGGTGTGTAAAATATGTCTCCTCTCTTCATTTGTATTGTAAAATTGCCATTAAATGTTTATTCCTAACTTAATTAAGGTTTAGATGCAAGGTCTACATTTAGTTTGTTTTTTATTTACCTAGCAAATTGTAGATGATGAATGTATTACCTTGTTGTATTAGATTAAGTTGTCTACCTTATTTAGATGATGAATTTTTTGTCAAGCATATATCAACTTTATGTATTTACAATTATTGGATATTAATGAAAAATAAATGATAGTTAATATGATAGATGGGTGATCATGAAGTTAATTGCCTTGCATTTTGAGATGAGGAATTTATTATGTCGCTTCTTCCGAAGGATATGTATAAAAATTACGAGTTAATTAATAATTTTTCTTAGTTACCATTAATTTTTTTCGTTAGCGCTGCATATACATCTTGCTTCATTAGTGGGTATTGTTAGTGAATTTTATGAAGCATATAAACCCAATTTATGTAATTAAGATTGTTGGATGAATGATAAATAAATTTTAGTTAATATGGTAGTTGGGTGATCATGAAATTTTGAGCCGAGGAATTTATTATGTTGATCTTCCTGAGGATATATATAATTTTTGGTTACGTATGAGTATATATTAAAATTAATTAATTAAGTTTGCAACATTTACTTAGTATTAATGTTGTCCCGTTAGTGGATATTGTTGAATATTCAATAACAATTTATTTAATTAAGATTTTTGGATATTAATAATTGCTTAAATTAATGAACTGAGATGGACCGAGTGGATGTACGATGCGAACCGCTGCACCAAGAATATATCGATGGTGTATCTGCTTTTCGAGGGCAAATGAGGAGAACAAATTTTGCAAAAGAAGACGGAGTACATACACCGTCCATGCATTGATTGCAAGAATGAGAAGATGTTTTCAACAAAAACCATATCCATTTGCACTTGATCCGGAGGGGTTTTGTACTTGGCTATACAAGTTGGACAAGGCACGGTGAAGAGGACATCATACTTGAACGTGATAACGCCGACGCATTTACGGAGCCGCAATGTGGCAACCGACATCGCTATGGATCCGATGAGGATAGGTTGGTTGTCGATGACGACAATAACTGCTCAAATGTTGCGCGATGCGTAAGAGAACTACACTAGTCGAGAGAGTTTAATCAATTCAAGGGTTTGATGGAGGATTCGGAGAAACCTTTGTTCCCGGTTGTAAGGAGGAATACACAAAGTTGCACAAGGTGCTCTCGCCGCTGAAATTGAAGGCACCAATGGTTGGTCCGACAAGAGTTTCACGGCGTTGTTACATCTCTCGCCGACATACCGCTCGAGGGAAATGTGTTGCCTAAAACCACGATCTAGCTAAGAAGGTTGTATGTCCCTTGGGATTGGAAGTAGAAAGAATACATGCTTGTCCAAACGATCAGATACTCTATCGCAAAGACTATGCGCATATTCATGTATGTCCGGTGCAAAGCGCCGCAATACAAGCGTAAGGGCGATGACAATGGGTTATCGAGGTGAAGAAAGGAGCTCCTGCAAAAGTGGTGTGGTATTTGCCAAGAATACCTCGCTTGAAGCATTTATTTCAAAACAAAAAGCACGCCAAATTGATGCGATGGCACCAAGACCGTAAGAGGGATGGAAAATCGAGACACCCTACCGATTCTACCCAAAGGAGAACCATCGATAGACTCTTCAGGAGAACTTCGAAATGAACCGAGGAATGTAAGGTTTGGCTTGAGTACGGATGGAATGAATCCTTTCGTAACATGAGCAAGATTCATAGCACTTGGCCCATGACTCGTATATATACAACCTTCCACCTCGGTTGTGTATGAAGCGAAAGTACATTATGATGTCCTCGCTATCTAAGGGCCGAGACAAACCGCAACGATATTGATGTATACCTACAACCATTGGTGGAAGATCTTGTGATATTGTGGAACGAAGGTGTACAGTATGGGACGAGTACAAACGAGAGTACTTCACTCTACGCGCATTGTTGTTCTCGCACCATCAATGATTTTCCGCGCTTGGTAACCCGTCCTACCGCATTATAAAGGAGCCAAAGCATGCCCCAAAGGCATGGATGAAACCGCTAGTGTGTGGCTCAACAACTCGAGGAAAATAGGTACATGCGCCACCGGAGGTTCCTTTGCAGAATCATCCGCATCGCAATATGAAAAAACAATTCGACGGGACAAAGGAGGACGGTTTAGCTCCAAGGCGCCTTCATGGGGAAGAGGTGTATAATATGGTTAGGGATCTTAATGTTGTACATGGAAAGGGAGTATCGGTAATACATCGCGTCCCATACCGAGAAGACCACGGGAAGAAGAGATCCATCTTTGGGACTTACCCTATTGGAAGGACTTAGAAGTTCGACATCGATCGACGCCATGCATGTAGAGAAGAATGTATGTGACAATAAGTGGTTGGTCTTTTATCAATATTCCTAGCAAAACAAAGGATGGATCAAGGCACGAAGGATCTCGAAGACATGAAG
The DNA here is from genome assembly GCA_036346375.1 of Guadua angustifolia. Classification (NCBI taxonomy): domain Eukaryota; kingdom Viridiplantae; phylum Streptophyta; class Magnoliopsida; order Poales; family Poaceae; genus Guadua; species Guadua angustifolia. The sequence continues at coordinate 8,170,407 of CM070510.1, read as the reverse complement.
ATCGAGCGAGCTACATCCTCAAGACACTCGAAAGGCCACTTTTACCTTCCCCGACTTGCTACACTTTGAGTAAGAAAGAGAAAATGTAACTCGCAAGTACTGCATGGTGTGAAAGTTCCGCTCGTTACTCCGCAAACATCAAGAAACCGTATCGGCGAAAGATTTGAAGTTAATCGCATGAAGTCTCATGATTGTCATGTGATGATGACACAAATGCTCCTCGCTGTAATTAGAGGTATTTTGCTCGACAAGGTCCGAGAGGCAATCACGAGGTTGTGTTCTTCTTCAACACGATTTCAAAGAAGGTCATCGATCCCGTTGGACTTTATGAACTTCAGCCGATGTGGTCATGACTCGCGCTACCGGAGATGTATTTTCCCCATTATTTTTGATATCATGGTTCATCTCATTGTTCACCTTGTCAATGAGATAAATATTTGTGGCCTCAGATTCCTCGTGATCGATGTACCCATTTGAAAGGTATATGGGTGTTCAAGAAATATGTACGTAATCGATCTCACGGAAGGCTCCATTGTAGAAGGTTATGCAACCGAGGAGGTTATTGAGTTCGTGTCAATTACATGGAGGAGGTCGAACCTAGAGGAGTGCTCAGATCTCGCCATGAGGGTAGGCTAGGTGGGAAAGGTGTAATAGGAAAGAAATCTACAAATTCTTACGATAATATTTTGTTCAACAAGCCCATTTCACAAGATTGCAACAACCATTGAGGTGTACCCATATATGGACATACACAAGGGTAAGCTAAGGAGGGAAAACCGAGGAAAGTCGAGCTTTGGATAACAAAAGAGCACAATCGCTTGTTCGCTTATTGGTTCAGTGGAGCACATGTCCGTGAAGAAACGAGTGTTACATTGAGGTGGTTGGCAAAAGGGCCTTCGTGTACAATCACGACATGGCAAGGATATGACATCAATGGATATACATTTTACACGAGAGCTCGTGATAGCAAGAGCACTTACCAAAACAAGGGTGTCTCAGATAGATGCCTACGACAACACAGCAAGACGAAGAGCATCTACTACGGGTTCATAGAGGAGATTTGGGAGCCGGACTATCGTGATTTTCAAGATCCCGATGTTTCGATGTCATTGGGTACGACTCAATGGTGTCAAGGTGGACAAGCACGGCTTTACTCATCAGGACATCGAACATGTCTGATACAGAGATTTAACCATTCGTATTTGCGAATCAAGTAGCACAAGTATTCTACATAATCGACCCTACCGATAAGAAGCACCATGTAGTTCGCAAGGAAAAGAAGGATCGTTGGAGTTGAGAATGTCGTGGATGAGGAAGAGTACAACCGCTTTGATGAGTTGCCTCCTTCGCAGCGACAAAGATCGTGCCCGAGGAAGAAACCACTCAAGAAGTTACCTATCATCGCAATGATCACAACGAAGGCCAAATTGTGAAAGAAAATAATTAGCTAGGAGTAATGGCAACATATCGCCATTTATATGGAGTAATGGAAATGTGATGTAAGAAATGTACATTTCTGTGGATTTAATAGGAAATAAATATGCATGATTTTGATGAGAAAACTTCGAAACTTTGAAATCTCGACGACGCGATGGTGGAGTCTTGTTCAATTGAATTCAGGTTTCTATGGCTACAGAGGAAACCAGGATATATGTTATATATATGCTTGTAGGACTTATGTTATACATGCTTCATATGTATTAATGGATGGAAGAAAAAATTATGTATTGTCATATGCAACATGGTTTATTAAGATTTCTGCAGTTTTTAGAGTTATACATGCTTCCTGGAGTTTATTATGATTCTCATCTGTATGTATGGCGGTGGAGACTGTATCTGTGGCGGTTAATAACAATAACCGTCACAGATACTAGTTATCTATGGCGGTTAATAACAATAACCGTCATGCTAAACCTAACCCTGCCTGCTCCACTTCCGAAAAACTCCTGCCCTCCCGCACGAAGCCCGCCTTCAGACTTCCAAAACTCGACGCTTCTCGCCTTTAGTTCCCACACCGCCGCTGCTGCTCGCACTGCCGCAGCCACTCCGCACCGCGCCGCCCGCAACGCCGTCTGTGGGGAGGACTCTGCCGTGCCGCCGCCACTCCGCATCAGGCCGCCAAGAACGCTGCCGTGGGGAGGACTCCAAGCCGTGCCACCTGCAACGCCGTCCGTGGGGAGGACTCCAAACCGTGCCGCCGCCACTCCAAGTCGTGCCGCTATTCGTCCTGCACCGCGAGGTACTTTACTGCAACCCTAGGATTTTGGGAGATCGTCCTGAAATTGAACTGAATAAATGCGGATAATTATGCTTTTGCTATTATCAAAGAGCTGCTGGTAGCGTGCTACTAGAGTCCATTGGCTTCATGTGGATCCTATTCGTGCTGCATAAGAGCTTAGCAAGTATGCATGTCCATGTGTAATGTGTGATAATTGCTTCGTAAGTTCTTTTGGTAAGGTTGTTTGATAAGTTAACAAAATGCCAATTGAGCACTATTCTCTGGATGGATATGCCCGGCCAATTTAGTAGCGCGTAATGGATGCTTTATCTTTTCCCCCTCAGCTTCAGCAATGTTCTAGAACTGGAAATGCTATGTACATGGTCAATTGATAATTTCCCTTCTCGGTCTATGTGCATCGTCTATATAAAAATAATATGTTTGCCAATTTTGTGGCAGAAAAACAAAAAAAGAGCATTCTTGGCAAAGAATTATTGATTTGGCACAATGCCAGATTAATAACTGTATTCTGCACTTGATCTTGTTGGCTGAAGGTTTGGGTGTTGCTCTTTGATGATATTGGGTTAAGAATGATAAGAACAATTATTATGTGACTTGGGCCTTGAACTGGTAGAATAACATGCTTCAAATTGCTTTCTCATATCCATATGGCATCTAAGTAGCTGATTTTCTTTCTACATATCAAAGGATGATACTTTCCTACCCTCCTTGGAAAATCAAGGCATTTTTATAGCTGCAACTGCACATTTTCTCACCTGTGGTAGAATAACATGCTTGAGAAGTAATTTCTGAATAGGCATTATGAGATAATTCACTTGTCTAGTGGTAGAAGTAATTGTTGAACTATCCTGTTATCAATCTGATCATAGATATTTAATAGTGAAATAGAATACAACTCTTTAATTATGCATGCTAAGGTGGTAAGGGTTCAAGGCCCTATTCACTAAATAATTTGTTAGCCCATTTGTGATTGTGGTGAAAATTCTTATTTTCATCCAAACCCTAAATCTGAGAGCAAATCATTCATATCTCCTCTCTATGTTGCTAAGCATTATTTTGTCTATGTTAAGCATTATTTTGGGATAAGGTTGCTAAGCATTCATATCTCCTCTCTATGTTATTCTTGCTTCTTGTGAATTATGTATTCTCATCTTTTCGACCGGTATGGACAATATAGTCAGCTTATTTATGCCACTTGTGCCGCTAATGCCTAAGTTCTCAGCAGCAGCCTAAGGATCTAATATAGTCCTCAGTTAGTACATCTTCTAGATGACATGTTCATCATAATAAAATAGCAATTACAATCCGGAGATTCTTGATCTTGTCGAACATAGCAAAAAGCAACTTAAACATCCAAATCATCATCCAATTGAAATTCATGACTAGCCGACTAGCTTTGTTAGTCGAGTCGGGTGCAGCGACTAGGTCTGCTGCACCGACTTGTCGACTAGTCGGCAACTAGTCGCGCGACTTTATTGTGTCATGTCACATATCACATGATACATCAGTGTGGATCACAATGCATCAGTGTGGATCACAAGCTCATTATCTCGATTGAGAACAATTTTTCCATATTCATCCTGAATTACCCGGCAAGGTTCATCACGCATTCACACCTACACCTCCACCATGTTTAAGATTTAATGACTTCGCACGCTTAGTCTCGTCTAGCCATATATGCTTTTCTTTCCCTCTCTGAAATATCTCCCTTTCTATTGACTAGTTCTAATGGAGCCCAAACCGAGCCTACAACGGAGGAGAGCCCGAAAGTGTACCTTACTGTCCCCCCAACCACCGAAGGTGCCGAGGCCTCCACCAAGCAGATGCCGCCTCAAGCAAGACACCGAGGACGAGGGAAAACTAAGAAGCTCAAGGCGGTACACCATCTCGAGGTCTCAGACATCGGGCCCTCTGTAATCAAAAAAGCAAAGAAGAAAATACATGTCAATATGCGTACATCGTAGGAGAAAGTGCCAATCACCTATTCGGATTGGCATAAAGTGCCCCGAGCCACCAAAGAGGATCTATGGACGAGCTCAAAGGAACCTTCGAATTCCCGAAGGAGTTGAAGAACTCGTAGGCCGCGATGCATTGATGACCATGGATGCGCGGAGAAACTTCAAGGCGAGGTCAACGAAATTATGTGAAGCAAAACCGTTAGTCATCGGAGACTACCCAAGATTACAAACCATATCGATGAGTTCGTGGCGATGAAGCAATCGGCAAAGAAGGAAGTCAAGTGAGGACCACATTAGCATCGCAAGAAGGAATACTCACCCCCACAGACTTGGCACGAGTGGGTACATGGGTAAAATTGCTTAATGGGAGAGGCAGGAATTACAAGCGATCCAACAGACTGGCACAAGTCCCTTGGTCTGACTACTCAGACGAGTGAAGCACTACGTGCTAGCGAGGGCGATCTCTTGTTCATCGAGTTTATCATTCAAGAGCAAATAAGACGAAGCAATGACGAAAGAGTTCATCGCTTTTACGCCTACCACCTAATGAGCCTTCCACCCAAACAGGAGAAAGACGAGCTAACAAATGCCCTAGGAAACAAAGAGCACCCCTGGCCGAACACGAGGCGCCGGGTTCAAGGTTCCATGGAAGATGGGATTCTCAAAGACGAAGACTCTTATAGGAGCTCGGAAGAGAGCTAAAGAAGAGCGGGCCGAGCAGAAATGGAAAGTATGAAGGAAAGGGTTCTCGCGAGAATTACAACCCACCATTCAAGAACAAGTTCAACGACAAGTACAAGAAGCCTTGAGCCAGACGCAGGCCGAAAACGCTCTCTCTAGCCCTACAGGTCGTCGCAGCAGTTGCGCGTCCACGCCATTAGTACAAGCGGACCTAAACCATTATCCTGTGGACGACATACAGGACCCCACACCTCGTCACCAACGTGTCCGTGATGAACATCTTTCTACATGCTGCTACAGGGGTAGCTTATCCGTGCCAACAAGGGGGTGTCCTGCACAATGCCCCGATAGCGCCAGGTTATGCAAAGGTCCAGGTGGACATGGTACTTGCACAGTTTGCTGATATCAGGCTAGAAAAACCCGCCAATGACGCGATAACAACTCTAGGAAGTGCCGTCCACTCATTCATCTAGTGGCGCAAGCGTGACATCGTCTTGGACCATCCAGTGCAAGCCTCTCCTGATGTACAATGCGCGCATCCGTCACCAGCACGTGAGAGTGAAGCGGTGAAGAAGCAAGATGAGGTAGAAAAGAAATCCATTGAGGACCCCATAAAGATGGCCACTGTTAGCACTCGAAAGCAGAAACCTACAACCCGTGATCCCAACCCTATAACACCTGGTACTTCAAAGGACAAACCTACAACCCCTGATCCCAAAAAATGGCACATTAGACAAGCCAGATTACCAGATCAAAGCGGCCAGACCGAGTATGATGTCGTATGAGAAAAAGTCGTGGCAAGGCGAAGTCTCGATGACCAAGATAATCAACAAAGATTGAAATTCGAGGTAGGGAAGCCCTTAGTCACCGATTCGAAGTTAAAAAGTCTAACACCCATGATGCAGCGATTACATGCATGGTACATGGATCGATCCAACCAAGACGTACTCCCAAAGGTGATCACTGCAATTTTCCATGAGGAACATTTTCACCATGAGGGCGATGGCTACTTCTTAATAGAATTCGATAACTTGCACAACTTATTCTATCACGACTCCCTCGACATATGTTTTTTGAGATGCTGGACACTGTAAGTGTTTAATATATCAATCTTGGTCTATATTTACGTAATACAGATAAATGTCATGTCTAACTATTTCGTTATATAGATACGAGATGATTGAACTATGAAGAACCAAGGCCAAGGATTCTCGACCGGAACGGTTTGCCAAACCGAAATAGAGAGAGTACCAAAGAAGGTCGAGGAGTACGATATAAAGCTTTGCTTAAACTACAAGATAAGGAGTTTATACTTGTACCATACAATTTTAAGTAAGTTCCTCACTAGCTAGTTAAATTACTCGCTGATTTCAAGTATTTACTCGATGTAAGGACTAATGGCTATGGCATCCGTGTTCCATCGATTCTCGTAGTAATTCATCCGCATAAGAGCAAGATGTCGATCATGGATCCACCGATAAACCTAAAAAGACTTTGAACCGATGACACGCTTAATGAACGAGGCGTTCAAAAGATATTGTGAGAAGAGCACGAGATACCGCCCATACCATAAAACCCTTACAATCCGTACTAAATTTCCGGTACGCATGCAAGGAATATTCTTATATCGTATTTCATAGTAAATAGGTCCTTCGACGACATCTTAGTTCATTCGATTTTTGCAGTGTCACAAGCAGCCGCAAGGAACAAATTTATGTGGGTACTTCGTGTGCCAGTACATGCGCGAAATCTTAGGTTGCACAATAAAAGACAATGATGTAGAGGTCAGTCATGCTGACATGACACATCGATTTGCACCACTCAATTTCTATATACTCTCTTAATTTTGTTTTCCATACTTACAAAGGCCTCAAGTCGTTTACTAGAGGATCGCTTCCTTCTAAAATCGGGCTGCTCAGCCCAGCTCGCTTACTTCATCATGAAGGAAGTGATCAACAAAAAGGCGAAGTTTTATGACGAAGACAACAACGATCCACTCCTCCATACTCATGTCTCACATCGCGTGTCTCCAAGCTCCGAAGACCCATAGGCTTCTAGTTTAGAAAACTAGTTTAGGCTTTTGTTACTTCAATTTTATTTCATTACAAAGTGTAAATAACTCTTTGTACCTTTGAAATGGGAACCCCTTCTTTCGTCAATGCCACTTCTCTTATCAGTGGTTCTGCTACTGTAGCATGTACGTTTGTCTTCTTGAGGAACACATGTATACACATGCGAGTGGCACTTCTAAATATTTCATGTGTTTGCCTTACATGGTTATTTTTCATATGAAGTTATTTCATGTGTATGTAATAGTTTGATAAACTAACCAAGTGAAAAATTACTTGGTTACTTTGATAAACTAACCAAGTGAAAAATGTTGAATGCCGCCATATAGCTTCGCAGTTCAATGTTAGTTCGTGGTTTTGCGTAACATTTCTAAATAGATAATTGTCGCTAATGACCGCAGAGGAACCAACCGCTCACTGTAAGTACATGTTTCATGTTTAGATGTCTATCATCATTTTTTCTATAAATGATTTTGATTTTCTTGTTCAACACTTGAAATGGTTAGTGCCGATAGTTCTACAACCTTTTCATTGTATTGAAGGTTCCATGAGCACCTAGGAAGAAAGGTATCGAGGGTTCATCAATGCGATTATAAGAATAAAACCGCTCTTTTGAGGTGAGTCCTTTCACAGATTTTCTTTTTAATTTTTAACCTCAATGTGCATATATAACTCGAAGTGATGACCGCTATCCGCATCATCACTACCGCCCGCTTCGTGTTTGATTCTCAGATCTCTCTCTCTGTGTGTTCATTTCATTTCTTTCTTGTGTTCATTTTAACACACCACTAGTTAAAAGCATCAAGAGTATAGCTACTTTCTTTGCACAATTTTATGCTTAACTAACAAGAACACTTCGATCTTCACATGCATTTCGCATTGAACTATCGACACTATAGTCATGTGAATTTCTGTACTCAACTCTCCTTTTTGTTGCAATGCTCTTTTGTCTAGTTATTAACACTTAGCTCCACTTATTTGATCGAAAAAGCTACACCGATCACCCCGCCTTTGCTTTTCCTTTGTTATTTATTTCAACCGCAGTGTCAAGGCTACGATTGATGTACAAGAAGGCACATGCTTGTGGCTCAACCTCTCGAGCACCACTCATAGAGGTCAATGCTCGTAATCCATATATGTATGGTTATTTGGTTATAACTTAATTCAATCTTATAGTCAAATTTGGTGATACATTCTATGTTTTGCATAACCAACCCATATAATATTAGGGTAGAGACACTTGCACTAAATTCTTCAGTACGAGGAGCTACGACATTACTTGAGACCGACAAGAGTACATGACAAGATTACAGAGATCAAAGCATGTCCTAATGAGAATCTTTAATTAGGAGCAAAATAAGTTCATGTTGTAAAATGTGAAACACATAGGGATTAGCTATTCCACTCTAGATTTTCTCCAAATGTTTCTCTTTTCGCTGAACTAATCTTGTCTACATCTCAACCTGCTGTTTTTTGTTCCTAGTTTCAATTCATACATGACTGCTCATTTCAATTTTTAGAAATAGACTACATCTCAACCTGCTAATGTTTGTCTTCTTATTTTCTTCTATGGTTGCTACGTTGTTCCTATTAACCTATACCTTTCTATTTAATATTTATAGTTTCTATTGGGATAATTGTCGGCTATTGAATTGTTGGCGATATCACGATGAATTACGGCAAGATGGAATTCAAATGACCAAGTATATATATATGGCACTCATTAGTGCATATTCAAGACTTGGGAACTTCGACATGGCCAAACAGTAAATGATGCTCTCTCGACGTAATTTTCTTTTAATTTTTCTCGCACTTTAGGTTCCAATTCTCCTTACACATGATGTAACGCATATTTTCTTAATTGGATAGATAATGGTTATTACTACAAAATGCTAATGTTAAGAAACTAAAGAAAATCTGCTTGAGCACATAATATCTCCGTAATATAGAATGAGGCCTACATTGTAATTTGTTATATGTGATACTTATAAAACCATCCTTGTTTCCTTAGGTTCTTCTCGATAAGGATATTGTGTGTTTGTTTTTGCTTTTCCTCCCGCCTCTTCCATTTTTTGTCTGCTTATCGTTGAATAGGAAATAGATGACCTTTTTGTCATATCATACTTGTTGCGTGTGTCGAATTGTGGCACTAGTGAAAATATGACACCGACTATGCGTCGTGGTCCACCGGGTCCAAGGACTTTGTGCAATGCATGTGGACCGATGTGGGCAAACAAGGTATAATCTCATGCTTAACACGCTGGATTGTTTTTCTTTTTCCTTTCTCGATAGATAATATGCACCTTCTTTGTCTTCATCTCCTACACAACCCCTTTTATTCCTTTTCATGTTTTAGCAAACACCATAATATTCGTGATAGAGGTGGAATTGAATTGCTTGGTTACAATTTATAAAATGATTTTTCACAACATGTTGTTAAGACCATGCTTGTCGTCATGGTGTCACATGACACGTGTTAAGGTTGTGACTGCTTTTGTCATCTCGCCCCAAAGTTACCGGATTTGCAAAGAATGGTGTATGTGTGGTAGCAACTTGGCGTATAAAAATTCATTTTATATTTCAACCAAGTCATGAAGACATACTTATATTCAATTATGCCGCCAGTTGATGTTGTCCTCTATTTAATTTTCGTTCCTCCTTGTTATGTGTTGTGGCCATAAAGCTTAGCAATATGCCAATACAATTCAATAAAAATCCTTTGAGGTTTCTATGGGAGTTAGATGGCGAACCATAAATGAAAAGGGTGAAAAAACTACTACATGAAAAGCAAAATGGAGCCTATCTTTTCCATTGTGTTAGTGGTAGTAAATAAGTCGCTCTTGTGATGTTATTGTCTCAGAGTTAATAGTGGAGGAATCCTAAAAGAAAATGGTGGTGATTCTCTCGGGCAATAAACATGTCTCCAATGTCAAGATTTGACCGCTTATTCGACATTTGTATTTGCAATTGTTGGTTCTCGACATTTTGGACTTGCGCTACTTATATTTTCTTCATATTTGGTGTATTCAGGTACCTCGAGAAGTTGCCCCAAGGCAAAAGTTGAAACTCCTATGTTTGCAATTGAGCAGTTCCTTTTTTGTTACTATTAGTAAGTCGCCTTCAAAAGATTCACCGAGTATACCGAGTACAATAGCCACTAGTCATTAGCCCATTATTTATGTGTGTAGTTATGAATTGCTTGAAAACAACATGAACCGAGGGTTGCTTTGCATTCTCTTCTTGTTTATACATGGCATCTAGGTAGTCATCCAATTTGGAACATGTTGTCGACTTTACTCGCTTCCATTAGTTGGATATATATAACATATACATGTTGCCGACAGGCAGAGGGCATGGCTAGCATCGCCGAGGCTAGCCACAAATGCCGCTTTTTATTTTCTGTCGGACTATCGCGATTGCGGTTCTAGCAAAAACCGTCATCGATATATTTGATATCGCGACGGTTCTAGCAAAAACCGTCACTAATAATGTTATCGCGGCGTTCTAGAACCGCCATCGATAATCCTCGATTATCGATGGCACTAAATCGTGGCGTCGAAAACCGCCATCGATGGCGCTTTGACCGCCATCGATTACCTTTTTTCAAGGTAGTGCTCGTCAAGCAGGGCAGCGGCTTGGTCGTCATCAACAGTGCAGGCAAAGCCCTCCTTGATAGCTTCAAGCTTCACCTGTGGATATAGGGACTTCACGATAGCCAGAGCTTGACTGGTGCTCGTAATCGCCGTCTCCTTTAGGTGCGCTAACAGCTTCTTGGGTCCCTCCGCCAGTCGCTGGATCGTGGCGTCCGTGTCGCTGGGCCCAGTTTCATTAGGATCCAGGATTTGCAGCAACGCCTCAGAGCCTTCCTGGAGCAAGTCGACCCGCGTTTTAGTAGATTTGATTCTCTCACAAAGGGTGCGATACTGAGCTTGCGACTTAACCAGGTAGTCTGCAAAACCAGTCGGATTAGACCGAAGACGCTAAAAAGCACAACGGGAGCAGAGGACGAGTCGGGAGCAAACCTTCCTGCTCTTGTTCTAGCTTCTCCAACTTGATCTGGGCCTTGTCCTCAGATTCCTCCAGCTCCTTGACCTGCTTCTGGGCGGTCTCAAGCTTTCCCTGAAGACCTGCAATGACGAAGACCAAGACAGGAAGAACGAGTTAAGGGGTGGAAGACTAAAAAGGCGTTCTAAGGTAGTCAGATAAGGTAATTACAGCCAAGGGAGCTCGTCAAGTTTAACTCCTCCGCCTCGGAAGCCTGAACTTGGGCCCGGAGCCTTTCCAGCTCTGCTCGGCTCTCGTTCCGAACCCTGTTCAGCTCCCCATAGCACTCGGCGTGGATCCGCTTGATCTCGTCCTCATAATCCCGCACATCTTGGTCTTGGGAGTATCTCCTAGAGAATGGCGTTCCTTTTCTTGGCACGCTTTCCCAGTCTCTAAAGGCAACAAAATGAATGATAAAGCTACGCTACGCACCGAAGACAAAAAAGAAGAGAGCTTCCAACCAACTCAGCGCAAGAAACTCACGGTAGCCAACCGGGCAACATCGAAGGTGTGGTCATAGAGTGCTTTCCATTCCTTCTCATCATCCTCGTCATCAAAAGCTGTCCACTCGCCGTCCTCGCCGAAGAACGTGACCCGTAGTGGAGACTTTGGGCGAGGGGGCCGAGGAATTTCCTTTGGCAGAGGAGAGGAGCGGTCGGCAGACTTCAGAGGCACCACTTGGCCAGCCAGCCTAGGAGGAGTAAGCGGCGGGGGGCTGCTCGGATTGGAATCAGCCCCGGCGCCCTGGGCCTCGGGAGCATTGGTGGAGCCATCACAGCCGGCTCCGGGGACACTTCGGGGGCGGCTGGCGCAGCATCGGTCGGTGCCCCAGCTCTTGGCTGGCTCGAGGCACCTTCGGGGGCGGCTGGCGTGGCATCAATCGGTGCCCCAGCTCCTGGTTGGCCTGAGGCATCTTCGGAAGCAGCCTCCTGGGGCTCCCTGGGTGGCACGTCCACAGGAACCTCATCAACAGGGTTCCTGGAAACAAAAAGCAGTCAGAACATGATCCGGGAAAAAAAAAGAAAGAGCTAACAAAGAAGCCAACCTGTTAGATCGAGTTATTTTTATCCCCGAGCCCTTCCAGGCAGAGGGTCTTCCTAAAGAAGAACCCGCCCACTCGCCAAGCACGGGGGACGACGGGCCTCCAATCGGGTGCGAGGGTGCAGGTGCCCCATCGGCCGAGCGCCGGGCTGGGGGCTTTGGAACCTCCGGGACCTTGGTCTGGCTCGACGATGAGGAGGTTGCTGGTGAGGTGCGTTCGGTGGTTGGGCCACGAACCTTTGGGCCTCCAGTCGGGCGCACGTTAGCTGCCGACTGCCTCCTTTTCTCCTTGGGCACATAGACGGCCGGGCGTTTCCCCTTTCCCGTGGGGTCTTCAGCTCCTGCCGCCTTACCCCTCTTCGCACTCGGCGCCAAGGACGAGGCGCTGGCAGGGCGTTTGTGTTTGGCACTTTTGTGCTGAGGGAATTCGGGCAGCGGCGCATCAGAGAAGAAAGCGCCATGGCCCTGCAAGTACAGACAGCAAATACATGCTTGATCGTAGTTACTCGAGAACCAGAAAATCCAACCTTGGGAGATAAGAGGGCATCTTACTAGAGGTGGAGGACGAGTTCTGTTGAAGGCCTTTGAGCACCCGTCATTGATGATTTGGGTGCCTGGGGCGAAGAAGTCACCCAGGCGTCCAAGGAGTATACCCTTGGGAATTGGCTCAGGAGCTTCCCGGGTAGGATCGCGCTCCCCTTCATACTCGTAGCCAAGATGGACTCGCTCCTTGAGGGGTTGTACTCGGCGAAAACCAAAATTGAGGATGATCGCAACTTCGGTTAGTCCATTCTCCTTTAATTTGGCAATCATCCCCATGAGCTCCCCCACTTGGTCCATCCCATTGTCCGAGGGGAGCGAAGTCCAATTCATCGAAGGCTCAGGTGGGGTACTAGAAAAGGATGGAAGAGAAGGCTTGGGGTTGGCACAATAAAACCACTCCTGATGCCAACCTTTGTTCGAGGTTTTGAAAGGAATGGCGAAGTATGACTTCTTCAGGCCGTCCCTTAGCTGGAATCCGGTGCCCCCAACTGTTTTGGGGAAATTCTTGTTTGGAAAGGGTTTGAGAAGGAAAAGAATGCGAAAGAGGTCAAAATGTGGGCGAATACCGAGGAAGGCCTCACAAAGATGAACAAAAATAGCAATTTGAAGTATGGAATTGGGATTGAGATGAGTCAATTCAATTTCGTAAAAATGAAGAAGACCACGGAGAAAAGCGCAGGCGGGAAGGCCAAACCCACGCTGGAAGAAAGACTCAAAAACGACTACTTCCTCAGTGTGGGGCGTGGGGCAAGACTCACCCGCTGCAGGTCGGGCGAAGAGCAACACCAATGGGGGGAAGATGCCACCGGTGACCAGCTCCTCCAATCGCGTTTCCGTTGTCACCGAAGTGGCCCAATCTTTGGCCGAGGCTGATGCGGGAGCGTCTTTGGGGGAAGGAGAAGACATTTTTTTGGCGAAGGAGCTATCAACCACGTCAGATTGGGGGTGCGAGAGATGCTAACCCTAGCGGCGGAGTTCGCAACAAGAGCGCCGAAAGTAAGAAGATGAAGAGGCAGGTGAAAGAACAGTGCGCAGAAAACCGCTTCGTTTGCACTGAGTCTCATATTTATAGGGAGCGATGCTAACTTCTGCCTTGAGCGGAAAAAACGCTTCGCCTTCCACATGTCCTGAGGTTGCCCTAGGGCAAGCCTCAAGATGGGCCAGATGCCATGCATAGCAACCGCTGTGTACAAACACTCTTGGGCTGAATCCAATTTGGGATATGGTACGCCCCACATTGGGCCAAAGGCTAATAACCGCATCATACGGAATTTGGGTACCTTCCAATCTAAAATATCTTCTTATGATATGCCCCATGTCAGGTCGCATGCTAGTCACCGTTCAAAACGGAATCAGATATCATAGGTTGATTCAAAACAGATATTCTAGAGGTGTGCCTTATAATGGGCCATTAGCCGTATACTGTAAAAAGCAGGTGCAGATTTGGATAATTCATGGTATGCCTCATGACAGGCCAAAAGCTGTGCACCACGGCACACAGGTACCACTCGGCTAAAAGCCAACCTAAACAGAAGAAAACTCCAAGACGAGTCACGTGCTGGCTCAATAAATTGGGCTAGGAACCACTCGGAATGCTTACACGTGGAGTTTTTTCGAGTACTTCACAACCTCTTTGCCTACAATGGAGCACACGGCTGGAGAAAAAACCAGTCGGGAAACCCTACCAATAAGAAAGCAATTCGATCGCAAAACACTCGGGGGCTACTGTGGAGTATATGGATCACGGGTATCTGCAAGGCAGGCCTGCGAGATCCAACTAGATGAGGCCGAGCCAGGCCGACTGCATGGAAACAAAAGATACCAGGGTTGCGCCAAACGTGCGAAACAAGGAAGCCCTAAAGATAGCAACCGATCCTGATTAGGTAGGATACAATCACAATCTAAGCCGTTATCAAATGGATATGTACCGGAGATATAACCCCCATCTTGTATCCAACCAGGGCTCTCCTTTGTAATCGCCCTCCTCTACTATATAAAGGGAGGGGCGAGGAAACATCAGCATACGAGATCATCAGTAAATAAGCTTGCCACATATAATCCCATAGCACAGGACTAGGGTATTATCTCCTTCGCGAGAGCCCGAACCTGTATAATTCTTGCGTCTTGAGCTATCATCGAGTTTGGATCTAACGCCTAGCCCCGTTTTCATTATTGCCGACAACAAACGTCGACAACCACGTTATCAGCACGAAAGCTCCGCTAGACCAAACAACGTCCTGGTGACGATGATCAACGGCGCAAACGCAGCAATCGAAACAGGGTATGTGGTGATCTTCCTGCTCTTCACGTCGAGCAAGAAAACGAGGTTGCGGGCATGTGAACTCGCATCGGCCATCGCAGTGTGTTCGCGCTGCCTCGGTGATCACCCCGCGCCGTGGCTGCAAGCTCTTCGCTGCTCATGGGCCACGAATTCTTCTGCTGCGCGTGAAGTCTACGCTACGCTTCTTCTTGCTGATTCATGCAGGAACGTGGAGTAACTACTCTTCTACTGCATGTGGAGTACTTGTGTTGGCCCTTGTAGCCCATGCAGGTACATGGAGCACCCTTGCTCTTCTGCCATATGCGGACTTGGTGAAGCGGTCGGTGTTATCTAAAGGGCAGCTAGATATGTTCACGATGAGCTCCGCTGAGACGAGAATAACCTGTCGCCACAACAGTGTCATGAGGATCGTCGTTACGCGATTATATCTACAATAAGTCATACGTAAATTTGAGCTATATGAGTTAATCGTACTTGATCAGCTCCTTAATCCTGTAGATTATTTTACCAAAAATAATACAAAAAAGAATCCATGGAGTCGAGCTCCCTAAGCCGTCGTGTTCGACCGTTGTTGCCAGGACATCGGCCTCCGCGCTTCGAGCCATCACCCTGTCGGCGACGCGCCGTTTGCTCAGCCTCCACGCCGCACCGCTTGTGTGCCACCGATGGGATTCTTGGTCGTTCGCCCACAGCGCCGGCAGTGGCGTAATGGGATTTTAATATTGCTTATTCTTTCCTCCCTATTAATTTTAGAGTTTGCCCGAGTGGTTTTTATCCTTTTTAATATTGCTTACTCTTTCCTCCCTATTAATTTTAGAGTTTGCCCGAGTGGTTTTTATCCTTTTTAATATTGCTTACTCTTTCCTCCCTATTGCTTACTCTTTCCTCCCTATTGATTTTAGAGTTTGCCCGAGTGGTTTTTATCCTTTTTCGCTTAAGCACTCTGCCCGATTATTCTAGCCCCCGGGCGTCGGGAGTCGGCTCATGGCCATTTTTCCCAGGCACGCACTTTTGAGAAACTAGAGTTCACCGTTCGTGGAGTTAGAGTTTCACGATTTGGATTTAAATGCACTCGAGCTCAGTCGCAATCATTAGGGAGAAGTAAAAAATGACTCATAAGAAGGGTTGTGCATGCGCAACACTATTAGGTGTAGCCCCCAACTTACTGCTTAATTGAGCATCAATTGAGTAGCAAGTCAAGAAAAAAGTTTATTCATGAATACCATAAATAATGTACAAGATTTTAAGAGTAAAAATGACATAGCTGCTCTATGTTCCATGTGTTGCCGATAACCACGCCGTCTTCACGCTTGAGTCTGTAAGCCCCCGGGCGTGTCACCTCATCGACGATGTAAGGGCCTTCCCAGCTCGGGGAGAGCTTGTGCTCACTTTTCTGATTCCTTCTTGGGACCAAATCTCCTTTGGAGAAGGAACGGCCCCGAACGTTCCGGTCATGGTAGCAGCGTAAGCCCTGGAGGTATTTGACTGACTGGATTGCTGCAATCTCCCTGGCTTCCTCCAGTCAGTCGAGGTCTTCTATCCGGCTCTCCTCTGACTCGGACTCCTTGTAGCTCCGAACCCGTGGGGATCCGAACATCAACTCGGTAGGTAAGACCGCCTCTGAGCCGTATACCAGGAAAAATGGTGACTGCCCGGTGGCCCTGCTAGGAGTGGTTCTCAGCCCCCAAAGCACCGAAGGCAATTCTTTTACCCATCGCGTAGCATAAGGCTTGAGACGATCAAAAATTCTTGCTTTTAGCCCTTGTAGCACCATGCCATTGGCTCGCTCCACCTGGCCATTGCTCCTTGGATGAGCCATGGAAGCGAAGCAAATCTTGATGCCGAGCTCGTCACACTAGTCTTAAAATTCTTCACCGCGGAATTGAGTTCCATTGTCCGTGATGATCCTGTTTGGTACGCCGAACCTTACCACAATTTCTTGGAAGAATTCCTTGGCCTTGGCAGCTATGATCATGGCGACGGGCTTAACTTCAATCCACTTCATAAATTTATCAATGGCGATGAATAGATGAGTGAAACCACCTTGAGCCATCTTCAAAGGTCCAACCATATTGAGCCCCCAGACTGCAAATGGCCAGGTGATCGGAATAGTTTGCAACTCCTGTGCCGGCACATGTATTTGACGAGCGAAGAATTGGCAACCCTCGCAGGTGCAAACAATATCCTCCGCGTCTGATACAGCAGTTGGCCAGAAGAAACCTTGACAATAAGCTTTGCCCACCAGGGTACTTGACGTTGCATGATGCCCGCAAATTTTCGAGTGGATTTCTCTGAGAAGGTTCTTCCCTTCTTGTTCCGATATGCAGCATCTCAAGACTCCGGAGGCACTCTTTCGGAAGAGTTCTTCCCCGACTACCACGTAGCCTTTGCATCGATCGGCGTGTGACGCATTCTGCCTGTACGCGATCTTCGGGAAGCTCATCCTTTAACAGGTAGTTTAAGAATGGAGTTGTCCAGTCAGGATTGATGACCAAAACTTCCTCTTCAGTCGGTCTTTCCTCCGATTCGTTAGACTCCTGCTGTCAACTTATTGAAGGTTTGTAGAGCTCTTTGACAAATACTCCAGCCGGTACTGTTGCTTGACTGGAGCCTACCCTTGCGAGCTCGTCTACTGCTTCGTTGTCGCGGCGAGGTACGTGGATGAGTTCTAGCCCGTTGAACTTGTCTTCGAGCTTCCGCACTTCCTGGCAATATGCAGCCATGCTGTCACCGATGCACAACCAGTCTTTCTGCACTTGGTTGATTACTAACATAGAGTCTCCGCGGATTGTCAATCATCGATGCCGAGAGATACGGTGATACGGAGTCCGTGGATGAGTGCCTTGTACTCAGCAGTGTTGTTTGATGCCGGGAAATGGAGCTGAAGGACGTACTTCAGGTGATCCCCCGTCAAAGAGATGAGCACCACGCTAGCCCCCGCGCGCGCTGAGCATGAGGGAACTATCAAAATACATTGTACAGTACTCGAGTTCTTCAGAAGTCATGGGAATCTGCAGTTCCACCCACTCGGCGGTGAAGTCGGTGAGTACTTGAGACTTTACGGCCGTTCACGACTTGAAGGAGATTTCAAAAGCTCCAAACTCGACCGCCCACTTTGCAATTCTCCTGGTGGCCTCCCGGTTGTGGAGTATATCCCCAATTGGAAAAGAGGTGACCACCGAAATTGAATGCTCTTGAAAGTAGTGTTTGAGTTTGCGAGAGGTAAGTAATACGGTGTACAATAGCTTCTGTACCTGAGGATACCGTGCTTTGGATTCGCCTAATACCTCACTGATGAAGTAAACTGGGCGCTGAACCTTCTGGAGGTGCCCTGCTTCCTCTCGCTCTATGACGATTGCGGCACTGACTACATGAGTCGTTTCAGCAATGTAAAGCAGAAGGGGTTCTTCGGGCATCGGTGAGACCAATACTGGCGGCGAGGACAAGAATGCTTGAGGTCCTCGAAAGCCTGCTGCGCCTCGGAAGTCCATTGAAAATTGCCTTGCTTTTTCAGAAGTTTAAAAAAAGGCATCCCCCGCGATCCCAGGAGGGAAATGAACCTGTCGAGTGCCACCATGCACCCCATGAGCTTCTGGACGTCTTTCTGGTAAGTCGGTGGCTTCATCTTCAGGATGGCATTGATTTTCTCCAGGTTTGCTTCGATGCCCCGCAGTGACACTATGAATCCAAGTAGTTTTCCTGAGAGGACTCCAACGATACACTTCTCAGGATTGAGCTTCATTTTGTAAGCCCTTAGGCTTTCAAAGGTCTCGGCCAAGTCGAATATGAGGTTCTCCTTTGTGCGAGATTTGACGACGACAACATCTACATATGCTTCCACGTTGCGTCCGATTTGAGTGTGAAAACATCGCTGTATTGCGCGCTGATAGGTTACGCCAGCGTTTTTCAAACTGAATGCATTGTGACATAGCAGAACGCTACAAACGGGGTGATGAATGAAGTCTTGATACAGTCTTCTTCTTTCAGCCTGATCTGGTGATACCCCGAGTAGGCATCCAAAAAACTTAAGAGCTCACAACCTACAGTCGAATCTACCACCTGGTCGATGCGAGGCAGCCCAAATGGATCTTAAGGCCATACTTTGTTAAGATCGGTATAATCAACACACATACGCCAGCTTTTTTTCTTTTTGCGAACAAGAACTGGGTTCGCTAACCAGTCGGGATGAAACACATCTTTTATAAAGCCTGCGGCTAAAAGCTTCGTGATTTCTTCCCTGATGGCTTCTCAGTGATCTTGAGCGAATTGTCGGAGACGTTGCTTGATCAGCTTCGCCGTCTCGTCAACATTGAGAGAGTGCTCAATCACCTCCCTAGGGACACCGGGCATGTCGGAAGGTTTCCATGCGAAAATATCCCGGTTTGCCCAAAGAAAGGTGACCAGCACGTCATTCTATTTGCGATCAAGCCCTGTCCCAATCAGAGCCGTTTGGGCCGAGTTGGACGAGTCGAGGATTACCTTCTTAGTCCCTTCGTCAGGCTTCATGCTTGTCTTAGCTGGAACTTCTCCCTCATCTTGTTGATGTCGTCACCGTCGGATCTTCTCCTGTCACCGCCACTTCTTGCATTTCAACCATCCGCGCCTCCCTATCACACGCGAAGATCGCTGGCGTCGCCGTGGACCGAGATAATTTCCCTCGGCCCAGGCATCTTCAGTACGAGGTAAGTATAATGGGGCACAGCCATAAACCTGGCTAGGCCTGGCCTTCCCAAGATGGCATGGTATGCCGTCTCAAAATCAGCTACCTCGAAGTTAAGATATTCCGTCCGGTAATTTTCTCTGGTCCCGAACGTGACCGGCAAGGTGATCTGCCCGAGTGGAACCGAGGAGGTCCCGGGGATTACCCCATGAAACGGCGACGAGCCCCGCTTTAGCTCTGAGCGGGGAATCTTCATGTCGTCGAAAGTTTTGGAGAAGAGGACGTTGAGTTCGCTCCCTCTGTCAACCAGCACTCTCTTGAACTTAACGTTGCGAATCACGGGGTGCAAGACAAGAGGATATCTACCTGGATATGGAATGTGAGCTGGATGATCCGAGCGATCAAAGGTAATCGGTGCTTTGGACCATCTGAGGTATTGGGGAGTTGCTGGCATAACTGCATTGATGTCCCGAGTGGTAAGCTTCTGCTTTCGCTTGGACTCATAAGCAGCCGAGCCCCCGAATATGTAGTTGAGCTCACGCTCCGTCTTCTGGTAGTCGCCCTCGTCATCTTCAGGGGGATCTTGCTTCTTCTTTGCTTCACCCTTATCTAGGCCCGACCGTTTGTTGCTTTCCTTCGCGAACCTTTTTAGGGTGTAGCAATCTTTTGCTGCAT
This sequence comes from Guadua angustifolia, assembly GCA_036346375.1. Lineage (NCBI taxonomy): Eukaryota > Viridiplantae > Streptophyta > Magnoliopsida > Poales > Poaceae > Guadua > Guadua angustifolia. The sequence goes on along the minus strand of CM070510.1, from coordinate 8,150,216 downwards.
GTTTTCCCTTAGGATGAAAAGGGCAAGTAGCGTCCTTTACCGTATCGTAGTCGTCCATCCGCAGAGCACGGGGTCGGCCGCGCTCGGCCACTGCAACCAGTTCTGGACATCTTCCTTACCATAGTTGGAGGTTTCCTGGACATCTTCTTAATCAAGTTGGGGTCGTTGACACCCTTCTGGAATGCCGCGATGACCACAGCTTCTGATATGTCTCGGATCGTGTTCTTCTTCTGCATGAACCGTCGGATAAATTCCCGGAGAGTCTCGCTCTTCCTCTGATGAAGCTGGTACAGGTCCCACTGAGTCCCAGGCCTTTTATAGGTGCCCTGGAAGTTGGTGATGAACTGCTCGCAGAGATCTCCCCAGGAATCTATAGAATTCGCTGGAAGTTCTGTGAGCCAAGCTTGAGCCAAAGAGGTAAGCGCGACTGGCAGATAATTTGCCATTACGTTGTGATCACCACCGGCTGCCTTGATTGCAAGGGAATAAACCTGCAGCCAAGCTTCTGGGTCTCTTTCTCCATCGAATTTGGTGACGCTCTTGGGATTGAAACCTTCAGGCCAAACCACTCGGCGAAGCCGGGGAGTGAAGGGGTGGATTCCATCAATAGGCCCGTCACCGTACCGACGTGGGGAGTGCTGAGGTGGAGATCTGGCTCGACGATCCTCGTCCTCACTCCTGTCGCACTGGTGTGGATTTCTGCGACCATCCCGGCCATCATGACTGATGCCGAAACGCTCATAGTCGTCTTTGCGCCGGCGGCGCTCTTCATCTTCTCGATCTCGTCGCCTGGCGTTCAGGTCCAAGCGAAGGTCACGGCTGATGCTCTGTCGGGCGTCCTCACCCCGTCGAGGTTCCCGTCGGCCACGTGTGGATCGACTATGGGCAGTATCGCTACTCGCAGTCTGAGTGGGTGCACGGGCGCGAGAGTATTCCTTCTCCGTTGGTTCTTCCTGGTGGTGTTGAATTGCCGCCGCCGTCACCATGGCCTTAACCTGGGCCACGATCGGGGCAGCTGGGCTGTCAGGACCGAGCATTGGTCCCAATGTGTCGAGGAGTGTCTTCGATGCGACGATATTTTGCTGAGGAGTATGGAAAACCGATTGGTTACCCATCTTCGTCTGCAGGATGTCTTCGTTGACATTGTGGCCTCTGGCTTGGAGAACCCCCGCCCGTGTTTCTTGTGCCTCCCGATGAAGGCGCTCTGCCTCTGCGGCATCCGAGGCATCTTTTTGTTGCTGGGACTCAGTCCGTGGATCTTCGATCACGAAGACGCCGCAAAAGCTTTGAAAACCTTCTGCCCTGCTCTGAGTCAAAAGAACAATAAGACAGATTGGGCTAACCTTTGGATCCGAGTGGTTTGCTGAAGCTTCTCACCACTCGGGACTCGTCCTTGACCAGACCCTGTCCAGATCGAGGAACAAACTCCTGGCTTACTGTCGGGGACAGATGGCCAAAGCCTTCCTTGATCCGAGTGACTGCCTGACCGGGAGAGCAACAGAATCACTTCCAGATTGGATCTGATCCGAATCCGAAAAGGATAAGCTTGCCAAGATTGTCGGCGATGAAGTCCAAGCTTCCGAAACGAAATGCCTGGGCGGGAGTGAAGGTGATGACGATCCCGTTGGTGGAGGCCATTTAGCTTGCTGAGATTGATCTTAACGCACCCCCTACCTGGCGCGCCAACTGTCGACGTTTGTTGTCGGCAATAATGAAAACGGGGCTAGGCGTCGGATCCAAACTCGATGGTAGCACAAGACGCAAGAATTATACAAGTTCGAGCTCTCGCAGAGGAGATAATACTCTAGTCCTGTGCTCTGGGATTATATGTGTCTAGCTTATTTGCTGATGATCTTGTATGCTAATGTTTCCTCACCCCTCCCTTTATATAGCAGAGGAGGGTGATTACAAAGGAGAGCCCTGGTTGGATACAAGATGGGGGGTTATATCTCCGGTACATATCCGTTTGATAACGGCTTAGATTGTGATTGTATCCTACCTAATCAGGATCGGTTGCTATCTTCAGGGCTTCCTTGTTTCGCACGTTTGGCGCAACCCTGGTATCTTCTGTTTCCATGCAGTTGGCCTGGCCCGGCCTCATCTAGTTGGGCCTCGCAGGCCTGCCTTGCAGATACCCGTGATCCATATACTCCATAGTGGTGTAAAATGAAATCGCTCACACTTGATCAGTCACAATGCATCGAAGAACAATAAGCACAAATAGAAAATATACACAATGTAGGGAGAAAATTCTATTTTTCTCACTTTATTAGATTGATTCTTTAGCACAAAAATATTCCACGAGCAAACCTTAGAAAAACTCATCGTTGATATTCCCGTAACCTGTGTCGAAGTATGATTCTTTGAGATATTATGTTTCTTCACCTAAAAACAATAATAATAACACGGTTGAGTACATTGCGTACTCCACAATACTATCTCTACCCTCCTTTCACGGTAGAAATGCGTGCTACATTGCCTTTTGCATTTCCTCTGAAACTCACAGAAACCCCCAATGTGAAATTGGTGACCACTGCAAGCAACTGGATAGAGTATCATATTCAAGATGCAAATGATGTTCTCAAGAAAAAAGAGGGCATAATTTCGTCCACAGTGAAGGATTTAAGCCTCGCAAACTTGATTGTTCTTTAAAAAGAAATTTTACGATACATTATACTTCAATATATAATGGGTAGTAAAAATAAAATCTAACTATTGATTTGTTAAGAGTGTTTTTCCTACTTTACTACTAGAGAAAGTATAAATAAATACTAGCTAATCTAATCTATTAGATCGAAAATAATAAACATCTATATTAATTTAGTGTACCGTTTCCTGTACATCACTCTATGTACACACTACAGGGATCTTGCTCAGTGTCCTCGGCTTTTACCGACGACACAGATGCCAAAACCGCCGAAACCACGAGGGCTCGTCGTCGGCCTCCCGACGACACATGTCCCACGACCGCGTCGGCGACACAACCAACCTATGTCGGCGGCTACAATAAATCCCGGCGACATAGATGCCATCCGGCGGCCCGACACCCGGACATTTGTCGTCGGCTTAACTCAAGCGGCCGTCTGGATGGGACACTTGTGTCGTCGGCAATTAAAAGCTGCCGTCTGAGATGGGACACTTGTGTCGTCGGCCTAATTAAAGCAGCCGATCTGACCGGACATCGTGTCGTCGGCCTCATTAAAATTGTCGTCTGGATGGTACATCTGTGTCGTCGGCCTGGGCGAGAGCTGACGACACATACCCCTTCTGGTCCCAGAACCTGGGGCTATCTTGTGTTGTCGGCATGCTTAGAGCCGAGGACACAGGTTGTAAAAATAAAAAAAATACTGGGAATTTAAAAAAAATCCAATTTTAACCTGCAAAAAAACCCCATTCCCAGCAGTTTTATATCCCCAATTGCCCAAAATAATCACAACATATAATTTCACACACATTACCACATTCGCATTCACCAATACAATGCACAAATGATCACCATCGACATAGATAGCAAAATGCATCAATAAGTCCCAAATTCAGCTCACAAAACAAAAGAGTACCTCACATTCACAATTAACATGTCTACGTAGAATATGACATACTATTCTACCAACAAAACAAATAACTAAGATTGCGAACTGGCAAAAGGATCGGCAAACACGTCGTCGATTTAATTGATCTGCGGTAGATCTTGTGCCATGGAATCACCTCCTGCGGAGCATTAAATGCATGAGGCGGTAGCGCAATGAGGCGACACTGCAAGATTAGAGGAAACCACAATGTTCAAAACTTTTGTGCATTTGTGTACTTGAATGAATAGTTCGCGAAAACTGGAACAAAATACATTACCCCCGGTGTTAGCGTCTGCGTGAAGAATGGCGGCGGAGGTGGCATCTGCGGCTGGCCGGAGGGTCCCGCCCCATGCAATGACTGTGGATATGATATGTTAGCATCTGAAATGTGTAAGTACAACGTAGCTACGTATACAATCTTAATTACCTGGAAATAGTTGTACATCCAGAGGTTCTGACTCTGGAGGGCCTCGTACCGCCTCCTATCCTCCTCTCGCTCCACCTGCCTCCGCTGCTCATCCGCCTGCCTCTGCTGCTGCAACTCTGCGATCATCTTCACTGGCTTCGGTGTGCCTTTGGCGGAAGAGGCGGCTCTTTGTCGGCGTGTCTGACTTGGCCCAGACGAGTCGGGCGCCACCACCGAGTCCATGAAGCCGAGCCGCCATGACTCCTCCCACCGGCCCGTCACAGATGACCGGAGGGTCGACCGGCATGGTCAAGGGTCCTGATCGGCACCGTACTTCTCCTTCATGGCTGCCTTTGTATGTATCTGCGAAACAAATAAGATATGAAGTGGATTAGCTCGGCCACGATTGCGATGGTCAGAGAAGCGTGAAAAGAGAAAGTCACATACAATCTTCTCTGGGCATTTGGGGCCATCGGTGGTTGCGTCTCGTCGGTAGGACACGGGCGTGTGTGCAAGCGTCACACGGTGAACTCGTCGGGCTCAAGTCCGTATGAAACTCCTGCAGCTCAATTTCAAATGTGAAATGAAAAACTGAATTGACAAGAATGCGAGAGTTGTACTTAGTATACTTACGATATCGCGCGACGTGACCCATGCCTCGTCCACCTAGGTAGGTCACACGAGATCTCGGGTTGGCTTCTCGACTCCCCTGTTCCTCTTGGACCTCTCGATCCACTCCTTCGATGCCCACATCTTGCGAGATCCCTCGGCATGTGGACACTTGTCCATCCAAACCGGACGCCAAGGCAGTACTCCTTCGCCTCGAGTATCTTTGCAAGGCATGTGCCCTCGAGATCTTCATCCTCGTGCTCTTGTAATGCTTCATCACTGCGTCCCGGTGGCATAACCTGATGGCGTCCCTGACCGTCTTTGCCGCCATTGTGTCGAGCACAGGGCAACAAGCATGATAGTCATCCTGGGATGCGTCAGGGCCAAGCTGATACCTCGCCTGAAACAAAACAAACACGTGAAGCTATAAACACGAAAACATTAATAGAAATGACAACTTACCCGAACTTCGGCTATGCAATGATCATGACGATGCCTCCCTAGTCGTCCTCCACGAGCGAGTAGTCGCTCCATCTAGTCACGGGCGCCGAGCACCACCTCGCCCACTCGCCGGGTAGAGCCGCTTCAAGATCACCCCTAGCAAGTGGCCCGGCTCACCTTACCCTTGTTGAGGCAAACCAAGCCATTGCATGAAGAATTCATAACAAGTAGTTAGCAAGTTTGTGGTTAGCAATAAAAGACATCAAAATTTGTAGCACATACCTTCGCCTCGATAGAAACAACTATCGGTATCTGTCAATTTGGATCTGTGGGGCTTTTGGCAATTTATTCCGCCCAGACTCTTCTTGGATCCTGAGAGCTCGAGCGGAGGCACCCCGACTCGGTACCAACAGACTCCCATGGACTCCAGTCCTTGTCCCGCCTCATCCCTCCTCAAGTGCACGATGCCAAGAACCCCAACAAGCTCATCGTCGTCCTCCTCCTCCACCTCCTCCTCCTCCTCCCGGGAAGCGTCAGACTAGGGTGAGCTGCCTGCTCAGACTCCTCATGCCCCCTTCCCGAAGACCTTCTTCAATTTTGAAGCCAACTTCTTCAGAATCGAGCCATCTGCACAAATTAAATTAAATGACATAAAGTACATTGATATTAATTGAAACGAATAAAATATAAATGTATATAAAATTAAATGACATAAAGTACATTGATATTAATTGAAACGAATAAAATATAAATGTATATAAAATTAAACCTATAAAATTAAATAGCTTAAAAATCTTCGGCTTCCTCTTCCTCTACCTCTTCCTCTTCCTCTTCCTCTGCCTCTGCCTCTGCCTCTTCCTCTTCCTCTACCCTTTCCTCCTCTTCTTCTCCTTCTACATGAGATGGGTATACTGATCCCAAAATATTATCTAGACCATCACCAATATCGACGTGCAGCTCTCCTGGTAACTCTTGTTCTTGGAATACCTCCACGTCTGGGTGAGAATCGTAGTCGTCTTCTGTGAGATCGGGCAATCTACCAGGTGGAAGACATTTATGTACAATCCACCAACTTTTGTAATTCGAGTGGGCGTACGGCAGATAGAACACCAAATTCGACTGTTCGGCGAGAATGAACACATCAGGCTTTTGATCTGACTTCTTATGATTGATCTCCACTAGTCCTAGTTTTGGAGTCGCCGCACCCCACTAGTTGGATGGAACCATCTGCAACGAAAGAGCACGAGCGAGAGATCTTTGTTGCCTTCATACGAAATTTCTACAATATCCTCGATGATCCCATAGTACTCTATGTCCGGACCACGAGTCATCGGTGACATAACTCACGACGCCATTGTTCACCGTAGTTGCATTGGGGCGAGCCGACTCACCGCCGGATCGAAATCGATATCCATGGCAATCATAGCATCCATGGACCTTAATTCTACTGGTGCATCCACGTGACATTTGTCGGAGATCGTTGTGCGCCTGCGATGTCTTTGACCTTTGCACAAGCATTCGAGGCAAAATTCATTAAGGAATAAATGCCACACATTTGTAAATTAAGTGAACTTATATAAGAGGAAGAAGGTTACGTGGTAATGAAACCAGGTTAGAAAGTTTGGGCGGCCTTGTCCACGACCTCGCCGTTCAGATTGTCAATTTGTTACCAGAAGGTTCACGATCCTTCCCACTCTTCTTGAATAAATTGACTACAAGATTTAATATTTATTTCAGACATTTATTTCATAAGTACGTATTTATGACTTATTTCAGACATTTATTGACTTACTCGATGTACACCTTCATTTCATCCATGTTGTCGTACACATACAACTAAATCAAATCCTTTTCCACTGCGTCCAAGTCACGTGTGGTGCTTTTGCCGACATTGCATCCGACTTGGTCATGGAACACCTCCAAGTTGGAAGTACTTCTGCGACATGCCTTCTTATACCTTGGTTGTGGCACATGGACCTTGTTTTTTGTCGCAAAGTATTTGTCCGTGAAGTAGGCGATCTCCTGAATCAGCCAAGCTTCGGCAATACTGCCTTCGACTCGTGCTTTGTTCTTCACCTTCGCTCTAAGACTTTTCATCATGCGCTCCACAGCATACATCCACCTAAACTGCGCCGACCCCCCAACTTTTGCTTCCTATGGCAGATGAACCAGTAGATGTTGCATGCAATTGAAAAACCCAAGGACATAAATCTTCTCGAGCTTTGTCACAAGCACGACAATGTCCTTCTCCAATTCCTCCATCCTCGATCGGATATCTCTTTTCGCAGAGCTCTCGATAGAAGAAGCTAAGCTCGCCAAAGTGATCCATATATCATCGTCAACATATCCACGCCACACATTTGAAGCAGACGCTCTATGAAGACTTTGTAGTCGTGGGCATTCATCCCATTTAACTTGCATTGCTCTATACTAACGGTATGTCGAAGGTTCGCCGCATAACCATCTCGGAATTTAACCTTTTCCTTAATCCAATCAAGAATCGCTTTATTTGCCCACGTAAGGCGAATTTTGCCCTAGGTTTCCTCCCATTCTCATCGAGGTTCATGTCCGGCGATCACATATCGAGGCGCTTGATCGGGCGTGCTTTCTTGTTATCTTTAGTCTTACGTGGGATGTCGGTTTGTGTTCACGACCGACTCGCACATATTTTTCTCTTGGTGCATCACGTCGATGTTGTGAGGTAACCGGTCTTTTGCATAAGGAAGGTTGTAGATGCTGCACTTATGAGTCAATGGTGCTCCTCACCATAGTCTTTCACATACCCGATATCCGCTAGATCGTCATGCGATCGATGATATCCTCGCACTTGAAACGTTCGGGTGGCCCTTCTTCACGATCTTGCCTTTGCGAAATTCCTTTTTGATTCCTAAATGGGTGCTTGACTCTAGGAAACAACGGTGACGATCGAACCAACAGACTTACCCCATTTTTCGGTGTGAAAGCATCGATTATTCTGCAGCATATAGGGCATGACAACTTTCCATCGTGCTCCACCGAGAACATGCCATACGCGGGAAAATCGTGTATTAACCATAGGTATGCGCACGCATCCTAAAGTTCTTCCCTTATAGCTATCATGTGTCAAGACTCCTTTAGTCCACAGTCGATCGGCTCTTCTACGGAGGTTGCATGAATAGATCTAAGTTTTTCCAGAGACTTAGGCCTGTATTATAACGAAAAGAAACATGTACTCTTCTTTCAAGCGAGTTGAGGCGGCGTTTATGCGGGATTGCGAACACCGCCAAAGCCGCAGTCTGAAAAGCGCCATCATATTGAATGGCGTGAACCCGTCGGTCGAGAGGCCTATACGCACATTCCTAGGCTCCGCCAAATTCGTGGTGTTGTTGGTCAAAGTGCCTCCAAGCTTCGCATCGACGGATGAATCATCACGCCCTCCTTTCTCGCTTGCCCTCTTTGTGCCACCTCATGTGTCTCGCCGTGGCCTTGGACATGTCTGAGCCTTGATGAGCGTTGAGTGATCGGAAAGAAACGGAATGTTTTCCGGGCCACCGTCGTCTGTCTCATTCCACGTTCAGACATTTAACTTCCTCGTCCGACTCTCATTACAATGCTTACGGTGAGTCAGCCTTAATCGGTCTTCCAATAAAGCATGCGAACTTTGGGCAATAGTCTATCCTCTCGCACGGCATGCCTAACACGCGAAGAAGCTTCTTCGACTCGTAAAGATTCGAGTCATATTGTGTCCACTCGGAAGGAGGCTATCCAAATAGTTTGCAAAGGTCGTTGAAGCAATTAGTCGACAGGTTGTACTTGGCCTTCACGCCATTAGGCGCGACAACATCGTCGAGATACAATCACATCGGTATGCTCATGCAACGGCAATTTAGCGTAATCAAGGAGATTCTCGAATTGTTCGGCAAGTGGCTCGGACTCTTCCTCGGGGAGGATCGTAAGCCGAGCCACATCATCCGTGAGCTCGTCTAATCTATCAACTTCGACTTCGTCGTAGCCCTCTTCAAAATCCACGGGGCACACACGGGCGGGGACGCTTCCTCTCGCCATGAGCTACCCATACAAAGTAATTTGGTTTGAAGCCATGCCTACATAGGTGATGGCTAATATCCTTCTTGGTCCTCTTCTCGGTGTTCGAGCACGCAGCGCAAGGACACCACACGACCGCTGCATTAGGGTCGGGGAATCTTCGGAAAGCATCATCAACGAATGCTCTAGCCTTCTCGATCCACTCGTCCGTGTGTCTTCCAGACTTCATCCAACCATCGTACATCCACCGCCGATCTTCCATCCAAAGATCGCTTACTACATAACGTCAATGCATGCATCCAAATTTTAGATTTAGACAGTTTAAGCCTTGCTAAATAGGAAGGCTTACCCACCCACTGATGTGCGCTTAAGTATGGTGGTGGTAGGCACGAGGGTGCTCGGTCGAATTCGGCGACATAACCCGTTGTTCTCCAAGTGCAACGACGGGTACGGCGTACCACTTATGTTATGCACTAGGAGAACGACAAGGAAATACCGCCGGAATCCCAACTCGAACACCCTCGTGTCACGACCACTGTACTCAAGCGCACATCCGTGGGCTGTCCAAAACGTGGACAGCTCGAGAGCGCAACACTTTTCGTAATGGAACCCAACGAATCACCGTCTGAGCTCCTTACGAAAATATGCAGCGCCCCCGAACGGGTTTAACTCTGGCTCGGTTGATGTTACAAATGCAATTCTAATAAAATTATTATATGTTGTGATTTGCAAGCAATATACACTATATATATACACTGAATCATTTACTTTTCCCCACACAAATGCCTTAGTTCCTATTTGGATTGCAGGAAATCGAAAACACTACAATTACATATCATGTCCATTTGAATCTACAGAAATTAAAACGCACAATAACCATACCACTCACTAATTATATATGATTTGTTAGCCACACTAGAATAATGCCCAGATTCTGCATATACGCTAGGGACAAACCACAACATATAATTGTAGTGTTACGCAATAGTTGTCTAGGGACATTATCTAGGGACAAACCGACCAAAGAGAAGGACACGATCATCACGTACCTACACGTGTCCTGAATGTTACACTCTCAAACAACAACTGGCACAATACGCTAGAATAATTCCGCAAAGTAAGCTAACATACCAGCAACTTTCCGAAATTATTAGAAATTTCGGTAGCACCTCCCCTAAAACTAGGACATCCACTCAGCAGACAAAAGACAGTATTTAATATAATAACAACCATATATAGCAACTAACGATAATCAACCACGCACAGTATTTAATATGGATTGCTCGGCTACATTCTGCATATACATTTCATTTCATCACACCATTATACATTTCATTCGACCGGAGATTACCTTAACCGGAGATGGCGACTAGGAGGATGAGGGCGGGGCCGACGTCGTGGACGAGCTCGGGGAAAGCCGGGGTGGCGTGGTTCGGGTGTGGACGACCTCCCACGGTCGGAGGCGGAGCGTCGGCGGCAGCCCAAGCGTCGTCGGGGGCTGCCGGAGACATGCACATGGATAAGCAATCTAAATATAAAGATGACTACTGCAGTGCAACTTAACTGGAGGTATTCTATTAAAATTGTGGTCAAGCGATCAGGAGAACACTTCTGTGATTAGTGCGTGTCTATAAATTTATTAATAGCTTCCATACTTGTTTGTTTCTGATTGACTAGTGCTACTAATTGCTTAGTACTCACATTAGTAATTGATTGGTTGTGCTTCAGTTTTGGGCAGATGGAACACATCTGGTTACATACTTAGAGTGGTTAGTGATTAATCACTAATTCAAACATACTTAAAGGTTAGTGAAACTGAAGTGCTGCCAATAAACGAAATGATCGATTGCATTGATGTTTCTTCAGTTGCAAAGGGCCGTTCTCGACAATTTTAGCTGTGGACGATTCGTTTCAAATGTGTTTACTGAAAGGACATGGCATTCAAAACAAAATGTTCATATCATAGGCATCATTTGGTGCGATTACAATGAACAAACACAGGAATCACGGAGGAGGCGGAGGAGGCAGGCAGGCGGGAGGCGCGGAGCAAAGGCGGGGCGAGGAGGCACGGGAGGTCGGTCATGGCGGTGGCCGGGCGGCCAGTGGTGGCCGGGCAAGGTGGAGGCGGGCTGGCGGGCGAGGCGGTGGGAAGGCGGGCAGACGGGAGGCGGTGGCCGGCCGGGGCAGGGCGGTGGCGGGCAGACGGGAGGCGGCGGGCCGGGAGGCGGCGACGGGCAGGTGGCGGCGACGGGAGGCGGCAATGGGGGCTGTCAGGCTGGGCGCAGGAGGTCCGGAGGAGATGGGCCTGGGCCGGGCGCAGAGGTCGGCGAGAAGGCTGGGGCGCAGGGCTGGCTCGCCAAAAACCGAGCGGGAGATCGAGTTGCGGCGCAAAGAGTCAATCGACTTCCCGCACGGGGTGATAACGGCATACCTGTGTCGTCGGCCAAACTTAAGCCGCCGACACAGATATGGGTCACCGTAACCCTAAGCACGCACGGGCCCAATGTCAGAGAACCAAGTCAGTGTCGGTGGCTAATAGATAGCCGCGGACATAGATATGAACTCAGTGTCGGCGGCTAATAAAACCCCGCGGACACAGATATGGATCACAGTAACCATAGCACACAGCACGCACGGGCCCATTGTCAGAGAACCAAGTCAGTGCCGGCGGCTAATAGATGGCCGCGGACACAGATATAGGTCACAGTAACCCTACACACACAATGGGTCCCATTCCCTAGCCAGCAAAACGTCCAACAAGACAATTTTAGGATCAGTTTAAGGTTTTTAGAACATGCACAACCTATTCCAGCTGATTGCTCGCTCTTCTTTCGTCTGGCATTTCATCGTCACAAAAAGTTCTTCTGAAAACTCACGGAGAGTAACAGAGTGTCACCACCACCGTACGTTCTTCGATACTTTTGTAGCCTACGACGGGTCGAACGAGACATTTTTAAGGTCACTTTAAGGTTTTACAACATGCACCTATTTCAAGTCATTAATTTCTCGCTCTTCAATCGCCCAGCGTTCAATCGTCACAAGATTCTACTCAAACTCGAGAGGTAACGTACGTACGGAGACATACACACAGCGCCGTAACATACCAATTAATTAAATAATAAAAAGTTACATGTCATATAGATGTATGTTGCCTAACAACTATTCTAAAAGCTCTATTTAATTTTTCTTAATTTTAAAAAGAACAAAAACATTTTCAAATAGATTTTCTGAATTAATCTGGAATTACTATTGTCGTCAGCTAAAATAAAACCGTCGAGAAAGATTTACCTGTGTCGTCGGTAACACTTATCCCGTCGACATAGATTAATTTTTATCGGTGGCTGTTTCTCTCCCGACGATAAAAAGTCTTCGTGACACTGGTGGGCCTGAGCATCCTGCAGGTTGGTCCCACATGGCGGAGTGCCTGTGTCGGCGGGTTTGAGGTAGCCGCCGACACAGCTTGTGTTGGCGGGATCTGAAATTCAAATTTCATCCCGCGCCGATACTCCCTGTTTGAGGTGGAGTGCCTGTGTCGGCGGGTTTAATGAGGCCGCAGACACAACTCGCGCTCTATATCGGCGGGTTTGATGTAACCACCGAGACAGGCCTGCTTGGTGTATATATGTCGTCGGGTTGCGTTAAAGCCGTCGACATAGTCAAACTTTGTGTCGTCGGCCTTTTTACCGACGATAAAAATGTTTCGGCCGACGACACTATTCTTGTTTCCTGTAGTGACATGCATTAGTCATGCATAAGATTTTTTTTCTTAAGTAGTGACGTGTCAACCATCACGCGTAAAAAAAAGCTGACCTTCTATCTCATTTTTTTAAGGTTCTACCGTCATACAAATCAAATAAAGTCCTCTAAACATCTCAGTTTTTAAATAATTTTTTATATAAACCAAAAGCCATATATAAATAATCAAAGCTAAAAGTTGAAAGTTAGGTTAGACCTGTTTTTGCAGTTTATTGCTGAGAAAAATTAGCTATTTATTGGGGAGAGTTCTTATTTGTTCCTCTGCTGTCTTGACAAGGTGCTATAGACTTGAGTAAGTCCTCCTTCAGTTTTGTCAGAAACTGTGTGTTTACCTAGACGTCGTTCTTGATATATATACATCAAGTATATGGAGTTTGAATGGTTACCATCTGAAGACATGGGGTCAACCTTTTTTTATAAATCTACTCACACCATTTTGCTCAATTCCAAACTTTGCATCAAAATTAAACTTTCCCAGCCTTTTAGCAAACAAAATAAATGAATGAAACAACTAAATGCATGAAGTTTTATGGAATGAATATCTAACCAATCTTCACCGGTCAGTGAAACTAACTCATTAAAATCAAAGGAAAAGGAGAAGTTGTCCTTTTCAATTTCTTCTTTCCCTTCAGAAATAATGTTGCCATTTGAACCGTTGTGCTTCACTTTCTTAACTAAACTAGCTTTGTTTGCCAAGAATTCTTGCTGATACTTCTAAGTTGGGGAATAGGAGATGCCTCAAATATGATGTTCTATTTTTCCGGGTTCTTCTAGATTTTGTTGTCATTGGGGATGGGGAATAATTCAGTTAATATGTTCGACGTCGATCATTCAGGCTAGAAATATTTGATAACATAGTTTTCTATAATTTTCTAGGTTCTTCTTTCAATGGAATAGAGCTTGACATGGCTTCCATCCACTAATGAATAGAAATTTAACAATTATCAAATGTCGAATATTATGTCTTATTGTTGAAGTATAAGTGAATTGTCCACCTGTAGCGACCCCCTTTTTTACATAAATGCAAAAATGGAAATCTCATGTGCATACAGTGCTAGTCCCATGATCAGTAGCTAGCACGCACATTTATAACAATTGATATCACATCCATACTATTTATTACAAATAATAGTGGTAATTTATACAATAGAATCTTACAATTCAGAGTAATGCAGCGGAAAGAATCAAAAGTCTTGTAGTGTGCCCATTCAACCCTCAGGCAACTGACAAGGTATAATCCCTAGAAAAACTCATTAACATTCCCGAATCCTGCGTCAAATAAGTTTTGTCGAGCTATTCTGATTCTTCACCTAAAAACAACGAATAAGCAAGGGTGAGTACTTGCGTACTCAGCAAGACTTTTGCAAAACCTACAATATATGCAGGCCATTTCAAAGGAAAGGCTTCTACGGTTAATTTGCATAAAGCCAATTTAAATTGTAAAATGAGTAGTAATTGCAAAACAGAATTTATAAAGGCAAATTGACTGATACGAAAGTAATAAACAAGTAAAGTATAAGTAATAACTCACAGTCCTCCATGACGTGAGCATCGAGTCGTCCATTGCCAACACATGGCTCAAATCTGAGACAAATACTTTCCAACAAATGTATCCAATCCAATCCATTTTGAAAATATCAAAACTGCTAACTATGTGATGACTTTACCAAGTGCCCATGACCGTGGGCGCGGCTAATCGATTAGTTTTACACTCTGCAGCGGTGTACAGCTTTACCCACAAGACATGACTGACTCTTTGTGCAGATCATTAGCACACTTCCTTTGGTGTGCCGCAGAGGGTCATGACATAACTGTTACATTACTTAACCCTAACTTTGCACCAGCCTGACGATGTTAAACCAGTACTATGGTGTAAATGTTTGTACAGTCACTGTACAGTAATTAATCAAGCATATCCATAGGATGGCGTAAATCGTTGTATCAGCAAATGTTGCTCCCAACACCTCGGTGTGGGCACCCCTCCGGGCAACCAGTCACTGAAGAAGCCCGTACTACTCCAGCCTACCAATGTGCAAAGCTAGTTTTAAGTAACTTAAAAGGTTAAGGCTGTCCCATACTAGCACTTGTGGTTGTACGGTTATCTTGGCCTAAAAACAACCCATAGTTCGGTCCTTAATCCGACAAGGGCAATAAAATCCCCCTACACTACGTGCAAGTCCATGCACCTCCGGCTATTGCCAATAATTGCCCGTATCAAAAACATAGTTTTGTTTTCATTTTTAGTCAAAATACCAATAACCATCGTCATGTCTCAATATTTCCAAGTTTCATCTAATCAATGTTTCCAATTGATTTATCCCAAGTCTAAAGCATGGCTAAGCATGATTATTAACCATCGCATATACCCAAATTGACATCATATATATGTCTAACCTTAATTCTAGGGTTATCAAGGTTCACAAATCCATACTTATCAAGGAAGTTTAATGCAACTACAGGTATAGCTACCAATTCCCAAAATATAGCAGAGTTTAATGAATATACGCATGCAATAAAACATTTAATAAAACATTTGTAAAACTGGGATCAACATGGTCAAAGGGGGTGCTTGCCTTGCTTAATCACTGCTTACGCCGAAGTTGAGGTTGTAGTCAACGATGGAAGTCGTTACGTCGGGTTCTACACATCATTCCAATGAAAGTAGCAAATAGCAACTTCAATAAGGGCAAAAAGAAAATAGATAGCAAGAACAAATAAAACTTCACAAGAAACAGAGATTGCTCTTTATGAATTTATTAATTTTATTTTATGAATTCAAGATGCAAAAATTGGTTAAGGTTAAATAGATATAATCATTTCAGGCTTAAGATGAATTCTTACCTTTAATTAGCATTCAGATTCAAAGCAACATTTAATTAGTATTCTAGTTATAAAAAGTTAAACCTATTGATTTAGGCTACTAGCCTTATTTACATGACATTTAAGAAGGTTCTGGTGATACAAACTTCATAATTATTGATTTCTCATTTATGCCTAAAGTTCATTCATTCATATTGTGGTCTAAAGTAATATGAACACTTAGGGTTATTAAGCTAACAAGATTAATATGCAATTCATGGTGAAGCGAGATTCTTTCTTCAGATTACAGTAGTTTGAACCTTGTAAAGTGTTTCTAAACTGGTTTTACTAACTTTAGCATTTAGATGAGTTATTTTATTAATTGATGAAATAGTATAAATGATCACAATGCTAATGCTAAATCGGTCATGTTTCATTTTAAGTTTGCGACTACATCTTACAAGAGAATTGAACTATATTTTGGACATTAGCTGGGGATGGCTTTATGAGCATTTTAGAACTAGTTTTATAGTATTTTGCATTCATCCAAGACATTATTCATATGAATGATCATTAAGACCTAACATGAACTTAGTTCAAATTTACACAAACATATTTTATTTTTGCATAACCAGGATATTTATGATTTTACTAATATTTATGAATTTATTTTACAATATATTTCCAAATATAATTCAATTCAGATTCAACCCTAAATGTTTTTGCATATTTAAGTTCATTACTATCTTTTGGATTCACATAACTGATTTTACAGGATTTACACCCTTTTTGCAAAAGATATTCATACTTTAATACTTAATACATTGAAAGCAATCTATTTTAGAAAATGATTCAAATTAAGTTAGAATCTAAATATTTTTATATATTTAGGTTCCTGAGGACTTAAGGTTTCCATCAAAATTGGTCTTATTCAATGTTGAGCTAGTTTGCATACACTTTGTATATAACATACTTGATCTACTTCTTTTAGTTTAACTTTATAATTCAAACAAAGTTTGTTATTTAAATATTTTTGCATATTCAAACTCTTAAGGTCATAAGGGTTCTAACAAAATTTACTTTACTTAATTTGGAGTTTGTTTGCAGATATTCTATGTATAGCATATTTTGAATTCTTTCTTTAAATTCAAATTCAAATTCTAAACAGAGTTGAACTTTTAAATATTTTTGCATATTCTGAATCTACAAGAATTTAGATGAATTTAGAAATTTATTTCATTTCATTTTTACTGTTAGTTCAAAAGTTACAAGCATTTGAATATTTTTGGGTTTGGAAAATACTGGAAAATGAGAAAATTCCACAAAAAGAAATTACGCTTTCTCACCAAACTGCGCTTTCTCTTTTTGGGCTGGACCGGATTGATCTACTGGCAAGTGGACTCGAGTGGTAGTGTCTGAGCTTGGCGCTGGGAAATGGGCCCATGTGGTCAGGGACTCGGCGTAGCGTTGGAGGGGGAAGGGACTGACAGAGGGGTCCTACTTGGCAGCAACAGAGAGCAGGGCGGCGACTTCCGAAGCTCACCGGTGAAGAAGCTTCGCCGGAGGAGACGAATGGGTTCCACCGTTGGCTTAAGCACGTCCTTTCGCACCTAGGGATTATCTTTTTGGCCGTCGGCGACATTGGGAAACGGCGTGCCACCGGAGAGGGGCGGCGGACGCCATGGCCGAGCGGTGGAGCGGTTAAGCCAAGGCTTCCCAAGTTTCATTTTCACCATGGTAAGCATCAGTGTGGCCTAAGGACTCCATTTTTGCACTTGTTCAAAAGAAGGAATAGCGGGAGACGAGTCCTCACCGTGCGCATCCATGGCGGAAAGGAGGTGCTCGGTTGCGCGACTCGCCGAGGAAGAAGGGTACAAATTAGCACTGGGGATACGCTCTAGAAGTCATCAGGAAGCTTCGGGTCTGATGATTCGAGTGGAGGTTCACCGTAGAGGTATAATCGAAGTTTTTCCCCTTTTTCAGGTTTCGCCGGTTTTGGAGAAGAAGGTGGTGGCTGAGCGGTGTCTTGGTTGTGGAGCAGGCTGAGGAGAGTATGAGGTGCTAGCCGAAACTTTGTGGTGCTTAAATAGGCCATGAAGTCGGCTAGAACAGGGTTTGAATTGAGCTCAAGTTGTGATAGGGTTTGCGGTGAGATTTTTTCGGGCAAAGATGAGCCAGTGGAAAAGTTTGTCGTGGCAGCTCTTGGGTAGGGATTGGCAGGAGAGGCACTGCAAGTTGGGTTATTTTCTCGTGCCGACTTGTGCCGTGGCAGCGTTTGGATGGTCGAGAGCTTGTCGCGGCAAGGAATTGGTAGAGCGGGCGAGTCGGCCGAAGCTTCGCGGGGGAAATTCAACGTACGGCAGGGGCGTAGCGGGCGAGGCAGCAGCGTGGCAGAGGTGAGTCAGGGGTGATGCATCGGACGGTGAGTTGCGGCGCGGAAGGGATAAGCCAGAGAGGCGGTGCTGACTCTGCCGATCTTTTCTACGTGCGCAAGAGAACACGGAGAGGGGAGGAAGAAGGGCTGGACTGTGGCTGCGCTGGATGGATGACACATGACAGATCCTGCGGTCATGGTAAAAAGGACGGCTCACAGTATACTAGGTCAAGTTGCCACAGAGGTTTAAGTATTCAAACCGACTTAGATTTTTATAAAACTTTTTAAAGAGGTTTACCAGAAGAATATAAGGGCTCAGAAACATTTTGAGATAAAAACTCCTTTTATATATTTTATTAAAATTCTGACAATGAACAATGCACAGAAATTCCAATTCTGTTTTCTATTTATTAAAGTGTCCCAATGAATCTTTTTATTTTTGAAATTTTGTTTTGCAAATTTATTTGTGTTAATAATTCTTCTGTAAAATTTTCAGAATTTAATATTTGATATTTAAATTTTAAATATTCTGACATTGCTAATTTCAGCTTTTATTAGCTTCTGTTTTTGAATTATTTGGAGGCTTATCCAACCTGTTAAATTATTTATATTTTTACCAGAAGTAACTTCTGTATCAAGGGTTCTTTGGCAATTTTCTCAGATCGAGAAAAACTCTTAATATTTTTCATTAATTCGGATGATACACTGTTTCTAGTCAAAGTTTATCTTTTCCATTATTACTAATATTTTTACCATGCAGTAAAATGAAAGTCACCACGTAAAAAGTTTACCTGAGAGTTAAAATTTTTAATATAAATTTTTCAAGATTTTACCTTTACCTTTTTATCTTTTTACTATTTTACCATTTCAATGCATTTAGCTTTTCTTTTAAAAGTAAAAGCTCAAGAAAATGCAAGAGGATTCAGAAAAATGGAAATTCAAACCAAATTCATATTTCAAACTCATTTTGATATTTCATTTGTTTTGATAATAATGATTTTGAGTTTTGAAATCTTCCTTTTCATTAAGATTGAAATGGAAGAAATGAGGAAAGAATATTGTTTAAAATCAAAATCTTGATTTCAATTAGACTTTCAATTCATTTCCATTTTTAAATATAAAACTTTTATTTTTCTTTATTTTTGAATTTACAGGGCTGTTACACCACCATTCCTCATTAGCTTAAGCTTTTGGGTAAATTGGCTGGTACATGTAACTCAATAATTACTTTATATATTTACTGAACTTAATAAGCAATATTCGAAGGAAGATGAGAAGAAGGCACAAGTTTATTTCAGAAACAGGCTGTTGAAATATTGGAGTTGATATTACAATCGAGTACTCATGCTAATTTTAAATGAGAATCATGGTATTCTCGACAAGTTTGTTGAAGATAATCTGAACAAACTTGCTTGGCACCTCATCTTATTGTGTCAGCACTATCTCAATTTTGCTCACTACACTGATTTGTTTTCATTGCATCTTTTCCGGCTTTGGTTTATTGGTTTAGAGTTAAATCAGCAATTGGCACAAATGAATTTGTGCTGCAAAAATGAGGGAAGGTAAAACCTAACAGGTCTCTTTCTTCGTAGTTGCGTGCTTACACGGTTTTGAGGAAATGGTCGCTACAGCTGCATGTATGATGATGCCTGCGTGCGTGCATATGGACCGTCTGATCTCTCTATGTAACAGCCGCAAAATTAAAATAAAGTAAGAAATTAAATTTTAGAATTAAATTATATTTATTTATGCTTTTTCTGAATTTCCTGAATTTTTGGATTTTTTTTGGATTTTTGCTTCTTTGGACAAATGTTTACAAGTAATAAAAGCATAATAAAAATAATCCTGCTTTATCTCGAGCTAAAAATTTTATAGTATCTTTTGGAGTAATAAATGCATCTAAAATAAAAATTTGAGAAATTAATAAAGTATTTGTGGTATTTAAAAATTCAAAAATAGAGAGATTAAAAATCTAGTAATCTGAATGTCAGAATTTTAGTAAAATAAATATAAAATATTTAAAGCTAAAAATTTTAATTAAGTATCATTTGATCTAGAGAAACTCATATAAAAAGTTCCAAAAAGTTTTGAAAAGATTTATATTGTCTGATAATTCAAAAACTGAAAACTGAATATTGTACAACACGTCTTGTCAGAATTTTTAATAATTCTGTGAATAGTATTTTTGACCAAACTTTTTACAATAGGTAGATAACTGATGAAAGATCACATATAAAAATTTTCATGAATTGTTTATGAGACACAAAACTGATCCATTAAAGCAGCTCCTCCTGCTCAGCCCGCTTCTCAATCTTAATTTCGCTTGGCTTCCCCTTTTCTCTGACCGACATGTGGTTCCCCATTTCCTGTTCAGGCCCACACTCCAGCCTCTCCTCTGCAATGTCTCCAACCTCCAGTCACTTGCGCCCCGAAGAAATTCTTCCTCTGTTCTTCATTGTTCGGTCTGTAGCCCAAGCCACCGAAGCATTAGCCTGGTCTCTTCTTTTCCACGCGGCTTCGTCTCTGTGTTCCACACCAAACCAGCCACTATTCTTCCTTGTCACACTCGGTGAAGCCTCCATCCGAGACCAGTTCATCTGACTAGGGCTTGCCTCTTTCTCACTATAAATAGCGACCAGTAATCACTAAAGCCGCGCGTTATCTTTCCCCTCTACTTCCTCTTCTTCTCTCTCAACCAAGCCGCCCGAATTCCCTTTGTTTTCTGCCATGGACGCAAGCTTCGAAGGTCAAAGCCAATCACAATTCTCATGACACAATCATCCATTCCCAAATTCCTTCAAGTCTTAGCATCACCAAGCCAAGAGAATCAAAAGCCCTCAAAAAGTTTCGGTCGTCCTCATGAGAAATCAGGCCGCCGCCATGCTCCTTCTTCCCCAACTCCGGCCACTCAGTGGTAGCTCGCTCCGGTAAGTCTCCGACTTCAATAACCCCAAAAATGGAACCCCTGTCACCCATAGATGCTAAAACCGGTACCCATTCCAGCTCACTCGCTTTGATTATCACTCCTGACCAAACCGACATTCCCGTCGCTGCTTGAGTTCACTGGTGCACCTCCCTGCTTCATCCCTGGTTGAACTGGTACCACCATTGGCTACGTCTCGTCGAGTTTTATCTCCCCGTGCCTCGCCATCGCCGAAAGGTCGCCGGAGCGCCATCGCCACCGTGCCCTATGCCAACCTCTGTTCTCTGTCTCTGCCTGGAGGACCCCACCAGTCAGTGGTGCAAAAGGGCTGCAGTTCAAAAGGTGAAAGGCGCTTTCCCAGTTCCAAAAGCGTATTTCTATTTTTCCTAGCTGAATAATGATCAATCTTAAATATCTTCTGCGTACTTAATTCAAATAAGATGAAACAAAATCCTAAATTAATCTAAAATCATATGTATTCAGAATATAAAAAATATTAAAATTTTCAAATTCATAAAAATTATTTGAATTCAATTTTGTTAATAACCTCATTATGGCCTTTATATTAAATCATACACGATAAGTCATAAAATAATAAAATAAATATTTATATTATGCTAAGACCAAAATGAATTCAGATATACAAAAACTTTTAATTTCTAAGTCGTAGAATAATTATTAAAATTAAAAATAAAACAAACACACTATTATGGACATTGTTGCACATATGAAAAATATAATTCTTAAAATCATAAAATAAATTTTTATGTGCTTATAAAACCATGGGAAACTCAGATATATAAAAACATTTAATTTTTAATCTATGTCTAAATTAATCTTTGCAATTATCACTAAACCCTAAATATGGCCATTAATAGGAATGAGTAAATAACAACTCATAAAATAATAAAATAATTTGTATGAATTTCCTGGAAATAGCAAGGACCCATGTATGTAAAAATATTTAGAATGAGACTTAGTTTGTGTTCTTTTAATAAAAAGAAAAGCAGATCACAACAATAAATAAATGTATAATCCATCGCGATTAAAGTCAAAATAATGCAAAACTAACTTTAAAACACTTCTAGGATTACACCTTATTAATACCAGAAAAATGAATAAAGGATCATATATAGTGTGGTCGCAAACTTAAAATGAAACTTGATTCGATTTAACATTACCCTTGTGATCATTTATACTATTTCAACAGCAGATAAAATAAGTCGTCTAAATGTTAAAACTTATAAGGCTATTTTAGAAACACTCTACAAAGTTTGTACTATCATATTCCATAGAAAGAATCTTATTTCATCATGATTTGCGTATTAATCTTGTTAGCTTAATAACCCTAAGTGTTCACATTTCTGAAGATCGTAATATGAATGAATGAACTTTGAGTATAAATGAAAAATCAATGATTATGATATTTGTATCACCAGAACCTTCTCAAATATTGTGGAAATGATATCAGTAGCCTAAATCAATAGATTTAACTTACGTAAAACTAATTCTGAACAAAATCAATCAAAGAATAAGCACTATTCACTCATTGTCTATTGTGATCGTTTAAGCCTGTTCAGTAGCCTGTAAAACATCTCGTCTAAATACAACTGTAACACCCCGGCGCTAAACACGCCACGGATGCTACCAAAACTTTGAAAAAAAAAACTAAAAAAACTAATGTCACCTCTAACGAAAAGACAGGAATTAACCTCTGACTCCTAAAACTGGTTTAAACTAAGTCACCGAAATTTATAAAATTTCGGCAGCACCTCCCCTAAAACTAGGACATCCACTCAGCAGACAAAAGAGCAATAGCAGTTATATAATATATCCAACAGATAAAATAGAATCAAACCATCTAGCAGGTCCTTAGATAATCAATCACACAACCAAATAGAAATTATCAACTCCAGCACGACGAGCAACACATTACAACACCATAATTTACAACCCTGCTTTATAAATTAATTAAATGCGGTGGTGATGACCGGAGTCGTGTACGTGCTACTACTCCCATCCCAGCGAGCCAGCTTCAAGGTACCTAGACAGGAAACAAACAAGTGTGAGTCCAAGACTCAGCAAAGCGCAACAATAAAGAACTGCAACCGAATCAAACGAAATAATAATACTTTGAAACGTAACATACTCAAATAATTGATTGAATTTGGTAAATAAGTGAACCAAAAAAACTGATGCCAACTACTACAACCATTTCAAGAATTATTGAAACTTTACTCATACCTCGGCAGCCGCTTATGGGATGAGTCCATGACTCAATCCTCAACCTATGAATGCCATTAACTCCACGATGAACCATTAATAGTTTCAATTCGCTGCCTTCATGCTCAAATGCACAAAACATACACAAGAAGAATCTCATATCCATACATAAAAATCAATTCATTTAACATGCTTCATCATTGTAAATGCAATGCATATGCAAATAGGCCATACAAAAGAAGAATCTTATATCCATACATCACAATCAATTCATTTAACATGCTTCATCATTGTAAATGCAATGCATATGCAAATAGGCCATACAAAAGAAGAATCTTATATCCATACATCACAATCAATTCATTTAACATGCTTCATCATTGTAAATGCAATGCATATGCAAACTTGCTGGCTTGTTCATATGCTCAACCCATTTCAAAAATTCTCATTTCACTCCACCATTCTCATGCATATCTCACAATCTTCATGCATATGATGCATCATTGTCAATGCAATGCAGATGATTGCTCCTTTCGATGCACGTACCGGTACTGCCGAGTGCCCACCCGTCGATGTGCACCCTCAAACCCAACCATCCCGTGGAAGGGGCCTGCCGAAACAGGACTTGCCCGCTACCCAGTAGCGGGTCCTACTCTTAACACCGCTCCCATCTACGCCAGTAGATGGGACTACGGGGTAGGAACTTCGAGCATACCGGATTAGTCATACAGTCAGTATGACGTTCTCACCGCCTGCTCAATGCACTTTTCATGAATGCACATATGCAAATGCCTTCCTCACATTCATATCCATATTCTCAATACCCATATCCGCATTCCTAACATTCATATTCATATTCTCACTCTCATATTCAGATTCTCAACATTCATTTCACAGTCTTGACACTCATATCTACATGGTCACAATTATCCTTAATACTCCGTAAAGTCATAATCCATCCTCATGATCGCCAAATCATCCATTCTTACTAATCAAACCTCACTACGTCATTATTCACATTATCCTATCATACTAGTGATAATAGTATGACATCTCAACCGATAGCTCTCCATAATCTTAAGGTATCATGACATTCGACTCTCGACACAAATCTTTTCAATTAACGATGTACTTGCATCAAATTACTTTACCTTCTCACAAAAGGCTATTACCCTACTAGGCGTGCTTATAAACACAAACACCACCATTAGCAAGCATATACATAACACAAGCAATCAACTAGATACCGTATAGGGGTTATACGAGTTACACTTGCATATAAACTCGGTTTAAATAAAAGCATAACCAATTAACCATTCTCATGCATCAAATCGCTTGCAAAAGCAAACACGACAATATTAAAACAACATATGAATAAATGTATTCTTGTAAAATCTAGTGGCCACCTAATGTAACACCCCGGCACCCCGTGCCCTGAATGTTACACCCTCTAGCACCAAGAACTACAAAATACAAATCACTAAGAATAAATATTCGCAAAGCACGCGAACAACTAGGAGGTTGTCAAAATTATTAAAAATTTCGGCAGCACCTCCCCTAAACTAGGACATCCACTCAGCAGACAGAGAACATTTGCAGTTATAAGATATCATTCTAGCAGGTCCTTAGTTAACCAATCACACATCTAATAGAAATTAATCAACTCCACCACATGACTATTACAGGGCAGGGACTCGTTAAACAAAACCACAGACAACCTTTTACAAGAATTTTTCACGAGCTATTAAGATTAGGATTATGAATCATTATGATGGAACGGTGTTGATGTGAACGTGATTGTGCTATTACCCCCATCCATGCATGTCGGCTTCAAATCACCTACAAACATTAAATAACAAGCGTGAGTTCAAACTCAGCAAAGTACACACGAGAATAGCAATTCCAATTTATCAGAAGTAAAACAAGAGCTTGACCATAAGAGCAAGTAATACAATTGGAACAACAACCAGAATTTACGCATTTATACCCATTCAAAGTAATATCTTGACCATACCCAAAACAATTACAGTAAACAAGTCATCAACTTGATAATAAAACCATTCAAATAATAAAACCATTCAACGCCCAAGAAGCTTTACTTGATTCTAAATCACAACGTCTCCCGACCCAACCACATATTTCTTTGTAACTCAAACCATTTCATCAATTCTTTTATTGGAAGTCATAATTCAAAATTCACTCCACGATATTCATACAACATAATTAGCAAAGCAAAGGAAAGAAATACGCTAATTCATAAAATTCAATTCAATCTCCCCTTTTTGGGTTGAGGCCAGACTCAACCTTCAATTACCATAATCAACATCCATATAACACACCATTTACCACAACACTCATTATTAAAGATGCAATGCACATGAATGCTCATTTCCATGCACGCATCAGATCGCTGAAAGTGCCCACCCGTCGGTGTGCACCCTCACGTCCCTTCCATCCCGTAGATGGAAGGTGCCTACTCTTACTGTCTCGCTCCCATTCACCTCGATGAATGGGACTACGAGGTAGGACTTTCGTGTTCACTACGTGTGAACACAGAGGCCCATGATCGTAATGGGTCGCCTCCCATTATGAATGCACAAATGCAATTTTCATGAATGAAATGCAACTTTTCATTCAATGCCAACACTAACATACCATAACCACATACATACACATAGCCAAATCTCACATTCATAAGTTGCCAGCGGTACTAGTCTCATCAAATTCAACAACAAGACATGACAACACATTACAGCGTTTCTGTCATGCATTTAACACAATGAATTGCAAACTACAATCATAAGCATCTAATCGATTTGCACACATACTCAATTCTATTCCCAGAGGGGGCACAGCTAAGTACAACTCTTATAAATTAACCGTGTATATCCATGTTCCCCATCCTAGTTAATCACTTCAAGATTAACAAAGGTACAGTAAACTCACCGAGATGAAGGCTTACTAGTGACCATTCGAATCCGATAACTAATCATGTCCTCGAAGGGACGATCACCAATATAACTCATACTTGCCATAATCAATAGAAAATTAGCCATGAATAGATAAATAACAATAAATAATTCAATTAGGCACCCTTCTCGATGTACTTGCCTTTTTTTCCGGGAGAAGCGGAGTGGCGCGCGAAGAAGAGGCCACTCCTCCTAGGCAGAACTTAACCAATAAACAAATGATCATTCTTCCCTACTGCAGTTCCAGCAAGGCAGAGATAACAATTTAACGCAGCACATACAATACCATCGAGGTCACAGCCTTTGCTCGGTACAAACAAAGTAGACCTCCAATTCATCACATAGTTGGACTTCACAGTCTCTTGGCCCTCCATGTCCTTCCTGATGAGTGCCAGTACTTTCATGTGGACATTCCATTACCAAACATACCCTCAGAACAAATGAACATGCCATTGGAGTAGCGTAGAAAGGAACAACTGAAGAACAGCTCTTCACTTCATCATTACCTCCAAAACATGATAACTCTAAGAACGTATGATAATGGATTTTCAGAATCATTATCCCAAACTTGCAACACTGCACTTATTGCATTAAGCATTCCAAAATCTGTTGTTAGCTTTAGATGGAAGATTTCGAGCAAAGTGCAAATATTGACAACCGGAACTTCGTCAATGAACTTAGCATCAAATGCTTTCTTAACTTCTGTACTGAAGGCAGAAAGCTCACAGGATCCATTGGCACACAGATCTTCTAAGCAACTAATTATCCAATGCAACTTTTCCAGCACCAATTGTGAACAAATTCCAACCTTTGACAGCCTAAATAAATTAGCTAACAAAGCTAGCTCCAATACTTGAACCTCCAGTTCTCTATTCAATCTAGTGTAACAATATTTCATCCTTCTCACAGATGTATCTAACTTCTCTAGTAAAATATCAAGTGAAGTTGGGCCGAAGGCATAAGAATTTTCCAATTGAATCAACTGCCATATTTTAACAATGAACTGTATTGCATCAACATATTCACATAGAAAGCTCAAGAATGCACCAGTTGTTCCAGAAGAATTTGCAGATAATATCGTAATTTCTTCTTTGCATGTTCTCAGAATAGTTTGAATTTCACATGTACTGCATGACATTCTCACAGTCCAGGCTCCTTCAACTGATTCTAGTATGAGCCTAATAGATCACGTTATCAGAACTTCATCTAAGCAATAATTCTCCTTTCCAGTTCTTTCTGTCTGAGCATGAGTTTTGAGACATCACACACCATCAACCATGAAGGAAAAATTTCAGCTCGCCCTAAAATTCTGGTTTAGCCCTCAATTAAGTTTCCAATATTCATCTGGCAAAGCTAGCAGGTGCCAACAAGCAAGATGAACAAATTACTACCTAGCAAGGCATTTCATCAAACACCCTTCATGCAAGCTAATTTCCCCCAAAAAATTATACCTCAAATGCTCATGGATTCATGGAGGAAGGAGGGAGGAGCTGGTGCGGGCTGCTGCTGCGCTTCTGCTGGCTCCCTCTGCTGTTGCTGCCACCGGCAAGAAGGAAGACCAAGGCGCACGGCCAGGGAGAGGAGGAAGGCCACGGCGCCAAGCACGCCCGGTTCTTGAATCGCCCGGCGCCGCTTGACTGGGCCGGGCGACACCAGCAGGAGGTGGCCGGGCTGGGGGAGGGCGACGCCGGCAGGGAGAGGGGGCACGGGGGAAGCTTGGCCGGCTGGGGAGGCGCAGGGAGTTCGGCAGCGTGACCATCTGGGGAGGGAGCAAGGCAACCAGGCCTTGGGTGCTTGCGGCCAGGAGAAAAAAGGGAGATCGGCAGGGGAGAGCTTGGGAGAGTGGCGGCTGGGAGAGGGCTAGCTGGGAAAATATCTACCCAAGAAATGAATTAGCAGCCACACAAGTAAAAGGAGATGAGGTAGGTGAAAAAAAAGGGTCTGCGGTATTACACTCTCCCCCCTTAAAGGAATTCGACCCCGAATTCGAAGAATGCCAACCAAAAACCAAAGTCCACAAGGGACTTAAAATTTCTTGGCAAACTCACACACCAACGCAAGGACTTCAAACGGAGACAAGTGATAAACCAAGTTTCCAAATCCAACGACTACAAAATGATTTGACTTAGCTCAATTAAGTGCGACTTCTCACGCAAGAACTCAGTCAAAATCAACTGAATAGGTCAAAATTTCAAAGGACCACCGCCCAAGATCGATGCTCACTACAGAACACTACCATCAACTTATGAAATCCTTCACTACAACCATCTCGAACCCAAAAGTTCACCATACGCTAGAAATGGTGACATAAATACCATCATCTTCCAAGTAGTTCACTAATAAGGGTTAAACAAACACCACCAAGGAACCACATCAAAAGTAAAATCCTCAATTAATATCTATCCAAAATCCCTCGATTCTCTTTAACAAAACTAACCACTTTCATCCTCTACAAATAATGTGATAAAATGCACACCAAGGAAAAACTCAGCTTCCAAGAGGATCACTGCATTGAACTTTTACAGCTGCCATCCCAATGACCAAAGAAAACTCAATTCTTATGATTAAACTCATCACTATACTATAAACTTTCATATCCTTTAACTCCAGCTAGAACACAAAGAAAAAAAATACGATTCCCCTTTTAACCAGAGGAATCACGTACATCATCTTAAACCCGAAACATTAAAATCTACCTGAGAGAGGATCTTGATAGAGCCCAAACATCACTCATTTTCTTCTTCCAAAACCAAATTTGCAGGAGAAGACCCGATTCTCTAACATCATATAAATCGCCTTTAACACTCTCAATCAATGCAATAAAATTCACCCCAGGGAAACTCCAATTAAAAGAGAAACCCCACACAAATTGCTGACAAAAGCTCTCATAAAACCAAGAAACAACTCTGCTTACTTTAACCCAAACAAAATCTCTCACATTAAACCAAAACCGACGCTTGGTAGAGGAAACCGATTCTCAAATTTAAGCATCTGCACCCATAACCGTTACCTTCTTCCTTAAGAGAAAAGGAAACTCGTCCTCACAAAACCACTTCACCAAAGAGAATCACTTACTAAACATTTACCAGATTCACACTTTGAATTACTCACCAACACATCACACAACTCCAATCAAATCCGCTCTCACAACATAAAGTTACAAAACCCAATCTTCTTTAATTACCTTCTACTAGTTATATAACCGCCATCGGGTCATAGTATCATCAAACCCAAACCAAATCTATCTCATGACAACCAACAAGGAGAACCACGTCAGACTTCTTCAAAGACGAATAACTTATCGCTTAATTTAACACGAGACGCGTGCCATCCTTTACTTCGGTTTACTAACCATGACAAACCGTTATTTATATAATCATTCAATCCCAGCTTAAACACATCTTTCCAACGTTTTTCTTCGGCTTACTCAACAAACACCATTCGTACAAGGACCAAAAACCCCATCGTTCATGCAACCATTCCATCTATATTCATTCTTTAAATTCACATCGAGCAGATCATTTTGTCGATCCACCATTTAATTGACTCATAAGCAACCTAAATCAACAACTCTCATGCCTTAGCGCTAATATACTCCGGTACTTTACATCAACATCTTACTATAATAAATTCATTCATAGAAAATTCTAGACCCCCCTCAATCCTGATCAATACTAGACTTACCGAAACACAAATTCTGAACTTCCAATCAATTCCACAATTCATGACCATTGTAATAACTCTAATCAACTTTTCACTTTAGAATCACTTACCATTCCAATTAATCACACTATACTTTACAATAAATTTGGTTGTCTTTAAATAACCAACAAGTTCCTTTTAACAGAATCAGTAACCCTCCTTATCTGAGAGCTCAACTACTCATCATACACTTAACGCCTTGAACATCCTCGTGTCATGTACTCAACCTTCGAGGAAATCCACGATTCTTAAGTAGGAGCAACAACAAAAATCATCTCTCTTTCCAGAAAAATCCAATCATAAATCATAAGAGAGTTCGACTCCCGAATTCCCCAAGCTCTGACAGGAAACAACTCCTTAACAAATCTCCAGACTTACAACTTCCAGGAAGGAAAAGAGATGCATGGGAAAAACCAAATGATCAACCAAATCCTTCTCGATAAAACTTTAACGCCGAAGATCCGCACGACTTAAGTTTTGCACCAAATAAACTTCAGTAACTTTCTTAAATGGAGAACAACTACAATAGTTTTCTTCACAAGGCAACCCACGATAACCAACAAAAACCAAAGAATCCAGCAAAAACCGAACTTCGAAACGGTAAAAGCAATCCAAAAGGATTCATCACCCAATTCTTCGCTTTGCCGCCCAAAAATGAAGCCAATAGAAACCAACCTTCTCCACTGACTCCCTAACTATGCCACAACAAACTACGACCCTCACCTCGAGAGGTTCACATGCTTCCGGTGGTGGCCCTACCCAGCCACAACCACCAACACAGCCACATCCACGGCCACACCAACCACCAAGGCCTTAACAAGGTCAAAAGCACGAAGGTGAAAGCATAATGATTCAAACAATCTTTTTTTTTTAATCAAGGCAACATGCACAATAATTTAACATTCAATCATCAAAGCTTAAATGCAACATTTAAGCGTAATGCAATGATACCCATCCCTTCCTACTGTGCACCTGAGTGTGTCAAGTTTTAAATTAATGAACCACACTATTCCAGATTTTAAGGTTATTGCCCTGAGGCCAAATTTTAAAAGTAAATACCTATGCCATGTTTCTAACTCCACACAGCAACTTTTAGTTTACTCTAGAGTTAATTACTAATCTCACATAACACGGACCTAAAGCCCGCTCTGATACCAACTGTAACACCCCGGCACCCCGTGCCCTGAATGTTACACCCTCTAGCACCAAGAACTACAAAATACAAATCACTAAGAATAAATATTCGCAAAGCACGCGAACAACTAGGAGGTTGTCAAAATTATTAAAAATTTCGGCAGCACCTCCCCTAAACTAGGACATCCACTCGTGCAGACAGAGAACATTTGCGCTATAAGATATCATTCTAGCAGTCCTTAGTTAACCAATCACACATCTAATAGAAATTAATCAACTCCACCACATGACTATTACAGGCGGTGGACTCGTTAAACAAAACCACGCATAACCTTTTACAAGAATTCTTCACGAGCTATTAAGATTAGGATTATGAATCATTATGATGGAACGGTGTTGATGTGAACGTGATTGTGCTATTACCCCCATCCATGCATGTCGGCTTCAAATCACCTACAAACATTAAATAACAAGCGTGAGTTCAAACTCAAAGAAAGTACACACGAGAATAGCAATTCCAATTTATCGAAGTAAAACAAGAGCTTGACCATAAGAGCAAGTAATACAATTGGAACAACAACCAGAATTTACGATTTATACCCATTCAAAGTAATATCTTGACCATACCCAAAACAATTACAAGAAACAAGTCATCAACTTGATAATAAAACCATTCAAATAATAAAACCATTCAACGCCCAAGAAGCTTTACTTGATTCTAAATCACAACGCTCTCCGACCCAACCACATATTTCTTTGTAACTCAAACCATTTCATCAATTCTTTTATTGGAAGTCATAATTCAAAATTCACTCCACGATATTCATACAACATAATTAGCAAAGCAAAGGAAAGAAATACGCTAATTCATAAAATTCAATTCAATCTCCTTTTGGGTTGAGGCCGACTCAACCTTCAATTACCATAATCAACATCCATATAACACACCATTTACCACAACACTCATTATTAAAGATGCAATGCACATGAATGCTCATTTCCATGCATCGCATCGTAGACGCTGAAAGTGCCCACCCGCTTGCACCCTCACGCCCCTTCCATCCCGTAGATGGAAGGTGCCTACTTTATCGTCTCGCTCCCATTCACCTCGATGAATGGGACTACGAGGTAGGACTTTCGTGTTCACTACGTGTGAACACAGAGGTCCGATCGTAATGGGTCGCCTCTCCATTATGAATGCACAAATGCAATTTTCATGAATGAAATGCAACTTTTCATTCAATGCCAACACTAACATACCATAACCACATACATACACATAGCCAAATCTCACATTCATAAGTTGCCAGCGTACTAGTCTCATCAAATTCAACAACAAGACATGACAACACATTACAGCTGTTTACATCATGCATTTAACACAATGAATTGCAAACTACAATCATAAGCATCTAATCGATTTGCACACATACTCAATTCTATTCCCAGAGGGGGCACAGCTAAGTACAACTCTTATAAATTAACCGTGTATATCCATGTTCCCCATCCTAGTTAATCACTTCAAGATTAACAAAGGTACAGTAAACTCACCGAGATGAAGGCTTACTAGTGACCATTCGAATCCGATAACTAATCATGTCCTCGAAGGGACGATCACCAATATAACTCATACTTGCCATAATCAATAGAAAATTAGCCATGAATAGATAAATAACAATAAATAATTCAATTAGGCACCCTTCTCGATGTACTTGCCTTTTTTTCCGGGAGAAGCGGAGTGGCGCGCGAAGAAGAGGCCACTCCTCCTAGGCAGAACTTAACCAATAAACAAATGATCATTCTTCCCTACTGCAGTTCCAGCAAGGCAGAGATAACAATTTAACGCAGCACATACAATACCATCGAGGTCACAGCCTTTGCTCGGTACAAACAAAGTAGACCTCCAATTCATCACATAGTTGGACTTCACAGTCTCTTGGCCCTCCATGTCCTTCCCGATGAGTGCCAGTACTTTCATGTGGACATTCCATTACCAAACATACCTCGAACAAATGAACATGCCATTGGAGTAGCGAGAAAGGAACAACTGAAGAACAGCTCTTCACTTCATCATTACCTCCAAAACATGATAACTCTAAGAACGATGATAATGGATTTTCAGAATCATTATCCCAAACTTGCAACACTGCACTTATTGCATTAAGCATTCCAAAATCTGTTGTTAGCTTTAGATGGAAGATTTGAGCAAAGTGCAAATATTGACAACCGAACTTCGCCAATGAACTTAGCATCAAATGCTTTCTTAACTTCTGTACTGAAGGCAGAAAGCTCACAGGATCCATTGGCACACAGATCTTCTAAGCAACTAATTATCCAATGCAACTTTTCCAGCACCAATTGTGAACAAATTCCAACCTTTGACAGCCTAAATAAATTAGCTAACAAAGCTAGCTCCAATACTTGAACCTCCAGTTCTCTATTCAATCTAGTGTAACAATATTTCATCCTTCTCACAGATGTATCTAACTTCTCTAGTAAAATATCAAGTGAAGTTGGGCCGAAGGCATAAGAATTTTCCAATTGAATCAACTGCCATATTTTAACAATGAACTGTATTGCATCAACATATTCACATAGAAAGCTCAAGAATGCACTAGCTTGTTCCGAAGAATTTGCAGATAATATCGTAATTTCTTCTTTGCATGTTCTCGAATAGTTTGAATTTCACATGTACCGCATGACATTCTCACAGTCCAGGCTCCTTCAACTGATTCTAGTATGAGCCTAATAGATCACGCTATCGAACTTCATCTAAGCAATAATTCTCCTTTCCAGCTTCTTTCATCTCGAGCATGAGTTTTGAGACATCACACACCATCAACCATGAAGGAAAAATTTCAGCTCGCCCTAAAATTCTGGTTTAGCCCTCAATTAAGTTTCCAATATTCATCCGCAAAGCTAGCAGTGCCAACAAGCAAGATGAACAAATTACTACCTAGCAAGGCATTTCATCAAACACCCTTCATGCAAGCTAATTTCCCCAAAAATTATACCTCAAATGCTCATGGATTCATGGAGGAAGGAGGAGGAGCTGGTGTGGCTGCTGCCTTGCTTCGCTAGCTCCTCTCATTGCTACCACCGCAAGAAGGAAGACCAAGGCGCACGGCCAGGAGAGGAGGAGGCCACGCGCCGCCACGCCGGCTGTTGCCGCAATCTGCCCGGCGCTGCTGACTGGGCCGGGCGACACCAAAGAGGAGGTGGCTGGCCGGGGAGGGCGACGCCGGCAGGGAGAGGGGGCACGGGGGAAGCTCGGCCGGCTGGGGAGGCGCAGGGAGTTCGGCAGCGTGACCATCTGGGGAGGGAGCAAGGCAACCAGGCCTTGGGTGCTTGCGGCCAGGAGAAAAAAGGGAGATCGGCAGGGGAGAGCTTGGGAGAGTGGCGGCTGGGAGAGGGCTAGCTGGGAAAATATCTACCCAAGAAATGAAATAGCAGCCACACAAGTAAAAGGAGATGAGGTAGGTGAAAAAAAAGGGTCTGCGGTATTACACCTAAGCCACAACCGACACGATGCACTTGCCTTTACCGACGAAAGAATGGAGTGGCATGCGGTTGAGGCCACTCCCGACAGAACCTTCCCTGCGAATAAAACAATATTCATCCAACTCAAATTCATGCACACTCTGCAAGCGACGTAAGAAAACAATTCTACATATTCATATCTCGCAATCGAAACCAAAACATCCCTTATATCCACTTAAATGCATGCTCGACAAACCAGGGCAACACACCACAATTTGGAAAAAGGGACCTGAATTTTCAAGTCATGCAGTAGTATAAATCTGATATATAAGGTATAAAAGCTACATCCTGCAGGACAAAACAATAAAGTTGGCAGACCCATAGAAGAAATGCAAATTTGATGCCTCCCATAATTTCATCTCATGAAATCAAGTTAATAAAGCATACTACACCTCTCTTTCAAAATATATGCATATACTTCTATAGATCACATTGCACAGAGGATAAACTTAGATGACCGTATGCAAATAAATTCTGGAGCACCCACATGAATCATCAGAAATCGAAGCACAGAGAAGAAACAACTACTGATTAATTTCACTCTCATCTATCATCATAAAACTTTCATCTTACACATCTATGCACTGCACCCTGATTCAAACATGCCAATACATGAGATCTAATGCTAATTACCTCAATCTCACAATTTAATGGGAATCGAGGTCACAAACATAACCAGCAGATAGCTCAAAAATGATGAAAGCTATCAATTCATAAACATTGAATAAACAGATTTCTAGCATATCTAACCAAATGCATAAGAACTAGGATGCAGTATCACAAGAAAATTTCTTACGGAATATCCTACACATATAAATGCTGAATTACATTCCACAAACACCAAAGACGATTATCACCTCAAGTACTACGCTACTTGAATTTCACCAACTAATCGAGATAACATATGCACAACACATTCAATAACCCTACACCTTCTAGGCATTATCACAAACACCTCACATGCATGCCAAAATCTAAAATACCACAATCTCCATTGCTTGAGCTCTCACCACAAGAAGCAAGGGGAAGAGAGCACTGCACCGAGCTGCGCCGAATGTTGTCGCTGCTCCGGCCGCTTCTTCTGCTGCTGCTTTTCTCGCTGGTCCGGCCGCTTCTGCCGCCCAAGGGATAGGAGGGGGCGCCAATGGAGAGCTCGGCTGGGGGAGCAGCAGGAGGGAGGCGCCGGTCGGCCAGAGGAGGTCGCCGAGCAGGACGCCAGGAGGGCCTTCTGTCAAGGCGGCTGGTGCCGCTCCCCTGCTGCTTCGCCGATGTCGGGTGCCGATTGGGGAAAGCATCACAGCCAGAAGGGGGAAGGAGCCGGGAGGAAGTCGCCAGAGAGGGAGCAGCGCTAGGGTCGGGCGACGCCAGGAAGAAGATCGGCCGGAGGCGATGACCCAAGACGCCAGAGAAAGGTGGGTGTCGGCCAGGGAACTCACTGGGAGAAAAAATCTTGTCCCTGAGAAGGAATAACAGCCACAAGCTGCAAAGAGGGAGAGGAGAAATCCCAAAAATACCCCTCCCCAAACTTAATTCTTTAACCCTAACCTTTACTAAACTTTTTTAATCTGCGAGGTGACAAAACTTTTCTTCAGAATAAACCTCGAATCAAGAAAATGAGAACAACGCCGGCCAAAAAAATTTTGGAAAAGCGTTTTGCAGTATTACAACAACTTTTGTGAAGAATAGGCTAGAAATGATCTTTAGGATATGATCTACAATAATCTAGAAAAATATTCCTATTTCATCTTGCTTTGAATCTGAATCCTGATAGAGCAAAACCCAGAAGTAATAAGGTTTCCAGAAACGCATTATAAATAGTAAAGTCTATAAGCACCTGTAACCAATGTATACTTCTATTAATCCAAATAATTTTTGCATCTTAAAATTGATATTATAAATATAAGAATACATAATTTTAACTTCTTGAATTCGTAAAGCAAGAATAGATAATCTATAAAGGAAATCGTGCATTGCTTATCTTGAAAGCTAATAGCAATATGAATGATTAATCAACCTAAAACATAAGAATTTGAAATCATCTAATCCAAACCCTATAATATTCTTGTTGTAACATTTCAAATTTTGAAGTTTTGAGTGCTTGAATTTTAAAATGAACCATTTGCATTTTCTTGGAATTAATTAAAGCTTAATTTGAATTTTCCAAAAACAAAAAGATTTAATTTGACTAATCTATCCACCAAACTAAAGATTTCTAGTTTTTGTTGGGTTTCTTGTGCTCCAATGAATTGTTTTATATTTTTGGAGATTTTTCTGAATTTATTTGAATTTATTTGCTTTTATTCAAATTTCTGGAATTTCTAAAAAATCAGAAAATCTTTTTTCTTTTCCTTTCTCCTCCGCACGGGCTGGCCCACTCCTGTTCACCTTCTTCGGCCCATTCCTATTCGCTTTCCCTGGCCCGTTCCTATTTCCCCGCCGGCCCACTCCTTCCCGCCCCGTCGGCCCGTATCCCGGCCCAGCCCGCCGTCCCACCCAAATCCTAGCTCACACCAATATCCACCGTTGGATCCCAATCTAGCGGTCGCCCCTTGCCCGTGTCGCTGCGTGTTGAAGCCCGTCCGATTGACGCCTCGTGGACGACCCTGATAGCGCCACGTCGCTCCACACCGCCGCCGCTAGCTCGTGCAACCCTAACCACCGCCATCTCAACTTTCGCATCAGGCCTGCCTCCCAAAGCTATAAAAGCCGCCACCGCACCCCTCCCGAGGTTCGCCTCATTGTGCCGCCTCTTTTGACCCTTCTCCCGTCGTCCGAGGCCCCTCCGTTGCGCCGCACGCCCTCGCCGAAGTCTGCC
Organism: Guadua angustifolia; assembly: GCA_036346375.1. NCBI lineage: Eukaryota > Viridiplantae > Streptophyta > Magnoliopsida > Poales > Poaceae > Guadua > Guadua angustifolia. Next base: position 8,112,930 of record CM070510.1, on the reverse strand, counting down.
GCTATGCCCGAGACCTTCCGCTGCGTAGATCTCTGCCGTCGGTGAGTCTCCGTTGTGATGGGTTGCACCGTCGTGTCGCCCGTATCATCCCCTTTCCAATCCGTGCCAAGTTGAGCCCGATCCGTCGCATCACCGTCGTATGCCGTAACGTCTTCCTCGCCTCTGGCGAAAAAGTGCCTTCGCCTCGCCATCGAATTGCTCCGCAAATCCTAGTCGTCCGATCGAGATCGCGTGCTCCAAATCTTGCCGTGTCGTCGCCGCTTCCTCCTCGCTCCGTCGCCGTCCGATCTAGCCACGCCACTGGATGTGCAACGCGTGGAGGTGCCACGTCAACGCCCGCCACCAAGCAAGGCCATCGCCTGTTCGCCAGATCAAGCCACTCACTCCTAGCCGCCACGTACACCTCATCCGGTCTGCCGCGTCACCCCATGAGCTCCTCGATGATCTCGATTCACTGTGAACCGAGCCACTAACATGTGGACCCCACGTATCAGTCGGTATTCCTTTTTCTTGATTTTCCTAAAATTCTAAAATTCCAGCCAATCAGGATCTAACACGTGTCACCCTCTCTGATTTTTCCTGATTTTCTCTCCCAAGGAACTTCCAGGAGCCCGTTCTCCTCTGTCCGAGCTCCGATTCCAGTTATTCAAATTTTTAAATTCATGATCTATCTTCCAGTACCATTCTCTTTAATTTTTGAATTTTTTTTGAATTTATTTTATTTATTTGTTCTTGTTTCACGTGTAGACTACGCAGTCGAAACTAAGACGAATCATCAGGCAGAGGTAGAACCAGCGGGAGGCATTGAAGGCAAGTCTTCCTTGAACATGTTGATCCCAAATTTTATGAAAATATTATGTTGTTTTAAATTATGCATGCTTATTATTTTGCGCAATGTACTTTAAGTGTAGCGTAAGGTTTATGTGAGACCCCCGTTCTGATGAACAGGAACCTCCATGTGATTACTGTGCTATTCCCTGGATCAGTAGCTAGCACTCACATGTTTACAACAATTGGAAATCACAACCATACAAAACATTAATTAAGCGAAACGATTATACAAATAATATTACAACTCAGAGAAAAGAGCAGAAAAGAAGCTATAACTTGCGGTTTGCCCATCCAATCCAAGCAGTAACCGACTGCATAACTCCTTAGAAAAGACCGGTTTAAAAGAATCCGCAACTCATGATTTAAAAGAGACTCAAGCTCACTAGCAAACACCTACAATATAATTAGGCAAGGGTGAGTATTTTACATACTCAAGAAGACTTGAGCAAAGCCTATCATACATGCAAAGCCACTTCAAAGGAAAGGTTTCTACGCTTAATTTGCATAAAGCTTAATTTGAATTTGTAAATCAAGTTATTTGCAAACGGAAATTTATAAAAGCATTTGATTGATAACAAATAAGTAAAGCATATGTAACACTCACAGTCCTCCATGACGTGAGCGACGAATCATTCACATTCCTGAATTTCCATCAATGTCGGCCCTTCGACGAAAATCACAGTTTGCAAAACAAATGATACCAACCCATTTTAAAATAATAAAACATCTAGCATTGGAATGACTTCACCAAGTGCTCATGACCGCGAGCGCGGCTAATTAATTAGATTTAAGCTCTGCAGAGGTGTACAACTTTACCCACAAGGAACGATCAACTTTTGCCCGACACACTTCCTTAGGTGTGACGTCAAGAAGACCATACATAGTCATTACATTACCTAGACATCGCTTTGACCAGCCCGGGACGTTAATCCCCCGCCGTGAAATTAGAAACACACACCCAAGCCGTGGATCCACTTTCACACACCAACACAACGTTTCTAACCACGGCAGGGTGTACACCGTTGCATTAGCAAGTAGAAACCCGTCGTAGACCTCGACCGAATCTCGTGCAAGCTCCGCCTACCAATGAACAAAGCCATGTCTAATTAACATAATAAGCTATGGCTAACCCATCCTCACCCTTGTGGTTGCACGGAAATCTTGGATCAATAGCGTCCTATTGCTCGGTCCTTAAACTGACACGGGCGACACTTCACCCTACACTACGTGCAATTCCTGTTGCACATCCGGCTATTGCCAATAATCACCCGCATCAAAACATAGTTTTCTTTTGGGTTTTTAATCAAAGTACCCACAACCAACAGTGACATTTTCAATGTTTTCAGGAAACAAATATCAATTTGATCATGAACATTGCTAATTCTAAAGCATGGCTAAGCATGAATAATATGAACGCATATGCCCATGATGACATTAAGTAATGCCTATCCTCAATCTATGGTAATCAAGGTTCACATGCTCATAATCATCAAAGGAGATTCACGAGACAACAGGTATAACTACCAAATCCACAATATAGCAATTTACATAAAGTAATCGCATGCATAAAACAATTTGATGCACAAAAGGAATATAAAATACTGGGATCAATATGGTCAAAGGATGTTTGCCTTGCTTAATTATTGCTTACGACGAAGACGAGGATTGCGGTTGACGACAGCGATGACGGAGTTAGAGACGTCGGGTTCTACACGTCGATCAACGGAAATAACACAAATAAAGGACTTCAATAAGGCAAAAGAGAATAAATAGAAAGAACAAGTAAAATTCTTCACAAGAAACAGGGATTGCTCTTTATGAATTTATTAATCTTATTTTACGAATTCAAGAGGCAAGGATTGCTTGGATTAATAGAATTTATCATTAGTTGCAAGTTTTCATTGATTCACTATTCATAATATGAGTTTCTGCCAAACTTATTACTTACAGGTTTTGCTCTATTAGGATTCAGAGACAAAGCAAGATAAATTAAGGATATTTTCTTGATTACTGCAGATTATATCTTAGAGATCAATTCTAGACTATTCTTTACATTATTCGGATTTAGATAAGCTGCTTTGCGAGTTAATGAAAAAGCTTAAACGATCACGTTATATTAGGAATGATTAGCTCTTTATCTTTAAATGATTTTGCTTAGAATTAGCTCATGCAAGTTAAATCTATTGATTTAGGCTACTGATAACATTTCTATCATATTTGAGAAGGTTCTGGTGATAAAAACAACTTAACTATACGTTTCCTTCATTATTACCTAAAGTGTATTCATTCGCATTAAGGCCTAAAGCAATGTGATTACTTAGGGTTGTTCAGCTATTAAGATTTGTATGCAATACATGATGAAATATGGTTATTTCTTCATAATAAGGTGATTTATACTTTGTATAACAATCCTAAGCTAATTCCATAAATTTTAGGCTTTAGCTGATACATTATAATCATTGCCGAAAAGGCTTAAGTGGCATTGTTAAGTTGACGTTATTCGCAATCGGCCAAAAGTGAATCAAGAGGTTATCGTTTAAGGGTTTTGATTTGATGAGATTAATGCGAAAACCTTAACGGAATAAGATTCCTTTTATAGAATATGATAGTATGAACTTTGTACAACGTTACTGAACTGATTTTACTGATTTTAGTATTTGGATGAGTTATTTTATCTATCGTTGAAATAGACTAAGTGATCATATTTGAAACCTTAAATCGGCCAAGTTTCAAACTTAATTTCCAACTACATTACACATGATTCTTGATTGATTTTTGAGGTATTAGCAGAATACCATCCTAGAAATGTTTTAAAGTTAGTTTGGCATTAATTTCACTTCAATTGCAATAGATTATCTATTTACTTATTGTTGTAATTAACATTTCCTTTCATTAAGAGAATGCAAATTGAGTTTGATTTTGAGCATTTATGGATACATGGGTTCTTGCTGTTTTTAGGAACTTGATATAAATGGCATTATCATTTTGTGAGCTATTATGCTAATATTTGTTAATAGCCATAACAGGGTTTAATGATGATTAACAAGCAATTATATTAAACTTGGTTCTAAGATTAAATATTTTTGCATGATTAGGTTTATTTCAATCCCAGAAGCACATAATCACTTCTTATATGATTTTACGACACATAATCTTCACGGGTGCTATAACGTTCCTAATAGTGCTTATTCTATTCTTGACTTTAACAATTGTTCTATGATTCAAAGAATTGAATATTTTTGCATATTTGAATTCATCTCAAAGTCAGATCCACACATATGAATTTATCTCATCATTTTATAGCCCATGGTGAATAACTTTTATTTAAAGTCCATAATAGTGTGTTTGTTCCTTTCTTGATTTCAATAATTGTTCTATAACTCATAAATTGATTATTTTTATATGTTTGAATTCATTCTAGACTTAGAATCACATGAATATTTATTTTATCATTTTATTACCTATTCACATCTTTGCATAGCCATCATATACTCTTCACAGGTATATACATATTACTACAGATTGCTATATGTACACACACACAGATATATATATATATATATATCTCGCACCCTTGTCCATTTAAATCATTTATCATTTATAAACAAGTCTATATCCAATTTATATCCTAATCATTTCATTACTTATTATTCACAAATTCCCATTAACAACCATATTAACATTGTAATCAAGGTTTAATATAAATACTCATTATGCAGATCATAAATTAGATATCTTTACATATTTATATTCTTTGTGATTATAGATGATTATACAAATTTGTCCTACACAGTTTTGATTAAAACTGTAAAAGATATTCAAGCTAGAATATTTAATTTGGTTGGAAAAGAGCGAATACGTTTTCACTTAAAAGGAAGCGCCTTTGGCTCACTCATCTCTTACCTCAGGCGCGACAGCCCCAGCACACAGACAGAAGAACAGAGCACTTCTAGGGCTGGCCGGCGAGGGCCACTCCGGCAGTCTTCTGGTGAATGCGAGGGCATGTAGAGCACCAGCTCGGCGAGGCGCACCCGGGGGTGGTGTTGATTCGGCCGGAGGAAGAGCAGGTAGGGGCGCAGCCGAGGTTGGGAGTAGGCAGAAATGGCGGGAAGTCAAGAGAAGAAAGCAAGGTGTGAGAGCTCAAATCGGTAGAAATGTAAGCATCAATGGAAGCCAAGGATCCTATTTTCGGGGTTGAATGGGGTGGAAACTCATCGGGTTGCTCCGCCCACGGCGGCCGGACTTGGCGAAGAAGAGGCGCACGGCTGCGGCTTGTTTTTACATGAAGAACTCCAAATCTTTTTGCTGGAACTCGATCACTAGAAGCTCTAGATGGTGTATCCGGGAGGAATTTGGGAATGATTGGCTCTCTCGCTTGGATTTTCCCTCGCGCTCCAAGCTCAGGGGCTCCTGGAAATGGCGGAAATGGCAGGAGAATTGGCTGTCTCGGCTGAGGAAAGGAGAAGGGAAGTGAGGGGAATGGGAGAGGAGGTCCTTGCGGTGTGGTTTATAGCCAGGGAGAGCAGCGAATTGAGTGGGATTCGTGGCAGTCATCGCTGGTAGTGCGCCACTAGTGGAACGAACAGAGTGGGAAGAACGGATGTTGAAGGAAGGGTCTGGAAGCAGGGTCCTGGGTCCATTGTCAGTGACTGGGAATTCTCAAATGTGCCAACGGAACGGAACGGCAACGAATGGCCCACGCGTCGGCGACTAACCAATTTCCGGTTTCGAATTCTAATTTTTGATTGAGATCAATTGAAGCATATTATTTTTCAAACTTTGTTTTTCAGAAGTATTTGATCTCAGAATACTTCTATAAATTTTTCAACTCCATTTGTAATTCCATTATTTCATGTGAATTCCGACAATATATTATCTTGGATTTAAAAGTTATCCTTTCATTTTACTTCTTCATTTTTTTATGCATAAAATCTCACTTGGTAGCTAAAATAATTTAATTGAATGATCAGGGTTCTCATGGTGATTTTCTAAACTTTTACTTTTTTTGTATTTTTGCCTTTTTCTTCTTTTTCATTCTATATTTCCATTCGTTAGATTTTTCATGCGATGAATAAATCCGAGGAAATCCAAATAGAATTCAATAATGACAAGAAACTCAGAAATAAATATTTTCAAATTTAAAATATTTATTTTTACTTAATTGCATTTTTCGGGATGTTACAGTTTAGCTAAATTTCAGTTGTGGTATACCCTCATTGACTTTAATCATGACAACCTTTGTCACCCTAGATGATACTAGCTACTTTATCTGGTAATAACCAATAGTGTAGCATGGGACGGTAGATTTGCTTAGTCCAGCTTAATCGTTTGGTATTATGCCATTATGGAAAACCTTTTCAATCATTGTTCAAACTTAATCGTTGAGCTGTGGCAATTGGTATTGCTGCTGTTATTTAATTGAGTTAAAGTGGAAATGGCTTAGACCAGGGCGGATGGATGTTTGGTGGGTGCTGGATGTACGAGATCTTGTAAAGTGATTGTTCCGCCCAAGTCAATTAAGGACCGAAGCATGTGTTACCATGGACCGAGCACTACCGTACAACCACAAGTCTATATGGGTACGACCTGGCTAGTTAATTTGTGTTTCTCGTTATTGGCTTCGCCATTTGGTTGAATGTGGGTGCTGGATGTAGACACTCGCAAGGCACAAGAGGGGGTTTCTGTACTGGGTGGCTAGAACCCTAACAACGGTGAAACCTTAGCGGGCGAAATTAGTAGCGATGTCATGCATTGTAAAGGCCTTATCATGATCTCTCAGTCGACACACCAAAGGAAGTGTGTTAATTGCATGGCAATAAGAGTCGATAATGTCTTGTGGGTAAAGTTGTACACACTCTGCAGAGTTAAAACTACTTAAGTAGCCATGCCCATGGTCTTATGGTTTTGTTTTAAATGAAAATGATGGTTTGGGAATCCGTGAGTGGTTGGAACTCTCTGGTTTTGGTTTGGCGGTTGAAGCCAGTCAGGTGATTGGAACCTGTGTAGTTGTTACATCAAATTCAATTACTATTTACTTACATTTTGTTAATTGATGCTTTATGATATTACTATTGGTATTTAAAGTTAAATTCTGCTTTATGCCAAATGAACCATATTATGCCTTCAATTGTTTAGCCATGTATTTAGTTATCATACATTATGTTTCCAAGACTTGCGGAGTACATTTTGTGCTCACCTTTGCAACTTCCCAACTTTCCACGGAGGAGTGTGCTGAAGCTGAAGGTGACTACGAGTTCAATGCTTGTGCTTATGATGAAGGCGATCCGGACTACTAGGACACGTACCCCAGTCGATTGCCTGTTGGGCATATGGATTGGCTCATTCTGCTGCTACTATCTTATTTCTGCTGCTTCTTATTGAACTCAAGCCATGAGGCTAGTTTATTTGTAATAATGTGGCCATAAGGCTAAGTCTTTCTGCTTAATTAATATTATTTGATTCGTAATATGATTGTGTTATCATCACTGCTTCCACTGTGTGTGCTAACTTTTCCTGGACTAGCACGGGTATACACAGAGGGTTCGAATTTGGAAATCCGGTCCCGACACTTGTTTTCTGTGGTAAATCTTTATTTGTCTCTGTTTGTTTCTTTTGCTTTTATTGAAGTTTATTATTTGCTCTTTATTGCTTTTAGTTGGTAACGACGTGTAGAACCCGACGCCACTGACTTCCGTCGTCGCCTTCGTCAGTTGCAACCTCGACTACGCCCTAAATAGCAATTAAGCAAGGCAAGCACCCCTTTGATCATATTGATCCCAATATTTAATTTTCCTTTTGATTATCAAATGGTTTCATGCATGCGTTTACTTTTTGTAAATTTGCTATTTTGCGGTACTGGTAGATATACCTGTTGTCTCATGAAACCTCCTTGATAAATATAGACATATGAACCTTGATAACCATAGATTAAGGATAGGCATTACTTAATGTCATCATGAGTATATACATTTATATATTATTCATGCTTAGCCATGCTCTAGAATCAACAAGATAGATGATCAGATCAAAATGGTTTCCTGAGAATTTAAAATGGATGGAAATGTCACTGCTGGTTGCTGGTATTTTGATTAAAAACCTAAAATAAAACTATGGTTTTGATGTGGGTGATTATTGGCAATAGCCGGTTGTGCAAAGGAAATTGCACGTAGTGTAGGGTGAAGTATCGCCCGTGTCAGATTAAGAACCAAACATCATGTTGTATGATCCAAGATATATCCGTACAAACCACAAATGCTGATATGGGGCAGCCTTAAATCAATTAAGTTACCTAGTTTAACTTTGCATTTATGGAAGGCGGGAGTTAGCACAGGCATTCATTTCTAGGTCTGCTTATAGGGGTTTCTACTTACTAATGCAACGGTGTACGCCATGCTATGAGGAGTTCCATCATTTCTATGCTGAGTTCTCTTGCCATAGTATGGGTTAACGTTCTGGGCTGGTGCGAAGTTAACCTAGGTAATGTAAAGGTTTTCATCATGAACATTCTAACCACGCGCTAAAAGTGCGTGAAACATATGGCAAAAAGAAAAGGTCATAACTTATGGGTAAAATTGTATACCTCTACAGAGTATAAATCTAATCGATTAGCCGTACCCACGGTCATAGGAGTCTTGGAGAACTGATGCATGTTAAATGTTTTATTATTTTCAAACGGGCTTGGTTTCATTTGTTTTGCAACTGTCGCTTTATGTCAAAGGGCCGGCATTGATGGATTCCATAATTTGAATTATTCGTCACTCACGTCATGGAGGACTGTGAGTATTACTTATGCTTTACTTATTTCGAATCAATCAAACTTGCTCTTAAAAATTCCATTTGCAAATGACAACTTGATTTACAAATTCAATTTTGCTTTATGCAAATTAACTGTAGTAGCCTCCTTTGACTTGGTCTGCATTTATGCATTTGCAAATACTACCTTAAGTCTTGCTGAGTACAAAAGTACTCACCCTTACTTAATCTATTGTTTTAGGTGGTTAAGTTAACGAAGCTCCGAAGGTTTGCTTTCATCGTAAGATGCGGGATCTTTGTTGCTGCGATCTTTTCTAGGGATTTATGCCTCGTCAGTTGACTGCGGGTTGATTGGGCACACTACAAGGCTTTGCTTCTTTTGCTGCCTTATGCTCTGAGTTGTAAGATTTCTTTGCATATTAGTTTCCACTTTAATATTATGATGTATCGTTGTGATTTCAACTGTTGTAAATATGCGTACTAGCTACTAATCTAGGGACTAGTACTGAAGGCACATGAGATTCTCATTTTGACATTCTGTGTAAAAATAGGAGTCGTTTCACTCTAGAAGCTAGGCGGCTACTTTTAGGAGCTGTATGCAGTGTACGTGATGCGTGACGCATGCTCATTGGAGATATTAAAAGGTAGTGCGGTTTGCTACGCTTCACGAGCTTTGGCCTTTGGGGTGGCGTGGAGGTAAAGATTAGTCCACACACATCGCAGTGGGTCCTTCTAATCAACCCAACGCCCCCAATCTCTCACTCGATCATCTCCAAGCGTCAGTTGCCACTGCCGTCCGCTTGGGCTTGCTGTTTTCCCACCGTGCGCTCGCCAAAACCCTATTTGCCTTTGTAGTCCCACCAAGGATGCGGAATATGTGCAGGGTCGTCGAAGTGAGCATCGAAGGCAAGCTAGAGGGGCGGATCATGGCGGAGGAGGCCTTCGATCCTAGGCCTACCATTTGCCGCCAATGGAGCAGGTACAAATCCATGCAGCTACTCAGTCGGTGATCGAGGGGATGAAGGGGAAGTGGCTGCAGAGTGCAGATGGATGTTGGTGGTGCCCGGTGTATTGCTCACCCTGAGGCGCAGGCCGTGCTACCCTCTGCCTATTTTTCTCTGTGCGTCCTGCTCCTCCTTCCTCCTAGCCGTCAAGCACGATCGGTCATAGATGGGAGGCTCTATTCCTACTCCACTTTCCCCTCTTCTTCTATTTTATGGTTCCATCGTGGATTCGATTTCTTACCTCGGTTCTATATTCTAGAGAAATTCTAAGATCAAATTATGAAAATCTTGAATAAAAATCCTAACAAATTTTATCTAGCTCTCCCTGTATTAGACAATAGCATAATTTTGTTGGAGTCAAGAGATGGGGGAGGCGGTGCTGCTTGCAGATTTGGGGAGGAGGTGCTGCTTGCAGATTTGGAGAGGTGGTGGTGCTCCATTCTTCTATCTCTCTTGGTAGGGATGAAAATGGGTCGGGTAATACCCAACACGTATCTATATCCGAGATAAATTTATTCGAAATTGCGGGTATGGATTCGGGTACTACCTGGATAATTTTTATTCAAATACAGGATAGAACATACCCGACGAAAACGGGTCGAATACAGGTACACAACGGGTAATTTTCACCGGGTACCCGGTCATTCCTGGGCCTAGCTCCCAGTCCACGACCATCTGGCCCATGTCCTCCCCCTGAGTGGGCCACCGCGACACTGAGTGGCCCGAGTCACCGTCGTGGCACCGAGTCAGTTCCCGAGCCGAGACGAGCTAGTGAATTAGCAATCCAGGGAAGGAAGAGGCCAAGAGAGCGAGCGAGGGGAAGCAAAGCAGCCGATCGAGAACCTTTCGGGGGCTGGCCATGGGCTTTTGGGTGACCACGCTCATCTTCCTCCTTGCCGGCGTCGCCGCCTCCCTCTTCTCGCTACTCTGCTGCAACCGCGGGCCCTCCACCAACTTGTACGTGCTCTACTGCTCTTGCCTCTGCCCCATCAATTCGCTCCTGCTAGTTCTTGACCCGGTGCGATGTGTTTGACGTCACCTGTGATTTCCATCTTCGAGGTGACTTCTCACAACAGGCACACTCTCCAAGGTGACTTCCTTCAGCTTGTTCAACACGCACTTCTCACCCGACGAATTATCCGACTTGAACTCCACTCGAATACCCTCTGCATTGGTGAGAGTGATGGCTCGGCTGGCGCAATCAATTTGACCCTTGAACTCGATCAACCAGTCCATCCCGAGGATGACATCTAACCCCTTTGAGTCCAAGAGAATGAGATTTGCAAGAAATTTCACCCCATTGATGACTATGGTTGCACTTGGGCACACCAAATCGGTCCTCATCTCTTTTCCCGGTGATTGAACAATCATGGGAATCCTAAGAGCCAAGGTCTTAAAACCAAATCGATCAACAAAGCTCTTCGAAATGAAAGAATGTGACGCCCCAGAGTCAAACAAAGCAGTGGCAGGTATGGAATTGACAAGAACGCACTCCAAGACCACATCCGTGCATCCTGAGCCTCCTCTGCAGTCACGTGGTTGACACGCCCTATCCCGAAAGTCTGAGGTGCTCTCGGTGTACTCGGCGCTCCACGTCCTGATCCCTGAGCTGGTGGAGTCTTGGCTGAGCTGGCTCCCAAGCTGAACGGTACTGGTGTCACTGGCTGACGCCTCTGTGGACAGCTGCTGGCATAGTGACCCAACTGGTGGCAGTGAAAGCACTAGACTCCAGCAGCGTTGGTGTTCCCCCTCTGCGGCTGAGCACTGGCAAACTGCTGCGGTCCCTGAGCGACTGAGCGAGGTCCAGGTGTAGGAGTGCGAGGAACTCCCTGAACAGGTGTCCTGCTGACCCGCTGTGGTGGAAAACGCTGACGCGATCCACTAGCTCCCTGCTGAGACTGGAAGGCCATCTTCCTCTTGCGCGACTCGCGCTGCTGACGCTGAGCATCCTCCTGCACCAAGGCCTTGTTCACCATATGCTGAAAGTTGGGGAAGTCAAAGGCCACAAGCTGGACCTTGATGTCGGGGTCCAAACCCTCCATGAATCGCCAGATCTTGGCACTCGCAAGGCCACATCCTCAGCGCGCACCTGCAAGCCGAGTGAACTGGTTGAGGTACTCGACACGCCTGTTCCCCCGACGCAGCCTTCTGAACTCCCTCTTCTTCATCTCAATGATGCCCGCAGGTACATGAGCGATCTGAAGGCCTCAGAGAACTCCTCCCAAGTGATCGCCTGAGCATCCCGGTGGGCTGCATGGTTGTCCCACCAAGTGGTCACTACGCCTTCACCGATGGTCGGCGAAAGCACCTTCTCTCAGTCATTGCACTAGGCAAGCTGCAGCTTCTTCTCAATGTCTCTCAGCCAGTCGTCTGCCTCCAAGGGCTCTCCTGCTCCGGCAAACGTAGGCGGTCGAGTCCTCATGAACTCCCCAATCTTCGATCAATTTGGAACATCGGCGCTGGGCCGGTCTTTGCTCACCGTTGTTCACCATGTTCTATGCCGAGCTCAGTAGTAGTCAGATCCGCAACACCATCATCTCGCCGCAGATCGCCATCCGAGGTCGAACAGCGTGGCGGTGGCAACTCGACTCGACCGGCTCGCTGCTCAGGAATCCTGCTGCTCCTATGGCACTGCCGGGCCATGACCACGCCCACGGCCTCTGCCTCTGCGACCACGGCCTCTGCCCTGACCCTCCATCTGAAGCAATGGCCAAGGAAAAGTTAGCACAAGACAAGAGGGAAAGAGCACAAGATAAGGAGATCTGGGAAAGTAGCCATTCCAGGCGAGACAGAAAACGAAACTCCAATGAGAGGTGGCTGTAACACAATGCCTAGGGTAGGTGTCCAACACACCTAACAAGCACGCAACATAATCCAGTAAACTCCGATTACTACACGAAGGAAGGGTAAATATGGGCACTAATAACTAATTCTTCATCGGGGTCCTTTTGAGCGATCTTCCGTCAGCTTAATCCTTCTAGCAGTCCTGCCCCCGATCTGGTGAAGAATCTTGATCATCATCTTCGTTGCTTGGAATACTTGCAGAAGACCGATACTTAGAGATATTTCATGAGATAAGATCAAATTTAAATTTCAAAATAATATTCTGAACAGGGAGAGAAGTAAGAACCTAAGAATAAGGTAGAGGAGACCAACTTCTACATTCAAATTCGTTGGTTTGATTTAGAAAATAATTTTGAAATTCTAATGACCATTCTAACTAGGGTTGCGACCTACAATGATATGGCTCGATACCACCTCTGCCGGGACCCGGATTACTAAATCCAACCTCTCAGTGTTTCAACCGCTTAGTCCAGAACAGCTAGCGCACAACAGATGATGATGATAACACGTACATATCATAAAGTAAACAGCGAGAATAAGCAAAAGAGTGTAACAACATCATCACATTATTACAAGTATGGAGCCTTACGGCTTGAGTGAAAATGTAGCAAATGAAATGTAGAACAAAAAGAGCCAATCAGCAGCCCACAGCAACCGATCGGGTACGCCCCTAGAAGATCGAGTCATCATCCTGTTCATAGTCCTCTCCACAGATGTCGAACGGTGGATCGTTGGCTCTTTGATAGCCTCTTCTCCCATCATCTGCTTTATGGAATAAGCAGCCCCGCATTGAAACGCGAGGGTGAGTATGCAACATACTCGCAAGTCTCGGAAACTTAATGCAAATAACTAAATGCATGGCTTAAACAAAGGATGGCATATAGGGTTCATTTGCATAAAGCGAAATTGAAATTTAAATACTAGTAATAATTTCATATAGCAGCATTTAACAAAATGTAAATAGCATAATTAATTAAATTGAAGTATAACACTTTTCCAGGTTCCAACTACCTGGTTGGCTCTAGCCGCCAAACTAGATCCGGAGCTCCAGCCGCTCGCGGATTCCCAACCACATTTTCATTTTTAAACCAAATCATCATTTTTCCATTTAAAACCAAAAACCAGAAAATCTACTATGTGAAAGCGTTCCACGCTTGCCCTTGTCCATGTGCACGGCTACTCAAGTAGTTTTTAAGACTCTGCAGAGCTGGTACACTTTACCCACACGACACGATCAACCCCTTGCGCCATGCAATTAACACACTTCCTTTGGTGTGTCGGCAGGGAGATCATGACAAGGCCTTTCCAATGCATAATACCGCTACCGACTTCACCCGCTAAGGTTTCGCTCTCACATTTCTTGCGCCTTTGCAAGTGTCATCCCGACAAACTCGCATGTTTTATCGGGCGAAGTCAAATAACGATACATGCAAATTACTTAGCCAGTCGCACCCATATAGACATGTGGTTGTATCAGATAGCATGGCCCAAGGTAACACACGACCGGGTCCTTAATTGACTAGGGCGATAATCACATTCCAAAATTTTGTGCATCCCGCACCCGCCATTCAACCAATCCGCCTTGGTCTAAATCATTTTTCACTTTTAATTTCAAATTAATACCGCAACACCAATTGCCATCATTTCCACAATTCATTTTGAATCAAATATGAAAGCATTTCCATAATGGTAAGGTACCTACGTGATTAAGCATGGCTAAGCATTTTCTACTGCTCCCATAATAAAATGTTGACCATTAATTACAGTAGTTAGTTTTCCTAGGTGTCAATGGTTGGCAAGATTAACATCAATGTGGCATACCAAAGTTGGGATTTAACTAAGCATTTAAAATGACATTAAAGTACTAAGACGCAAAATATAAGCATGCAATAATTAAAAACAAAGTAGCATTTCATAAACTTGGGTTCAACATGGTCAAGGAGACTTGCCTTCACCCTCTACCGCTGCTGTAACCTCCGCTGGATGCTCCTCTCGCTCAACCAGTGCGTCGTCTACACACGAATCGAGGCAAAACAATAAATAAACAGAAATAAATAAAATTCAAAAATTTATAAAAATGACACCAGCAGATAGATCTTGATTTTAGATGAATTTAGAAATTTGAATCGCTCAATTCGGAGTTCGAACAGACGAGAACGGACCTTCTGAAGTTTAAATAGAGAGAAAATCGGAATTTAAATAGAGTTGACACGTGTCGCTACGCTATTGGCTGATATTTTTGGAAATTCGGATTTAATCAGAAATTATGAAATCGTCTTGTTGACAGTGGGGCCCTTGTGTCATAGACATGGTTCACGTGGACCAAGACCACCGGGGAGTCGTGCGGTGACATGGCGAACCACGCTGTCATGGCGGCCACGGGGCAGTGACGAGGCACCCACGTGGCATCCACGTGGTGCTGACGTGGCGAACGGCAGGGTTTTCGCTGATGTGGCGATGACGTGGCGGCCACGTGGACGACTAGGGCTGACGTGGTCAATACGTGGCGTAGATGTGGCACTACCTGGCAGACACGGGGCGTTAAGGGCTGGCGGTGAACTACGTGGCGTACGCGTCGTGCTACGGTGATGAGATGGCGCACACATGGCACGATGTCGCATGCACATGGCGTGTATGTGGCTAACACGTGGCAGTAACGAAGCAGTAAAGTGGTGGCTGTGGCGAAGTGGTTTACCGAAGAAATGGTGACGCAGATCTGGCCGTTGACAGACGATCGGGCGGGTGGTATTGACGGAGGAGAACTCGACGGCGGGGCGGCGGCGCAAGCCCGGACTTGGGGAAGAAGACGCCGAATCGCTGGCGAAGGGCGGCGAATCAAGCGAAGAATTAGTGCATCCGAAGAGGATGAAAAGATGGACTCGAGGGTACCAAAACACTAGGAGACTCACCGTGGAAGAAGAATGTGACGGCGAAGACTCGGACACGGCTTGGAACTCCCATGAGGTCTAGCTTCCTCCAGACGGCGTCTCCGGAGAGAGAAAGAGGAAAAGGTGCGGCGCGGAGAGGGAACCCTAGAGACGGCGGCTACAGTGCCTTAAGTAGCCTAGGGGTGTGGGAAAACGACACGGAAGTCGAGGTTGGTCAGTCACTGGCACTGGCGGCAAGGCTTGAGTTCGGGCGACGTGGCGCCACGACCGTGAGATCGGGATCGAACGGCAGGGGCTTGGGTTTCTCGGTTGTATTGAAACGATACGGCGGATCTCGACCGTTGGATTCGTGATCGACGGCCGAGGTGATGGGATGCGTTAGGGTTTCGGTGGCTGGGCCGTGCAAGCTAAAGTGGGCCGGACGGTGAGCGAACAGGACCGGGCCGAGAAGAAACAGTAACAGGCCGGGCGACGAGGAACAGTAATTTCGGCCCAAAGAAAAGAAAAAGGAATTCCGAATTAAATGAAATCCATAAATCCGAATAAACTTCAAATAAATCAAATAAATATCAAATAAATTCGGAAAAATCCCCAAAAATACAGAAAAATCAATTGAAGCACAAAGAACCCTATAAAAATAATAAATAGTTAATTTGAGTTATAGATTATTCAAATTAAATCCTTTTAAATTTTAAAAATTCAGTTTAAGCTGAAATTAATCCAAATAAATCGCAATTGTTTTAAATTTTGAAATTCGAATTCCAAGAAACTGAAAAACGGAATGTTACAAACCTCCCCCCTAACAAGAAATCTCGACCCCGAGATTTGGAACTAACCAGGGAAAAAGGTTAGGGTAGTCCGCTCGAAGATCCTCCTCGCGCTCCCAAGTGGCTTCTTCTTCTGGATGGTTGCTCCACTGCACCTTGCAAAACTTGATCTCCTTGTTCCTTGTTCTACGCTCAGCTTCCTCCAGAATTCTGATCGGATACTCAGGATAAGTCAGGTCTTCATGCAAATCAACATCATCAACTTGCAACTGACTTTCAGGCACTCGAAGGCACTTCCTCAATTGTGACACATGGAAGACATTGTGCACATTCGACAGATGCGGTGGCAACTCCAACTGATACGCCACTTCCCCACTTCTGGATAGAATTGGGAAAGGTCCAATGAATCTCGGCGCCAACTTGCCACGCACTCCGAATCGGCGCATACCTTTGAGCGGGGAAACTTTCAGGTACACATAATCGCCAGGTGCAAAGGTCAAGGCTCTTCTGCGATTATCTGCATAACTCTTCTGCCTGGACTGCGCTATTCTCAACCTTTCCTGAATCATCTTCACTTGTTCCTCAGCCTGCTGCAGGATATCCGGACCGAAGACTTGGCGATCTCCTGTCTCATGCCAACAAAGAGGTGTCCAGCACTTCCTTCCATACAGAGCTTCAAATGGTGCCATCTGCAGACTGGCTTGATAGCTGTTGTTGGAGGAGAACTCCGTGATATGGCAACATCTCGATCCCAACTTGCTGCATTGGACAAAGGCACAAGCTCTCAACATGTCCTCCAGAACTGATTCACCCGCTCCGCTCATCCATCCGTCGAGGGTGATAAGTCAGACCGAAATTCAGATTGGTGCCTAATGCTTCTTGTAACTTTTGCCGAATCTAGATGTGAATTGGCTGCCCGATCCAAACAATCTTCCGGCACGCCATGCATACACACAATCCGAAGTCATATACTGACTCGCAAGCTTATCCCCCTTATAGGTTGTCTTCACTGGGATGAAATGTGCAACCTTCGTCAATCGATCCACGACAACCCAAATCGAGTCATAGCCTGACCTGGTCCTCGGAAGTCCGGTGATAAAGTCCATCCCAATCTCTTCCCACTTCCATTCGGGCACCTTCAACGGCTGCAACAGACCTGCTGGCCTCTGATGCTCGGCTTTAACTCGCTGGCACACATCGCACAAAGCTATGTACTCTGCAATCTCCTTCTTCATTCTCGGCCACCAATAAACACCTCGAAGATCACGATACATCTTGGTGTTGCCGGGATGAATCGAATAGGCTGACTCATGCGCCTCCTTCAGTATCAACTGCTTGAGCTCTTTCCGGTTCGGCACATAGATGCTCTTCCCAAGCCAAACTGTTCCCTCATTATCTTCTGAGAATCCCGGGGCTTTTCCTTCCTCGATCCTTTCCTTGATCTTTTCGGCTTCCTTGTCAGACTTCTGCAGCTTCTTGATTTGATCCACCAGGGTCGGCTGAATCTCCAAAGCAGCAACAGATCCTTCCTCTACCAATCCCAAATTCAGTCGCTGAAAGTCCTCATGAAGCGCAGGCTGAATCATCAAAGTGTTGCAGTAACTCTTTCTGCTCAGAGCGTCGGCAACCACATTCGCCTTACCAGGATGGTAGTGAATGCCAGCATCGTAGTCCTTTATCAGCTCCAACCATCTTCTTTGCCGCAGATTCAGATCAGCTTGAGCGAAAATGTACTTCAGGCTCTTGTGATCGGTGAAGATCTCACAACGGTTCCCAATGAGATAGTGCCTCCAGATCTTCAACGCATGCACAACAGCAGCCAACTCCAGGTCATGGGTCGGGTAATTCGCCTCATGTGGTCGCAATTGCCGCGAAGCATATGCGACGACCTTGCCTCCTGCAAGATCAAGACACACCCAAGACCTCCTCAAGCATCACAAGAGATCTCAAAGCCTTTGTGAATGTCCGGACAGACTAGCACAGGAGATGTAGTCAACCTCTTCTTCAATTCCTGAAAGCTCTGCTCGCAAGCTTCGGTCCATTCATATTTCCTCTCTTTCTTCAGCAGCTAAGTAAGCGGTCTGGCAATCCTCGAGAATCCCTCAATGAATCTCCTGTAATAACCCGCCAAACCCAGAAAACTCCTGATCTCCGGCACTGACTCAGGCTGCTTCCAATCAATCACATCTCTCACTTTGCTAGGGTCGACTGAGACTCCTCTGCGAAATGACGTGACCCGTAAAAGCACTCACAACCGTAACTCGTGACTTGTGAACTTGGCATACAACTGGTGACTTCGAGCTTCTCTAAGACCAACCTCAAATGTCCAAGCATGCTCGGACTCATCTCGAGAGTAGATAAGAATGTCGTCGATGAACACTACCACAAACTTATCCAGATAGTCCATGAACACCTTGTTCATCAGATTCAAGAAATATGCCGGGGCATTGGTCAGACCAAAGGACATGACTGTGTACTCATATAGCCCATACCGAGTGGTGAAGGCGGTCTTCGGAATGTCCTGCGGCCTGATCTTCACCTGATGGTATCCCGATCGCAGATCAATCTTGGAGAATATGCAGGCTCCCTTCAGCTGATCGAACAAATCATCAATCCGAGGTAGTGGATACTTGTTCTTGATGGTGACTTCATTCAGAGCTCTGTAGTCGACGCACATCCTCAAGCTGTCGTCCTTCTTCTTCACTAGCAGCACTGGCGCTCCCCAAGGCGACGAACTCGGACGAACGAACCCCTTCTCTAGTAGCTCTTCTATTTGCTTCTTCACCTCCGCGAGCTCATTCGCTGGCATGCGGTATGGCCTCTTGGAAATCGGAGCTGCATCTTTAACAAGCTCTATAGTGAACTCGATCTCCGATCAAAGCGGCATGCCCGCAAGTCCTCGGGGAATACATCGGGGTACTCGCTCACCACAGGCACACTCTCCAAGGTGACTTCCTTCAGCTTGTTCAACACGCACTTCTCACCGGACGAATTATCCGACTTGAACTCCACTCGAATACCCTCTGCATTGGTGAGAGTGATGGCTCGGCTGGCACAATCAATTTGACCCTTGAACTCGATCAACCAGTCCATCCCGAGGATGACATCTAACCCCTTTGAGTCCAAGAGAATGAGATTTGCAAGAAATTTCACCCCATTGATGACTATGGTTGCACTTGGGCACACCAAATTAGTCCTCATCTCTTTTCCCGGTGATTGAACAATCATGGGAATCCTAAGAGCCAAGGTCTTAAAACCAAATCGATCAACAAAGCTCTTCGAAATGAAAGAATGTGACGCCCCAGAGTCAAACAAAGCAGTGGCAGGTATGGAATTGACAAGAAACGTACCCAGTACCACATCTGGTGCATCCTGAGCCTCCTCTGCAGTCACGTGGTTGACACGCCCTATCCCGAAAGTCTGAGGTGCTCTCGGTGTACTCGGCGCTCCACGTCCTGATCCCTGAGCTGGTGGAGTCTTGGCTGAGCTCCCAAAGCCGAACGGTCTTCGGTGTCACTGGCCGACGCCTCAGTGGACAATCTTGGCATAGTGACCCAACCGGTGGCAAGGAAAGCACCGACTCAGCAGCGCTGGTGTTCCCCTCTGCGGCCGAAAGCACCGCAAACCGCCTGCGGTCCCCGAGCGATCGAGCGAGGTCCCGTGTAGGAGTGCGAGAACTCCTGAACAGTGTCCTGCTGACCATTGTGGTGAAAACGCCGACGCGATCCACTAGCTCCTCGCTGAGACCGGAAGGCCATCTTCCTCTTGCGCGACTTCATGGCCGACGCCGAGCATCCTCCCCGCACCAAGGCCTTGTTCACCATATGCTGAAAGTTGGGGAAGTCAAAGGCCACAGCCGACCTTGATGTCGGGTCCAAACCCTCCATGAATCGCCAGATCTTGGCACTGCGCTGGCCACATCCTCAGCGCGCACTGCAAGCCGAGTGAACTGGTTGAGGTACTCTGACACGCTCTGGTTCCCCTGACGCAGCTTCCTGAACTCCCTCTTCTTCATCTCAATGATGCCCGCAGGTACATGAGCAGTCCTGAAGGCCTCAGAGAACTCCTCCCAAGTGATCGCCTGAGCATCCTGGTGGGCTGCACAGAAGTTGTCCCACCAAGTGGCTGCTACGCCCTTCAGCTGATGGCTGGCGTAAAGCACCTTCTCTCGGTCATTGCACTGGGCAAGCTGCAGCTTCTTCTCAATGTCTCTCAGCCAGTCGTCTGCCTCCAAGGGCTCTCCTGCTCCGGCAAACGTAGGCGGTCGAATCCTCATGAACTCCCCAAGCTTCGATCAAGGCCGAACACCGGCGCTGGGCCGGTGCCGCCGCCGTTGTTCACCATGTTCGTGCCGAGCCTCAGAGTCAGATTCTGATCGCCATCATCTGCCGCAGACGCCATCCGAGGCCGAACAGCGGTGGCGGTGGCAACTCGGACTCGACCAGGCTCGCTGTTATGTGGAATCCTGCTGCTCCTGTGGCACTGCCGGGCCAAGACCAAGCCCACGGCCTCTGCCTCTGCGACCACGGCCTCTGTCCTGACCCTCCATCTGAAGCAATGGCCAAGGAAAAGTTAGCACAAGACAAGAGGGAAAGAGCACAAGATAAGGAGATCTGGGAAAGTAGCCATTCCAGGCGAGACAGAAAACAAAACTCCAATGAGAGGTGGCTGCAACACAATGCCTGGGGCAAGTGTCCAACACACCTAACAAGCACGCAACGTAATCCAGTAAACTCCGATTACTACGCGAAGGAAGGGTAAATATGGGCACTAATAACTTATTCTTCATAGGGGTCCTTTTGAGCGATCTTCCGTCAGCTTGATCCTTCTAGCAGTCCTGCCCCCGATCTGGTGAAGAATCTTGATCATCATCTTCGTTGCTTGGAATACTTGCAGAAGACCGATACTTAGAGATATTTCATGAGATAAGATCAAATTTAAATTTCAAAATAATATTCCGAACAGGGAGAGAAGTAAGAACCTAAGAATAAGGTAGAGGAGACCAACTTCTACATTCAAATTCGTTGGTTTGATTTAGAAAATAATTTTGAAATTCTAACGACCATTCTAACTAGGGTTGCGACCTACAGTCGATATGGCTCTGATACCACCTCTGTCGGGACCCGGATTACCAAATCCGAACCCTCTGTGTTTCAACCGCTTAGTCCGAGAACAATAAGCGACACAACAGACGTCTGATGATAACACGTACATATCAAAAAGTAAACAAAGAGATAATAAGCAAAAGAGTGTAACAACATCATCACATTATTACAAGTATGGAGCCTTACGGCTTGAGTGAAAATGTAGCAATGAAATGTAGAACAAAAAGAGCCAATCGCAGCCCACAGCAACCGATCGGGTGCGCTCCCTAGAAGATCGAGTCATCATCCTCTTCATAGTCCTCTCCACGATGTCGAACGATGGATCGTTGGCTCTTTGATAGCCTCTTCTCCCATCATCTGCTTTATGGAATAAGCAGCCCCGCATTGAAACGCGAGGGTGAGTATGCAACATACTCGCAAGTCTCGGAAACTTAATGCAAATAACTAAATGCATGGCTTAAACAAAGGATGGCATATAGGGTTCATTTGCATAAAGCGAAATTGAAATTTAAATACCAGTAATAATTTCATAAAGCAGCATTTAACAAAATGTAAATAGCATAATTAATTAAATTGAAGTATAACACTTTTCCAGGTTCCAACTACCTGGTTGGCTCTAGCCGCCAAACTTGATCCGGAGTTCCAACCGCTCGCGGATTCCCAACCACATTTTCATTTTTAAACCAAATCATCATTTTTCCATTTAAAACCAAAAACCAGAAAATCTACTATGTGAAAGCGTTCCACGCTTGCCCTTGTCTGTGGGCACGGCTACTCAAGTAGTTTTTAAGACTCTGCAGAGCTGGTACACTTTACCCACACAACACGATCAACCCCTTGCGCCATGCAATTAACACACTTCCTTTGGTGTGTCGGCAGGGAGATCATGACAAGGCCTTTCCAATGCATAATACCGCTACCGACTTCACCCGCTAAGGTTTCGCTCTCACCTTTCTTGCGCCTTGCAAGTGTCATCCCGACAAACTCGCATGACCTTAATCGAAGTCAAATAACGATACATGCAAATTACTTAGCCAGTCGCACCCATATAGACATGTGGTTGTACTGTATTGCATGGCCCAAGGTAACACACGACCGGTCCTTAATTGACTAGGGCGGACAATCACATTCCAAAATTTTGTGCATCCCGCACCCGCCATTCAACCAATCCGCCCCGGTCTAAATCATTTTTCACTTTTAATTTCAAATTAATACCGGCAACACCAATTGCCATCATTTCCACAATTCGTTTTGAATCAAATATGAAAGCATTTCCATAATGGTAAGGTACCTACGTGATTAAGCATGGCTAAGCATTTTCTACCGTTCCCATAATAAAATGTTGACCATTAATTACAGTAGTTAGTTTTCCTAGGGTGTCAATGGTTGGGAAGATTAACATCAATGTGGCATACCAAAGTTGGGATTTAACTAAGCATTTAAAAATGACATTAAAGTACGGTACGCAAAATATAAGCATGCAATAATTAAAAACAAAGTAGCATTTCATAAACTTGGGTTCAACATGGTCAAGGAGACTTGCCTTCACCCTCTACCGCTGCTGCAACCTCTGCTGGATGCTCCTCTCGCTCAACCGGTGCGTCGTCTACACGCGAATCGAGGCAAAACAATAAATAAACATAAATAAATAAAATTCAAAAATTTATAAAAATGACACCAGCAGATAGATCTTGATTTTAGATGAATTTAGAAATTTGAATCGCTCAATTCGGAGTTCGAACAGAGCAGAACGGACCTTTCGAAGTTTAAATAGAGAGAAAATCGGAATTTAAATAGAGTTGACACGTGTCGCTACGCTATTGGCTGATATTTTCGGAAATTCGGATTTAATCAGAAATTATGAAATCGTCTTGTTGTGGGTGGGGCCCTTGTGTCATAGACACGGTTCACGTGGACCAAGACCACCGGGGAGTCGTGCGGTGACATGGCGAACCACGCTGTCATGGCGGCCACGGGGCAGTGACGAGGCACCCATGTGGCATCCACGTGGTGCTGACGTGGCGAACGGCAGGGTTTTCGCTGACGTGGCGGCCACGTGGACGACTAGGGCTAACGTGGTCAATACGTGGCGTACATGTGGCACTACCTGGCAGACACGGGGCGTTAAGGGCTGGCGGTGAACTACGTGGCGTACGCGTCGTGCTACGGTGATGAGATGGCGCACACATGGCACGACGTGGCATGCACATGGCGTGTATGTGGCTAACATGTGGCAGTAACGAAGCAGTAAAGTGGTGGCTGTGGCGAAGTGGTTTACCGAAGAAATGGTGACGCAGATCTGGCCGTTGACAGACGATCGGGCGGCTGGGATTGACGGAGGAGAACTCGACGGCGGGGCGGCGGCGCAAGCCCGGACTTGGGGAAGAAGACGTCGCAACTGGCGAAAGGTCGACGGATCAAGCAGAAGAATTAGTGCATCCGGAAGAGGATGAAAAGATGGACTCGAGGGTACCAAAAACACGGTCGGAGACTCACCGTGGAAGAAGAAAGTGACGGCGGAAGACTCGAGCACGGCTTGGAACTCCGGCGAGATCTAGCTTCCTCCAGACGGCGTCTCCGCCAGAGAGAGAAAGAGGAAAAGGTGCGGCGCGGAGAGGGAACCCTAGAGACAGCGGCTACAGTGCCTTAAGTAGCCTAGGGGTGCGGGAAAACGACACGGAAGTCGAGGTTGGTCTGGCGGCTGGCTACGGGCGGCGGCGCTTGAGCTCGGGCGACGTGGCGCACTGCTGACCGTGAGATCGGGATCGAACGGCTGGGGGCTAGGGTTTCTCGGTTGTATTGAAACGATACGGCGGATCTCGGCCGTTGGATTCGTGATCGACGGCCGAGGTGAAGGGATGCGTTAGGGTTTGATGGGTCGGGCCGTCATGAGCTAAAGTGGGCTTGACGGTGAGCTTAACAGACCGTCCGAGAAGAAATAAGATGTGGCCAAGCACGAGGAACAGTAATTTCGGCCCAAAGAAAAGAAAAAGGAATTCCGAATTAAATGAAATCCATAAATCCGAATAAACTTCAAATAAATCAAATAAATATCAAATAAATTCAGAAAAATCCCCAAAAATACAGAAAAATCAATTGAAGCACAAAGAACCCTATAAAAATAATAAATAGTTAATTTGAGTTATAGATTATTCAAATTAAATCCTTTTAAATTTTAAAAATTCAGTTTAAGCTGAAATTAATCCAAATAAATCGCAATTGTTTTAAATTTTGAAATTCGAATTCCAAGAAACTGAAAAACGGAATGTTACAACTCTACCTATGTATAAAATTGTAGGTTCAAATTCATTATATATCGAGAGTTACAAAAATTTTCTCTTTTTCTCTTTTTTGTAACTCTCGATAGTACATCTATAATTTTTTTCAGAATTTTTGATGACTTTCGTTAGTTGGTGGGCACGGTGTGTACATGGAAAGTTTGTGTGCGCAGGATACGTTGCCTAAAATCAAATGAAAAGGAGAAGTTGTCATTTTCAATTTCTTCTTTCCCTTCAGAAATAATGTTGCCATTTGAACCGTTGTGTTTCACTTTCATAACTGAACTAGCTTTGTTTGCGAAGAATTTTTACTGATACTTGAGTGCAAAAAAAATATCGTCTTGCAAAATGGGGTGTTGTTTGCCAACCCAAACACCAAGGGGGTCTTGGGATTCATGATTTAAAAGTTATGAATATTGCTCTTTTGAGTAAATGGTTGATTAAGCTTTTAACTTCGGATGGCACTTGGCAACAACTTCTTAAGAATAAGTACATGGTTTCTAAACCGTTAGTACAAGCTGAATGGAAACCAGGAGATTCGCATTTTTTGTCCTGTTTGATGAGGGTAAAAAGAGATTTTCTTCGGTTCGGTACTTTTACAATTAATAATGGATTACCGGTGCGATTTTGGGAAGACATTTGGCTTGGAAATAGGGCCTTAAAAGACCAATACCCTGGGTTATATGGCATCACTAGGGAGAAATACATCACTATTGCCGAAGTTTTTGCAACCCCACAACCTAACATAACCTGGAGACGATCATTGATTGGAACTAAGTTGGTGGCGTGGAATGAACTGCTTCTTCGCATTACCAATTTACAGCTGACACAGTGTGATGATGAATTTCGTTGGATTTTGTGTCAATCTGGACAGTTCTCAGTGAAATCTCATTATTTGGCGTTGATTAAACGGGATGTTCCTAACTTAAATTTGCGGCTATAGAAGTTAAAGGCCCCTCTTAAAATCAAAGTATTTCTGTGGTACCTTAGGAGAGGGGTTCTTCTCACCAAGGACAATTTGGCAAAATGCAATTGGCAGGGTAGTACAACATGTTGTTTTTGTCATAAAATGGAGACAATTAGGCATTTGTTCTTTCATTGTCGTTTTGCACGTATGGTGTGGTGTTTTCTGTACCTAGCTTTTGGTTTTGACAGACATCATAGTATTGCCAATATGTTTGGGCATTGGCTTGATTCTTTTGAGAATGATCTTAAAAATATTGTGTTACTAGGTGCTGCAACCTTGTGTTGGTCCCTTTGGTTACACAGGAATGATGTCGTCTTTGAACGGAAATCAAACATATCCCCTTTGCAGGTTATTTTTGCTACGTCCCATTGGCTACGTACTTGGGTTGTGCTGCAGAAGCCGGAATTGCGAACTATTCTGGAACAGGCTACGCGACGGTTGGCGCAGGTGGCGATGGATTTCTTCTCCCGGGCTACTGGATGGCGGTCTAATTTAACGATTAAGTGTACTTAGAGTGTGTGCGTATTTTTTTTTGTTTTTTCGGCTGTGTGCTTCTTGCTAAGCAGAGGCCGGGAGAGGTTTCAAGAACTTGTGTCTTCTCGATGTAATGTTCTTGAAAGCAATAAAATCTTCCTTTATCAAAAAAAAACTTCTAAGTTGGGGAATAGGAGATGCCTCAAATATGATGTTCTGTTTTTCCAGGTTCCTCTAGATTTTGTTGTTACTGGTGATGGGGAATAACTCAGTTAAGATGTTTGACGTCGATCATTCAGGCTAGAAATATTTGATGACATAGTTTTCTATAATTTTCTAGGTTCTTCTTTCAATGGAATCGAGCTTGGACATGGCTTCCATCCACTAATGAATAGAAATTTAACAATTATCAAATGTCGAATATTATGTCTTACTGTTGAAGTATAAGTGAATTGCCCACCTTTCCTCATTAGCTTAAGCTTTTGGGTGAATTGGCTCGTACATGTAACTCAATTACTTCATATATTTACTAAACATAATAAGCAATATTCGAAGGAAGATGAGAAGAAGGCACAAGTTTAGTTGAGAAACAAGCTGTTGAAATATTGGAGTTGATATTACAATCGAGTACTAATGCTAATTTTAAATGAGAATCATGATATTCTCGACAAGTTTGTTGATGATAATCTGAACAAACTTGCTTTGCACCTCATCTTATCGTGTCAGCACTATCTCAATTTTGCTCACTAGACTGATTTGTTTTCGTTGCATCTTTTCCGGCTTTGGTTTATTGGTTTAAAGTTAAATCAGCAATTGGCACAAATGAATTTGCGCTACAAAAATGAGAGATGGTAAAACCTAACAGGTCTCTTTCTTTGTATTCTTTTCTATTCTACTAATCTACTGTCATCCTGTATTTGTTTTTCCAAGTGGGATGTTCATGCATTATATCTGATCATGTGAATTGCGTGAAACACTATTCATATTGATGCTGAATGAATGGTCATGTTCGAAAATCCATTTAACTCTGAAAGTTTGTGTGATTTTGTATGCTGTAAAGTGCACTATACATGCCTATTTGATTTTTCCTCATAGATATATTGTCAGATTGCCTTCAACATAGACGATGTGGTTTACATTACCCCGATAACGAGTTCCTCCATTTTTCCTTGGATATTCTCTGCATTGCATGATAGGGTGCGTGGTGCGCACCAAATGGTTTAGTTAATTAAAGAAACCGCCAAACATTTGTCAAATGGTTTTCTTTTTTTTTTTAGGGAGATTAGAAATCAAACGTTCTATAGTAAGCTTCCCTTCGTAGTCATAGACACCATACCGCTAAACAATACATGTAACAATTGTAATCAATATGTACAACAAAATTTACAAACGAAGCAAAATGCAAATATATAGTCTTGCAACGTTACAACATTTTTTGAATCTCTATGCAACAATCAAGGACATCGTTTGCAACAAATTGAAATCAACTATACGAAACCAGTCTGAAAAACTGTTACTGCAACATCAAGAAAATAGAAGCTTATGCGCTATCTATGAAATCATGCAACTTTGGGAAAGCAGTGCACGTTCAAAGATTTGTTGCTGCAACATTCAGAACATCAGATGTAACATGTCAAATTACCGTTCCAACATCCCTAATGAACCAGTGGAACAGCTCACATCCTTATATCCAGAATCATGCTGCTCATTTTTTTCCCAAGCTCCTTTGCATTGACACCACCATTCGCCCAGCGTGGTTCACATTCCCTGTAGACCGTAGTTGAGATTGGAGGAGGTGGTGTCAGCTTGACAAGCCAAACTAGTTATCAACCATGCGCCTGCACGAGCTAGTAATTATATGAAATATATAGTGCCTACATATCACATTTGAAGTTGTAGTATACTAATAGGATTGGTAGACTTTATATCCTTTGCCCCACAAAAAGCAGAGGATCTATTCATATTGCAACATATGCCAGCATAGACACAGATTTAATTAATTATACATACACACACACTATGTTACCATGTCTCCCGAATTTATCTTGTCTCTGTTATTGCACTGGTGAATAATATAATACTTACTCGAAAATTTCCACATTAAAAAATAGCTATAAATTTCCACTAAGAAAGCATGTGTGTGTATATGTATGCAATAACAGAGACAAGATAAATTCGGGAGTCATGGTAACATAGCACTCCATCCTAATACTTTAATACAGTGTGCATATGCACAGGCTATATATGTGCTTTAAGTTATTTTATTAGTGTTAAAATAACACATGCACGACTCCTAACTGAATTACTCCCTCCGTTCTTTTTTACTTGTAAATTTTGATAGGCAACAAGTTCAAAACTGTCTGCATTGGCTATATGGAAGTTATACCATTATATTTGTTGTTAAAAGTGCTACAGACCTAAAAAAATTAAAAGTAACATGATTTGGAATTTTGGACATATTATATATATTTATATTAATTCCTATTTTATTTTCAAAAAGATAATATCTTATATAAAATTTGTATGTTTTCATTGCAATTTCTTTTGGGAATTTACACTTCTAATACTTATACTTTTATTCTAATATGTATACGACTTTTATTACTTTTAAAATTTGAATTATGCTTTCTCTGAATTTAAATTAAATTTTGACTTATTGGTTTATAAATTTAATTTAATTTCTAATGTTTAATGGTAATCCAAAATCCAATTGTAACACCCCGACGCCCAACGCGCCACGGATGCTACCAAAAACCCTAAATAACGAATGATACCTTTACGCAAAGATCGAAACTAAATTCAATCTCTAAACTCTCAAACCGGCTTAAAACTAAGTCACCGAAATTTACAAAATTTCGGCATGACCTCCCTAGAACAGAGGACATCCACTCAGCAGACAAAAGAACAATAGCAGTTATAGATATCTTTCTAGCAGGTCCTTAGATAATCAATCACACATCCAATAGAAATTAATAAACTTCACCACGATAACAACACATTACAACCACATTAATTACATTCAGAATTTAATGAATTGGTTAAGTAAATTTGTTGGAGACCGCTGTCGTGCACGTGTTACTACTCCCAACCCGACGAATCAGCTTCAAGGTACCTAAAACAGGAAGCAAACAAGCGTGAGTCCAAGACTCAGCAAAGTGCAACAGTAAAGAAACGAAATACATTCCACTGGATTACCTTAACTTTAGAATTTACCATAGCCAATATTTAACTTAAATAATCAAGTACAAGAAGCAATACCTACCTCCACTTACCACAACCAACTCAACTCAAAAGAAAACGCAAGGAGACATTACCCATGCCTCGCTAATCCTTTCTGGATGAGTCCACGACTCAATCCTCCATTTATCACTTCCATTCCCAAGAATCATCAATTTGCCATTTCAATGCATTGCAATGAAATGCTAAATAATGCAACGCAACCATGCTTTCATTCACATAGTATCTCATGGTACATGATGCATTATGCATGTCTCATCTCTTCTTTAGCACATACCGGTATTGCCGAGCACCACCCGTCGATGCGTGCCCTCAAACCCAACCATGCATGTCTCATCTCTTCTTTAGCACATACCGGTATTGCCGAGCACCACCCGTCGATGCGTGCCCTCAAACCCAACCATCCCGTGGAAGGGGCCTGCCGAAACAGGACTTGTCTGCTACCTAGTAGCGGGTCCTACGCTTAACACCGCTCCCATCCACGCCAGTGGATGGGACTACGGGGTAGGAAATCCGAGCACACCGGATTAGTCATATATTCCGTATGACTTTCTCACCGCCCTGGCTCAATGCACTTTTCATGAATGCACATATGCAAATGCCATTCTCAATATCATATCCAAATTCTCAACTTCCATATTCATATTCTCAATTCTCATAATCACCTTCTCAGCACTCATAATCACATTCTCAACACTCATAATCACCTCCTCGATATTCATATTCATACTCACATCACCAATACTCGAGTAATTACTAATTCCAGCTATCTTGATTATAAATCAAACCATTTTCGCAATCAAAATTCCATACTCCATCCTCACATTCATTTATCATCAATACTTCATACAAAACCATAATCTTTTATCATGAATACGAATTGAACCGTTATTCCTGACTCAAAACTCAGGTCTTTGATATCAATAATACCCTAATCCTACTAGTGAGCACCAATATGGAACGCAAGTTATCACAACAAGTCACATAGTTCTTCACTGTAGCACACATAGCAAACAAACAAGGATGCACATGCAAGTTTCATCATTTAATGTCATTCATGGGTACTCACATAGCCTACCCATACTAGTGTTGTCAGTATAACCACAACAAGCATTAGCGGTGCACATATCAAATCAATCAAGACATTCAATCTACAATTCACAAAGTTCAATCAATTGATGCACTTGCATATAATCTCGGTTTAAACGATATCATAACCAATTAACCATGCTCATTCATCGCATCGCATGCAAAATCAAACATGAAAATATTAAAATAACACATGGATAATTGTATGATTGCGAAACCTAATGGCCACCTAAGCCACAACCGATACAATGCACTTGCCTTCAATCTTCTCGAGACGGTGTGGCGAGACGAGGTTGCCACACCCGGGGTCACACCACCTGCACATAGATATAGCCCACTCAAAACACGTCCAAAATTATCACAAGACTCAAAGCTAAGTTGGCTTCGCAACCCACTCCTAAAACCCGAAAACAGAAATCTGCCAACCCGGGACAGCACTTGGTAAAACAGGCATAACTTTCAAACGGCTGGACGAAACTCAGCGATTTTGGACTTCATTGAAAGGTAATTCGATTATCTACAACTTTTTCTATAGCCGACCGACCGGAAAAAGCACCGACTATTCCCAGATTTGCAACGAACAGCAAACGAACATAATTTAACTTGTTCTAGACAGCATTCGGTAAAACGGTCATAACTTTCAAATGGCTGAACGAAACTTAGTTATTTCAGTCTCTATTGAAAGGTAATTCAATTATCTACAACTTTCATTATAGCCAAACCCCCAGAAAACGCTTGTTAAATTTTCAAATAGCAGTTCTAACCGAGGACAGAAATCTGCCCGAACAGAAAATTCCCCAATCACTCTAGTCTCTCCATTCCCCAACCTCCAACATCACAAAATCATGAATCCTAGCTAAGCAATAGCACAAACACCTTGCATACAAGCAACTAACTCCCCAAATTTCTAGGGTTTTACCTCAAGGCAGTCCATGGAGAAAAGAGGGAGGTGGGGGAGAGCTGCATCGGCCCGGGGGAGAGGGGCTCGCCGGAGTCCTGCCGGAGCTGGGCGACGGCTGGCCAGAGCTGGGCGACCGGAGGGGCTATGGCCAAGGAGAGGGAGGCATCACCAACCCAAGGCTGCTGCTTGCAGAGGAGGCGCAGGGAAGAAGGCGCCAGGGGAGGGGCGGCAGGAGGAAGGCCAGCAGGCTGGAGTCGGAGGGGGCAGTGCCAGGCACATGAGCAAGACGCCAGGAGCTGGTTCGGCCAGCAAAAAAAAAGGGGAGGGCCTCCAAGCAATGACAACCACCCATTTGAAGGAAAAGAGAGGGAGAGGTTAAGTGAGGGAGGGAAATTCCCCAAAAACCACTCCTAAAAACAAAATCCAACTTTCAATCCAATTAACGCGAACCAAATAATTAAATTCTTGGATCAAGAAAATGAAGACAATTTTGGCCAAAAACCCACGAAAACGATTTTGCGGTATTACACCAATTTAACTGCTTATTCGAATTATATTTAGTTTTAATCTAATTTTATGTTCAAATTAAATTTAATTTCTCATATGGGTTTATATATTCCAATTTTTATATATTTAAATTTTTATATAATTTTATTTGATATTTTTATGTTAACTCAAAAATAATATTAATGATAAAATTCAGTTTTTATTATGTAATTTATATCTTGTGTTTGGTAAACAATACGACTCATCATTGTTAAGTTATAGACACTCTTGTGATGGCCTGTGTGTAGGATCGAAATATACTAATGTAGCAATCAGAGGGGGGTGAATGATTGCGCGGAAGCTAAAATCAAATTTCTGGACTTTGTTTTTCTAACACACCCCAATTTAAACTCAAATTGCTTGGAGACCGGTTCATGCAGACGACGAACAGTAGGGAGACCAGTTCACACAGTTGGAGACCAGTTCACGCAGTTGGTAGACCAGATTACGTAGTCGGGTGACCAGTAGAGCAGTCGGAAGACCAAGAGAGCGATCAGGCGACCAATAGAGCGATCGGCGACGAAGAGAGCGATCTAGGCGACAAGAGAGCGATTCGCCACCAAGAGAGCGATCAGGCGACCAAGAGAGCAGTCGGGAGACTAGTAGAGCAGTCTGGGTGACCAATAGAGCAGTCGGGGCGACCAGTAGAACAGTTGGGCGACCAGTAGAGCAGTTTGGGCGAGCAGACTAATGCACATTCACTAAAATAGTAATTTCTAAAGATCCAACCGTTAGATCGATGTAAAATTTTAACTGTAGACACTAGATTTAATTCTAAAGCTAAAAAAAATCAACATGATCGGACCTAAGGATCTTGAGATATTACCTTCGCAAGATGACTGAATCGTCAGACGCCGGACCAAAGTAAGAACGGAAGGATATATATTCACTAAAATAGCAATTACTAAAGATCCAACCGTTGGATTGATATGAAATTTTCACTATAGAAACTAGATTCAATTATAAATCTAATCCAATAAGAATCAAATCGATCGGATCTACGAATCAAGAGATATTAACTTCGCAAGATGAATGAATTAAACAATGACGAAAACGAGAAATAACTGCGATGGATCTGACTTCATGCATACAAGCATGGCAAGACTTCTAGTTCCTAGGCTCTTGATTTGTTTCCTTACGCTGCCTTCCAGAGCAAGCAAAAACACCACAATGCATAGCTGCCAAGAGCAAAACGAAAATCACCAGCCGCTGGAGACGCAAGAAGGATTTTTATTTTTGATCTGGTTACAGTACTCAAACAAAAAAGTACAACCCTAAAACCTCAACGCTCACATAAACAGGAGACACCTCCCCCTATTTATACTGAGCAAACATAAAGAGATTGAATACAACTCTACTTCCAACATGGAAAGAGTCTGTATACGTCTCAACCAGGCCCAACATGGCCAAAAACAACTCTTGCACGCATGTACAGCCCACATGTTGTAATTACATGATTAACCAGCCTCCATATGCATGTTCTCTAGCCCGAACGTCTCGCACGACATCCTCGACCACCAAGACCTCGATTCCTCCCTGAACCTAGTCCCGAACCTCAGTTCCTCCATGAACCTAGTTCCGGTCCCGTCACCGACCACGTTCGCCCTCGAACAATACCTGCACATGAATAAACAAGAAACACATCCAAGCACAAGTCCACGACTTGATTCAAAGTCAATCCATGCAATCACTCACATGAGCGCATTGCATCAAGCAAAATCATTAACATGCTATCACAACATATCAAACAATCATCTTAAATAACACATGCACATGCACAACACATGCCATGATCGCAACCACTTTGCAATGCCAATTTCATTACTAAGCCAATTTTTTAGCACATGATTTCACAATCTCCCCCTTGATGAAAATATTGGCAACACTATTTAGAACTGAACATTGGCATTCACCTCACAAGAAAAGTTTTAAGAAATTTATTTTACAACAAAAAAAACAAAGTGAAAAATCTCCCCCTAAAAAGAAGAAATAATCTCCCCCTAAAAAGAAGAAAAAAAATAAAGGAAGAAAAGTGTGTGTGAATGTGCAATATGTGTTCAAAAATCTCCAAAATTCTCCCCCTTTGACAATGGATTCATCAAGAATACAAAATAGAGAACAAAATCTTTTTGTTTATTTCTAGTTTATCTTTTTTATGTATTGAGCGTTATAAGTCATGCACAAATGTAACAATTTCATCACCAAGTCATGCTATCAAAAGTACTTGCACCCTCAAATCTACACATAAACAATGTAGAGTAAGCATAACTAGAAATCAAGTACTATTAACGATTTTTTTTTGCATGGCATGATCTCCCTTTCTCAACAATCTTAAAACCTGAAAACATTGAATTTTATGTGTACTTTATTTGTACTTGAAAAACTGATTCATTAATTGATTGCAACAATAACAATTGCAAGGAATTACATGCACCATCAGCCTTACTTTTCAACCATG
Organism: Guadua angustifolia; assembly: GCA_036346375.1. NCBI lineage: Eukaryota > Viridiplantae > Streptophyta > Magnoliopsida > Poales > Poaceae > Guadua > Guadua angustifolia. The sequence continues at coordinate 8,078,789 of CM070510.1, read as the reverse complement.
ACAAGCAATCACAAGCTTAAGGTTTCATGGTTTCAGTCATACACAACGTCTTTCAAGTTCATATCAAAGTGCAATGATAAGCAGTCTCGTCAAGAAGAAGTGCGACAGTACATAACCTTAAACTTGCATTTATCAACAATCACTTTTTGAGCTTTAGCACTTAACTTTTCATATTTAGCACTTTTTGAGCAGGATCAAGATAGCCAAGAAAGTTCAACCATGACAAGATTTAATTCAGATTGTCATTCCATTTAAATAGTCATGTCACAAACAACACCATATCTGTATAAACAAGAAATTGCAAAGACCTTGTAACATAAACATGGCTTCAAATGACATATGTGAATGAAATATAATGCTCATTACTTTTTCATTGTTTTCTATTTTTTTGTTTTTTATTTAAGAAACACACAAAATAAAAATTACAAAAACTTCAAAAACTCCCCCTCAAAAATAACCCATCGGATGAACCAACCCAAGTTCTCCCCGAATAAAAGCAAATCGAGAAGAAGACAAAGGTTTTGTGAAAATGTCTGGCAATTGATGTTCAATATCCACATGATAGAGCACAATATTTCCCTTTTCTACATGATCTCTAAGAAGTAAAATATGATCTCAATGTGTTTTGTTTTAGAATGTTGCACAGGGTTCTTAGCAATGCATATTGCACTAGTGTTATCACACAAAAGAGGAACACTATCCAAATTAACCCCATAATCTTTAAGTGTAGCTACTATCCAAAGAATTTGAGAACAACAACTAGCAGCAGCCACATATTCAGATTCAGCAGTTGATTGTGCAACAGAAGATTATTTTCTAGATGACCATGCAATAAGAGAATTACCCAAGAAATGACATGAACCAGATGTACTTTTCCTATCAATTCTACAACCTCCAAAATCAGCATCAGAGAATGCTCTTAAACTAATGCATGAGGAAGCAGAAAGCCATATGCCAAAATCTTGAGTACCATGGTGATACCTGAAAATCCGCTTGATAGCTTGTTCATGTGAAACACGTGGGGAAGCTTGAAAGCGAGCACACAAGCACATAGCAAATTGAATATCCGGCCTTGATGCAGTGAGATATAATAGTGAACCTATCATGCTTCTATATTCCTTTTGATCAACCATCTCACCATCTTCATCCGGATCAAGTGTGCAAGTGCCTCCCATGGGTGTCATGATCGGCTTGCAGTTTTCCATCCCAAAACGACAAAACAAATCTTTTGAGTACTTACTTTGATAAACAAAAGTACCTTCCTTCATTTGTTTGATTTGCAGTCCCAAAAAGTAAGTTAACTCACCCATCATACTCATCTCAAATTCCTTTCTCATAGTTTCTGAAAACTTAGACACTAAAACATGAGAGGAACCACCAAAGATAATATCATCAATACAAATTTGAACGAATAGTTGATCATTGCCTTGCTTGAGTAAAAAGAGAGTTTTGTCAACTTTTCCCATTGTAAACCCCTTTTCAAGTAAAAAGGTTTTTAGCCTATCATACCATGCTCTAGGGGCTTGTTTTAATCCATACAAAGCTTTTGACAATTTGTACACATGATCTGGAAATTTAGGATTTTCAAAACCAGGTGGTTGCTTAACATATACCTCCTCATTAATATAGCCATTTAGAAAAGCACTTTTCACATCCATTTGATACAATCTAAAACCTTTAGATGTAGCAAATGCTAAGAGAATTCTAATTGCTTCAATTCTAGCAACAGGAGCAAATGTTTCATCAAAATCTAAACCTTCAGTTTGAGTAAATCCTTGAGTAACCAATCTAGCTTTATTCCTGACAACAACACCATCCTCACTCTGTTTGTTTTTGAAAACCCATCTAGTTCCAATTATATTAAAATCAGGAGGAGGTGGAACAAGTTTCCAAACTTTATTACGTTCAAAATTCTCTAATTCCTCATGTGTGGCATTGATCCAAGATTCGTTAGTTAATGCATGAGATATATCTTTGGGTTCAAAAGAACCAACAAAAGCAGAGTGAGCATGAGAATCAGAAGCAATAAACCTGGATCGGGTGACTTTCTCATTCAAATCTCCAATCATTTGTTCAGGTGGATGTCTCTTTTGAATGTGCAAAGGAGTTGTAACTTCATAAACTTCTCCTTCTTCATTTTCAGTATGTACAGAAGATGTTGTGGCTTGAGCATGCTCAGCTGTAGGTGATGTAGTGGTAGGTGCTAAAGGTGCTACAGCTGGTTGTGTAATAGGAATCAACACTTCATCCTCAACATCATCATCAACATCATCAAGAAAGATACTCTCCCCCTGAACATATGCTTCTGTACCTGCATCAATTGAACTAGTGCCAGGACTAGCCTCATTAAAAGTAACTTCACAGGTTTCTATAATTTTGTTAGTCTCTAAAATAAGTGCACGATAGCCACGTGTATGAGCAGGATATCCAAGAAAAAAACCATCAGTTGATCTAGCTTCAAATTTATCCAGATTTCAAGATAAAGCATTTGCATCTAAAAACTCTGAAATGAGACACACTAGGTCTACGACCAAAACAAAGCTCATAAGAAGTCTTGCCTAGCTTCGATCTCAAAAACACTCTATTAGAAACATAGCATGCAGTTGAGATTGCTTCAGCCCAAAACTTCCTAGGAGTGTGATGTTCATCTAACATAGTTCTAGCCATCTCAACCAAGGTTCTGTTCTTTCTTTCAACTACACCATTTTGTTGAGGCACACTTGGTGAAGAAAATTGATGATCAATTCCTTTCTCAACACAAAAGTGATCAAAAGAAGAATTTTTAAATTCAGTTCCATTATCACTTCTAATAGCTCTAAGTGCTCTTGGGTGATCAATAGATAATCTAGTAACAAGACTTCTAAAATGACTAAAAGCCTCATCTTTACATACCATAAAATAAACCCAAGAGTATCTAGAATAATCATTAACAATAACCAGTACATACCATTTGCCTCCAAAATATTGAACACGAGAAGGTCCAACCGTGTCAAGATGTAGTAGCTATCCTGGAGCGTTTGTCATCACCATGGTAAGAGGTGGATGTGAACCTGCAGTCATCTTACCATGTCTACAAGAAGAGCATACTAAATCGCTATCACCCTTAAGCTTAGGAAAGCCACGTATGAGGTCTAAACCACTAACACGAGTAAGATGATCAAAACCAACGTGACCAAGTCTACGGTGCCAAAAGAATAAATCTTTAGAAACATTGGCAACTAGACACCTATGCTTAGAAGAAGGTGGTACATCAAAATCAGCTTTAAATACTCTTCCAAAGCGAGAAATCCTGAACACAAGATCACCTGAAGCATCTAAAACTTTGCATTCATTTTTCTTGAAATATACTTCGAGATCTTCATCAATCATTTGTGAGACAGAAAGCAAGTTATATTTCAAGTCTTCAACCAGAGCCACATCCTTGAACATAAACTTGTCATTTACCTTCACTGTACCTTTTGCCACAACAGGAGTAGAAGATGCATCTCCAAAAGTAACTCTTTCAACACGAGATGCCCGAGTGAGGGAGGAGAACCAATTCTTATCACCGGACATGTGGCGTGAGCATCTGGAATCAACAAGCCAAATGTTCTCCTTCCTCGCGCGAGAAGCCTACATAAAGACAGAGAATGTCGAGGCCTCAGTACTAGGGTTAGAAATAAGATGTTTAGGAATCCAGTACTGGGACACACGACGAGTAGGCACAACACGAGTATGCTTGTTCATAAAATCAAATTTGCCCTTTCCTGTGTTTCTTGCAACAAAAGGTGTTTGCATCACCCTAGGCACAAAATGAGGAGTAAAACGTGCCTGTCTGAAATTGGACCTAGCCTTAGCCTTTTCTTTCTTTTGCTGTTTGGCTAGCCTAAAGCAAAAAATCTACTAAATGTCCATCTCTACCACAATGAGTGCAAGTGTACTTAACACATGATGTTTAGCTTTAGAAACAGAAGCAACATTTGCATTCATCACAGTAGAAGGCAAAACACCAGCAAACTTAAAAACAATTTTCTTAGGCTCATTGACAATTTCAAATTTTCCACTTTCAAGTGCCTTAACAACAGTGGGAACATATGATTTATGATCAGCATAGGAATCAAAATCTAAACCTTTGTTATAAATGCTGACTCTTGATTGATCCAGAATCATGTTTAGGTTTTTTTTCCTTTAGTGAAATGTTCTAAAGATTTTTCCAAGTAATCAACCTTTCGAGAAAGAGTTAAACAGTTTTTACAGGGAACGTCCACTTTTCCTTTTTGCTTACGATAGGTTGAGCATGAAAGAACCTCATGAGTGAGCAGAGCATCTGTCATTTGAGAAACCCTAGCATTTGCATCATGCAACTTCAATTATAGTGTGGAGCATTTAGAACAGTAAGTTGTATCATGCAAATCAACAGTTGAACAGCTAGCATTTTTTACATGTTTCTCATTTTCCTTCTTTTCAGCATTGACTTGCTCTAACAAGGTAACATGTTCTTTCCTAAGCAAGATAAGCTCATTGTAAATCAAGTCACATAATTTGCAAGCATCATCATCAGGAATCAAAGATTTAAGTCTAGCAATTTCAGTATTCAAAGATTCCACAACAACATCATGTTTCTTAATTTTTCTTGTTGCGTTTATCAAGCAATTTACCAAGACGAGCAACAGCAATAGCTAATTCATCGTAAGAAGGTTCTACCTCATTAAAGTCGCTGTCATAATCGTCCTCAGTGAAGCTTTCATTACTTCTAGCCATGAGACACAACCCTGTCAATTCATGCTTGCTTGGAGCTGTTGTGTCATCTTCACTGCTCTCCGAATCCACATCGCTCAAATTGACTTGTTCAAGAGCGGAAAGGATTCGGTGGACAACTTTGTGATTCACAAAGCTTCTCTTCTTGCTATTGCTTGAGGTAGTCTTTGTAACATCCTCATTTTTCATTAAAAAAATCAATCACGCATGTAGCATTAGTAAAAAAAGAGATAAAAAATAATAATAAAAATAAAATCTTGTTTATAATAAAAACATTTGAAAAATGAGACTGTTCTTTTTAAATATTTTCAAAAACTTGATTCATAAATTAAAGGTTGTTGATTATATAAAGTTTTGTACAAGTGTCTGATTTACTAAAAGAATTTTTGCAGAAAATCTATATTCTGAAAAATTCCGAAACTAAGTTTGTTAGGTTCCAAATATTCCCTAGTATTTTAGAGAATTTTTCCAAGATTTTTGGAGCCTTTTTACTATTTTATCTCAAGCGCTATTTGTGTAAATCAATTTAAATCCGAAAATTAAATGCTGGTCCACATGTCAGCCTACTGTACGTCTTCTTCAATCATGCATGTCCAGACTCCATATATAGATGAACTGTCTCTCTCTCCCTTCCACCATTACAGCATTTTTGAGCTCTTTAATCATTGCCGTTTCCACCCCTTTAACTAAGCATTAGCGTCTCATTCAACTCCACTAAGAACTAGTTTTAATCCAGCCACTAAATCTCATCACGCATGCATGAACTGACGCCAATCAAGATGATAGTTCTTCATGCATGCAACGGACACTGGCCGCCGAGATGCCTGTGGCCACGTCCGTCACTTCAATACCTGAAGTCTACATAATGATGAGCTCCCAACTGACGCCATTAATACCCATTTCATATGCAATCAAGGAAGAGATTAGTTCCCACCAACATGCAGTGATGACTACCGTTCATGCGCATAGAGCTTGCAATCAAGTCTAGCCTCAGTGCTCATGCTACCGTTATTGGTACTGAACGGACTATAAATTGGTGAGCACCAGTACTGCAGCATGTCCCCGAATCCATTCCAACGGCTCCTGAGTTTTGTTTCCTGCACATAAACACCAGAAACACCGTCGTCTTCCCCAGAGCCGACCGTCGGCTTGTGCCACCGCCACCCGGCGCCTTGCCGTTGTCGCCACCGCCGCCGGCGAGTTCACCGTGAAACACCGCCGTCAGACGATCGGTCGGTCAGCTCTGATCCCTCTCCACCAAGCGCCAAGTTCACAAAACCAAAATTTCCTTCTCTGTTGAAGCCGAACTCTGTTGAAGCCGAAGTACAGTAGTGCACAACTAGTTGTTTTATGTTTCACTGTTTGTACATGTCTTTTCAACAATTTGCGAAATTTGTCTATTTTGTTGCAAACTCGTTTTAGCTTGAACTTGCATGCAACAAATTTTGTAAATTAGTAAAAATTAATACCTAGCTACGTTAATTTTACTGAAATTTTATAAATAAATTTATACTATTAAAATATTCACAGAAAGTCCAAATTTACGAATTTTGTAGTTTCTAAACTGTACATCCAAATATGTCAAAATAAATTTTATAAATCTTAGAAAATGCTAAACTATAGATCTGGAAGTTTTCATGAAGTTGTGAATTAATTTGATTTTCTGTATTTCCTGAATGTGTGTTTATTCGTTGTTTTTCGTGCGATAGAAACGTTTGACGCCGACGCCATCACTGACCAACAAGAAGAAGACAACTCTCTCCTCGCTGACCAGGGCAAGTTCCCAGCAAATTTTTGCAAGTTCCCTTGAAGCATGTTGATCTATGTTTTGAAATGCTTTGTAGATTTACAAACTTGCATGCTATGTTGATTAAAAACAAATATATATCTCATGATAGATTGTAGTTAAATACCTTGTTAATATGTATGCTTGTTACATATTAACCCATCTGTCCTTTGGCTGCCTAGAATGATTAGTTATAATATAAATGGATTGATACTTTGTTTAGTATAATAGTAGTGCTTAGTTATGCTGAATACTATTTGTATGTTCAATTGAAGGCTTGTTACTTGAAATTCTAAATGATTGAGTGGAAATATTATTTAAAAAGGGCAGTTGGTGCTGCCAGTTTGGTAAAATAAAAGAAAAGATTTGGTATTTAAAAACTTGAATAGGGTGGAAGGTTGCATGGCGGGTGCAGAATGCACGAGACTCGGATTTGAGTATGTACCACCCTAGTCACCCTAAGGACCGATCCCTTGTGATTGTCAAACAATGTACAACAGTGCGGCCGCGGGTTCCAGTATGGGACGGACCTGGCTGAGTAGCTAGTGAAAACTTGATTAAGGCATGCCAGACGGTGGAGTAGGCGTGGTTGTAGCCACAGGAGTCCTACAGGCGCAAGAGGGGGCTTCCATTATGGTTGTAGCCATTTGGCGGTGAAACATCAGCGGGCATGACTTAGTTAAGATGTAGCTAGAGAAATGGCCTTGTGATTTTCACTTGGGGTTATATGCCAAAGGAAGTGTATGACCAAAAAGAGTGAAATATCTCTCGCGGGTAAAGCGTGCAAACTCTGCAGAGTAAACAAACTATTCGAATATCCGTACCCACGGTCAAGGGTGGACAGAGGGCATTGTCACATGGTAGATTTTCTCTATTTGATTTCAAAATCAGATTTTTATAAAATGAAGCACGGTTGGAGCCGTGAATGTTTTGATTTGATAAAAGTCCGTGGTTGGAGCCACGAGGAAAAGATTTCAAAAGAAAACCACGGTTGGTGCTGTGGAAAAGTATTTTTAAAATAAAACCATGGTCGATGCCGTGAGTTGGTTTATGTTTTGTTTTTCCACGGTTGGAGCCGTGTTCTGAAAAGTTTGAAGTTCTTATTTGTTAAAAGAAAATACCTTTGAAAACTGCTCTTAAAAATTCTAGTATAAAATTTTAAAATTTGGCTTTTAGCAAATTAACCAATTCCTTCCCTTGAATTCAACTACATACTGCATTTCTTTCCGGACTTGTTGAGTATGTTGCATACTCACCCTCGCTTTTCATTGCGGGGCTGCTTATTCCATAAAGCGGTCGAGATCGAGATAGCTATCCAAGAGCCTGTATTCCACCGTTCGACATCTGCGATGAAGGCTTTGAAGAGGAGGATCATCCGGACGTCTAGGATCGCGTTTTCTCCAGTCTTTGCCTGTGGTGTTTTGGACTTCGCTTCATCAAGTTTATTTACCAGTTTAATGTTTCTGCTGCTGTACGACCTATGGGTCCAACTTTTGTAATAATGGGCCATGTCGGCCAGTACTCTGAATTGAATTTTTATTTACCGCATGGTTATGGTCCATACTGTTATGATCTGTGTGTACTAGCTATTAATCCAGGGACTAGTACAGGTAAACACAGCTGGGCCCGTATCCTTTTTGCAGGTTCCGACAGTCTTCTTCTTCTCTTTTCTCCTGTCCTTGTCATTCTCCTCCCTTGATGCTTTACCTGCAAGTTTATGACAATTTGAACAAATGTGGTTGAGATCACCACATTCATAGCATCTTGGAGAGCCACCACCAACTCTCTTCCTCATTCTCACATTCTGCAAAGTTTTATTAAAACGAGAAGAGAGTAATGCCAAGTCTTCTTCAGGAAATTCTTCAATCTGTTCATCAGTTAGTGAAGACAAGGAAGATAGAGCAAAACTTGAAGAAACATTATTCTGAGACATGCTAGATTGAGAGGTCAATGCAATTGATTTATGATCATTCTTCCTGACAAGAACATCCAATTCATGAGTTTTTAATCTAGAGAAAAGAATATCTACAGTAAGTTCACTCATGACAGTAGATTCTCTAATGGATGTAACTTCCATCTCCCAAATAGACATGTCTAATGTACCAAGCAATTGTCTAGCATTAGTAGCTTCATCAACAAAAACCCCAACAGCACGTAAATTGCTAAGAATCTTATTGAAACGTGCAAAGAAATCATCTAGTGACTCACCAGGTTTCATCTCAAATCGCATGTATTCTTTCTTATATATATCTTGACGAACCTCTTTGATAGTGTTAGATCCCTCATGATAATCACAAAGAGATTTCCATACCTCATATGCAGATTTGAGATGGATTACGCGGTCGAAGTCACTTCTTCCCAATCCTTGGATGATCAAATTTCATGCTTTGTTGTTTGCTTCAACATGTGCTCGATTGGTGTCATTAACTTCATCATTCTCAGGAACTTGATATGGCTTGTATACCTTCTTCCAGATTGCAAAGCCCTGAACTTGAATGTATGCATCCATCTTTGTTTTCCAAAACTGAAAATCAACACCATCAAAAACACAAAGTTTTGTTGAATACCTATCCATCGCTACGATTTCTAATCACCGGTTAAGATTAATAAGAAAAAGAACTAGGCTCTGATACCACTTGTAGGATCGAAATATACTAATGTAGCAATTAGAGGGGGGTGAATGATTGCGCAGAAGCTAAAATCAAATTTCTGAACTTTATTTTTCTAACACACCTTAATTTAAACTCAAATTGCTTGGAGACCAGTTCATGCAGACGACGAACAGTAGGGAGACCATTTCACATAGTTGGAGACCAGTTCACGCAGTTGGTAGACCAGTTTACGCAGTCGGACAACCTGTAGAGCAGTCGGGAGACCAGCAGAGCAGTCTGGGGGACCAGTAGAGTAGTTAGGTGACCAGTAGAGCAGTCGACCGACTACTAGAGTAGTCTGGGAGACCAGGTGAGCAGTTTGGGGGACCAGGCGAGCAGTTTAGGCGAGTAGACTGATACATGTTCACTAAAATAGTAATTTCTAAAGATCCAACAGTTAGATCGATGTGAAATTTTAACTGTAGAAACTAGATTCAATTCTAAAGCTAACCCAAAATGAATCAACTTGATTGGACCTACGGATCTTGAGATATTACCTTCGCAAGATGACTAGATCGTCAGACACCGGACCAAAGCAAGAACGGAAGGATATACATTCACTAAAAAAACAGCAATTACTAAAGATCCAACCGTTAGATTGATACAAAATTTTAACTATAGAAACTAGATTTAATTACGAATCTAACCCAATAAGAATCAAATCGATCGGATCTATAGATCAACACTTAACCCATAGGATAAATAAGAAATCCTAACATAGTCTGTATCTTTCCTCCATAGAACTTTTTTCTGAGCTTATCTCTTCTTCATAGAAATTCTCACTTATGTAACCATTATAGTTATTAACCTTTCACAAAATCAAGTCTCATCAAGATTAGTAAATACCAAACTAACTTAAATCACTTTAGGCTAGTTAAAACTTAATGTTCTAATAATAATTTCTAGCCATGCCTTAAAACTTACCTTGCTGCTTATCTAGATCCTATACCATGAAAATGAACTAGAACCAGAACAATTATATTCTTCTGAACAGAAACATTCGAATGGATGTTAAGAATGGAAACTAGAAAAATTGGGAACCTTACTTTTCTAAAAGAGACATAAAAAGACTAGCATCAATTATACATACACTCTTCCCATCTATGGAATCTCTTCTCCTTATCTGTATACTCATTCTTTACTCCTAAGTTACTCTTTCTAGAAGTATTTCTTTCCTTGTCTTTTGCAAAATGAAAACACACCAACAAATCTTTTGGAAATAATTTCGGTAATAAGTCAGCATCGTCGTGATGTTTGCATCAGCAACTTCAAATAGATGAAGGCAATGAAGTATCTCAACCTTTCCGACTTCATAGAAGCAGCAAATCGGCACAACCCCTCCAACTTCATCGAAGCCTCGGAAGACTAACACAGCACGTAGTGCGAAGATTAAAAGAAACTCGTCGCCGAATATACTACGATAAAAGATAGTATTATACGAGCGGTATAGTATTCTAGCTGCATAAGTAAGCTGTTTATGCATAACTACGTATGACCCGTAGAAGGAAAACCTTAGATACCCTTCCTACACATTAAGTTAAATATATACATATTACTTCTGTGTTGTTGAAGTTTTGTTGTAAATCTTTTCTGTTGATTTCGGGTTACTCTCGTGAATGTTAAACCACTAGGTTGAAATTTATGATGTGTTAACCCTGCTTAATAAGAAAATTTTTATTAAAAAGATGTTAAAGAACGAAATGTTGCCTTATAAACCAAACCAGAAATTTCATAATCTACATAGAAACTGCAACTAGAGTTAATTGGAAAGAATCAAATATTACTTCGTAATATAGATAACTCTTATCTGACCATCTTTCTCCGATTCCAACATCTTGTCAAACGCGGTCGTAAAACGCCTCTAATCCAATAGAATTCCATCTAAATAATCTTACCCTAATAAATATCGTTATAAGATGCCCGTGACGCAATCTATCAATACGTCCATTAAGGACAACAAGATTCTCGATCATTGCAAAGTTGATCGTTTTACCTCAGCTCATTCTTTGAATGGTTGCTGCCTTACTCAATGTAAACTTTCGCTCCATATTTATGTTTTACAAGGTCAGCCTTGAATGAGATTTAATTGCCACTAATCTCATTAATATTCATTGAGTTATTCAAATAGCAATTGTATTTGAACACTCCCCTTGAAGTCAACCTCTGGCTCTCGCCAAATAATTGAAATGCATCCTTTCACTCATCTTAATTATTTTAACATACCGTGTACCTCTCCTTGAATAACTTATTCTTGCTAATAATTCTCGGTATAAACTGCTAACACTCCTCGTCTACTTCATGAAACCCCGCAAGACACTCAACTGCTAAGAGACGATAATCCCATCTAAGCCCAACCAAATCTTTGGTATTTAGCTAAAGCACTTCCCTTACATAGCAATCGATATAACTCTCCAATTTCCTTAAGTTCAAAAAGTGCACACGCAAAAACAAACTAACAAGAAAAACGATTACTAGTATCTCTAACCATGGTGTAAATGCTCACCATAACTGGACAAAATCATTTAAGGCACACCCTTCTATTCTAGCAGCTAGCACAAAATATTTCCAACCTTGGCATGATTCTAGCCGAGCCCAGAGCACACTGTGGGAATGCGCCTTCAGTTCAGAGAAAAGCGTATTTTCCTTTTTCTCTGGGTTTTCCAAATCGAGTCAACCTCATATGTGCATAACTTTTGCATTTCTAAACCAAATTAAGTGAAACAAAGTTCTAAAATCTAGTTCTTCCGTAATACGCAAAAATATTTTGAAAAACAGTATTGGATGAATTTGAAATTCAAATTTGAATAAAAGGTTTAAAGATGTGCTACATATTAAAATGTTGCAAACAAACTCAAAATTTAATGAAACTAATTTTGTTTGAATCCTTATGCTACCAGAAACTCAAGTATATATAAGAATGTTTGTATTTCACCTTTGTTGGATCGTTTTATACCAAAGGTTGTTGTCAATCCAATAAATACTCAAAAATGAATAAATTGTGCAAGAGGAATATGAAATAAATGAAATTTATTTATAAACATTCATATGGCGAGAGGCTACCACATTATCTTTGAAATGACTAAAGTAGGAGCTTGAATTAGATTTGTTCTCATGAATGGTAAATAGTTCGCATGGAAAAGATGTATGTATATATATATAGGTGACTAGTACATAAATAAAGTTCATAAATAAGTAAAAAGGTAAGAGAAGGGCTCCTTAGGACCATGTTATCTGCTACAACAAAAATAACCATAATGCATTGTAGTCTGTGCTTAAATTCTTAAGCAATATATGCCTCCATGTTATATGTACCTAAAGAATTGAGTATGATCAACCAGGTGTGTAGAAAATGTCACAAGTAAGTGCTAATGCATGAATAACTAGTTCTGAATGCCTTGCATGATCGCACCATGTAATATAGTAAGAATCATCATTATAAGGTTATGATTAACACTTAACCACGTAGTGAAGTATTAATACTTGTGTTATCTAAATAGTCATAACTTTCATAAACTAAGTTCAAATTTGAAAAGACCAAATCCTATAACTTTGATGAATAATATCTTTGCTGGTTAGGCAAAAATACTTCATATTAATACAAAGTTGAGCTAAGTATACCTTAGGCCCTAATGAACATTATATGAAAAGCATCTCGGATAAAAGCCAAATATCAGAAAAACCACTTTAAATACTCTTAAGATTATCCCCTACTTATGCCAGAAAAATGAGTCAATTGTCATGGATAGTGTAGTCGCAGGTTGAGATTTAATACGACCCAAAATAGTGTTACGCGATTAGTCTCTGAAGCCTTTTTGTCCACCCGTAGAATACCTCGTCTAAGTGCAAATTCCATGTAGAATAGCTCAAAAACGATGTTTAAGATATGTAATTAAATTTTCTAAGAAAATATTCTATTTACAGCTCTTGGATCATGTAGTTTCTGCTTGCGCAAAACCCTTAAACGATAAGAGTTCCCGTACCTCTTTTGGCCGATTTCTTATAGCGTAAACTTTAGCATCCTATAAGCCTTTTCAGCAACAGGTTTAATACCTCAACCAAACACTAAAAATTATAAAATGAGTTTAGAAACATTATTCAATGTGTATACAACCTTTTTCTAAAGAAATAACGTTATTCCATAGTGTTTATCATAAAAATCTTAGTAGTTGAAAAACCTTAAAAATCATAATTTTAAGCTTTAGTTTATGAACAAACGAACTCAGTATGAATAAAGCAATCTATGATTAAGACGTTTATATAGAGTCTTCTTAAAAACTGCTAAGGTATAATCAATAACCTGTTTTAGTAGGATTAACATTTTCGAAATTGCTTTTCATGCGAAATCAACTGCAGGTTAAACACTAATCATCACTATTCTTTTATGCAGTTCAACCAAGTGATTAATGTTTTAACTTTACTAATCTAACTAAATTTTGCATCTTGTATTCGAAGTTATATGTATAAAATTCATAGATCAAGGTTGGATAATCTTCATAAGAGAGCCATGCCTTGCCCAACCTAAAAGTTATTAATGAATAGATGTTTAATCAACTAAAACGAAAAATGTTGAAATCACCTAATCCAACTCAAAGATATTCTTGTTTTCTGCAGTGATTCTATATTTGGATGTCATGTCGATCTTCTTTTGCCTTTATTAAAGTTTGGCATTTACCTACAGCACTAATTCGCGAAAGAAGTTTATAACCTACTCGACATAGTACTAGGTAAGATACCTATGTATCTGAACCTACCAGGATTCAAATTTAACTCCAAAGTCAACTCTTTAATCCTAGTCACTTTCGGATCATTTATCTTATATCGTTAGCAAACAATCTTTCCATTGTTTCGAATAAAACGAACAACATCACCTGCATCGGCCGAAAATAACTTGAACACTTTACCAACATCTACCCAAGAACAGTTCTACTTCACCTCGTCAAGGAAGACATCAGAAATTTCCAAGCTATCTCAAAGACTTAGAAAACATCAAGAACCTAAAACAACCCCTGCTTCGATATCAGGCTTTGAACGTAAAACATCTTCTCATGTAATTATACCCGGCACTTATGTGATATTGAGTACGTTCCTTGTGTATTCAATTCTTGCCAACAATCTGTTGATTCTGTACATTTCATTCCTTCATAGTTTGCCAATCCAAAAGAGATGAAAACCCTTTGTCTACCAAAGTGATCAAATGAATCAAATCATCAGAATCACCTATTAATTTTTCTACCTCAATCCAACCCTTGGATTTATCTCTACCCTGTTCTCAAACTAAAGTTAACCTAGAGTGACATCTGTTCTCAGTTAATTTCATCACTACTATCGAACTATGCAAATCGGCTATTATATTCAAATGTCCTTCTTAATGTTAACGCTTGATTCTTCCCAAATGAATCTAATGGCAATGCAATCTTTCTTTTGCCTCAAAGATTCTAAATATACCCCATGCCACTTTCTAAATTTAATTATCCTTATAAATAGTACTAATTATTCAACCAAAAGAAATATGTAGAAAGTATTAGTATCTCTCATCTGATTACCTAAAACTCAAATAGGATTCTTCTCTATTTCTTTGCACGTCGACTTAGAATCGCAAGATGAAGGTCCAGTGAAGCAATAGCAATAAAGACAAAGTTCAGCAAGAACGACAAAGTCACCCCTGATAAAGAATTCCTAAATCTATCTCATCCTCGAGAATTGTAATGTTCATGGTATTCGCCATTTTCCAAATCCGAGGTAACCTAGCGCCAAGATATATTCAGCCATATCGTATCGTTAAGAAGATGCAAGAGAAAAAGCATATGAATTAGAGTTGTCATCCTAGCTCCAAATATTTATCGTATCTCCTAGGTATCGCAATTAAGGAATTATCTTCATCTTCTTTCTAAACTCAACTAGCTAAACAAAACCGAACTACAATCTAATTTAACTTATCGGAAACATCCGACCAGAATCTTAAAAGAAGCTAAGCGCCGCACTCGTAATAAATGCTGCAAGATGATCAAGATTCGACGAAGCAATCATTCTGAAGAAGAAGCAATTTGGAAACGAGAAGACCGACTCAAGAAGGAGATTCCTAGCTTCTTTGAGAAATACTTTTCCTTAGACCCGCCAAATCTCGGGGTCGAGATTTCTGTAAGGGGGGTAGATCTGTAACATCCTGAAAATTCAATAAAGTGAAAATAAATATTTTTAATTAGAAAATAAATGTTTTTGAGTTTTCTTGGCATTATTGAATTCTATTTGGATTTCCTCGGATTTATTCTTCGCATGAAAAATCTAACGAATGGAAATATAGAATGAAAAAGAAGAAAAAAGCAAAAATACAAAAAAGTAAAAGTTTAGAAAATTGCCATGAGAACCCTGATCATTCAATTAAATTATTTTAGCTACCAAGTGAGATTTTATGCATAAAATAATGAAGAAGTAAAATGAAAAGATAACTTTCAAATCCAAGATAATATATTGTCGGAATTTACATAAAATAATGGAATCACAAATGGAGCTGAAAATTTTATAGAATCATTCTGAGATTTAATCCTTTTGAAAAACAAAATTTGAAAAATAATAGATTTCAATTGATCGCAAAGAAAAATCAAAATCCGAAACGAGAAATTCGATCAATCACTGACGTGTGGGCCACTCGTTGATTTCCCATTCCGTTGGTGCATTGGAGAAATTCTAGTCACTGACAGTGGTCCCACCTGCCAGACCTGCCTTCCTCAACGCCATTCGCTCCACTGAAGAACTCTCCCGAAGCCCGTTCGTTCCACTGGCGACTACTCCCGAAGCTCTGACCGAATCCCACTCAAGGCGCTGCAATCCATGGCTATAAACCTCTCCTCCCTGACCGCAATGAAGCCCTCTCCCATTCCCCTTCACTCCCTTGTTCTCTCCTCAAGCCAGCGCAAGAAACATCCCCCAGTTTCCTCCATTGCCGAAGCCCCTGAGCTCGGAGCGCGAAGCGAAATGCGAGTGATTTAATGGTCCTCCTTCCAATTCCTTCCGGCCATAGCATCTCCAAGGCTCAAGCATCAAAAGCCCTCAAGAAAACCTGGTCTCCTCCATGCGAAATGTTGCTGCCGCCGCTCCGCCTTCTTCCCCGTGACCGGCCGCCGTGGGCGGAGCTCCTCGGAGTTTCTCCTCCCAGGTAAACCCTAGGAATGGAACCCCTAGCATCCACTCATGTAACACCCCGGCGCCAAACGCACCGCGAATGCTACCAAAAGACCCAAGAAATGAAACTTGACAAAGAAATCCAATTGAACTAATAACTCAACGAACGAAACACTAAACCTTTTTCCATTTCTAAAAGATTGAAATCGACCTTGAACATCTCTAAACCAGTTTAAAGCTAAGTCATCGAAATTTACAAAATTTCGACATGACCTCTCTAGACGGTAGGACATCCACTCAGCAAACAGAAAACATTTGCAGTTATATGATATCATTCTAGCAGGTCCTTAGTTAACCAAACACACATCCCATAAAAATTAATAACTCCACCACATAAATTATTACAGGACAGGGAACTTAATAAACACAACCGCAAACAACCTTTTACAAGAATTTTGCGCGAACTAGTAAGAACAGAACTATAATTGATATGATGGCATGGTGATGATGCAAACGTGAATGTGCTACTACCCCCATCCATGCATGTCGGCTTCAAAACACCTACAAACATTAAATAACAAGCGTGAGTTCAAACTCAGCAAAGTACACGAGAATAATAAGCCCAATTTATCGCAATTAAAACAAGAACTTAACCAAAAGAGCACGTAATGCAAATAAAACAATATCCGGACAATAAGCATTCATACCCAATTAAAGCAATAACTTGACTATATCAAAATTACATAATCAAGTCATCAACTTGATAATAAACCCATTCCACGCCAAAGAAGCATTACTTATTCTAAATCACAACGCCTCCCGACTCAACTACCCCTTGCCGCAACTCAAATCATTTTCATCAATTGCATTTGAGTTCAAAACTCGACTTCACTCCACGGTATTCATACAACATACTTAACAAGGCAAAAGAAATACGCTAATTCATCAAATTCAATTCAATCCCCCCCTTTTTGGGTTGAGTCCACGACTCACCCTTCAATTACCATAATCACAATCCATATGACACACCATTTACCACAACACTCATTATTAACGATGCGATGCACATGAATGCTCATTGCCATGTACGTACCGGTACTGCCGAGTGCCCACCCGTCGGTGTGCACCCTCACGTCCCTTCCATCCCGTAGATGGAAGGTGCCTACTCTTACTGTCTCGCTCCCATTCACCTCGATGAATGGGACTACGAGGTAGGACTTTCGTGTTCACTACGTGTGAACACAGAGGCCCGCATCAGCATGGGTCGCCTCTTCCATTATGTATGCACAAATGCAATTTTCATGAATGAGATGCAACTTTTCATTCAATGCCAACCCTAACACACCATAACCACATACATACACATAGCCAAAATTCTCACATTCATAACCATAAACATACACAGACATAAACATAGCCCAATTTCACACATTCATAACCATAAACACACACAGACATAAACATAGCCCAATTTCTCACATTCATAACCATCTAATCTATTCGCACACACTCAATTCCATTTCCCAAATGGGGCGCAATTAAGTACGAGTATCCATGTACCCCATACTCTCTACTCACTGCAATGTCAATAAAGGTACAGAAAACTCACCGGGATTAAGGCTTACTAGCAACCACTCGAATCCAATAGCTATTCACGTCCTCGAAGGGACGTTCACCAATATAACTCAAACTTTCCACAATCAACAGAAATTAGCCATGAATAGATAAATAACAACAAACAACTCATTTATGCACACAACTCGATGTACTTGCCTTGTACCGGGAGGAGCGGAGTGGCGCGAGGAAGATGCTATGCCACTCCCGACGTCCTACAAGATAAAGGTTCAAGGCACTAGCTAAATCTTTATTCTCCTTTTTGGAATGCATGATAGTAAATGGCAGCTACACTTAACATCTTGGCATAAAGTTAGCACGCTAAGCAAGCATTACTAGTAACCTTAGCATATGACATGTATGGGCCTAGTAGACAAATGCTTATGAATCATTCAGTAAAGTTGCATGCCAACTAAATCATGAACAAAATAACACTCCACGATCTAATTATAAACCTTAAGATAGGCAAAGGCGGCATGCTAACCAATTTAAACACACTAATGCATGAATAGTAGCACTAAATGATTGGAAGATCTACTAAGGGATAGACAATTAATTAGGGACATGGTTGAAAGCTCTAACATTTATACTTCTCATGTGAAATTCAATAGCAAGTATTCCTGGATCACATGCATTCCATTTTGGCAACATAAACAAACTTATCGCGCTGTTAGGAGCAAGAACCTGTGGACCAACAGATCAACCTCATTCTTTGATGCAAATATTATCAATTTCCTCTTTAGCAATTGATTACAGCAAAGCATGCTTGTATAATAGGGCCAAATCTTAATGCCATAAACATGATTATTCAAGATACCAAAGGCATGCACAGAGATGAATTCCTAGGGCTTGTAACATTTCATCGCAGAGAGATGCATAACTTGATTATCTATGTGTTCCTTCAAAGAACAAAGGTACTATATTCTCTAGACCCTATTGCTTGGAAGGTGTAAATATCACCGAGAAGCACATAAGAAACATTGTGGTCTAAACATACATGTATGAACATAAGAGCATGGAGATTACATTTTGAATCATACAAAGTTAATCACAGAAGTCCAGTACACCAATCTCAACCTATTGTTAATAATTAAGCTCATGGATAGATAGATAGATAGGTCAATAAGCATCTCATATCATAGAACAACTAAGAAATCACGATTATAGTATCATAATCTCAGATTCCAAACATCACTTTGCAACTATCATCACAGATAGCTAGTGCAAACTTGAGATGAGGAACTAATAGCTCTTGTAGACATTACCACAAACACTTGACATGCACACATGAACCAAATACCTCAAATGTCATTTGTGCTTGAGGCTCACCACAAGAAGAAGGCAAGGGAAAGAGCCATGCTACTTGTCATTGTCGCCGCTTCGATGGTTGGGGCCATTTTGCCATTCTTCTTGACCATTCTTCTTTGCTCCAGCTTGCCTCATTGCTTCTTCTTCTTTGCTGGCTGGGCAGGGGAAGGGCGCCAAGCCAGGAGGGAGGCCAGGGGGAGGGGCGCCGGCCAGAGAGGGCATGGAAGCAGCTCGGCTGGAGTGGAGCGCCGGCCTGGGAGGGCAGCAAGTGCCAGGTAAAGAAGGGCGCCTGGGAGGGCCGGCCGGCTAAGGCTGCTGCTGCCCCTGCTGCTACCAAGCCAGGTAGGGAGACTGGAGGGAGGCGCTAGCCAGGGAGATGGGAGGCGGGATCGGAGACCAAGCAGGTCTTAGCAGAAAGAAGGGGCTTGGCAGAGTGGCGGCCTGGGACAAGCGCCAGCAGTGGGGCAAGGCTCTACTGCACTAGGAAACCCCAAGAAAAATCGGCAAAGCTGGCAATGGGGAAAGCAATGGCAGCCACAAATGAATAGGGAGGTGGGGTTAGGTGGAGAGTGGGTGGAGAGGGGAAATTCCAAAAATACCCCTCCCATCCCAAAACCTTACCCCACAACCTCCCAGATAGACCAACCTCATCTGCGGATACCTGCCAAACGGCCCCAGCACGCCCGTCTGAAGGCACAAAGGTTGGGGCGAGTTTTCGCGATGTTACAACTCATGCTTAATTTGCCACCGATTTCAACCCTAACGCCGTTGCTTGTCTCCTCCGCGAGCGCCATTTCCGCCGCCGCTGAGCTCATTGCTTGCCGCTCATTGTCTCTTCCGCCGAATCAACACCTCCCGAGTTCCCCTTGCCGAGCTGATGCCGCTGGTGCCCTCGCATTTGCCGAAAGACCGCCGGAGTGCCTTCGCCGGCGGAGCCCTAGCCATCCTCTGTTTCTGTCTCTACGCACAGGAGCTATCGAGCCTGAGGTTGAAGAAGGCTGGGCCAAAAGTTGTTTTCTCTGTGGGTAAAGCGTATTTCTAGTTTCAGTGCATTTTCCAAATCAGAGAATATTTAATCCTGAAGATATTCTACAATTTTAATCGAAATTAAATGGAACAAATCCCTGTATTCATCTGAAATCAAGAATAATTTAAATAGGTAAAAATATTTAACTTCTGAACTGCAGAATCATTAGTTGGATTAAGATTTGATTAGTGTCCCATTATGGTCTTAAATTCAAATCTGTGAACAATAGGTCAAGAAATAATAATATAAATGTGTATATGATGCTAAGACCAAGATGAACTCAAATATACAAAAATATTCAATCTTTAAGTAACAGGATAATTAGTTAAATTTAAAAGGAGAAGAACACACTATTATGATCATTATTGCTCATGTGAAAAATACAATTTATAAAATCAAATAGGAAATGATTATGTGCCTCTGGGGTTGTAATAAACCTAATCATGCACAAATATTTAATCTTAGAACCAAGTTTAATATAATTGCTTGATAATCATCATTTAACCCTATTATGGCCATTAGCAAAATAATAGCATGATACCTCACAAAATGATAATGTAATTTGCAATAAGTTCCTAAAAACAGTAAGGATCTGTGTATGTGAAAACATTTAAGATAAGGTTGAAATTTCATTCTTTTAATGAAAGGAAATGTTAATTATAACAATAGGTAAATAGGAAACCTATTGCAATGAAAGTTAAAACAATGCAAAATCAACTTTATAACCTTTCTAGGATTGCTACCTGTTAATACCTGAAAAATGAATCAAGGATCATGTATAGGTTAGTTGGGAATCAAGTTCGAAACTTGGCCGATTTAGCGTTTGTATTGTGATCATTTAGGCTATTTCAACAATAGATAAAATAACTCGTCTAAACACTAAAATACATAAAACTAGTTTAGAAACACTGTACAAAGTTCATACCACCATGATCTATAAAAATAATCTTATTCCATTAAGGTTTGCCTATTAATCTCATCAGATCAAAACCCTTAAGCGATAACCTTTTGATTCACTTTCCTGCCGATTTCCGATAACGTAAATTTTAGTTGTCACTTAAGCTTTTTCGTCAGTGAATATAATATCTAATCCAAATATTAAAACTTGTGTAACTAGT
The DNA here is from genome assembly GCA_036346375.1 of Guadua angustifolia. Taxonomy (NCBI): domain Eukaryota; kingdom Viridiplantae; phylum Streptophyta; class Magnoliopsida; order Poales; family Poaceae; genus Guadua; species Guadua angustifolia. The sequence goes on along the minus strand of CM070510.1, from coordinate 8,057,429 downwards.
TTAGCAGTGTTCTTTAAAGTGTAGGCTACCCCGTTATAAAAAGATAAACTCATTTTATCAAGATTTGCATATTCTTCTTATTAGCCCAAGACCCTTAAGTGATACTTGTTCACTGCACATGTTCAATTCGATTTCTTGTAGAGTAAACCTTAATACCATATTAGCATTTTAACTAATGAATATAATGTATCAGCCAAAGCCTAAAATTTATGGAATCAGCTTAGGATTGTTATACAAAGTATAAATCATCTTATTATGAAGAAATAACCATATTTCACCATGTTTTGCATACAAATCCTAATAGCTGAACAACGCTAAGTAATCATCTTACTTTAGTCTTTAATGTGAATGAATAAACTTTAGGTAATAATGAAGGAAATCTATAGTTAAGTTGTTTTTATCACCAGAACCTTCTCAAATATTATGTAAGCTAAGTCAGTAGCCTAAATCAATTAAAGATAAAGATTTAATCGCTCATAGTCTAATGTGATCAGTTAAGCCTATTCATTAACTCGCAGAGCAATTCATCTAAATCTGAATTTAGTAAAGAATAGCTTAAAATGATCTTTAGGATTTAATCTGCCGTAATCTAAGAAAATAGTCTTAATTTATCTTGCTTTGAATCTGAATCCTAATAAAGCCAAACCCTTGAGTAATAGGAATGGGCAGAAACTCATATTATGAATAGTGAATCCATGAAACTTGCATCTAATGATTAATTCTATTAATCCAACCAATTTTAGCATCTTGAATTCGTAAAATAAGATTAATAAATTCATATAGAGCAATCCCTGTTTCTTGTAAAGAGTTCATTTGTTTTTCTATCTATTTCCTTCGCTCTTATTGAAGTTAGTTATTTGCTTTGCTGTATTTTCCGTTGTTCGACGAGTAGAACCCGATGTCTCTAGCTTCGTCATTCGCCATCGTCAACCGCAATCCTCGTCTTCATCGTATTCGTCAATTAAGCAAGGCAAGCATCCTTTGACCATATTGAGCCCAGTATTTTATATTCCTTTTGTGCATCAAATTGTTTTATGCATGCGTTTACTTTATGTAAATTGCTATCTTGTGGTTTGGTAGATATACCTGTTGTCACATGAATCTCCTTTGATGATTATGAACATGTGAACCTTGATAACCATAGGTTACGGATTAGGCACTACTTAATGTCATCTTGGGTATATACGATCATATTAACCTGCTTAGCCATGCTTTAGAGTCAGCAATGTACATGATCAAATCAATATTTGTTCTCCTGAAAACATTGAAAATGGTTCTGTTGGTTGCGGGTACTTTGATTAAAAACCCAAAATAAAACTATGCTTTGATGCGGGCGATTATTGGCAATAGCCGGAAGTGCAATAAGGGTCTTGCACGTAGTGTAGGGTGAAGTGTCGCCCGTGTCAGTTTAAGGACCGAACATCGTGTTGTATGATCCAAGAAAAACCGTGCAACCACAAGGGTGAGGATGGGGTAGCCATAGCTTGTTATGTATTTAGACTTGGCTTTGATCATTGGTAGGCGGGAGCTTGCACAGGATTCCAGTCAGGTCTACCTGACAGGGTTTCTACTTGCTAATGCAACGGTGTACGCCCTGCCGTGGTTAGAAACGTTGTGTTGGTGTGTGAAAGTGGATCCACGGCTTGGGTGTGTGTTTCTAATTTCACGGTGGGGGATGAACGTCCCGGGCTGGGTCAAAGCCATGTCTAAGTATTGTAACGACTATGTATGATCGCCTGGCAGGCACACAGCTATTGGAGGCGCGTGTCGAAATGATCTCGCAAAAAGGTTGATCATTCCTTGTGGGTAAAGTTGTACACCTCTGCAGAGTTTAAATCTAATTGATTAGCCGTACTCGCGGTCATGGGTGTCTTGGTGAACTTGCACGAGTTAAATGTTTTATTGTTTCCAAAAGGGTTTATTTTACAAGTTAGCTTACCCCACAGATGACCCAATGCTATACCCTCGTGGGCAAGTATTGAATCATTTGTTGTGCCTCGTGTGGACAAAGAATCGATATATGCCATGCGATGGCAAGGTTTGATTCGTCGCTCACGTCATGGAGGACGGTGAGTGTTATTTATGCTTTACTTATTTGCTATCAATTAATCTTGCTCTTTTAAATTCCGATTGCAAATAACTTGGTTTCCAAATTCAAATTTGCTTTATGCAAATTAACTGTAATAGCCTCCTTTGAAATGGCCTGCATGTATTGTAGGTTTTGCTCAAGTCTTGCTGAGTATGTAAAATACTCACCCTTGCCTAATTATATTGTAGGAAGTTGAGTTAGCGCGGCTTCGAGTTCGTTTTCGTCGCAGGTTGCGGGTTCTTCTTTGAAGCGATTTATTTCTAAGGAATTTATGCCTGGTCAGTTGCCTGCGGGAATGGATGGGTACACTACAAGGCATTGCTTCCTTTGCTGCTATATTTCTCTGAGTTGTATAATTATTTGTATAATCGTTTCCGCTTAATTATTGTATTGTATGGTTGTGATTTCCAATTGTTGTAAACATGTGAGTGCTAGCTATCGATCCAGTGGAATAGCACAAGAATCACATGGAGGTTCTGTTAAATCGAGCAGGGTCTCACAAGATCTAACCGCTTCTGCTTTATAACCAGAAGTTGAGATTTTTGGATATTTGTTGCTACAAAGATTGATACCTCAGTTTTTGCCGCTTTTCCGTTGCAATCCATGAGTTAATTGCCATTCAAAAGCTAGAAATTGTTGCTATATGCCATTTCCTCTGCCCTTTATCTTTTTCCATTTTTCACCCATGTGAAATGACCGTACTGCCCCTACTCGTCTGGGGAATATTTTTTTAGATATAAATTTTTAAATAATATTATGAAAATAAATGGCCAAAAAATGCAAAAAGAATACCTATATCGCTATTTCAAATGGCGAGCGTATGTTTGTCAAATGAACGGATGATAGACTGTCACATCTGCTTGCCTTGGTGATAGAGGGATTCAATCGTCATTTGAAATGGCGGCAAGAACTCCCACACCCTCTATTGCCAGGCATTTAAATCCCGTGAATGGCCAACCAAATGGGATTAACATCTATTCGGTTAAAACATAAAGAGGAGGTGTAGAAGAGGAGAAGAGAAGAGGTAAGGAGAAGATGAGATGGGAAGGAGAAGAGGGGAAGAGAGGAGAGAAGAGGAAAGGAGTGGATCTCTCCATTGTAGAACTAAGTTGTGTGATGTTGATACTCGTCCATGGCAACACAAGTACTGGGAGTTAGTGGAATTGAAAGGACTAAACTCATGAAGCTCTTATGTGGAATTGAAAGGACTAAACTCATGAAGCTCTTATATGAGATTGGCGAAAGACTAAAGATGACTGCTAGTGTTGTTAGTCCAAACATTTGAGAAAGCCCCTCTGGCTCATGTGATGGAGGAAGATACCATCGATGATGATGCGGATGAAGTTGGGCATTCTAGTCATGGTGAGTCATACTTCATGAGCTAAGAAAAGGGAGACGGTAATCACTCCGTTGAAGCTGAGATTATAGACCTTTGTATAACATAGATGTAAAAACCTATGGGCATTGTAGACAAAAATGAATAGATTGAAACCGACTGCAACTATGAGGCATTGTCAGATAATGAAGGTTCTAATGAGGAATAAGGTGGAGGTGATTGCGCCATTCTATCATAGTGGAACGCATCACTATTGCAGAAAGGCCTATATTAGATGTCTCATCACAGACAGTTTATTACAGATGGTTTTGCTAGCACGACCGTTAACGTTACATGATATACTAAGAACTGGTTTGACAAACTACTAGTTACTGATGTCAGTGGGTGATGAATACTTATACCAGGGGTACCCCCAGTAGGCCGGAACATCAACTGGGCCGCCTCAGGCCCAGCTCTGGCTGAAGGTACCATTGGGTCGCAAAGGACTCTCGATCCCGATCAAGCCCACCAAGGGGCACTCCGACCTGACCTCAGGTTGGGCGCCCCCCGAAGGATCCAACCTGGCCTCAGGTCGGACGCTCCCTCAAGCTTCGACTTGGCCTCAGGTCGGATCACCAGCGAGCTCCGACTCAACGACCTCCGCCACGTCACCAGTCGACCTCGAACCGGACACCTGCCCCATGGACACAACGGCCATGCTGGGGCAAGTGGCTCCTTCCCAAGGTGGCCAGGGGGCCGCGTAAGTCAAGCACCCGTCCTTTCACCCCGTCATGCACAGTGGAGAGACACGCTCCCTCCCGAGGCGACACCAGAAGCGCAGCGTAACAGCGTCAGCGTCTGACAGGCGCGCAGAGAGCAGGTGCGCCCCTTCCCGATGGAACGCCACTCGCTGTGTCTACCAACCCAGGCATGGGATGGACGGGAGCCTGACAGTCATCAGGACCGAAGACCAGAACTCCCGGGCGTAGCACACCCCTACCTTTTTTCTCCAAACTCCCGTGTAACCTGCCACCTCCGCCTATATAAGGGAGGCAGGACCCTCAGGGAAAGGGGACTCGCTCGACTTGACTCGATCCGATCCGAACACTCACGGTCATACGGTTTTTAGAGCACATCTTCCTTGCTCCTTCCACTCGGACGAGGTGCATCAGGCCAGCCCTTTTGCCTTCGCTTGTAGCGCTATGTAGTCCACTGCGCGGCTCCTTAACTTACAAATTTACTTGCCGGTTTACGAAACACCGACAGTGGGTGGTAAGGAAATATGAGTAGAATGAGACCAAACAAGGAGCATTGTACAATAGTAAAGAGGAGATGCATGTAGCAGTCAAGTTTTGAACAGTATATCATTAAGGAGGACCTCCAAGGTAGCAAAGTGCAACCCACGTGTGTACGATGTGAAATGTGAAACAGAGCAATGCCCATAGTGAATCCATGCATACCAACCGATGTGGGACATCTATGAGAAGCGGTGTATACCCATTTTGCATATATACGTGGTGATAGAGTCCATGCAATCCAACATAAACATGTCACCATTTCAAAAAAAAAAACAACAGAGACCTATTCTATTGGTGATAGCCCTTTATCGCCATTTGAAATGGCGACAGAGTATGCAAGGAAATATTTATGGGATAGGAGATTTGTTTGTGCAAATGCACGTAGTGATTTTTGTTGGTCTTGCACTTCGCCAAAATGACATAGGGGAAGTTAGGAAAATTTACAAGCAGTTTTGTCGTCGAATAATGAAATTTGTTGTGGGCATAATGCCATGATGTGATGTTTAATGTTGGAAGGAACGGAATGAAGTATGGTATAGTATTTCATAGTGAAAGTAAGGAGTACATGGCGCATACAGTTCAGATCGGCACTCACATGGATTGCTGGTCATTTAGACGATGTGGACGCGGCTAGCTATCATGGTAGTGGCAAGTAGAGCTGCAGCTTGTGTTCCCGCAGCAGTAATAGGTGAGGTAGTCACTATCCGAAGTGGATCATCTCTTCGTTGTTCCTCTCCTTAATTCTTTGACAATGTAGGTCATTGTTATGCCTGTGGAACTCAACGTTCTGCTTGCAGAATGTTTTGTGTTTGTTCCTATCTATATATAACAGTTGCTGCATTTTTTAGAGGCTATTAGAAGCGTATGGATGTCCGCGGCATGGAGGTTGGGGTCATGGCCACCAGACTCTATATGGCCCCCTTTACCCCTTGTGCCTCTGGCTTCAAGAAGTTTGGATGAAACGTGTAGATTATACATAGGTAAATAAACTTGGCTAAGAAATGCGGTAAGGGTGGTGCCAATGTGTTGTCAATTTCATCTAAGAAGCGGGGGCAGCGTGTTGTCAAATCAGGATGACAAAGCAATTTAAATGTGTTGTCACTTCAGTCTAAGAAAGCGAGGGGAGCATGCTGTCTCGTTGGTCTGACAAAGTGAGTTCAAATTAATGCAATAAATTTGACGTAGAAATGCAATACTTGAGAATAATAATTTGACATACACATGCGAAACAATAAATTGCGTACAATAGTTTTTAAAATTTTTCATGCCCAATCTGATCCATGCTATACATTACAAATATTACTACAAATTTTAATATACCTAAATAACTACACAACTATTGTTACTCTATACAATTAATTACTTACAAATATAATTAATCTAATCGCTAAATCATAATTTCAAACATAATTGATAGAATAAAAATTGTACCTGCGATGTTCCCGACGACTTCCTCCTGTTCTTCCTCCTCTTCCCTCTTTCCCCTTTTTTTCCTTCTCCCTCTCTTCTTTTCTTTATCTTGCTGCTAGATGTGAGAAAATACAGCCGTTCTGACCAAAGCATGGGCTCGGCCAGCTTTTAGTGTCCCTTTGTCGCCATTTGAAATGGCGATAGAAGACAGACTGCTGTTGTTGGCAAAAATGTCTGTCGCCATTTGAAATGTCACTATTTCAAATGACGCCATTAGGGTAGTTTTGTAAAATTATTTCACGGTATATTATTTCTGTAATTTAATAAAACTATTAAAAAATTATATATTTAGGTCGGTGCAGATGCACAGAAGCAGGGCTAAAGTGCATTGCCTTAACACTAAACTCAGCAGTCCAACTCAGAAAAGGGAGGACCAGATCAAACGCTACAACGCAAACACTAAGTACATACACAGAATTGCTTCAAATCAAACCATTAATGATCTTAATGAATTTCCTTTCCTGAATTTTGATTTTGACTAATGTCCTTTGAAGCACACAATTTACATTACACAAAGAGAAACAAGGCACCATTAATTAGTTCCATCCATCAATCGATTAATCACACCATTATCCAAACCCTAGTTTGTCCGGACCGCACCGAAATCAAATCACAAAACAGAGAAGATAGAGCAAGCGACCATAAAAGTTGTATTGGTAGCAACCAAAGCAGATAGGTAAGAAATCAGATGAGATCATATGAAATCAAATCAAATCACGGAAGAGTTATTACAAAGTCTGGGTTGGGCATTCAATCCTTTCGGCACCTTAGGAGCTGAAGTAAGAGTGGATCCAACGATGTCAGCGTGCAGCGGCAGCAGAGGATGTGGTTGAGGGCGGTGCCGGTGTGCAGATCTCCTAGGTCACCGCCACAAATGGTCAGATCTGACCAGGAGAAGAGGAGAGGGAAGGGAGAAGAAGAGACGACACCTTGAGAGAAGGAGAGGTACGGCGCCGGCGTGAGATCATCGGAGTGGGAGACGAGTGGATCTGGCGTGGCGAGGATCTCCCCCTTGACGACGCAGTCGGAGAAGGCGCGATGGTGACGAGCGGGTTGGCGGTAGGAGACGGGCGCAATGGCGGCGCAGGTGAGGCGACGGCGAGTGGGGCGAGGAATCCCGCAGGTGAGGCAATGGCAAGTGGGGCAAGGAATCCCGCGTGCGAGTGGCGAGGAGACGCAGCCTCGGGTGAACGACGCGGTCTTGTACCGATCGGTTCAGCGAAATTTGCCGTGTGGAACGGTACAGCATCTTCGAGGAATATTCCAGGAACCTGTACCACCTCATCCTGTATCGAACGGTTCCGTTCAGCCAACCAAACACAAAATTGGAATCAGATCCTGTACGGGATGATCCAGTTCACCTTGATACAACCAACCAAACGCACCCTAAATACATACACAAAATTGCTTCAAATCAAACCATTAATGATCTTAATGAATTTCCTTTCCTGAATTTTGATTTTGAGTAATGTCCTTTGAAGCATATCCCTAACTACACCACTAAGATAATAATTTGCCTGTTGGAATCAAGGTTCAAATTTCATTTTCGGATCATATCTCGAAGGGGTATGAAATCCAAAATTTCGGCAAAATTTCAGAATTTCGGACAAAATCCAGTTGTAATTCAAAAGTCAAAATTCAAATCCGAAATTTTTGGACCGAGATTTTGACAAAAATTCCGAGATTCCCACAAATTTGAACCTAATGAAAAAATGGTTCAAACCATATTAGAAAATTTTGAAAATTTTGTGCATGGTCCTGATGCATCACTATTGTTTCCACAAAATTTTTAAATAATGATCAAGCCTAAGGAATTTTAAAAAATTCGGACTATGCTACTGTCGTGATAAAAGCTTTACCGGCAAATTTGAACCGAATGAAAAATAATTCAATCCACGTTAAAAAAAATTTATAGTCCTGACGCATCACTAATGTTTCCATAACATTTTCAAATGATGATCAAGCATGAGAAATTTTAAAAAAATTTGATAGATACCAGCAAATTTCAACGAATGAAAATTAGTTCAAACCACGTTAGAAATTTTTGGAAATTTTTGTGGATGGTCCTAATGCATCACTAATATTTCCATAAAATTTTTAGATATTGATCAAGCCTGATACATTTTTAAAAAATTCTAATAATGCTAATGTTCAGATAAAAACCTAGCTGAGTAGATATATTACTTCCGAAGATTTGATTGAGAACCAAAAAATGTTTACAATTTTTAAAACTTTTACAAAAGAGTTATAAAGCAATGCTTAAAACTCTCATAAAAATTTAGGTCATGATTACACTCTAGCAAATTTATAAAATTCTAACAAAGTTACTAACTTATTTATATGTCTTCTCTTTTTGGTTTTTTAAATATAACAAATGAAGTTCAATTCTTTTGAAAATCTTGTATATGATCTAGACTGCTGAAAATGGTACCATAAATTTTCCAAAGTATGATCAAATAGTACATTTTTATAAAAAGAAATGTAATAATATTTCTATTATTTTTATAAAACGCCTCAAAAATTCAATTTTTTCAAATATTTTCATAGAAGATGACATTTATTGATCCAAATCCGATAAAAAAAAGTTGAAATCTAGTCAAAATTAACAAGATTTCACAGAATTTGCTAAAATTTCACCGAAATTACTGTAGCATTTGAAAATGAAACAATTTTTTCCCAGATGGGATTTAAAATCTCATGTTTGGCTGAAATCCAAAATCAAAATTTCACCAGAATTTTGAAATTTACCGAAATTTTGAACCACAGTCGGAATACGCACAATTGTAGGGCACCCCATCAGAAACTACAGGGTTCAATCACACACGACGAAGTCTGCACAAGAGAATATTGCAATCCATGATCACATTACCGTATCGATCAGGTAGGCACTCCAGAACAGCACAAATTGAGGCAAAGAATGGACGGGAACGTTTGGTCCCAAAACATCCTCCGTAAACAAATTCAGTATCACCTTACAATGTTTATAGCCCAGAAAAAGTGGTTCGTAAATTGTGACCATACGGATCTATGATTATCGGGGACAGCACATCTCGGCAAAGGGATGATCACCACGAAGCAATCTTACCACTTGCTACCATGTCTTTGTGAACTTCTCAATATTGAAATAAACCGCCTTAAGAGAGGACAGCCATCACGTCCGATACTTTCAACACAATGTAATTCGTGCCATCAGCACCCTTGAACTCACTGCCTGCATACTTTGAGTACAGCACAGTGCTGCCCGCTGACACTGACAATGGCTGCCTCTTGCCTTCCTCGTCTAGGGGGCCTGGGCCAACGGCTACAACCTGCATTCAGACAGAAAACAAAGTTAACTCATGCAAGTTCAATTCACATTAGCAACACAAATATATTTCTTTCACAGGAGTGGCCCTAACAATTGAGGTTCACAGCTATAGAACAAGGATAGCAATATAATTGATAAGTGGACAGATGGTAAGAACTGACTGTTCCGATGGATGGCTTCTCCTTAGTTGTTTCGGTCAGGATAAGGCCACCAGCAGTTTTATCTTCAGCCTCAGCAACCTTGTAACACCCCGGCGCCACATGCACCGCGAATGCTACCAAAAGACCCTAAATGACGCTTACAACACCCTGGAACTATACTTGTCCAGAGTATCCCCTACAAGACCCCAGAAATAAAAACTCGACAAACACTACTATAGAATAGGTCATCACTGCCGGTTCGTCCACGCCATTACTGCCGGTTATGGGCGCCGCGATGATTGGTCGGCAAGGATATCTGAGGGTTATCACCGCCGCTCAGAACCGGCAAGGATAATATATATCACCGCGGTTCATTATACAACCGGCAAGATATTGGACTATCTCTGCGGTTTACACTAGCATCCGGCGGTGATACTCAACTATCTCTGCGGTTCAACCTAGAATCCGGCGGTGATATATGTATATCTCTGCCGGCTTATACGAAGAACCGACAAGGATTCGTGTATATCACGCCGGTTCTGACGAACCGGCGGTGACAACGAATTCGAAAAATTTGTAGATGTACTTCATAGATTACTCTACCTATGTATAAAATTGCGGGTTCAAATTCAATACATATGAGGACTTACAAAAAGAGTTTTTGTAAGTCCTAATATGTATTGAATTTGAACCCGCAATTTTATACATAGGTAGAGTAATCTATGAAGTACATCTACAAATTTTTTCGTAGTTTTCGTGACTTTTATTAGTTGGTGTGCACGATGTGTACAGGAAGGCTGTGTGCACATGATATGTTGCCTTCAAATATATAGTATATAAAGCGTCGTTAGATCATAATTAAAATATATTAAAGCATCACAATATTTAGTTTTTTACAATAGTCTGCTCACAATTGTAGTGTGAGTGCATCTCGCTCACTTTGGATCGAGGCTTTAGTCAGGAACTCGCCCTTTGGATTGATGACTGTTCACAATGAATCCAAATGATATGCTCTTGAATTGCTAAAATTTCTTTCGACAAGAATCGATTGGTTCTCAGCTTGGAGCGCTGTTATTGAAGAAAAGAGAAATTTAATTAATGATGATAGATGTTAAATGAAAGAAAAGTAGGCATGAATGTGTAATTATATACCATGGCTTCGTTATAGCCGACACTCTTCGTGACAATTGCATGTAAATTTGTACATACGTAGTATGCGCATAAACTATTTCCCTGGTCCTGTCTCATGCATGGAAAGTCTGTTATTATGTTGAAAGTTGTCCTGTAGGGAAGATGCGGACCACCTTTCTTGCAATACCGTGTGAATGATTTTAAATAGTAATTAACCTTAAATACAATAGAATAAAATATTACTAGAGCAATAACGCAACGATCGAGTTTACCTGTTCATCATCTTCCAAAAATTATGTTCATACTCACGAAGTTCTTTTCTCATCGAGTCCAAGACATAAACCCTGCTAGCTTCTAACTCGAAGACGAGGAGGACCCAGTGATAACTAGACATATATGTTAACATAGCCTATTAGTCCCACACCGTGTCACGCAAAAATAGTAAAACAATATTAGAAGTAGGGTAATACGTACTGAAAGTTATAGGGTACAAGTACGGAGGTTTTCTTTCTCAGCTTGTAGAAAGTCTTAAATAAATAGTCTTCAACAAACTTTGGGTTATCACGGACGAGTGTCTCGTTGACAAGCCCCGAATCGAGAAATCCTAAATCTTCATCCTTACTTTTTCCACATAACTGTATCTCCATTCTACATATGTAAAAAAGAAGTTAGACATACAGTTGAACGGTAGAAGAATATACAATAATATAAATAGAGACTTACTAAGTCCACAGTCTGACCAGTGACGCGTCCAGAGCATCTGGCCGGTACAACATATACAATTCGCAGAACTCTAACCAGAACATGCCATCCCCATTGTGAAAATCCGAATATTTGTATTTCACTAGGATCGCCCACATACCCTCTTTGCACTGCTGCATGTAATACTGATGGACGCACCGCAATTTTGTTGTTAGGTTCTCTAAATCTTTTGGAGGAGCCAGCGGTTGCCCCAAAATGTACTTCCAGCTTAGACCTAACTCGTAATTACGACGTTGTTCAGCAGCATCTTTTTGAGCTTGCGACATCGACGCCTCAGCACTAGCCATCTTCAAATTTTGCTTTCTGGAGATGCGCTCGTAGTCCGACATTTCCGAAGGTTCAGAAGCCCGCCCTGTCTCTTTGGCTTTTGCCATACTCAAGAAAAACTCCTGCGCATTAGCATCGACTTTAGTCTTCTCGGGTGATGGCACCTTTTGGAAGTGAGATGTTACCTCGGCCTTCGTTTGCTCTTTGCGTTCTTCTTCATCATATCGGCGGTAATTTCTTCCGAGGTCAGGCTTGCCTTCACAGATGACCGAGATTTGGTACAAGGCGATCGCGGACTTCGAGATGGTGCCGATGTTCGATTCTTCTTATGTGCCTACCGAGGAGTTGGACTTTTCTGGTGGTGCGGAGGAGGAGTTGGACTTTTTCTCGGATGGTGCCATGGAGGAGTTGGACTTTTCTGGCCGGTGCCGGCGGAGGAGTTGGTCCTTTTGTGGATGGTGCCGGCGGAGGAGTTGGTCCTTTTGTGGATGGTGCCGGCGGAGGAGTTGGACTTGTCCTAACTGGTGCCGGCGGAGGAGTTGCACTTTTCGTAGGCGACAGGTTTGCGTGTGGAGAGTGCGGCTCATCATCATCGTCGTCGTTGTCGGCCTCGTCGTCCGAGCCGAACATAATCAAGCTCTTCCGCCACGCGAGGAAGCCATGCACGTTTTCTCCAAGTTTGTTTTTTCCGTCCTCGCCAGGAATCTCTACCTCCATTTTGCGATATTGTCGGACTACACCGTTTACTTCGACCTGGCGAATCCCAGCGGTATTAGGCGGCGGTCTGAAACTGCGAGGAGGCACATGGCCAAGCCCCGCCATCACCACCTTGATGGTAATGCCATGTCGCGGACAAATGCAACTTGCACGTGTCGGTTACGTGATGTCATCCATCGGAAAATGGAGTCGATGCTCTCCGGAATCGTTATGGACACGCAACTGCTCTTAAGAACACCGTGATCGAGGTTCGGAGGGTCATCATCGAGTGGCGGTCGTGAGTGAGAGCTTTCAGCATCGCTTGCTCCACAACTTGATCCACCGCTCTCTCTTCCTCTAACGCTCTTGCCACGAAGATCTTGTATTTGACTTTGCGCTCATCTTCTCTTATTCTTTTCGGCCGCTTTGCATAACGATGCATCATCCGGGAAGCCTTCTTTCCACGACACCAAACCAACTCCTCGGGTGCGCCCAGGATGCTCCCTGTTACCCAGGGCAACAGTCAGCTCATCATTCTCCCTTTGTGGCATGAAAAGCCCTTGGGAAGACTCCACGTGAGCATCTGATATTTTCTGCGACACCTCCCGGGCTCTATCGCTCCCGAAGCTCAAGCTGCCATCTTCGAGACAAGTCCCCTCCCAAGCAACCAGTGCTTTGATCATGCAGTGAACTCGGCCGTCGCAGGAGTAACGCCCTTGAGGGTTAGCTCTTGTTCGCGCCTATCCCATGCAGGTATTTTCTTCACGTAGCCACCAGTGCCTAGTGTGTGAGGGTACATATTCTTATCCGCGTTAGCCTTGTTCTCCGACTCACTTTATCTGGGCTTCTTCTGCATTCTCAGACTCCACAAAGTCCTTCCAAAATTCTCTTATCTTTGGAAACATGTTAAAATTTGGCATGACATTCTTCTTCACATAGGTCTTATTCAATTTGAGTCTTCCAATTCTTCCAAATGTGCACATGATACCTAGTGCACGCTTTGCAACCAACTCGACCCTTGGGGAAATGGAATACGTGTTTTAGCTTGCCCCATAGCGAGTCCTTCAGTCATCGAACCACCCATCGATCACCTTCGCGGCGGTCCATGATCTATAGATGATGGGCACGTTATCCCTAACAAGTACTCCGCAGTCGTCTGTCTGACGGCGCCAACGCGACGCTGGTATAGCAGGTTCCCCGACTTCCGAGAGCTGGACTATGTTGTGAACGCCCTTAGGCATCTTGCTCGGACCACGACCTGCGCGCCGCCTTTGTTCACCAGACGTTTGAGCCTACAATTGGATCTTGTTATTAGTCGTATGACCCTACAATGTTTTGGGAATCACAACGTACTAATACTTTACCTCGCCCATGGCAGTGGCGTCAGCTTGGTCCATGGCAGTGGCGTCAGCTTGCTCCATATCAATATCCTGTAGGTTCAAGTGGTCACTTGGGCTACCCACTCCTACTTCGTGTACATTCGAGGGCCGAACTCCCTCTGGCACTTGTCCCTGATTCGAGGCCATTCCTAGCAATCCAAAATGTTATTCATAGAACATGAAATTTTTCATTGGAAAAGTTGGACACGCAGTACTCCATGATCAATGAAGAAGAGGAGCGGGAGGAAGCCTATGGACAGTGGTACGCGGAAGAAGACAGCAACCAAGTCCCAAGTCCATTTCAAGCGAGCATGTCTCCTCATGGCTTCGCCTCTCGGTGTCTGGACGCCTCGTGACACCCATGCTTCTTGAACTTGCAGGGCTTATTTTTAAAAACACATACATTTTTTGTCAACAAAATATACATACACATAAAATTGTAGGATCAAATTCATTATATATCGAGAGTTACAAACAAGAAAAATTCAGCAAGTTTAAACTCTATAAACTTGTCGAATTTTCTTTTTTGTAACTCTCAGTATATAATGAATCTTGAAATTTCATACAACCGCTTACTATTACAATTAGTGGCACAACTATTAACTAAATGAACTACAACTACTTACTATTACAATTAGTGGCACAAAACAAATATTTACAACACATGTATACATCTTTACGAAACAAATATTTACAACACATATATACATCTTTCAAGAAGATATACAAAGCACCAAATTGAAGTTTACTTTTGGCTGCAATATAAATAACCACAGAGCAAAATGATCAAAACAAAGACATGTGCGATGTGAATTCACAAGGCAACTAGCATAAAGCTCAACTTGTTTATTTTGAGTGTTCTCAGATGTCGGGTTGCCCAAAGGCCCTCCTCGCCACAAGGGACGAGTAATAGACTAATTTGTGACAACCTTACCTTAGTAATAATTCGTTAGTCTTCCATAGCATGTAGCTATCCATGAACACATATATGTAAAGATCACCGATGACAAGACCACCCCAATGCTTGGACATCACAATTTTCAATAAGTCATGAATATGAGTTTAATAATGAATCTGAACCAAGTCTAAGTTTCTAACTCAAAGCATTTGGACTAGCTCACAACTCACAAGACATGGAAGGCCAAATGCCAAGTCTACCAAGGCCAAATGCCAAGTCTTCAAGTTCCTGTGCATCATCCACAATTTGGAGGCAACCCCAGATTGCATTATAAAGGTATGCCAATATGTTCCCTTGCCAAAAAAAGGAAAAGAAAAGAAATGCCTATATGTTTACATCCCACTAGTAGAACATGAGAATAATCTTAGCCATAACAGAATACTGCTGGATGGATGCATAGGAAGAAAATTTTGCTTGACATTTTGTTGAATCAAGTAGCAATACAATGGTGCATGCAAGACTTTGTTCATTATTCCTCTTAAGCATATATATGAGAATATATAATTCACAAACAAGATGTATGACATAAACAAGACAACAAGAAGCATGGTTAAGTCATACATAATATGAATTATACCTCTTGCCTCAAAGACAATAAAATGAATATGGTGCTCTCAGATTTAGGGTTAGAGTAAAGATTAGAATCTTTACTACAATCATGAATCGCTAACAATTTATTCTATGCATTAGGCCTTGAACTCGACCACCTTAAATGCACAATTAAGAATCTATCACAAGAATTATACCCGGATCGAAATTAATTCCTTGTTAACCGGCTACGTGACTTCCATAGCATGTGGAAATGTCGAATCTCTCAATAGTCGAGCAATGCTTTCAGATTACCAATTCCAAAGATCTCTAATACCAGTTTTAAACAAATCGAACACGAGAGCTAGCATAACAAGTCTTGATGTAAAATATGATTCGAAAATAACAGTCTACAGCTTCAAGGCCTAAAACAGAGAGATAAATGTTCGGTCATACTTTTACCCTAGTTCATCACAGAGCAACAAACAGTGCATCAAAATCTGAGATTAGTTGTCACAAATTGTCTATTGCAGTCCCAAATCCTCATCAACACTATACCCACATGCTAGGTCCCCAAGCCAAATGAATTGACTGGCCCCTTAGCATCTGCACATGCACATCTGAAACATTCACAATCACATTCACAATCACATGCACATTCACATTCACATTCACATCTGCACATTCACATCTACACAACCACATTTGCACATCGCAAGAGCAGTACCAAGGCGACGGCGGGGAGACGGTGGGGAGGTCGAGGCGACGGCGGGAGACGGTGGGAGGTGAAGGCGACAGGGAGGAGACGCGGCCGCCCTGAGTCGAGGCGACGCGCGGTCCGAGGCGAAGCGAGGCGAAGCGAGGCGACGGCGGCCGAGTCGAGGCGGCGGCGGGGAGCTCTGACGCGAACCGACGGCGGTGGTCCGAGGCGCGGCGGCATCAGGGAGCTCAGAGGCGACGGCGCTGTAAAAGTGAGAGGAGGGCGCGGGCTAGGGCTAAGGTAAATGAGAGGAAGGCGCGGCGTTTCTATTTATAGTGGTGGAATATCACTGCCGGTTAGTCATACCAACCGGCAGTGATAGTATATCACTGCCGGGCCATTGTACAACCGGCAGTGATAGTGGAATACTACTGCCGGTCCATTGTACAACCGGCAGTGATAGTGGTAATATTACTGCCGGTCCGTTGTACAACCGGTAGTGATAGTGGAATACTACTTGCATCCATTGTACAACCGCAAGGATATTAGTAATATTATCGCGGTCCATTGTACAACCGGCGGTGATAAGCTCTTTGCCCATGTTACTCGTTAAAATTTGTCTTTTTATTACTCTTAATATAGGACGAATTTGATCATGAAATTTTATATGTAGATGGGGTAAGATGAGATGTACATCCATGATTTTGTTTCAGAATTTTTGGAAACTTTTCTTAGTTGGATTGCAGCAGTAGCATGATTTACTAGCACAGAAAGGAAGTGAACAACATTGCCATTTTCCTAGTTACTTATGAATGTTTCAGTTTAAATCTAGTTACCCCTTCATATAAAAATCAGATTGCTAACTTTTTAATTGTTTTAATATTTCTAAAATCAAATAATGCTGTCAAATTGAACAACAAATGTTGTCAAATTCGAACAAATTCAAGTGCAGTCAAAATCACAAAAATCCAAATGCAGTAAAACTTTCAATTTGATAAAAAGAAAGCATAACCTCAATTTCCATTATTGCATATATTACATTAATTGTTACATATGAGAAAATAAACATGTCGTTCATACAAAAGAAAGCATACATTTCATTACTACAACTAAGCTACGACTCGACCTTCGTTATGATTGCGGCGTATGTATGTAGCTTCACATCGCCTTCCATGGTACTTAGGTCAACGTCCTCTCCAAAGGGGGAAGCTCATCGAATTGGTTGTACTCTTCCTCGTCGACAACATTCTCAACTCCGACAATCCTTCTTTTCCTTGAATAACCACGTGGCGCTCCTTGTTAGCCGGCCGATTATAAAGAAGATTTGTGTAATGTAATTAGCAAGTACGAATGGTTCTTCTCTCAGATCCAACGAGTTTGAGGTCCACGGTAGTGATGCCGTACTTGTCGATATTCACGCCGCCGGGAAGTCTGACCCATTGGCACCGAAAGAGAGGGACCTTCAAAGGACCATAGTCAAGCTCCCAAATCTCTTCTATGAATCCGTAGTAGGTTTGCCTATTTCCATTGTTGTCATAGGCATCTATACGGATACCGCTATTTTGATTGGTGCTCTTTTTATCTTGCGCTCTTGTATAAAATGTAAAACCATTTATGTCGTATCCTTGGAATGTCCGAATTGTAGTTGACGGTCCCTGAGCCAACAATTTCAACTGAGTGCAGTCTGTCTCCGTACGCATCATGTGTCTACACAACCAATCGCCGAAATTATCTCTGTGCTCTCTCGCGAGCCAACCCTCTGACCTCCCTGGGTTTGTTTTGGATAGCACGTTCTTGTGCATGTCGACATATGGGGCCACCACAACTGATTGTCCCAAAACTGCGAAATGTGCTTGTGTAAATGCAATAGATTGCTAGTACGTACTGATTTCTCACCTAGTGTCCCTTTCCCCTGTAGCCTTCCCTCATGCCGAGATACAAGCACACCAATCGGTTTGAGATCCATATAATCGACGCAGAACTCAATGACCTCCTTGGTTCCCCAGCCATCGGCAATGCAGACCTTCCTACGATTTGATTCTGAACATATTTCTTTATAACCCCATGAATCTCTCGAAAGGGTACATCGATGTAGAAATACGGGACCAAGAATTCATATCTCTTTCACAATGTGAACAATGAGATGGACCATAATATAAAAAAGATAGAGGGAACACATCTCAAGCCCGCACAGTGTGAACCACGTCTTCTGCAGCTTGTCTAGTATTAATGGATCGATGGCCTTCGTGAAATCGCGTTGAAGAATGAACACAACTTGATAATTGGGTCTCGGACTTTCTCTGCAAAACCCCTAATTGCAATTGGAAGCATCGTGTCATCATCACGTGGCAATCGTGAGACTTCATACCAATTAACTTTAAGTCTTTCATTGAGACTAGTCTCTTTATGTTAGCAGAGTAACTAGACGGAACTTTGATTCTCGTGCAAGCATTCATAAACGCTAATTTTCTCTTTCTTGCTCAAAGTGTAGCAGTCATGCGGGAAGGTACTTTTGCCCAGTATCCATTTCTTCGTGATGCAGCTCCTTCCTCGCCATATCTTGAGGTCCATCCTTGCTTGAAGTGTATCTTTCGTTTTGCGGTATGTCGATGAAGATACCAAGCAAGCTATCACACACGTTCTTCTCTATGTACATGGCGTCGATTGCGTGTCGAACTTCCGTGTCTTGCCAATAAGGTAGGATCCAAAATATTGATTTCTTTTTCCACAAAGGAGCCTTATCCCGAAGTCGGAATAGATGTACTTCCTCCCTTTCCGTGAATAATTGTAAGGTCCTTTACAGCGGCAAATATCTGCTTCCCGACCGATTCTTGAGCTAAGGCGGTCTCCTTTGTCCCGTCAAAAGCTCTCTTATTATTGCGGTATGGGTGATCCTTACGGAGGAACCTACGATGCCGCATGTAAGCCATTTTTCTATTGTTCTTGACCACCGGCTAGTCAGATCATCCGAACCTTTGGGCGCATCCGTTGAAGCCTTTTGTCGTCGGCCCGACAGTTTGCCAAGAGCGGATAATCATTAATGGTTACAAACAATAATGCCCGTAGGATAAAGTTTTCTCTTTTATACTCATCCCATACCGTACACCATCGGTCCACAATATTAGAAGATCTTCAACCAATGGTTTGAGGTACACATCGATATCATTGCCGGTTGCTCGGCCCTTGGATCAATAGTGGCATCATAATGTACTTTCGCTTCATGCAAAGCCAAGGAGGAAGGTTGTAGATGCATAAAGTCACCGGCCAAGTCTTTGTGACGACTACTTATGTTGCCAAAAGGATTCATCCCATCCGACTCAACCCGAACCTTATATTCTCACATCATATGCAAAGCGCTTCTTATATTTTACGTCGATGTTCCTCCATTGCACGTAATCGCCAGGTGTCTGAGCATTCCATCCTTCTTACACTCTTGGCGTGCATCGTAGCAATTGGGCATGCCTTTTGTTCGCAAACAATCGCTTGAGACGGGATTATAGGAAATACCACACCACCTTACGGGACACCTTTTCTTCTTCGCCTCACCCCGACATCTTCGTTCTCGATATCGCTGAATCGTTGCCCTTATACCGCTTTGCTTTGCAAACAACACGAGCATCCATGTTCGCAAACTCATTGCGATACAATATGCAATCGTTTGGACATGCGTGTATTCTTTGTACTTCCAATCCCAGCAGGCGGACAACTGCTTGGCACGGCACGTAGTTGAAGGCAACACGTTACCCTTTGGAAGCAAGTCCCCAAGAGACATAACACCAAGAAAGCTCTTATCGGACCAACCATTGCTTGCCTTCAATCTGCGATAGTGAAAGCACGGTATGCGACTTTACGTGCTCCTCCTTGCGGCCCGGGTACAATGGCGTTGTAGAGTCTGTACCATCTGTTGGAACTTTTGAAACTCCCTTTCACTCGTGAAGTCCCCTCCCCATCACGCAAAGATTTGATCTAGATCATCTTCGTGGGTATCAACGAACGATCTTCCACCGCCATATCGTTGTCTCCGTCATCTCCATCAATGTGTTGCCCTTCATGTACAATATCATCTTCATCAATGTGTTGGCCTTCATGTACAATATCATCTTCACCGTGCTCGATCCAACGGTATAGCCACCTTGAAACCCCTTCAAGCAAGTGTGCGCGATCGACTCTATGTTACAAAACATCTTCTCATTTTTGCAATCAACGCATGGACAACACATATAGTCCGCCAAGTTTCTCGACTTGTGTGCCGCAACAAGCATTCGAAAACAAGTCACACCATTAAAGAACTCGCACCACGACGGTCCGTGTCATACATCCACCTTCGGTCCATCTACGATTAATTATATCAAACTACATTTCAATTATATGAACAAACGATATCAAAATAATTTATTCTTTACAAGAGTCATGCATTGCTAATTAATTAAAACGATAAACACATTATAAGCACATAATCGCAAATAACAATATAATTGTAAATGATTAGTTTTACAAATACATCTAGCAATTTTGCCTATATATTGAAATACATCAAACCTTTTTCACTATTCAAATATCCATCTAGCATTTTTTAATTATTTAGAAGATTTCTTCATTTCATTTTGTTATGTAGCGCTAGCTATTAAATTAAATTAATCTACAACAAACAAGCATATAATTGAATATAAGGATATATTTCTAAATAATTATTTATGTTCCAACTTTCATTATTGCAAAATCCATCTACCATTTCCCATTATTTAAATATTCAACTAGCAATTCTCACTATTTATAATTGATCATCTAGCAATTTTACTATTAAAAATCCATATAACAAATTTTCATTAATTAAATTAATTACAATTATGCATAATTGTCCATCTAGCAATTTTATTACTTAAACATCCACTACATCACTAAAATGGATATGAATTTATCGCAAATAACAATATAATTGTAAATGATTAGTTTTACAAATACATCTAGCAATTTTGCCTATATAATACATCAAACCTTTTTCACTATTTAAATATCCATCTAGCATTTTTAATTATTTACAAGATTTCTTCATTTCATTTTGTTATGTAGCGCTACCTATTAAATTAAATTAATCTACAACAAACAAGCATATAATTGAATATAAGGATATATTTCTAAATAATTATTTATGTTCCAACTTTCATTATTGCAAAATCCATCTACCATTTCCCATTATTTAAATATTCAACTAGCAATTCTCACTATTTATAATTGATCATCTAGCAATCTGTACTATTAAAAATCCATATAACAAATTTTCATTAATTAAATTAATTACAATTATGCATAATTGTCCATCTAGCAATTTTATTACTCAAACATCCACTACAATATGAATTATAATTTATTCAATAATTTAGCTAGATCTTAATTTGAGCAAGACTGACATAAACTGCTCACACCGCACAATCGGCAATTATCAACGTCTATAGCACTCAGTAAAGTAAAATTTTACGACAAATATAACATACATCAAGTCAAGAACCTCGAAAAATTTTAATACAATTTTTCAAAGAAGAACTCGCCAAGATAATACTGACTCCTCTTTGTTACGCTTTCGATTGGGAGAAGATGTCGATTCGATGAAAAATATAAACAAAATCTTGACACAAAATTTCGGCGCTCTCTCTCCAGAAAAATACACCCGAGCAAAGAGCGCCTCCTCTCTTACGCTCGTAGGAAATGAGTCGGTCGGTGAAGCTTGCTATATAAATAGCTTATCACCGCCTCTGCGAAGAACCCAGCGATGATAAGGTCATATTACGTGGAAAATACCTTATCACTTTGGGTTCTCGCTGCAGAAACCGATGATAAAGTCATACTACGCACCAAAATTGCGTCTGCGGAAAATACATATCACCGCCGCTTGAATATACGAACCGGCGATAAACTTTAAATATCACTACCTACCGTAAGTTAAACCGCAATAATATGTCACTACCGGTTATAGGTATCAACCGCGATGATATTCGATTATCACTTGCGGTTGGTAGTACAAACCGCGATGATACTCAACGTTCAAATGCCGCCATAGCAACCGCTCATGCCCTTTCCTCTCGCCGCGCTTGCCCATTCCTCTGCGCCAACCGCTTGCGCTTCACATTCCTCTCGCCAATCGCTGTTGCCCTTCCCATTCACAATCCACTCTTGTTGCGCTTCACATTCCTCGCCAACTATTGCTATATAATGCAACTATTGTTGCATGAATGGCAACCCCCACACAATCCACTCTTGTTACAAGAATGGCACCCCCCAAGAAGCGTGCACGTGTTGGGCAAAGCCCCACTCCGTCGCTAGAGAAGGAGGAGGAGAAGGAGGAGGCGGAGGAGGAGGAAGAGGGGGCACAGGAGGAGGAGGACGACAACAGCGACGACAGCGATGGTGGCGAGGAACTGCGGCGTTGGGGCAAGACCAACTCCGCGACCGAATCGGATTCGGATGAGAAGGAGGATTCGCATCGCCAAGACATCAAGCGGCGACTCGGCCATGACGAGGAGGAGGACGATGACGACAGCGAGTTTTGGATATAGGGCTTCGCGCCATTAGACTATTATAATTAGGACTAAATATGTAATGATGGACAAATTATGTTTTGTAATGTTATTTTAATTAATACATATCCCGCAAATTACAAATTTGCTTTCATATGTTCTGCTTTTTAACTAATTATGCTTTCATATGTTCTGCTTTTTTAACTAATTATGCTTTCATATGTTACATGCGAGATAAATTACAATGTTTCTTATGTTCATGTCGAACAAATAATGGGGAACGATAATATCATCGTCGGTTCTATAGTAAAACCGCGGTGAAAATGGTCTTATCACTACCGGTTTTACTATAGAACCGCAATAATAAATCACTACCGGTTTTACATACAAACCTAAGAAGATATCTTATTATCACCGCCGTTCTCTATTAAACCCAAGAATGATATTACCTCCATTCTGCGAGAAATTGATACTATTCTTATCACTGCCGATTGAAGTTTTAATCAGGTAGTGATAATATTATCACCTTGGGTTGAATTTGGAACCCAAGAATGATATTATTATCCTTCTTGACTCGGACCCTACGGTGATGGGGGTCGCGATGAGGCGATCAGTAGTAGTGAAAGAAGTTCAATTGAACTAAGAACTCAACGAACAAGTCACTAAACCTTTTACTTCTAATAAAAGATTGAAACTGATCTTGAGACTCTCTAAACCAGCTTAAAACTAAGTCACCGAAATTTAGAAAAAATTTCGGCATGACCTCTCTAGAAAGTAGGACATCCACTCAGTAGACAGAAAACATTACAGATATGATATCATTCTAGCAGGTCCTTAGTTATTCAATCACACCCAATAGAAATTAATAAACTTCACCACGATGAACAATACATTACAACCACATTAATTACATCCAAACTTAACGAATTGGTTAAATAAATTGTTGGAGACCGAAGTCGTGCACGTGTTACTACTCCCAACCCGACGAGTCAGCTTCAAGGTACCTAAAGAAAACATTAAACAAACAATCGTGAGTTTTTAAACTCAGCAAAGTACATCAAAGGCAAAAGCAATTCCAAATAACATATGTAAGGTAAGAGCTTGGTAATAGGATCATTTAGTACAAACAAAGCAACACTCGGACAATGACACCGATACACCCATTTAAAGCAATAACTTGACAATACTATTATTTACCACAATCAAGGTATTAACCTGATAATTAAAACCATTTAACACCAACGATGCTTTGCTTGACAAAATTCTTAACTGAATTCACACAAGCACAAAAACGAGAATGACATAGCTATAAAACACTTCCATCTCACCCTTCCACTCTAGTTGAGTCCATGACTCAACCTTTCCTCACTTTATCCATAAATCCACATTTATCATGCTATGCAATGCGATATGCTTTCATGCTCAAATGCACCTTTTTATCATTTATACCGGTATACTTGAGTGCACACCCGTCGATGTCACACACTCTCATTCCCTTCCATCCCAGTGGAGGGGCCTACTCTTAATGACTCACTCCCATCCATCTCGATGGATGGAACTACGAGGTAGGACTTCTCAAGAGCTCACCGGATTAGTCATATGTCCCCATATGACTTTCTCACCGACCTGGCTCAATTTCATGCATGTCATTAGGGGTGAAAACGGGTCGGATACAGTCGGGTAGTAGGTCATCCCATATCCTACCCTAATTATTTTTTTTCTTGATCTGGACTGCAGATGCACGGTAGTGAAAATCGGGTAGGATACTGGACACGATAACGGGTATTTATCTGAGCGTAGTAGAAAATGGATACGGATATTATACGACGGGTACAATACGGATAATCTGTACTTAGTCGGATAGTACATAAACTACCTAGAATCAAAACAAATATATAAAACTTACAGCGCTTCATTAAAATTTCCTCCCCGTTAGCCTCTGTATTGGCAATTCGTGATATGGAGGGTTGTCCACATATAGTACTTGGCCAAAGATCTGAAAATAACTTAGATTAAGTCACCACTTTGCATATGAATAGGAGTGAGTAATTCAGATACCGATGCATTAAGTCACCAGGAGCAGGAGGCACGAGCAGAGGCCAGAGACCAGAGGTCCAGACCAGCGCCGCTGCTTCACTTTGTCTTTCCGGGCATTGGGGATTGGGGATTTGGGGTAAGGGTTTCTAGGAGGTCCAGACCAGCGCCGCCGCGTTAGGGAGTAGGTCTTGGGGAGAACTAGAGAGGGAGTTAGGACTTAGGGTTATCGCTATTGGTAGGTCTATTCGTTACTTCCAATCGCACCAAATTAAAAAAGATCGGCACCCTAACTTAACCCGCTTTATCTCGGGTAGTATCGGATCTCGCTCATCCCGTATCCTACCCGCATCTGCAGCATCGATCGGATACTGTGCGGATACTACCCGCTTATTTTCGATGACGGATACTACCCATCTGTTTCGGATATTTTTCTTTCGGATACGGATACGGCTCGGGAATTACCCGACCCGTTTTCACCCCTACATGTCATGAATGCAAAGTATGCCACCCTAATAACTCGATTTAAAAGGAGCAACAAACATACTCCGTTTCATTTGCCACGATTCATTTTCCACAGAGGGGCACAAATAATATCAACAATTGCAACAACTCATATAAATCAACAAGTAGCAAATTTACCCACATTCACCACATCAAATTTCAATATTCTCCATGGTACGATATACTTACATTGAATCAACCTTACCAAACGACCATTCTCAACAGGAATCCATTATCACCATTTCAGGAATGAAGCACTAATAATACTACAATTTCAATAGTCCATATACGTTAGCATGGAAACAAAAATAACACGAAATACCTCATTTTCAACACACAACCACCCTTAAAAGCCCGATGTACTTGCCTTTTACCAGGAGGAGCGGAGTGGCGCGAGGATGAGGCCACTCCCAAAGCCACTCCACCTGAAACCAAAATTGCAAACCACTTCAATACCAAACTCTCACAACAACGCCACAACGCTCTACGCTCCGAACCAAAACTCAAAAACCCCGCTTTTAGGCTGACTCAAGATGAATACAATCTACACTAAAGTGCTAATGATAAACTCATTAGCTTACAATTAAAAAGACGACTAGATACTACTCCACTTGAAACACTCAAATCAACCCTACTAATCTTTTTGTCCCCAACATGGACAATAGACACTAAAATCACCATAACTTTCAAATGGTTAAACCATCTAGAGTGTTCTTGGCTCTAATTAACCATAAGAATATTATCTACAATTTCTTCTACTTCCAACCAACCAAGAACTGCATTTAAATTAACCAAAACCATGTAGAACGGTAGCTTTGAATATTTAGCATCAATTCTGAACAGCCTGCACTAAATTGAATATAACTTTTGCAAAAATGAACAAAATTAAGTGTTCTTAGGCTCTAAAGAAGCATAAAAACCTTATCTACAATTTCTTCTACAGCCAACCTACCAAGAAAGGCCTCTAACTAGATCAAAACAATAGATTAACAGATCAGCCCTATATTCAACATCTTTAGTACAGCATGCAGTGTTCATCTCATAAAAATTGCTATACAATTTGGAATCAAGCAAACGAGGATACTTTCATAATCTACATGAAATTTCCCACATCTTTCTAGGCAAATACAAATTCTAGTTCAGCTTCTAAAGCCCTCAAAACTTAATCTGAATATTGCTCCAAACTCTGAACTTTCTTCAGAAAATAGGATTCTGGACAGCAGGTTCAACAAGGCATAAAAATTGCTAGACAACTCCAAATCATGCAAACGAAGACATTTTCATGATCTACAGGAAATTTCCCATCTTTTTCTAAGTATTGAAAAATTCTAAATCGGCCTCCAATTAAGTCTAATCAACATATGAAGAAATCAGCTCTATTGACAACACGAACAGAACAGTATGCAGTAAAATGGGTCTATCTTTCCAACCACTGAACCAAAAAATGCGAACTTGGTCTATAATTAAAGTTAAGAACAAGATCTACAACTTTCATGAAGACCAAACCCTCAGGAGATGCTTCGAAAATTCCCAAAACAGCAGTCTAAGGCGCGGCTGGAATCTGCTCGAAAACTGAAACAACACCACGTCTAGGGTTTACTCCCAAACCAGCCCAAACTCAAACCAAACTGGAGGGAAACATTCTAGCATGAACCCTAGCCCAAGACAACCAAAACACAAACCCTAGATTTATTTTTACCTTAGAACAAGAGGCTCCAACAGCAAGGGGAAACTCGGCTAGTGCTGCTGCAGCAGAGGAAGAAGGGGCTGCGCCAATCCATGGAGGAGGAGGAAGCTCCAGCTTGCAGGGCTCGCCCATGGAGGAAGCCAGGAGGTGAAGGAGGCGCCATGAGAGTGGAGTGGCTGCTTCCTTCATTTTTTTGGGGGGAGGAAGTGTGCAGCTCGGCTGGGCACAAGAGAGGTGGCTGGCCACTTGGGGAGAGGAGTGGAGGGGTAGAAATGTAAAGAAAAAAATTATGGAGGCTAGGGTTAGGCAAAGGTATTTTCCCTCTTAAAAGGGTCCCAAAATACCTACTAAGACCCCAAACATCCTCCACAGGGACCCAGAAGAAATCAATCTTCTAAAGCCCCACAATTCTCCCCAAAAGCCTACTTGAGAAATAATTTTTTTTTCGGTATTACAAACCTGCCAAAAATGCAGGCCAGGAAAGCATTGTTACCGCAGGCTATCCGGGTAGCATAAGGGCAAGACATAAGGTCAACTCAGATTTCCCTGAATCCACTACTTATAAATCATAACATCCAAGATGAAAACTGCTTCAATAACTAATAATTATAATATAAAAAATACCTTGATGAGAACCCGATCATTGAGAGGCTTCATGTCTTTGGCAGCATCAGTCTCAAGAATACCTATGATATCATCCTCTTTTAGAATGAGATGTTTGGAGTCATTGAATTCAACCTCAGTCCCACCGTACTTTGAATATACAACTTGAGCACCTGTCTACATGACAAATATACATATTAGTATATAGTATATCCTAGGAAACGACAGTAAACAGCAAGCTTGCATTAACATGATCATCCATACTGTCACTACAATGCATAGAGCCAAATAATAAGCAACAGAATGCATAAAAACAAGTACATCGATAGGATTATTGCATCCAACTTTACAGATGACAGGTAACACATCAAGCTATACTTGCTACAATCAAGCTCTACAGCTTGACTCCTGGTCGCAAATTGATTTTCTTACTTCAGTTAGATTGAGGTTATCCCAACCTCAGCTAGGTTCCAATCAAATTGAAACACAAACTGGAAGTCGTAAGACTGGAAAATCAATCTGCAAGCAACCAAATATTAATGTGTCTTTTTTCAGAAATTCAATTTACGTTGAAAACCAGTGAACAACTAATGAAAACAACCATGGACCCATAACCTTATGTTGCAGACATTTACAATAGATTAGATGATTAGGCCCAAACAAACGTTTGTTATTCAGGAACCAGGATAAACTTGCAAGGTGCATCTGACAATACTTATGTGATGGAAAAAAGATTTGCACATCAATCAAAACAAATAGTAGTACTTTGCACATTTCAACCTTTTCTCTGCAGGAGAACTAAGAGCATTGAGAAGAAATACCTGCGAAAAGACACTAGTTAAATTCTGGATGCTGTACACACAGTTTTGAAAACTGGAGGCAGCCCTAAAAACAGAACCTTGTTTCGGTTTTTGCCATGCGACTTGATTTAGAAATTTTCAAAATATAATGAATGAAAGATGAGAACTAAGCTCTAACATGCATGCTTCTATGCAGGTTGTAATAAAAAAAAGGTCTGGCGTTTTTTCCCAGTTTTTTACCAATTTCTTGAACCCCAGTTGTCCATACCTAGAATTCACACATTTCTTTGCCTAGCACCAGGAAGGAATTGCATCTTATTTTAATAGAATGGTAATAATACAAAGAGTAAATTGCACTTTGCACCGGGTAATTTGTCACTTGTTTCACTTGGCACCAGGTTAAGCTAATACTTTCACTTGCATCAGGGTAACCAAAATAAAGAGTCACTTTGCACTAGCCAGGTTAATTTGGCTCGAACCCGACTGTTGTGGATGCTTTTGTTGGAAAAAGTCTATGAGCGTCATCGCCGTAAGTTCAGTATCATCAATCATTCGGCCAGTAGTGCGGCAACAGCAAAAGAGGAGAGTCCGTTAGATTTCTAGTTGGTTGGTTAGATATTCTATTCCCTATTTCAGTTATATCTAAAATTCAAAGTATGTCTTTAGTTGAGATTTATCTCTCTCTTTATCCCTAGAGTCCTTTGTTAGGAAGGCTATTATTGAAAGAAGGCAATAAATAAAGTTTCCCAAATTCAGCAACTGCAATTAGAGCCTCTTGCTCGCAGGGAATCAGCCCTACAGTGACCAGGGAGATCAGCAGTATTCTATCTTACCCTGACTCATCTCTTTTCTGAAAAACCAAACCCTAGACCACATCAATTTGGTATCAGAGCCAATCCACCACTTCTTCCATGGAACCTGTGGAGAAGGAACAGCTTGCAAAGATGTTCCAGATGATGGAACGCATGTCATCCACACTTGAGGAAGTGGAAACTTTGGAGAAGGCAGTTACCAAGTAGCAGATTGGTTTTGAATGTTCAAGTGGTAGCTCAGGGAAAGAAATTCAGGAAGAATGGAAGGAAGGAGAGGAAGAACCGGGCACTAGGAATCGTGGGGTACCATGGTTTTATAAATTGTTGTTTCCAATCTAAGACGGCAAGGAAGACCCACTGACCTGGCTAAATAGATGTGAGCAGTTCTTCTTAGGACAGCGTACTCTGGTAGAAGAAAAGGTGTGGCTCGCCTCTTATCACATGACGGGGGTGGCACAACAGTCGTATTACCGGTTAGAGAAGAATCAAGGTGTCCCGACGTGGCGAAGATTTGTGGAGCACATCAATCTCCGTTTTGGACCTCCAATCCGGAGCAACCCTTTAGGCAAGCTCATCCAGCTACGCCGCACAGGGTATGTGGATGATTATCAAGAGCGATTTCTTGCCCTTTTGAGTGATGACATGACAGAGAAGTAACAGGTACAAATTTTTCACTACTTGACTGCGCAATCCCTTGCGCACTAATGTGGAACTACAAAATCCGGCAACACTGGAGGTGTCAATGAGTCTCGCTCGGGCTTATGAGAGGAGATTGGAAGTAGATGAGGAAGATGACGTCAAATATTCATCCAGACCTGCAGCAACCAGCAAGGCCGCTTCTAGCAGTTGTTCTGCAGTGATCAATAGTCAACCTATCAGCATAACTGTAGGACAACAGAGTGTGCAAAACAGCACCTCCCCAGGGCAAGCATGGCAGGACCGGCAACCATAAACCCTAAAGACTCCAGCACCGCGTGGGTGTAAATTGCTCACAGCAGCAGAGATGGCAAATCGTACACTCAAGG
This sequence comes from Guadua angustifolia, assembly GCA_036346375.1. Taxonomy (NCBI): domain Eukaryota; kingdom Viridiplantae; phylum Streptophyta; class Magnoliopsida; order Poales; family Poaceae; genus Guadua; species Guadua angustifolia. Next base: position 8,027,412 of record CM070510.1, on the reverse strand, counting down.
GTTTGTGCTTTAACTTTCCTGAGAAATTCTCTAGAGAGCATGTGGGTAAATGTTCCATGAAGGGTATATACCTTCTGGAGCTTACAGATGGGGAGGACACGGAAGAGCAGCCCAAGGATGACATTGAGATATCCTTACATGCTCTTACAGGCATCCGCACAGGCAAGATAATGCAACTGTATGTTCAGATCAATGGGGAAACCTTGAGGGCTCTTGTAGACTGTGGTTCCACTCATAATTTCATGGGGGAAGAGACAGCCAGCCACCTTGACTTGTTGCCAACTACCGGCAGTGGTATTACTGTGGCTGTAGCAAATGGTGACCGAGTTTCCAACGGTGGCATATTGTCGACCCCCCATTTTCCACATGGAATGTGAAAATGAGGATCTATGCGCATACAGTACTAGTCCCTGGATCAGTAGCTAGTACGCACATTTACAACAATTGGAATCACAACCATACATCATATTTTTAGAGCGGAAGCTATTTATACATTGTAAATTTACAATTCAGAGTATATAGCAACAGAAGAAGCAAAAGTCTTATAGTGTACCCATCCAACCCTCAGGCAACTGACAAGGCATAATCTCTAGAAAGATCGCTTTATTAAAGTTCCCGCAACCCACGACGAAAAGTAATCTTCGAAGCCTCGCTTCTCTTCTACCTAAAAACAACATATTAAGCAAGGTTGAGTACTTTTGTACTCAGCAAGACTTAAGGTGGTATTTACAAAATGCAGTATTGCAGGTTATGTCAAAGGAGGCTTCTACGGTTAATTTGCATAAAGCGAAATTGAATTTGTAAACCAAGTTGTAATTTGCAAACTGGATTTGTAAAAGCAAGTTTGACTGATATAAAAGTAACAAGTAAGTAAAGCATAAATAATAACTCACGGTCCTCCATGACTTGAAAATCAAGACATCCAATTCCTGCCAATACCAATCTTTACCAAAACAGATGAAACCAACCATTTTGAAAATAATAAAACATCTAACTATGTGATAACTTTACCAAGTGCCCATAACTGCGAGCGCGGCTAATCGATTAGATTTACACTCTACAGAGGTGTACAACTTTACCCACAAGAAACGATCTGCCCTTTATGCAAGCTATTAACACACTTACTTTGGTGTGCCGTAGAGCGATCATAACATAACTGTTACATTACTTAACCCTAACTTTGCACTAGCCCGGTGACGACAAACCCTTTAATATGGCGGTAGAAGTGGGTTGATTCCTTTAGCACAACAAGTGGTTCACACCCCATTGCCTAACTTCTCCCCATATTAAGGCGTACACCGTTATATTGGAAAACACTGCTCTCATCACCATGGTGTGGGCGCCCCTTCGAGCACACAGAACAGCCCGTACTACTTCAACCTTCCAACAAGCAAAGCTAGACTTAAAAAACTTAATGGGTTAAGACTATCACATACTAGCACTTATGGTTGTATGTGTTTCTTGGCTCGAAAACAACTCATAGTTCGGTCCTTAATCCGACGCAGGCGATAATCTCCCCCTACACTACGTGCAAGTCCCTTGCACCCCGGCTATTGCCATAATCGCCCGCGTCAAAACCATAGTTTTACTTTCATTTTTAACCAAAATACCAACCATCAACATCATGTCTCAATATCTCCAATAATCAGTTTATCCAATTTGTTCGTCCCAAATCTAAAGCACAGCTAAGCATGATTATTAAATCGCATATATCCAAATTGACATTATATATTGTCTAACCTTAATTTCTAGGTTTAACAAGGTTCACATATCAATACTTATCAAGGAGGTTTCATGAGACAACAGGTATATCTACCAGTATCACAATATAGCAAATTTACATAAAATAACGCATGCATAAATTAATTTGGTAAAACAAAATGAAAATTAAAACACTGGGATCAATATGATCAAAGGGGTGCTTGCCTTGCTTAATTGTTGTTTACGATGAAGTCGTGGTTGAAGTCGGCGTAGTCGATGACGGGATCAGTGACGTCGGGTTCTACACGTTGTTCAATAGAAATATAGCAAATAACAAACTTTCAATAAGGGCAAAAGAAGTCAGATGGAAAACCAAATAGAAACTAATTACATATTACATATGTGGTTTAGGGTTTGGGTTGAATGATATTATGTTCTGGTGTTTTTAGATGATTATATTTGTACATATATACATATATTGATGTCACTGGCAGCTATAGGCGATGAAATGGTTTCTTTTTATAGATTATCTATTTTTGTCTTACAAATTCAGGATGCTAAAATTATGTATTTTCATATTTATAGTTTTGAATTGAAGATGCTAAAATTATTTGGATCAGTAGAAGCAAGTCATTAGTTAAAGTGTTGTGCATGACTAGTGCTTAGCCTTAAGTGTCTTTGTATATAAACAATCTCTACAAGTTGGATCTAGAATTTTTAAGTTATTGGCTGCTGCTACATGATTATATGGTGATTCTTGCGTTGCGAGTACTTTGGTTAAAGACTTCTTGTAACACCCCGGTGCCAAACGCACCGCAAATGCTACCAAACCCTAATCAACTCAATGACATCTCTACAAAATTGTCTGTAATCAACCAATCTCTAAAACCGGCTTAAAACTAAGCCACCGAAATTTACAAAATTTCGGCATGACCTCTCTAGAAAAGAGGGCATCCACTCAGCAGTCAAAAGGACAATAGCAGCATAGATATCATTCATTCAACCAAGATGAAACATTCTAGCAGGTCCTTAGATTCCAATCACACTTCCACTGGCAATTGATAAATTACACCACAACAAACAACACTTTACAACCACATTAGATATGATCAGGCTTTATGAATTAATTTAAGGAGATAATGACCGAAGTCGCACGTGCTTCTACTCCCATCCCGATGAATCACTTCAAGGTACCTAGAACAGAAGCAAACAAGCGTGAGTCCAAGACTCAGCAAAGTGCAACAAGTAAGAAAGGTAAGACATTAGGCTTAAATGCAACTATTAGAAGACATCAAGTAGCAGTTCCTTAAATTGATACCCGTAAATAAGGAAACAGTTGAATTCATGAAAAATCCACAACGTAAGAGCACGATTACTTCATCATTTAAATAACCATTACTTAACTGAAACAACCAAAGAACAGGAGTAGTAACACTCCACTTACATAACCAACTTGACAATGTAACAAAACCTTACCCATACCTCGAATCGATTCGATGAGCCCACGACTCAACTCTCAACCTGTTCTTTCCATTCTCATCAATCAATATTTATCAGTTGCAACACACAATACAATGGAATGCATTTATGCTTTCATGCTCAAGTGCACAAAACATACAAAAGCAGAATCTCATATCCATGCAACATAATCAACTCATTAAACATGATTCATCATTTGTCAATGCAATGCAAATGCAAATATGCCAAACAAATGAAGAATCTCATATTCATACATTACAATCAACTCATTAAATATGATGTATCATTGTCAATGCAAATACTTACATATTCATATGCTCATCTCATTTCGCCATTCTCATGCATATGATGCGTTCTCATGCATATTTCACCATTCTCATGCATATGATGCATCATGCATGACTCATCTCCTCTTTCTTAGCAAATACCGGTATTGCCGAGCACCACCCGTCGATGCGTGCCCTCAAACCCAACCATCCCGTGGAAGGGGCCTGCCGAAACAGGACTTGCCCGCTACCCAAAGAGCGGGTCCTCGCTATCACCGCTCCCATCCACACCAAAGGATGGGACTACGGGTAGGAACTCCAAGCACTCGGATTAGTCATACTTTCGTATAACTTTCTCACCGCCCTGGCTCAATGCAATTCATGAATGCACATATGCAAATGATATTCCTCACATTCATATCCATACTCTCAACTCTCATATCCGCATTCCCAACATTCATAATCATATTCTCAGCTCTCATATTCTTATCCCCAACTCTCATATTCATATCCTCAATACTCATATTCATATCCCCAACACTCATATTCATATTCTCAACATTCATTTTCATATTCTCGACACTCATATCTACATGGTCACAATTATCATTAATACTCCCGTTAAAGTCATAATCCATTTTCATAATCGCCAAATCATCCATTCTTATTAATCAAGCCGCATTACTTCATTGTTCACATTATCCTATCATACTAGTAATAATCGTATGATATCTCAAACAATAGCTCTTCATAATCGCAAGATATCATGACATTCAACTTTTAACACAACTCATTTCAATCAATGATGCACATGCATCAGATTACTTAACCTTTTCATCGAAAGACAACTACCCTACTAGACGTGCTTATAAACACAGATGTACCCATAGCGTTAGTATATACATAACACAAGCAATCAACTACCCGTATAAGAGGTATACGGGTTACACTTGCATATAGACTCGTTTTAAATAACGGCATAACCATTTAACCATTCTCATTCATCATATCGCATGAAAAATCAAACATATCAATATTAAGGTAACACATGGATAACGGTAACATTGCAAAAAGAACAGAATGACCACCAATCCACAACCATTGCAACGCACTTGCCTTCAACTTCCCGAGACAGTGTGGCGAGACGAAGTTGCCACACCCGGGGGTCACACCACCTGCATATAAAACATTCTACTCAAAACATACCAACAAAACGATTACAAGACTTATAACGATTTCGATTCTACGACCCACTCCTAAACCCTGAAACAGCGATCTGCCAACCTGGGACAGCACTCGGTTAAACGGTCATAACTTTTAGTTGGATGAACGAAACTTAGTGATTTCAGTCTTCATTGAAAGGTAATTCGATTATCTACAACTTTTTCTATAGGCAACCAACCGGGAAAAGCACCGATTATTCTCAGTTTTGCGACGAACAGCAGACGAATGCAAATTAACTCGTTCTGGACAGCAATCGGTAAAATAGCCATAACTTTTAACTGGCTTCATGGTTTTTCGTGTTCTTGTGCTCATAACGACCGTGAGGAGACAAACTACACATATATCACAACCATTCACTCAGCCAACGCACCCGCAGCTCCCAGATCGAAGATGAACACAGACTGTACCAATCGCGACAAGAATTGGACAGCACTCGCTAAAATAGTCATAACTTCCAAACCGCTGAACGGAATTTAGCGATTTCAGCCTCTATTGAAAGGTAATTCAATTATCTACAACATTCGTTATAGCCAAACCCCCAGGAAACGCTTGTAGAATTTTCCATTAGCAGCTCTAATCAAGGACGAAAATCTGTCCGAACAGAACATTCTCATTCACTCTAGTCTCTCCATTTCCCCAACCTCCAACATCTCAAAATCAGGAATTCTAGCTAGGCAATAGCACAAACACCTTGCATGCAAGTCTTAAAATCCCCCAAGGACCTAGGGTTTACCTCAAGTCTTCTCATGGAGGGATGAGGGAGGTGGGGGAGAGCTGCCACAAGAGGGGGAGGGAGGAGCTCGCCGGCCTGGGGGAGGGGTCGCCGGAGCCGGGCCGGAGCAAGGTCGGAGGCAGCCAGCAGGGAGGGCGCAGGGAGGAGCAACGGATGGAAGCCAGGGCTGCTGGATGCACTGGCCTGGGAGCTCACGGCCAGGGAGCAAGCGCCAGGATGAGCTTCGGCCAGGGCAGGCGCCAGGATGAGCTGCGCAGGAGGAGACCAGGGGAGGGGCGCAAGCATTGGAGGCTGGCTCAGGTGGGGGAAATGGCTGGAAGGGGCGGCTGGGAAAAAGAATGGGAGAAGAGGATTATGTCGGCAGCACAAGGAAAGAAGTGAAGACTGCTTCAAGATTAATTTCAGCCACATATTTGGAGAGAGAGAGAGAGTTAATAGGTGAGGGAGGGGAAAAATTCCCAAAAACCCCTCCAAAAACAAAAATTCATCTTTTAACCAAAAGCGCGACCCAAAAAGTTAATTCTTGGCGCGATAAGACAAATGACAGGATAAATAACTTGCCACAGAACTAAACGGCTCGGAGAAAACAACCATTCCGATAAATATTTCACGGAAAAACTCAAAACCTTTAATAAACTGCGAGCGACAAAACTTTTCTCCAGAAGAAACCCTTGAATCAAGAAAATGAAGACAACACCGGCCAGAAACTCAGGAAAACGATTTAGCGGTATTACACTTCTAAACTAAAATATTCATATAATACGGCTCCAGCAACATTATCGTTTAGGGTGTTTGCACTATCGGATTTTATATGATAAGCAAGTTGAAATTTGGATATTTTTTTATAACTTGGTTGTCCATATACTAAAGTGTGTTTATGAACTAATTCCCTTAAAATTTGCATTAAGACTAGTTGTTTTACAAGCCGCCAAAAATACTTAAGTGATATAGATTTAGTGCAGTTTGTGATCATTTAGGGTTTTTCTTGTGATTAGATTCAGATACAAAGCAAGTTCTAATTAAGACATTTTTCTAGATTATGTTAGTATATATTATGGAGTGTGTTACTGGGCCATTCTTTCTAATTTTTACATTTGTTCGAGGTATTTTATAGACTGCCAAAAAGGCTTCAGCGACTTAAGTTCTACGCGATTGCGGTTCAGTTTTCTTTTTAATTTGCGATTGCACCTTATAGGATATTCTAACCATTTTTAGGCATTAGTTGGGGATAGCTCTAATAATGTTTTAATGCTATTTCTGTGATATTTTGCTTTTATCCGAGATGTTTTCCACATAGTTGAACGTTAGTGCCTTGTATTAAAATATTTTAACATAGTATAAATATGAGTTCTTTTTATATAACTAGAAAGGATATCACTTTCTAAGATCCTAGATATTGGTTTTTCAAAATTTGAAGTCCGTTGGCACAAGTTATGACAATTCGGATATTACCCGTATTGAAACTTCGACTATCGAGTAAACATCGTTACCTATGGCAAAACTTAAATGTTTTTGTGTATTTGGGATACTTATAACCTCAATAGTGTAGACAAACTAGTTTCACAAAATTTTGAGCACATTTGGTTCACATTTTAACTATTTGTTTCTTGCATGCAGTGAGGATTTCTACAATCGATTTTTATTTAGATTACATTCAAATCTAAATTTTTTTGAAAAAATGGAGTATCTAAGGTTTTAGGAACATGTGTGATTAATTTCATGATTTTTGGAGCTAGGGATTGCATGGTTGTTTCATAACACCTAAAAAGATACTTTTATTCAAACTATATTTAAACAACTATACTGCAAGTAACATATAAATTTTTATTACATATTACAAATCCTTATTGCCTAACTCAAATTTAGAAACTGAGTTTGCTTCATTTGGACACTCCTAGCAAAATATATGAGGGATTGAATTAAATGAAGCAAAAATGAAAATAAAATAGGCTGGGGTGGGATTTGAACCTCAATCGTCTCTGTTGTGACTGAGCTGCTCTATCATTGGGTCAAGCGCTTTCTTGTGACAAGGGTATGTGAAAAATTATTTGAAACGACCCTCATTTTAGCATAAAATGCCAAAATGAGAATCTCATGTGCATACAATACTAGTCCCTGCATCAGTAGCTAGTACGCACATTTATAACAATTGGAATCACAACCATACATCAAATTATTAAAGCAAAAACTAATATACAAAGAAATCTTACAACTCAAAGTATATAGCAGCAAAAGAAGTAAAGCCTTGTAGTGTACCCATCCAACCGGCAGGCAACTGACGAGGCGTAAATCCCTAGAAAGATCGCTTCAATGAAAATCCGCATCCTGCGATGAAAACAAGCCTTCGAAGCTTCGCTAGCTTATCCACCTAAAACAACAAATTAAGCAAGGGTGAGTACTTTCGTACTTAGCAAGACTTAAGGGTGGTATTTGCAAATGCATAAATGCAGGCCAAGTCAAAGGAGGCTACTACAGTTAATTTGCATGAAGCGAAATTGATTTTGTAAATCAATTGTTATTTGTAAACAGAATTTGTAAGAGCAAGTTTGATTGATAGCAAATAAGTAAAACATAAGTAATACTCACAATCCTCCATGAAGTGAGCGACGAATAGTCCAAATTATGAAATCCAACAATGCCGCCCTTTGACATAAAGCAACAGTTGCCAAACAAGTTCAAACCAAAACCCATTTTCAGAAAATACCAAAGTCTAGCATTGAAATGACTTCACCAAATGCCCATGACTGCAGGCGCAGCTAATCGATTATATTTACACTCTGTAGAGGTGTACAACTTTACTCACAAGTCATGACCTTTGCTTTTTCGCACATGTTTCACGCACTTTTAGCGTGTGGCCAGAATGTTCATGACGAAAGCCTTTACATTACCTAGGTTAACTTCGCACCAACCCAGGACGTTAACCCATACTATGGCAAGAGAATTCAGAGCATAGAAATGATGGAACTCCCCTATAGCATGGCGTACACCGTTGCATTGGTAAGTAGAAACCCTTACAAGCAGACCTAGAAAGGAATGCATATGCTAGCTCTCGCCTTCCATAAATGCAAAGTTAAACTAGGTATCTTAATCGGTTTAAGGTTGCCCCATCCCAACACTTGTGGTTTGCATGGATTTCTTGGATCAATAGCATCCCATTGCTCGGTTAAGTAAAGCATAAATAATACTCATAGCTCTTCGCAAGTAACGAATCATACAATTCCTGCCAACCTGTGGCATAACCATAAATTTTGCCAAACAAGTCACAATAGGTGAAAATCATTCCACTTTGAAAATAATAAAACAACTAGCTATGTGATGACGTTACCAAGTGCCTTTGACCGTAAGCGTGGCTAATCGATTATATTTACACTCTACAGAGGTATACAACTTTACCCACAAGAAATAATCAACTCTTTGTGCAAGCTGTTAGCACACTTCCTTTGGTTTGCCGTAGAGCGATCATAACATAATCATTACATTACCTAGACATAACTTTACACCAGCTCAGTGACGTGAAACCCTTGCTATGGAGAAGAAACAAGAACAAATAAAGCATAACAGTCCACCCCTATATTTAGATCAACAACATAGGCAGTCCACCCTACAATAACAGTTTCTTCCTACAGCAAGGCGTATACCGTTGTACCGACATGCATTTACCCACACCGAGGTGTGGAAGCCCCTTACAAGCAAACCTAGAAAAGAGTGCTTGTACTATCTCCCGTCTACTAATGTGGAAAGCCAGATCTAAGCAACTTAATAGATTAAGGCTGCGAGCACTTGTGGTTGCACGGTTTTCTTAGCTTGTAAGCAACCCATAACTCGGTCCTTAATCCGACACGAGCAATAATCTCCCCCTACACTACGTACAAGTCTACCCCTTACACAACCAGCTATTGCCAATAATTGTCCGCATCAAAACCATAGTTTTATTTTGAGTTTTTAGCACAAATACCAACAACCGACATCATATCATATCCAACATTTTCAGATTCTCAAGAGACAATTTAATTCAATCATCCCAACTTCTACTGCTAAGCATGGATAATATCCGCATATACCCAAGTTGACATTATGTATTGTCTAACCTTTTTCTATGGTTATCATGGTTCACATGTCATACTTATCAAGGAAGTATCATGAAATAATAGGTATATCTACCAGTGCCACAAAATAGCAAATTTACAGAAAATAAGTGCGTGCATGAAACAATTTGATAAATAAAATAAAAAATAAATAATGGGATCAATATGATCAAAGGGGTGCTTACCTTACTTATTTGTTGTTTACAACGGAGTCGTGGTCGTAGTTGACGGTGTTGACGATGGAGTTAGTTACATCGAGTTCTACACATCGTTTAACGGAAATATAGCAAATAACAATTTTTAATATGGGCAAAAAAAGACAGACAATAAATTAAATAAAGACTTGCAACAGAAAATAGGTGTGTTTTACGCTTGGATGATTTCGGGTTTTTGTGATTTAATCGAATATATATATTTACATATGTGCATATCGTTAACAGCTTTTCAGGTTGAACGATGCACGATTTCCTTTATGGATTATCTATTCTTATCTTATGAATTCAAGAGGCTAAAATTATGTATTCTTGTATTTATAACTTCGAATTCAAGAGGCAAAAGTTATTAGAAGTAAAACATTAGTCACTTTGTTGCGTGTAATGTATGCATAGTGCTTTATCATTAATTGATGTTGCATGAAAAGTGGTTTTGATATGTTAGAGCTATAAAGTTAGGTTATTGGTTATATTTTTGTGGTCTTTCAGAAAGTTATGATGATACAAATATCTTAACTATAGATTTTTTCATTATTACCGAGTTCGTTTACTCATATTTTTAAGGTTCATAAATCATAATACTTAATGTTATTTATGTAGCAGGATTTATATGCAAAGCATGACAAAATGAAATTATTTCTTCATAATAGGGTAGTCTATATTTTGGGAAGTGTTTCTAAACTGATTTTTTAAATTTTAGGATTTGAACGAGATATTATATTCATCGCTAAAATAGCCTATATAGTTTACGTTATATGGAATCGGTTAGTAAGGTGAAGCAAACGATTAACACTTAAGGGTTTTGAATTCACTGGATTTAGTTGAAAAGCAAGTTGTAAATAAGATATTAATTTTGCTAGAATATGGTAGTTCATATACCAAATAGTGTTTCTAGACTAATCTTAATAATAGTCGCATTTAGACAAGATATTTTATAGGCTTTTGAAAGGACTTAAGTGGTTTAGTTTCCTACGTGACTAATTCACGAAGAGTGTTTACAGTAGCAGGATTTATTTATAGAACAAGTTCTAAATAGAATATTTTTCTAGATTATGGTAGTATATATGATGGAGAGTGTTTCGGACTAATTTTCCTAATAATGGCATTTAGACGTGAAGTTTTATGAATTACCGAATAGGCTTAAATGATCACAAAGTTGATATTTAAAAGAATCGGATTTCGTTTTAAGTTTGTGACTACACTAAACATGATTATTAATTCATTTTTCTGGCATTAGTAGGGTATGATTCTAGCAGTGTTTTAAAACTAACTTTGCATTATTTTGGTTTTAGTCATGATAGTTATAAGCATATGAACATTAAAGGCCTTTATAAACTTAATTCAAATTAACTCCTTTTGCCAACTATTACGATCCTCTCTTTAAGAATATGCTAAGATTAGCTCTACCTATCTTGCTACTCAACTTATGAGGTTATATGTATACATATATATGTTCTTTTGCATGGATAAAGCTTAAGATCTTTATACACGTTGAGTTTCTGCCCATAGAATCTTTTGTTGCTATCTTCAAGAGGTTTCATCAAAATTAAATCAGCCTCATGGTCATTCTGGAATGTATGCATCTATCCATACTACTATTAGTTATTATACATGTGCACATATATTTACATTTGGGTCATTCCATTCATAAGGCTTATTCCAACTCAAGTTCATTTCTAAAGCATTCTGGTCTCTATACAGATCAAGTTCATGCACATGTAATCTTTTGTTGCTATAATAAAAATATTTCAGTAGTAACAAATCAGTTTTATGGTTCATTCTTGAAAGACCATGTGGAGGTCTATCCTTGTGTGTGATGAGTAATTGACGAGTTTTGAGCTTGGTTTGATTTGAAATTGAGTTTGATTTGAAGTGAATTGGATTTGAAGCAATTTGAGTGTTGGTTGCTTTTCTTAGTGCTACCGGCCTGGGGGCAGTAGCACCGGTCCATTGAGCGCAATTATGATTGATTAATGATTTTGGGATAATCATTGAATATCTTTGTGGCCATTGCTATGTGAAAGGTTTTTCCTTGTCTTTGATGGTTGCAGGGCGACGGTGCTAGGTCATGGTGAGGCGGAGGATGACCAGGACTAGGCGAGACGGTCGGGAGATCACTGGAAGATCATCGGAGACGGAGTCCGGGCAAGTCAAGAAGACAAGGAAAGGAGATGATGCTAGCTAGATGCCGCGTGGATCAATGAGGGCCGTCGGATTGCGGTCTAGTTGATAGGTTAGCGGGTCTAGGTAATATGCTTTGAAAACCATGCAAGAAAACCCGGTATGTGTGTGGGTTTTGGGTTAGCCCTTGCATGGCTGTGTGTGTGGGTTAATCCTAGCCTTTAGATGAGTGCTCTAGGGTTGAGGGACTCATCCAAGGGTGGTAGGTAACCCAAGAGTAGTATAAATAGGGGTGGAGGGGTAGCCTCCTCCCCTTGAAGGTTTGAGTGGCTCCTTTGAGTTTTGCCCACATGAAGTGAACCTTCCCACCAGAAATACAAAGAATTTCTTTACATTATTGTGAATTTAAATTCCACATTTACATTATGTCCTTACTTTACACAATTTAAATTTAGCATTTACTTTACACAATTACTTTCCCACGATTTACATTCATGCAATTTGGATTTGCCTCCCCTCCTTCTAAATGCTGATCTTGGATGTTTTGAATGTGTTCATATGGTTTTACATCTCTTTTGCACTCTTGGATTGAGTAGAGATCATCTTTTCTTTCAAGTTCCAACTCTGTTCAGAACTTGTTCTTCATGTAGCAGTTAGTATTTGATTTTTAAAAAATATAGAAAAGTCCTTTTTGAGTAATTCTTGCCGTAGAAGGTGCAGGACTCTCATATCCACTCGTAGAAAAATTTTAGAGTCTACTTGTTGCACCGTTTGGGCGCCATGAGGTGAAAACTGAGCCCCAAACTTTCTGCTCGAAGTTCTTGACTAACTGTGTTCTTAGATTTTTCCTGTTTTTTTTGTAAGGGTTTTTGAGGTGAAATTTGGTAGAGTTCTTCATGACTCTTCTTCTCATAGGGAGAAAAATTCTCAAAATTTCTTGAGCTACATAAACCCACCAACCACCTGTTCAAATTGAGGACAGTTACTGGAAATTCTGCTTTTGCTTTTCTGAAAGTGATTTTTGTGATTTGAATTGATCTCCTTTATAAAAGCAAAAGTTGGATTGATTTCTCTTTATTTTAGACATTATACAACCAGAATTGTGACTCAAAAAACCCCACATATTCTATGGTACTCATCCATGCAAGCTAGGGGTACACATAGTTGTCTAGTTATTCGGGTTTTTTCACGATTTTCTTTGCACGATCCTTTCAAGGTTTTAGTCGGAGTATTTTGGGAGAAAATTTATTTGTGACCATTCACCCCCCCTCTGTTCGCCATCTCGATCCTTCAATTCTAAACTATATATATAGATGTATGTATATTGCTGCTAGTTATTCAATGTTCATGCAAATACATCTCTATTTCTTTTACACCAGGGTCTCATTCTTATTCATGAAACAATTCAAGTCCAGATTATTTCTTAAGTATTTTAGCATACTCAGGTAATCTACTATCATAATAATATTTAAAAATCAATTCTTCTCATTTTGGCTTTCTTCTGGATAAACTATGTATTTTTGACTATTTACAGTATTGCAATCAACCTTTATTAGAAAATGATTCAAACAAAGATGAAATTCAAATATTTTTATATATTCGGTTTGATGGCAATATGAGGATTTCTTTAAAATTAGTCTTATTTAATTCTGAGTTTGTTTGCATAATTTTTACGTATACCATATATTTAGGCCTTTTCTTTAAATTTGAATTTCAAATTTATCCAGAAATCTTTTTCAAAATATTTTTTGCATATTCTGGAAGTACTTTATTTTAGATAAATTTAGAATCTTGTTTCATTCTATTTGGATTAAGAATGCAAAATATATTCACATTTGAAGTTGGCTCGGTTCTGTAATTAAGAGAAAAATTAAAAATATGCTTTCTGCAAGAGGAAACATTCTTCTGATGAACCATTCTGTTTTACCACCCTGGCTGATGAGTCGGTCCCACTGGACAGAGAGAGGAAGCAAAGGAGGGAGCCAGGGCTTACCGGCGGTGCAACTCCGGTGAGGCTCCGGCGCAGCCGAGGGCAGGATGAGCTAAAGCTCGACGAGGCGCACCTGCTGTTGTGTTTGATCGCAGTTGGTGTTGGCTAGAACGTCCTGCCACCATGAGCTCAGAGGTGGCTCTAATGGCGGCATAGCCAGAGAAAAGAAGAAATCGTTTCAATCCAAATCGGTGGATGATTGAGTATATAGGGGGTCATAGGTAGGGCAGTAAACGAGCTGAGCTCGAGCGAGCCTAACCCTCCAGGCTTGAGCTCGATAAGGCTCGAACTGAGCTCGAGCCGAGCTCGAGTTAGGGTTCGAGCCTCAGCCCAGGCTCGAGCTCGGCTCGGTCCAAGCTCGAGTAGGCTCAAGCTCGGCTAGATTAAGCTCAATAAGCTTGATAAGCTCGAGTAAGCTCGAAAAAGCTCGGTTATTCTGGTAAGCTGGTAGGCTCGATAAGAAGCACGAGTAAGCTCGGCTCGAGGAAGTTTAGTAACAAGCTTGAAAAAGCTCGGCTAGAGGAAGCTCTGTCCAGGCTCAAGTAGGCTCGCGAACTATTCGATTTTTTTACATCCCTAGTCACGGGGAATCCATTTTGCCACTTACCTTAGTTGGAGGTCAATTGATTCGAGCTACCACCGGTGACCTGATTTGAGGAAGAAGCTCCTTGATGGTGGTGGGTTTCCAGGCGAAATGTTCCAAAGATTTTTGAGGGGTTTCGATTATTGAGGATTATTAATGGTGTTCTTCAAAGCAATTTAGTTTTGGTTGATTATTCCATCTCAATTTTGTTTTTGCCGAGCTTTGAATCTTCCTAGCAATGGCAACTAGGGGATGAGATTGAGGAGCTCTGGCCAGAGAGAATGAAGAAGAAGGAGAGGGGAAATGGGGCACAAGCAAGTGCGGACTCAGGGGTGCCTTTTATTGCCAATGAGGGACACAGATGAGCCTGCCTCGATCAAGAACTCGGCGGGAGAACCAGAGTGTTCTTGCACACTCACACAGGGAGCAGTATAGCTGCAGCAGAGGCAGGGCATGGCCGCTCAGCGGGAGATGCGGAGAGGTGGCGGCGTGGTGGATTGGTATTGGCCAAACGGCGCAAGTTGCAGAAGATGACGCCGGCTATAGGGAGTGACGGACCAACAGGTAGGCGAGCTTTGCTTCAGGGCACCAGTGATCAGAAGAAGAAGACGATGGGCACTAAGTCTATCGGGTGGCCCTAACAGTGGTTTGGTCCGTGTGCAAGTGAGATGCAATGCAAAATCAGGATTTCGGCTAAGAACAGATCAAGGTTCAATGCACTGATTCAGATACCTGTCTTGTTTGCAAATTTTTGAAAAATTTTCTGTGTGACTTTTAGACAATTATATTCATACTGTAAAAATTCAGATGAACATATTCTATACAGAATTTATAAAAATTCGAAAATGTACAATGCATAGATTTTAGTTTTTAGTTTTTAAATTTTTCTAGGAGTATATAACTTATCAACAATTTGTGACACTTTTTGTAAGAGTTCCTTTTAGCTGTAGGGTCTTTAGTAAAACTTTCAATTAGAAATCTTTTATATTTATTTTATAAAAATTCTGACATTCTGATTCTTGAATTTTTAGCTTTTCTTTAATAAATTTTTAAATATAATAAACTTTTTTATTAATTTTTAATATTTTTACTATTGATGTATATCTCCATCTAGAGAATTATATAAAATTTTTAAGTCGAAAAAATGTAATCTTGTTTTTATTAAATTCTGACACTGTCACTGTTGTTAGTCAAGGCTCATTGAATTCCTCTCTTGTCACATTTTATTACTTGATATGACTTTTTAAATTTATAATTGAGTTACTGGAGGTTCCCTGAGTTTAGATAAAATTTTTATTTATTTTAGTGCTATAATCTTTTTACTCTTCTCTTTTATCTAAATTTTAAGTTTACATTAAAGGGATTTCTCCATTGAAGCAAAATCAATAAAATTCCAAAAAACCAATAACAATCCAGAGATTTCATGAAAAAATAGTAAATATAATTAAAGGATTAAGATTTAATTTCTCATTATATTTTGTGTTTTGTGATGAAGAGAAGAGTAAATTATTGCAATGAAAGATTTCTTAAGAACCAAAATTCAATATAATTTCTGATTAAATGGAAATTTCGAAGTTAGCTCATATTTTCAGATTTTTTTTATATGAAATTTTATTTTGCTGGTCATTCTTGCATTAAGGTTTGATTTCAAGATATCGAGATAAAAGGTATTATTTTAAACCATATTCCTAATTTCAATTCAAAATTTTTATTTAATTTTATTTTTAAATTTTCATTTTCATTTTTATTATTTTGAAATTTTTGAATGTTACAGTCACGCATAAGATTTTTTTTTTTGTTAAGCAGTGTCCAGTCAACTATCACGTGCAAAAAAGCTGAGCATCTATCTCATTTTTTTTAGGTCCTACCGTTGTACAAATCAGATAAAAAGACGAAAGTAAACAAGCGAGGAAGGCAGGCAAACTTACCGATCGATGCAATTTCATGTGTTTTGGACGCATGTCTTTAGAATTAAACATTGACAAAAACTAGAGACGGTACATTGCTGAACTAGACATATACTACTTATACTAAACTCCATGAGTTACCGGCGAGGGAGCTCCCCACATGTCCTCCCTCCATAAAAATCCCTCAAAAATATGAAATCATGTTTAAATCCTTTCACCGGCTGAGGTAATTTTTTTTTGCTGATTTAATTGAGCTATCAACCAATGTTAGAAATTTTTGAAACTTTTTGATAAAAATCCTCGAGCAACTCCACTGATTTAATTGAGATAATAAATTATGTTTGAAAATTTTGAAACTTTTTATAAGGGTCTTAAGAGCATTCATAAGCTACCATTAAAAATTGGATCATGATTAAACTTGTGCGATTTTTAGAAATTCTGAATGCATTTAAATTTTTCTTTGTTTTTGGTTTTCCAGAGCCATCAAACGAATTTGATTTTTCAAAATTTTTTAGAAGAGTTCTGAGAGTATACCTAAGCTACCATAAAATTTTCATATTATGATCAAACTTGTGCAATTTTTTTAAAAAAAATCTGACAATGATGCTAATGCATTTAAAGCAAATTCACTGATTTAATTAAGCTATTAAGTATGTTGGAGATTTTTGAAACTTTTTAAGTAGAGCTTTCAGAGTATGCCTAAGCTACCATAAAAATTTCAAAGCATGATTAAACTTGTGCGATTTTTAAAAATTTTGATAACGCTGTTGATGCATTTAAATTTCACTGATTATTCGAAAACTCACCCTCGGACGATGTTGCCGTGTAAATGCGCGGCGTGATGCCGCACTTACGGATCTAGTGTACATATATAGAAGAAGAGGTCCGAAGATTCTCTACGTAAGCATCACAAACTTGTGCAATACGTTTACAACATGTGGCTCGTACCCAACGATTTAAAAACCGGATATAGATAAAATATTGGACCCTCCTGATACCGATCACCACGGGTCCACGGCTACTGGTTTTAAATCGGCCAAATTTAATCAAACAAAAATTTAAATGTTTAATCAACTATCGGCCGGAATTGACCGGCTACCGAGGAATAGGGAAACAAGTTGGCACAAGTTTTCGTGTCGATAAGAAATCCGGTGGTAATGTTGTTGCTCATTTAATACAATTTCACTTCGCTACTTTAGCCCTAATAATTTCATTAGCTTGCAAATAGGCATATTAACATTTTTCTGTCATTTTAAAATTTAAAATTTTCAAATATAAACTTTTTGGACCGATATCCTTGTGTCGGTTTGGGCCGATACACCGATTTGTTTTGTCCTTCCTCCCGCCTAGCCTCAAATTTTGCATATTTGTTTAATGCCAATACATCGAATATTTTTACTTTTTGTCCTTGCTCCCACACCTAGTTTAGTACTTTCGTATGTGTGTCTAATTTATTACAACTTTGCAAGATTTTGATGATCAAGATGATCTTGGATATCCTCCTACATGTCACAGCAAGTATGAGCACAAGTACAAACTTTCATAAACATGATTTACAAGATCATTCATTCAAGAACGCAAAAAATGATTTAAGACATAATATAAATATGTAAAGAAAATTAAACATAGAACAAAAGGATTTGCATTTCTGAAAAGGGGGTTTACAAAGCCTCACAATAAGGTGGACAAAAACTCAAAGGAGCACAAAAACATCTAAAACATTCAAAGGGCTAGGATTAACCCACTCCTATTTATACTATTCTTGGGCCACCTACCACCCTTGGATGAGTCTCTAAACTCTAGAGCACTCATCAAGGGCTATGATTAACCCACTTACACAGCCACATGCAGGAATAACCCAAAACCCGCACACATAGTGGGTTTTCTTGCAAGGTTTTCAAAGCGCACTAACTAGACCCGCTATCCTATCAACTAGATCGCGATCTGATGACCCTCCTTGATCTAAGCGGTATCTAGCTAGCATCATTTTCTTTTCTTGTCTTCTAAGCTTGCCCCGACTCTATTTTTGATCATCTTCTAGTGATCCTCGACCATCTGGACCTCCAGCGCACCTCGCCTAATCCCGATCATTTTCCGCCTCACCATAATCGATCGAGCACTGTCGTTCTGCAGCCATCAAAGACAAAGAAAAACCCATCATATAGTAATGTCTAAAAAGATATGCAATCATCATAAAATCATTAATTATATCATTTACGCTCAAAAGGTCCGGTGCTACCGTCCCCAGACCAGTAGCACCACCCCTAGTAGACTGGTGCTACCACCCCCAGATTGGTAGCACCGCTCCTATTGCAACAACTGAAAACACCCTCTCTGGAATTTTCACACTGGCCAATTAGGCCGATGCTCTTTCTCGCGGTAGTAACCGGATGACTTATAATCGAAGCACCGGATTGCATGAAATCCCCTAAAAACACCTCTCTGGTTTTCCACACCGCTCTGAGGGTCCGGTGCTACCGCTTGCCAGAGTAACCAAAAAAAAGCGATCAAAGCTCAAATTGCTTCAAATTGAAAATCCAATTCAAATCAAACTCAAACCAGAGTATACCAACCTCAAATTTAGCCAAAATATTGTAACAGCCCAGAAATTTAGGAACAGTAAAACATAGTATTTAAATTCAAATGTGAATATTTTTATTTTATTCATGATGCCTTGGATTTTATTTGGAGTTTATTGAATTCTTTTTGTGTTTTGAGTTGCAAGAAAATCAAATAAAGAATGCAAAGAAGAAAAGGCTAAGAAATAAAAAGTAAAAATTTGGAAAATTTAATCATGAAATCTTGAGCATGTAAATAAGCCATTCAAATTTTCAAATGAAACTCATGCCTAAGAAAATTGGAAAGAAAAATGGCAGAACAAATTTTATTTCCAAATAATGTATTGTCAGAAATTGTACAAAATATTGGAACAACAAATGGAGTTGAGAAAATTTCTATGAAAATATCATTACCATATCTGCACTCATAATAATATTTAAAATCAATTCTTCTCATTTTGGCTTTCTTGGATAAACTATGTATTTTTGACTATTTACTGATTGCAATCAACCTTTATTAGAAAATAATTCAAACAAAGATGAAATTCAAATTTTTTTATATATTTGGTTTGATGGCAATATGAGGATTTCTTTAAAATTGGTCATATTTAATTCTGAGTTTGTTTGCATAATTTTTACTATAGCATATATTTAGGCATTTTTTCAATTTCAAATTTATCCAGAGATCTTTTTCAAAATATTTTTGCATATTATGGAAGTACTTTATTTTAGATGAATTTAGAATCTTGTTTCATTCTATTTGGATAAAGAATGCAAAATATATTCACATTTGAAGTTGACTCGATTCTGTAATTAAGAGAAAAATTAAAAATACGCTTTCTGTAAGAGGAAACATTCTTCTGATGAACCGTTTTGTTTTACCACCCAGGTGATGAGTCGGTCCCCATCGGACAGAGAGGAAGCAAAGGAGGAGCCAGGGCTTACCGGTTGCAACTCGGTGAGGCTCAAGGCAATGAGGCGGGATGAGCTAAAGCTCGACGAAGCACACCTGCCGGTGTGTTTGATCGCAATTCGTGTTGGCTGGAACATCCTGCCACCATGAGCTCAGAGGTGGCTTCAATGGCGGCACGGCCAGAGAAAAGAAGAAATCGTTTCAATCCAAATCAGTGGATGATTGAGCATATAGGGGGTCAAAGGTAGGGCAGCAAACGAGCCGATCTCGAGCGAGCCTAACCCTCCAGGCTCAAGCTCGGTAAGGCTCGAACTGAGCTCGTGCAGAGCTCGAGTTGGGGTTCAAGCCTCAGCCCAGTTTCAAGCTCGGCTTGGTCCAAGCTCGAGTAGGCTCAAGCTTAGCTAAATTAAGCTTGATAAGCTCAAGTAAGCTCGAAAAAGCTCGGTTATTCTGGTAAGCTGGTAGGCTCGATAAGAAGCACGGTAAGCTCGGCTCGAGGAAGTTTAGTAACAAGCTTGAAAAAGCTCGGCTAGAGGAAGCTCTGTCCAGGCTCAAGTAGGCTCGCGAACTATTCGATTTTTTTACATCCCTAGTCACGGGGAATCCATTTTGCCACTTACCTTAGTTGGAGGTCAATTGATTCGAGCTACCACCGGTGACCTGATTTGAGGAAGAAGCTCCTTGATGGTGGTGGGTTTCCAGGCGAAATGTTCCAAAGATTTTTGAGGGGTTTCGATTGTTGAGGATTATTAATGGTGTACTTCAAAGCAATTTGGTTTTGGTTGGTTATTCCATCTCAATTTTGTTTTTGCCAAGCTTTGAATCTTCCTAGCAATGGCAACCAGGGGATGAGATTGAGGAGCTCTGGCCAGAGAGAATGAAGGAGAGGGGAAATGGGGCACAAGCAAGTGCGGACTCAGGGGTGCCTTTTATTGCCAATGAGGGACACAGATGAGCCTGCCTCGATCAAGAACTCGGCGGGAGAACCAGAGTGTTCTTGCACACTCACACGAGGGAGCGAGATAGCTGCAGAGCGAGGCAGGGCATGGCTCAATGAGATGCGAGAGGTGGCGGCGTGGTGGATTGGTATTGGCGAACGGCGCAAGTTGCGTAAGATGACGGCTATAGGGAGTGACGGACCAACAGGTAGGCGAGCTTTGCTTGGGCACCAGTGATCAGAAGAAGAAGATGGGCACTAAGTCTATCGGGTGGCCCTAACAAAGGGTTTGGTCCCTGTGCAAGTGAGATGCAATGCAAAATCAGGATTTTGCTAAGAACAGATCAAGGTTCAATGCACTGATTCAGATACTGTCTTGTTTGCAAATTTTGAAAAATTTTCTGTGTGACTTTTAGACAATTATATTCATCTTTGTAAAAATTCAGATGAACATATTCTATCTGAATTTATAAAATTCGAAAATGTACAATGCATAGATTTTAGTTTTTAGTTTTTAAATTTTTCTAGGAGTATATAACTTATCAACAATTTGTGACACTTTTTGTAAGAGTTCCTTTTAGCTGTAGGGTCTTTAGTAAAACTTTCAATTAGAAATCTTTTATATTTATTTTATAAAAATTCGACATTCGATTCTTGAATTTTTAGCTTTTCTTTAATAGAATTTTTAAATATAATAAACTTTTTTATTAATTTTTAATATTTTTACTATTGATGTATATCTCCATCTAGAGAATTATATAAAATTTTTAAGTCGAAAAATGTAATCTTGTTTTTATTAAATTCTACCTTTATCACATCATGTTGTTAGTCAAGGCTCATTGAATTCCTCTCTTGTCACATTTTATTACTTGATATGACTTTTTAAATTTATAATTGAGTTACTGGAGGTTCCCTGAGTTTAGATAAAATTTTTATTTATTTTAGTGCTATAATCTTTTACTCTTCTCTTTTATCTAAATTTTAAGTTTACATTAAAGGGATTTCTCCATTGAAGCAAAATCAATAAAATTCCAAAAAACCAATAACAATCCAGAGATTTCATGAAAAAATAGTAAATATAATTAAAGGATTAAGATTTAATTTCTCATTATATTTTGTGTTTTGTGATGAAGAGAAGAGTAAATTATTGCAATGAAAGATTTCTTAAGAACCAAAATTCAATATAATTTCTGATTAAATGGAAATTTCGAAGTTAGCTCATATTTTCAGATTTTTTTTATATGAAATTTTATTTTGCTGGTCATTCTTGCATTAAGGTTTGATTTCAAGATATCGAGATAAAAGGTATTATTTTAAACCATATTCCTAATTTCAATTCAAAATTTTTATTTAATTTTATTTTTAAATTTTCATTTTCATTTTTATTATTTTGAAATTTTTGAATGTTACAGTCACGCATAAGATTTTTTTTTTTTGTTAAGCAGTGTCCAGTCAACTATCACGTGCAAAAAAGCTGAGCATCTATCTCATTTTTTTAGGTCCTACCGTTGTACAAATCAGATAAAAAGACGAAAGTAAACAAGCGAGGAAGGCAGGCAAACTTACCGATCGATGCAATTTCATGTGTTTTGGACGCATGTCTTTAGAATTAAACATTGACAAAACTAGAGACGGTACATTGCTGAACTAGACATATACTACTTATACTAAACTCCATGAGTTACCGGCGAGGGAGCTCCCCACATGTCCTCCCTCCATAAAAATCCCTCAAAAATATGAAATCATGTTTAAATCCTTTCACCGGCTGAGGTAATTTTTTTTTGCTGATTTAATTGAGCTATCAACCAATGTTAGAAATTTTTGAAACTTTTTGATAAAAATCCTCAGAGCAACTCCACTGATTTAATTGAGATAATAAATTATGTTTGAAAATTTTGAAACTTTTTTATAAGGGTCTTAAGAGCATTCATAAGCTACCATTAAAAAATTGGATCATGATTAAACTTGTGCGATTTTTAGAAATTCTGAATGCATTTAAATTTTGCTGTTTTTGGTTTTCCAGAGCCATCAAACGAATTTGATTTTTCAAAATTTTTTAGAAGAGTTCTGAGAGTATACCTAAGCTACCATAAAATTTTCATATTATGATCAAACTTGTGCAATTTTTTTAAAAAAAATCTGACAATGATGCTAATGCATTTAAAGCAAATTCACTGATTTAATTAAGCTATTAAGTATGTTGGAGATTTTGAAACTTTTAAGTAGAGCTTTCAGAGTATGCCTAAGCTACCATAAAAATTTCAAAGCATGATTAAACTTGTGCGATTTTTAAAATTTTGATAACGCTGTTGATGCATTTAAATTTCACTGATTATTCAAAACTCACCCTCGGACGATGTTGTTGTGTAAATGCGCGGCGTGATGCCGCACTTACGGATCTAGTGTACATATATAGAAGAAGAGGTCCGAAGATTCTCTACGTAAGCATCACAAACTTGTGCAATACGTTTACAACATGTGGCTCGTACCCAACGATTTAAAAACCGGATATAGATAAAATATTGGACCCTCCTGATACCGATCACCACGGGTCCACGGCTACTGGTTTTAAATCGGCCAAATTTAATCAAACAAAAATTTAAATGTTTAATCAACTATCGGCCGGAATTGACCGGCTACCGAGGAATAGGGAAACAAGTTGGCACAAGTTTTCGTGTCGATAAGAAATCCGGTGGTAATGTTGTTGCTCATTTAATACAATTTCACTTCGCTACTTTAGCCCTAATAATTTCATTAGCTTGCAAATAGGCATATTAACATTTTTCTGTCATTTTAAAATTTAAAATTTTCAAATATAAACTTTTGGACCGATATCCTTGTGTCGGTTTGGGCCGATACACCGATTTGTTTTGTCCTTCCTCCCGCCTAGCCTCAAATTTTGCATATTTGTTTAATGCCAATACATCGAATATTTTTACTTTTTGTCCTTGCTCCCACACCTAGTTTAGTACTTTCGTATGTGTGTCTAATTTATTACAACTTTGCAAGATTTTGATGATCAAGATGATCTTGGATATCCTCCTACATGTCACAGCAAGTATGAGCACAAGTACAAACTTTCATAAACATGATTTACAAGATCATTCATTCAAGAACATAAAAAATGATTTAAGACATAATATAAATATGTAAAGAAAATTAAACATAGAACAAAAGGATTTGCATTTCTGAAAAGGGGGTTTACAAAGCCTCACAATAAGGTGGACAAAAACTCAAAGGAGCACAAAAACATCTAAAACATTCAAAGGGCTAGGATTAACCCACTCCTATTTATACTATTCTTGGGCCACCTACCACCCTTGGATGAGTCTCTAAACTCTAGAGCACTCATCAAGGGCTATGATTAACCCACTTACACAGCCACGCAAGGAATAACCCAAAACCCGCACACATAGTGGGTTTTCTTGCAAGGTTTTCAAAGCGCACTAACTAGACCCGCTATCCTATCAACTAGATCGCGATCTGATGACCCTCCTTGATCTAAGCGGTATCTAGCTAGCATCATTTTCTTTTCTTGTCTTCTAAGCTTGCCCCGACTCTATTTTTGATCATCTTCTAGTGATCCTCGACCATCTGGACCTCCAGCGCACCTCGCCTAATCCCGATCATTTTCCGCCTCACCATAATCGATCGAGCACCGCTTTACTGCGACCATCAAAGACAAAAAGAAAAACCCATCATATAGTAATGTCTAAAAAGATATGCAATCATCATAAAATCATTAATTATATCATTTACGCTCAAAGGTCCGGTGCTACCGCCCCCAGACCAGTAGCACCACCCCTAGTAGACTGGTGCTACCACCCCAGATTGGTAGCACCGCCCTATTGCAACAACCTAAAACACCTCTCTGGAATTTTCACCTTTGGCCAATTAGGCCGATGCTCTGCCTCGCGTTGTAAAGCACGTGATGACTTATAACTAAGCACGGATTGCATGAAATCCCCCTAAAAACACCTCTCTGGTTTTTCCACACCGCTCTGGGGTCCGGTGCTACCGCTCGGCCGGTAGCACCGAAAAAAGGCAGTCAAAGCTCAAATTGCTTCAAATTGAAAATCCAATTCAAATCAAACTCAAACCAGAGTATACCAACCTCAAATTTAGCCAAAATATTGTAACAGCCCAGAAATTTAGGAACAGTAAAACATAGTATTTAAATTCAAATGTGAATATTTTTATTTTATTCATGATGCCTTGGATTTTATTTGGAGTTTATTGAATTCTTTTTGTGTTTTGAGTTGCAAGAAAATCAAATAAAGAATGCAAAGAAGAAAAGGCTAAGAAATAAAAAGTAAAAATTTGGAAAATTTAATCATGAAATCTTGAGCATGTAAATAAGCCATTCAAATTTTCAAATGAAACTCATGCCTAAGAAAATTGGAAAGAAAAATGGCAGAACAAATTTTATTTCCAAATAATGTATTGTCAGAAATTGTACAAAATATTGGAACAACAAATGGAGTTGAGAAAATTTCTATGAAAATATCATTACCATATCTGCACTCAGTAAAAATATAATAAAATAATAAGCTGGTTTGAGATTTAATAAAATTTGAAAACAGAAAACTTAGAAAAATGGAAATTTCAATGTCAGAATTTTAATTAAATAATGGCTCGAGTAATTGAGCTGAAAATTTTACATAAGTATCCATAGACAAAATTCAATTTAAAAACAAAAATTTAAAAATAATGGACTTCATTTGGTCCCAAATAAAAATCGAAGACAGAGGCTAGGAAATCAAACAGTCACTATTGAAAGAATTTTTATAAAATTTCAGTAACTTGGATAAGCCTCAAATTTTTACCTTGGGATAAATACTGTTTGGAGAACACGGTCAAAAAGTTTCACCATTTTCTGTATTCATTTGACCACCACCAAAATCGGAGAGAGAGGGAGAAATTGACCTCCAACTACCCTGTTCATTCGGTGCATCACTGACCTGTGGGCCGAATCCTTCCCGTTCCATTCTGTTGGCGCATAGCTGTGGTGTCTTCAGCGGCTGGCAGTGGCCCCAGGCCCCACCTGCCAGAGTCTTCTTCCCCAATTGCCGTTCGAACTAAGCGGTGCATCGCAGGGGAATTCTCCCGAAGCGTAGAACGCGGCCAACTTGATTCAGTGAACCCTAGTGCCGATTGGTCGTCCCTTTGCGTCATATTCACCTGCTCGTTGCACGGCTCAGCCACGAGTTGCAAGCACCGAGCTTCGCCATTACTTACTTCCGCCTGCTCCCGTCCTGCCGAGCCAAAGCATGGCGATTGCCAACGCGCGTCCCAGCTCAAACAGCGTCGCCAAGCTCACTACAAAACCATTCCACAGCCACACTAGTATCCTTTCCCCTTTCCTTTCGCCAGAGGGCTCCCAGTTCCTTTCTTCTTCATCGCCCTTACTCGCAGGGAGCCAGGGAAAGGGGGAAAATCGTCAATCAAGCCGAGCACTGGGTAATCCTTGGAATCGAATCAATCCCGAGCTTCGCCGTGTATCCCAGAGTTCTAACTGAGCTGCAATTTGAATCCTCTTGCCTGTAGTTGCCAAGTTCCGCCGGTCATCTTCCCCATCTCAGGCGCACCGTGGGCAGGCCATTCGGCTTCGTCTCCGGCGCCGTTCTCAGGTAAAACCGAACCTCCTCTACTCATCGATGCTCACCCAACCTCGCCGAACCAATGGACCGCGGAGTTGAGCTCTCGCCGAGGTCTGGCGGCCGCCGCAGGCGCGTGTGGGCAACCATGCTCCCGCCGTCCCGGGCAGAATGAGTACCACCGAGACTCCCCACACTGCCGATGGTGTAGGTGCCATCCATTCCGGCGCTCCGGCCACCATTCGCCGGCGGCGAGCGCAAAACCGAGTCCTCTGTTTCACTCACTGACACTCGGGTCCCAGTAGCAGTGGCCGAATCGGCTTTAGCCAAAAAGGGAAGGCGTATTCTCCAGAGGGAAAGCGTCATTTCTGATTTTGGAAAGTTCTGAATTTTAGGGATTTTCATACCCAAATAGATTAAAGTATTGAATATCTTTTAATCTAGAAGTCCAATTTAGATGAAATAAATTTGTAAATTCATGTAAAATCCAGTAGAATTAGAATATGCAAAAATATTTTTAGTTTAGTCACTGTATGATTTTAAATAAATGAAATACAGGAAGGAAGTTTTATGCCATAAGTAATTAGTGATTTTTACCTTAGGCAAAATAAAGAATAATGAATTTATATGGAATCTTGATGCTGTCAATAGCTCAAAAATGTAAAATAATGATGTTCAAGTTAAGTTGCTCCATTAGTATAATGAATCTTTAAATGAACATATTATATATATATATATACATACATATAAAGATTAAAGTAAATAAGGGCTTTAGTAAAATAGTAATGTTATATGATCAGAAGTTATAAAATGCAACTTGAGTTAAATCTGTGTAGGCATTAAAACTTAGATGAAAACTTTAGTTATTCATGTATGCCCCTATATGCATGCTCACACATATGCTATATATATATATATATATATATATATATATATATATATATATATATATATATATATATATATATATATATATATATATATATATATATATATATATATATGAAAGTTCATATATATATATATAGCAATGGGAGATGCTCTTTAAGTAATTAAACTCTTAATAAAATGTTGCTTTGAATCTGAATCTATTAACAAGGGGTAAGAATCTGATTAGGCCTGAATTGATTAAATCATTATAATTTAATCTATTTTAGCATCTTGAATTCGAAGAATATCAAGAAAAGAATTCACAATTTTAGCATCTTGAATTCGTTCAATAAAGAAAATAAATTCATTTAAGCAACTCTGTTCTGTGTGTTAAGTTTATTTATTCTTGCTATCAATTTTCTTTTTGCCCTTTTTAATTGCTAAATTGTTGCTTTTCTGCCTTGTCTTGCGACGTGTAGACGTTGACGAGCCCGTCGAGGAGGAAGATCCTGAAGCTGATCCTGAGTTTGAGATTGACAGTGCAGAGCAAGGCAAGCAATCCCTTGATCATGTTGATCCCAATAATTCACTTACAATATGTTGTTTTTGCAACTATATTATGCATACGAGTAATTCTCCGTAAAACAGCTATGTTGGGTAGAACAGCTAGTTATCCCTGTGTATTATGGTTTTCCTTTAATCAGTATGACATGAGAACCTTGTAACCATATGTATGGGTTAGACATAAGCTAATGTCACTGTGGTTATAACCGTTAGATATAATATCGGCTTAGCCATGCTTAACGCTAAAATAATTCAGTTTCGAACTGTTTATTCAATCAACTGCCATTTGAAAAGGTTGCTATTAGTTTACTAAAAACTCCAACTAAAACTATGATTTGGATGTGGGCGACTATTGGCACTAGCCGGTAGTGCAAAAAGGAACTGCACGTAGTGTAGGGTGAAGTGTCGCCCACGTCGCTTTAAGGACCGAGCAATGGGACGCTATTGATCCAAGAATTCCGTACAACCACGAGGTCCGGTATGGGACGGCCATAGCTTATTAAGTTGTTTAGACATGGCTTTGCTCATTGGTAGGCGGGAGCTAGCGGAAGCATTCCAGTTCGGTTTGCTTGTGAGGGGCTTCCACACAGTTCGTGTGGGTAATTACTGGCGCTTGCAGGCAACGGTGTACGCTCGCCGTGTCCGTAAACATTGTGTTGGTGTCTTCGAAGTGGATCCACGGCTTGGGTGTGTGTTTCTGGTTCTACGGCGGGGGTTAACGTCCCGGGCTGGATCAAAGTCATGTTTAAATAATGTAACGGCTATGTATGATCGCCTTGCCGGCACACCAAAGGAAGTGTGTCGTATGGCCTAGCAAAAAGGGTGGATCATTCCTTGTGGGTAAAGTTGTACACCTTTGCAGAGCATAAATCTAATTAATTAGCCGCGCCCGCGGTCAAAGGCACTTGGTGAAGTCATTCCAATGTTAGACTTTGTTAATTTCTGAAAACTGAAGTTTCGGTTTGAAACTGGTTTTAGCAACTGTTTTATGTCCAAAGGAATCGACATGTATGGCTGTCAGTCGGGTAGACTGGTTGTGTAACTGTATTTACTTTCTGTAAATCACTTATTCTTTCGCAATTGTTTTTAAATGTGAATTGCAATCTAATACTAGTTTATGCTTTACTGTTTTAGCAACTGCAAAATAACTAGAGCCTGTCCTTGTTTAAGCCTGCATGACTATTTAATTGCATTTGTTATCAAGTCTTGCTGAGTACCAATGTACTCAATTCTTGCTTTACCTGCTGTCTCAGAAGATGAAGATGCAGCTTTGCCAGATGACGTGTTTTTCCAGTCAGGGCGTGGGAGTTTAGATGACGACTTTCTCTTCTAGGTGTTTCCCCAGCCTGATGCCTGCGGGTTGTTAGGGGCAATCCACTGGGTTTTGGTTTTTCCGCTGCAGTGTTGTTGCTACTTCTATATTCCTAAGTGTTGTAAAAATTTGTTCTGTATAATTATTCAGGTGCAGGTTATAAATACCCTGTTTGGTTGTGATATTATTGTTGTAAACATGTGTGTGCTAGCTACTGATCCAGGGACTAGTACTGTATACACATGGAGGTTCCTGTTCAGCAGAACGGAGTCTCACAAATACTTATCGCACATAGGTAGAACTCCACATGACCCTTCAGATCAAATCTCAGGAATTCTACAATAAACCTACTACTTAATTAACAAGAGTACAGTTAGTGTGACAGCAGCTCTAGCCTTTAGCTAGCTAGTCGAATAATGATTTCACCCCTGCTAATAGGCACTGGCCGGTTGGCAGGTTTAATCAATTTGAACAAGTTTGACGCACACGCAAGAACAATGCAAATCTCTTACTCCTGCCAGAACTTGGACTGTGGTTAATCTAGTGATACGGGGTTTGCCGATCATCTTTATGACGTAGGATTTTAATATTTGTGTACTCTCTTGATTACTATTAGTTGATCTTTTGTTGTCAGATGTAATGGGCTTGTAACTCTTCGATTCGTTAAAATCACATATGTTGAATTTCGCGGATACCGAGTGAAGTATATTGATATCCCAATTTCCAGTGAAAAGGTATAACGATCTTAAGAAGAAATCGTCTAATTCCCCTTCTCTATACATATACAATGAGGAAAAACAAACGAAGAACATTTAATAGATACAAATACTGTCTTATTAATCTTGTGTCATGTAAATACAAAGATGAGTACATAATATATAGAGCCGCGCTCCTTTCTTAGTTAAGATACTGATTTTATCTCATACACGCACGGCATCAAGTTCCTGACTGTTCGGACTCAAGGTAGGAAAACAAAAGATACAAATAATATCCCTAATATAAATATAAGTACTACTAATCGTGGGGAGTACGGTCATTCTCACACAAACTCGACATGTGGCGTCTTTTTCCTTGTAGATTCTACAATGATGTGACATAACCTCATATATTTAATAGCCCTCGCGTTTCACAGGGTCAGTTGGTTAGCACGTTGGCTTACCAGCAGTTGGTCTTTGGTTCAAATCCCGGCTAGCGCAAGGCGCTATAGCAAATTTAGTAGAAGCTATAGTACTAGTGCTACAGTTTTTTCCTGACAAAATAGAAAAGAGCTTTGCTAATTTCATTGAACTATTAAATCATCTTATAAATTTTTGAAACTTTTTTAGAAAGGTTAAATTTTTGAAAAATTTTAGAAAGGTTCTCTAAGTATGCCTAAGCTACCATAAAAATTTTGGATCATGATTAAATTTGTGTGATTTTTAAAAATGTTGGCAATGCTACTAACACATTTAAAGCAATTTCGTTGATTTGGTTGAGCTGCTAAATTTGCGAGTTCCTGGAAATTTTTGTGGAGGGTCCTCAAAACATGCCTACGCTACCATACAAATTTCAAATTGTGATTAAGCTTTTGAGATTTTTATAAATTCTGACAATGCTACTAACGCACTTCAAATAGCTTTACTGGTTTAATTGTGCTATTAGATTTGTAAATTCTTTAAAATTTGTTAGAAGGGTCGTGAGAGCATGCCTGAGCTACCATAGGAAAAAAAAGATTGTGGCCAAGCTTTTACGATTTTTAGAAATTATAACAATTTGGTTCCATTCCCTCCTCTATGTTCCTGAAGAAGATTTCTTTTCTTTGTTAGAATATTTGTGTGTCGATGATTTCTTTCGCCCGCAGCAACGTGTGGGCCAGTTGAGCATCTAATTTCAAAGACAAGTGGAGTGACTGATCCCACGTGATCTCCTCACCTCAATTAATGATTGTTTGGTTTCAAAAAAAAAATCTAATGATGGTCTGCAATAGGGTTAACAAAACCGAATCAAGGTTGAAAATCAAAAATCCAAAAGCACCGATTTATCACAAAAAATTGAACCAAAATTGCCAAAAATAGAAGGGTTTCAAAATCAAAACGGTTTGAAAAAATAAAAAAATTGTTGATTTTCTCGAAAATCAGTCGATTATCATCGAAAATCAATTGATTTTCCATGAAAATCAACTAGCGAATTGAACTTTTCTTGCGGCTAATTTTTCAGAAATTTTTGTCCAGTTTGCGTGACATAAATTTTTCTAATTTTTTTGAATTTTTTAAATTTGTGGTTTACCGATTAGTTTAGGATTCCAAACCGGTTCGATATGGTCAATATTCACAACTTTCATTGATTTTGTTAACCCTGGTCTACTTAGTTATTAGGCTACAGAATGAGCTACGAATAAATCGAACTCCTTCTCCACTGCTGAAAACTTTTTTACTGGAACCTGGAGTACATATCGTTCTAGACATACGTGCAGTTAAACTTTTGAAACTTTAAGTATTGACATTTTTTAAATATTTAAATTAGAGACACAAAAATTATATGTATTGATTTGTCTCAAAAAATAATTCTATTATATTTTAATTTTATTATGTTTTATAAATATATTACAATAGAAATTAGTGATCAAAATTGTATTTTAAAAACCATATCAATATCCAAAACAATGTGCATTTATCACAGATCGAGCAACACAAATATACAACTCTCTTTGCTTACCGTTGGACTGCCTCAATGTATGTGCCTGCTCCCATGTGGAATACTATTCGACTAAAAGATAAATGTGATTTTCACACATAAAATATTATCTCTCATCTTCTAAGACAATTAAGTAAGGGGACATATCCAGTGCAATCATGACTTTGATGCAATCACCGTGCAATCCTACTAAAAAAAGTTTAAAAAAATTCTGAAAAAAAATATGGATGTACATCTCATCTTACCCCATCTACATATAAAATTTCATGATCAAATTCTTCCTATGCTAGAAGTTACAAAAAAGACAAATTTGGGGTGCATTTGAACTATTCAAGTTTGTCAGAAATTTGTCTTTTTTATTACTCTTAACATAGGATGAATTTGATCATAAAATTTTATATGTAGATGGGGTAAGATGAGATGTACATCCATGATTTTTTTCAGAATTTTTTGAAACTTTTTTTAGTAGGATTGCACGGTGATTACACCAAAATCATGATTGCACTGGATATGTCCCCCGGTATCTAAATCATTTTCACTTATATCTATTTTAATTTTATTATAATCTTAATCATTGTGTAAAATTAAAATATGCCTTATTTCTGAACAAGTACTACTCGACTAATAGACGTTCAACTGTGTTCTTTGAAGCGGCCGGCGTGGCATACACCACATATGAACAGATTCACCTGTTCAAATGTTCTGCTCCCGTGCAAATCTGTAGCGACCCCCATTTTTACATAAAATACAAAAATGAAAATCTTATGTGCACACAGTACTAGTCCCTGGATCAGTAGCTAGTACGCACATTTACAACAATTGATATCACATCCATACTCATTATTACAAATAATAAGGGTAATATACACAATAAAGTTTTACAATTCAGAGAAATGCGGCGGAAAGAATTAGAGTCTTGTAGTATGCCCATCCAACCCTCAGGCAACTAACAAGGTATAATCCCTAGAAAAACTCGTTAGCTTTCCCGAATCCTGCGTCAATTATGTTTCATCGAGCTAACCTGATCCTTCACCTAAAAACCACGAATAAGCAAGGGTGAGTACTTTTGAATAGCAATTAGCTTTCTTGACTTTGCGAAGACTTTTGCAAAACCTACAATATATGCAGGCCATTTCAAAGGAAAGGCTTCTACGGTTAATTTGCATAAAGCCAATTTAAATTGTAAAACAAGTAGTAATTGCAAAACAGAATTTAAGTAAAAGCAATTTGATGATATGAAAATAATAAGTAAAGCATAAGTAATAACTCACAGTCCTCCACGACGTGAGCATTGAGTCGTCCATTGCCAACACATGGCTCAAATCTGAGACAAATACTTTCCAACAAATATGTCCAATCCAATCCATTTTGAAAATATCAAACTGCTAACTATGTGATGACTTTACCAAGTGCCCATGACCGCGGGCGCGGTTAATCGATTAGTTTTTACTCTGCAGAGTGGTACAGCTTTACCCACAAGAAATGATCATCTCTTTGTGCAGCGCTATTAGCACATTCCTTTGGTGTGCCGCAGAGAGATCAAAACATAACCGTTACATTACTTAATCCTAACTTTGCACCAGCTCAGTAATGTTATCCCTTACTATGATGGCAGGAACACACACCCAAGACATGACAGTAAACCCCGTCATTCACAGCACAACACAGGCAGTAAACCCCGCCATTCACACCGTAGGCAGTAAACCCCGCCTACACACATTCCTCCTTATAGCAAGGCATACATCACTGTCTCCAGCCTACCAATGTGCAAAGCTAGTTTTAAGGAACTTAATAGGTTAAGGCTGTCCCATACCAGCACTTGTGGTTGTACGGTTATCTTGGTCTGAAAACAACCCATAGTTCGGTCCTTAATCCGACACGGGCAATAGTCTCCCCTTACACTACGTGCAAATCCATGCACCTTCGGCTATTGCCAATAATTGCCCGCATCAAAATAATAGTTTTATTTTCATTTTTAACCAAAATACCAATAACCATAATCATGTCTCATTATTTCCAAGTTTCATCTAAACAATGATTCCAACTGATTTATCCCAAGTCTAAAGCATGGCTAAGCATGATTATTAACCATCGCATATACCCAAATTGACATCAGATATTGTCTAACCATAATTCTAGGGTTATCAAGGTTCACATGTCAATACTAAGGGAATTTCATAAGACATCAGGTATATCTACCAGTACCCACAAAGTAGCAGAGTTTAATGAATATACACATGCAATAAAAACATTTAATGAAAACATTTATAAAACTGGGATCAACATGATCAAAGGGGGTGCTTGCCTTGCTTAATCACTGCTTACGACGAAGTCGAGGTTGCGACTGATGAAGGCGATGACGGAATCTACAACATCGGGTTCTACTCGTCGATCAAAGGAAATATAGCAAATAATAAACTTCAATAAAGGCAAAAAGAAAATAGATGGCAAGAACGAATAAAACTTTACACAAGAATCATTGATTGTCCTTTATGAATTTATTAATTTTATTTTATGAATTCAAGATGCAAAAATTATTTAAGATTAAATAGATATGATCATTTCAGGCTTAGGGTGAATTCTTACCTTTAATTAGGATTTAGATTCAAAGCAACATTTAATTAATATTCTAGTTATAAAAGGCTAACCTATTGATTTAGGCTACTAGTATTATTTACATGATATTTGAGAAGGTTCTGGTGATACAAACTTTATAATTACTGATTTATCATTTATACTCAAAGTTCATTCATTCATATTACGCGCTTTATGTAATGTGAATACTTAGGGTTATTAAGCTAATAGAATTAATATGCAAATCACGGTGAAATGAGATTATCTTTTCATAGCTGGGTAGTCTATGCTTTGGAGAGTGCTATAGGGCTAATTTCATATGGTTTAGGATTTAGTCAAGATATTATATTCATCGCTGAAATAGTTTAAGTGGCATTGTAAAGTTTACGTTATACGGAATCGGCAAGAATTATGAAGCGTGAGATTAACACTTAAGGTTTTTGAGCTAATAAGATTAATATGTAAACCTTGATGCAATAAGATTCTTTCTAAAGAATATGGTAGTATGAACTTTGTAGAGTATTTCTAAACTTGTTTTATAAGTTTTAGCATTTAGACAGGTTATTTTATCTATAGTTAAAATAGTCTAAATGATCATATGGGTAACCTTAAATCGGCTAAGACTCAAACTTAATTTCCAACTACACTATATATGATTCTTGATTCATTTTTCAGGTGTTAGCAGGAAATAATCCTAGAAATGTTTTAAAGTTGGTTTGCCATTATTTTAACTTTAATTGCAATAGATTACCTATTTACTTATTGTTATAATTTACATTTCCTTTCATTAAAAGAATGCAAATTAAATATTATTTTAAATATTTTTATATACATGGATCCTTAATGATTTCAGGAATTAATACAAATCGTTTCCTCATTTTATGAGCTTTTGTGTTTTTATTTTTATTAGTGGCCATATGAAGTTTTACAAGTGATTATAAACAAATAATTTAAATTGAGTTCAACATTTAAATATTTTTGTATATTTGAGTTTATTATGATCCCAGAGTCACATAAAATTTATTTAATGATTTTAGGGATTATATTTTACATATGCTAATAATGTCCAAAAGGGTTATAATCAAAGTTTAATTCAAATAATTATTCTATAGTTCAAAAATTAAATATTTTTGTATATTTAGATTCTTTATGCTTTTATATGAATATAAAAATTTATTTCATTGAAATTGGATTAATAACATGAAAGATATTCATGATTGAATGTCACTCGGTTTGGAAAATTGGAAATGCGCTTTGTATCAGAGGAAGCGGCTTTTACCGAATACACTGGAGGTTCTCACACCAACCGATGAGAGGGGCCAGCATGTAGAGACAGAGAGCGGGCTTTGCTTTTGGGACTCGCCGTCGACAGAGCACGACCGGAACGGCGGGATGGGTACCACGATGAGCATCAGGGCATCGATGCGCATCCGAGGGTGGTATTGGTTTGACCGGAGATGGCCGGAGATGGCGCGCCACCAGAGCTATGCGGTGGCGCCCATGGCGGGTCGACGGTGAAGCAGATTCAACCAGTCTCTTCACAAATTTGCGCCAAGGCGAGTATCGTGAGCTATCGGGAACTTGATTTTGGGTTTTATTTGAAGAACTTACATGCGGGATGAGCTAACACCGTCTTGCAGCCCATGGAGGAATGAAGGGCTCGGGCGGCGGCTCACCGGAGAAGATGAACTCGAATTGGCGATGGGGATGGACTCTAGAGGTCGCAAGGAAGCTCTAGTCTTGATAGTTCGGCTTGATTCGGAGCGTAGGGTTGCGATGATGATTCTCCCCATTTCGGGTTCTTGCCGCTTTGGAGAAGAAAAGAGGATTGGTTGGTGCAGGAGGTTGGTTCATGGGTGAGTAGAGGTTGCTCTAGTTGGCTAAGAGTATACGCATTGGTTTTTATAGAGGGTAAAGGCGGTTTGGTGAAGGGATTGGCCGACGCAAAAAGGATTAGCTCGGCGAGATGGTGCGCGAGAATTCCCTATCGCGCAGAGGTCCTTAGCGTAAACGACCGCCGTGGCAAGGTTTTGGCAAGGCACGCGGGCAAGGGCCTTTGCATTTGTCTGCCGATTGCGTGCGTGGCGAAGAAAATCGCTGATCGATATTTTGCCATGACAAACTTTTGGCGGCGCGCGATTGCAGTTGAGATGATCACGCAAGGATTTTCATTGTTCCTCTGGTCGCAAAGAACTGTGGTGCCGCGGCGAGGATGGCAACATGGACGGAGTCCGTGGCTGAAGATTGCCTTGAGTGAGATAAGAATGGAGGTGGCGGCTTTCTCTGCGCATGACGAGAGGAATCGAGATAAGGAACGAAGGAAGAAGATAACACTCAGTAGATCGGCGGTGGCGTGTGGGGTCATATGGCGGGCGGTGTGGCGAAATGTTGATGGAGCCAGCTCACAAATCGGGCCCACTTGTAAGCCACACTAATAGGATAACTCGAAATATATACTACTA
Organism: Guadua angustifolia; assembly: GCA_036346375.1. Classification (NCBI taxonomy): domain Eukaryota; kingdom Viridiplantae; phylum Streptophyta; class Magnoliopsida; order Poales; family Poaceae; genus Guadua; species Guadua angustifolia. The sequence goes on along the minus strand of CM070510.1, from coordinate 7,990,651 downwards.
CGAGCGGCACATCGAATCGGTTCTTTTTAGCATTAGAATCGGTTCTAGTGGCGTCTGATGTCTTTAGATAGTGATGAGGTGGAGCTATCGAATCGGTTTTCACCGATTGTGATAAAGCGTCATCGAGATCGGTTCTTTAAGGAAGTGATTGTGATGACCCCTCATCGAATCGGTTCTTTAAGGAAAGTGATTACGATGACCCCTCATCGAATCGGTTCCACAAAAGAACCGATTACGATGAGGTGTCATCGAAATCACTTTTCTTAAACCGATTCGATAGTCATCGAATCACTTCCCTTAAAAACCGATTCGATGACCCATTGGGTGTGCCATTTTGCAAATTCTCCAAAAAAGCACAAATTAAAATAGTATGCACAATGTATATCATCACATTACTTGTCTGAACACAGGATGCATATATCACATTCACGGAAACGAAGCGCTTTAATTACAACACATATATATCATAGTCGTTCACAATATACAACACAAACATGCTTGATAATCGAGTACATGGACTTCCTCGATACATATCACATTGACATATATTATTAATATTGTTTACATATGGACTAGTAGGATGCTTTAGGATCTCTAAACACTTTATCCTCGATATAACTTCTAACGATTACCAATTGGCATAAGTGGTCTCGTAAATTGTTGAGTGCTTTCTTTGTCTAAACTCTTACGGGGATATTGATCTTACGCAAAAGCGAAATGATCAGTATTAATTTCAGTTTCAAAATTTCTATGTAAAAGGCTAAGTATATTATTATGCACGTACATATACCTTAGGGAAAAGTTGTGAGTTGCCGACCACGATGAGCATGTCTTGCATGACATAGAAGCATAATGGTCACCGCTGCCTGTTGATGGCACTTGTGAAGAGAAAAAAGAAATTCAGCCCACGAAGATTAGATGTCAAAAATTAATCATATATATGCTAGGCACTTGTACCTTAAATCGCTTATCTTGCAATGTCTTGCCCTTTTTTGTCGTCGTGCGGCCCTCCTTCATCGACATAATCGAGAAACCCTACATACATTGGAGAGCACCATTGAGTCAAAAAAATAAGCGTAGTTAAATTCCTCGGATGTGTTAGGTTACAATAATGTGCTTATACGCAAGGAGGCTTGATCGCGTATGCCATCGGTCTCTTCTCGTAGAGTTAAATGTGTAGATGTGTTTTCACTCGGAGCGAGGGCGAGTAGAACCAATGGTTGCTTATTAAATAAATGTAGTGCAAGGAAATAAGTTCACATACGGTTTTAAGTGCGTACAAGTAATTGAATCGAAAAGTACTACTTACTCCTCGTGAGTGCGGCAATACAATGAAGTCCTTATTCGACTCGGCATGCAATACCCCTTGATGTAGCTAACAACGAACACGGTTGAAGCCTAGCCATGATCGCGTGAACACAAGCTCGGGTCGACAAACCCAACCGTGTAGATGCGTCACGGCTCGTTGTTTCATTATCACGCAACTTCGTGTTGAATGTGAGAAAACATAATGCAAAATCCTATAAAAGTCATGAGCGCAAGCTATATGGTGTGATACTCACAGCGTCCATGATCGTAAAGTAGAAATATCAACGGCTTTCATTTGGTACACATGGAATAGATCCTCAAAACTGACGGGGAATGTTCCATTCTCGTCACGGTGAAAATGTACCATTTTATACTTCACGTTGAAGTCGACTCAACGCTCTTCCCCCTTCACCTTATCAAGGTACCATCCATTCAGTTCGTGCGATGCAATCAGGGGCTTTCCATGCTCGTAGGCCTTATAATCATCTGAGGTGCATGTGGCTGTCTTGACTTTTCTTTTGGGCGAAGGAGTCTCAGAGATCGGGCGATGGGCTTTTCAGTACCTTAAGAGGCGTTGTGGCCTCTGTCGGCTTTGCCCTCTTGGCGAAAGGAGTCTCGGAGGCCTCCTATGGTTCTCTGGTGTCGTGTTTGTCCTTTTACACGTCGGTCTGCGCTCTGTGTCATCACTGCGGTTGGAGGCAAGTGGGAGGCGGGAGGCGGGGAGGCGGGGCTTGGCCAGGAGGCGGGAGGCGGGAGGCGGGAGGCGAGCCTGGGAGGCGGGAGGCGGGAGGCGGAGGCAGGCGTGAGGCAGCCTTGAGCGGGAGGCGGCCTTGAGGCGAGGGAGCAGGAGTAGGCACGGCGAGGCGGGGCGGAGGCGGGAGGCGGGGAGTAGGAGCGGGAGGCGGCAGCGCAGGAGGCGAGGCGGGAGGCGGAGGCGGCGTGGGAGGCGGGAGGCGGGAGGCGAGGCAGGAGCGGGAGGCGGCGCGGGAGGCGGGAGGAACCTCTGAAGCAGCATATATTTAACTTCTGCTGATAGTACTAGAATGGTAGAGAGGCGTGGAGGGACTTTTACCTTGACCAAGTCTGACACCCGTCGTGGACCACTTGATGAGCGACATGCGTGCTTGCGAGTGGTGATATCTTCGTTGGGGAAATCGAGCACATGTGATAAGAAGTCTTCGTGGGCGTAGTCCACTGCACCCTCATGTAGCCCTTCCCCAGGTGACCATGCACAATGTCGGTCTTGTTGCATGGAAATGCAACCCCACGTGCAGCCTCGGCGGAAATCCATCCTCCGTCGGGATGGTGGTACACGCCTTCGCAGCACCTGCAAGAAGTGTACAACGAGGAAAAACATTGCGGGAGTTACACTCGTAGCTTTAACTCGGGAAAAATTAATTATTACCTTGGTGGGGACCGGTCTTATCATTTTTGGAACCGCATTTGCTAGGTCGAGAACACGAGCTTCTCTATGAGAGTCGAGGGCATCGGCTCGACTCACGGGAAATCATCGCCATCATCTCGGCCCTCGGCGATTCTCACGTGCCATCATCTCCCTCTTATCTCCTCCTCACGTGCCATCATCTCCCCTCATCTCCTCCTTAATCTCCTCCCTCGGTTTGCTCCTTAGTGTGTCCTTGAGGCGCTCCTTGCGTGCCTCCCATGACCTTGATCTGGCACTCGCGTCGTTATCTTGAAAGTAGGACTTCTTCGTGTGTCCGCCCCTCGGCAAGCACCCGCCTTATGGTCGGACTTCCGATCTCGAGGCGACGGGATGTCCTTCGACCATTAGCTCGGGAAGGTCCCTGTTCTTTTATTTGGCTTACCTCTTCTGTAATAGCGAGTCTGAATTAGATTTGAAATACAACAAGTTGGGTCAATTGTATTGTACTAAGTTAGATGTCTTCGATGGTAGAGGCGACTTGGCGGTAGCGGGGTTTGCAACTACAAGCTTTGCCGTCGAGTTTTCTTTGTCTCGCTAATACCCGATTCGTGCCGCTCCTCGGATATGTGGGAGTAAGGCATCACCGTCCGGAGTGAGCGCACTCCTCGGCTAGTTCGCCCACTCTGCCTTCTTCCCTCATAGCACTTTGTCTGAGGTGGTGCGGGTGCGTGTTATGCCTCTGGACAGCGGTGTTCCTCTCTCGGTTGCTCTGCCTCGGGCGTACCCTTCATCCTCGTGAACTCCGCCCAAACATCGGGGTCACAAATGGATACCTCTCGAATGGTGTCTGGCCTTTCAAAGACGCACTCGGCTGTGCATAAGGCCTTGAAGTGCCTCAAGGCCACACCCATCCTCTTCAAAGCGTACCATCTCGCGTTGGGTTCATCTTCCTCTGTATAATCCATTTACCCTTAACCTCATCCCACATCGATTTTTACGCTTTCACGACTTCTTTCTCCAATCTTTAATCGTTATGGGCACTCTCTCCCTCACCAGTTGGCCAAGGAATGACCGTGTCGCGCCCACGTGCTTAGGAGGGCCCGTCACGCACCCCCATGGCATTGAAGTGGAGAACACATGGCGTTCTCCTGTGGCCCCTTTGTTTGGTCCTCGAGCCTTCCTCACCTTACTCGGCCCTTAATACATGGAACCATGCTCGGCCCCTCAGAAGCACCATCTACTCTATCTGGCGATGAGCCGATGCTCTCTAATTGCGACATTTTGAGTTTTCTTATCTGATAAAGTCATATGTTTGACATGAGAGAAAGCAATTTGAAGCTACTATGTGCACTTGACAATAAATCATGTAAAGGATCAACAGATAATTCATAGATCTGCTCAGCTACTTATAAGCAATTTAAGTATAGAAGGTTAAGTTAGTAAGCGACATAACCTGCAATATCTATTGACCAACTAAATAAGTTCGAATGATAACTCCTAATCTCTAAATTTGAACGGATACATGTGGGTTACACAACTTAAACTCTAACCTATGCTCAGATAAAAAAACAAAAGCCCATTCCATATGACAAGTGAATTTAGCACTAGCAGATGTTTACTTATACCAACAAGTTTCAAATTTCACAACATCAACAGAGAATTTGAGCATTAATGTACTAATGCAATGGCAATAATACTTGCAAGACAATGGGAACAATAAATTGGTTTTCGATACTTGCAAGAATAGCAACACAAGAAGGAAAAAAATTAGAGATAACTTACTATCAGTTTGGTTTTCGATTCTTGAAGCGTCTCTACAAAACCACATAGATAAGCAATTTTAGTATAGAAGGTCAAGTTAGTAGCGACATAACATGCAATATCATTGACCAACTAAATCGTACCAACGATAACCCTAATCTCTAAATAGGTTTGGTCCTAATCCCATTCGAGGATATGTGGTTCGAGCAAGTTCCTAAGCCGTTGTACAACCGAGAGAAAATTTGGCTGACATCTCCCATTGTTCTCCGGATACGTCTCGACAACAGGTCAAGTGGGGTGTGTATCCGGAGAACACCGAAACGCTACGAAATCAACTCGAGTTGTACAACATAGCTCGAGAACTTGCGAACCACATATCCTCAACTATCAAAAACGTGGACAATTGAGGCGCTTGCTTATGAATATCTTTGAAATGGCATATTCATAAACAAATACTCTCGAGCAGGAGGCGTATATTACGCATTTTGAACTCTAACGTAGATCATATTACGGTAACAATAATAACATGCGTAAAAAATACAAGTACAGGTAAAAAGCACTATACCTAGTTGTAGGCTTTGCTTCCCATGTGGTTTGCATATTCAATTATTCTTTGGAACATTCTGAAACCTTTGATATGTAATCATGGAATTATAAAGAATGTGGATAACATAGGGCACGCATACATTGGTCTGTTGGTGCTCTATAGCATCATTGCCATATTATAAGAAGTCACTAATCGGTAATTTATTTTTGTTTGCCATCTCTGAAAATGTAAAACAGCGATGTGACACTGCAGTTCTTGATCCATGCATGGAACAACATCTAACTAGGTAGACTTGGAAGCAACTACACAAACAAAAGATCTATGCATATCGAGCACTTCATACGGACATTATTCGAGGTGTCCAAGCGGTAACTTCAAAAAGAATGCGATTCTTCCTTGGAATCAGAGACAAATCTTAAATTGTTTCTTAGATATCATATTCGGTGTCTCTTATTCTCTAAATCTGGACCCATATGATACATTGGTGCATTGGTGCTACATTGGTGACATCTAACTTGAGAAGGTTATTTTTTTCCACACGAGATTCTGAGGATTCCATTACCCAAGAGATAACGGAATTAAAGAAGTATATAGTAGATAATAACTTGGGAGATTACAGGGGATATTCCATTTGTTGAGGATAAAATACATGCATTTAAGCGTGTCAAGAGCATAATATACTCATCAGTTGCTCTTACCTTAACCAGAGTCATTGGGCGGGAGGCGGCGGGCACCTTGGGCGGGCGGGAGGCGGGCGGGCGTCGAGGCGGGCGAGGCACCGACACGGGCGGGAGGCGAGGAGAGGCAGGGGCGGAGGAGGAGGCGTCGGGGCAGACGGGCGGGAGGCGAGGCACACCGAGGCGGGCGGCGGGAGGCGGGCGGGCGTCGAGGCGAGGCGGCGACAGACAGGCGGCGAGGCGGCACCGAGCGGTGGCGGGAGGCGGGCGGGCGCCGGGCGGGCGAGGCAGGGCACTGGGCTAGCTAGGGTTAAGCGTGGAGCAGGGGCTGCACGCGCGAATGGCTATGGTCGCGAGAATGGGCCGGGGTTTTTCTCAACCAGTATCGCTTCAGTATCACTTTTGTTACAAACGCGACACTGATATCACTCTTTAGTATCACTTTTTCAAAGATAAGCGATACTGATGCTTTATCATTAGTATCACTCTTTTAAGAAAACCGATACTGATGCTTTATCATTAGTATCGCTTTTATAATAAAAACCGACACTGATGTTAGTCATCAGTATCACTTTTTTAGAGAAAAGCGATACTGATGCTTTATCATTAGTATCACTTTTTTAAGAAAACCGATACTGATGCTTTATTATTAGTATCGCTTTTATAATGAAAACCGACACTGATGTAGTTCATTGCACTATTGCCTTTCCAGACAAACCATGCATGCAGTACATTTTCAGAATTAGATCAAAGAGTGTAAAACTTTTGCAAATATCATTGGAATTATTTGAAATTATGCAAAAACATATTTGGGATCTTGCAAAACTTTCCATAAAAGAATTTTTGGAAAAACGACTTCATTCAAGAAATATGCTAAAATTCATTTCAGTAGACATGATTTGTCGCGTAAAAGCGTAGAAAAGTTGAAACTTTTCAAATTAATCTGGAATTGTCGAAAATTTCGAAAATGAGCTTTCGACTTTTTACAAGCTTTCCCAAAAATAATTTTGTCAAATGGAATTTTCTTTCACAACATATGGCACAAAGTGCAGGCATAAAGAGAAATTGCATGCATTTCAATCGAAGCTTCCAAACAGCAATTCATCACCTTGGATTTTTTACTTTGAAAGCGTTGCAAACTATTTTACATACATTATAATAGTCCATTTATTTACAATACTACCCTTCAAGATGATCTACTCGCATGTAATTGGCTCCATGTGTGTCGTCATCCCGCTAAGACAAGCCCCATCGCAAATGAAGGTATCTCATCGAATTGGTTATACTCTTCTTCATCTACAACATCTTCAACTCCTACGATCCGTCTCTTGCCATGAATAACGATGTGCAACCTCGGATTGGCGGATCGCGCGCGTACAAGACTTGAGTTGCTTGCCGCAGGACAAAGCGGATCATCTTTGTGGCGAGTCTCTTGAGATCCACAATAGTAAAGCCTCTCTTGTCGACCTTCACTCCATGTGGAAGTCGTACCCACTTACATCGGAACAATGGAACTTGGTATATTCCGTAATCGAGCTCCCAAATTTCTTCAATCGGGCCATAGTAGGAGTTCATTGTGGTTGGGGAGGCTGTTTTGAGTGATGATCATCGGAGAAAGCATTTATACTCACACCCTTGTTTTGGGCGATACTCTTGGCATCTTGACTCTCGATGTAAAAGGTGTAACCATTAATATCGTACCCTGCCATATACGTACATTAAATCTTGGTCCGTCGATAACCATTTTACATTCTCACTAAAGGAGACCTCCGCTTTTCTTTGAACCATGTGAGAATCGATCATTGTGTTCTTGTGCGATGGAAAGCTCATCCATTTGTGGATTCTCTTCCGTAATATCAACTTATCTTTGCTTGATGTATGGGCGAACCTGCGCTATTACGCAAGAAGCGTGAAATCGCCTTGCAATACATATCAAACCTCGGACTCATTAGTTTGGACCGCGGTTCCTTTACCGGCAAATCTGCCCTCATGGCGAGATCTGAGAACACCGATTGCTTGTCTTTTACCCGGTAGTCCACATAAAACTCAATAACCTCTTGATCCCATAACCTTCAACAATACTACCCTCGAGGCTTGACCGATTCCTCACGTCGACTTTAATATACCCATGTACCTCTCGAGCGGATACATGTAGCGTAGGAAAGCGGGTCCACATATCTTAATCTCTCGACAAGGTGAACAACAAGGTGGACCATTCGTCAAAGAACGGCGGTGGGAAATGCATCTCAAGGTGACCTGAGTCGCACCACCTCACTCTGTAAGTTGTCTAGTACATCGGGGTCAATAACTGCATGAGATCGCATTGAAGAAATAACACAACTTTGTGATTGCCAACTGACATCCTCTGGGAGAATATTTGGATTACAACCCCAGGAGCATTTGGGTCATCAAGACATGGCGGTCATGGGACTTCATGCCCAACAACTTCAAATCATCCATAGACACAAGCTTCTTAATGTTGGCGGAGTAGCGGATGGAACTTTAATACTTTGGAGACATTTGCAGAGATCTTCTTTCTCCTTCTTGGGCGAGGTGTAGTATGCAGCGAGGATGTACGGACCTTTTCCATCCTCCTCTATCCTTTGCAAGTGCAGGCACGATTCCCATGTAGGCCATGTCGCGACGAGCATTGACACCATCATTGGTCTTCCCGGTATGTTCAGCGGGATGCCAACCAAGTTATCGCAGATATTCTTCTCAACATGCATGACATCAATACAATGCGGACATCTAACTCCTTCGATGCGGTAAGTCCCGAATATTGACCTCTTCTTCCAAATGGTCCTAGGGCGAGCAGATTCTGGCTCTTTCCATCTTGAACATCGATATCCTCTACGTGAATATACTTGGCTTCCACTCATAGGTTGCGGTGCGAGCGGACTTCCCTCTTCCCATCAAATTTGTCATCCATCTTACGGTATCGATGACTTGAGGTAGAAACCTCGGTGACCCATATACATAGTTTTCTTGGAATTCGGCAACCATAGACTCTCGGTCTCCTCTTCACAAATAGGACACGCTTTGGCTCCTTTAAGTACTATAACACCTTAAATTACCAAGGGCCGGAAATCATTTATGGTGCAAAATACCATAGCCCGTAGGGTGAAATGCTCTCTTTGTACGCATCCCACACGACCCCTCATTCCACAATTTTACCAAATCCTCGATCAATGGTGCAAGGTACACATCAATATCATTTCATTTGTTTGGGTCCGAGATTAGTAATGACATCATGATATACTTCCGCTTCATGCCTGACCAAGGAGGAGGTTGTAGATACCTATGAAGCGGCAGTCTTTGTGACGATTGCTCATGTTACCAAACGGATTCATTCCGTCGATACTCAACCCAAATCTTATGTTCCTCATTTGGCACCAAACTCCTCATGTTTCCAATCGATGTTTCTCCATTGAGCGAATCGGCCAGGTGTCTCGACTTGCCATCTTCCTTCGAGACTCATAATGCCAACATAACAATTTTGCCTCTCTCGAATTTGCAAACAACCGCTCGAGACGGGAATGATGGGCAAGTACCACAATACCTTGGCGGTGCACCTTTAGTGACCTCTTCACCGTCGTTGCCCGGCTCTTCGCTTCTTGTCGTTCGCTTCTCCTTTTGTTTGTACCGGGGCACACCGCAAAGGACAAACGTGCAGCTCCTGATGTGCGTTACGGTACAAGATGCAATCATTCGGACATGCATGTATCCTTTCTATTTCCATTCCCATGGGACATAGTAGCTTCTTCGCTTCATAAATGCTTGTTGGCAACTCGTTTCCCTCGGAGCAGATCCGATAGAAGAACTAGTAGTGCATTGAAACTTGTATCATCCAGCGGTGTTTTGCCTTGATTCGAACAATGCAAGGACCGAACCCAACTTGGTGTATTCCGCTTTGCAACTTTGTGAGCAGCGGTTTGGCATCGCCTTCTATCAAGCTTTTAAACTTTTCAAACTCTCTTTCCGTGTAATTACCCTCCACATCCCGCAACATTTGCTCCAAATTATCCTCCTCAAACATATCGGTACGCAACTCGTCATCCGGTTCCACCGTATCTTCGTTGCATATCGGAAGGTACTACTGCCTCCCGTGATGGATCCAACATGTGTAATTCCTCACGAAGCCACGTCGAATCGGTGGTCCTCAATTTGAGATGAGTTGTTAAATCTCCTCAGTTGGTGCAATCAATGCAAGGACAATATATGAAGTTTACACCCTCCTCACCATGTAGTCTTACGCAATTTTTTGAACTCCTTAACACCCTCTGAAATTCAGCACTCACAAGGCTTTTACGATACATCCATTCCTCACGGTCCATCTACAATTAAATTTACGCACAATAAATTAAGGAAAAAGCTGGAGCGACAACTAGCTATAGCTATTTTAAATATTGAGACATCATTTCAATTAATATTACCTTTGCAAAATAGTGGGCGAGGTTCCAAGATATATAAATGTACTCCCGATCGATACCTAGCTTCTTCCACGGTTTAAAGCTTCCAATTCCCTACATAAGAGACATAAATTTTTAACATCAACAATGATATCAAATAATCTAATTATATAGCTAGTGCAGTAGCTTGCAAATCTTTCTACTACAACGAAACAAAACAAGGGTACCAACGATGACTCCTAATCTCTAAATAGGTTAGGTCCTAATCCCATTCGAGGATATATGGTTCGGGCAAGTTCCTAAGCCGTTGTACAACTCCAGAGAAAATTTCGGCAGCATCTCCCCGCTGTTCTCCAGATACACGTCTCGACAACAGGTCAAGAGGGTGTGTATCAGGAGAACACCGAGAGACGCTACCAAATCTACTCAAGTTGTACAACACAACGAGAACTTGCTCGAACTCATATCTCGAATCTATCAAAAAACGTGGACAATTCGAGATCGCTTAAACTTATAAATATGCCCTTTAGTTCAGCATATTTATAAATAAGCACCCTCGAGCAGGAGGCGTGGGATTCGCCGCCTAAACTCTAATAACAGTTACCACATGATAGCAATAATAATTCCATATAAGCGAGAGATCGCACTACAAAAATTAAATAGATATGTGCTTGTCAAATAAAGAGTGTGAAATCTGAAAGCACGTACACAATTCGATTGCAACCTAAACTTTATTGACGACATATCGAAATTACGATTACAAAATTGAAGGGTTTAAAGAATTGCTGATCACATTTTGAAGAAACCGCAAAAGAGGGCAAAAGAGGGAATCTCCTCAAGATAGGGTTTCAATTTTGCCCTCTTAATACCCACCATGAGGACTTCAAATTTTCTCACCCAAGTATTGCTTCCAACCACACAATATGAGCTATTTTCTCGGGTGGCGGCGGAGAAATCTCCTCTGGAGCAACAACAGAGAAGAGTTCGGTCAGAGTGGTATATATAACCTAGCGAGGCACATCGAAATCAGTTCTTTTCAAAAGCGATAGTGATGTGCACGGCCATCACTATAGTCATAAGCACGAGCACATCGAATCGGTTCTTTTCAACAAGCGATAGTGATGTGCACGTCATCACTATCGCTTCTATAAAAAGAGAACCGATAGTGATGACCATATGCTTGTCGAATCGGTTCTCTACTAAAAAGTGATAGTGATGTGTAGGTCATCACTATCGGTTCTTTTCATAGAAGTGATAGTGATGTGCACGCATCACATCACTATCATTTCTATAAAAACCGATAGTGATGACCGTGCACATCACTATCACTTTTAGTAGAGAACCGATTCGGATGTGTCGATCTTCTATCACAATCACTTATAATCTCGTAACCGATAGTGATTATTACTAACACTCCTCGAAGTTACTTATCACAATCATTTTTTTCAAAAACTTAAGAACCGACGAGATATACGTTGATAGTGATGTGTGGATTACGTAGTAGTGATATTCGCGCCGGACTAGACACATCTATTTGATTCAATGGTATATTAGCTTTAGGTTTTATGAAACTTTTATTAGTATTACTAAGGTAATGATAAGTCTCCAGTAAAATTTTCAAGGAAAAACTAGGGCTATAAAATTTAATAAAATTCTGACAATGAATAATGCATAGGAATTCCAATTCTATTTTTGATTTATTAAAGTATCCAAAGGTCTTTATTTATTTTTCAAAATTTGTTTTTCAAATGCATTTGATCTAAGAATGCTTATGAAAAATTTTCAGAATTTTATATTTGATATTTAAATTGTAAATATTCTGACATTGTTATTTACAGCTTTATTTGTTTTCTGTTTTTGAATTTATAAAAGATTCAAATGTAATTTTTTTATTTATAATATTTTTACCAGAGATAGATAATGACCTTAGGTCAGCACAGTAAAAATATCAGCTTGAGGTAAGATCTGGATACTGCTACAAAAATCTGACAGGGTCTAGATCAGCTTTCTTATTTCAGGATTATCTCATGTTTTCTTTTTATTTTAATTGTTCAAATCATTTCAAACATCATGATTTTGTTCTGAAGGTATCTTGAGTGATCTTAAATTTTTAATATTATTTTTGTTGATGTTTTACTTTTTATTTTCTTACTTTTACCATTTTACAATTTCAATGTATTTAACTTTTCTTTTAAAAGTAAAAGCTCAAGAAGATGCAAAAGGATTCAGAAAAATGAAAATTCAAATCAAGTTCATATTCCAAACTCATTTTGATATTTCATTTGTTTTGAGAATAATAATTTTAAATTTTGAATTCCTTCTTTTCATTAAGATTATAATGGAGAAATGAGGAAAAGGATATTGCTTTAAAATCAAAATCATGATTTCAATTGGACTTTCAATTCATTTCCATTTTCAAATATAAAATCTTTATTTTTCTTTATTTTTGAATTTACAGGGCTGTTACAAAATCCGTACCAGTCACACTAAGAATTTCCTCATCCCTTACAACTTGTCCGTTGCGAATTAAGTCAACTGCTTACACCATCTTTTATCTATATCATTTAGAATAAGTATTAAAGTTAGCTTATATAATAACTATCTCTAAAAATATTGTGTTTTAACTGTCTCTTCTCTCTTGTACATGACTAATCTACCTATGCTCCCGTGTAATGCTTACTATTAAATAAGAGCCAAGTCTCTTCTTTCTCATCTTTTCTCACTCTTCCACATAAAACAAAACTGATGTGGATATGTTAAAAATAAACTAAGGTGGCCTTATTGTATATGCCCTTATATAGTTAAGTGTATATGTACTTGCGCACGCATGACGGCACGAGCTAATTAATACCTTGGGCAACAAGAAACCTCTCCCTTGTTAATTAAGCTCTTAGATCTTATTTAGATGCCTATTTTTAGACAAGATTTTTATGAACGGACTAAAATTCCGACCTATCTCTAAAAATCTTGATTGAAAATAGAGCTTTTGTTTAACAAGGTCCTAGACTACTTGTAAGGACTAAGGAGGTCATCCGATCCCTGCGGAACCCAGTGCTCAAAACTGCAACCGAGAAGGGTCCATGAGTGCGACGCATGACTTGCATACTGCTTCGGTGGGGCCCACGCTGTAGCTTCCAAAAGTGCAAAACAATTCTCGTCCCAATGGAATCTTGTGTACGTACAGCTAGTCGGTACGTAAAGACAATCTTTCCTTTCCTCGATATGACATCCACGTGCGCGCGTATATATATATATATATATATATATATATATATATATATATATATATATATATATATATATATATATATATATATATGCTAATGTGCTCGGCGCGTTTCTGTGCTCTCGAGAGTTTTGCAAAATTAAATGATAAAATGTTCGATCCGATCGTTCATCTTCTTCGTCTTGTTGAAATGTAGCTATAGACGTATTTTTTTGAATTTTTGTACTATTTGTTTTGTATTTTCTAAAATCAGCGTCTAAAATCATGCGCTGATTTTAGAAAATGCAAAACAAATAGTAAAACAATTCAAAAAAATACGAAATTTTGTCTATAGCTACATTTCAACAAGATGAAGAAGATGAATATTTCGGATCGAACATTTTATCACGATTTCAAAAAACTCTCGAGAGCACATTAGCAATCTCTCTCTCTCTCTCTCTATATATATATATATATATATATATATATATATTTGGTGTAAACCACCTATTCCGTGAAAACACTGTGAAAATCATCCGAAAAAGTTTTAAAAATTCTCAAAAAATACCATATGTAGGGAGGTGAACTTCTACAATCCTGCAAAATTTGAAGATGAAACTCAATAACATTTGAAAGATATAAAAAAGACAAATTCAGTATGAATAGTAATTTTTCACTATTTAGCACTATTCATTTTGTTGTTTGTCTTTTTCATATCTTTCAAATGCGATTGAGTTTTATCTTCAAATTTTGCAGAATTGTAAAAGTTCACCTCCCTTACATATGTTGATTTTTTGAGAATTTTTCAAAACTTTTTCGGATGATTTTCACGGAGTTTTCACGGAATAGGTGCTATTAAGATCTAAAGGCCTCACGTCGAAAAGGTTTCGCTCGGTAAGGAGGAGGTGCACAGGGGTATCCCCGAGTCTGCTATACGCACGGATGCAGACAGAGGCAGAGCTGCTGGTGGGGCTAGGTGGGGCTGGAGCCCACCCGGCCCCACCCAGCCAGATGCCTAGTAAAAGAATTCTGTTAACAAACATCACTCCCCTCACAATCATATTTGTAATAACTAATTCAGCTAACAACATAATAAAAAGTAAAGCACACTAACCAGTTGAACTACTTATAACACTTAGATTGCAAATGGTGTCGCACAGCTCTTATTGTGTCTGACCATGGGTCACCAAATACTCGACTGGCTTGAGCAGCTGTTTCGACTTACTATCTATTAATGATGTAGCATTCAACTCTTCCTGAGTGAATTCCAACTCTGCATCTCTTTCTATGTGAAGAAGGTCTTCAATTTTGGCCTGCATCAATATATATATATATATATATATATATTTCATGCCATGATGGTTTTGTCTCGCCGCAGTCGCGTTTTCACGCAGATATGCAGAGCCCCCCTCTTTGAATGTTTCTGGCTCCGCCACTGGATGCAGATGACACAATCCGGTAGGGACTCTGAATTCGATACGGCGAATCTGATTTCGGTCAATACTCGCAAGCAACAGTGGATTAGATCCTTCCCAGCGCGTGCGTCCATTTATTCTGATATGCAATGTTTCTTCCTCGAGGGTCTTCGTAACTCGTCTTTACTATGTGTTTTTATAGATCAAATATAGGTCTTTATATGATTAAATTAAATAGTAGTAGTTCCGTAGCTTCAACTAAAATAATTAAAGGTCCAATAAGTTTAGAGTTCACCTGGTGATATTTAACGTGACTCAATAATTCTTTCCGATCAAAAAATAAATTGGACTTAAATAAAAGTGCTAAGCGTGCATGTATACGCATCATCCTCCCTTTTTTCAAGAAAAGCCTCCTCGGCTTTTGAATACCTAAAATATGTTGATAAAAGAAAACAATGTATATGGTGTATTCGTCGAACCAACATGTATGTATTCCACATCATTTAGAGATCGCAGGAAAAATGTGTAATGTGAGACCCTCCTTTTTGGATGGGAGGATTTCATGTGCATACAATACAAATCCCAAGATCAATGGCTAGTACGTACCTTCACAAATTGAAATCACAACCATACACAGTATTTATTACATATTACAGTGGAAGCAATTTTATACATAATATTCCTACAAACCAAAATAAACATGCAATGGAAACATTTTTATCTTGTAGTTTTGTTTTAGCCTAAAATTCCACAGGCAACACTGACAAGGTAAACCCTAGAAAAACTTATCGTTGATATCCCCGTAACTTGCGTCAAAGTATGATTCTTAGGGTTATTCTGTTTCTTCACCTAAAAACAATAATAATAGCAAGGTTGAGTACATTGTGTACTCTACAAGACTTTTGCAAACATATAATAAATGTAGGCTTGTATCAAGAGAAAAGATAATATGATTATTTTGCAATAAAAAAAGCAAATTTGAATTGTAAATATCGACTAATAGATTTGCAAACGGAATTGTGTAAAAATAATTTGACTAGTATATAAAATAATAAGAATATCATAAATATAACAACTCACAGTCTTGCATGATGTAAGCATCAAATCGTTCAACCACCAGTCTTTGCCAACACATGGCAGGTGAAAGAGTAACCAATCACCATCGACCATTTATTTATGCTTTAATATTTGTGTAACTTTAAAAAAAACATTTTTCTGACCTTTTAGCGCATATCTTGGCCACAAGTCAGTTAGTCTCATGACGTTGACGCCAGTCCACTAGGCAATCTCTGCATGCATGTTCATGTCTGTTCATCATGAGCAGATCGAAATATCCGCTCATCTCCACCTTTGCATGCATTAAGTGCACATTTTCTGTTTCTGTCTTTTTTGTAAGAGGGAGATCCATGCGCCTAGATTTTAGTCCTCTATCACATAAAATAGTTCAATTTCCACATGCAACAAGAGAAAAATTCCACATTTTAATAGAGGTGTTTCTATATTTTTTCTTTAGGTTTTGATAGCTTTTACCCGAATGTTTTCTTAGATAAAAAACATCCAAATTATGAAGCGTTGGATCTAACCCAAAATCAGCCATGAGAGTAACTGATATGTGGCCAAGGAGTGTGCCGAAGTTCAGAAATATCCACTACGTTTTGCTATCGTCGGATGCTAATGTAGGAAGTAGCAGTCACCAGAATCAAAACTCCAAAGACCAGGGCATGCACCGTTGTCGTTCTCCTCCGTGTCTTCCGCCGCCGTCGGCGACATCTGCAAGTACGCATGGCTCCCCATACCGGTTGGCGAGTAGAGCAGCGGTGGGTTCGCTATCAACTGGGACCAGACGAAGCCCTCGACCGAGGGCACCTGCACCGGGGGCACCACCACGCTTTCCACTGGCACGTAGTCATAAGCCGTGGGATCATCGGTTGCTTCTTCCCGTGGAGCCGTGGCGGCTCTGGCGGGTGCAGTCTCCCGGTTGGCGTACGACACCGCGGCAGCATACACCTCCTGCGGGTCTCTGGTGCGGGCGACGGCGGGCGGCGACTCTGGGAAGTTGAGCCTGGCCTCGGAGCCGGGACCGCGGAGACAGACGAACGCCGCGTCGAATGCACGCGCCGCCTTCTCCGGCGTGTCGTAGGAGCCGAGCCATATCCGCTCGCGGCTGTTGGGCAGCCGGATCTCCGATACCCACTTCCCCCACTTGCGCAGCCGCACGCCCTTGTACTTTCTCTCCGCCGCCACGCTGCCCGACGGCGACTGCTGCACGTGAGTCTCGGGCGACGCCGGCGTTGTCGATGGCATGTTGGCCGCAAGCGTATGACGAGCTAATGTGCGCGGGTAAAGGCTGCGCGAGTGGTCGTCGAATGTTGCTAGCTCGAGTGCTGATGTGCTAGCTTCTGTATGCATGGGAAATTTGGAAAGCTCGGGATCGATGGCGCCTTCGCGGAATTTAAACGGTTCGGTGTGACTCGTCGGGGAGCTGGCCGGAGCCGACGCGTTGGATGGTGGCGTGTATGGTGACGTGCTGCATGTGCTTCTGTATGCGGGAGCGGGACGCGTTGTTGGAGTCAAGAGATGGGGGAGGCGGTACTGCTTGCAGATTTGGCTCAGCTAATTAGATAATGATCTAGCTGGCGTTGATTTTTGTTCTGATAATACCAAATTTATGGTCATTTCATGATGTATCGAGATGCTTAATCCAGAGAGCAGAATACTTTATGTTGATTATTCTTTATGCTTTAAATGCTTTTGGAATGATACTCTGTTTTACATTAGTAGTGGCCACATTCATGTAAAAGGTCTTTTTCCTCAATTTATTCTGTTGGACCCTTTGCAGTGCTACTACATGTTAAGATGCAGTGCTATTACATGTTAGATGCATATAACAGTGTAATTTCTAACTAATGTACAATGGTCCGAAATGTTAGTACTGAAGCTAAAATGTGTTCCAAGTATTGGTTATTGATCAAAGTAAAGCTAACTGTTAAGGTCCTCATCCATTTCATTTCCTAGATAAATTGCAACCGAGGAGGCTATTTTGAATGTATCATAGGTCGTCTGCAAGGTTAGATTTTTAGGTTACATCTTGGTTTTGGT
This sequence comes from Guadua angustifolia, assembly GCA_036346375.1. NCBI lineage: Eukaryota > Viridiplantae > Streptophyta > Magnoliopsida > Poales > Poaceae > Guadua > Guadua angustifolia. Next base: position 7,972,843 of record CM070510.1, on the reverse strand, counting down.
TCAGTTTAGTTGCCAACGTTTTGAGAGGCTTCCTTTAGTTTTGATGAGCGATAATTGCTAGTTGTCCACTTCATCTCAAGTAATCTATATTACCATACTTGATGAATTGCCATAGCCATTCTGTACCATTGTGGGTAATGTTAGGTTTGGTTTGTTAATCATTGGCTAGCAGTTAAAGCCGATGCAACCCTAGCTGCTACATTGATCAATTATATTTCAAATTCTGATAGAGCTTAGGTACATGAATCATACTTACTATCTGGGTACAAGTCATGCTTCCATCATTCTAGAATTTGTAATTGTCACAAGTAGATGAATGTGATGTTTGATTATCAATAGGGAGCTGGACATGCATTTTCTGCTGGTGGGGACCTAAAGATGTTATATGAAGGGAAATCAGGTGTGAATGTTGCAGTCTAACAATCACATAACATTTCTTCAGATTCTTCAGTTTGACTAATCAATATGATTGTGATGTGCAGAAATTGGAAGAACTTAAGAGGCGTTGAATTCTAGAATGTAAGCAATATCTGCAGAGACGTTGAATTCTAGCAAGCTTGAAGGCTCTGTGCATGGAGAGGCTAGAATACAGAGGTGGAAGGGGATAAATTTTTTTGATTTTTGCTAGAGGACTTGTAGTTCACGTCTTGAGGACATCTGTTTGGTTACTTGGTTTGTACTGAATTTTTGGCTTAGTGTTTCCATCAGTCAGACGAGTAGTTTATATATATACGATGATATGGTTATGATTTAACCTCTGAATGATCACTACATGAGTAAATTGTTCGTTCAATCTCTTCTTGTTTTACCTCTGAACGATCACTACATGAGTAAATTGTTTTACCTCAATTGATCACCACGTTTATGTTTGCAAGGGAGTATGGTTTGCGCGCTGAAGTACTCAGTACCGCATAAGTAGTTTAAGTAATTTTACTGAACATTTCGATAAACTACACATCTGTCGGTATTTGTCGTGTTAAGTAATTTTACTGAACATTTCGATAAACTACACATCTGTCGGTATTTGTCGTGTTAAGTAATTTTACTGAATATTTCAATAAACTACATGTCTGTCGGTATTTGTCTTGTGTTAAGTAATTTTACTGAATATTTCAATAAAATACACGTCTGTCGGTACTTGTCTTGTGTTATTTTATGCAGTTGAGATCACGATTGAGACTGCTCATTGTATTGGTAGCCCGATCAATCAAGCTTCATCCCTCAAACCAACCTCATCCCTCAATTCAACTTCATCCCTCCAACCAAACATCATCTCGTACCATCCTGTACCATTTCATTCAAGCAACCAAACATCATCTCGTACTATCCTGTACCATTCCATCCAAACAACCAAACAAAATCTTGTATTATTCCATTCAGACAACCAAACACCTTCCCTGTACCATCTCATCCAGGATCATTCCATCCATCCTGTACCATCCCATCCCATTCATCCTCGTTCACCCAACCAAACGCACCCTTAAAGGATACGAATACACAGATCCAGCTATATGAATTACATGATAGTATGATACAGATGAGGACTTTGGCATACTATATTTCGTAATTCGCATACAACTTTCTTACTTGATTTTTGCACGGGTTGTAATTTAAGCATATATGTTTTCCTTTTTTGATTAATGTGAAAATTTTTGGTTTTTTCTTTTCTTTGATTAATATGAGAATTTCTAGCCTTTATATTCAAGGACTAACATGGGGGCTTCTATGAGATCCTCCAATTGGTTAGTCATCAACCCGTGCATATGCACAGGCTATACATGTGCTTTAAGTTATTTTATTAGTGTTAAAAGAACACATGCACGACTCCTACCCGAATTACTCCCTCTGTTCTTTTTAACTTGTAAATTTTGGTAGGCAACAAGTTCAAAACTGTCTACATTGGCCATATGGAAGTTAGACCATTATATTTGTTGTTAAAAGTACTACAAACCTAAAAAAAATTAGAAGTGTGATGATTTGGAATTTTGGACACGTATTATATATATTTATATTAATTCCTTTTTTCAAAAAGATAATATCATATATAAAATTTGTATGTTTTCATTGCAATTTCTTTTGGGAATTTAATTTTGGACGTATTATATATATTTATATTAATTACTATTTTATTTTCAAAAATATAATATCATATATAAAATTTGTATGTTTTCATTGCAATTTCTTTTGGGAATTTACACTTCTAATACTTATACTTTTATTCTAATATGTATACGACATTTTTTACTTTTAAAATTTGAATTATGCTTTCTCTGATTTTAAATTAAATTTTGACTTATTAGTTTATAAATTTAATTTAATTCTAAGGTTTAATGGTAATCCAAAATCCAATTTAATTGCTTATTCGAATTATATTTATTTTTAATCGAATTTTATGTTAAAATTAAATTTAATTCCTCGTATGGGTTTATATATTCCAGTTTTTATATATTTAAATTCTTATATAAATTTATTTGATATTTTTATGTTAACTCAAAATTAATATTAATGATAGAATTGAGTTTTTATTATTTAATTTATATCTTGTGTTTCGTACACAATACGACTCATCATTGTTAAGTTATAGACACTCTTGTGATGGCCTGTGCCTAACTCAGCGAAGCTCGAATTTCATCGGTGGTTGCAAGCCGCAATGAAAACTGGACACGTATTCAGATTTGAGCTGCCCGAATTCGGTCTTTTGTGTATGGTTCATTGGTTCCTGCATGGTTCAGTTTGTTTTCTTTTTTGTCATCTTCAACATGTGCCCAGCTCATATGAGGCAAGTTAATTAGTTTTTTCCATTTTCCTAATCGGATACGCCTGGTCATGCATACAAAAGTTAGACAAGGACTCACCTTTTTTTATTTGCCGTAGACTCGTATATGTATACACATATGAATCATGGCTGTGGACGATGAGGACCAGCACTTTTCATTTTCTCTTTTTCTTTGATTAACACGAGAATTTCTAGCTTTTTATTTCCGAAAAGCACTGGGAGCAATCGCCGTCGATTCGAATGCTAGATCAATGGGAGAAAGAAAAGCAATAAATGAGTTATGTATATTCATTTATCTCCTATGATAGGATGATCCAATCTAATTTACCGGGGTGGCCCCTGCCCGCTTCCCACACAACTACACGGGTGTGCACACGTGTCGAGGTGAGGGTGGAGAACAGACGTACCACCACCAACTCCTAATTAGAATCAGTAGAGATTAAAGTTATTAGATAAAAAGAAAAGACGATCTTATCTACACATGCAAGTAAATATTTAATAGAAATGATGCATATGGCAACTAAAAGGCAAATGGTAACTTAGAAGCTATATACGTGCAGTATATGGAAAAAGAATCGGATGTGTAGTATTTAGAAATAGAATCGGCTGATTGAGATAAGAGTCTGACACGCCGTAGATCACGCTTACATGCATATCCAACCAAATTAAAACTTTCTCCGTTCGCAGATGTATAGAAGATCGAGACAATGACGGTTTCGTGCCTAAGGGGGATCGAGGGGAGAACGGACCACCGCCACCAACTCATAATTAGAAATAGTAGAGACTAACATGAGAATTTTTAGTTTTTTTCCGATTAATGTGAAAATTTCTACCTTTTTATCTTCTAAGGTTAAGGTGATGGCTTCTAAGAGAGCCTTCAATTGATATAAATATAGATAGATAGATGCATGATTTCTAATCTTTTGCTTGTATTTGTTTATTTTGTGTACTTATATACTCTAACATGCCTGCACCCTAAAACCGTACACGTAGAAATCCATGCGGGATTTCTCGAGCGCGTTGAATAGTTTCAGGAGGAATAATTAACTTGTCCAAATCACTTGAGGAGGGATCGACGGAGATGGTGGGTTGGGTGATTCATAGAAGCTTCGGGAGGAATATGCAAGGAGGGTCGTAGCGCTCGGTGGACTAGGAACAGTGGCGAGTTTAAGGGTACCGACCGTTTACAGTTTATAACCAGAAGTTGAGATTTTTGGATATTTGTAGCTACAAAGATTGATACCTCAGTTTTTGCCGCTTTTCCGTTGCAATCCATGAGTTAATTGCCACTCAAAAGCTAGAAATTGTTGCTATATGCCATTTCCTCTGCCCTTTCTCTTTTTCCATTTTTCACCCATGTGAAACGACCGTACTGCCCCTGCTCGTCTGGGGAATATTTTTTTAGATATAAATTTTTAATTAATATTATGAAAAAAAGGCCAAAAAATGCAAAAAGAATACCTATGTCGCTATTTCAAATAGCGAGCGTATGTTTGTCAAATGAACGGATGATAGACTGTCACGTTGGCTTGCCTTGGTGATAGAGGGATTCAATCGTCATTTCAAATGGCGGCAATGACTCCCACACCCTTTATCGCCACGCATTTAAATCCCGCGAATGGCCAACCAAATGGGACTAACATCCATTCAGTTAAAACATAAAGAGGAGGTGTAGAAGAGGAGAAGAGAAGAGGTAAGGGGAAGGAGAAGAGGGGAAGAGAGGAGAGGAGATGAAAGGGAAAGAGAAGGAGAAGAGAGGGGAGAATGGAGTGGATCTCTCCATCGTAGAACTAAGTTTTCTATTTCTTTGTAGAATTTATTTTGAAACCATGGTATGTTAGCAAGTAAAACTATTAGATTCGTAGTTGTATTGGGTAGTACATAGATGGGTAAATAGTTTTTATTTATATATGTAGTTATTTAGAGTAGTTTGTCATAGGATGTATTATTACATATGAATTACTTTCTCATTGTAGTTAGTTGTAGTGCATTGATTAATTTTAGAATATTAGATCTGCTAGTTAGTTCTATTCGAGGCATGAAGAATGTTTTTTTTCGTAGTTCTATTTATTAGTCTAGTACATACTTGCAGTAGTTTGTGTAGTTCTTTTTGTTATAAGATCTATTTCGTGTTATTTAATCAAATGAGTAGCTGTAATTAACATCATACTATTTGTAAAAATTATCGCAGGTATGGTTGAGCGAGTAGCTTTTAAAATACAATATGAAGAATGGGCTCCAGAGATATGTGTAGAAGGGGTTGATTTATTTGATTTTATATATGTGACAGCCAGCCTATCATGTGCAGAGCAGCATCCATGGGACATTGTTATAAGATGGTTGTATCATTTGTTCTTGCTGAACCATACGTTGCACGATCAAAAGTTGCATGATGTTGATACTCGTCAATGGCAACACAAGTACTAGGAGTTAGTAGAATTGAAGAGACCAAACTCATGGAGCTCTTACATGAGATTGGCGAAAGACTAAGGATGACTGCTAGTGTTGTTGATCCAAACATTTGAGAAAGCCCCTCAGGCTCATGTGATGGAGGAAGATACCATCGATGATGATGCGGATGAAGTTGGGCAATCTAGTCATGGTGAGTCATAATTCATGAGCTAAGAAACGGGAGACGGTAATTACTCTGTTGAAGCTGAGATTGTAGACCTTTGTATAATAGAGGTGCAAAAACCTATGGGCATTGTAGACGAAAATGAAAAGATTGAAACCGGCCACGACTACAAGGCATTGTCAAATAATGAAGGTTCTAATGACGAATAAGGTGGAGGTGATTATGCCATTCTATCATAGTGGAACACATCACTACTGCAGAAAGGCCTATATTAGATGTCTCATCACAGACAATTTATTACAGATGGTTTTGCTAGCACGACTGTTAAAGTTACAAGATATGCTAAGAACTGGTTTGACAAGCTACTAGTTACTAATGCCAGTGGGTGGTATGGAAATATGAGTAGAATGAGACCAAACAAGGAGAGTTGTACAATAGTAAAGAGGCGATGCGTGTAGCAGTCAAGTTTTGAACAGTATATCATTAAGAAGGACCTTCAAGGTAGCAAAGTGCAACCCTTGTGTGTATGGTGTGAAGTGTGAAACAAAGCAATGCCCATAGTGAGTCCATGCATACGAACCAAAGTGGGACATCTATGAGAAGTGGTCCATACCCATTTTGCATATATACGTGATGACAGAGTCCATGCAATCCAACATAAACATGTCACCATTTCAAACAACAACAGATACCTATTCTATTGGCGATACCCCTTTATCGCCATTTGAAATGGCGACAGAGTCTGTGTTGCCAATTAAATTGGCGATATAGAGGTAATTTTTTTTAGAAGTTGTAATATGCAAGGAAATATTTATGGGACAGGAGATTTGTTTGTGCAAATGCATGTAGTAATTTTTGTTGGTCCTGGACTCCGCCAAAATGACATAGGGGAAGTTAGAAAAATTTACAAGTGGTTTTGTCATCGGATAATGAAATTTGTTGTGGGTATAATGCCATGATGTGATGTTTAATGTTGGAAGGAACGAAATGAAGTATGGTATAGTATTTCATAGTGAAAGCAGGGAGTATATGGCACATACAGCTCAAATCGATGCCGATGTTGGCCTTACTAATTCTACAGTACAAATGGCCACACAGAGGGACAACAAATATAAACTACGTGGAAGATAATTGGGGCCTGTCGCAATTGAAAACAAGAGTACGTGGATATAGTGTTATGGACGGAGGCCGCTAGAGGTCAAATATGTAACCGTACGACACTCACATGGATTACTGGTCATCTAGACGATGTGGACGCAGCTAGCTATCATGGTAGTGGCAAGCACAGCTGTAGCTTGTGTTCCCGCAGCAGTAATAGGTCAGGTAGTCATTGTCCGAAGTGGACCATCTCTTCGTAGGTAGTCACTGTCCGAAGTGGACCATCTCTTCGTTGTTCCTCTCCTTAATTCTTTGACAATGTAGGTCATCGTTCTGCCTGCACAATGTTTTGTTTTCGTTCCTATCTACCTGTAGCAGTTGCTGCATTTTTTAGAAGCTATTAGAAGGGTATGGATGTCCGCGGCCTGGAGGTTGGGGTCATGGCCTCCAAACTCTATATGGCCTCCTTTACCCCTTGTGCCCCTGGCTTCAAGAAGTTTGGATGAAACGTGTAGATTATACATAGGTAAATAGACTTGGCTAAGAAATGCAGTAAGGGTGGTGCCAATGTGTTATCAATTTCGTCTAAGAAGCGAGGGGCAGTATGTTGTTAAATCATACTGACAAAGCAATGTACATTGTATTGTCACTTTAGTCTAAGAAAGCGAGGGGAGCATGCTTCTCGTCGGTCTGACAAAGTGAGCTCAGATTAATGTAATAAATTTGATTTAAAAATGCAATACTTGAGAACAAAAACTCGACATACACGTGCGAAACAATAAAATGCGTACAATAGTTTTTAAAATTTTTCATGCCCAATCTGACCCATCCTACACATTACAAATATTACTACAAATTTTAATATACCTAAATAACTATGCAACTACTGTTACTCTATACAACTAATTACTTACAAATATAATTTATCTAGTCGCTAAATCATAATTTCAAACATAATTGATAGAATAAAAAATTATATCTACGACATTTCCGACGACTTCCTCCTCTTTCCCCTTTTTTTTTCCTTCTCCCTCTTCTTTTCTTTATCTCGCTGTTAGACGTGAGAAAACACGACCATTCTGGCCAAAACATTTGTTCAGCCAGCTTTTAGTGTCCCTTTATCACCATTTAAAATGGCGATAGAGGATAGAATGTTGTTGTTAGCAACAATGTCTATCACAGTTTGAAATAACGGCAAAGTTCTATCACTACTTCAAATGACGCTAGTAGGGTAGTTCTGTAAAATTATTTCACGGCATATTATTTCTGTAATTTAATAGAAATATTAAAAAATTCTATATTTAGGACGCACGGAAGCAGGGCTAAAGTGCGTTGCCTTGACACTCAGCAGTCCGACTACGAAAAGGGGAGATTGGCGTCACTGACACTCTTTAAAATTCGTGATTCACTTTATAACACACTGGTCCACTATCATAGACTCAGATAGACCCATATGTCATAGACACATCACTAAATGCCAACGAATTGAGTGTCGCTGGACTAATTTTTCCCTAGGAAAAGGGAGGACCAGATCAAACGCTACAACGCAAACACTAACTACATACACAGAATTGCTTCAAATCAAACCATTAATGATCTTAATGAATTTCCTTTCCTGAATTTTGAGCACTGTATCCATGTACTCCAGAACAGAGGGGAAGGTGGCCAGGTGGTTGTGTTTGGTCCCAAAACGTCCTTCGTAAACAAATTCAGTATGACCTTACAATGTTTATAGCCCAGAAAAAGTGGTTCGTAAATTGTGACCATACGGATCTATGATTATCGGGGGCAGCACATCTCGGCAAACCGACGATCACCACAAAAAGCAATCTTACCACTTGCTACCATGTCTTTGTGAACTTCTCAAAATTGAAATAAACCATCCTAAGAGAGGACGGCCATCACGTCCGATACTTTTAACACAATGTAATTCGTGCCATCAGCACCCTTGAACTCACTGCCTGCATACTTTGAGTACAGCACAGTGCTGCCCGCCGACACTGACAATGGCTGCCTCTTGCCTTCCTCGTCTAGAGGACCTGGGCCAACGGCTACAACCTGCATTCAGACAGAAAACAAAGTTAACTCATGCAAGTTCAATTCGCATTAGCTACACAAATATAATTCTTTCACGGGAGTGGCCCTAACAATTTAGGTTCGCAGCTATAGAACAAGGATAACAATATAATTGATAAGTGGACAGATGGTAAGAACTGACTGTTCCGATGGATGGCTTCTCCTTAGTTGTTTCGGTGAGGATAAGGCCACCAGCAGTTTTATCTTCAGCCTCAGCAACCTATCAAAAATGCAGGCCAGGAAAGCATTGTTACCGCAGGCTCCGGGTAGCATAAGGGCAAGACATAAGGTCAACTCAGATTTCCCTGAATCCACTACTTATAAATCATAACATCCAAGATGAAAACTGCTTCAATAACTACTAATTATAATATAAAAAAATACCTGGATGAGAACCCGATCATTGAGAGGCTTCATGTCTTTGGCATCATCAGTCTCAAGAATACCTATGATATCATCCTCTTTTAGAATAAGATGTTTGGAGTCATTGAATTCAACCTCAGTCCCAGCGTACTTTGAATATACAACTTGAGCTCCCGTCTACATGACAAATATACATATTAGTATATAGTATATCCTAGAAACCACAGTAAACAGCAAGCTTGCATTAACATGATCATCCATACTGTCACTACAATGCATAGAGCCAAATAATAAGCAACAGAATGCATAAAAACAAGTACATCGATAGGATTATTGCATCCAACTTTACAGATGACAGGTAACACATCAAGCTATACTTGCTACAATCAAGCTCTACAGCTTGACTCCTGGTCGCAAATTGATTTTCTTACTTCAGTTAGATTGAGGTTATCCCAACCTCAGCTAGGTTCCAATCAAATTGAAACACAAACTGGAAGTCGTAAAACTGGAAAATCAATCTGCAAGCAACCAAATATTAATGTGTCTTTTTGCAGAAATTTAATTTACGTTGCAAACCAGTGAACAACTAATGAAAACAAACATGGACCCATAACAAGTATCATTATAGGTTACCACCATTCATGGTTATTAAAACGTCGTTTAAACGACGTTTAAACGTCGTTTAAAAGATAAAACGCTCAGATGTTGAAGAACGTCCGGGCGTTCTGCCCAAACTGCGAAAAACGCGGTTGAACGTCTGGAAAACGTCGTTGAGACGTCCAAAACGCAAAAAAATGGGCAAAACGCAGAGTCGGAACTTGGAATCAAGGGAGGAAGAAGCAGAGGCAGAGTCGGGCTGAGAAACTTGCGTGAGGATCTCTACTCCGTTGAGTGGTGGCCGCAGCCGGAGCGAGATCGCCGTCGACGCCCGCCACCTTCGCTCCATCCACGTCGCGATCTCTCTGCCTCCTCCAAACGTGGTGCGGATGGCGAGAGCTAGGGATTCCCGTACCCGCAACCCAGGTGGCATCCAGGCGCGGATGTGGAAGAACCCTACCGGCGTCAATCTCCGTGGCTAGGGTTTGGGGCGAGGCGGGGGAAGCCGCGGCGGGAACTAGGGCTTCCTGTATAGCGATTGCACTAGCATCCGGGCGTAGAGGGGGAAGAACCATATCGGCGTCGACCTCCATGGCGACGACCGGCGATGCGAGGGAAGCAGCGGTGAGGCGAGCCGGAGCGGAGGAAGGAACCTTGGGGAAAAAGCAGACGCGTTGCGAGAAGAGGAAAGCGGAATGAAAAAACCCGTGATCTCTACCGCCTCGATCCAGATCTGAACCGGCCTTCTCATGCTCCCGTGTAAAACCGAACGGCTTAGATTTTCTCAGCTTCGCTAGATCGACGCTCCCAAACACATCACGAGACTCAAATTATATGGAAGAGGACTATAAAATCAAGGTACATAATATATCTTTGCTCCCTTATTCGTTTTACCATGGTGTTTAAAACTACGTTTCAACACTCGTTTAAACGTTTAAAAGTTAAAAAGGGGGTGTGTCGTTTCGTTCTCGTTTTACGTTTTAATAACCATGCCACCATTATAACCTTATGTTACAGACAATTACAATAGATTAGATGATAAGGCCCAAACAAACGTTTGTTATTCAGGAACCAGGATAAACTTGCAAGGTACATCTGACGATACTTATGTGATGGAAAAAAATTTGCACATCAATCAAAACAAATAGTACTACTTTGCACATTTCAACATTTTCTCTGCAGGAGAACTAAGAGCATTAAGAAGAAATACCAGCGATAATTGTTGGGTATACAATGGCTCCACACATTGGGTCCTATATTATGGGACTTTCAACAACTGACCATGTCTTCTGGTTGAAGCACCATCAAGTGACATGGCAGGGCACAGGACAAGAGCAGCAGCAGTATTCTGATGGCAGATGGCGAGGACCTGATGGAGTCTCTATTAATGGAATTCGTTGGCATCTTTGAACTACCAGACTCCTTACCACCTCAACGCAACTGTGATCACCGCGGCTCCAGTAGAAGTTTGTCCATATCATTACCCACAATTGCTAAAAGATGAGATTGAACACTAGTGTCAGGAGATGCTACAACAAAGATTCATTCACCAAAGTACATCGATTTTCGTCGCCGGTGATATTAGTCCAGAAGCGGGATAATTCTTAGTGTTTTTGTGTGGATTACCGAGCACTAAATGCTCAAACAGTAAAGGATAAATTTCTTATACCAGTGGTTGACGAGCTCCTAGATGAACTTAAGGGCGCTTGTCACTTCACCAAGTTCGATCTTCGCAGTGGATACCATCAAGTGCGTATGCACCCTGATGATATTGAGAAGACGTCATTTCATACCCATCGTGGCCATTTTGAACTTTTGGTTATGCCTTTCGGCTTTGACCAATGCTCCCGCCATCTTCCAGGCTCTTATGAATAATGTCCTCAAAGCTTACTTGTGTCGCTTTGTGCTGGTCTTCTTCGATGACATTTTGGTTTATAGTTCATCTTGGTCTCAACATCTCCAGCATGTTTGGGTAATCCTTAAGGTGCTGCTCCATCATAAATTGGTGCTTAAGCGCTCCAAATGCCTCTTCGGCAAGGAATCAGCGGTGTATCTAGGCCATACAATTTCAGGTCAAGGAGTGGCCATGGATCCAAATAAAATTGATGCGATCATACATTGGCCAACACCCACAACAATATGGCCATTGAGGGGTTTTCTCGATCTTAACGGGTTACTACTGCAAGTTCATCCAATCATATGGTGCGGTAGCCACTCTTACCAAGTTAATCAAGGAGGAGGCCTTCTCTTGGACATCGGAGGCCAATCATGCTTTTTTCTGAACTCAAATCAACACTGACTTTCGGCCCTATCTTACAACTCCATGACTTCAACAATCGCTTCCTGGTGGATTGTGATGCTTCAGGGACCAGATTTGGCACGATATTACATCAAGGAGCAGGTCCCAATGCATTCTTCAGCAGGGCAGTGGCACCTCATCACCTTAAGTTGGCCACGTACGAACAAGAGTTGATTGGTTTGGTTAAAGCTGTTCACCATTGGAGGCAGTATCTATGGGGGCACTTGTTCACCATCCGTACTGATCATTATACTCTAAAGTTTCTCCTAGATCATTATACTGTAAAGTTCCTCCTAGATCAGCAGCTCTCCACGATCCCTCAGAATACATGGGTAAGCAAGTTATTTGGATATGACTTCACGGTGGAATTTTGGCAGGGCCGTCAAAATGGGATTGCATATGCTCTTTCACACCGGGAGGAGACCACACCAATGTTAGCCTCTATTTCTTCTCCATCCTTTGCAATCTTTTGACCAGATCCGCAACAAGCTCAAGTCATCGGCCGAAGCGCGTGAAATCAATAATCAAATACTTGCGTCTACTCTGTAGCCGGTTGGACCATTGTGGATGGACATCTACTCCACGAGGACAAGGTATATGATACGAGCTGACTCGGAATGAAGCCGCTCGTATGCTCGGGTGCCCGGCCGGAGGCCGTGTAACATTCCAAATTTGAGTTTCTGAGTTCTCGAATTTCAAAATCCAACCAGTCGCTTTTTGTTTGATTTAATTTCAGCTTAATTTGAATTTTCCAAAAACAAAAGGATTTAATTTGATTAATCTATACTTCAAATTAAAGTTTTTTTGTTTTTATTGGGCTCCTTGTGCTTCATGGTTTTTTCTGAATTTTCGGAGATTTTTCTGAATTTATTTGCTATTTATTTGAATTTATTGGATTTTATTCGGATTTTCTGGTATTTTCTTTAATTCGGAATTGTTTTTCTTTTCCTTTTTCTCCCCGGGCCGACTCCTTTCTCTCGGCCCGATCCAATTCCGCCCGGCCTGCCTTTTTCTCGCCACCGGCCCACCTCCTGTCCTTCATGGCCCGGTCCACTTTCCCGGCCCAACCCGCCGTCCCCGCCCCAAACCCTAGCTCTTACCAAACCCGACCGTTGGATCCAGATCCAACGATCATCCCTCGCCCGCGTCGCCCTTCGCTGCGAGCTATCGGATCAACTCCACGTGATCGTCTCCGATTCCGCCACGTCGCCTCTCAGCGAAACCCTAACCCTAGTTCGTGTTAATCTCGGCCGTCGGATCCAATCCAACGGTGGACCTCCGTCCCGCGCTTGGCACCGCACAATCGCTGCCGTGTGGACGGCCATCATATCGCCACGCCGCCCCGCGTTGCGCCGCCGCCCGTGCGAACCCTAGTGCAGCCATCCTCGGCTTCCACGCCTTTTCTCGCTCCCGAGGCTATAAAAACTAGCGCCGCACACCTCACGAGGTTCGCCTCCCCGCGCCGCCACTTTTCCCCCTTCGCCGGGTGGGGCCGCCGCGCGCTCACGCCCTCGCCGGTTCTCCATCGTGCGAGACTTCGCCGCCGTTTCTCCTCTCCGGTTAGTCTCCGACGCCGATTTTGGTTCCGTTGAGTTTGTCTCGCCGTTCTCTTTCTAACCCACACAAATCCGGGCCCGATCCGCCGCTTCTCCGCCGGGTGCCATGTCTTCTTCTCCAGTTCCGGTGGGTTTGCGCCGCCGCCTCGCCGTCGTTCTTTCTCCACCAACCGGGGCCGTCCGATCTCTCGCCGACGCGTCGGATCGTGCCACGTCTCGCTGCTGCATCTTCAACTCTCAGCCATCCGATCGTTCCCCATCGCGTCGGATCGTGCCACGTCGCCATCGCCTGCGCCCTTGCGTCTTCGCCGTCCGATCTGCACCGAGACGTCTCGGATCTGCGCCGCGTGTCTCGTCGGTAAGCCTCCGAGTTAGCTGCCACCTTGCCGCCCGTGTCTGCCCCGTGGCTGCCACGTCAGCCCTAACGTCCCGCATGGCACCCACGTCAGCGTGGCCCGCCACGGCGCCTGTGAGCCCCTCGGTAAACCCGGTTCACCATGAACCGAGCCGCTGACATGTGGTCCCCACATGTCAGTCGGCATTTCTTATTCATTTCCTGATTTTTCCCGAAAATCCGAATCTCAGCCAATCACAGCTTGACACGTGTCACCCCTAGTATTTTTTCTGATTTTCTCTCCCGAGAAACTTCTAAAGGCCTGTTCTCCTCCGACCGAACTCCGATTCAAGTGATTCAAATTTCTAAATTCGTCTAAATTCATGCTCTATCTGCCAGTGCCCTTATTTTGATTTTTGGATTTTATTTGAATTTATTTTATTTATTTTGTTCTAGTTTTACGTGTAGGCAGCCTTGAGTTGAAGCATAAGCGGATCATCCCATGAGGTAGCACCAGCGGGAGGCATTGAAGGCAAGTCTTGAACATGATCCTAAATTTCATGAAAATTATATTTCGTTTTAAACTATGCATGCTTATCATTTTGCGTAAAGTACTTTAATTGCAGTTTTAATGCTTAGCTAAATTCCAACTTTGTTATGCCCTCATTGACATTAATAGTGACAACCTTGACACCTTAGGTAATATTAAGTACTGTAATTGATGATAATTAATATTGTGGTATGGGACGGTAGAATTGCTTAGTCTTGCTTAAAATACCTCGGTATCTTACCATTATGGAAACTCTTTCAATCATTGTTCAAAATTAATTGTGAAATTATGGCAATTGGTATTCTTTGGTATTATTTAATTGAAATAAAATGAAAATGGTTTAGGCAAGGCGGATGGTTGTTTGGTGGGTGCGGGATGCACGAGATCTTATCTGACGTTAGTTCCGCCTAGTCAATTAAGGACCGGCGTGTGTTACCTTGAGCAAAGCTTTCTTAGTACAACCACAAGTCTATATGGAGTGCGACACGGCTAAGCAATTTGTGCGTGTCGTTATTAAACCGCCATCGGGTTGAATGTGGGTGTCGGATGGTGACACTCGCAAGGCGCAAGAGGGCTTCATCTTGGGTGGATTTAACCCTAACAATGGTGAAACCTTAGCGGGCGAAGTTGGTAGCGGTGTCGTACATTGTAAAGGCCTTGTCATGATCTCTCTGCCGACACACCTAATGAAGTATGTTAAGCAACAAGAGTCGATCATGTCTTGTGGGTAAAGTGTACAATCTCTGCAGAGTTAAAACTACTTGAGTAGCCGTGCCCACGGTCAAGGGCAGGCGAGGTACGCTAGCACATTGTAGATTTTATGGTTTTGGTTTTAAATGAAAATAATGGTTTTGAAAAACCATGAGTGGATGGAACTCTCGGGTTTTGGTTTGGCGGTTGGAGCCAATCGGGTGGTTGGAACCTATGAAATTGTTATGCATCAAATTAAAATATTATTTATTTACATTTTGTCAAATATTGCTTTATGAAATTACTATTGTTATTTCAAGTTAAATTCAGCTTTATGCAAATGAACCATATTATGCCTTCAATCGTTTAGCCTTGCATATAGTTATCATGCATTATGTTTCCAAGACTTGCGAGTGCGGTGTGTACTCACCCTTGCAACATCAAATTTTCCCAGAGGAGTTCTCTGAAGCTGAAGGTGATTATGAATTCTATGCGTGTGGATTCGATGAAGGTGATCCAGAGTACTAGGGCGCGCACCCCAGTCGATTGCCTGTTGGGCATATGGCTTGGCTCACTTTGATGTTTTTGTTTTATTTCCGCTGCTACTTACCAACTTAAGCCATAAGGCTTGTTTACTTGTAATAATGTGGTTACAAAGTTATCTCCTTTTTGCTTAATTACTGTTATTTACTTTGTGATATGACTATGTTATCATCACTGTGTTCACTGTGTGTGCTAGCTTTTCCTGGACTAGCACGGTTATACACAGAGGGGTCGGATTTGGAAATCTGGTCTCGACAGGCCATCTCGCAAGCTACTCGACGACGACGTCGCCGCAACAGCATGCGCCTCAGGTAAGTTGGCTGTTTTCGGAGCCACCGCCTAGATGAGTTTTTGTGGCAAAACCAACTTACCATTTTCTTCTCCTTTATTCTCTTCTTATACTCCTTATTCTGGCTACAATCTTGCGCATGCTGCCGCATGCAACTACCCAAATCCTAACGTACGCAACCCACGCACTCCCTAACAATATTATTTGCTAACTACTCCAACCAACTGCATGGATTGCTAACTACTCCAACCAACTGCATGGATCAGCCCATGCTGCATGCGTTCGCCAACGGCTGCACCTGGATATCTGCTGCCTCAAACGCAACAGCCTGCGATTCTTCCGCCCCATTCGCCGCTGTGTTGACGCCGCCGTTCCGCCGTCTCCGCGTGTAGGTGCGATCCAGCGCCGGCGTAACAGTATATGCGCCACCAGATTCATCCTTATGGACGCAATTGTTAATGGAAGCGCATGGCAGTGAACACGAAGGTACTCAAAGACTCTCCATCAGTTGTGCTTTGCTTTTTATCACCCACACTCTTCCAAGATTGTGCGGGAATTTGTTTGTGGTTGTGCAATTTGTCAACGCAATAAGACAGAGCACCTTCATCCTGCCGGCTTGCTGTAGCCTTTGGCTATTCCTAGTATAGTTTAGCAGGATATCAGTATGGATTTTGTGGAGGGTCTAACGAAAATAGGTGGCAAATCGGTTATCTTAACAATCGTTGATCGATTCTCCAAGTATGCACACTTCATTGCCTTGGGACATCCTTACGAAGCTAGTTCGGTGGCACGGGCTTTCTTTGCAAACATCATCCGTTTGCATGGGATCCCATCATCTATTGTCAGTGACCGTGATCCGGTGTTCACCAGCAATTTTTGGGCACCGCCTTTCATCCTCAAAGTGACAGTCAAACTGAGGTAGTTAATCGCATTATTGTAATGTATCTTCGTTGCCTCCTGTGATCGTCCAAAACAGTGGCTCCAATGGCTTCCGTGGGCAAAGTTTTGTCACAATTCCTCGTATCAGACTGCGTTAAAGTCCACTCCGTTCCAGATTGTGTATGGTCAAGCGCCACCAACCATCTTGTCATGAGGCTAGTACAACTCGAGTCACTGCAGTTGACCGACAACTCATAGATCATGATGAATTTTTGGCTGAAATCCAAGAGCACTTCATCAAGCTCAGGATCACATGAAGCAATATCATGATAAGTCTCATCAAGATGTCAATTTTGATGTGGGTGACTAGGTTTGGTTGCGGTTACATCATTGTTCCGCTTCAGTTATCAAGGTACTCCATCCAAGTTGAAACCATATTTTTATGGTCCCTATAAAATTTTGGACCGTATTGGGTCAGTGCCCTATTCAACTGCCCGATTTTGCCCATGGTCATGTGGTTCCTACTCCTAGCAATGTTGTCCATGCCCGTCTCAATAGAAGGTTTTTCAGCTGCGGACGCCAATTGGGAGCGCTTGGATGTGTTCAAGGAGAGGTATCCTTAGTTCCAACTTGAGGACGAGTTGTTTCGCCATGAGGGTGGAAATGTTGTGTATGCTTCTGTTAGAAAGGTCTATGAGCGTCGTCGCTGTAAGTCCAACATCAACAAGCCTTCAGCCAGCAGTGCGGCAACAGCAAAAGAGGAGAGTTGGTTAGATTTCTAGTTGGTTGGTTAGATATTCTATCCCCCATTTCAGTTATATCTAAAATTCAAAGTATGTCTTTAGTTGAGATATATATATATCTCTTTATCCCTAGAGTCCTTTGTCAGGAAGGCTCCTGATCTATAAAGGATAGCCGGCTATTATTGAAAGAAGGCAATAAAGAAAGTTTCCCAAATTCAGCAACTGCAATCAGAACCTCTTGCTCGCAGGGAATCAGCCCTGGAGTGACGAGGGAGATCAGCAGTATTCTATCTTACCCCTGACTCATATCTTTCTGAAAAACCAAACCATAGACCACATCACGATTTGGCCCTGACAGGTCGGGCAGTGCTGTCAATTGGAAGCATAGATTCTCAGGATGATATCTACCTCTTTTATTTAGAAAACTGCTGTAACTTGGCACACTTATTATCTACTATTTCTCAGTACTTAAGAGACCTTATTTGCATCTTAATGTTTCATGCATACAAAGCATGTTCACCATGCTGGACATCACTGATCGATTGACTGGATTCAGTGTGGCCGAGTTACACCTCTGGACCAAGCCGGGTTCAAGCCCAAGTAAAATGCCTAGTGCAAAGTGAAACTTTATTTCGGTTACCCTGATGCAAAGTGAAAGCATTAGCTTAACCTGGTGAAAAGTGAAACAAGTGACAAGTTACCTAGTGCAAAGTGCAATTTACTCTAGTGCAAATTTACAATCAAGCAAACGGTAGCACATATTGGGCAATGCCATATGTAGAGCGAATAAATATGCTTGCAGACCAAAGAACCATAGAAGTATCACTTATCTTTTATCTTCTAGTATACCTAGTGTGATTATAGCCTCCTTTGCACAGATTCATGTATTTAACTCGACAAAAGCAGAAAATCCAACATGCAACAGCCCAAAATATACCAATTTTGGTTCCCTGTGGAAGACCTAGTCAGAAAACAAACGTGGGATCTCTATGGGTTTCACATGAGTTGTATGGCACAACAGTACAAACTTCGACCTCCACATTTGCCAATGGAAAACAATCCCCTCCACAGGCCACAGTACACCATAAAAGCGCATGATCACATACACCCCTAGCAGGAAATCCGGAGGATCAGCTCTTGCCTCTACATTTAGTTGGCTACAAACATATGGCCCCTATCCCATCAGATCCACTTGTACTAGCAACTCAACAGAGTAAAAATGTATTAGACAAATAAATATTTGCGCCCCCACCGCGAGAAGAATTTACCTGTATGCTGACCTCCACCTTCTTATCCCCAATGGTTCTTCCCTCTCCAACAGTAACAACCTCGCCTCCCTGAGGCTTAGACTGCGCAGTCGAAGGAAGCAAAATACCACCAACCGTCTTCTCCTCGGCAGCACCAAGCTTCACAAGCACTCTGTCTCCCAGAGGCTTGAGTGAGGTATACTGCAGTTATGACGACAAAGTGTGACTCATTATTGTAGAGCGCCAACAAGCATGTCCTAATCTACCGAAAATTGGGTGCACAATGCATTGTATTGGCATGGTTGTATACCTTTGGGGTGACGACCGTGGCAGCCTTGACAACGAGGCTACGGAACGAGCGCCTGGACGAGCGGACTCTGAGGGCTGGCGGCGGCGAGACGCGGAGCCCATCGAAGGACGCCAAGCCTTTCTTGGTGAAGGGCACCGCGGCGACTCCGGCACCAGAGAGCTGTACCGACGACATTCTCGATTGCTCCTGAACGAGTAGCTGCGAATTGATACAGGCAAAGCGAACAGCTTGCTCAAAATTGGTCAACAAAAAACAACTGAATAATCGATCGGAATCTATCGCCCTATCCCAATCTGAACAGAAAGACAAGAACTCGCAGAAATTTCGAAACAAAAGGTGGCAAATTTGTCCAGATTGAACGCACGGGCAGAAAAAAAAAAGGCACAAGCAACCACTCTCCAACCATGGGCAAGACAAGACTCCGCTCCAGTCGATTCGCGCAAGCATGCAATCTCGATCAAATTAAGCCCCGCACGAGTACCAAACCTACACACCAAGCCACAAAACAAGCCAAAAAAAGGACACCAAATCGGAGAAACAACCAACCAGATTGCGGCTACCAAACTAACCCCAAAATTAGTCGATGAATCCGCCAAATCCAACACCCAGCAGGCGGGAATCGACCAGCAGTTACGAGTGGCTACCTTCGAAGTGGCTCGCCCGCCGCCGCTTCGGAATCCGACCGCCGCACGCGAGGAGAGGAGGGGAGCGGAGCGGAGGAAAGCGATAAACCCTACGAAAGCAGAGCAGCACCCAGAGTGCTGAAGTAGAGCACCACCACTTTTTATCCCCAGACGCCGCGCTTCCGCTGCCCCGCGGCCGTGGGCTTATCCTGCTCCGATTTTTGGGCCCCGGCGCCGAGATTTTGGATGGAATTCCGGTGGGTTTGGTTGGGTATGGTGTTCCGGAGGAGTAGGTTACCTCAGTCTGGAGTTGGGCTAGACTGTTCTGGAATGTTGTAGGAGCTGGGCTGCCAGAAAGAGGTTGGAGACGCCGATGATCCAGCCTCTTGTTTTGTCCACCACAAATGGATTTTGAGTGCATATGAGGGCATTTCTAATAGATCATTTCTTTGATCCTTTCTTAAAGGAGAGATAGTGTATTAATTGATGTTTAGAAATAATGGCTCTCAATGCATAGTTTCTACCTACTATTTCTAATATTAATTACCATTGCAAGTTGGTTTAATTTGCATATGATCCATTGGGACGGCAAGAAACGATGAGGAGAGCACAATGCAGTTTTTTTGCGTTTCTACGGTTTTAGGAGCAGCGTAGAAATCGTTTCACAAACAAGAAACGATCCTCTTCTCTCTCTGTATTAATTTCCTGCCACATCACTTTTTTATCTGAGCTGGCACGTTAAGAAATGAATTATGAAACGCCATTGCAAATGGCCTGATGGTCTGATTATCAAGATAATGGGAGTTAAGGCCTGTTTGTTTCAGCTTTGGATTCTCTAAAAGTTGATTCTGGATTATGGTTGTAGAGAAGTTGATTCTCCAAAAGCTGAAATCCAAAAGCACATATGAAGTGGATTGTAGATTCTAGTGTATATGGGTGGGCTAGATTGTGAAAATCGGATTCTAGAATCAAGCTGTTTGTTTCTGATTCTGCTTTTAGGGCCAGAATCCAGAATCAAAAGCTAAAACAAACAGGGCCTTAGTAGCCAAGGTTAGGTTTGCTTGGCCTGAGCAAATCCCGTGGAAATTGGGATTTTTTTTTCTGTGAAATTCATGCATTCTAAACGGGACCTTTGATGATTTGTGCGTTTAGGTTTAAAGTAGCAGACCTGGGTCTCAGAAAATAAAATAACCACCACAACAACAAGCAGACCTGTTCTTATGGCCTGAGATGGAAAGCTTAACCTGGAACGAGGGTTTCAAATTTCATCGAAAACTTCTCAGATTTCACGAATTTCGCTTGTACCGCGCTAGTTCAGAAAAGCATACCGTTTGATTTTCCGCTCAAGTTCAAATTCAAATTCAAAAAAATCGTGAAATTAGAAAAAAAATCCATAAGTTCCCTAAAATTAGTGTTAATAGCTTTTATGACCTCTACTGCGAATTTTTTTTTAAAAAATGAAGTTTGCAGAAAAGTTCCCTAAAAGAAAAAAATTACATTTTTCCACTTTTTTCAACCTGTCACCGATTTTCAAGAAAACCGCTCAAAATTCGTCGCTTTTCAAGCGGTTTCCAAACTTTGCGTTCGAATTTCGCTCAATTGTTTGACCAGATTTCAAATTCATTTAACCTTCAAAAACATTCGGTTTTTCACAAATTTCGGTACCGCTGGCTAGTCGAAAACTGAGGTTAAAATGGTATTGTTAACCCTGCCTGGAATACATGATATAATTCTGCATACATGAATATCAAAATAAAATATGAACCAACATGCAAAGCATACATTCTCGAGTGTTGAGTTACAGCAGGCTCATCTACACCGGGAAGAACAAAAAAACAAAGGCAATATTCTAAATAATGGTAAACGGTTAACAATCGGTCACCTACCTTTTAGTGTTTTTACGGTAAACGGGCCTATAAATAGGTTTACTATTTAAAATTCAGATAAATATGTACATGTGTTTGCAGTAAAAAAATAAGCATTTAATCCATTTTATTTCATGCATGCAGAATAGAATTACCAAGCTATCAACAATTGTCAACAGCGGTGATATGAAGAAAAAATAACATGATGTGAATGTAATTAAAAAACTACAATTGAATGAATGAACAGCTCAAGTGGCAATGAAAAGTAAAACTAGCATTTATTTTTTATATGTGATAATGTTCCATGTTATATAGTAATTTTGTAACTTTACCTAAAAAGATGACTAAATTTTACCCAAAAGATTGACTAAAACTTTACCCTAGTGCTATTATGCTAGTACTATGTGTGCGCCATATAACAAAAGGAGGTAACGGTGCACCTGGAAAGGTTAACGAATCAATGTCTTGTTAGTTGTCACTAAACCACTCCGCAAAAACTAACAACAATAAATTCTAATTTAGACTGAAGCATTGACACCTAGGATGTAGCTAGCTAGCTTAGTACTAAGCACCAAAACAATAAAACTTGCTAACACTATCTGAAGCATCATCAAGCATCATGTCTTCCTCTTCACTTCCATCGAAGTCAAACTCAGTCTCATGTAGGGCTTCCCCTTCCAAAGAAGATCCCATTTCCATATTTAGAGTGTCGTACTTCTCCTTGGTTGTAAAGCCTCTTCTGCTCCTATAGCCATATCAACTAAATCCTAGAAAGATGATATTGTGCTTTTATGGGGATCGTGGCTATATGGAATAGGGTACGCTTTTTTCTATTAATTGGGCCAGCCCACGATAAAACAGACCTATTAAACATTAATTGCCGCTAAATCGAATAAATAGGCCGATAAAATAAACAAATCTTGAAATATCCATAAACATAATAGGCAAAGATCTTTACCTTTCCAACGACAGTTTACAAGGCCTTAACAGCCGTTTTTTAGAATAGTACATAAATGTACTATTTATTCAGACATTCAAAAGAGTTTTCTCTTGCCAATACAACTTTTTTACTTCAGTAGTGGAAATACCATTGAACTGTTACATTGGGAGATACAGAAACAGCACGTATGTACAGTGACAGTTCACAAATTGTAAGATTACAATGAATGTAAGTCACATAAACACAAGGACCTTATGAAATTCAAAACAGTTTTGTATGCCAAAAAATTAATCTTTATCGATAAGTCACCCGATTTTAGTGGGAACAAAACGTCAAGAGCTCCCAATGAGGCGGTTCGCTGAACGTCTTCCGCCAGAAGCTTTTGATCAATTTTGTCAATAAGTTGGTTCTAGGTCTAACCTCAAAACACTAGGTGTGTATTGGATCCTTAAATCTCTCAAGTATCAAACAACGGTAAGAAGCACATTAAGTATTTACGTCAGGGCCCTCTCCATGCATTTGCATCATCAGAAGCACTACAGGCTTGTGTTTGCGGAGGGATGCCTCCAAGGTCACCATCCAAACTCATTTGTTGTACTTCAGCAGCTGATAATATTTTGATGCTCTTCACACAGCTCACAAACTCCCTACAGATAAAAGTTCCCAAATCATCAGGGGGGCCAGGTTAAGAAAGAGTTGCAACTAATACTGGATCCATGATATGGGAAGGGAATAACTTACTCCCAGGGGTCATCCCCAACAAGGAGGATGTCATTCTCTTGATCAACATAAACTAGCTTCCAATCCATTCTATAGGGATCTTCAAGCTGCCCTTGAATACCAAACATGCATGCAAGATCGTGCCGAAGTTCATCGTAATTTCGATATCGTGTGATATCAATTGATCTCCCCACAGATCCACGCTTTTGAACCTTCAAATCAAGATGGTTTGACACATAACAAAAATTAATACTACTCGTAAATGAAATCAGGATAGCTTGAGAGTAAATGATGATCATTGGATACTACAATCACTAAGCTCTCAGTTTGGCACACCCAAAATTTGGAATAAGAAATAGTGATGCTCCAGGACATGGTGAGGATGGCGAAGATATCACAAAGCCAACTTGCATGGTACACTTCAAATTTTACATTATCGGTCTGTACCAAACGATGTCACACAATTGATCAGTGGATCTTTTAGCTACTTGCCACCTTATCAGTTGTGCCTCAGAAATACCACTCGATGTCTCACTGACTTGTGAACCAGGGCCCACTTCTCATACTCACAACGGTGATTATTTTTGTGAATCGAAAAAATAGGGCAGTGTGCATCTAAAAATTCCTTGGCCCTATTCAAAGAGCTTTCTATACCCGATGCTAAAAGAATATTCCACTAATTTCTTTAGCGTTTGCAAATGGGTTGATAAATACAGCTTGTTACATGAATTTGCAGGGCGATGTCCAAATTAATTATTATTAACAACGAAATCCAGTACTTCTACCCATAGTCCTCGGACCTCAAATCAAGCAGAACTTCCACAAGTTACTGTTGTAGACATGTATGCATCAAACAAGATCAGTTTGACAGTTTTCATGTGTGCACCAAATATACTTCTGAAAAGCATGCACTTCACAATCTTGATAGTGTGAACATGTAGGTATCTGTAATACATACATTATTAAAGTAAATGATACCAACCTTGGTGAAAGTTCTCATCCGCTGTGTTTGATTGTTCCACAAACCTTGGCTTGGCATTCCACCATCAGTAGCAGCAACGTCACTAGAACATCCAGGCTTGAAAGACATGTCAGGCACACCAAATGACTGGGAGCTGAATGCAGCAGAGGATAGCTCATTCTCAACCTCCCTGTGATCCCTTTGTCCAGCAGGCAGATTGCAAATACCCTTTCCTGAAGCCATCCCTCTTGACAATAGGGCATCCGGCATCAATGCATCCACATTTTCCGCAATAAGAAAGTTATCTCTTGGATCAACTTGAGCATTGCTATCCAAACAAACTGGAGGAAAGGAAAAGCCTTCTCGTGGGCTCTCATCTAAACAAAAGGAGGTAGCAGATGATGCATCAAGTTGGTCTGAAACTGGATGTCGATTGGGTACAGGGACTGTTTCTTTGCTACCCTGCATATCATTCTTGATTCGATTATCTGACTTGCTTTGAATTTCCTGAAGTAAGTTATCAACATGTGGTGTTGCTGTCATGTCAGTTAGGTTTCTGCTCCCTTGGTGCGTTCTACTCAATGAATTTATTGGAGAAACACGATTGGCAGATGGAGCAGTTGAGCTGGATGGATCCTCACTCTCGGCAAGTGCTGAGTGAGACCTTACAAGTTGCTGGGGTGTCAGAGATCCTGTGATGTGGTTTAAAGGTGTTTGCTGTGATTGCTTGAGCTGACCTATAGCATCAGCACTGCTCAACTGATGTTGCAAAATTTGTTGCTGGAGAATTTCCTGGCTTTTCTGAGATAATTGTTGAATTAACTGGGACTGATGTTGTGGGTTCAGCTGAGATAGCATATTTTGTTGTTGAATCTTTTGAAGCAGCTGCAGCTGCAATTCTGGTTGTGATAGTTGTTGTAATTGCTCTTGCTGACTCTGCAGGAGGGCATGCTGATATTCTGCTGTTTGCTGGACCTGTGGTGTCTGAGTTAGTGCTGGCTGCTGCAAAGAAACCGCAGTTGGTAATCCTGGAAAACCTGGGCACTGGGTAGGTGACTTGGGCAAACCCAGCTGTTGTAGCTGAGATGAAGATGGTTGGAAAACCTGGTTTAACAGTTGTGCTTGCGAGACAACCAGTCCACCTGAAGGCTGTTCTTCTTTTAGCTTGTGCTGCTCCATTGACTGCAGACTTGCAGCAGCCTTCATCTGCTGTTGTGGCTGTGACTGCTGTCGTTGGAGATGTTCTTGCTGCTGCTGCAAGTGAATGGCGTTCTGCTGAAGCAAATGGGCTTGCTGTTGCTGTAGAACCACAGAACTTTGCTGCAATGGCTGAAGCTGCTGCTGTTGTGACAGTTGGTGAGGCTGCTGTTGATGTTGAACCATTACAGGGTGATCCACTTTTGAACCAACCTGTAAGTTAGGTAAAGTAATATTTTGGGCCTGTATATTCAATCTTTTTGCTGGGTCTTCATTGCTACTGTCCATCCCATCCTGCAAAGCCAATGTGTTGGAGGTCAAGTACGGCGACTGCACAGCTCGGGCAGCAGCTGTTAGCATCTGAGGATTCTGCTGCATAGCCATCCACTGGACTAGGCTCAGGCCTGGAAATAATGCACTTTGGACATCTTTTAAGGCAAAGTCGTCAGCAAGCCATGGCATGGCTCTTTTGAAAGCACTATCAACCTCATTTTCGTCATCTGCAAGTTTTATTAAGTTATATAAGGACCAAATAAGTCTTCAGAAAAATGCACAAGAAAATGCAAATAAAAGATGCTCGAAAGAATTAACTTCCAGAACTTTTAGACATGGATCCACAATTCTTGCTGATCATTAATATGTCAAGTTTATACACAAGCAAGAAGCAGTTATATTTAGGAAAATACCATTGCATGTTTATGAAACTTAGAATTGCAATGAAACCTTGCCCTTTGAATTAAAACTTGCCACTAAAAAGATGCAGTCAACCAGCTTAATGAATGCAACAAGTGAATGACAATAGCATTAAAGGCCTAAATGCCCAAAGGTTGAGACTACCTGCATATTGCATTATTTCCTAAACAATACTACCATACATATATATACCATTAAATAAACAGAAGTATCTGTACCTGGCATTCCTGGCTGCTTAGAAAGCTTTGGCCTGAAAAATGGCGGTGGACAAATATAAAAAGGTGTGGCAACTGGTTCGATCTCCCATATTGAAACACGAGTGCGCCTCTCAGATGCAGTTGATTCATCCCAGCCAACCTAATTTGGAAAAGGGAGATGAAGTCAGGAGAAATTGCTGCCTAATGTGTTATACAATCTTACAAATATCATTTCCATTTGGTGTTAGACCGATCTCATCTATATATTTTGTTCAGTATCAGGGTCCACCTGTATAAATGCAAGTTAAATAATTGATGCAGGTAGTTTCTTACTAAACACAGGCACACAGCTGTTGTATGGACATGACAACACTGCAGAACTTTAAAAAAAAACGAGAGGCACACCTGAAGGTTTCGCCAATGAGAATTCTTCCACCGCACTGGATCCAAGTCACCAATACCTGTGATTGTGCCCATATATCTTCGGACTCCTGAATCCTCTGTCTCAAACAGCATTCTGAACCGCATTCCAAGAGACACTTGTGTATACAGAGCCTTGTTATATTTTGCTAAAGGAATGACAAATTCTGATGGGCTCGCCCTATCCAAATAATACATGAATTCATTGTCCTCAATGGCGGCAGAGAGTGCACATAGGATATCAAGTAACAACTACAATACCTTGGATTGTAGAAAATAGTAAACGGGCTGCTGTTTGCGGCAGCGTGGGCTGCTGCAGCTAGAATCCCAATGTGCATGCTGTCACTCGATAAAACTGAAGAAGACAGAGCTGGTTGGGGCCTGGTAGCATGCCGTATGCCTAAGAGAAGCTGAGATTTCTCATCCCTGTAAACAAAAAGTATAGGATCCATGTTCCTTGTAATTATTTAGATAAATCCATGCCCTTTAATTTTTTCAATTTGATGATGCTACCTTATAAAGAGAACTGAATCACCAGCTGCCAGCCTTTTTGTACTGACAAAGACACTCCAACCAGTTGTCAAAAGGTGCCTTTTCGGTTGACCTGCATGTGCATGTGCAGGTAAGAGTAGGGAGATAAGTACACGATGCTGTTGATTGATCAGCCACCATGTCTAGTACACAGACTTAAGAGTTCCCAGAAAAAGCAGGAACACTAATAGTAGCTGCAAAGGGCTTAACATAAATAATGGATCCATAAAAACATTATGGCAGAGAACCACGCCCGCAAATCAACTTATATTCCTATACAATACCAAGTGCATGTACAGATATTCTCTGAGCGGCTCGCAATTTGGCATACCTCGATAAATGTGTCGAAATTTCCATGAAATGTCATGGAGATCCTTGGCAATGAGCTCTTGGGCTGGTGGTTGCATCGTAAAGTCCTATCGAACATGTTACCCTGGTAAGGCAGGTGTTTTATTGAATATGATAAATTCATAGTTCCATCTAAATTATTCTGAGGTCATGAAGAAACTCCGCATACTAGTGGTGGAAATATCTTTTCCGCCGCACGACGTGGCACAGAGAATCCTCCATGGGTACTCGTGTCGCTCGCTGTCAGCGTCTTGTAGAAGAATTCTGCGGGTTGCTTGTTTTGCTTCAGACCCAGTTCAGAAGCCAGCATTGCGTCTCGATCATACTACATGCATCAAGAAAAGATATTTCATTTTCAAAGAAGATAAATAGCACTAGAATCAAGAAATCCGCTTACATACTTTGTTAACAGGTTGAAGCATCATCTGAGCATAAACTTCATCAGTTTCAGAATCTGCCTGCACAAAAAAAAAAAAATATTGTGTGTGCTCAATTAGTAATACGGGAAAAGAAAATGTATACAACCACAGTATAGAAAGGAAAAAACTAACATCCACATACATGTAAGGTGAGACTCAGAAGCTTGCAAATCAGCTTAGAAGGAAGAGATGGGTAACTAGGGATGATGTCCATCTCCTTATGCATTGAAGCGGCAACCTGCCAAAGAAGTGCCACAAAAAGAAGTTTTTTCAGAAATTAGTCATGATTTGGCACATTTCCTACAGTAAACTGATTAATCATGCACCTGTTCGCTATGGCCCTGTGGGAAGTACACAACAAGGCTGCCCACCGGCGGCAGGGATACCAGAGGCCCGGCACAAGCGTGCCATAGCTCCGAGTTGATGGCTTTCTTTTCCCCTGCTTTGCAAACACACGCCCAGTTATTACAGTGCATCCATCACACACTACACAGTCTACACTTACGTTGTAAAGATTCATAGGTAAGCCATGAACAAGATTTCAGTGCAGTTAGCTGCAATCAAACTCTAGAACTAACTCCGAATGTAGGTTACAGCAATGGAGATGGCCATGAATCTTATTCTCTAGATGCTGTGGTAACTGAATCCATGAGCAGTTATACTACGAGTAAGCAAGCACGGGCAAGAAGATTCCCACCTTCCGCCGGGCCGGGCGAGACGCCGCCCGATCCCTGTTCCTTCATCCCGCCGGCGAGATCCGACAGAAATCTCGCCTCCGGATACGCGAATATCCCACCCGCACTTCTCCCTCCTCCGCCTTTTATCAACTAGATAGCTAGGAAAGCGCTCTCCTTTCCGACTATAGTAAGCGGGACGAGGCGGCGGCGAGTATAAAATTCGGGATCAACGAAGGAGCGAGGCGACTCGAGCGCGCCCGTAAAGCGAGCGAGCCGTAGCAAGCCGGATGAAACCTCGCTGCCCACCGCGCCGCGGCCGTGCCGACGCGACTGCTCATCCGCAGCGCCTCCTCTCATCACACGCGCCCCCGGATGCTTCCGCCTCCCCCGAGCATCGACGACCGCGGGAGCACGTCGTCCCGGCGAGCGGCGAGGCACACGGCCACCGGCAAAAGCGCGGAGGTGGGGCGCGCGGGCGCCTGGGATGAATTGGCACAGTCGGGGAGGAAGCAAGTGGAGGGGAGGGTCGGAGGGAAGAGGAGGGAGACAGGCGGGGTTTATAAAATGGGGGACGGGGGCCGCGGTGCTCGGGGCTGGGTGGTGGGGTGGGCTGGCGCTGCCTGTGCCTGTGCCGCAGCGGCAGGCGGTGGAGCACGCGGAGTAAAAAAATGGCCGCGCGGCTGGTGGGTTTTGCTCGCGCGTCGGGCGAGCGCCGTGCGGTAACGGCAGCGGCAGGGCGTGGGGTTAAAGTAAAACGGCAGTGCCGCTCGTGTGTTCAGCTCGCGCGGGGCCTTACTTGCGGCTGCGGAGGCGGCGCGGGTCTACGCGTGGCACTGCCGCGACGCTGGCGGCGTGTGACGGGTGTGGCCTGTGGGAAGGACGTGCACATGTATTGGTACACCGACGCCCCTTAGCTTAGTTCGGGTAGTCTCTTAGGCCTGAAGAGGTTTAAAGTCAGGTCTAGCGTTTAATAAAAAAGTCAAATAAGTCTTTTTAAACAGTTTAATTTTTATACAGTTTTTAATATAAGTTATAAGTAGCATACAATTGCCAAAAGCTAAAATCTGGACGGGATCTGATTAGTTGTTTGTCAAATAGTCTTTTATAAAAAATGACACTACTTTTCGACTTATAATACTAAAATACAGCTTTTCAAAAGAACTATAACTCTATAAATAGTCCCTTAGTTGTATAAGCATGTGAACTCTTTATTGTTGAGCTATTTTATAGTACGCTAAATTCGATATGAAATGTTTATACTTTTTGATCCAATGGATTAGATTACATAGTATTTATTTGTACTCTCCAGTAGTTGAGAAGTAGAAATACTCTTAACAAATTAATGGTTAGATCTTATTTTTACTACGGTATAAATTTTCTCTTATTATTAGCTATTCCCTCCGTTCCTAAATACACGTCATTGTAGCTTTCAAATTTTGTTTCTAAATACATGTCATTCTACAATTTTGATGTGATTTTTTACTTTTTTTCATCCTACATCATTTCCCTCTTCATATTTTCAATGTCGATTACTATTATGAACTAGAATAAAAAAATCATCTAAAGATATAATAATAAAGAGTGGTAATATGGTATTTTATAGAATGGACCCGATGGATGTGTAAGAATGGATTAGAAACTACTGTTACCAGTTTACAATGACTTTTTTTTCTGCTGGAGAAAGTGGGCTGTTGGTGTTTCGCCACTGCTGCCGCGAACCGCAGACGGCGACGGGTGTTTCGTTGGTTTGTCCGTCTGGGCGCTGTGGCTCGCGCTGGTGCGAGAGCGATGCGTGTCCGTGTGTATCCGGGTGCCGTGTGACTGACTCATGGGTGTGCGACGCGCGTGCGACAAGTTCGTTACACACGATTGCACGACGAAAGTGTGAAGGGAAGGAGCGAGCCCAGCGGCACACGAAACAGAGGTGGTTATAGATCCAACAGGTGTCTCGACCATGGTTGTCTTAACTGTGTCAGAAACTAGCCCAGCCCGGAGATGACACTCAGCGTGGAGGGGCCAAGATGTCGGGGGTGTCAAGGAAGCGGACAAGGCCACATGGCACCCGCCGTGGCACATGCTACGTACGTGCAACGCGGTCGTCGGAGATGGTTTGGCCCGTTTTTCCAAGGTTGCGTGCTTTGACCAGCCGAAACCGTAACGGTTAGCAACTTAAACTTGTAGGATAAGCTGCTTAATCAAGCGAAAGCTAGCTAGCCTGGTTGATCCTTCCGTGACAGGCGAACTGTCGGCTTCCGCAGCTTGCCAACGGTGCAGTAGGGAGAAAGGGATCTGCTTTGGATCTGCGCCCGCGGGATCCGGCCGGGAAAAGGACGGCGCTTTCCTCCCCGTACGGCGTGGCCGTCCAGTCCGGCCTCGGAACCCGCCCCCCGCGCAGCGCCGTGCCCGCCCCGCTCCTCGCCCTGCGCCGCCCAAGTCAACGACGCCTCTACGCACGCACGCACGCAGTCCCCCACTTGTGACTTGTCATCCCGCGCGCAGCCAAGCGGACGGTCGCGGGCACGGAGGCTAGTTAGCCTCCGCCGGGCGAGCGCGCGGGGTGGGACAGAAGCGCGGCCACGGCTCAAAGCTTTGGTCTACTTCGGCTCTCTACACTTTTTTTTTTCCCGCGCAGCCAAGCGGACGGTCGCGGGCACGACTTTTGCCTTCTTTCAAATAAAATTATAAATCTAATTAATTTGTTTAGTTATAGAAATATCGACAGATGATACGTATCACCTACTATACTCTACTACCACGGCAGGTCGTCGACACCGCTCCCATTATGAAAGACGAGCTACTACAGTACTCGTGCTCAGGAAGACGAGGTACCACGGCACCTAAGTTTGCTATATGTTACCCGAGCTCGGCAGAAGGCGGGGCTCGCCACCTATTGTGCTTGTCGGGGAGTTGCTGCAGTGGATGGAGCTGTTATAGTACTGATGACCTATCGCGATAGGAGAGTGTGGTAGATGACAAGGGTTGCTTGTTGATACTTCTACAATTGAAAAAAATAGGCTAGATTTGAAATTTCATTCGAAAGAATGCCAAAAGTAATAAAAAGTGTGCAGATGTGATAAATACTTCATATTTCATATTTTAATGTAAAATATTGTGATGTTCTATCTATACCCCTAATAACATCCATCTTCACTTTATATTTGCTACAAGCATATATTAAGTACAGTGTTTAGTGATAATAAATAAGGATACACATGCAAAGCCGAGACCTTGCTTGTGCCAAGTACCGATGCTTCTTGTTACTCATAGTACTAGCGTGTACCACGTGCTACGCCGCGTCGTGCGAAATTTCGTAGCGTGTATGACGTGTTGCACAAAATTTGGTCCGACGGGTATTTCTGTAAAAAAATTACGTAATTTCGGTTTTCTTTTTTTAAAAAAAAGGCTGCTAGAAGCCGTTGACGAATCTTTGGATTGCTAGGAGCCGTCGGTGAATTTGTATTTTTAAAAGAAAACTCAGAGGAACCTAAACGTATTTTCTTTTTTTTCATAATTCCGGCGTAATTTTGGTTTTCTTTTTCTTTTTTTAAAAAGGTTGGTAGAAGCCGTCGGTGAATCTTCGGATTGCTAGGAGCCGTCGATGAATTTGTGTTTTTTTAGAGAAAAACACAGAGGGACTGAAACATGTTTTTATTTTTTGCGTAATTCCAGTTTATTATGTTTTTTTAAAAATAGGTCGCTAGGACCCACCGGCGAATCTGTGGACTGTTATGAACCGTCGGCGAATCTGCGGTTTCTGTTTTTTAGAAAACAAACGTATTTTCGTTTTTTGCGTAATTCCAATATTCTTGTTTTTTTTAAAAAAAAATGGGTCTCTAAGACTCGTCGGCGAATCTATGGATCACTATAAATCGTTGGTGAATCTGTGTTTTTTGTTTTTAGGAGAAAACCATAGAGGGATATAAACGTAATTTCGTTTCCCTTCGAGTCCAACCCGCATATAATCAATTTATTGGGACCTAAAAGTAATTTTATATTTCTTTGAGTCTATTTTGCTAAAAACCGCTAGAAGGACCTGAACGTAAACCGAGAAGGGACCTAAACGTAATTTCAGGTTTTTTTGGATCCTTTCTATTAAAAATTGACGGAATTACCTAAACATAATTTTGAATTTTTTGAAGGAGCTTTTCACGAGGAGGGTGACGTGGCGTGTAATTTTAGGTTTTTTCGGGTCCTTTTTGTTAAAAACCGATAGAAGGACCTAAATGTAATTTCAAACTTTTCGAAGGAGCTTTTCACGGGGAGGGTAATGTGGTGCAGGTGGTTTGCCTCCGATCCTCTCCACTGTATAATATAGTATGTACATACATATACATTTGTATGTGTGCTGGCTTTTTTTTTATTTTTTGCTAGTACAAGTACTCCTATACTACCTCCTGTTTGGTAACGTTGCCTCTTGGCTAGTGGCTACCTTTTTCAGAGTTAAAGGACGCAAAATTCGGGCGGTGCATTGCGATTGTTGCAAACCTGTTGCCCCACTTGTCAACAGTTCTAGTGCTGTCGCTCATCCTCGATTAGGACCTGATGTCTACTGGTGTTTTACCGACTATAGCCATTGTTCTTAACTGAAGCCATGTTTCTCGCCGATCGACTTGATGTTTTGTAACAGGATTTGATGCTCGTTGCTCCTCGAAGACAGGTGGCGACTGGCGAGGGTATATTTCTCGGGTAGTAGTGAATCATTGACCCCATAAATTGACCGTACAAATACACCAGCTGCAGTTTAATAAAAGTTCAAAAGGAAGCTAGCTCCTTCCTCGGAGTTTCTCGCATGTCTAACTCAAGGTAGCCTAGCTGGAAAACACATGTTACTCTTAACTAATCATCGACTAATGGAAGACCAATTCCGGGATCTTTGGTGCCTCCCAATTCCTAACCCCGGCTCTTGCGGCCAGCAAACCGTGTGTTGTGGGTACGTACGTGGTGTTAATAATGCATATGCTTCTCACTATTACCCCTCCGTTACTGAATATTGTACATCATCCACCCAGCTATAAAAGATTACATTACTTCTTTTCGTTAGATCACTTATTGTTCTTTAGATGGTATATGTTACTCTAGTCTATGCGGTAGTAAATAGCAATGAAAATTGTTAAAAGGGATGGTTATACAAGAAAAAAAATGTAAAAGTCACATTGAACCTGTAAAATAACATGTATTTACAAGCAAAATTTAAAAACTAGAACGATATGCGTTAAAAACGGAGGGAGTAGTAATACCATACTACTTCCCCGTTTAATTTATATGATCTCCGTTGTACAAGGATTTCGCCCCGACAAACGATCACATTTACACCTAACCACACAACTGAACCTCTAGTGGAATCTACGTACAAGTGTACAACAACCAAAAAGCCCTGTCCAAAGCTTAAGACTCTTCATCCACGACGCAAAATGACTCGATCTGCTCCCACACATGCAACGATTCCAGGCATCGCTTGTTGTCACCGTGCACGTCGTCCGAGCATTTTGTTTGCGGTAACTATAATTAATCGACGACGTACCGGATTGCGCATACACTTTCAATTGCATGTGTCAACCTGTGTGCCCACAGACGCTGCCGAAGCACTTTAGGGTCATGTTCCATTACGGGTTTACGGTACAAATCTTTGCTAAATTGTAGGGAGTATCATGGCAAAGCACGGGGCATGCGTGCGTATCGTCAACTCGATTAGACATCCTGCGTACATGCAAGCTGGTTTAGCAAGGTAAAGTAATACATTTGGCCTTGTCTTGTAGCAGTAGAGCGAGGACCCGGCAAAGGCATGTGCGGGAGTAAGAAGGCTCCCGGCTCGCCAAAAACGCCATGTGGTGCGCATGTAGCGTGCATGCATGCACGCCTACGCGCTTCGGACCACGGCCTAAGCAGCGGTTTAACTTAAGAAACGTTATTTTCACCTACCATATAAGCCGAGTTAGTGGAACTCAGCAGTAGCGCTGCGTGTGCCTGTTGCTTCTACGGAGTTTTTGGCTCTTGTTTTTTTTTTTCATCTTTGGTTTTAGTTTCTTTTTGACTGTGAAATGATCTATAAATGATACGTGTCACCTGTTGTGCTATAGGAACATAAAAGGTCTATCTGCTACGGTATGTGAGCATGATAGGTATATAACACACTATAGTAGGTGCCTGCCACGATATAGAAGTATGGTATGTGCTTGTCAAGGTATGGAAGCATGGTAGATACCTGCAGATCGAGAAAGAGGCGTATTTATAATTTTGTTTGAACAGGATCAAACTTTGAAAAAAAGTTGAGGCCAGAGAAATTAAGCTCGCTTCGCTTGTATGAATGGTTAATATGTCTGAAATCGAGACACCAGTTGCTACATATTTCCAGCACCTTGCACCAGGGTTCAAAATTTCGAAAAACATTGGTGAAAAATCTCAGATTTCGGCTAGAGTTTGATATAGTGATTTTGGTAAATTTGGGCTAAATCTCGATGATTTTGGCCAAAATTTGGCATTTTGGACCAGTTTACATGGTTTTTCAACTGGTTTTCACACCAATTTTTTTTAATAAAAATTGTAATAACTTTTACGAAGAATACATGTAAAAAGTTTGCAAAAAAAATACATGTATAAATTATGTAATCCTAACCCTAAACTCTAAATTAGATTTTGGTCTTAAATGGTGTATTTCGACCTAAACTCTAAATCCTAACTTGAACTTCGGCATAAACTCTAACTTAGATATCGGCCTTAAATTGTATTTTTGGCTTAAATACTAAACCTTAGCTTAGATTTCGACCTTACATGATGCATTTCGGGCTTAAATTGTATTTCAGCCTAAATTCTAAACCCTAATTTGGAAATTTTATGTGCAAATATTTAATGTTTTGCATTCAAGTAGATAAGAAACATAAATAAATACTTGCATAATTTTTTTATATTTTTTCTAGTCTCAGGAGACCATTTCACATGGATCGAAAATGACCGAAATTTTGGTGATTTCAACCGAAATTTCGATTTTTTTTTCTATTTCAAATTTATATTTTAATTTTGTTTTTTAAATTTAGTCTAAAATCGGATTTCAGCGTTTTGAGATATGATCTAAAACGAAATTTGGATCCTGGCAAGCCTGGTACTGACGACGGTGCTGCAAAAGCTCTTGCGCGCATCCGGATCCGGCCGGGATCCGTTTCGATCTCCGTATATATATGCAACCAGTAGCCAAGAAGCAGGACGACCGTAAGTGCAGCCATGTGCTGATGTGCAAACACTTTATATGCGTACCTTTTTCCTTTTGTACCTGCTGTCGAGGGTTGGTTTCTACAAGGTTTTGGAAGAGGCTATACGCGACTACTACGTGCATAACAGCGAGAATGTACGTGCGCTCGTGCTTTGGATAACCCATTGGAACACCTAATGGTGCTACGGTAAACAAGGACCGAGGTACGGAAGACTCGGTGTATCTGGGTTCCTGCTTTTTTTTTAATCATGGTTAGTCTTTTTTTGGGGGGAAGAAGTTACTATCATAGTCATCTTCTTAACCATAAAAATATTAATAAACGATACATGTTATCTACCACGTTCCTTTAATGCAGTAACTCGTTGGTATCGTAGTGGCTCTGTCCACCACGATAACTCCCTAATGAGCACGGCAAGTGATGGGTCCCACCTTCGTGTTGAGTTTAGTTACCGCGGTAACTCGTCTGTCTCAGTAGGCTCTGCATGTGTGCTGCATGCTGACAAGAGATGCTACGATATTAATGATCTATCATAATTAGAAGAGCGTGGTAAATAATATATGCCATACGCCGGTTGCAGTGTTGGAAAGCAGATAAATTTATTTTTTTTCCGGGGAACAGAACCATCGATGAAAAAAAGGGAAGCGGATCAAATAGTCCAAAGCCTCCCGAGGTACGCAGCACGTCCTACAGGCTAGTAGGCTACCAGGGCAGGAATTTTTTTAAATAATATTATTTTAATTCAAATTGCGACATTAATACACGATTTAAAAATTACGAAATAATATCCGATCGCCAAACCGTTTAGGCGATAATAGGTCGTCGCCAAACGGTTTGGCGATAATAGGTGCGTAGTTGCCAAAGCGGTTTGGCGACTATACCGTAATCCCGCGTGTCGGCCGGTAATGACCGGTTGTCGCCAAAGTCGAGGAGTAGTCGCCACACCGCTCGTGACTACTAGTAGTCGCCGAATATGTGGCGACTACTAGTAGTCGTTCAAGCTGCTTTGGTGATAATCTTTGTACATTTTTAATTTTTGGGTAAATTTTGTTGTGAACTGTTTATGCAATAATTGTTATATTAAACCGGAAAAAACTAAAAAAACTCTTGTCATGTAATAAACGGGAAGAATTATTTTAGTTCGTTAGTGATACGCATCTCACTTGCGTATTTTCATAGCCCCATGATAGGCGGAACACGGTCTAAAAAAGCGGAATAAATGAAGGCCGGCCCACGCAGTCGCGGGCTACCACTTATGTATGGGCGAGATAGCCGGCGTTCCTCCCAGTATTTTGTTGCGAAGTCGGAAAAGACACTTACGGCCACTGAAACCACGGAAATCGTGGGCACTAAGGGTTTTCGTTGCCCAGGCGTGCCGGACACGGTCCAAAATTACGGAAAAATTCAAGGGCGGCCTCATGCAATACGGGCTACCACTTACGTTATGGGGAGATAGCCGACGTTGGCCCGCCATTTGTTGCGAAAATCGGAAAAGGCACTTTCATGGGTAGAATCACCGAGCACGATATAAAATTAAATTGGACAACCATGACGTCGAAAATTTTTGAAATTTTTATGGAGGTTCCTGATAAATCAGTGATATTACCATAAAATTTCAAATAATTTGAAGATCTGAACAATGTTTTGAAATTCAAACAATAAAATTTGATTATTATTTAACATTTGAAAATTTCATTTTATTGTTATGAACATCATAGATAGAAATTTTCAAAATTTTATGGTCGACAACAACTCATGTTATGAACACTTAAATTATTTGCTGAACATATATAAGGGCACATACACCAAAGTTCGATGAGAAAATAAGCAATAGATTAGATTATATTAGAAGGGCATTACAACAAAGGATTTAAATTGCTTGATGAACTAACTAACTTAAGCATTCGATTCGTCATGGTGGAACAAATGATCGTTCCGCCTATCGAGTAGTACTGACCAGAATGATGTAAGATATTTTCTGCATATTACCTGACCCGTGTTAATTTTGCGATTTGTTATCGGACACCGCTCGATCCCTACTATGAAAGAACTCCATGGGGATCCGCAGTCCTCCCAACTCATGGAATTGGGTGGCCTATGCCGTGCGTCTCGGTGTGTAACATTTAAATTTTTTTTCTTTTTTATGTGGATTTCGGCCCTCCCATATGGGCATGTCATCCCTATTCCCGGCGTCCCCTATGTTAATACCACCCGAGTTCCCGGTTGGTCTGCGCAACGCGTCAAGGATGTGTTATGCGTCTTGCGGACCTCGGTCATTGCTTCCCTTGTCCCTTCTTCTTCGAGAGGAGGAACCTCTTGCACCTCTCGGTGTGTTGTCCGTTTGGCGGAGACATGCGAGACGCCTTTTCTGTTTCGCTCGCACTCCACTATATGGTGCAGAGTCTTAATTGCGAAATGATACCTTTATGGCGGTCATGGATGATGCACACATTGGGCGATCACGAACTACCCGAACTTCAAATGTCCGAAAAACCACAGCCGGACTATCTCGGTTCTCACCTCAACAAATGCAAAGGCCAATGGAAGTATGTGGTTGTTCCCATCAATTGCAATTGCCGTTAGAATCGCCCTTGTATTTCCCGGTCAAGAATGTACCATCGGCGACAAAGAATGGGCGGCAGCGTGACACGAATGACGCAATGCAAGGACCCAGTGAAAAAAGCTCGACGAAATATCGAGACCCCGTTACCATCCGCTTCACTTTCTTCAAAAGCGGTATGCGTGCGGGTTGGTTTCCTTCAAGACATCAAGCACACGAGGTAGGTTACAATCTGAAGCCTCATATGTACCAAACCTCTTCTCTAATGCCTTTTGCTTCGCTACGCCCGAGCCATCGAGTAACTTATCTCTTACTTAAATGTTCTCAAGATTGCTTTACGAATATAAGAACACTCAATGTCCCGCTTCTCGATGATCTCATTGAACATCACGCTAGCGATTCTGACCGCATTCAAGTTGTGGTGTTTCACCAGAACATTTTCTAGTCTGCATGTGTGCCCATCTACTCGTGATGCAATACAAAATGTCTCGCACTTCGGCTTGTAAGCATGTACTCGGAATTCACATCCTTCGGTTCTGCATTTCACTGTGTATCTATCTGGACTGGACAAAACAACTCGAACTCTCTCTCTGCGATAGTGCCCACATTCACCGCTAACTTCAACTCAAAATTGTTTGCGAAAACTTGATTCAATTAACGGCATTGCTACCATACTCCCAACGCGACTCATGCCCCCACAAAACTTCCATACTAGCTTTGTTTTTCTGTTCCACTCGTCGGGGATGGGTACATCCGTTGCCCCGATGCTATTATGCATTTCATCATCTCCTCCTCTTCCTCATCTTCGTCGATGTCATCATCACACTCCAACATTTCAGCTTCATCTTGCCTCGCTATATGGTCCACCAACTCCAATTGATCAACAATTTGCTCGATTTCCTCCCTTCATCTGCCTCGACCTTCGCGTGTCTTGCATCCTGTTATCATCCTCATTGCTACCTCGGTAGCACCACTACTGAACTTGTTCATTTGTGAGCGACGTCTTTGCTTTACCACGTCGCTAATAATCACCTCTTCTCTAGGGCACGCACACAAAGATTACACATTCAAGGCTAGATCCCTTGCACCACCTTAACCATTTCGCCACAAGTACGTCCGATCTATTTTCTTCAACTCCCACAGAGCGGGTCACCCTTACTACGGCGTGAATACGACTTGAATGGTAACAGAGTAAATACTTGCATCCAGGAAAAATATTTGGTCAACCAAAGCTTTATATCACGGATGCTAACTCTATTAGGACATAAGTGTTCCGCCATTGTGATTAAAAACTGCTCAAATCAACACCATTTTGCTCAATTTTTATTTCAACATAACCATAATATACCCTAATTTTCACCTTGCATCCAGGCATTATTATGATTTACATAAACAAAATTAATTTCTAGATCACCGCTAACATTTAATATCACTAACTAAACAAAATTAATTTTTATAACACTCGTAACATGTCATATCGCTAACCTAAACTAAACAACGCTAATTAACAAGAATATCTAACTACAAAGACAAAATTTTATCACTAATTAACAAGAATATTAACTAATTAACAAGTAATATCATTTGACGAGAATATTACTAACATTGAATATCTAAATCGCTAATATTCTCGCTAACATTGAATATCTAAATCGCTAATATTCTCGCTAACATTGAATTTCTAAATCTAAATCGCTAACATTGAATAGCTAATTCACAAAAATATTAACTACACATCTAATTATTTATAATAGCCACTATCAAATTAAAAAAATTACAAATCGATTTAATTTACCTTCTTTTTTCTTCTTCTTTCTCCTTCCTTCTTCTCCCTCTTCTTTCTTCTTCTTCTTCCTCCTCTCTCTCTCTCCACCTCTCCCTCCCGAGGCGCTCTCCGTCTCTCTCTCCTCCCTCTCTCTCTAGCGCTCTCCTCTCTCTCTACCACGCTCTCTCTCCCTTCCTCTCTCTCTCTCCTCTCCCTCTCTTTTCTCGCCGCTTTCCTCGCTCTCGCTCTCTATTTTCTCCGACGAGCTCTTCGTCGATCGATCTCATGGCATGAAGTACTAGTCCTGAGTAGTCGCCACGCGTCGATTACTAGTAGTATGCTAAACGGCTGGCTACTACTAAGTAGTCGCCGAGCGGTGTGGCGACTACTCCTCGACTGACGACAACCGTCATCACGGGTGACACGCGGGATTACGGTATAGTCGCCAAACCGTTTGGCGACTACCCTATTATCGTCAAACCGTTTGGCGACGACCCTATTATCGCCAAACGGTTTGGCGACCGGATATTATTTCTACAATTTTTTAAATACGTGTATTAATGTCGCAATTTCGAATTAAAATAATATTATTTAAAAAAATTCCCAGGGCAGCGGATTTAACTGCAAGACGAAGCAGTGAAGCACAACCGCTGTTGACTGGATCGACCAACTTTGGTTGACAAGATGTGGCGCACAGGAGGTTGGTAGCCATGTGGGTAATGTACGCGGTGTCCTTGTGTCTACAGGTCTAATCCCATGCACCTCCAGCTGCAGCTGGGTCCCCAATAAGTCCGCAACTCTCTCTAAGCTAGCGTGGATCGGCAGATCGAACGGTCGGATCGACACAACGAGACGCAAGTACATTTGCCTTAGATGGATCCGTCTGGCCCTAGCCTTAGGTAGAGTTTGGTTTGATGAATAAAAATAGAGGGATATAGTTATTTATGGATCTAGAGTTATCTAATTACTTGAACAAGTGAATAAATGAGATATAGTCATCCAAATTTTTAAATATTTTTTCAAGATGCTAGATAGAGTCATCCCAAAAAAAGTCAGACGGGCTAATTTAGTTTATTGAATGAAGAGGTGTACTTGTTCAAATTCAAATTTTATCGAAATGTACTCAGCCAAATTTTGTCCAAAATATAAATTTCGGTCAAATTTTTTTCTAAAAGTTCAAATTTTCTTTGAAAATTCATATTTTAGTCAAAAATTTATCCCAAAATTCAAATTTTGATTAAATTTTATCCAAAAATTCAAATAAAAATTCAAAACCTTGATTACAACTAGCCCATCTAACCATCCAAACAAAAAATTGACTCATCCTATATATTCTCATGTATCCAACCAAGCAAAAAAAATTAGGTCATCCCTATCCACCCAACCAAATAACCACCTCAATGGCTCTACCTCATCCAATCTAGATCGCGCTATCTCATCTAAATGGATGGTAATATCCCATCAAATCTCATCCAGCAACAAACCTGTCGACATACTTTACGCCAGGGTACCCTCTCCGCCGTGGATAAGTAAGACCATGTGGCAGCCTAGCGAGTTGGTGGGCGATCAGGCCCCACTCGGCGCAGCGTAGCCCACGTGGCGGCTGGCGGTGAGGGGCGATCGAGCCCCACTCGTCAAGCAAGCAGTCCAAGTGGTGGCTCGGCGATCGGTGGACGATCGAGCCACGCTTGTCGGGTTAATACCTCGTGGCGACTGGCGAGTTGGCGGCGATCGAGCCCTCGCCGGCGAGTAGCCCCCGTGGCGGCCTTGCGAGCAGATGGGCGATCAGGCCCTGCTCGTCGGGTGTCGACCTACGTGGCAGCCTGGTAAGTTGGCGGGCGATCAATCCCCCCTCGCCCAGCGAGTAGCCCACGTGGCGGCCTAGCAGCGGTGGGCGGTCGAGCCCCTTTCACGGGTGTCGGCCCTGACGACTGGCGCGGCGGTGGGGCGTCGACCCTACTGGCATGGTGTCGGCCTTTATGGCGGCTGGCGGCGAGTGAAGCGATCGAGCCACCTTTCGTCGGGTGTCGGCCTCGTGGCGACTGGCGAGTTGGCGAGCAATCGATCCCCACTTGTCAAGCAAGCACCAAGTGGCGCTGGCGGCGGTGGCGATCGTGCCCCTTTCACGGGGTGTCGACCTCGTGGCGACTTTGGCGGCGATCGAGCCCCCCGCCAAGTGAGCGCGATATCTGGTTGAACTTTGGGGTTTTATTTTCTCTTGAGTGTGTTTGTTTCGTCGCGGATCATCCTTAGGTTTCAGGAGGACCCGGGAGAGGGTTTGGGCCGTTGGGAACTGGTTTGGGCCTTAGGAAGGCTTCTTGGGCCTTTGAGGGAGTAAACCCCTAACCCTAAAAGCCCACATCAACAAAGGGGAGCCAGCCATGTTTCCCCAACCCCCCCCCCCAGCCGCCTCCCTCCAGACTCCAGCCTTTGGCCTCCCCAGCCTGCCTCCTCCTCCCGGTCAGCGCGCCTCCTGGCCTCCCAGCCTATTCTCCTCCTACCTCGTCCGAGCGCCACCTCCACAGCCTCCTCGGCGGGCGGCCTCCGCCTCCCCCAGGCCTGGCCTGGCGCGCCCTGCTCCCGGTCATCGCTCGCTCCTCTCTCCTCCTCTGGTGGCAAGGAGTCCTCGGCCGGCGCTCCTGCTCGGCGCCCTTCCCCCCTCCGGCTTGGTGCCCTCTCCTCCCTCTGTGGGGCGTGGCGACAACCAGAGCGAGAGCAGATTGCCCTCCCCTTGCCTTCTTGTGGTGAGGACTCGAGCAATTGAAATTTTCGGTATTTGGTTTCTTTGTACACGCCATGTGTTTGATGAAATGCCTAGAAGGTTTATGTTATGGTATCACAAAGGATTTAAGTGTGCAAGGTTGAGAGATGGGCTTGAAATGCAAGAATCGATGCATTGCTAAATTTATGTACATACCTATATATCCATGTACATTGTTCTATATGTTTGCCCTCGCTAAGTTGCTATGTGACGAGTATGAGCTATACCGGTTTTTAGTATAAGTTTTATGCTTTGCTAATATGATGTTTAAATACTAAGGAAGGGACACGGTGATATTACTGATTTAGAGGGTAGTGGCAAAATTGACATAAAATCTGTTGGTTTTGGTAGCAGTTTATACTCCCAAGATCAAATCCAACCATGTTATCCTAGTTCTGATTCAGTGGCAAGGTGTGGCTATTAGAATATTACTTTGAAACAGCCCTGTTTTGATGATCTGAAGTGTATGCTCCTTTATGCATGACAGCTAATGAATTAAAAAGAATTGAACGACCAAAACATGCAGCCAGCTGTTAACCCTTCTTCCTAGTAGATTTTCCAGTCATTTAGTACTGATGTTCATGCTTCAAGGGTTGAGCTTTTGTGCATAGTGTCCAGGAAGGGTGTTTTGCGAAGGCTATGGGTGTTTGTTTCCTAAGGATATAAAATGGTGTATGATCTTGAGTCTTTGCATAATCATGCTTAAAACAGAGGATGTACTTCTTTTGCACGATTCAATTCAATGAGAGTTAAGAATTACTTACTACTATTGATCTGAATGCAGACTATTGTGTATTAGCTCCATTGTTAATGCTATTGTTATTTATCAAATGGGTAAGATCCTAGATTGAAAAAAGGGTTTTAGTGTGCCCTTGATTGATTGTGCTCCTCAAATTCTGATTCGGTTGTTAAGTATTGATCAATCATCTTTTCATGATTTATTATTATGTGTGTGTTTGTTACCGCTATCTAAATCTCTGCTGCTAAGGCCATGTTGCTGCAATTTGTCATCTTCTTAATCTACCGTATCATGTTGGGTGATTGCACTACCCAATTAATGTTGCACAACACAAAGTAATATGATTCAAATGCATAATTTCTATTTGCTTATATCACCCATTATCTATGTATACTAAGAGAAGAATAAAAACATTGATTGAAGTCTGGTACCTTCTGGTTTGCAGAGGAGGTGGTGCAA
The DNA here is from genome assembly GCA_036346375.1 of Guadua angustifolia. Taxonomy (NCBI): domain Eukaryota; kingdom Viridiplantae; phylum Streptophyta; class Magnoliopsida; order Poales; family Poaceae; genus Guadua; species Guadua angustifolia. Next base: position 7,928,841 of record CM070510.1, on the reverse strand, counting down.
AAAAACTGGGGAGGAGTGGCCTCTTCCTCGCGCGCCACTCTGCTCCCCGCGGTTTAAAGGCAAGTGCGTGTAGATTAAAACCTAGTTACGAATAATTATTGCTTAAGTTGATAAATGATATTTCGCTGCTTTGCATAATTATGGCTAATTGTTGCTATGATATATGCTCGAGATCTTGACATTGGGGTAGTGAATGAGAAGATGATCACTTGGTAAGGTTGGTAGGTGAGGATAGTTTAGCGCTTGTGCTTAATTATGAACATGAGAATTGGTTGTCGTGCATACATTTAGTTATGTTTATATGAATTGTTAGAAATGAATGTAGTTGCAAATTATTTGTGTCAATTGCATTTATGCATCCATAAAAAAAGAAGAGGCGACCCATGTCGATGCGAGCCTCTGTGTTCACACGTAGTGAACACGAAAGTCCTACCTCGTAGTCCCATACATGCAGATGTATGGGAGCGAGTCAGTAAGAGTAGGCACCCTCCAAGGGATGGAAGGGAATGAGGGTGCACACCGATGGGTGTGCACTCGGCAATGCCAGTATGTGCAAAGAAAAGGTGCATTCATGAGCATGCATGTTGCATTGCATCGCTAATGGTTGATTTGTGTGTTAATTGTTGATGTGCGGTGTCGGGATAGAGTCGTGGACTCCTCCCAAAAAGGATGAATGAGGTATGTGCTTGATATAAGAAATGAGATAAAGGAGGCAAATGGCATTGATACAAAGGTTTACTACACTTGCTATTCTTGTATATAGAATTATAAGTATTCTGCTGATTTAAATAGATTAATTGTTTAGGATATGCTTGTTGGATGCACTTTGCTGAGTCTTTGAACTCACGCTTGTTGTTTAATAATTGTAGGTACAGTGAAGCTGGCATGCATGGATGGGATAGTAGCACTTCACTCACCAAGACTTAACATAGTTAGAATAGTGCATGTCGGCGTATTCACTTTGACAGTCTTGAGTCTGAGCCAAGGTTTGGTTGGAAGGAGGGCATCTTCATGGTGGCTAAACCTAGAGGGTGAAAACCCTAGAGACTCCCACGCCGAGATTCCCGCGCCTATGAACTAGGGATGACACAAAGATTTTACCTGTGTTCAGTCCCCTTTTCCTTGGGTAATAGCCTTACTTCTGCTCGATTGGTTTATAGAGTGTGCAAAGCTAGTACAAAGCTCTCAGGTTACAAATTCTCTCTTAGACTATGCTACGGAGCTCTTGCTTGCTCATTCTTCAACCTTCGACCCCTTTTCCCCATGCACCCGAGGGCCATTATATAGGTCGAGCCGGTAGGCGGTACCAAAGAGGGTCATCATGCTTATCTTCATACATTTATTACCCCTTCCGTCTTTGTCCCGTTCCTCCGGCCTCATTAAATGTCGACGCATAACCGCTGGTCCGTCCGGGATGTGACCCCTTGACGGGTTGGTGAGGCGTCGAGAGGAATGGGCTTATAGCGTAAATCCTTGCGCTTAGTGTCGACACGGCCGTCTGTCCGCCGCCTGAAGCGATGCGGCGGGAAGGAGCCTTCGAGGTGAAGCCACCTCGCACCACCTTTGTCTTGGTAGGCGAGGCAAAGGCGTGCTTTCGCCCACTCGCCCGGGCACCACGTGGACCGACCGCCGGGCGGCGGCGTGCTTTCGCCCACCTACTCGCCGGCACCACGGATTTATCGCCCGGGCGGCAGGCGTGTTCGCCACTTGCTCGCCGGGCGCCACGTGAACTTACTGCCGAGCGAGCGATGCGTGCTCGCCCACCTGCTCGGGCGCCATGGGTGACCGCCCGGGCGCGGCGTGCTCGCCCGCCGCTGCGCCGGGCGCCACGGATCGGTCATGTTGACCGCCGTGTTGATCTTTTGTCGGCGGAGAGGGTACCCAATAGCGAATCTGAGTAAGCCGACAAGAGCCCGGGCCCGCCAGAGCGCGTCTGGCTTACTTTAGAACCTTCATTAAATGCTTAGCGGGCTCTGGGTGGGGCCACCACTCATGAGGATACGACCGCCTCGGTTCCCCACGTACTGCAGATTTTTCCGGGACCCGAGGCGGCCTGCGATCTTATCCTTCGCGAACCGTCGGTGCGGGGCGATATATAGGTTCATCTGAATCAAGTGGTTTTACGCCTTCTTCTTCCTCCTTACGCACCCTAACTTCGCTTCTTGACCTTCTTGCTTTAAGTCCCTCGGCCTTTTACCCCTCCTCGCTCATGGCTTCTTGGCTCGCCTTCCTTTCTGCTTCCACGGTGGACTCCTACACGTGGGGAGACTCCACACCCTCGTCTTGGAGGGCCTCTCCATTTCCGGCAGGACCCCCACACCATGATGCCCGTTCTCAGCAGAGACCATCATCTTCGTGTGGGGCATCATGGCGGGTCTCGTCTTTTCTCCGACTTTTTCCTCACCGTCCTCTACTTCTACGAAATCCATCACCTTTATCTCACCCCCAACTCCATTCTTTTCCTCGCTATCTTACACACCTCTCGTGAAATGTTCATGGGGGTGATGCCAAACCTTCCACTCTTCGTGATTTCTTCCTTTGCCGTGCCTCCTCCGACGGCGACTCCGGGAGCTGCCACTTCCGCCTCCGGGATGGGATGGCAGCTCTTCATTCCTTCGGCCCGCTCAACCCCGGAAGGCTGGGCAAGAATGGTCAGACGTCAATGACGACATGAGTCGGCGTTGGAGGTGCCAGGCCGCAATGGCGACCGAGAATTGGAACTTCGCCCGTCGAGAGGCGGTAGACTCAACAATGGCGGCCGCATCAACAACTGCGGGACGCCGGATTCTCAGGGCGCCGATCGCCGAGATTCGTATCCGAAGATTGAGCCCCTTCGTCGCCGTATTCGCCCGTGGCAATACACAGACGACAACGACATCACCGTGCCTTCTTCGTAGTAAGTCTTCACTGCTACCTTTTGGCTTTTTCCTGTATTCGCGCTCCTTTTGAGTCGCTTCCTACCAACCAGCATTCTGTGTTGCTTTTTAATCTTGGCCAGGCGCGGGAAACCTGGATGGGCCACGCATCAGCAGGTGGCTCTCCGGGCTTATGCCGCCGATTCCCGCCGGCCTGGACTTCCCCTCATCGGCCCGGCCACTCGCCGATTTGGAGCCTGCGGAGCGCCTGAGGATCGTCAGGTTGCTGCCGCCCATGGACTCCACCGGCCTCGCCGTGGTGCCGCCGCCGCGGCGATCGGGGCGCATCTCCTCTGTTGATCGGGCGCGAACAGCGACCACTCATCCCGGACACCTCAAGTCCGGGTGCGAAGAAGGCCCGCCACGCGGGCGAAACTTCCGCCGCCACGGCCCAAAGGGCGGCGAGGATCCCATAAATGGCCACCGCCGTCCCCCAATCGCGAGAATCGACCGCCGTCGCCGCCTCTGCGGCGCCGGCATCTCCACCTCCGGCGACCGCCGCACCTATCGCCCGGTGCCAATCAGACATCACGACAGACGGCGCCAACCGCACAAGGCGCCGGTCTCCTCATCTTCCCTTTCTCGACTCCTCTGTGGCGCCGATCTCACCCTCTGGCGCCACCACCTTCGCCACGGGACCCATGCCGCCACTCGACAAGGCGGGCTCGAGGTCCCCAGGCGGCTTTCAACAAAGCGGCGCCAGGCGGCCTCGAGATGCCTCAAGGGGCAGCGCCACTTGCACTGCAGAGCGGCGGAGAACCCCGCCCAGCGCCGCCAACGCCGCCGGATCGAGGCGGCCGCCGGCCCGCGACGCGCCCGCCGCTCGCCTCCCACACCGTCGCCACGCCGCTGCTCGTTCGTCATCGAAGCTTTTCGAGCTCGGCAATCTACAACACACACTCGGCGCACTCTCGCCACGGCCGCCAGACACGGAGCCCGGACGGCGAGGGCAACCGGCGGGCAATCGACGCAAGGACGCGGAGCGGTGAGGCGGACGCGATGATGGCGCAAGAAAGTGCCACCGCGACCGCAGCCGCCATGCGCAGCGGGCGGAGAGGGCCGAGGCGCGCAAAGGGCCTCGGAGTATGAGGCTGACCGCCTCAAGCGCAACCTCACCACCATGCTCAAGGGAGACTTCTGCGCATCGGAAGATGCACGGAACCTTTGGGCGTGGTCTTGAGATGCCCCTCGGGACACCGCCTGCAGTGCGCCCTCTGCGACCAACCGAGCCGCGGAGGCACTCGAGATTGCGCCGCCCTAGCCGCACGCTCCACGGGGAGGGCAAGAGGTTCGGCGGTGGCGCAAGTTCGTCTTTGGCGTCTTTGGGCGGCCGCGCCTCCTGGACCGATGAGCGGCAATGGGCCCGGCATCGTGGGGGCGCCGCCAGCGTGAGGCATCGCATAAGCGATCGAATAATACTGGCCGGACAAGCGCATGTGCAGAGGCCGGTCATGAATGTCTCCACCTCGGTGGCGGAGGAAGAAGACGTCGGCGACATCGGCGTGTTGGCGAAGTGAAGGGCCGCCTCCGCCTCGCTTCTTTTGTTTTTATTTCTTTTCTTGACGGCTGTTCACTTTGTATGAACATTTTAATCAATTTCAAGCTGTAATGGATGTTTCTTGGTTTTACCTTCATGCGTGTTTCTGTGCTTATTTGATATTCTGTATTTGGAACGCTAAGGCGACCAACAGAAACTTCGGTTGAGGCACCAGTTAGGTTTTTGAGTTCAGGCAATGTCCCAGAATTCCTGTAAAGGTAGTATGCAACTAACCACAAATGTAAGCACAATGCGCATAAGTCACAGAACTTAGGCAAAGACGGCTTTGGGGCGCCATAGCCCGTGCTTAAGCACAAAGTAATTTGTCGTTAGGGTTTTATGCGAGGTTGTCCTTGGCTCAAACCTTTCTGGAACTTAAATCTCGTGATCTCTTAGAACTGTACCCAAAGGTGGCGATAAGATGATAAGGTCCCGGAGTGGTCTTGGACCAGCGGCATTCAACTGTGACAACCAATGGTGCTTCCGAGAGCCAACCCGAGGTGTCTGAGCCGTGTTTGAGTACCGTGCCAAGCTTACACTCGTCACTTAACCTCACTAGACGCCACACTGAAGACTTTCCTTTTATCACCAAGGAGTCGCCAGTTTTGCGATGTCTATGATAACCATGCATAATTTGATCAATTTCATCATACGCATAAGCAAACAAATAGAAGTGTCATAAAACACTTATCGGCTTAGTCGCTAGTCGGTGCCCTAACTTCAGCAGATGGCGACCGGTAAAACATCTCAGGCGACCACCTCAAGCTGAAGGGCGATCAACATGAGCCCTATGACCCACCATCGCGCTGGCGGCCACGAAGAAGATTAGGCGACACCCCTGCGCCTGGGCGGCGCGAAGAAGGTCAGGCGACCACGAAGAACTTAGGCTACCACCTCGAGCTCTGGCGACCATGAAGAGGCTTGGAGTTTTCATGCAATAAGGCGGTGACTCCATGCCTTGGTGCACAACTACTAACAGAATGAGTAGGCATATGTAAAATAAAACCGAACGATATAGGGTCCCTGCATGGAATGAGCCGGTCCTTCTTGATTCCTAAGTCCTTGCGATTTTTTTGGAGATCGAACCATGGTCTTTGTCGTCAAAAGTGCGGGCCTCCGGAGGGGTACTAGACTAACGATGCTCATGGTGACAACCAAATGCGGTGCTTCAGAGAAACCAACCCGAGGCATGCGAGCGTTTGAGCACCGCATCTAGCCCGCCCGATGCCGCCTGTCTTTGTTTCTGGGACACGGACACCGTGTGACCCAAGAGATCACTAAGGATTTAGCAAACATACGGAACCAGCGATATTCATGCAAAAAACTTGCCGCTAAGGGCACAGAAAGGGACAATAACGGTAAATTGAAAGCCTTCTAGGCAACAACCTTACTAACCGCCGGAAGCCACCAACCGGCCAAGGGAGAATCCTACCTCATGGCTGACCGGGGCGAGCAGCGGGGCACTTACAAGTCCTTCAAGGATAGAATTTCCGAACAACTCTATGTTATAGGAATTCATCGTTCTTCGCCGATCTCGGTGTTAGCCGGACCGCCGGCCGAATCTCGAGACCACCTTAAAGGGCCTTCCCATCGGGAGAGCAGTTTATGCAACCCGACATCGCGTCGAATTCTACGCATAAGACCGTGTCGCCACACCAAGATGTTCTCTCAGAGACCGGGTGGCGTGGTACCGCTGAGACTTTCTTGTGTAGCGGGCGGCGCGAGAGCGGCCGCGATCCGCACCTCCTCCAAAGGTTGACATCTTCTCCAAGAAGATCCTCTTGGTCTTCCTTGTTGAACACCGAGATTGAGGCGGAGGCGAAAGCGACTTCGGAGGGGGAGAACGACCTCGCCCGTACACGGGAAGAAAGGCGTTTCGCCTGGGTCTTTGGGTGTGGTGCGGGCGACCACAAGCCTTCGCCGGAGCTCTTCCGTCCACCGCGCTGCCTTTTGTGAAGTCGATCAAGCGCTCTTGTCTTGAGGCCCTTGACGCAGTAGCTGTTAGCGCGTTCTACTTGCCCGTTGTTCATGGGAGGCCACCAAAACAAAACATACCTTGGTGCCCATTTCATCGCGAAATTCTAGGAAAGCCGTGACCGGTGAATCGGGTCCCGTTGTCGGTGATGATGCGATTGGCGACTCCAAAGCGGCGAACATCCCGCCAGATAAACTTGGCGGCGGCCGTGATGGCACGCCGCCTCGGCCTCAACCCGCCGTAAACTTATCGATGGCGGCGAAGAGGTGGGTGAAGCCCTCGTGGCCAGCAGATAACGGACCGGGATATCAGCCTGCATCGCATAAGCGGCGGGGAGCGGGATGGTTTGCAGAGCTCGGGCTGGTTTGGATTTGCTGGCGAAGAATCGACAAGCCGCATGTCCTCACGGCTTCATAAGCATCCCGGAGGCGATAGGCCAATAAAATCCTGGCGGCAACGCTTTACCGACCGGCGTTCGGCGGACATATGGCTCACTTTGCGCCTCCATGGATATCGAGAGAGTTGCTCCCTCTTCCGAGTGATGCACTTCAAGAGAACTCCGTTTACGCCTGGCGATATAGGTCCCCACCTACCGGGTATAGCATTTGGCTTTATGCGTGCAATCTTCTCGGTGAGGCATCATCGTCGGGATCACCGGTCACGCAGAAGGCTAGGATAGGATCCATCCACCGATCTTCCTGGCTAAGCGCGGCGACCACTCGGTGCTCGCTTTGGGTACTCATTGGCCAAGCTTTTTCCCTGGCGAAGGCGCACCATCTTCCTCCCCGACACAGGTCGAGGGCAGAACCTGTTGTCCCCCATTGGGGGCCATGGCTTGACACCGCCCTCTCCTTTGCCGAGCCGGAGGTCAGAACAACCTTTTGTCGTCCCCCCCTCCTCAGAATCGGGTCGCGACAATGCACCATCGTCCCCACTCGATCGGGGGTCGCGATGGGCGGTCGCGATAGCTTTTCTTGAAGACTCGGCCCGAACAAGCCCTTGAGGACTTGAGGCTGAAAGCCCGTCCATGAGGTGATTGTCGCGCCAGGGACATGGATATATCCCAAACCTTCAAAGTGACATTCCATTTTTCTTGACCTCACTTGCACGCCGCCATGGTGGGATCGTAACATTGGAACTCATACGCACTTGATTGATGACCACAGAAGTCTCCCTTGACTTGGAGACGCCAGATGCCCAACCCCGAAGCGATGCACAACCCTGCTAGCAGGCCCTCATACTCAGCTATATTGTTGGTGGCTTTGAACTCTAGGGCGACCACATACTGGAGGATGTCGCCGGTCGGGGAGACCAGGACAACCCCAGCCCCAGCGCCCTCAACTCAAGGAGCCGTCAAAAATAAGGTCTGTGGAGAGGCGCGGAGCTTCTTCACTCAGAGTGGCGGGGTCCATTCGGCATTTAACTCCTTGACTTCGACTTTTGATGGCGGTCACGAAGTACTGGTTTGAGGTTGAATTCCCCGCCCACAGCCCATTTTGCAATCCGGCCCTCTGCTTCTCGGTTGTGGAGGATCTCTCGCAGAGGATAGGCCGTGACTACTGTAATTTCGTCCTTGGAAATAATGGCGCAGCTTCACGACGCCACCAGATCATAGCGTACAACATCTTCTCGAGCTGCGGGTGTCGGGTCTTCGCCCGTGCGACCTTGTCGATGTAGTACACTGCCTTTGACGCCTTCTCTCCGCATCAATCATCCTGCGCTCACCACCTCGAGGTGGCAATATGTACTGAGCAACGGCTCACCGTAGGGAAACCAAAGACCGGGGAGAGGAGAGGTATCGCTTCAACTCTTCAAGCATATGGCTTCTTCATCCACTCGAAGTGGTTTGTCTTCTTCAGCCTTAAACAGAGGCAAGCTTTTTCTCCCAAATGACAATGAATCGCCCAGGGGAGGCCAGGCGTCGGCGGGCATTGAACTTGCTTGAGTCGTGGCGGCGACTTCATGTGCTCGATGGTCGATATCTTGTCGTGGTTGGCTTCAATGCCTGACCGACACGGGAAGCCTAACAAATTGGTTTGAGGGCACACGAACACGCATTTCTCTGGGTTGAGCTTCAGGCAATTCTTCCGGAGGTTAGCAAAGGTTTCCTCCAGGTCTTGGATCAGTTCTTCACTCTTTTTGATCTTTACAACTAAATCATCAACGTAACCTCAAGATTTAGCCCTATCCGGGGCGTATGTAATGTGCATGGCACGCTGGTAAGTGGAACCAGATTTTTAAACCAAAAGCCATTCTTACATAACAAGAGACACCGTAAGGGTTACAAAAGCTTCTCTTCATCTTCGAGTGCCATGCTAATCGGTGGTACCCGAGTACGCGTCCCAAGAAGCACAAAGACTCTCGCACTCAGTAGTGGAGTCAACAATGAGGTCGACTCGCGAGTAGGGGGATCGGATCCTTCGCAGCCTTGTTGAGGTCGGTGAAGTCGACACATTATCGCGCCCATTTCCCGTTGGACTTCTTGACGAGCATAGGGTTGGCGAGCCACTCGGGATGAGAGACCTCTCGGACAATCCTCGCGCTCATGACTTCTCTACCTCCTCCCGAATGGCATCTTGGCGCTTGGCGCTGCCTCCCGACCTTCTCACGGGCCGGGCGCGCCTCGAGGCGTTGCCAATCGGTGCTCGATCACCTCAGGACCCAGTCCATGTCGGACGGTTGCAAAGCGAACACGCCGGAGTTAGATTGGAGGAAGGTGACGAGCACGTCTTCCTATTTGGCGCCGAGGTTGGCGCCAATGTTGACGGATCTTCGGGGTTCACCCGCTCGAATGACCACTTTGACCTCACCCGGCAGAGCCAGCGAGGCACGGGTCCGAACTGAGGGCTCCCGAGGTGGCATCTGGCGCCCGACGCAGTGGCACCGGCCAGTCTGCGACCTTGAAACAAATAAGAAGGCCTCGGCCTTAGCCACCTCGATCACAATGGGGCGGCGGGCCCAGATCTTCACCACCATATACGCCAGAGTGGGTGGCCATGAACTGGGCCGCAGCCGGGTTGGCCGAGTATGGCATTATAGGGGAGGTCGAAGTCGGCGACCTCAAAATCCACCAACTCGGTGCGATAGTTGTCCCTCTCCCCGAAGGTGACGGGGGCGACCGACCAGGCATCAAACCACTCGGGGCTACCTCAAGAAGGGCAGAGTGGGCGCAGATCCTCGTCATGATCTGCAAGCGCCAGAACACCGAGGAGGACAGAGGTTGATAGAACTCCTCCATCCACCAAAGACGCGGTGAGCCGTGACGTTTGAGCGATGGGTGACACTACGACCGGGAGATGCCCTAGACCGTTGGCGCCCTCGGGATGGTTAGCCTGACTAAAGGTGAGCGTTTGCTCAGACCACCTCAGCATCCGACCCGCCCCCGAATTTGATGTGGTGGCACACACTTCCCTCTTCAGCCGTTTGTAAGCGGCGTTGGAGGGGAAGGTGGACGAACCACCATGGATATAGGCCACCACGTAATCGGCTGCTTTGGAAGGTCAGCGGGGGATCCTCATCTTGATCATCGTCGGGCGCGTTCTTGAGCCGCTTCTCCACCATCTTGTCCACGACCGACAATTGTCTAGGTCATGGGTATTGGTTTATGTATCGCAAGCGGTGAGGCTCGCCCTCCTTTTGGTCGCGGCGGTCGTTCCCACGACACGGGCGGCTATCGCGCTAATCGCGGCGATCGTTACGCCGGTCACGGCGGCCGTCACGCAGCTCACGGCGATCATCACGTCCGGTGGCGGCGCTTTTCGAGGCGCGGATCTTCTTCGTCGTCGCTTCGGCGGCGACTTACCTGGTTTCTGGCCAAGGCTCGCGCCTTCTTGCAGACGCCAGAACCGCCGAGGTCCGGCCTCGTCCTTGTTTTAGCCACCCTTGGGGCGGCGCGCCTGCCCTCGCTGATGCTCAAGCGACACTTATGTGCGAGGAGAAGAGCTTGGAGGTGGAGCCGATGGTACGGGTGGCCATCTTCTCCTTCATCTTATGGTCGCAGACGCCCTCCCGAAGGCGATGACGATCGATTGCTCGGAGATGGGGATTGTGTTATGGCAAGATGGCGTAATCACGGATGAAGTCGCTGCGTTTCCCCTTCTCTTGCTCTAGAGCGTGGAGGTCGCCCTTCACGCCGCAGCGCAAAGGAGCCTCGAAGTTGGCGAAAAAGGTCGCACAACTTCCCCACGAGTGCACCGATCCTCGGGGAGATTTAGCACCAGAGCTGTAGAGCCTGGGAGTTGTTGGGAGGTAGTTGGCCATGACCTTTTCAGATCCGCCACCGCCCGCACCATCGCTAGTAGATTTGAAGGAACTCCTCTGGGTTGGTGGTGCCGTCATATTTTTCTATGGTCACGGGCGAACCTATCCGGCCACGCCACGCGGCGCAGCCGCCGAGAAAAGGCCTGGCACGACAGTAGGGAGCCGAGCCATCGGGAGCTCGGTCCGGAGATCGTTCATGGGAGCGCGAGGTCGGCTCTTGAGAGTCGGAGGAGGAACCTCCTCCTTGGCCCGAGAATGAGAGCCATGGGGGACTTCATCGTTAGCCGCTATACCGCTTCAAGGGCGTTCTTGGTCCGGGTGGCGAGCGGCGACCACGAAGGTCATCACCGATCGCCGGCGGCTTCGCCAAGATGAGAGCGAGGGTCCCCACGGTTCCTCGGGAACTGGACCCCACGCTGGTGCCTTTTCCTTGACCCTCGCCCACTGGCCGTGGCCTTTCTCGTTAGGGCGGCCGAGGCTCGGGAGTACCGTGATGCCTTTTAGGCGCCAAGGCACGACCCAGACTGATCGTCGGGGCCCTTACCTTAAGGTGGGCGCGCCCACGAGGTCGGCGATGTTCGCAGCCCGCGAGTGGCCGGGAGTCTCCGCCGAACTCCACCGGAGGGTGGTCAAGAGCACGGCTGCGTGCGAAGTTTACGGGCAGAGGGCCGCCTCCACCATATGACTGACGGGCCGGCTTCCCCCGCCTAAGGAATAGCAATACGCCTTGTGGCGGGTGAGACGGTCCTCAACCGGCGCGACACCGGAGGCGCTTTGGTCGCCGCCGCCTCGCGATATTCTCGATGCCGAGGATCCGCCATCTTCGGACGCGCGCCGCCACGAACAAAGAACACCAAAGTTCGGCGGGAGTTGGCCGAGAAGCCAACCACTAGCCCCTACAGACGCCTCACGGCCAGATTCCGCTCGACAGTCTTGAGTCTACAGACCGGGTTTGGTTCTTGAGGAGGCGTCATGGCGGGCTAAACCTAGAGGGTGAAAACCCTAGAGACTCCCACGCGAGATTCCAGGCTTATGAACTAGGGATGACACAAAGATTTTACCTAGGTTCAGCCCCTTTTCCTTGGGTAATAGCCTTACTTCTGCTTTCGATTGGTTTATAGAGTGTGCAAAGCTAGTACAAAGCTCTCGTGTTACAAGTTCTCTCTAGACTATGTCATGAGCTCTTGCTTGCTCGTTCTTCAACCTTCGACCCCTTTTCCCCATGCACCGAGGGCCCTTATATAGGTCAGCCCGGCCAGGCGGTGTACCAAAGAGGGTCATCATGCTTATCTTCATACATTTATTACCCTTTCCCGTCAGTCCGCTCCTCCAAATTTCATTAAATGCCGACGATGGCTTCGCCGGTTCCGCCCGGATGTGACCCTTTTTGACGGGTTGGTGAGGCGCCGAGAATGGGCTTGTAGCGAAATCCTTGCAGCTGATGGTTCGACACCGTTGTCCCGCCGCCTGTAATCGATGACGACAGGGAAGGAGCCGAGGTGAAGCCACCTCGCACCACCTTTTTGTCTTGGCGGCGGGCGGCGGGCGTTTCGCCACCACCGCCGGGCGCCACGGGATCGGCCGCCGGGCGAAAGCAGCGCGTTCGCCACCGCCGCCGGGCGCCACGTGATCGACCACGGGCGAAAGGCGTGCTTCGCCCACTGCTCGCCGGGCGCCATGTGGACTTCTATCACTGGCGAAAGTAGGCGTCGTCGCCCACTGCTTCGCCCACCGCCGCCGGCGCCACGTGGATCGGTCATGTTGACCGCCGTGTTGGATCATTTTAGCATGGGAGAGGTACCCAAACAGCAGTAGTACGGCCGACAAGTCAAGATTTCAACTTTGTTGTGTGTCATGAGTATACAAACTTTACTTTTGAGTAGTTAGTTTGTAAGTAGTCGATGGCGTGTTGTTTTAATGTTCTAATCTCGGTTGTGTTGTTTATATCCGCCGCTTTCCTATATGATTATGTTTAGTTGTATGTGCGTAGTTGGGTCATGATGGTTAGTGCATACCATGACCTCATATCGCCATTGTTTTGTTGGTTATTATCTTCTCGCCCGCTTAGTGGATGTCCAAGTTTTAGCTGAGGTGTCATTGTCGAAATTTTTAGCAAGATTGGCAACCTCCTAGTTCGCTTGCTTTGCTAAAATTTATCCTAGTGTTTTGTAATTTTTTTGCTTAAGGGCGTAGCATTCAGGGCACGTGGGGTGCCGGGGTGTTACAAGTAGTCCACGTGGCGGCCTGGCGAGCAGGTGGGCGATCAGGCCTGCTCGTCGAGTGTCGGTCCCCCTAGCGAGTTGACGAGCGCTCTAGCCCCACTTGCCAAGCCACGAAGGCAACCAAAAGAATGAAGGGGAGGCTTCGCCTCAAAGTCTCCTTCGGGCCATTGATTGCGAGGAATTCTACCATCCACACGACGACGACCTATCCCTCTAACACCTCATACAAAACCCGTCACAGAAACATCACATCCCAGGCGGACCGAGCGAAGCCATGCAACGATATTAAATGAAGCTTGAAGGACAAGGCTACAGCGATGGGTGTAATAAATAGGTCATGGGTCAGTATGATGAGACCATAGTGATGGGTGTAATTAATGAGTCGTGGATCAGTATAACGTCACTTTCCTACCTGCCCGAATCAACCCACTCTATATAAGGGAACTCTGGTGCATGAGGGAAGGGGGGCCGATCCGAGTCCAAGAGGTCGAAAGACTTAGCGAAAAAGGAGCAGGAACAAACCGAAAAAGCCATTGTAGCCGCCTCCATATTTCCTGAACAAAGATATTTGGTTTTGAAGGTTTTGATCTATCTGCTCAAGCCTTACCTGTGGGTGTTTTGGTAATGTATCTGGTGTCAGCCGCACCTTTTGTAAAAACTCTAGCTATTAGGTCTTTAATTCATCTATAAAATATTCATTTTCGTTCTTTTATTTGGCAATATACATTTAACTATCTACAGCTAAAATTCTAAATAGTTCTAAAGTTATTTATACGTGACTATCTATCACAATACCATTGGCATTTAGTGGGGCACTCTCTCTCTATCTTGCCTGGGACCCAAAGCCTGCGAGTCAGGCTGTGTTCAGGCCCTCTAGATCGAGGTTCATGCATCAGCCGCAGAGTAGGAGCTGTGCACACAGTGACACATGCATCAATGCATGCGAGTGACATCTGAACCGCTTGGTCATCGTGGTCCTGCTTGTGTGCTAGCACCTTAGCTAACCACGTGCATCGCTGAATCTTAACTGAAGTGTCACATCGTCACAACAACGGCATTCCTAATTGATTGGAGGGAAATGTATGTGCGTATCATTGCATCAGCGCATATGGAAGGAACCGCATGACATGCAAGCTCAAGACTGTTTATCATGGCATGTATATTTATTCGTCTATTTGGTTGTCTTTATGTCTATCTATATCAACAACTAATCGACAACCAACCATGTTTGAGACTCCTTAGCCCATCTCCACCCATCCAAGTTTCCACATGTCCCATACCTCTCTCTCTCCTCACTCCTCGCAGTTTTCCACCTCCGTCGTCGTCAACTCCTCTCCATCCACTCTTCACCCACGGAGTCTAGATCCGATAAGATCATAGTTAAGACGATCTAGCCATCGTGTGCTACGGGTATAATCCACCGTCTTTGCCGTATCTCCGCCGTCTCTCCTTTTTCAACGTGCAAGTCTCAGCCCTCACCACCGTGGCCAGATTTTAGCCATGCTTCTCAACGTCTGGCGGTGGTGGGGCGAGAGGGAGGCCTTCCTGATCGCGGTGCGACGACGCGTTTTCTGTCTGGAAACGACAACCCCACTCCAACAGCGAAATACATCATTGCATTGGCCTTGGTTCACACGTAGCGCTGAGCCGCTGATCACGTCCAAAAACGACGATCTCTCCTCTCTTTCCTCCAACTTAATAGCGTGGATTTGCGTGGTACTACTATAGGGTATGGGCCTACGCCCCTGGCTACCTCGAGCTAGTCCTGAGATCTCACGTCTTGTCCAAATCAACTTGGAGTAATATTTTAGTGCATGAACGTCAATCAGGTTCTCCATCTAAATGCTAGCTAGGTAGGATTCAATTTATCAGATCTACGTACTGTGGCGTGTGGGCGGTGAGCCCTTAAATTCGTGCGTGGGGTTGCTGGGGTAGAGGCTGTCTCCTCTCGATCGAGCGACCGATCAGTTGGGCCATCAAACAAGTCGTAATCATCACACGAGTCACGACGATAATATTTCCATCGAAATGACCTGTGTTCGAAAGTTTGATTTTTTTTAACGTTTACAATATTTTTTTCTATGTGTGCAATATTTTTTCACACATTGAAAAAAAATATTACACACGTCGGAAAAAAATGTTGCAAGCAGCGTACGATGAAATGAACAGTGATCGGACGTCCGATTGCTAGTACTCGTCTATTTCCATCCATGCCTGACTGGCCTGCCAGAGGCATACTCTACCCGAACAGGGTTCCAAATTTCGTTCTCGACTTATATCTCGTTTCCCACCGAAATTCAAAATTTTGGTGAAATCTCGCTATTTCGGAAAAAATCTGGATAATTTTTTTTATTTTTGGACCAAATTTCGGGCAAAATATCCGAAATTTTGGACGAAATTGCCAAATTTTTGGCAAATTTTAACTGAACAAAAAAAATGGTTCAAACGATGTTGAAAATTTTGAAATTTTTTATAAAGGTTCCTGACATATAAGGAAAAATGGTTCAAACCGAGTTAGAAAATTTTTAAATTTTTTGTGCATGGTTATGACGCATCACTAATATTCTTATAAATTTTTCAGATGATGATCAACCTTTATGAATTTTTAAAAATTCGAACAGTGCTACTGCCCTGTTAAAAGGCTTACCGACAAACTTGAATAAAATAAAAAAATAGTTCAAACTACGTTAGAAAATTTTTAAAAAATTTTGTGGATAGTCTTGATGTAACATTAATGTTTTTATAAAATTTTTAGATGATGATCATGTTAAAAGATTTTTAAAAATTCTGACAGTGCTACGTTCTAATAAAAGTCTGATGATCAATACATATATTTGCTTTAGCAATCAAAAAAGATCTAAAATTTTTAAAAATTTTACAGAAGGGTGATAAGGAAATGCTTAAGATATCATAAAATTTTAAATCATGATCACACTCCAGTGAATTTATAAAATTCTTATAAGGCACAATACCATTTATGTTCTTTCCCTTTTTATTTTTGAAATATACTATAACAAATAAAGTTCAATGCTTAACAAATATGATTAACCAAACAAAAAAATTAAATTTTTGAAAATTTTATAGAATGGTACTAAGGCAATTCATAATCTCTCATAAAAAATTTAGATCATGATCAGACTCGAGAAAATTTATAAAATTCTGACAAGCTTATTGTCTCAATTATGTTCATTCTATTTTTGATTTTTTAAAAATAACAAATGAAGTTCAATTATTTTGAAACAAATTATGTATGATCCTACACTACTAAAGATAGTATAATAAAATTTTTAGATCATTATCAAGCTTGTATAATTTTATAAAAAATCTAATAATATTTCTGCCAAAATTTAAAAAAGTCTTAAAATTTTGGTTTTTCAACAAACTTTCATAGAAGATGACTTTTTTAAGTGTTATTGGACCAAATCCGGCCCTAAAAGTTTAAAAATCAGACAAAAATCATGAAATTTTGGTGAAACTTCACCGAAAAAATAAAATTACTGTAGTAATTTCAAATTGTTTTATCCGACCAGTAATTTGGATTTTGTGGTGGTCTGAAATCCAAAATTTCATTGAAAATTCACCGAAATTTGATGAAATTTGTATCCATGACCCCAATCATGATAGAGATGCAACAGAAGAGTAGAGGAGAACCAACAAAAGACGAACTGTTTACTTATTTGCCCCCTCTCCGTGTTTTTACCGATGTTCAAAATCTCGTCAAGATCTCGTGAAATCTCAGTGAGATTTCAGTTTTCGGTGGATGGCGAGAGACAAAATTTGGTCGAACGCAACGAAAGCATGGTCCAACGTTTGGCTCTGTTGGTAAGTTGCCCGTGTTGCCTGCGTGAGGTTGGGGTATCAAACCCCAATTTCGCCATTTTTTTCACGTGCTGCGATTCAACCTTCATTTTTTTCCCTATGAGCTCGCCCGATGCACTGTCCCCATTCTCCGCGGCGAGCTGCCCCTCGTGCCGAGCTCGCCATCCTTGCCCTCGCCAGATCCACACCGTTTGCGTTGACTCTATCCAGGTTTCAACTTTCCGAGATCTCGTCATTTTTTGCCGAGATTTCGGTATTTCCAACCGAAATCTCAGAAAACTCGTTTGAAAAAAGACCGGATTTGAATTTTGCTTTTTGAATTTTGTTTGGATTTGGTCCAAAATTTGGGAATCTCGTCCAAAATTTTGGATTCCAGAGGGTGATGAGATATGGAACCTAGAATGGAATTTGAAACTTTGATTTTTAGCAGTCACCTGGCCTTCCATGTGCTACAGTAACACAGGAAGCCTAGATGCTATTTTACAGTACCTTCCAAGGTACTGTAACATAGAAGGGTTTTTTTTTAAAAAAAAAAAATTTCAAGGGGAGCTATTTTTTAAAAAAGGAGGGGGCCAAATAAGTAAACAATTCACAAAAGGGACAACTTTGCATGATGCGAAATCATCACTTTTCTAGTTTTGCAAGTAATTTTTTTACAAATCCAATCTTATTCCTAGTGTAATTATAAAAATAGCCATAACCCCGATTACAAAAATGCTGGTAAGCAACACGGGAGCTTTCACAGTATTCCATAATCCCGATTACAAAAATGCTGGCAAGCAACACGGGAGCTTTTGCAGTGTGGGAGCGTGGCATGTGACACGTGTCACCTGACAGCGTTTTCGTGATCAGAAATAAAACTATTTTTTATAATTATATTTAGAAGAGCCTAGAATTGAAAAAAAAAGGTTTTGTCAAACTGCTGGAAAAGTAATGATTTCGGTGCGTGTGTCTGAACTGAATCGAGATCTTGCCCAAATGAGTGGCTGTCCTTTCATCGAACAAACTAGTACTACTAGCTTAATTACGGTCTTACGGAGATGAACCGATTTTGTCGTGCGGTAGTAGTTGTTTGGGCACGTGTAAGTAGTCTTACTTTTGATGCCAATTAGGCCTTAACTAGAAGGCAGAAATTTCACGTGCGTTTTATAAGAATTGCACAGAAATCAGTTCAAATATACATAGCGTCTCAAAGTTGAAACCACAATGACAGAAAACATAACGCTCGTAGTAGTAGAATTCTTGATCCCCGTTTGAAACATTAGATTAGATTTTTCCGATTCCTACGGAAATTGAACTGTCGGACAGAAATTTCACCGTTTCGACGGTAGACTTGAAAGACTTTCATATGCTCATCCACAGAACAAGCCCAACCGTTTGAAAGCTCTTCAACTAGCCTCCTCAATTTTGTCAATCCTAGCCCATTTATATCTTTTGGGACTGCTTTCTCCTACACACAGGTCCACCGTACTCAAATCAAATGCATCTTTTCAACAAGAGAACTGTGCAGCCCAGTATCAGAATTGCTTCTCAAATCTCCACAAACCCGAATCCGCCTTTCTTTTTTAGACTCGATATTCCGAGTGCCGAAAATTTAGCAGTGGGCCTGCTGCTTGTGAAAGAGGTCCAGTAGTACTATAAAATTTAGCATTGTGACGTACATCTGGGACACTTATTTGTTGCCCTTTTCTAGGGTTGTTGTTCCTGTGTAGTCAACATGCCTTACTACAGTTAAAAAAACCGGCATAGTGTTTTAAACAAGTATAGAAATCTCGTCGGAATTTTGCGAGATTTCACTGAGATCTCGGTTTCCAGACCATGGCAGTTTGTAGGAATGTTGGCCGAATTTGAAGATTAAAAAAAATTTGATTTGCTACAGTAATCTCTTTTTCTCAGCAAGATACCACCCATTTCGCCTGAGATCTCGGTCTAGTGGTCCGGATTTCACAATTTGAAGCCCGGATTTGACCGGAATCAGGTCAAGAACCCTTAGAAAAGTGATATTCCATGATAATTTGACCAAAAGGCATTTTTTAGACTTTTTAAATTTCAGCAAAAACACTGTTAGATTTTTATAAAATTGTAAAAGCCTTTTCATACAACAAATTTTATAAAATATTTTAACTTAAATTGTTATATGTAAAAAATAAAAAACGAAATAAGCATAATGAGGTAGTAACACTGGCGGTATTTTATAATTTTTTTTTGAGTTTGATCATGATATAAAATTTTAATGAGAGCTTAATAACTACCTCATAACCCTTGTGTAAAATTTTTAAAAAATTTAAACCTGTTTTGGGTACTTATTTAAAAATTGTAAACGATGCAAGCATGCGCTCTAAAGTCCAAAACTGTGAAGTACCGCCTTCAAATTTTTTGGGAATTCGTTAGGTTTCATCATGATGTAAAAAATTTATGAGAACACTACAAATGATTCATGAGTATCCACAAAAATTTTCATAATTTTTGCGTGCTCAAAACTATGGAAAAAAACTTGCAAAAAAAGTGCCAAATTTGTGATTTGAACCTGAGACGTCCGAATGGAATGACTGAGATCTCACCATCGGGCTATAGCTTGTGTTGTGTAATACCACTGAGGAATGAATCTATTTATGTAAATCATTTGTACTACCTTTATGACATACTTAATCATTCACTCTCTCACTCACTTTACTCTCACTCACTCACTCATCCAAAGCAACCCGAGAATTCCCAAGTCTTTCCTTCCCATCGCCGGCCATCTCCGGTGTAAATCCGGCCATTTACACCAGGCTTCAAGCCATTTCCGGGCGGATAAGGTGAAATCTCGGCCGAAGGAACCGAGATCTCGGCCATTTTTCTGAGATTTCGCCTAGACAACAACATTGCGAGGTAAAATTTTGTTCTACTTTTTTTCATTCTTGTTCAGTTTCTTGGTACTCTTGATATACCATAAACAAGGATAATACCATGAACAAGGATGCTCCTATTTTAATCTCTAGGCCCAAAGATTCAAAGACTTGATTACCTAAGATAGTTAACAAGAACATGTTATTTTTACATTGAATTGGTTCATTGTTCACTTGGCGTGGTTACATGCCCATTGCCTAATGACCACTGGCAAGTCTTGTACTATTTGATATTTATGACTCTACTCACTAGATGTAAGCATCACGCTTACATCTAGGACTGTGATTAAATAGTAATCTCGTTTTTCTCAGCGAGATACCACCCATTTCGCCTGAGATCTCGGTTTGGTGGTCCGGATTTCACAATTTGAAGCCCGAATTTGACCGGAATCAGGTCAAGAACCCTTAGAAAAGTGATCTTCCATGATAATTTGATCAAAAGACATTTTTAAATTTCAGCAGAACACTGTCAGATTTTTAGAAGCCTTTTCATATTATGAAAAATTTATGGTACCATCTTAAGAACACTAGGATCATACACAAAATTTTATAAAATATTTTAACTCAAATTGTTATATGTAAAAAATAAAAAACAGAATGAACATAATGAGGTAGTAACAGTGTTGGTATTTTATAATTTTTGTTGAGTTTGATCATGATGTAAAATTTTAATGAGAGCTTAATAACTACCTCATAACCCTTGTATAAAATTTTTAAAAAATTAAACCTGTTTTGGTTACTTATTTAAAAATTGTAAATGATGCAAGCATGTGCTCTAAAGTCCGAAAACTGTAAAGTACTGCCTTCAAATTTTTTGGGAATTCGTTAGGTTTCATCATGATGTAAAAATTTTATGAGAACACTATAAATCATTCACGAATATCCACAAAAATTTTTATAATTTTTGCGTGCTCAAAACTATGGAAAAAAACTTGCAAACAAAGTGCCAAATTTGTGATTTGAACCTGCGACGTCTAAATGGAATGACTGAGATGTCACCACTGGGCTACAACTTGTGTTGTGTAATACCACTAAAGAATGAATCCATTTATGTAAATCATTTGTACTACCTTTAAGACATACTCAATCATTCACTCTCTCACTAACTTTACTCTCACTCACTCATCCAAAGCAACCCGAGAATTCCCAAGTCTCCCCCCCCCGGTCGCCGGCCATCTCCGGTGTAAATCCAGCCATTTCCGCCAGGCTTCAAGCCATCTCTGGGCGGATAAGGTGAAATCTCAGTCGGAGGAACCGAGATCTTGGCCATTTTTGTGTTTCGCCCGGACAACAATATTGCGAGGTAAAATTTTGTTCTGTTTTTTTTTCATTCTTGTTCAGTTCCTTGGTACTCTTGATATACCATAAACAAGGATAATACCATGAACAAGGATGCTCCTATTTTAACCTCTAGGCCCAAAGATTCAAAGACTTGATTACCTAAGTTAGTTAACAAGAACATGTTATTTATACATTGAATTGGTTCATTGTTCACTTAGCGTGGTTACATGCCCATTGCCTAATCACCACCGGCAAGTCTTGTACTACTTGATATTTATGACTCTACTCACTAGATGTAAGCACCACGCTTACATCTAGGACTGTGATTAAATGGTACACAGAGTCCATGTTTACAAATAGAGTTTGATTTATGTAAATTGTGAAACCTCTATCTAATCTTAACATGATTATAAGTTTATTTCTTAGATAATGAAAGATTATATATGCACATTGCCTAATCAGACCTTAAAGCAGTGTACTACCACTTCATGCATTAGTACATATTTTTTGTTTCTTTGCAGTTTCTCGCGATGGCAGATCGTTTGGGTACCATATGGGATCATGGGGAGCGTGTCGGACTAGTAGGGTCGAAGTGCAACTACTGTAGGTATGTTATGAAGGGTAGAGGGGTGACGTGTCTGAAGGAACATCTGACTGACCGCACCAGCGATGTGAAGGCATGCCAAAGCGTGCCTAAAGTGGTTAGGCAGACCATGCTAACTGACCTCCATGGAGGTTGGGAGAAGAAGGAGAAGGAGGCGTTGCGCCTCCGTCAAGAGGAGGCTTGCGATGAGTGTGATAGCATCTAGGCCCCCTAATTCTTGTCTCATATTTATTTATATGGTTTTGGTGTTGATGACCAAGTCAATAATCTCTGAGTTATGAAAAATATTGGATGAAGTATCAAAGAAGTCTTCTAAACGGTCAAGATTAACGACCTTTATTGATAATTCTAGCTTGGGAGATGATTCAAGCTAAGTAGTTAGGACTTATTTTTGTTTGGCCGTACTATAAAGAGGGATTGTGCATAAGATAGAATTTTGGTTCATAAGGCTAAGACTAGATTAATACTGCTTGGAGTTAAAATTCTTTAGTCATTTTATCCCTTGAATCAAACCATCTCTCTATACAAAGTCTAAGTTTCTCCCGAACTAAACTTCATTGCTCATTTATTTAATCCGGGCAAACTTTGCCAAAATCCAATTTGGGCGGACCATTCCAATTTTAGTCCAGTGCCAAAACATACTCAACCAAAATTCTAATCAAGCGCATTCCATTCATGGCGGACCAAAAAGTTCCTATCAAAATTTTAGTCCAGTGCAAACCATTTACGTCGGATCCTTTATTCCTTGAGTCCGTAGCAAAATAATTCTTTGTTTAAAGCAAACCGCGCGCACACCATTCACGCCGGACCAAATTCCGCTAACACAAAAATTCAGTCCGACGCAAAAGCAATCCTCTCGGTTAAACTCATATATCATTTCAAAAAGGTCCGTTGTTGTTAACTCCAGTAAAACCCTTCTACGGCGGACCAAATTTTTCGGTCCGGCGCGCACATTAAATTCACATCTCTTCGTCGGACAAAATCCTTCAAACATCCTATGTACAACGGACCAAGTTTTTCAGTCCGGGACAAATATCCTTGATTGGTCTGGAGTATTAGGATCAGTATCAAAGATTAGTCCGATGCAAATGTGTTAAGCTAATTTTTGACAGTCTGACACATTTCAACGATCACTGTGGTAGGTGTAACAGCTATTTTCAGTCCAAATGCCTATATAATCATTTCTTGAGCCATCTACTATAGGATCTTTTGATCTCCTTGACATTTTAGCATTCTTAGAGCATTCATTCCACCAAGGAGACTGTGTTTCACCTTTGAACTCAAAACCTTAACACTTTTTGAGTGTTTAGCTCCAAGCTAAGTCTAGTTGTGTTGTACTGAATGAACCAAGAGACAGGGCTAGTGCATAGCCTATTACTCTTGGATTTTAGTGATTCTAGACGGCTTGAAGGCAGTAAAGGTGCGACCTATCCAAAGGAGCTTGTGGAAGGCCACCTTGATTGTAAGAGGTTTGGAACTCACCTTATCGGAGAGGTGAAAGAGATACCCGAGTGGAGACCAAAGCTACCGCGACTAGCTTTGGATGAGCTATACTTCGAGAGAAGTACTCTAACGTGGACTATGAGAGTGGCTCCGAACCACGGGATAAATACTTGTGTCTATTGTGCTTACTCTTGTTTTGGGTTACCTTCTGCTTATTGTCTTGTGCTTAATATTCTACCATCTTGTATTTGTTAGCTACTTAAGCAAGATAACCATTCTATAATTAAGCCAAAAATTTATAAAGTTGCCTATTCACCCCCCTCTAGGCCAACTTGATCCTTTAGAGTGGACCATCTTGGCCACAAAGTACCGTACCGAGCAGGATCAGCTCAAGATGTTTATCAGGACCTCCAAAGAAGAGGCTTATCTCAGGAGCCAAGCTTTACCCCAAGTTCGGGTTTGGGAGTGGTGCACCGAGGATTTCGATCTAATATACTCTCAGCAAAATATTCGGGAGGGCCAAATTGACACGAGAAAGCCATGTCTCCATCGATGTTGACCTCGCACGGAGTGAAGCCCCACAACAACCCCGTACTGACACTGCATTCAAGTAGGGGCGACAGAAGCTAGGGAGGGGATGGTCGAAGTGGTTCCATGCTAATGCACACGCAGCTCAGGAACCGATTAAGTTATACCAAACTCCAGCAGCTCGTGTTCATGTACTACAACTTGTGACTTCGCCTGCGGGACTACGAGTCCACCCACGAGGCTTGGGACGAAGATCCACTCGATCGCCTCATTGAGAGTGCGATGCATCCTGATAGTGACCCTATTGTAGAGTGGTTTGACTCATCCAGATCTAGTGGGGAGTCCCTACTGGACGAGGACAGTGGGATCTACCCACCTCTCTCAGCGAGATTCGTGGTAGACTCCATCCCGTCAGAAGAGATGAACAAAGCCACAAGTAACTAAAGTAGTTGTTTTCCATTCGACTTGTGAATCATGGATATCGAAACCTCACAACGATGTTAATATTACTTACACATGGCCACAGGTTGGAAGAGTCTCCCAGATTAGACCGAGTACATGGTCAGTGACACGCACAAAGGGAAGAGAAAGTATGCTAACAACGTCATAGACGACGACATACTGGTAGAAACTTTACACGGATTGAAGAAGTTATCGGGCAGTCAGCCTCCTAAGGGAAAAGATAAAGATCTAGCTGATGATGAGCCTGACATCGGTAGTGATGATGAGACGAATACATCTGCTGATAATGAGCAGTGTCTTAGTAGTAGCTCAGTGACAAAGACAGGCTCTCCCAACGATGATGAGATAGAAATTGGTCGGTATACTATACGCCTCCGTTCACAGCCACAATTGCCAGGACCACAACAGGGGGTTAGCCCCTCGAGGAGGGGTTCATAGAGGCAGACCTGTAGTAAGGGGAAGGGCGCGTTGAGGGTGGGTGTGGCGACAGCAAGACAGACCACGTGGATGACGCAGGCTCATGGTGTAACAGCCAGTCTTACATCCATTTGGATTTTACAACTGAGCATAGTGGGTATGGTTTAATACCCTATGAAGGGGATTAGGATGGGTACGATTACAGATAGAGTTATAATGGATCTAGCATCTCTTATCCGTTTGACTAGACTGATCCATACGTCGATCCGTACGCACGGCACTCATCTGTCAGTATCAAGTATCTTTACCAGTCCGAGAATTATAGCGGCTGGATGTTTCATTACGAACATTGAAAGTCTATCTGGCTACCGCGGGATATGACTTGAGAAGAATACAAGCAAGAATATGAGAGGAGGCATCACGAGGTTATTGTCGATAACGCGGAGGTGGAGTTTGCACCACAAGAGTACTACTACTCGTAGGTACGTAATGCAAATAGACATTGATTTTATTGTGATAGAGATATGGGATAAATTGTCATATGTATCGATTTTATTTTATGCCTATTAATTGTCATGTAAATATATATCGATGTCTGCAATTGTGACTCTCGAAATCTAAATTTTAGTCGAAGTGCTATCGAAATTTCTAACTTCACGGACTAATAATCATCTAAAAATTTTATAACAATGTTAATGATGCATCACAATCATCCAATTAAAATTTCAAAATTTTCTAACGTACTTTCAACCATTTTTCATCGGACATCACCACTGTCCGAAATTTTTAAAAACCCTTGAGCTTCACCATCACCTAAAATTTTATGGAAAGATTACTGATATGATAGAATCGTGCACAAAAAATTATAAATATTTCTAAAGTGGTTTGTCCTATTTTTTGTTCGATTCAAAATTACTGGTCAACGTTTTATTAGGATAGTAGAAATGTTTAAATTTTTAAAATTTTTATAGAATTCATAATTATCTAAAATTTTTGTGGTAATATCATCAATGTGTCAGTGATCTCTGAAAAAAATTCAAAATTTTTTGACTTCGTTTCGATCAGATTCCACACCGTCAAATTCTACCGAGATCTCGGCCCTCCCGAGAGCTACAAAACCAGAATTCAAATGCTATTTTTGCATTTTAGCTAAAATTTATTTGAATTATCGAGATCTTATCAAAATTTTGTTCTTCGATCACAGACAATATTTAGAATGAAATGGAGATTTAGATCTACGTTTTAAAGCAGTGCTTCCGAGAGATATGTATAGTCGTTTTTACTGTTTGACTGTCTCTTCCATGTCTTCGATAGGAACAGTGGAGCAGTTTGCAACCAGGCGAGGTGAACAGCGAGGCATCTCTGTCTCTGACCTGATACGGATTGCCTGGCTAACACGTGTTGGGGATCCGAATGTGCTAATCTATTTATTTAGTTGCTACATGTTGGATCCACCACTGGTCCTTAGCATCATTTAAAAGGCGCAAAATCTTGGTGGTTTTGTGGGCCGTATCCCTATTAGGACATATACAACAATAATTAATAAGTCGTCTGTAAGTTGTTATGTAATCTTTATCATCCTATGTGGCATAGAATTAATGATGAGAGAGACGCTTGCCGTCTCTTCGCGAGAGGACGGCAGTGGTCCGTGCTCCGATGCAAAACGACGGCTCCGTCGCCCGTTGTAGGAAAGAAGCCGTCTATATACTCATAGTTGATAACGGTAATTTATAGGCCTATGCATAAATTAATTAGTTTATAGACTGTCTGACAGACAAGCCATTGTAGAAGTTGTCTATTTTGTTGTCTTTATACGACATGGCATACACTTACAGACAGCAACTGTTTAGACTGTTGTACATGCCTTTATTTTGACGATCAATTCCAGCTTACTACACTAGACAAAGGAATTTTATGGATATGATCGTCGGCACGCTTACACCTTGTCTTTGCAGAGCTTCGCCGTTCCAAATAAACAGCAGAACATGCAGCCTGTTTGTTTGCGAAAATTTACCGTGTATTATATTAGTGGTATATAACGAGTGGTAGAAATTAAATCTAATCATTAATTGACTAAGGGTACTTCTACTACTCTACTACTACTAGAGAAAATATAATTAGAACTTACTAAGCTAATCCATTAGATTAAAATAAATAAATGGTATGTATTAAATTTAGTATACCTAAAGATCCCTTTTTCTTTCCTTCTGCCGCTAAGATCTTGTTAATAGTTAACTGAAACGACGTGAGTAGTGTAATTGTTGGTCGACGCAAGTGACGAAGTCTCGGTGAGTCGGTGTATTTAGCATCTCTCCATATTTCTATCTGCGGCTCTGGCTTAAATAAAATTACAAATATAGTTCTATTCTAAACGGTAAAATTATTAACGAATGACACGTAAGGCTTACGATATTTCTATATAACGGTTGGTCGCTGACAAAATGCAGCTGCTTTGTCCACTGCGGCAGCTTTCCGATAAGCATAACAGGTGGTAGGGCCCGCCTTCCCACTGAACTCAGATATCACGGTAGCTCAACTACCACGATAGGTTCTTCAGAGTTCGAATGTGCTGCACTAGCAAGAGGTGCTATGGTGTTGGTGACCTACCAGAATAGGGGAGCACAACATATGTTACGTGTTATTCATCTATATTTCTACATTTAAAAAAATGATTATATTTATAATTTTATTCGGAAAAAGACCGTCATTAAAAAGAAATGAAAGATGAGAGGCTAAGGTCCTGTTTGTTTCAGCTGGGGATTGTGGAAAGCAGCTTTTAAAAACTAGATTGTAAAAGCTGGATTGTTAAAAAGCTGGATGTTGAAAAGCTCATGGTTGTTTGGTAGCCCAGATTATAGTTGGGGGCAATGGTGGGTAATTTTGGTTGAAGTTGGGGAAAGCTAGGGAAAGCTGAGGGCAATGGTGGGTAATTTTGGTTGAAGTTGGATGGGTATTGTGGTCTTTTGCAAAAAAAAGCTGGGAAAAGCTAGGGAAGAGTGGATTGTGGGATTGCTACAATCTGATCTCCAGATTGTTATAATCTAGATTAAAAGCTTGCTGTTTGTTGCCCTTCCAACTTTTAAAAGCTGCTTTTCATAATCCCTAACTGAAACAAACAGAGCCTAAGTAGCCTAAAGCTTCCGCAAGGGAGAGAGAACCCTGGGGGAACTGCGAAGGAGTCATGGCAACAAATGTACCGCGCTATTCCACTTGGGTGCTTTGACACTTCACACCCTAAAGTGCAGACTTTATGGTAGCGAGTAACCGGAAAACCTTTCTGAAAAGAAAAGTGTGAACTTTAGCAGATGGAAACCTCTGTGGTACATTTCAGTGTTGTGAAAAACTGATTAGCTGCTGATTAATTGATGACGGTGATTAAACCGTTGTCACCGTTACGAATAGTTTAATCAGAACGTAATTAACGTAATCGAACGATTAATTGACCGTATAATTTGATTAATCAGCCTTTTTTCAATTAATTATATGTTTTTCCTGTTTAATCATAAAAATAGTTTATTTTTATTCACTAAGTATAATAAATTAGTTTATAATATTGTGTCATAGTGTTATAGTATGTACCTTTTAAATGAAGTATGAATAAAGAAATGTAAAACATGTTTTGTAGATTGACAATTTACGATCACTTTAGATAGATAAAATATTTATAATTAATTCTAAATATAAATAAATGTATTAATTAAAACACATAATTATCTATTAAATCTCGATTAATCAACGTATTATAATTAATTTTTAACAGTACCACGTCCGTAATGGAAGACATACCGTTTTTTACAGCACTCGTACATTCAATTCCGAGTAAATGCAATGGCAGTGAAGTCGTGTGCTTTGGCAGTCGTTTCTCTGGCAAACACCTGGTAGATATGGCCAGATGGCCAATCCGCTGAGTATTTCCTGCACGACCAGCATCCTGAACCTCCGGGCACGTCAAATTTAAAGCAAGAGACGTAGATGAGACAGCTCGCCGCCTCACCAGTCAGCAACATAGAAAACAAAATTCTTGCATATTTGCCAATGTACCATTTTTATTTGTAAATTCCATCCTCTCTCCCCCTGTAAGGTTATACTATGAAATGACCTCTGTTTTCATATAAAATACAAAAATAAAAATTTACGTCCACCTACCCCTCCAACGCTTTCTACAAGCGGTTGAGGAGGGAGGTCTGCGCTACGGCATCGAGTTCAAGGGCATGTCGGATGCTGAAGTGGTCGGAGGAGCCGATCACCTTCAGTCGGGCTGACCACCCTGAGAGCACCGCCGGCATAGGTCACCTCCCGATCGTAGCTTCTCCTACGATCCGGAATGTGAAGCTCGGGACGGGTGCTGATGGACGGAGGGAGTTCCATCAACCTCCTGTCCTTTGAAGCATTCCGGGCGCTCAAGGTGCCAAACCAGAGTGTGCCTGCTCGCCTTTCTACTGGCGTAGCCAGGGCTAGCATGGTCCCTTGGGCGTGTGTGCCTTCCGTCACCTTCGGGAGAAAGCAATTTCCGTACGGAGCTGGTCGACTTCGAAGTCGCCGACTTCGACCTCCCATACAATGCCATACTTGGCCGACCTGCGTTGGCCAAATTCATGGCGGCAACCCACTATGGCTACATGGTGGTGAAGATGCCAGAACCTGGTGGCCCCATAACCATCCGGGTGGATGTGTCGAGGCTTTCTTGTTGCCATAAGCACGCGACTAGACTGGCGGTGCCACACTGTGAAGCCGGCTGATACCACCTTCCCAGGAGCCCCTCAGGCGCAGACCCGCGCCTCGCCCGGCTTGGCCGGTGAGATAAAGGTGGTCTCCCTGAGTGCGGGCGAGCCCGGAAAGCCCGTCTTC
The DNA here is from genome assembly GCA_036346375.1 of Guadua angustifolia. Taxonomy (NCBI): domain Eukaryota; kingdom Viridiplantae; phylum Streptophyta; class Magnoliopsida; order Poales; family Poaceae; genus Guadua; species Guadua angustifolia. The sequence continues at coordinate 7,899,642 of CM070510.1, read as the reverse complement.
ATTGGCGCCAGCCTCAGCGCCAAATAGGAAGACGCACTCGTCACCTTCCTCTGGTCTAATTCCGACGTGTTCGCTTGGCAACCGTCCGATATGACTGGGGTCCCTAGGGAGGTGATCGAGCACCAACTGGCTACGCTCCCCGAGGTGTGCCCGGTTCGCCAAAATATCCGGCGCCAAGACGCCATTCGGGAGGAGGTAGAGAAGCTGCTGAGCGTAGGGATCATCCGGGAGGTCTCTCATCCTGAGTGGCTTGCCAATCCTGTGCTCGTCAAGAAGTCCAACGGGAAGTGACGAATGTGCGTCGATTTCACCGACCTCAACAAGGCCTGCCCGAAGGACCCTTACCCCTTGTCGTGCGTCGATCTCATCGTCGACTCCACGGCGGGATGTGAGCTGCTATGCTTTCTGTATGCGTACTCTGAGTACCATCAGATTAGCATGGCGGCAGAAGACGAAGACAAAACTGCTTTCGTAACACCCATGGGCGTTTATTGTTATGTTAGAATGGCTTTTGGGTTAAAAAAATGCTGATTTTACTTACCAACGTGCCATGGATATCACTTTCTGTCCACAGATAGGGCGCAACCTTGAAGTGTACGTCGACGTCCTAGTCGTGAAAGTGAAGAAGAGCGAAGAACTGATTGAAGACCTGGAGGAAACCTTTGCCAACCTTCGAAAGAATTGCTTAAAGATCAACCCCGAGAAGTGTGTGTTCGGCGTGCCCTCCGGCAAGCTGCTAGGGTTCCTCGTGTCCAGACGGGGCATCGAGGTCAATCCTGACAAGATAGCGGCCATCGAGCACATGAAGCCACCCGTTCGACTCAAGCAGGTGCAGTGCCTGGCTGGTCGCCTGGCCTTCCTCGAGCGATTTATTGCCCGACTAGGAGAGAGATGCCTGCCCCTTTTCAAGCTGCTGAAGTAGACGAACCACTTCGAGTGGACCGAGGAGGCTCAACAAGCATTTGAAGACTTGAAGCGGTACCTCTCCTCCCCACCAGTGTTGGTCACCCCTCAGCCTGGTGTACCATTGCTCTTGTACATTGCTGCTACCCCGGTAGTGGTGAGCGCAGTACTGGTGGCGGAGAGGGAAGGTATCCATAAGCCGGTCTACTACGTCAGTAAGGTGCTACACGAAGTAGATACCAGATACCCGCAAGCGCAGAAGATGTTGTACGCCGTCCTGGTGGTGTCCAGGAAGCTGCGGCACTACTTTCAAGGGCGAGAAGTTACGGTGGTCACTACCTACCCTTTGCGAGAAATCCTTCACAGCCGGGAAACAGAGGGCCGTATCGCCAAGTGGTCGGTGGAGCTGGGGGTTTCTGTCTCAAATTTGTACCCTGCACCGCCATCAAAAGCCAGAAGTTGGCGGAGTTCGTTTCCGAGTGGAGTCTCGCCGCTTCTGAAGCTGAAGAAGCACCCACGCCTTCCCCATGGACCTTGTTTTTCGACGGTTCCTTCAGGCTCGAAAGCGCGGGGGCTGGGGTGGTCCTGGTCTCTCCGACCGGTGACATCCTCCAGTACGTGGTCGTCCTCGACTTCAAGGCCACCAACAATGTTGTTGAATATGAAGGCCTGCTAGCAGGGCTGCGCGTCGCCTCGGCGCTAGGCGTCCGACGCCTCCGAGTTAAAGGTGACTCCCTGCTGGTCATCAATCAAGCGCGGAAGAAATTTCAATGCTCTGATCCTACCATGGCCGCCTACTTGGTGGAGGTCAGGAAAATGGAGTGCCACTCAAGGATCGATATATCCATATCGCTGACGCGACAACCATCCGCGGACGAAGCTTTCACGGCAGATCCTCAAGAGCCTCTACTCCAGGTTGGAGTCTTTGAAGAAAGATTCTCACGACTGTCTGTCGTTGCCCCTGCGCCAAGCGGGGAGGACGGTATGGCCGTCTTTGCCCCCACTCCCGCCGAGAGGATCCAGTATGGCGTCGTTGCCCGCGCCCCAACGGGAGGACTCAGATAGCCGTCGCCGCCTCCCATCCAGCGCGAAAGCAATGTGCGGCCGTCGTGCCCTCCGACTCAGGGAGGGTAGGTAGCGCACCCGCCTCGGCCCCCTGGTCCGGGAGTGAAGACGGCGGTGCCGTCGATGTGGCACCGGGGAAAAGCCTGGCCCAACGGAGTACCCGGGCGATCACCGTGTGATCGCCACTCTTGGCCGGGAAGGCCAATGGATGACCCCATCCTAGCCTTCCTGCGAGACCGAGAGATCCCCGACGATGATGCCTCTGCTGAGAAGATTGCACGAAAGGCCAAGTTCTATACTCTGGTGGATGGGGATCTATACCGTCGAAGCAGAAACGGAATTCTACTAAAGTGCATCACTCGGCAAGAGGGGAGCGCCCTGCTCTCCGATATCAATGGAGGCATGTGCGGGAGCCATATGTCCGGCCAGACACTTGTCGGCAAAGCGTTCGCCAAGGATTTTATTGGCCCATCGCCTCCGAATGCTTGATGCGTGGTGAGAAATGCGGTATGCCAATTCTTCGCCAGGCAAATTCACTGACTAGCCCAAGCTCTGCAAACCATCCCGCTCTCCTGGCCATTCGCAGTCTGGGGGCTGGACATCTTGGGCCCCTTCCCGCGGGCCACAGGGGGCTTCACCCACCTGTTCATCACCATCTACAAATTCACCAAGTGGGCGAAGCTGAAGCAGTACGTGCCATCACGGCTTCCGCTATTATCAAGTTCATCCACGGAATCTTCACCCGCTTTTGAGTCGCCAATCGTATCATCAGCGACAACGGCACTCAATTCACCAGCGCGGCTTTCCTGGAGTTCTGCGAAGAGATGGGCACCAAGGTATGCTTTGTTTCGGTGGTCCATCCCAAGAGCAATGGCCAAACTGAGCGTGCCAACGCGCTGGTATTGAGAGGCTTGAAGACCAGAGCATTTGATCGGCTCCATAAGTGGGGGGCGCGGTGGACGGAAGAGTTCCCAGCTGTGCTGTGGTCGCTCCGAACCACACCTAGCCGGGCGACTAGCGAAACGCCCTTCTTCCTGGTCTATGGCGCCGAAGCTGTCCTCCTGTCCGAGCTGTCGTTCGGCTCACCGCGCGTCTCGGCATTCAGCGAGGAAGGACAAGAAGACCGTTGTGGTGAAGATATCAACCTTCTGGAGGAGGTGCGCGACCGAGCGGCCTTGCACGCCGCCCGATACCAGCAAAGTCTTAGGCGGTACCACGCCACCCGGGTCTGTGAGAGAACACTGGCAATTGGCGACCTGGTCTTGCGTAGAATCCAGACGCATGCTGGGATCCATAAACTGTCTCCCCGATGGGAGGGCCCCTTTAAGGTGGTCTCAGTATCTCAACCCGGGGCGGTCCGGTTGGCCACTGAGGATGATCAAGAGCTGGCCAACTCCTTCAACGTGGAGTTGTTGCGAAGGTTTACCCCAAAAAAGCTGTAAGTTCCTAGTGGTTCGCCTTGATCGGTTGCGTGGGTGAGTTTTCCCCCGGCTGATCGGCGGTTAGCAAAATTTTTTACCTTAAGAGCTTTTGCTTTATTCACCTTGCTTGTCCCCTGGTGGGAAAGATTGCGTGGGGATGTCATGCGTTCTAGCGGTTTGGCCGCTCTTTACTGATCTGCGGTAACACCCGGCATTCGCGTCGTGCCCGGACGGGCGATCAGGAGCGCGAGTATGGACCGGTGACTCAAACACGGCTCGCACATCTCGGGTCAGCTCCGCGAAGCACCGATGGCTATCTCCGCGAGCACCGCATAAGCCCAATACCCCTCTTGGGAACCTGCTCCCATGCCACGTAGTGCCGTGGGCTGACCCCACGTCACAAGAGCCAAAGTTCCAAAGAAAAGGACCATGACATACCCGTGCGAGGACTTGCGTCCTTTAATATGTTTACTGCATGCTTTGCGCGATGCTTACTTGTGCTTTCAATAGCCCTGCACAATTGCAGATGAAGTGCTAGAGCGCCTATAGCTCAAGCGTCCAAAGTAACCCGTGCGGGTACCGGCGAAAGCGGTGGGCGATCACACTCGTCCGCCCGGCGAAGCGCCCACATGGCCCCCGCAACAAAGCGAGTGATCATGCCTGCTACGCTGCGAAAAGCCCACGTGACAATTTGGCGGGCAGGTGGGCGATCACGTCCTGCCTGCCGGGCGAGCAGGTAGGCAACCACGCCCCGCTCGTCAAAGTATTGGCCTCCATGACCAGTCTGGGGGCTGGTCGCCCAGTGGCCTATAGCAAAGATAAGTTGCTTGCTTTCACAGTACCAACTTATTTTTCACATTTGCACCCCGTTGGGTTGAATTATGCATGGTTGTCACTAGCTTTGGTAACCTGATGGCTCCTCGCTGATAAAAGGAAACACCCAGCGTCTGTGTTGCAAGGACGAATGACCGGGAGTGCGAGTGTGGCACGGTGACTCAAACGCGGCTTATACACCCGGGTTAACTCTGCGAAGTCCCGCTGGCTGTCTTTGCGAGCACCGCAAGCCCGATACCGCTCCTGGAAGTTCGCTTCTTTGTTGCGCAACGCTGCGGTCAGATTCCAAGAGATCACAGGAATGTAAGTTCCAAAAGGACAGGAATCAGTGACACCCTTGCGCAGAAACTTAAGACTTCACTTGTCTACATTCTGCATATTCTGCATAATCCCTGTTCGCATTATTGCAATCACTCAAAGAATGCCTAAGTATCGACCTAACCTGAGTGCTTAGGTTCGCATCATGACAAGGCTAAGGGCTGATCGCCTGAAGATTGAGTTGAGCAAACATACCCAAAACGAGCAATGCATTTAACATGCCCAGGTGAAACCAAAATATGCCAACTTCATTACAATTGCTAACATTGTTCTGGCATACAAAAAATAGGAACAAAGGAGAAAACAAAAGAAAGCTGCCCGGGCCATCAGTCGCCGTTGACGACTTGGATGCCCCCGTCCTCCTCTTTGGCCTCGGCTCGCCACGCTGCGTTAAGGTCCGGGCTTCCGCCACCATCATGCCGACGACGCTCCCGGCGTCGTGCACACAGCGCTGCGCTGGGCCTCGTCTCCCTCAATGCCGTCCGCGACGGTCATCAGGTTGAAGGCGGCATCGCGGCTGGCGTAGCATGTGAGCACGAAGGTTGCGGTGGCCCTGGCGACTTGCTGCCCTTCCTGGACGGAGCGGGCGGCCATGGTGGCTGGCAGGCCGGAAAGCACATCAGCAACCCGGGTGGTGTAGTGGGCGTACTGCATTGCCGTGGGCTCGAGCGGCTCGCGAAGGTCCACCCCTAGCGGTGCCAGAACCCTCACCGTGCCCCGGTATGATGACCGGAGCATGGTCACGATGTTGTGCAGCGTCCGCCGCTGCTCCTCCGCTGCCTCGGCCTCTTGCGCCCGAAGGCGGCCCTCTCTTGGGCCAGTTGCGCCTCTGTCCTCTCCAGCTCCCCGCGCAACGCCTCCACTTGCTGTGTCACATGGATTTCGCGTTGGGTAGCTGCCGTGAGGAGGGTGCTCGTGAGTCATGAAGGCCCTCGCTAAGCTCGGGCGAAGCAGATGCAGGCCGTGTACGCAGGCGGTGAAGCGTCGGTGGGGAAGCGGCTGGTCCCAATGACGTCGGCAAGCGACTTTGGAGCCGCCAAGCTCCCCTTGAGTAGAAGTGCCCGTCGCGCCCGCCGGTGCTGCGGATGTCTGCGCGGGGGCGCTTTGGCGATCCACCCTCGAGGGCGACTTGAAGCTGAAGGAGGTGGTAACCACCGCAAGCCCGCTCGAGCGAGCACCAGCAGCACTTAGACTCGGCGCCGCTGGAGTCGGTGCCGGTGGAGACGGCGCCGCAGGAGTTGAAGTAGGCGTCGGTGCAGCCGGCGCCGGAGAAGGGGCGGTAGGCGTCGCCGCCCCGGATGAAGATGTCGCCGCTCAGCGTGCTTTCGGCAGCGGTGGCGGCAATGCGCTCGGTCTGAGACCCTCTTGGGGCTCGCGCCAGGAGCGTCCGGAGCAATTGGTCGTTTGCCTAAGCTCCGGTCGTCGGCCCGGGGCTGGTCCCTGATCACTAAGGGGCTACGGGCCGGCACCACGGTGGGACTAGTGGAGTCCATCGCAGGAAATGACTGGATGATCCGAAGGCGCTCTGCGAACTCCAGATCACAGAGCGGCCAGGCCTCGGCCGAAAATTCTAGGCCACTCGGCACCGGCGGGATCAACACAGATAGCCACCTGGAGAGGGTAGGAGCATCCAGGTTTCCCTCACCTAGCACCAGAAGAAGACAGGAATGTTAGTTGATGGAGACCGCGAAGAAGAATATGCATTCAAGAAGAAGAGTAAGAGGACTTCTTGCCGCATGCGTCGCGTCATGTCATCGTCCCTCAGATATCTTGCCATGCGGTGGGCATTAACGACGTTAGGGCCGATCCTCCGAGCCACGAAGTCTCGGACTACGGCCTTAATCAGCCGACGCCCGAATCGGGCCGATGCGGGCCGCCATCGCCAGGAGCTCCGCCGTCTCCTCAACGGGTGAGCTCCAGCTCTCGCGGACCTCCGCCCGCGCAAGGCACCCCAAGAAGGTCGACCCCGCTGTCGTCGCCGACGTAGAGCTAGTCGCTCCGCCAATTCTTCCAGTTGGAGCGTGGCTGGAAGGGGATGTAGCGAAGGGCCGACCCATCGCGGAGGCGCAAGTGGCAGCTCCCTGCGACCTCACTGTCGGGAGAGCTGCGGCAGACGAAGAAGTAGCGAAAGAGGGGGAGATTGGGCATTACCCCCACGAACATCTCGCAGAGGTAAGCAAAGGTGGAGAGAAGGACGATGGAGTTGGGGGAAAGATGAAGATGGTGGATCTCATAGAAGTGAAGGACGGTGAGGAAGAATTCAGAGAATGGCGGCACCAAGCCCGCCATAAGTTCCCAGGTGAAGACGATAATCTCCCCTGGCTGGCAGGATGGCACGACGGTCCCCTACCGAGGGTGAAGGGAGCCCTCGGGTGCCATCCCGGTGACAAAATCCACCCGGTTCTGGCCAGTGGTGAAAGAGAGAAGAGACTGCACCATCAGAGCAGACGCGAAGTTCTTCAAGTGAAGAAGGTGAAAAAGCAAAGAGCGAAATATGAAGAAGATCAGAAGGCGTGAACTGTTGAGTGGGGGTGTGCATATATATAGACCCCCCACGAAGATGGTTCGCGAACAGGCAAAAGGCGCGGCGTTTCGGGTCCCAAGAAAAATCGACGAAAGTGGGGAGGACCGAAGCGATTACGTGCGCAGAGGTGGTGGGCTCATCCAGGAACGCACTGTCATTAAATAAGGTCTAAAAAGCAACTGGCGCACGCTCCAGGACAGCCCTGGGGGCTAATATCAGTGTACTTTGCACCGAGGTACCCTCTCCGCCGAAGAAGTAATAGGCCCAAGAAGCGGCTGGCCCACTTAGGTGCCGGGCGAAGCCCACGTGCCCCTGGCGAAAGCACCTAGCGATCACGCCTCGCCGGGCGGCGGCTTATGCGTGGCGCACTGGCGGCGGCCGGCGATCACGCCACCTTGCGAAAGCGAGCACCCACGCCTGGCGGCGACCTGGCGATCACGCCGCTTTCGTGGGCGAGCAACTCGCGTGGTGCCCTGATGGGCGGCCGGGCGATCACGCCGCTCACGGGCATCGGCCAGAGGCGACTGGCGAGTGGGCGGGCGTTTGGGCCCCCCTTTGTCAGGCCATGAAGGCAACCAAAAGAATGAGAGGAAGGCTTCGCCTCGAAGTTTCTCTCCCCTGGCATCTCGTGTCAGGGTCATTAATTATGAAGAATTCTACTGTCGACACGACGACGGCTCGTCCCTCTGACGCCTTCTACCAAACCCATCGCAGGAGCGTCATGTCCCGGACGGACCGGGCGAGACCACTCACCGACATTAAATGAGGTTCGAAGGACAAGGCCACGGAGGCGTGTGTAATAAATGAGTCGTGGGTCGACGTGGAGGTTGGAATGATGGGTGTAATTAATGTGCTATAGATAAGTATGGTGTCACCTTCTCCCCTGTCTAGGCCGGCTCGTCTATATAAGAGCGCCTCGGTGCATGGAGAAGGGGGACGAGAGACGAAGGAGAAAAAAGAAGAAAGACAAACAGACATAGACACATAGAACCACTGTAATCCCCTTCACAATTCCTCAACAAAGAACCGGCAAGACGTAGGGCCATTACCCGAGCTGGGGGCCTAAACCTGGGTAAATCGTGGTGTCCATCAGTTTGTTGATTCCCGGATCCATCGTTGAGAGACATTAGGGTTTTCAGCCATGAAGATGCCCTCTACCGAACCATATCTTCCGTCTAGGGTGTAGTCAACCCCGCTCGTTGACGGGATCTTGTCAGGTGGAATACGCCGACAATAGCAAAAGAAAAGTTTTATAGTATACCTATTCAACTCGCAGGCAACTGACATAAATCCTTAGAAAAGATTGCATTATCGAAATACCTACAACTGCGACCGTAAATAATCTTCGGAGCCTTGCGACCTAAAACAATAGATTAAGTAAGGTTGAGTACTTTCGTATTTAACAAAACTTAAGGTGGTATTTGCAAATGCAGTAATACAGGTTAAATCAAAGGTGGCTTCTACAGTTAATTTGCACAAAGCGATATTGAATTTGTAAACCAAGTTGTCATTTGCAAACGGAATTTGTAAGAGCAAATTTGACTGGTAAGAAATAAATAGAGTATAAGTAATATTCACAGTCTTTTGCGAGCATTGAATCATCCAACCCTGCCATAACATGTCTCAACACAATTTGCCAACACGTGGCAAATTAAATCAAATCAAGTATTTTGAAAACAATAAAACATCTAACTTAGTGTCAATTCACCAAATTTTCCATAACCTCAGACACGGCTAATTGATTAGATTTTCACTCTGTAGAGGCATACAACTTTACCCACAAGATATAACTGACTCTTTGTGCAATTGATATTAGCACACTTCCTTTGGTGTGCCGCAAAGAGTCATGACATAACCGTTACATTATATAGACCTAACTTTGCACCAGCACCGGTGACAAAAAACCCTTGTTATGGCAGAAGAAACACACATATATATAAAACATGGTATTATCATCATAAAAACAGTCAGGCACACCCGTGTAAAAACCATAGTTTTATTTTGGGTTTTAATCCAAAATATCAGTAACCAATAGTGTCATATCCAACTCTTTTTAAATTCTCAGGAAACAATTTTGATTTGATCTTGATCATTTACATCGTTGCTAGTTAGGCATGGCTAAGCATGGTTAATATGTAATCGCATATACCCAACTTGACATCATACATTGTCTAAGCCTATCCTATAGTTATCAAGACACATGTCAATAATTATTAAGGAAGTTCCTAGAGAGAACACGTATATATACCAATACAACAAATTAGCGAATTTACATAAAGTAAGCGCATGCATGAAAAAGTTTCATAAACAAAAGAAAAATTAAATACTAGGATCAATATGATCAAAGGGGTACTTCCCTTGCTTATTTGTTATCTACAACAAAGTTGTAGTTGTAGCTGGCGTTGTCGATGACGGAGTTAGTGACGTCGAGTTCTACACATCATTTTAACAGAAATATAGCAAATAACAAAATTTAATAAGGGCAAAAAGGAAGTCATGCAAGAGGTTAGGGGACTAAGAAAACCTTGTTGCTGGATGATTTGGTACACGAGCTCACCAGTGATGAGTAATTGCATGCACGGGCTCCCCTGCCTTTACCCAAACTTGCGAGCTCTCGGCTACGGGAAAGACACGACGAGCAGGGAGAGCAAAGGAGCAGTCAGCTGGCTTTAAGCCGTGCGGGAAGCTGATGTTGGTGTTTTGGGGGTTTTTCCAAAAATTTCGTATAAAAGAAAAAAGAGGGTGTCTAGGGAACACCTAAGTATTTTTTTTTCTAAAAAGCACTTAAATTTTGAGCCTTCAGATCTCGATCCAATTGATAGAATCAATTTGTCTCTTATCCTCACATTTAAGTACTCCATACACAAAACAAAAAAAGAGTGCTCACAAACAAAAAACACTCAAGTCACACTTAGTAATTCCCTTACATTAATTATATACTAGTTTTACACAAATTAAATTATGTATAAATGATGTGATAATTTGTAAAAAACATTATTTTTCTCTACATGGTATTTTATATCAATTATACACTAGTTTTACACAAATTAAATTATGTAAAAAGTAACGTGGCAATTTGTAAAAAATAGAAGAACGAAACAAACTATAAAGAATACACCAAACAAAAACGTGGATCACAAAGTCAAATATTAACAAAGTCAAAATGATAAAACACGACGTGGATCACAAAACAATATCTAATGGACAAAAAAAATTAAGTTCACACAAACAAAAAAACACTAATATCTAATAGACAAAAAATTGAATGTCCTCAAACAAAAAAAACACTCAAGTGCAATTTAGCAATTCCCAAGAAAAAAATGTGTGTACAGGACAATTGGGTTGGCTTCCCTTCTGTGTCAACCCAGCCCAGTCGACCTGCTGGTGCGTCTCTTAGCCTGGTGTGGAACCGTAGCTTCTAGGGAGTAGCATTACGCATGGGACTTGGTCCTGGCCGAATCAGCGGCGCGGCACGACCTCCCGTTGTGCACCGACGAGATGAGTCTTCCTCGGCGGCCGTTGCTCAGTCTGCAGGTGCATGAGTCTGCTATTTATCCCGGGCTGGGTTTCCTTGGTAAGACACATCACACGAGAAAAAGTAAGAAATCAATCCTCCTTATTAGCAATTGATTCAAGAGTCCTCTGCTGGTTTTCTTCCTAATTGAGCCTTTGCCTTTCACGACAATCCCTGAGTAAATCTTGGTCCTAATCGGGTCACAAATCAACCTTGGAAGCCATTCTGTGGATCACTCGGTTGATTTGCTCCCGTGATCTTGGCCGATTACTTGAGGATTCGTGAGCAAAGAAGCTAAAAGGTTAAGTTGCCGGGCTTGTGTTCTGCCTGGCTTCGTTGGTGAGCAGTGGATACTTGATTCAATTGTTGCCTATGCCAGTACTGGTTCTTGTGTGTTTCTGGCATTGTTCGACAGTTCCACTCTTTTGGCCGAAGGGTTGCTTCTGAGGTCTTGTGCAGTATCTGCTTCATCTCGAGTTCTCTAGTGAATTTGTAACACCCCGCAGCCCATACGCGCCACGGATGCTACCAACCCTCTAAACTATTAAAACCGGCTTAGAAACTAAGTCACCGAAATTTACAAAATTTCGGCATGACCTCTCTAGAATAGAGGACATCCACTCAGCAGACAAACGATTAGCAGCAGTTATGATATCATTCTAGCAGGTCCTTAGTTAAGCAATCACACACTCAACAGAATTTAAGAAATCTCATTACGATGAACCATAAACTATAATCACATTAATTACATTCAGATTTGATGAATTGGTTAAATAAATTGTTTGGAGACCGTAGTCGCACGCGTGTTACTACTCCCAATCCGATGAATCACTTCAAGGTACCTAGAACAGGAAGCAAACAAGCGTGAGTCAAAGACTCAAAGAAAGTGCAACAAGTAGGAAAAGTAAGGCATTAGACTAAAATGCAACTATTAGAAGACATCAAGTAGCAGTTCCTTAAATTGACATCCGTAAATAAAGGAAACAGTTGAATTCATAAAAGATCCAAAACGTAAGAGCACGATTACTTCATCATTTAAATAACCATTACTTAGCTGAAACATCCAGCAACAGGGGCAGTAACAGCTCCACTTACCTCAACCAACTCGACAATGTAACAAAACCTTACCCATGCCTTGGAAATCAATTCTGGATGAGCCCACGACTCAACTCTCAACCTGTTCTTTCCATTCTCATCAAACAACATTTATTAATCGCAATACACAATGCAATGAAATGCTTTTATGCTTTCAATCACATAATAATTCCTGCATATCTGCAATGATATATAATGCAACACAACCATGCATTTCATTCACATAATATCCCATGCATATCTGCAATGATATATAATGCAACACAACCATGCATTTCATTCACATAATATCCCATGCATATCTGCAATGATATATAATGCAACACAACCATGCATTTCATTCACATAATAGCCCATGCATATATGCAATGATATATAATGCAACACAACCATGCATTTCATTCACATAATAGCCTATTGTATATGATGCATTATGCATGTCTCATCTCTTCTTTAGCACATACCGGTATGGCCGAGTACACACCCGTCGGTGTGCACCCTCTTATTCCCCTTCCACCCCGTGGTGGAGGATGTTTACTCTTACTGACTCGCTCCTATACAACCACTTATACGGGACTACGAGGTAGGACTTTTGTGCCACTACATGTGAGCACAGAGGCCCGCATCAGAATGGGTCGCCCTTCCATCATGAATGCACAAATGCAATTAACATAAACAAATTTGCAAACTACATTCAGTTCTCACATTTGCATAGCCATAGCCAAATACATAAACATCAGCCACTTCTCACCTCCATAAATTACCATTCTCAACATTCAAATCACCTTCTCAACACTCGTATCCATATTCTCAACAAATCTTATCAACATGGTCAATATGTCATTAATACTCGCACCAAAGACATAATCAATTTTCAAGATAGCAAATCAACTTTTCCTATTAATCCAACCTCACAACTTCATTATTCACATTCACCTATCATAGTAGTAAGCAATCTTATGAACGTGTGATATAGCAATATGTCAATTTGGCGATTATATAGGGTCCAACAAACAACCCACAAAGCATTCACTCCAAAGATGCACTTTTCATAAACGCATATATGCAAAAGGCCATTCTCAACTTTCATATCCATAAGGTCACATATATCAGCAACACTCACATAAACGCCACAATCGCATATCATGACCACAATTCGAGCTATTTTCATAACTCAAATCTTATATCTTTTATGCTCCCATTAGCCTAATCATACTAGGGAGCATCATCAAGGCATATATAAAATGTAACCCATGGCATATTGACAAGGCATAGGATTCATCAATCAACACACATAACAAACAAACATTGATGCACTTGCATATAATCTCGGTTTGAACGATAGCATAACCAATTAACCATTCTCATTCATCACATCGCAAGAAAAATCAAACATGAAAATATTAAAATAACACATGGATAATTATATGCTTGCAAAACCAAATGGCCACCTAAGCCACAACCAAATACAATGCACTTGCCTTCAACTTCTCGAGACGGTGTGGCGAGACGAGGTTGCCACACCCGGGGTCACACCACCTACACATGGATATAACCCACTCAAAAACACACCCACAATTTAATACAAGACTCATAACTAAGTTGGCTTCGCAACCTACTCCTAAAACCCGAAAACAGAAAATCTGCCAACCGGGACAGCACTTGGTAAAACGGGCATAACTTTCAAACGGCTGAACAAAACTTAGCGATTTCAGACTTCATTGAAAGGTAATTTGATTATCTACAACTTTTTCTATAGCCGACCGACCGAGAAAAGCACCAATTATTCCCAGATCTGCGACGAACAACAAATGAATATAATTTAACTTGTTCTGGACATCAATCGGTAAAATAGTCATAACTTTTAAATGGCTGAACGAAACTTGATGATTTCGGTCTCTATTGAAAGGTAGTTCAATTATCTACAACTTTCGTTATAGCCAAACCCCCAAGAAACGCTTGGAGAATTTTCAAACAGTAGCTCTAACAGGGGGCAAAAATCTGCTCGAAACAGAAATTTCAAATCACTCTAGTCTCTCCATTCCCCAACCTCTAACATCTCCAAAATCAGGAATCCTAGCCAAGCAATAGCACAAACACCTTGCATGCAAGCCAAATGGATCCCCACCATCTAGGGTTTTTACCTCAGATCTTTACTCAAGGAGGAAAAGGGGAGGTGGAGCAGGACGCCGGCCGGGGAAGGAGTCGCCGGAGCTGGCCGGAGGTGGGGTCGCCGGAGCTGCTGGCCGGAGGAGGGCGCCTGAGGCCACGGCCAGGAGAGGAGCACCGATTCTTTGTTGCTGCTGCTGCAAGGGCCGCTGCTGCTGCTGGAGAGGAGGCGCAAGGAGGTAGGGCACCAGGAGGAAGGCTCGGCAGGAGGAAGGCCAGGGAGTCGGCATGGGGCTTGCGCCAGGAGGAAGAGAAGGACAGAGTCGGCAAGGCTAAAAAAGGGACTCCTCCAAATATTCCAGCCACACATTAGAAGGAGGAGAGAGAGGTTAGGTGAGGAGGAAATTCCCAAAACCCTCCTAAAACCAAAAATCCATCTTTTAACCATTAGCGAACCAATTAACTAAATTCTTGGCGCGAAACGACAATTATCGGGTAGACCACTTGCGCAAAAACTAAACGGCACGGAGAAAACAACCATTCCGATAAGCATTTCATTTGAAAAACCCAAAACCTTTAAGAATTAATAACCGTGAGATGGCTAAATCCTTGAATCAAGAAGGAGAAATCTTTACTGGCGAAAATCCTCATAAAGAGATCTTCGGTATTACACTCTTCCCTTTTAACGAAATTGACCTCAATTCGAACACCACAAGAACACCAACAAGAACAACGGGAAACGATTGATAAAGCGAAAACACCCAAAAAGAACAAAGTTGGGTACTTATCACGCACGAGACTCCAAAACTCGAGACACTACTCTTCTCAACTTAAGAATTCACATCACCCACACGACCACGCTATTGGAACCGGGCGGACAGCCAAATTCCCAAATTATACCACAGATTATCAAACTCATGCTGCCACGATTATCGCAAGTCACAACACTCTATTAAACATCCAACCAAATTTCACCAAATCACTAAATTCTATTCGATTAATCAGTCGGGGTTCTAAATTCGGATCCCCTACAATCAAGGAAAACACTGATTCCCATCTCTCCTCATTGATTAACCTTTCTACCCAAGGAACCACACACACAATTCTTTATTCCAAGAAACTCCTAACCAATTCCGAACCTATCACTATCTCCAACCATTTAACACCAGAATCCTTTAAGAATCAAAACACAACTTTTATCTTTTCATCTTTTAACCCCTCCTAAAAACTAAAAATCCATCTTTTAACCATTAGCGCGAACCAATTAACTAAATTCTTGGCGTGAAACGACAATTATCAGGGTAGACCACTTGCTGCAAAACTAAACGGTACGGAGAAAACAACCATTCTGATAAGCATTTCACGGAAAAACCCAAAAACCTTTAAGAATTAATAACCGTGAGACGGCTAAATCCTTGAATCAAGAAGGAGAAATCTTTACCGGCCGAAAATCCTCGCAAAAGAGATCTTCGATATTACAGAATTGCCTCATCGCTGGACTTTGGCTTTGTATCTCCGGGAACCTCCGCCAGTGAGGCTGTGGCGGTACAGCGGCGGAATCGTTTTCTGACAGCGTTCTTGACGTGCCTGGCCATTGGCACTAATATTCGGTGGTGCTCTGTAAGTACTCACATCTTTCTGTGATTGCCCACTTTCGGTGACTTGCAAAGTGGCCAGTCAATCTGTTGGCTTGGGGACATTGCATGTGGGATTGGCTGTTCTGTGAGGATTTAGGGTTAAGATAGGCAGTTTGTGACAACAAAGTTAAATTCTTACATGCTGCAATACTTGGCTAGATCATTTGCTGTCGTCTGTAACTTGTGAATTCATATTGTATATGGTAGATTGCTTACTGTCATCAGTTGATTCCTGCTGTTCAGATAGCTTCCTGTTAGTATCTAGTATTGATTTATGATTTCCGATTCTCATACTCTTGTCGATTCACTGTCCATTAACCTATATATATATATATATATATATATATATATATATATATATATATATATATATATATATATATATATATATATATATATAGGAGGGCCATTTTATACTCCCTCGTATGTACACCATTTTGCATGCACTCATTTCAGTAACTCCCTCCCGTGAAGCAAGTTGCATGCAATCATTTCAGTAACTCCTCCGTGAAGCAACTTGCATGCGCTTTGGTTGTGGGAGTATATATATATATATATATATATATATTTATATATATATATATATATATATATAGGAAGCCTCTTTTCTACTCCCGGAGTAATTACTCCTTATGCCGTATCTCTAACGTATGGGGTATCTCGTGCAATGGAGGGTATGTACGCGTAGTATACGAGTATATAAGATCATCTAGGTGGTATGTACATTTTTTCAGAGGTGGTATGCATATTTTTTGGACATACTCCTTTTTATGTGCATATATGAAGGTATTTGCAAAATACGCTAAAAATTATGGACTCCCTTGCAATTTTTTTATGTGGTTTGTATTGGAGTATCTTATAATTAGCGTATGAGTGTACCCAAAGTGATAAAAGAGTATTTCAAGTTCGTTTAGGTAGTATTTCAGAGGTGGGAGTAACTACACCTGGGAGTAAAAGATATTTTTCCTATATATATATATATATATATATATATATATATATATATATATTCGGCACAATTATAGATTGTCAAGTTGATTAAATTTCTAATCTGCCAAGTATTGAATCTATTAATTTGAGGTAAGGTTGTTACAAACTACTCTATATCTTGCCTTAGTGGCAAGGACGGCCTTTAAAGGCAACCCGACATCTGAGAACAACATATAAATGATTAACTTGTTTTATGCTAGATGTTCTGATACTTTGATATACATGACTATGTACATGTTCCTACAACTGATCATGATGTCCTGGAGTAGGATTATATTTTCTATCATGCTTCAAAGTGTAAGAATGTGTTTTGATAGCTATTCTGTTCTATGATTAATATTTGAACTTGGAATTATTGTCTCATTAATCTTGCTACCGCAAAAACTTCAACAGCTGAGGCCAGGGTATGGGCGTTCGGCATGGTAGAGAGCGGAGGGAGCCATGCTGGGAGAGGAGAGGTCCAGGGCGAGCTATGTGCTAGTCTTGCTGCCGTCAGAGTCACGCAGTGGCGAAAGGATAGCCAGGGCAGGGTATGGTGAGGAACTGAGGATTCGGAGGTGTAGTGTGGATTCCACAGTGAGCAGAACTGACGCAATTCGGGAGAAGGATTGAGAGAAAGCAGTAGAGGTGTAAACGGAGCGGATAATTTTTGATCGATTCGAGCCCCAATTTATTTAAAACTCGATTCGAATCTAAAAAAAATGATATTCAGTTATATCCGGATTCGATCCAGATTCGAATCCGCCTATCCGAAAAAAATATGGGTTAAGATATGGGAAGAGAAGTATCTGATTCGTATCCAATCCATACCCGCATATCCGAGATATCCGAAAAATATCAATGTAAATTAGTGAAATAGATATCGGATAACAGATCCGATAAACATAAACATTATACATCATATAAGTTCATATGTTGATTGAAATTATACTTGACTGCATATTATTCTTATGTAGGGAAGACACCTATTATTGAATTTGAAACACTTATATGTCTTGAAGGTTTTAGTAAAGTTTTATGTATGGTTGATCGATCCTAATATGCATGACATATATGGTTTCTGTTTTCACGTATTATCTGACTAACTATTCGTGACCGAGATTAACCGTATCCAGAACGATCTGTATTCGCGACTGAAGTAATCCGTATTCGTATTCGAATCCGGCACTGTCCGTATCCGATTCTATATCCGAAAAAAAAATTTAAAATAGGATATGAAATGAGTGAAATTTATTCGTATCCGATCCGTTTGCACCGCTAGGAAGCAGTCACTCGGCTGGCAAAAAGGTTGAACAGCAAGAAGGGTCCACTTGCAAGAGAAATAAGAAAAAGGAGCATGGAAGGTATTGACTTTGGTATAGGCATGGTCTTCATTAACTTAGTTGTCAAATCAAGTTGAAGAATTTCAAAACTTTTTTACTGACGTTTCAGGTTAGGGATGGGTCGCCGGAAAAAGTTTTGGTTTAAAATATGCTACAGAAATGTCATTAAAAATCTATTTTCTAATTTTTATTTTTCTTAGATAACAAATAAGTTTTATTTTATGTGTGATGCTAATGGTTATTACCACAAAATTTTCAGGTGATGATCAGTTATATTTATTTCTATAAAATTTTGAAATTTGCTAATATTACTTTTGAATCAATTCTAATTTTATTTTTATTAAATTGATAATTCAACTTTCTTATTTTTGAATTTTTTAGGATGTTACAAATCTAACCCTTAAAGAAATCTCGTCCTCGAGATTTGCGGGACTAGATAGGTTTAGGAAATTTCTTCCTTGGAGATGGTCCAGATGTTTCCTTGTCACTTCGTCTTCAGTGCAGTTGCTTTACTGGATTTCTTCTTGTGATTCCGAGTTGATGTAACTAAGAATTGTTGGCAAGAATATTCTAACTTAGGGAGAGGTATGGGATATGTTTAGAACATTTGAGATAAAAGAAAGGATGTATTGCAATTGAAGTTATCTAGAGATAATCGAATATTGACACCAAAGAGGGTATTTGAATATAATGGTTACCTTGGATAACTCAACAAGGGTCAAAGATTTTCTTGCAACATTGTTCATCAAGATATTGGAATAGGGGAGGGATGGTTATGTATGGGCTAATCTGGTTACAAGGCAACATTTTGTTCATTAAAATATTATTTTAAGAATACTTTCTACATGATTAGGTAATTGTTGGTTAGTTTATAAAGCAATGTTTGTTATTTAAAATTTTCTTAATTAGATTTTCTTATTAATTAAGGGTTGACACATCATGAATTTCAACTCGAGAGTTAACTATTCATGAGAGTAATCCAAGAAACAGTACAATAAGATCTCTAAAATTTTTTCATTGCCCTTTCAATTCCTCCTCTATCGTGTTGTATGTCCATATTTCCAAAAAAAAATACTATTTAAAAAACAAACAGTCCATCTACATTTTAAATAGGACAACAATAAAATTTGCACAAATAATACATCGACAATTCTCAGCACAAATAATTTGCAACAAAAATTACAAAATACAAACTTGTCGCTATTTACGGTTTCGATGTATTATTTCTACTAATTTTACCAAGAATATATTATTTTAAAAAATCTCTGCTTGATGGTAATCGATGAATGGTCGAGCCTCGGAGGAGGGGGGGTCCCATGGCCGCACCTGGGTGCCATCCACCCACCACGACAAAGGAAGGGCAAACAAGAACGGCATTGCAAACTCCGCCCAGATTGGTTGAGAAACCCACCGCCCTTTGTCCGCCGTCGCCTCCAAAGCCCCGGAACCCAAACCCCCTGTGGGTCCCCCTGCCCCCCCACCCCCCATCCCCCAACACAATACATAGACGCACCCTCGCCTCCGCTCCTCCCTACGGAGAGCCACCCTCCTTCCTCGTTTCCATCGCCACCTTCTCCTCCTCCCGCCGCGATGCAGAGCCTCCTCGTCCCAGTGTCGCCGCCGCCAGGCCTCTGGCGGCGCATGAGGCGCCTCGCATCCGTCAGCGCCTCACGGCGGCGGCGGTGCCCCTGCGGGAGGCGGATCCGAAGGAGAGGGTGGTGATCACGGGGATGGGGCTGGTGTCAGTCTTTTAGCACGGATGGTAGAGGTGACCAGCACCGACGGGCACGACAGGCGTGGTGCTTCCAGGAGGTTTCCGTACAACAGATGCCTTCTGATGGCTCTTGTCGATCGTTGGTGACTGGAGACACACATATTTCACCTCCCGTGTGGGGAGATGGCCCCAACACTTGAGGACATCAACTACCTGTTGGGCCTTCCATGCACTGGAGACGTGGTTGTGCCATAGGATGTTGACCCAGAGTGGTGTATCGAGTTGCTCGGTAGGTTCAAAGGAATGCTACCCGAGGGGGTAGCCTATGCACCATTCTTTAATATGCACGGTCCGACGTAAGAGTGGCTGACACAGTTCTACGTAAGTGTGCATTTGTTTGTACATTTTCACCTCATTTTGTGTTTTCGTTATCGAACTGACAATTATGTTTTGTAGCCAGAGAGGATGGCAGACAGAGCGGTAGACTACATCATGCATCATCACTTGGAGGCGTGCCTACTTTTATTCTTCGACTGGGTTATGTTCTGCTCATCCCATGGGGACAATGTGGACAAACACATGATCCAATACGAGAGGGCGATAGCAGACATGGACCTATAGGAGAATCCACAACTAACTTGGGGCCCAACTATACTAGAATGCATGCACTGTGCCCTTTGTGACAAGTGTCGTCACGTGGCGGACGGCTCGATTCTCATAGGATGCCCTTTACTTCTTCAACTATGGTCGTTCGAGCGCTTTCACATTGGATGGCCACAGATCATGTCGTCACCTTACAGGTAAGTCCTCTACGGGCCTCCGGGGATGACATGGACGGTGGGTCATCCTACCATGAGGACGTTGTAGTGTCACTGTCAGGTTAGTACTTTCACATTTATCATCAATTATACAATAGTTTGCCATCTTCCATACTAACTTTCACGTGATTTGCTTTTTTTGCAACCGACTTTCACACTAGTTACATCGCACATATCGTACTCTGAGTACATCGTGATGTTCGACTAGCTGACGGATGATCATGTCAATTACACATCGTACATCCCAAAGGTTGTCGCCACCGGAGCACCTTAGGGCCTCTTCGTGTAGTGCACTTGTGACACTGCCTTTTGGCTCATCCAATGTTACTTGTTGTATGATGTCTTTACTCAGACACGCACCGTACACCATGAGATGCGACAATTTGGTCTCCAGCAAGTTTTCCTGGTCCCCACTAGTGCCGTTGTCTCATCGACTGGGCACACGTGAGTTATCCGGCACTTCACTTTCAAGTGCAACACACATTGTCTGTCCTTACTTGTGCGGTCATCTTCTTCTGCGGGCATACACATAAGGGTTTCATCGAACCTGGGGACTAGGCAGCACGTTTGCTACCTCACGTGCAGCAGTGGGTACATGTGTTGGTGGACGTATACTAGGAGACCGTATCTTACGACAAGCGACATGCGAAGAGTACATATGTTGGTACGGTCCACGCACTAGCGTTCAAGTCATGCATGTCGTGGATGATCCTCTGAGGCACGTCCCCTCTACAGCGGACACCTACCCCACATAGCTGGACTCCGCTTTTCATCGCTTGGTTAGTACTTATGTTCAGATGTTACACAATATACCATTTGTACAATTTTTACATCTAACAACAACCCTTTCAATGCGTGCGCAGAGTGACCTTGTCAGGAAGGCTTATGAGGAGGCTACCTTACTTAGCGATCGAGTTGGCATGGGCGACAGGTTGGAGGTGACCGTAGACTATCTTAGAGGAGTGTTGTAGTGTCTCAAGGAGAAGAAGTTGTGCATCGTCCACCTTATATTCTGTCATAGGCCTAGGGAAGACGACATGCTATAGTTCCACTCTCGTTCCTTCGTTGTACGTGGTCGACATGTGCCGTACACTGCAGCTGGGACATCACATGCTTATAGCGCCCCGCCTCCTAACATGCTGGGGGCCTCCAGTTGGCAGCGTTCGGTACCGTATGCCCGCATGTTTCGAGGTACACCTTCGCATATCACCTCTTCTGTTACATTTGGTACATTCTATTGTGCACTAATAAGAAATATTCTTCAGCAGGTAACGATGCACCACAGGAGGACACCACGACCTACATCGGCGACTCGAACTACATCGACGAACTAGTGAAAGCTTGGCTCGCTGACATCACCTATCAGTCATTACCTGTCGTAGGTTCCTCATAGCTCCGTAATGCGCCCAGATAGAGCCAACCATCGCATGTTGGCTTTGTTACTTTGCTAGCACCAGTATATTCTGCTAGGAGCAATCGAGTAGTATCACCAGACTAGCTGATGTATCCATTCGGGCATGTGTAGCGCTGTCGGGCTAGTAGGGCTGGCTCCACACGGGGAGTTGCACCATGAAGAACCACGGGTAGTATTTGTTTTTCCTTTTTTAATTGTACCTTTTATTTGGGGTGAGTACATTCGCATGCTCGTGACTTTTGTTTCTTCGTTATTATTGTATATTTTCTTTATTACTGTTTGTTTGCTATTTCTTTTTAGTACGTTATCGATGGCATCAATCTTTTCATTTCTCATTTCTTACATGTAACACCGCACCGAAGCGACATCACGCTACGACAATTCCACCGTTGATCAACAAAACCGCTAGGAATTTTTTCATTGCCTTTTCAATTCCTCCTCTATTGTGTTGTATGTTCGTATTTCCAAAAAAAAAATACTATTTAAAAAACAAACAGTTCATCTACATTTTAAATGAGACAACAATAAAATTCACACAAATAATTCGTCGACAATTCTCAGAACAAATTATTTGCAACAAAAAATTACAAAATATATACCTGTCGCTATTTTCGGTTTCGACGTATTATTTCTACTAATTTTACCAAGAACATATTATTTTTAAAAAAATCTCTGCGCAGCCGGGGTCGGTGAATGGTCGGAGCCTCGTTGCCATCGACCCACCCGATGTCAAAGGGCAAACAAGAACGGCATTGCAAACTCCGCCCAGATTGGTTGAGAAACCCACCGCCCTTGTCCGTCGTCGCATCCAAAGCCCCGGAACCCAAACCCCTGTGGGTCCCACTGCCCCGAACAACACAATACATAGACGCACCCTCGCGGCCTCTCCTCCCTGCGCCGCAGCCGCACCGCAGCGGAGAGCCACCCTCCAGCCTCGTTTCCATCGCCACCTTCTCCTCCTCCGCCGCCGCGATGCAGAGCCTCCTCGTCCCCAGCGCCGCCGCCGCCGTGGCCCCGGCGGCGCCGCGGAGGCGGCAGGCGCATCCCGTCCGCGCGTCCACCGCCGCGGCGGCGGTGCCCCTGCGGGAGGCGGATCCGAAGAAGCGGGTGGTGATCACGGGGATGGGGCTGGTGTCGGTGTTCGGGAACGACGTGGACGCCTACTACGACCGGCTGCTCGCCGGGGAGAGCGGCATCGGTCCCATCGACCGCTTCGACGCCTCCAAGTTCCCCACCCGCTTCGCCGGCCAGATCCGGGGCTTCTCCTCCGAGGGATACATCGACGGCAAGAACGACCGCCGCCTCGACGACTGCCTCCGCTACTGCATCGTCAGCGGCAAGAAGGCGCTCGAGTCCGCGGGCCTCGCCCACGACTCCAAGGCCATGGAAAAGGTAACACTAACGCAGCTCGGATTCAAATGCCGTGCCTTTGCTGGGTCAGGCGCTGACTGATAATAATGTAGTGTTTTTTTTCAAAAAAATATATTAGCCAGTAAAGTTGGGGACTTTCGGTCCTAGAAAGTGTCTTGGGGTTTAACATTTTTGATAGATCAGGGTACAGGGGCTGACTGATCATATGACACCCCTTTTCCCTTTTTGTTGGCTGGAGATGTGATCTCTGAGGACAGTGATGACGCCAAGAAGAATGGGTTGATGGTGAGATGAATACGATGAATAGTGCTGGTGATGCGCAATCTGATCTTGGCAGAAGAGGAACAATTGCGGGTGGTCTTGCGAGTAATGATCTTGCAGGTAGACCCTGGGCGGTAAAAACGTAAAACGTGGCATTGTGGAATGTGGATTGTAGCTGGAAGGGAGTGCTATTCTTTTATTTCTGTTCTTCAATGCAAAACAGAAGATGAACCCTTTTTTACTTTTGGAAGGAAGTTGGCGAATGATAGTATTAGTTTGTGAGTTAATGTAGTTTTAGTGCATCTAATTAGGATTGCAGGGACAGAACGGCAATAACTTTGTTTTTGTTATAAGACGGTAGTTGAATTCAATCTTGCAATCAAGATGGGTACTCTCTTAAAGAAAGTTGCTGGGAATGTCATCTAATCGAGAAGCTGTGATGAAGCTGTCATCTAATCTCAGCAGTGAATTACATCTGCCAGGATTTGAGCAATGGCACAGTTGGCACAGTACTCCTTAGATTTGTGGTGGGCAGGTGTAGTGGTACAGCTCCATTTGGATTGGCTAAAGCAACACATTGATTTGTGTTGGTAGCACCATAGTTGATTTGAGGCCAATTTGGTCTGTAATAAGAATGGCACTTCCTCTGCTTTGCTCCTTGGTGCATCTTTTGGTTTGTCTCTAATTGAAAACTAAGTGGGCAATGACAGAGATAATGAAGATGCTGCTTTGATTTGAGTAGAAGAGTTGTCATGAACTGGAGGGTAGGCTTGTGAGATTAACTCGCCGTGGGGTGGCTCTGAGGTTCCAGAAGTGTCAGTTCATGTGACTTATGAATCATGGTCTGCTACAGCCCAAATCTTCTAGATAGGTGTAGTTCAGTTGGGCTCCAATGATATAGGGGTGTGTCTATTTTAAATTGCTATCGAGTATCAACACAATATTGAGGGATTATTTTTCCTTTTAATCTCGAAAAGATTGGTTGGCACTATAGATTTATTCTAGAGTAAAGCATGAGCTTTGCATTTTTTTTAACATTTGATGAATCCCTTCATCCCTTGCATCATTACCGTTTTATATCAAAGAAGCATTTTTGGACTTAGTCACATTCTCTTTTAGCACACCAATCTTCTTTTGTTTGCTTAGGGCCGATAGTAGCTTCATTAGCTTATCTAATATTTGACTGCTCTGCTATCTTTGGAGAAAAAATGATATTTTGCGCTAATTAGTGAATGTTCTCTCTGGCAGATTGACAAGGCCCGGGCTGGTGTTCTTGTTGGCACTGGAATGGGCGGCCTCACGGTGTTTTCTGATGGTGTTCAGAATCTTATTGAGAAGGGATACAGAAAGATAACTCCTTTTTTCATCCCATATGCCATAACAAACATGGGATCTGCCCTGCTTGCAATGGACATTGGTTTCATGGGTCCAAACTACTCTATCTCAACTGCCTGTGCTACCTCGAACTACTGTTTCTACGCTGCAGCAAACCATATTCGCAGAGGCGAAGCTGATATGATGATTGCTGGTGGCACTGAAGCTGCAATTATTCCAATTGGTGTTGGTGGGTTTGTTGCATGCAGAGCACTGTCACAGAGGAATGATGACCCTAAAACAGCATCGAGGCCTTGGGACCAAGATCGTGATGGTTTTGTCATGGGTGAAGGAGCTGGAGTACTGGTATGCTCTATGAACAATATTCTGATCCAGATTGTGAAATTGGACTTAAGTTGATATCATCACTCTACTGAAAATTATTCTATAGTGATCGTATCCTGCAGCCTGTAAAGTGACACTAATTTATTTGTTTTCAACAATCTGTTCAATAACTCTCAGTGAATTTCAGTAGGCTCACAGTCAGTCTCTAGCTACTCCTATAGAGTAATTGTTTCCAAACATATTCAAGTTTTCACATTTTAATTTTTTCAGACATTGTGTATCATGCTCCTACCATAGAACATGATGATAATAAAAATTTTATATGCTCTAATTTTATTGTGGAATTACGATTCACTGCTATTCTAATCCCTTAGTTCTGTCAATTTGAAAAAGGTCATGGAGAGCCTAGAACATGCAATGAAACGTGATGCACCAATAATTGCGGAGTATTTAGGAGGTGCTGTGAACTGTGATGCTTACCATATGACTGACCCAAGATCTGATGGTCTTGGTGTTTCATCGTGCATTAGGCAAAGTCTTGAAGATGCTGGTGTGGCACCAGAGGAGGTAACCCAAATATTTCACCCTTAAAAGCACACTTGTATGTATTTGTTCTGTTATCCTTTAATTTTTTTTTCTATCTTTGTAATATGGCAGTTATGTTTGATCCTTAAATTATGATTCGTAGTCGTTTGATTTTATTATTTTTGTATTAGGATTGCTCCCCTTTTTTCAGTAACAATTAAGTCATCATGGCTGGGTTGACAAGTTAAAGGCAATTCCTGCCATCTTTCCACAGTTTACCTTTTACATGAAAAGGATCTCTTTGATGTTCTAGAATTAATCTTTTCACAATGAGCTCTGATTGGTCTTCTCCCTTTGATGTTTAATGATTCTGGCACTTTGTTATAAATTTCTGGTTTTGATTGGGAAACGCTTTGAAGAAGTTTGAAATGACTGGAAAAATCACAAACGACTATTTGCAGGTGAACTACATAAATGCTCATGCAACATCTACTCTTGCTGGTGATCTGGCAGAGGTGAATGCCATCAAGCAAGTATTTAAGGACACATCCGGGATAAAAATAAATGCAACCAAGGTGCTTTAATGTCCTTTGTTACTTTGAGGAAATTGATTCATTTCCCCTTTCTAATGCGAACTTCCATTTGCAGTCCATGATAGGACATTGCCTTGGTGCAGCAGGTGGTTTGGAAGCCATTGCTACTGTGAAAGCTATAACCACCGGATGGGTGCATCCAAGCATAAACCAGTTTGTAAGTATTGGTTTACATTGTTACAGCTAATTTACCTAGCAAGACAGTAGAAACGTGAGAGGCACATTATGGCTAAATAACTAAGAGCTACACTGACAACTGCAGAACCCAGAGCCAGCGGTTGAATTTGACACAGTACCTAACGTAAAAAAGCAACACGAAGTGAATGTTGGTGAGTAGAAATGTGTATGCTTTATAGTATTACTCCCCCATCTTCCTCCTTCCTCTTCCCCTCATATTTGTTTGCTATTGCTATACAGGTATCTCAAATTCCTTCGGATTTGGAGGACACAATTCAGTGGTAGTATTTGCACCATTCAAGCCTTAATGTGTTGCTTGCTCCACAAATCTTGGCCGGAATAGTGAAGGTCTTTTCAGGAAGTTCTGTGTTATTTTGCATGTGTTTTCGTTGGGGGAAGCGACTGCTAATTGGATGGGCTGCAACGTTACAAAACTGAATGAGACTTGTATTTTAGATACATCCATCTTCAATTAGATTGAGAGAGTGCCGTATAATGTTTTGCGTCATTTGCAATTTATTCTTCCTGTTTTTGTGTAACGGAAAATGCAGGAATTTCTAGAATTACCCTGTAGAAGCACATTTAGATCGTATGTTCCAGAGAAAATGCACTGGAGGCCAAGGAATTGCATGTTTGGTAGTCTGTACTACCTGATCTGGGAAATTCTATACTATCACAATTTTTTTGTTATTTCCAGTATTAACATTCTACTGGAATTGAACTGTTTTATTTGAAATTCATGCAAAATTCGTGTCGAATTCCTGTATTCCTAATGGACAGTAACTCTAGAATGTACCAAACTCGCTGTTGCGGCATCACTAAACCGTTGCATGCCATGGTACGGCCCTGCTGGATACAGTCTTCTGTTGCCTGCCTGTACATGGATACACTACAACAAATCTGAAATTCCGTGATAAAAGAAAAAGGTCACAAAATAGTCAATTTTTTTGTCATGCATAGTTTTTTACGCAAAATTGTTGTCACATGCATTGTCATGTAATATGCGTGACAGACTGCATTTCATGACGAATTTTTTGTGCATCGTCACATACTTGTCCAAGGCTGCCAGGTTGAGTAGCAATCAATTTGTGATGGGTGGCTCTCTCTCCCCAGCTAGTGAAGTTAAGGGCATTAGGCAATAAACCTGTTTATGTCCCCTCGCTGCCAAGCAGAAGAGTGGCCATCAAGTGTCCCTGCAACGAAGCATGTAGCCATCACTGAGGAGCCGTTGTTCTGTCGACTTTATCGTATCTCCTGTTTCAACCATCCAGGAACATGGGATTCCAAACGCAAATGACGATGGCATCTCCAATGTGCTCCAAAAATTGCGGCTAGGGATGATTTTAGGGCATTAGCATGGGAACCAAACATTAAAAACTGATGGAACTGTTGCCAACACCAGATCCGGAGCATCCTCCGTCGGCTACCCTCGCCTCAAATCTCCAGGCCCTCAATCCTCCAAGGGTCATGCCTCCTTTCCACCATCCTTCGCTGGTGAGATCGGCCTCCGATTGCCGTCCGGGGTGGAAGAGACAGGGCGGAGATGGGAACAAACGTTGGTGAGACCAAAGTTCGGGGTGTTACTATGATGTGTCCCGCTAAGAGGTGCTATACAATAGAGTCGACGAAGGAATCGCCGTAGCGTGAAACCTCAACTCTCAAAGTAGGCAGATATCCCGTGGCCGCCGGCGAAGATTGCCGTGACGTGAGACGAAAGCTTGAGGAAGAAGTAGGAAGGGGAAATTCTGGTTCCAATTCATTTGCTCAATACCCTTGCTCGGTATAGGATGTTAGCTTTTAAGCCCCTTCTTTCTCACATTGACATCTGGGTCCCACCCAGTCATTACATTACAAGCCCTTGGAAAAAATGCTTGTCCCCAAGCAATAGTATAGCCTTTGACGTTGTATTCATAAGAACAATTCCCATAATTCCAGGGTCCCATTGTACATAAAGCCAAATTTCAAGTACTATTGACTTATCATCCACCCATACCACTGAATCATGTTTGATACCATCCAACACACGTATGTTGATGTCAAAGAAGACAGTGTTGTGGTTTGCATAGTGATCCGATGGATCAATGCCCTTAAACTGTTGGAGGAACTTGACATAGCCAATACGGTCACCACCACGGTCCATCATGAAGCACATGCCTTCACGGAAAGCTTGTGAGTTGTAAACATAGTGGTCACTGGTCACAATCAAGGTTGAGGATGAAAGGTTCATTCGACATGACAGTAGATGAGCGGACTAGAGCATTCATTGCATCGGCCTTCTTGTTGTGGTCATAACTTGGGCGTTTCTCTCAGGACACATAAACCAACATTGCCAAACGGATGTCAACATCAGTGAAGTCAAGAGGTCTGCCTTCTTCGCCACTGCTGCCATACAAGAGATCACCACTAGGAGGTTTCAGCATTACCTGAATTATTCCAGCATGGTCACCCCGAGTATGCTCAGCTGATGGTTGAATCCAGGTACCAGGCCAGTGTGTACCATCAGCCATCTAGGTAGCCTTAGGAATTTTAACAGGCTCCATTGCATCGTCAAGAGCAACCTCTCAGTTCTTCTTCATGGCCTTGATTTCCTCTCTGGCATGGTATGCGTCAGAGCGGCGACGGATTGAGTCAGGCAACCCATTGATCCTCACCTTGAACTCGTCACTCTCTCTTGACCCTCCTCCTGTCTGTAAGATCGAGAATGAGCCTAGAGGGGGGGGTGAATAGGCTTTTCTAAAATTTTCTATTACACTAGTCAAGATTAATATTATTAAGCACAATTGACAAGTATGGCAATATCAATGTCTAGCAATTTTAGTGACTACCAACTAAAATTTCTAATCAATATATCAATGGCAACACAAGCAACACAATGATGATCAATTTACTAGAGACAATGTAAGAGTGTAGTCTATGCAAACCACAAGGATGAACACGCAAATTTTATCCCGTGGTCTCGGAGACTTGCGGTCTCCCCTACTCCACGTTGAGGTGACTTGAAACACTTCAAGCCGGCTCCACTTGCTTGAGCCTTCCCGATCACTAGTGATAGCTCTTCCCGCTCCGGGTAGGCGAGCCAGTGCCTTCACAACCGCCTGGTCTTCACACAACCTCCTTTGTGAAGATCACCGAGCCTCACGCCTCAAGCCGTCTAGGAGGCGGCAACCTCAAGAGTAACAAACTTGGCGTGGGCTTGAACCTCAAGAGTGCACACAATATGGCTCAACCAATGCAATGCTTTCAATGCACTCAAATTCCTCTCCAAGAACTCAAAAGACAACAATTGAATGCACAAGAGTGTGGAGAGAGTTGCTAGGGCTTAGAATGTATTCAATGGAGTCACCAACCACCCTACATACAATGGGGGGTATTTATAACCCCACCCCACACAAACTAGCCGTTATTTGCACTTCACCTGATTTTGCATAAGGCAAGACTACCGCCCTCTAGGGGCGGTAGTACTGCAAATACTATGATATACTTGACTATCTGGCATAATAATCGACCGACACGTGGCCGTTCTGGCGTTTTTTATATATGGCGGTACTATCAGCCCATGAGTCTTGATAATACCAAGACTTTTCTTGATAGAAAATGAATGCCCTCTGGAATAAAGCTACCGCCAACTAAGGTGCGGTAGTACATAAATCTTGATACTACCGCCCGATCCTGTGATAGTGCCGGCTGAGGATTTCGAATGAAGGTCAAAATGTCGCTCTCGTAAAAAGCTACATGAAGAAACTCGGTAGTACGCATTTGCGGTACTACCGCTTGATGCACGCGGTAGTGCCGGCCACAAGAGTTTTTCGGATTTCGTTTTAACTCTTAAATGCACGAGTATATGAATGATGAATTGAGCCATATCTTATGCACTTTCAAAATTCAAAGACCCATATCAAGTCCCCTTGATAGTGCGGCTACTATCCTAAAAACCCGATCTAGTTCCCAACTCCGAGATCGGTGAAAAGACTAGAAAAAAAATACTTCTAAATTTTATACATTCACTTCTTTAGCTTCTTTTGCGCGTACTCCTTTCATTTAGCACTTGAAGCCATCCAACATCTTCTGAGGAATACATTTATCCTGTTTCCAACTTACTTGCACAAACATCGTTAGTCTTTTTAGCGTTATTGTCATTAATTATCAAAACCATAACCACATGGGGCCTAGATGCTTTCAATCTCCCCTTTTGGTAATTGATGACAATCCTCATAATCGAATTGAAGTAAATTGATATTTAGTGTGAGTGACCAATAGAATCAATTACTCACACCATGGGATTCTTATTTAGCAATATTTTGTCTTTGGAGGACAAAAGATATTTGAATGAAAATATTGCTAAATGAGAATAGCTCCCTACAAGTGTGCCAAGGATAAACAATAAATTTTGCACATTTGTATATGAGTTATGTATGGCAATGAAGATGATATTATTCAATTGAAATAACATGACATAATGCAAAACTCATAAGGAAGGATAAATTTTGGATAAAAGATCATAGAGATTAGTTCAAGACCAAGTTCACAATAGATATTCAACAAGACGCAAAACGATAGCATAAATAAACACAAAGAGTTCAAATCCAACAACCACAAAGAGTTAAACAATTTTATTACAAAAGATAGATAGATTTGAGCTTCAATTCTTCATATCTCTCCCCCTTTGTCATCAAGGACTAAAAGGGGACCGCCACGGAAACGTCTACTCCTCACCATCTCCAGGAGTAGAGCCGGGTGGCGGATGAGGAGACCATGGATCCCAGCTGGATGACGGAGGAGGATGATGGGAAGGGAACCATTGCCGCTATCCGGACGGCACGCCGATCTGATGATGGCGGAGCGATAGTCATCAAAGGAGGTGCTAAGCGAACCCAGACGCTCTCGGACATCCTCAACCATTTTGCGATTCTGATATTGAAGCTCCATAACAAGTGCAAACTGGCCCTGCATATAGGATTCTTGTCTCGCAAATCCGGCCATCATGTCCGACGGAGGGTCTCAAGGCGGCAAGGTAGGCATCAGACGCAGGCGGCTTGAGCGGCTTGAGCTTGGGCTTGGGCTGCTTGCTCGGCTTGAGCTCTTGCTTGGCGGCTTGCTCGGCGATGTGATCAGGGACTTGAGGAGGAGCAACACGAGGCTTGTACGGCTTATGTGGAGTAGGGGTGGCACCATTATACTCGGCGACTCTCCGGATTAGCGCCATGATATAAGGAGCAAAATAAATGGTCTTCCCTCTATCCCTAGCCGATTGAGACATCTCCCTTATTATGAAGTCCACCACATCAAACTTCTCTCGTGCCATGACTTTTGCAATGACATTCCAAGCATGGCCTCTCACGGCACCGAAATTGCCACTCTTCGGATGAATGGTGACACGAATAATTTTGTTCACCATGCTTGGTTGGAGCTGTAGACCGGCTGAGTTTCCAATTCTGAAGGTATGAGACTGATCATAGAAGGTTGCAGCATGTTCCAAGGACAGAGGAGGCTCGTCATGGATTTTAGGGTACTGGCTATGGAAAATTCCCAAAGCATGCTCAAAATCGTCCTTGGAAGCAGTGTATTTAGTAGTGTCGATCATCCAAGTGATTTGCTCAAGATTTTGAAACATAGAGCGTTGCATAAAATTGCTTGATGACCTTCTCATAGTAATCATCCTTGTACCAAGGAAGTTGTGCAGAGCCGGCTCCTCCAAAAGTTACGGAATACCGGCAAACTCAGTCGCTCACGGATGTGCTTCCAAGCGACCCAGTATTTGGTTGGCAAACTCCTTCTCGAGATATATTTGCTCAAACACCCTCTCTTGAAACAAGGAATGGAATCTTGGATTTGGGGCGGAGCGAGGTTGGAGATCTGATTCGACCTGCGAGCATAATAGTCATCTCCTTTAATTTGAGAAGGATCGTTCCTTCCGATTGGAGGCACCACTTCTTCTTCCTCTGAGCTCTCCTCATTTTCACTCTCAGTCTCGTTGTCGCTGTCAGTAATTTGAGGAGCAGGAGCGGGGACTTTTCTCTTCTTAGCCTGGGAAGGCTCGGCAGGACCCTTCCCTTTAGCTCTTGTGGTCCTCATGGCGACGGTGTAGGAGTTGTCGCTATCTCCGCTGTCCGAGTCCGAAGTGGGCACGCCACGACCTTTAGTCGTCTTCCTCGTACCCTTACCCCCTCCAGAAGGACCGGTTCCGGTGACTTTAGTGCGAGGCATGATCTAGATAAGAATTTCAAGGAATTTAGGGTATGAGCAATGGACGAGTAGGATTTCATCGATATAAATGAAATAAATAAATGAATGAAGATGAACATCCCTCAAAAGGCTTAAAAGCTGGTCTTTATCAGCATCGCGGCCGGCACTACCGCTACTGGAGGCTGGTAGTACCGCAAAGTCGGTACTACCGCTCGGTGGCGATAGTGCCGCCTGAGCGATCAAGATGGATTTTGGGCAAATTGAAGCAATGTTGAGGCAATCGATGATTTAGATCAGATTAGGGTCTAGGGAATATTAAGGACTTTTATTTTACACCTAATCCACAAAGATTTTGCCTCATTTTAAGTTTGCACAATTTGAACTTCCATTTAAACCCTAGGATGCTCAAAAGGGATGAAACAAGAGAAAATTGAGGAGATGATAGATACCTTGGTTGGAGGAGGTCACAAGGTTTAGGTCAATGGAAGAAACCCGAGATCTTCAAGGATTCAAGAGGAGAAGATTTAGGGTTTGAGAGGAGAGAGAGAGAACCGCAGGGAATGGAAGAGGCGGTTTGGTGAGGGAATTGAAGAAGAGAGAGAGAGAGAGAAGGCAGAGAAACGGCAGGAAATGAGGTGGCCCCACAAATTTGCGATCTGAGCGGTACTACCGCTCTGGACCCGATGATACGCATTTTGCGATTACTACGCCGTCATACGGCCTAGTCTTAGGAAAAAGGCTGAATGGCAGATTTCTGAGAGAATTTGATTGCGAATTTTTTTTTATTTATGAATTTGCTATATTATGTATGAGAGATTATTAGATCAAATTCAATCACAAGAAAAACACAAGACAAACTTTCAAACACAATCAAAAGAAAAAGAAATAATAGTTTGATTTGTTTGAGTTTAAATACCACATGAGGAACTAGAGACAAGATATGCTAGTTCTATGGGCAGAACTCAATTGTGCTTTTAGTAGATCAATATAGATCAAGCTTTTGGATTTCATCAAACCTCTTAAAACAAAAGTTTTGTTTCTTTATAAACATTAGGAGGTTATGATATGGTATAAGTTTCAAGGAATAAGATTTACATAATAATAAATTTTAAATGAAGATTTGAGAACCCTTTGCATTTTTGTAAATCCAAAATAGATTATTTCCAAATATTTTGACTTATAAAGTCTAGTTTAGTCTCTTAAGATATTTATAGCACAATCTTCAATTTTCCACATTTAGGGGATGTAAAATATACATGAATTGCATATTACTCCCCCTTGATGTGAGACTCATCTAAAGAACATATACCAAATAAAAACCAATTTAAGCAACCAAAGGAATTTCACTTAGGCCACATTAGAGATATCAATGACATTTAATTCATTCCTCAATTTACAAAATCTAGTCTCATCTAGGGTTTAGTGAGTATATCCGCTAATTGATTTTCCGTTCTTATGTGACTAATCTCAATATCCCTTTACTCACATGATCTCTCAAGAAATGATGACGGATATCAATGTGTTTTGTTCTTGAGTGTTGGGCGGGATTATTGGCTATTTTAATGCGCTTTCATTATCACATAAGAGAGGCACCTTTTTAAAATTTATTCCATAATCCATTAAAGTTTGCCTCATCCATAACAATTGGCGCAACAACTACTGCGGATATATATTAAACCCCGGTGGATAAAGCTACGAAATTTTGTTTCTTGGAGAACCATGAAATTAGGGATCTACCTAGCAATTGGCAACTTCGGATGTGCTTTTTCTATCCACTTTGCAACCCGCATAATCCGAATCCGAATATCCAATTAAATCAAATTTTGCACCTTTAGGATACCATAACCCTATGTTTGAGGAATGCTTTAAATATCTTAGAATTCTTTTTACGGCAACTAAATGACATTCTTTGGGAGAAGCTTGAAAGCGAGCACACATGCAAACACTAAACATAATATCGGGCCTAGATGCGGTGAGGTAAAGCAAACTACTAATCATGGATCTATAAAGCTTTAAATCTACCGGTTTACCTCCCTCGTTTAAGTCGAGATGCCCGTTTGACGCCATTGGAGTCTTGATCGGTTTGGCGTCCTCCATGCCAAATCTTTTAAGAAGATCCTTCGTGTACTTGATTTGGCTTACGAACGTCCCATTCTTGAGTTGCTTGATTTGAAGTCCAAGGAAGAAGCTCAACTCCCCAATCATCGACATTTCGAACTCCCTAGACATCATGTCACCAAATTCTTTGCAAAAATCTTCATTACTAGAACCAAAAATGATATCATCAACATATATTTGACATACAAAGAATTCATCATCAATTATTTTTGTAAAGAGCGTTGTATCAACCTTCCCAATTTTGAAACCCTTTGAGAGAAGAAAGTCTCTAAGTCGCTCATACCATGCTCTAGGAGCTTGTTTGAGTCCATATAGCGCCTTAGAAAGTTTGTAGACATGATTAGGATATTTGGAATTTTCAAAACCGGGAGGTTGTTCTACAAATACCAATTCGGATATTTGTCCATTTAGGAAAGCACTCTTTACATCCATTTGGAACAATTTAATATCAAAATTTGATGCAAATGCAAGCAAGATTCTAATGGCTTCTAACCTAGCTACGGGTGCAAAAGTTTCACCGAAATCTAATCCTTCAACTTGGGTGATACCTTGCGCCACTAATCTAGCTTTATTTCTAACTACAATACCATTTTCATCTTGTTTATTCCGAAAAACCCATTTAGTACCAATAACATTATGATCTTTAGGTCTTTCTACTAATGTCCATACATCATTACGAGCAAAGTTATTTAATTCATCATGCATGGCATTTACCCAATCCGGATCACTTAATGCTTCGTCTACATGAGTAGGTTCAATTGAAGATACAAATGAGTAATGCTCACAAAAAGAAGCGATACGGGATCGAGTTTGAATACCCTTACTCACGTCACCCAATATTTGGTCTATTGGGTGATCCTTGGAGAGACCGTGATAAATTCGTAGAGGTAGGGGTTGAACTTGTTGATCATTGCTCTTGTCATCTTCGTTAATTGTTTGAATTTGACTTGGCGTTGTGGAAGTTGAAGGCTCGGCTTGAGTGGATGAAGGTTGATCATGTTTATCCACTTCCGGCTTCACATCTTCAATTGTCATATTCTTCATAGCTTCTCTTAGACCTTCTTCACCTACATCATCCAAGTTTTCTTGCTCTTCTTGAGAGCCATTAGTTTCATCGAACTCAACATCACAAGTTTCTTCAACAAAACCTTTGTTTTTATTAAAAACTTCGATAAGCTTTGCTATTAGAAGAATAGCAAGGTAAGAAACCTTCATCATAGCGACTTTGAAACTTTGAGAGCGAACACCCTTTTTCAAAATATAACATTTGCAACCAAAAACTCTAAAATAAGAAATGTTCGGCCTTCTTCCAACAAGGAGCTCATAAGAAGTCTTTTTCAAAAGACGATGCAAATAAAGTCTATTTGTAGCATGACAAGCGGTATTGATGGCTTCCGCCCAAAAACTATTGGACGTGCCATATTCGTCAAGCATAGTTCTTGCCATTTCAATCAATGTACGATTTTTCCGTTCCACAACTCCATTTTGTTCCGGAGTGTAGGTTGCGGAGAGCTCGTGCTTTATTCCGAGTTCATCACAATAATATTCAATTCTTGTATTTTTAAACTCGGAACCATTATCACTACGAATTTTCTTTATTATAAAATCAAATTCATTTTGAGCCCTTTTTGTAAACCTTTTGAAAATATTTGAGGTTTCGGATTTGTCATCTAAAAAGAAAACCCAAGTATATCTAGAATAATCATCAACAACAACTAAACAATAAGAATTACCTCCAATGCTCTTATAGGTTGTCGGGCCAAACAAATCCATATGTAAGAGCTCTAATGGTCTAGATGTGGACATAATACTTTTTGAGGGATGAGAACTAGCGACTTGTTTACCGGCTTGACAAGCACTACAAAGTCGATTTTTCTCAAACTTCACATCTTTCAAGCCCACAACTAAATCATTTTTAAATAGCTTTTTAAGTTGAATCATTCCAACATGAGCTAGTCTTCTATGCCATAACCATCGTAAAGATGTTTTTGCAATTAAGCAAGTTTGAAGACATGAGTCATTTGAAGTGAAATCAACTAAATATAAATTTCCAAATCTAAATCCTTTAAACACTAGCGAATTATCATTTTCTTTAGTAATAACAACATCATTTTTAGAAAAGGTACAAATAAGATCAAGATCACAAATTTGAGCAACGGATAGCAAGTTGAAATTCAATGTTTCAACTAATGATACATTTGAAATGGAAAGGTCGTTTGATATAGCAATTTTATCTAAGCCCAATACCTTTCCTTTGCTATTATCTCCAAACGTGATCTTGTCATTTTGTCTATTTCCGAATCAAAGGTGGTGAACATCTTAGGTCACCGGTCATGTGTTGGGTGCACCCACTATCCAACACCCAATGCCGTCCACGGTTTTGTAGTTCACCTACAAAAGAAAATCAAACCTTTTTAGGTACCCAAATTTGTTTGGGTCCTTGGAGGTTAGTGACCAAGGTTTTGGGAACCCAAATGGCTTTCTTTCTTTGGCCAAATATCGGGGTCCCAACAAACTTAGCAAAAATTTTTACCATTTCTATCCCTTTTAAGTACATAACATGAATCATGAATGTTATCCTTAGATGCTTTACTTAAGGTGCAATCATTCGCTAGATGTCCTACTTCATGACACTTAAAACAAAATTTACCATTCGATTTCACAAAGCGCGGAGCTTTGTTACTTATTTTCTTGTTCTTTTTAGGGATATATCCTAAGCCTTCTTTATTATAGGAACATCTTTGACTACCTAAAATCTTATTTAAGGTGTCCTTACCCTTAAAGCATCTATCTAGACTTTGATTTAATTTGTTCACTTGCTTCTTAAGTTCATCATTCTCAACAATTAAATTTTCATGACATGAACTAGCACTAGAACATGATAAATCAACTAAATCACAACATGAAGTAGATATGCTTGATTTTTCTACATGAGATGAGGTATTTGCTAGTCTAGGCAAGTCATTTATAATATCACACTCGATACCAATATCATTTGTTAATTTTGAATTATTCTTGACAAGTAGAATTTCATGATCTTCCTTTAACTCATCATATGAATTTTTGAGAGTTAGGAATTCTTTCTTTAAAACCTTAAATTTTGATTTTTCTTTGCCAAGATATTCATTTAAATCTTCTAGCATGTCCATTAGCTCATCATATGATGGTTCATTATCTTCATTAGAGTTTACCTTGGTTTCTCCTCTAGCCATGAGGCATAAAGGA
Organism: Guadua angustifolia; assembly: GCA_036346375.1. Lineage (NCBI taxonomy): Eukaryota > Viridiplantae > Streptophyta > Magnoliopsida > Poales > Poaceae > Guadua > Guadua angustifolia. The sequence continues at coordinate 7,861,852 of CM070510.1, read as the reverse complement.
GTGACGAATGGAGATGAAGCCTCTTTGATAGCAACACCGGCAAAACCTTTCTTCTTTGAAGGAGTCTCTTCTTTGGATGAGTCGGAGTCCGAATATTCTTCTTCGGAATCCCACTCCCCAATGTGAGCTTCACCCTTGCCGTCCTTTTGGAATTTCTTGAATAGCTTCTTCTTGCCTTGAAAGAATTTCTTCTTCTTGGGTGATTTGTCCTTGTCATCCTTCTTCTTAGGGCAATGCGAGGCTATGTGTCCCTTTTCATCACATTCATAACATCGAATATTAGCATATCGGTTAGTATTAGAATTTTGTCCTTTCTTATACCTTTGCGGACCGCTAAAGCTCGATCGCCTCTTCATAAATTTCTTCATTCTTCTTACTAGAAGCGCCATCTCCTCCTCGGTGTCCTCATCTTCGGAGTCTTCATCACTTGACTCCGCCTTAGCTTTGAATGCGATGTTCTTCTTCTTTGATGAGCTTTGTTCTAACAATTCTTCTTTGTCTTTCTTGTATAGCTCATTTGTGATGAGATTTCCGAGAAGTCCGGTTGGCGTCATCCTTGGCAATTCCGGCGAGTTGAGGAATAATGTAACCAATGTCTCATATTTTTCCGGAAGGGCCCTAAGCATCTTTCGAACAATATCAAAATCGGTTAGTGATGCACCAAGGCCTTTAAGCTCGTTTACTATGTTATTTAACCGTGAGTACATTTCATTGATGTTCTCATGGGGTAACATAATAAAACTCTCATATTTGATCCGAAGCATATGCAATTTGGCTTCTTTGACCGAGGATGTGCCCTCATGAATTTCGAGAGGGTTGTCCAAATCTCATGGCGGTTTCGAGGTTGCTCACTCGATTGAACTCATCCGCGTTCAAAGCACCAAATAGGCGTTCATAGCTTGAGCATTTAGATGAATGTTTCGCTCAATTTGTTCCGTTGTAAGTGGGGATTAGCTCTGGCGATACCTTCATCTACAATTCTCCATATGCTTGGGCTCATGGCCTTAAGATAAACGGTCATGCGAATTTTCCAATATGCATAATTAGTGCCATCGAAAAATGGCGCCTTGCCTATCGACACCCCATCACTAGCCATCCTTACTCTTAGGCGGTAAAGCCCTAAATAAGAGTCCTAGCTCTGATACCACTTGTAAGATCGAGAATGAGCCTAGAGGGGGGGTGAATAGGCTTTTCTAAAATTTTCTATTACACTAGTCAAGATTAATATTATTGAGCACAATTGACAAGTATGGCAATATCAATGTCTAGCAATTTTAGTGACTACCAACTAAAATTTCTAATCAATATATCAATGGCAACACAAGCAACACAATGATGATCAATTTACTAGAGACAATGTAAGAGTGTAGTCTATGCAAACCACAAGGATGAACACGCAAATTTTATCCCGTGGTCTCGGAGACTTGCCGGTCTCCCCTACTCCACGTTGAGGTGACTTGAAACACTTCAAGCCGGCTCCACTTGCTTGAGCCTTCCCGATCACTAGTGATAGCTCTTCCCGCTCGGGTAGGCGAGCCAGGCCTTCACAACCGCCCCTGTCTTCACACAACCTCCTTTGTGAAGATCACCGAGCCTCACGCCTCAAGCCGTCTAGGAGGCGGCAACCTCAAGAGTAACAAACTTGACGTGGGCTTGAACCTCAAGAGTGCACACAATATGGCTCAACCAATGCAATGCTTTCAATGCACTCAAATTCCTCTCCAAGAACTCAAAAGACAACAATTGAATGCACAAGAGTGTGGAGAGAGTTGCTAGGGCTTAGAATGTATTCAATGGAGTCACCAACCAGCCCTACATACAGGTGGGGGGTATTTATAACCCCACCCCACACAAACTAGCCGTTATTTGCACTTCACCCTGATTTTGCGCCAGGTAGGTACTCTAGCCCTCTAAATTTGGTAATCACAAATACTATGATATATGACTATCTGGCGAATAATAAGCACCGACACGTAGCCGTTCTGACGTTTTTTATATATGGCGGTACTACAGCCCATGAGTCTTGATAATACCTTTTCCGATAGAAAATGAATGCCCTCGGAATAAAGCTACACGCCAACTAAGGTGCGGTAGTACCAAAAATCGTGATTACTACCCCCATCCTGTGATAGTGCTTGGCCGAGGATTTGAATGAAGGTCAAAATGTCGCTCTCTGTAAAAAAGCTACCGCAGAAGAAACTCCGGTAGTACCGCATTTGCGGTACTACCGCTTGATGCACGCGGTAGTGCCGGCCACAGGAGTTTTTCGGATTTCGTTTTAACTCTTAAATGCACGAGTATATGAATGATGAATTGAGCCATATCTTATGCACTTTCAAAATTCAAAGACCCATATCAAGTCCCCCTTGATAGTACGGCTACTATCCTAAAAACCCGATCTATTTCCCAACTCCGAGATCGGTGAAAAGACTAGAAAAAAAATACTTCTAAATTTTATACCTTCGCTTCTTTAGCTTCTTTTGCGCGTACTCCTTTCATTTAGCACTTGAAGCCATCCAACATCTTACGAGGAATACATTTATCCTGTTTCCAACTTACTTGCACAAACATCGTTAGTCTTTTTCGCGTTATTGTCATTAATTATCAAAACCATAACCACATGGGGGCCTAGATGCTTTCACTGTCCTTGACAAAATCCGAGCGGACCTTATTCTTGTATGGATCCTTCTTCAGATTGAAGTAGCTCTTTGGATTGTGAGGCTCAATGCCGTGTTTGGGACAAAAAGGAACCCACATGTTAGCGAAGATAGCAGCTTCAACCATTGCTTCAAATGTTAGGAGAGCACCTCCATCATCACAAACATAGCTAGGGGTGGGCATTTTTAAACCGAAACCGAATTACCGAACCGAACCGAACCGAATTAACCGGTTATTTCGGTTTTCGGTTTTCGGTTCGGTTTTTGTTTTGGTGTAATTCGGTTTTCGGTGTTCGGTTCGGTTTTTCGTTTTCAAAAACCGAAATAACCGAATAGCCCATGTATAATACGATTTTTATAATATTCTTCCTAAAACCACTAAACAATTCACATGTTATAATACATTTATGCATATGTTTAGTATATTAATATGTTTTATTATGCTTATATTGTAATTACATATGAATATTGTGTGGGTTTATCCATACTTTGTGTTATAATATGAGAATGACTAAATCTAATTTACCTAGTATTATTCATATTTCGGTTAACCGAAAAACCGAAATAACCGAACCGAAATATTTCGGTTAATTCGGTTCGGTTTTTTATTTTTATCTGAGAAATTCGGTTCCCTGTTTTCAAAAACCGAATTATTTTAAAACCGAAAAAATCGAATGCCCACCCCTAAACATAGCAAGAAAGCTGCGGATGGACAAAATAGTGTTTGCTGTGACCAATGGAGGTTCTTTCTCTGGATCAGCAATGGACACAAATATTTCAAGTCCTAGCAAATCGGATCTTCCAGTAGGATTTAAAGGTGTTGGGTCTGCAACAGCCACACCATTGCAAGCAGCCAAACTAATCTTTAGAAACAACGATGAGCTACATGCATAGGAAAGCATGCCTAATCTGCAACTGGCTTCACTTTCTCATTGTCCAAGCCTTGCTTGCACCACGCCGGCTGATGCAGATAGCCGTCACATGGCTTGAGGTAGTTTGGTGTCTCCTCATCAAACATCGTAACCTCATGAGGCATTTCATCAAACACCTCATGTGCATTGACCACACAAATCTCTAGAAACATTGGCAAGCCACCGACGTCACTGATCACATCATTTCTCTTCTACTCGGCATCTCTGCCACCCAGATCTTCTCTAGGCCATACCAATTGCCACATCAAGTTGTTGTATGAGGCAAGGCCACGCGGCGTCTCCTCATCCCACACCATGTCCTTGATAGGCAATTTGTCGAACACCTTGAGGGTAGCACACTCCGATGCCTCCGACACCCTGAATGCCACCTCCTCAGCTGCATTGCTGTCAAGCTTACCCTCACACATATGGTTTGCAGCGTCCATGTCAAGCTCCAGGAACAATGATAAACTGCCTACTTGGGAGACCACATCGTCAGCACGCTACTCATTGCTTCCAAAATCTTGGCCGCCCACGATCCAGGCCATCACTATAGCCGTCAACTCCATTTGCTTCACCATCTCCGCCTCGTTGCTCCAGTCGCGGGGAGGTGGGGTTGTGTCTGCCCGAATACATCAATCGCCCCTTTGTTTCCCCTCCACTGCCACCCCAGGGGTGGTCAGCGGCAACTCGCATGGCCCAGATGCAGGGTTCCTCCTCCTCAATGTCGATACTATGGTCAAGTCCGAGACGCGCGATGCGGTGGCACTTCGATGACACTTTCGCCATTGTGAAGTTGAGGAGCTCCTTGAAGTAGCTCAGTACGAGCTAGGATCGAGGATTGACAGGTGCGTCGTTGGAGGACGACATAGCTTTCGGTTGGTCTGTGAGGCGGTGGTTGAAGTGGAGGATCCTGGGCAGATCCTCTCCAACAACCTCCTTTAGTAGCATGATCTTAGGATCCTGCTTGACGTGCACCGCGCGCTGCGTCACAGCCACCGTGATGTATGACCCCAGCGTTAGCTCGCATGGCAGCTCCACCGCCCGCCCCCACTCTCGGAACTCGTCGTCATTGGGGATAATCGAATGCGGGCACCTGCTCCTCTCCTCTGTCATGGTCACGCACTCTCTCAAACATGAAGTGAGGCTGAGGATCGAGAGCTCTAATACCATCACATCCCTTGGTCGTCGACGAAGGGATTGTTGTGGTGTGAGACCTCAACTCTCGAAGTAGGTAGATATCCCGTGGCCACTGGCAAAGATTGCCATGACGTGAGATGAAGGCTTGAGGAAGAAGAAGCAGGAAGGGGAAATTCTGATTTCAATTCATTTGCTCGATAACCTTGCTCGGTATAGGATGTTGCCTTTTAAGCCCCTTCTTACTCACACTGACATCTGGGTCCACCCAGTCATTACAATGACAAACTAGCTCTGACCTTTTACAATGGCAACGTCCCCTAGGAGGAGTGCGAATACAAAACCCAAGTCTAAAAAGATAGAGGAGCAAGTGCATGCGATCGCACAATTTCGATCGGCTTTAGTTTATTCGGCAGTAGTACTGCGCTGTTACACCATAGTGCGTCAGCGGTTCACCATGGAGAGCCTGTGTTGACACTAGAATTTGGCAAGTATAACCGATTTAGGAAGATAGAGTTCAATATGGATAGATTATTAGCCGATATCTGCTCAAAAAGAGTAATTTAACTCCTAGAAGTTGAGGTCGATATGCATTGTGGATCTTGAGGAGTCAGAAGGATACGATCGGCATAAGTGCTATTGTTGACACCAAAATTTGGCAGGTGCAGCCGATTTAGGAAAATAAGATTAAACATGGAGTCTTAGCCGATATCGGCTCAAAGAGAAGTTTATCTTTTGAAAGCTGAGGTCGATACTAATTATGTATTTGCAAGAATCGGAGGAGGATACGATTGGCCTAAGTACTATATAAGAGGTCCAGAGGGGAGAAGAAAAAGTGCTCAGAGCCAATCAATCAACTCGCATCTACTTTATTTACTTTCCATCGATTAGGAGTGGTTTTTAGGCTTAGAATCTTTTCTTTGTAATTCGCTTTGATCAATAAAGTTGCGCATCACCGATTTTGATCATTGCCGATCAACACAATTTACTCAGTTTTGCTATTCTCCGATCTTGTTGCGCATCACCTTTCTGGGAAAAAACCTATCTTTATCAAACCGTCTAATCAGTCTAACAAGCTGTTTAGGTTTATCGTTACTCGTAGTCTAATCGGCTTGAATAGCTGTTTAGAATCGGCTAATCATCGAAAACTTAATCAGCTAGAACAATTGTTTAGATCATATATTTTTCTTGCCGATTGTAGGATCAAATCGGTTAGCACGCCTGCACACAAATTAAACCCGGTGTTTACATGTGTTTGAAGTCGATCAATTCTTCATCATATTTTTGGCATCTACAGCCTGTTAGCCTAATATAGTGCCATGCACAGACATTGATTTTTTATTTGGGTTTGCTGATTCTCGCTTGCCTAAAATTTTCTTATCTCTCAATCACCTGATATTGAACAAAATTTTCTTATCTGCTGGTTACCTAAAATTGTAGTGCTAAGTAGCGTACAATTTTATTATTACTCTACTGCAATTTTTATTTTTATTTTACTTGTAAGGTTCAACTAGGTTTACTTTAATTTTTATCTAGGTTAGAAATTTTTTGGTTTTGTATTTTGTAGGGATTCACCTAGGTTTACTTTATGTTTGTCTAGTTTATAACTTGTTTATTTGTATTTTTTGTACCTTGTAAAGGTGGGGGTTGGTAAAACATGGCAGCTATTAGATACAAATCCTGTCACTCAAAAGTGATCGAGATTGGAAAAAAAACATCAAGCAACCTATCAATAAATAATCCTATTTTTTTATTTGAGAAAGACGGTAGAACTTGTGTCTCTTCTTTTTTGGGAAAAATATCCTGTGCAATCAGACAGGCTGGTGAAACCACAGTGCAACCCAACTAGAAAAAGTTTCAAAAAATTCTGAAAAAAATCATGGATGTACATCTCAGCTTACCCCATCTACATATAAAATTTCATGATCAAATTCGTCCTATGCTAAGAGTAATAAAAAGACAAACTTGATCATGAGCGATGTGATTCTTGCTCATGATCAACTTTGTCTTTTTTGTAACTTCTAGCACAGGACGAATTTGATCATGAAATTTTTTATGTAGATGGGGTAAGCTGAGATGTATATCCATGATTTTTTTCAAAAAATTTTGAAACTTTTTCTAGTTGAGTTGCACCGTAGTTTCACTAATTCTCTGGTTGCACAGGATATGTTCCCTCTTTTTTTACGGAAGGTATAACTCACTTGTAGCTAGGCTAGTCGTAGGTTTTTTTCTCTCTCTGAAAAATGTCGTAGTTCTGGTAATGTCCACGGCCCAATCAAAGTCCCAGCTACTGACCCATTCATCCGTACACACTCACATTTGCCAGGCCCAAAGAACCAACCCGATCACACAAAAACCCAAGAAAACCCGGCCCAACCCACAAACGAAACATGTACACCCAAGAAGGCTTTTGCCCGGCCCCGGCCGCGCGCTGCCGTGCATGCCGCGCCGTGCGCCGACGACCCCGTCCAAGTCAAAACGAGCCAAAAGCCACGATCATCGACCAGACAAAAGCTCCCCTCACGTCGCACCACGCTGTCGCTAGGCACGTAGTCGCGCGCGCGCCCGCCTGGCGATCGACGCGAGCAAACGCGGACGTCGACGCCGGCGGAAGCAGCTTCGTAGCAAGCTAGCTAGCGCGCCATGCTGGGGGACAAGGCGGCGGGTGACCTGTGGGCGAAGAAGGCCGAGCTGGAGCTGCAGTTGGAAGGCTACAAGCGGTGGCTCGCCGAGACCAGGAGGGCCGCCGCCGAGGCCGATGATCACCCCGGCGTCGATGACGGGAAGGTGGACGGGAACGGGGTGGCGGTGGGGAGGGGGAGGAGGTACGAGGCGTACGTGCGGAGGCGGGACGAGAAGCTGCGCCAGGGCTGGCGCTCGCGCATGGAGCTCAAGGAGGCCGAGATGAAGGCGCTCTGGGCTCGCCTCGACCGCGGTCGCCGCCCAGACGCCGACGGTGGGCTCACCGCCAGCCCAGCCAGCCGAGAGGTAACCAACGGAATGCCTTGCACCATTGCTGCTTCATGCTTGCTGCTGTTTTCACAGTACTCTCCTTTTCTCTTTTGCTAGTGCTGGTTAAAAAAAAAAAAATCCAACTCTCGTGCTTTTGCGCAATCTTTGGGTCAAAAATGTTCGCAGATGCAGCAAGTTTCACGTTTTGTTTGTTGTTGATCCACGCGTTCTTGGGTCACTTTTGTGCTTTTCCCTGTGACTCGTTAAGAGCAGTTTGGTTGAGCTATCCTGCTATTGCACTCTTTTAGGTGAGAGACGTCGTCACATGTCTCAGAATCCAGCGGTTCTCGTTTTTCCTGGCCTGTAATTTAGTTCACCTTGTTTTCGCTGTGTTGATATATGATTAAGCAAAATTACCGTTTTTGTTTTGGCACCGAAAGTTTGGTAGTACAGAAGTTCGTTTTGCTGTTCGAGTTAATCCTAGTATCCTACCACGATGATGAGCTCTTTTATGATACACTAAATTCAATTTAGACCGTTCGTTCATTTATATCCAATTGATTAAATTAGCTTAGTATTTATTTATACTTCCTCTAGAAGTAGAGTAGCAAGAATACCTTAACAAATCAATGATTAGATCTGATTTCTATTGTATATCATATATATCGTAAAATTTTCATACGACCATATGCCTTTTTCAACAGAAGATGTCAGCTCCTTCTGCGTGTGATTGTGTCTGAAAACTGAAAGGTTGCCAGTTTAGTTTCGTGGCAACACCGGCCTGGAAGAAGCCAGGTTTTCTTGTCTAGTTCAGAGTCGAATCATGCATTGCCTGAACCTGAAGTCTCTCACCAATCAGCTGTACTGTTCTAGTGTTGTCTTTCCCCTGCAGATAGTAATATCGTTTACTGTGCTTAAGCGTTTCGCTTCCTTCTGCGACTGTTTCCTTCTTGGCGTTCCTACCATCTCCAGAAGAACACTGAGAGGGCTACTGAACTTAGCAAAGTCTACAAGTTCATGTGTTTGCTATGTGTAACCTGTAAACCAGTAAATGTCAGCTCCTATTTCCCAATGATTTTTTTAGACTTATCTCCCGGAGGTATTAAGGTGGCTCTACAAACGCCAAATGGAATTATCTTAGGAACTTCGCATTAGTACCCAGTACTCGCCAGATGAAGCAGTAACATTCACTGATTAGAGTGGTTCCTTTTTCAAACAGCAAAAGATGCATGTTTCAGAAACAATGGAAAAAATAAAGCTACGCATTTCCAGATGAGCTTATACATGTTAAGATTACTAACTAAAGCTCCATTAATACATCTCTACAGCAAAAGCCCCTGGACTTTGAGATGAAAACAATCTCCCCTGTCACGCCAAGATGCACTTCGGCCATGAAGCTCGCACGTCCCAGGAGCAGCATGTCATCGTCACCGGCAGCAGCGGCCAGCCCGAGGATATCCAGCTGGCGAACGTTGCATCGAGAGCCACCCACCACTCCCCGAAAGGAGAACAGGATGCCACCACCGTCCACTTCTGAAGCGGCGGCGGCCACGACAACGCCGAGGCTGAAGACGCTGTCACGGAGCAGGAGCTTGCTCAAGGACAAGGAGCGCGGCTGCTGCTCCGTCAGGGATAGCCCAAGGCAGCCGCGCTTGCAGCCTCCGCGTGCCAGATACGACGGTGCGGGGGATCTGTGTTAATCGTATCTCTACTAATATAAATTTGCTGTCAGTAACAGCGGTCCGTTCTTTCTAGTCCTCCACATCTCCAATAATAGCAGATTATTATAGCTAATTATTCTTTTCTGATTTACAGCTAGTCATATCTCTCTAAATATGGCTGATTATTATAGCAAAATCCCTGACTATTGCTGATAATTAATAACCGGACAATCATTCCTTTTATACTCTATATATGCTGTACAGTTTTCATAGAATCACAATCAAGGGAATTCATTCAAGATCTCCCATGTCGTGTCGCCGCAGCGAATGAACTCGACGAACTGATCAATAAGTGACGGACCGACATACATAGCCGCGAGGCACAGGAGGCCGAGCACCGCGGTCAGTAGTAACTGCGGCCAGAAGGACAGCCAGAGCGCGACGTCCACCGAGGTGCCGTGACCCCAGCGCCGGCCAGTTGGACGTGAACAAAACTTACGACGTTTCAGCGCAGTTGCCCGGCGACACCGGTGGGACATCGTCGACGGTGAGAGAGTCATTGGCGTACCCGTTGGGTTGATCCAGCTAAACGTAGCGAGAGAAAGGAACGACGCGACGGCGCATAGCGTGGCGGGCGCTTCGGCGCTGGTGTTTTCTGGTTCACCTTCATGAGCTCTAGCATCATGGCTGGTGAAGCCAGTGATGGCTAGGTACGCCAGAAGTATGGAGACGAGTAGGCCAGCAAAGGCAAGAGGGTCATCTGGGAAGAGTAGCGAACTGTCGGTGCAGCGGACCACCGCCGAAGCAGAGAAGAGTACGGCGCCGCGGGCGGTGGTGATCCAGAAGACGCGGAGGTGCAAAGGCTGGGTGGCGGCGGTGGCCCCTTTCTCAGAGGCGACTGACTACGCGGCCATGGCATACGCGACGAAGTAGGCGACGAGGAAGACGGACTCCACAGCATGTGCTATGGGCATGGCGAGAGTAAGAGGAACGCGAGCTGGTAATATAAATTGCAAAAAGAGATAAAAAAGATTGATTAATTTTTTAGATTGGTAATATATATTGCTACGTATAATACATTTGGTTCTAATTCATACCGGAGAAGAAACCATAAAAACTTTTGTAATCGGGAGAAATAGATGTTTGATCTTGTAGCACAATTTTCTTTTATTGCTTAATTTTTATGTTTCGTTACCAATTTTATTTTTCATAACAATGCACAGACATTGATCTAGTTAACAATAATCCTGTGTTCATGCATATTAATTCAGCCATTTGTGGAGTCTCTAATGAGTCTCTAATGGCCTTAATGTGCATGAGTAACTATTGCATGTGTAACTGCATGTGTGTAACTGCATGTAGGAGTTTCAATTAACTGCATGCATGTAGGAGTTAGTGTCTGCATGTAGGAGTTTAGGAGGCCATAATTTAGGAGTTTCTAGTGTAACTAATGCATGGCATAATTTAGGAGTATCTAGTGTAACTAATGCATGGCTTTAATTAGCTTGTGGTTTTTTTTCTATAAATACCATTAAAATGAAACAGAAAAGCTGTGGCATTTGCTCGGCACAAAAATTTTCTTCTCAGTTTGTTGGTTTGATTTCTGATATTTGGTATCAGAGCGATGTCGATTCTTGCAGCCTGTGGTTCTAGAACTCCTCTGAGGAGGCGCCAAGTGCGCTCGCCATCACCTCCTCCACGCCGACCGCGGCACCGCAGTGCTGCTGGCTACAAGATCGTTGTGCAGCACGTTGTGAAGGAGGTTGGAGGGTCGGCGGCATACCCTATGCTCACAAATGACGAACTACAACAACTGGTCGTTGATGATGAAGGTTATGCTGCAAGCGCGTGGTCTCTGGGACGTTATCGAGACCGGCAATGCAGAACTGCAGGAGGACCGGATGGCGCTAGAGGCCATCTTGTGCGCTGTCCCGCCGGAGATGATTGCCACTCTCACTGTCAAGGAGAGTGCGAAGGAGGCGTGGGACATGATGGAGACGATGCGTGTTGGCATCGATCGAGTGCGAAAGGCGAAGGCCCAACAGCTCCAGAAGGAGTATGAGAACATTGGCTTCCACGATGGCGAGATGGTGGACGACTTTGCTATGCACCTCACCGGCCTTGTGAGTCAACTTAGCATCCTTAGCGACCCGAAGCCACCGCAGAAGGTCGTCGAGAAATTGCTACGTGTCGTACCCCCAAGGTTTGCCCAAATCGCCTTGTCGATTGAAACCATGCTCGATCTCTCGACCCTTTCCGTGGAGGAGGTGATTGGGTGGCTGTGGATGGTCGAGGACCGCTTCCCAGACGCAGCCACAGCCGGCACGAATGAGAAATTAATGCTCACCGAGGAGGAGTGGCTCTCCTGCATGAAGGAGCGGCAACAGGGGAGGGATCCTCAGGCGGCTCCAAGTCCGGCAACAGGCGGTGCAGACCACCGCGGTGGAAGATAGAGAACAGCAGCGCAGGAGGAAGCAAGGATGGCTCATCCAGCGGCAACCGCAATGTGGCTAAGGACAACTGCTACAATTGCAGCAAGATGGGCCATTGGGCCAAAAATTGCCGTGGCAAGCCGAAGTAGGCTGAGCAGGCCCACCTAATCCAGGGAGAATATAAGGGCAAGGACGACGTGCCCACACTCCTGATGGCTAGGGTTCAGTCTGTCGTTGATTCTCCACTGCCATTCTCCGATGCACCGCTGTCACGATGCGCTCCACTCCGGCTAGTCAAGGCCAAGGTCCTCGCCCAACTGGATCGGGAGGAGGAGCAAGATGCCAGTCTATGGTACCTCGATACGGGTGCCACAAACCATATGACTAGGTCTCGCGCTGCTTTCTCTGAGCTTGACTCTACCGTCCTCGGCACCGTGAAGTGCGGCGATGGTTCCATCGTCAACAACGAAGGTCGTGGGACTGTGCTATTGGCGTGCAAGACATGGGAGCACCGCACCCTCACGAGGGTGTACTATATCCCTTGGCTCACCACCAACATAATCAGCATCAGGTAGCTTGATGAGAACAGCTGCCAAGTGGTGATCAACGGTGGCGTCCTTAGGATCTGAGATGAGGAGCAGTAGCTACTAGCACGAGTCAAGCGCTCACCGAGCTGCCTGTACACACTCCGCCTCGACATTGCAAAACCGGTGTGCCTTTCTGCCAAGAGCATCGAGGATGCTTGGTGCTGGCATGCGAGGTACAGCCACCTCAACTTCCAGGCATTGCGTAAGCTGGCACAACGCAAAATGGTAAGAGGACTGCCGGCGATCGACCAGGTGGACCAGATCTGTGAAGGGTGCCTTGTTGGGAAGCAGCGGCGGACACTGTTTCCTGATCAAGCTAAGTACCGCGCCAACCACGTCCTCGATCTTGTCCACGGCGATCTCTATGGACCGATCTCACCGACGATGCCGGGCGGGAATCACTACTTTCTGCTGGTGGTAGATGACAAGAGACGTTACATGTGGCTTAGTCTTCTTGCAAGTAAGGATCAAACACCAGCAGCGATCAAGCGTTTCCAGGCCTCGGTGGAGGTGGAGTCCGGGCACAAATTGAAGGTTCTCCGCACTGATCGTGGTGGTGAATTCACATCGGTGGAGTTTGGTGAGTATTGCGCCGAGCACGGCGTCCAACGGCAGCTCACAGCTCCGTATTCCCTGCAACAGAATGGAGTTGTGGAGCGTCGAAACCAGACTGTGGTGGCCATGGTGAGAAGCATGTTAAAGGCAAAGGGCCTTCTAGGAATCTTTTGGGGAGAGGCCATCTCCACTGCCGTCTTTATCCTCAACCACGCACCGACAAGGAGCGTCGATGGCATGACACTGTATGAGGCGTGGTATGGCAAGAAGCCAGCGGTGCACTTCTTTTGCACCTTCAGCTGCGTGGCGCACGTCAAGGTGGTCAAGCCCCACCTGAAGAAGCTGGAGGACCACAGTACACCGATGGTCTTTGTCGAGTACGAGATCGAGTCCAAAGCATACCGGGTGTTCGATCCTATTGGCAAGCGCATGCACGAAACGTGGGACGTTGTCTTTGATGAGGCAGCGCAGTGGGACTGGAGCGCCCATGGCAAACAAGGTATGGCAGTCTGCGATTAGCCATTCATCGTCAAACACTCGATCTCGTATGTACCAGGGGAGACCGAGCAAGGAGGCTCGAGTTGCGGGCATGGTGGGGCACCTACGGCGATGGGCGAGTACACAGCAACACCCGCGGTGCAACCAGTTGAGTTTGCCTCACCACCACCAAGCCCTGAAAAGGTACTCGACGCGGACCACGACGACGATGCACCACTCCGGTTCCGCACCATGGACAACATCATCAGGCCAGCATCGGTACTTGGCATCGCACAGCTTGAACTAGCCCCTATAATGGAGGACCTGCTCTTCACCACGGCTAGCATGTGGCAATGCTTGAGGAGATGAAGTCGATCGAAGACAATGACACCTGGGAGCTCGTCGACCTCCCCATCGGCCATCGACCCATCTGGTTTAAATGGGTCTTCAAAGTGAAGCACGATGAACACAGCGCTATCATTAGGCACAAGGCTTGGCTGGTTGCAAAGGGCTACGTGTAGCACTAAGGGATCGATTTCGATGAGGTGTTCGCCCCTGTTGCATGCATGAAATCTGTGCACCTGCTGCTGGCAGTGGCAGCGCATGAAGGGTGGGAAATCCACCACATGGACGTAAAGACGGCGTTCCTCAACGGCGAGCTGACAGAGGTGGTGTACGTCACCTAGCCGTTGGGATTCGTCTGCGAGGGCCACGAGCACAAGGTGCTCAAATTACGGAAGGCTCTGTATGGGTTGCACCAGGCACTGAGGGCGTGGAACTCCAAGCTAGATGAGAGCCTCATCAAGCTTGGCTTCCAACGGAGCCCCTCGGAGCATGCTGTGTATGGGCGCGGTGACGGGACATCACGGCTCCTCGTCGGCGTGTATGTGGATGACCTCGTAATCACTGGATCGACCAAAGCTGTGATCCGCAAGTTCAAGGAAGAGATGCGTAGTCTATTCAAGATGAGTGATCTTGGACTCCTCAGCTACTATCTCGGCATCGAAGTCCACCAACGCCCAAACAGCATCGACATCAACCAGAGCACATATGCGCGCAAGATTCTAGAAAGTAGCGGCATGGCTGGTTGCAACCCATGTCAAGTACCCATGGAGGCACGGCTAAAGCTGAGCAAGCAAAGTACAAGCTTGCCCGTGGACGTGACCAAATACCGGAGCATCGTCGGCAGCCTTCGTTACTTAACTCACACCCGATAGGACATAACTTACGCTGTGGGTTTTGTGAGCTAGTTTATGGAGGAGCCACGTGAGGATCATCTTGTCGTCATGAAGCGTATTTTGCGCTACATCGCTGGCACAATCAATCTGGGCTGCCTTTTTGCGAGGAAAGGCAAAGAGCGGGCATCACTAATCGGCTACAGCGATAGTGACATGGCTGGCGATGTCGACGACCGCTTCTTCCTCGGACAGAGTCCAATCAACTGGCAATCACAGAAGCAGAAGGTAGTCGCACTGTCTTCATGTGAAGCCGAGTATATCGCCGCTACCACTGCGGCATGTCAGGGCATTTGGCTCGCTCGACTGCTTGGTGATATCAGTAGAGAAGAGGCCAAAGCCGCTGTGCTTAAGATCGATAACAAGTCTGCCATCTCCTTCTGCAAGAATCCAGTGCTTCACGATAGAAGTAAGCACATTGATATGTGGTATCATTTCATCCGAGACTGCATCGAGGATGGCAAGATCAGCGTCGAATTCGTCAGCACAAAAGAACAACTTTCAGACATATTGACGAAGCCGCTCAGCCGCATCAAGTTCCAGGAGATACGTGCGAAGATCGGCATCGTTGAAGTCCAAAGGCATCAGGATTAGGAGGAGATTGTTAATCTTATTAACAATAATCCTATGTTCATGCATGTTAATTCGGCCATTTGTGGAGTCTCTAATGAGTCTCTAATGGTATTAATGTACATGAGTAACTATTTGCATGTGTAACTGCATGTAGGAGTTTAGGAGGCCATAATTTAGGAGTTTCTAGTGTAACTAATGCATGGCTTTAATTAGCGTTTGGTTTTTTCTATAAATACCACTGGAATGAAAAAAGCTGTGGCATTTGCTCAGCACAAAAATTTCCTTCTCAGTTTGTTGGTTTGATTTCTGACAATCTGAAAGAGGCGCCGGTTCTTGCGCCGAATGCTGATGTCATTGCCGTGAACCAGAGCTGTTTGGATGAGCAGGTTGTCCTTGCTGAAATCAAGATGCCTGCCGCTGTTGCTTCCGAGCCGTTTCACCCTAGGAGATCAGGTAATGCCGCCGTGTGCACCTCACCGCCATTGGTGATTCCCAGACAGGTTCATGGTTGTACCAGACTAGGTAACATTGGCTGCAACAACGCTGACATCTCCGAATATTCAGATGTTGAAGAAAAGAATCTCGGCATTGATGAAGGCAATGGTGATGATGATGAGATTGTACGATCTTCCAATAAGTTTGGCAATGCAGAGATCACCGGCGACTCAGACACCGAGGCGAGCTATGTCTACATCAAGAAGGACGACGAAGAGGAGGCCGTGAATTCTCATCAAGCGTTGGTTGTTGGTTCTGGTTCATATGCTGAACCAAAGCCTGAAGACGACAAGGAAACTGAAATTTTCGAGGAGACAGTAGCATTATCTGACACGATCGTCAAAGAAAGCCCGGCTATTGATGCAGAAGAAGGGTCCCGGGGGAGCTCTGAATCGATGTACTCAAACGTGCAGTCCTCTTTCTCCCACAGATCAGAGCTTGATGCTTCGGCCACCGATTCTCCTCTCCGTAGCCCACCTTCGAGCGGCGCCCCATCCACCGATCAATTGCTGGAAGCCGACGCCGCAAGGCTGAGGAAGAAACGGGAGGAGGACGCAGACGGCGAGAAGAGCATGCTGACGCCGAGCACCCTAAGGAGCAGTGTTTCTGTCTCTGTGCAGTCACCGATGGATGCAGTGGCAGGGCTCAAGAGGTTCTTGACCTTTGGCAAGAAGAACAGCAAGGGCGGTGAGGCTGGCGTCGTCGTCGAGCACGCGACGCCTTCCGCGGCCACCCTGGTTGGTGATGACATTGACGGCGTGTGCGAAGGATGGCTCTCGGGTGATTCCATCAAGCCCAGAATGTGCTCCTCCATTGCTGCTTCAGATGATCTCGACAGCAGTTATGTCATTTCTCCACATGGTAATTCCTCTGGCCTTTTTTGTAGTCACATAAATTGTGTGTGTCAGTTTCTTGCCTTTTTGAGAATCCACTGTGCATGTCAGATTGTCAGATGTTGTTTGAGTGAACATCTTTACACAATGACTGAATAATTTGACTCCATCAAATCAGAATAACCGAGTGCTACATTGACTTTCAGAACAAAAAAGACAGATTCAGTATGTCAATAAACATCTTTCTCACAACCGCACATAGAACCAGGCTGCCGATAATTATTACCACCTTTTATTATCTTTTGTAATAAGAAGTTAGGAGTTTAGGGGAAAGGGGATTATTATGCTCCCATGCGTTCAGTAACTTCAGTTCCTACTTTCCTGACTATCAACATGTCTATGCTGTGTGCAGTTCGGTCCTTGCAAAGCTTTGTGCCATCGTCTCCTGCAGAATCTGAACTGAAGGAAGCAGTTCTACCTGCAAAATCACCGAGAGGTTCTGCTAAAACGAACTTGACATGCATCTTATGTTAATGACTAGTTGTTTCTTTTTCACAGCCTTACTTACTCGCTCTTGAATTAGTTTTTGCAGTACATCGATCGTTCTTCTCGTTCTCATCATTCAAATCCAGAGGGAACTGATGCCAAACATTGGTGACGAAGTTGCTGCGCATTTTATTTTAGGTTCTTATATTATTTACTCCTCTGAATATCTGATGCAACGCACGTAGTTTGGATTGTAACATAAGACTTTCCGGTGGATGTGTTGGCGATGTTAATGGATCATCGCGAGGACCTGACCTGACGAGGGATTAGGGAACTCATCCAACTTACATTGGTCGATAAATGAATGCATATAAACATGTATAATAATAATAGGGAGTGTCTAGGGAGCACCTAAATGTTTTTTTATTAAAATAGCACTCAAATTTTGAGCACTCTAATTGATGAAATCAATTTGTTTGATTTCTTCATATTTGAGTATTACAAAAACTGGAGTGCTCACAAACAAAAAAAACACTTAAGTGTCACTTAGCAACTCTCTTTTTTTTTCCCTGCAGGTTAGTGTTGTGTAGTGAACTAGTGATGGCCAAGTCGATATCATGGTTTTTGAAATTGGCCAATTGAAGGTCAACAGACAACCTAAAATAATAATGAAATCGGTGAGCAGATGTTTAGTAATACTCAAAACGGTAAAAATAATGTTATCTAACATGTTAAGCTGAATACTCGTGCTTTGCTATAGAAATCGGTGAGCATGACACAAACAGTACGAGTTGAATACTCGTGCTTTGCTATAGATAAAAATAATGTTATCTAATATGTTAAGCTGTTGTTATTGGGCTTAGTTTGTGTCATGCTCTTGACTTTGCTGTAGCGCATAGTCGAGCTTTGTCCCGACTCACATCACGCCTCTACTGTTAAGCTTGACTTACACTACGCTTTTAGTTTCACCATCGTTGATTGCATCGCACCTCTGCTGCACACAATGAAGAGAGGGGAGTGAGTTTTTTGAGATAAGTATATATTTTTTAGAAGTTAAATTTTTTTTATTTTTTTTTTGTTAGAAAATTTTTTTGGAGTGAAAGAGTGATTCGAGGATAGATATGTAGAGGTTAGAAAGGTGAAGGACTTAATATTCATCGCCGCTAGTTTTTTTTCCCCCGAAGGAGTAAAGATTTATAAAGATTGCCACGTGTATAATTTTCCGAGAGCTAGTCTTGGTGCAGTCGTACGGATGGCTAAGCGGGTGGAAAAGAACCAAAACTTCACTATCGGCAGCAAAGGGCAGCAAGTGGTGCCACGTCGGCAAAAAAGACCCTCCCATCTCATCCTGATATCCCCAAACTACCAACCAAGAGCCAACCATCACAGGAAGAAGGGAACTCCACGGAGAGAGAGCAGCAGCCAAGGCCTCTCCTGAAGCTCTCTCTACCCGCCATGGCATTCGCAGCGGCCTCCACGGCCTGCAAGCCTTCTCCGCTGCCGGCTCCTCGGGCGTCGTCGCGCATTTCGTCTCCTCCTCGCGCGCAGGCGCTCCTCTGCAGGCCCTCCACCTCGACGAGGCCCGCGTCCCACGGCCTCAGGGCGCCGACGCTCGCCGTGCCGGCGCCGCGCCGCCGCGCGTCGTCCACGGGCATCGTCTGCGGGAAGGTACCTAGCTATACAGTCTCGCGGAGGCGGCGTGGCGGCTCGTGAATTCGTGGTGATTGATTGGGTTCCCGGCCGCTTGTAGGTGACCAAGGGCAGCGTGCCGCCCAACTTCACTCTGAAAGACCAGGACGGCAAGGCCGTTTCGCTCTCCAAGTTCAAGGGCAAGCCGGTCGTCGTCTACTTCTACCCCGCGGACGAGACGCCCGGCTGCACCAAGCAGGTCAAACTTATGTTTTGTTGAGTTTCACGCACCAGTCACTTCTTGCGAACACTAGATTAGCTTGATTCGTCGCAGTTAGTACCGTAGTTTCTGAATATATATGCTATTATAGCTTTCAAACTTTATTTTTAGATACAAGGCATTCTACAATTTCGATGTGGCTTTTTACCTTTTCTTTTTTGTATATCCCTCCTTTTTAGCTATTTCTAATGCTACTTACTATTATGGATTAGAATAAGACACATCGTCAAAAAGACAATACGGTTTTTTGTATATGTGACTTTTGGAAATGTAATATCTAAGATAACATCTATTCATGGACTAAGAGAGTAGTATAATAGGCTAATAGCCAAACTGAAATGTCAAGAGATTCACGTTGAGCCATTGTTACGGGAATCTCTTCGCTGCATCCTTCAAAAATCATGTGTGTTATTCCTGAGTAGCGAGTAGTGGTTAGAGCTGTCTAAGCACGATGACTTGCGACGACTAGTCCATCAGAGGTATGGACAGTCTCCAAACTCCAATCCGGGTTGTGGTTGTGCTGTGCATGCAGGCGTGTGCATTCAGGGATTCCTACGAGAAGTTCAAGAAGGCCGGAGCCGAGGTGATCGGCATCAGTGGCGACGACGCCGCCTCCCACAAGGTACAGAAACTTACTAGCGATCTGATACCGATGAGCTGAACCCAAAAAAACCAGCCGCGAATGATCAAACCGCCGCATGCTCCTGCCTATACGATGCGGCTGCAGGCGTTCGCGAAGAAGTACAGGCTGCCGTTCACGCTGCTGAGCGACGAGGGGAACAGGGTGCGCCAGGAGTGGAGCGTGCCGTCGGACCTGTTCGGGACGCTGCCGGGGCGGCAGACGTACGTGCTGGACAAGAAGGGCGTGGTGCAGTACATCTACAACAACCAGTTCCAGCCCGAGAAGCACATCGGCGAGACGCTCAAGATCCTGCAGAACCTATGAAAGAAGCGACTGCAGCGTGCAGCCCAGTTGTTTTCCCTCCCACTCTGTCCTTGTAATCTTTACTGAAGATTATATATCTGAAGAATTGGCTTGCCGTCCTAGTCTTGATCCGTTTCCGTTTTCTTGGTGCTTTACTCTAGTCTCAGATGTGTGGTCCAGTGAATCAAATACGAAATATCAAGTGTGTGTGTCCCAGCATATATAGGATAAGCTATCTCATAGTTGGTAAATTGTTCAGTTGGCCAGTATGCACCTTATCTGGGATATATGCAACTGCACCGCTCTGATCCTAATCCTGAATTCCTCATCTCTCGATGAACAACACCGAGGCTTTGACTACACAAAACTGGCGGCTCCGTCATTCGTGACGTACACGTTAATCATGCATAAGAGAAACATATATACGTGCATAGGACACCTGTAAAATTTACGTACTGGAACTGCCGCTGTTTCCTCTAGACCTCTCGGGTTAATTTGGCCGGATAAATACAAGGTTGGCATCGTCAGGCGTGGAGTTGGGTACAGAGGTGGGCGTCCGGTAGGCCCGACATAATCATAGTGTTTCATGTTTAATCGTATCAAACTGTAACGGTTTATCGCGCTCACTGTGTTGTACCGTGCCTGTCCGGTTCGTCTTCGGCAAGCTCAAGCATAGCTCATTTGCGCTTCATGCCGTGTCAGCCTAGGTAAGACCTAGACCCATTTGCACTATTACGACTAGAGGAAAGAAGCCGGAGACGCGTGGAGCTGAGGCAATACTGCAATGGATATAAATGTTGCGGTAAAAAGAAGTAAATTTTATTCTTTCGTGAACAGGTACAGAGTTATTGCGTTATTAAAAATCTTACACCGGTATGGAATACCTCGATAAGAAAAAGAATACAGTAACTACGTACATATGCATAGGCCACTTGAGGCCGAGATAGTCAAAGTTGGCTATTGCGCTCGTGATCTCCTGATCCTCGGTTTGATGTTGTGTCCTATTATCTACATGCTCCCAGTCTTTAAAGCATGTAATTGCCTCAACCATCTCAAATCTGAGAGACGACCTCCTCAGCTCAAGTATCCTCCCCACCAAACTGAAAATGGATTCCGACGAAACAGTGGACGCCGAAACCATAAGTACATCCTGTGCAAAATACGATAGCACAGAGTAAATACGTTGGTGATTCTTCCATCACAACAACAATCTGAGTAGATTGTTCTCGTCCATGTCAAGTTCGGTCTTCACGAAAGGCACATCGAGATAGTGGTTGATTTCTACCCATGATTCCGTTGTGACCTGCTCGGCACTTCAGAAGACGAACTAGACGCCTTAACTTTTAGCTTTTTCTATGTGTTTAAAATGATCGAACTGTCTCGTGCTTGTTGCGTTGTTGAGGTAGATCTTCTTACTTCACTTCTACTGCCAAACTTTTCGTAATATTTATCAAAAACTCTGAAAAACTCGTTATAAACATGAGTATAGGTCTTAGAAGAATAAAGATCAAATGCTTCACCTATTCCCTCGAAGGCATCTTGTAAATCAGATAATTTTCTCCGAGGATCCAGAATAATAGCAAAACAGTAGAAATATGGAATGGCTTGAAAATATTTTAAACTTTTTTCTCCATTAGTTCTATAATTGTTTATAAAATATAAGAGCGGTGCTTCAATGCTTTTCTTTCCAATATAAGTCAAAAATAAAAGCACGGAAGTACCTCTCAAATTATAATGATCTCTGTTTTCTTTGAAACCGCTAGCAATAGTCCAAAGCCACTTCATAACGAAGCAAGAAGTTGGTTAGTACACAATAGATAACATGTTAGTTGCATTGCAAAAAAAATTCTAAAAATTGACAAAAATGACGGGTAACTTTCTAATCCACATTATAAACCAACGGCTTACCATTATTACAATTGACGAAGACGGTAATAATGTTCTCATAGGCCTTAAACCGCTCTAGCATAGTATACGTAGAGTTCTATCGAACCTTCATATCAAGGTTGAATCTTCTTGGTGGCTTATTGTTGGCCCTAAGTATCCCGAGAACTGGACGAACCTATAATAAAATTGATAGCATCGTGTATATTGTTTAAACTAGGTTTTATTATATTCAAACATGGTTACACAGCGAGATTAATGATGTGGCATACACATCTCTGATGGAGTACGAAACCTCTAACATAATCTGCTGGTGCAGTGAGAGATGCTCTATGACAGTCGTGTTAGCTGATGCATTGTCAAGAGTGATGAAAATAATTCTATTTTCTATTTTAAAGTTAGTGGTAACCTCAAATACACCGTTAGCAATAGCATTTCTGATG
This sequence comes from Guadua angustifolia, assembly GCA_036346375.1. Classification (NCBI taxonomy): domain Eukaryota; kingdom Viridiplantae; phylum Streptophyta; class Magnoliopsida; order Poales; family Poaceae; genus Guadua; species Guadua angustifolia. The sequence continues at coordinate 7,839,700 of CM070510.1, read as the reverse complement.
TGTGCCTCATTGATTGGCATAAACCTATGACCTATTTGTTTAGGACGAAATCATCATCTAAGTAATGTGCGATAACACTAAGATAGGTTGCTCTTTGGTGGGAGAAAGTCCATATATTTTATATCAAGGCAAAGGAATAACTAACTCTCATGAATGCCTATTTCAACATTGATAATTTATTTGTGTACATTGCGTATATGTCACGTGTAGTTGTTCTCCTTGTGGGCAAAAATTATATTGCACCATCCTTTTAAAATTAGAGCTCTCACCCATTCTAAGTAGAAGATCCCTTATTTCCTTGTAGCTACGTAACGTGCAATTTTGTCTCTAACTACATCGGCATTGTATACTCATGTACTTACCGAACCGTTGGTGTTGAAGTTGAACTATGTCTGGAGGCCCTTGTCCGGCCTCTGTCAGGCCGATATCTTCTTCAAACATGTCTCCACATGTCGTTTGAGATGACCTGTTCCTGAAAATACACGTGCAGATAATTTAGCTTGACAATATTTATAAATAACATACACTACCTCAGGCATGTCCACAATTTCAACAATTCTATTCATATGTTGCCAGCACTATACCCATCAACTGCCAAATATGGATGGTTGTCCTGGATCCATCGATGTAGCGGTATTGGAGCTCAGGCCGAATACCGATGTCCGTCCCGGATGCATATATGTAGCGCCATCATAGTTTGGTGCGGATATTGACACCCATCACTCAAGAATATAAGAGGCATCCTTGATGCCGTGTGTACTGTTCAAATGATGGTCATCCATGCTATAGTCTCCCATACTAGGGGAGAGTTGACGCAGATCAATCTCTTGATCCCGATGAGAGAGACTTGGAGAACGAGGGTGTACTCTCCTACTCTTGCTGTTGCTAAACATTTTGTTTCGTGACAGGAGAGCAAAAAGAGAGAGCAAACTTGTAGCAAACAAAGAGAACAAACTCAGGAGAGAAGATTAAGAGAGAAGTAGAAAGCAAACTGAGAGCAAAGATTGGAATCGGGTGATGAGGAAATGAAAACCTAAGGGGGTTTTATAGCGAAAAAACTCATCAGCCGAATGTTAGAATCAAGCGCAAGATGGAATCAGGCAAACGTTAAAATCATCTTTATTTCATTCATGCATCACACCGCTGTCTATCTCTATTGTTCATGAACGCTGCTCTTTCTCTCTCTCTCTCTCTAAGAATCTACCCGTTGCTCTCTCTCCCTCTTTTCCCTTTTCTCTCTCTCACTTTCCCCACACGGCCGCAGCCTTGGTCAGCCTCACCTCATCGTCTCCACTCCCCACCATCGTCGCCCCCTTGGCCACCTCACCTCACCACTCACACCATGGCCACCGCTTCCTCAGCCCCTCACCTCCCCACCACCCGCCCCTTACCTCCCCATAGCTGCCCTGTGGCCCCTTACTATGGTCGCCGCCCCCTTGGCCCTAGGGGTGGAAATCGAGCCAATTCCTTGTTTTTTCGAGCTTTTTCTGAAATTGACATAGTTTGATTTAATATTATTTTATCTATAATTTGGATATATTTTTAGAATCGAGCCAACGAGCCGAGCCGAACCAGAGCAAAATCTAATTTCATTCGAAATTGACTCATTTCAATATTTAACCAATAAACGAGTGTAATTGGAGCAATTTTGAACGAGCCAACGAGCCCCACCACCGAGCTTTTTTTCCAGCCCTACTTAGCCCCTTACCACCTCACCGCCTGCTCCCTCAACCTCACATCGCTGTCTCCGCCGGTGCCATGGCCGCCGCCCCCTTGGCCCCTCACCACCCCCAGCCTTCTCCCTCACCCTCACGTCGCCGTCGCCGTTGGTTCCATGGCCACCGCTCCCCTCGACCCCTCACCTCCCTACCGCCCCACCCCCTTACCTCCCCGTTGCTGCCCGCGCCATGGGTGCCACCCCCTTGACCACTCTCCTCTCCATCATTGTCCCCTCACCTCTCCGCCCCGCCTCCCCACCCCACCTCCCCAACTCTTCCCACCACTGTGGCCCTCAGCACTCCCCTTCACCACCGCCCTGCCTCGCATCCCCTTCCCCGTCGGCCTTAGCCTCTCCTTCCTCGCTTGCCTTGGCCTTTTATCCCCTTCCCCATAGGCCTCGGCTCCCCTCCCTTTCCATGCGGCGAAGGCACGACAATCAAGACATGGAGGAGGCGGTGAGCGACCGCGAGCCACAGAGAAGGCGACAACACGCGTGGCCAAGGCGGCCACGGCCACGGCGGAGGAGGCGGTGGGCGTGGGCCACGACGAGCATGCTACAGCAAGTGGCCACGACTACGGCTAGCGGGCGGCCATAGCCACGGCGGGTATGCGGCCATGGCAGTGTGGTGATGGCCACGGTGGCACGGCGATGGCCACGACCACACGACTAGGTACTCTCCCCCACCCCTCCACCTTCCCCTCCACAATTGACGGGCTGCGGTGCAGCATGCATGGTGTGAGCGCTTGCACGTGGTGAGCACAGGCACCGCTGGGGTGACAGCGTGGGCATGTGTTGCCTTGGGCACTCTCTTACTGAGTGCCCAGCCGCAAGCCACGTGCCCTACCGTATGCCAGCGTGCCATTTGCCGTGCGTGCTGTGCTGTGGCACGCGGCCACTGTTTTGGGCCGTGTCGGCCTGAGCAAGGTCTAGATCGGCTTGCCATGCTGGGCTACCCAATGTGCCTGGTTTGTAGGCCCGGGCAACAGTGCTGTACCAATACGGTACATTTGCAAGTGGGTCAGGTCGGACAGTGGACCGTGTCGGTCTGTCGTGCCTCAGGCTGACCCAAAAAGACTTGGCCTAGTGCCCACCTCTAATTGGGTATCGTGCATGACACATCGATCTTACGCATGCAGTTACGGTTTTCGATTGCCGCTGTTTAATTTGAACATGGTGCTAGCGGTGCTGTGCTATACTTTTTATCCAAATCTTAGAGCATGTACCCACTACTTACTCTATTTCTAATCCATATTATCTAGAGTAAACAATAAATCTAGCTTATACAATAACTATCTCTAAAGGTTATCTCTAGAGAAACACTAAAGCATTTAATTTAGGCATTCAACATTAACTTCATCTTTGTTGCTATTGGCAAAACACTAATTTCAATATTAACAGTTGCTCGCGTCGGCTCCTAACACGGGTTTTTAGCTGGCTATAGCACATTGTTTCTCATGCGATGTTGACTGCTAAATAAGAGCTGATTCTCTTCTCCCTCCTCTTTCTCACTCTTCCATATAGAACAAATATGATATATACATACTAATAGTAAATTGATATTGCCTTATTGTACCCATCCTTACTAAGTAATTGTTATTGTTACTCCTTTATTGAATTTAGTGATGGTAAATGATGTGTTCTTTACTTTCATCTACCCCTCCTCAAATTCTTTCTTTACCTCTAAAGAATTTCTAAAAAAACAAAAAATTGCCTTATATCAAATAAATAAATTATTAAAAATGTAATAGTTATCCCAACAACCTTCCTTTCATCCTTTATGGTATATGGCAAAGGTGCAATGCAAGTGACGAAGCCAAGAGCGTGATATAAGTCCAACTCAATAGCAGAGGCAAGGTATGGACCGCGAGACGAACCTTGATCAGACACTGCGATAGAGCTAAGAGTATAAGGGCATGTTTGGATCCATTAGCTCTAATAGATAGCTGGCTAACTATTAGCTGGGGGCTGTTTGGATCTACTAGCTAATAGGTGGTTGAAAATTTGGCTGAGTGCAATGTCCATTGTACCCTTACATTAATTAGCTATTTGCATCCATTAGTTGAAAGGGGCTAAGGACAAATTGGTCTTTTAACCATCCATTAGCTGAAATTAGCAGGGAAGAACCAGCTAATGAGATAACTATTAACTAGGTTGTTAGCTAGCTATTAGCTGACCTATTAGTGGGGCTGTTTGGATCCATTTCAACTAATTTTAGCAGCTAACTGTTAGTGCTAATGGATCCAAACATAACCTAACACAAACTAAGTCCATCAACAATAACCACTACTAGAAATCTAAATTTTACCGAGTGTGAAATGTAATGGCCTACGGGCCGTCGGGAAAAAATAAGGTGGCCGACGATGCATCTTTTTTCCGACGGTAGAACAAAAACGAACGGCTATTAGAAGATTTACCGACGGGGCTTATACCACAAACCGACGATTGGTGGAAAACCCTCAGTTATAGTATGAAATCACCGAGAGAGTACAACAATTACTGTGAGTGCAATGTTAACCGTCGGCCATTACAAACAATCACAGAGTGGAAATACATTTAGTGTGTGTAAAGATAACATTCGGTTATTGCAATGATTTGCCGACGGGGTATAACTTTTAGCGAGGGTACAAATCAAACACTAGGCTATTGCAAAATTCATACGAGGCTGGATGGAGGTGACGTATATATGAAAAATGTAGCTCTCATTGAAATCTACAACTTTGTAGTTGACAACTTTTCCATTTAAAGTCATATATTTGACTAAATAATTGATAAAGCATCATAAGAACAAGAGTTAAAATAAGTACTTATCTTACTTCTAGCAAGAAGACAATTGAGGTGAGTTGGTTAGGAGGGAGAAGTTGTGTTTAGGAGGTGAGTTCGAATCCTAGGCATCATGTATTTCTAATTTGAAGATAAAAAATGTTCGACTTAAGGGATTGTGGTGCAAACAAGTTGTGAGGGTTAGTCCCTAGATTTAAAATTATTTTTATATTTTTTACACAAAAAATCCCACATATAGTTGTGAGAAATTACTGGGGTTTCTATACCCCGTCAGGAAGAAAAAAACCTCTCACCCATGTATTTACCGAGTGCTATGAAAACCCTCATTAAACTAATAACCGAGGGTACCATCGGGAATCCCACGAATGGCCGACTATGAATGGCCGAGGGGAAGTTACCGACAGTTTACGCTCGGCCATATACATGGCTTACGGTATTTTTGCAATAGCTGATATTTTTCCACTTGGTAAAAGTTGGAAATCTAGTAGCGAGCTTAAGATGTTAAATAATATTATTTTTACCATAGCAAAATACGAACGTGGGGCTAATCTAACCAGAGAAAGGAAGAGACCGACCAGTTCCAGATCAGCCGTGCCTCCGTGTACGTGGCCCAGTTGCCCCCGCCGTCGTGCCTGGCCAGTGGTCACCGGCCGGCCGCTTCATCCCACCGACCGTGAGGCCGAAAGCCATCACCGTCCAGACCGGACGGATTCGCGGGCCCAGCGAAACTGTTAGGCGCACTGACGCACGGTGCACTCTTTGCGGCTTTGTGATGATCCAAGGGTCAAAACAGACTAATAAACTCCAAACAATTTTCTTAAAAAAACAACTCCAAACAACTGGTATTTCCTAAAACGAAAGGGAGTATGTGTATTCAGGTGTCTCTGATGGAGCATACACAAAATTAAGAATAGGTTTCATTTGTGATTTACCTACACCAGAGGCTTGTACAAGGGCATGAAATCTGGTGGTTTATGTTGAGATATTGTAGTGGTTTTCTATTTTCAAGCAGTCTTACAATCAGCAACTGAGCAACTTCAGTAAAAAAAAATTAACTGAACATACTATCTTCAATTAGACATTAACTTCCTTGATATATGTTTGATGTTTTCTTAGGCGACATAACTCATTTTTTAGATACACTCTATGAACTTAATGATCGTGTGCTTATTGGCTAGCTCGCGAATCTGTCATCGTAGAGTCGAACATCTAAAAATTGTTTGTCTGGCCTTGAGAAGGTGGCCGTTGCAATTGGCTAAGATTAAGTGGTATGGCGGCACTAGCTCGGAATGAGGGTGGTTGCATCTCTGGGATCTCCGGTACTTCGACTTCAGGGAGAAATCTCTAGGTCTGACCTTTGTTGGTTGTGCCTGGCAATGGTCTTGTTGAAGGCATTGTTTTGTAATCTGAGGATTTACTCTCCGAGGTGAAAACCTTTGGTCTGGCCTTCACTGGTTGGATCATGTCAATGGCGGTGCGTGTGCGTATCGAGTCCTTCTTGGAGGCGTTGTCATTGGAGAGTTTTTATCGCGGTCCAAGTGTTACTATGATGGTGGATAGTCTTGAAGACAATATTACGTGATGTAGTTTGCCGAGATGGTTCTTTTGTCTTTTCTTGTGTGTGTGTTTGGCTGTGTACACCCTAACTGTGTAGAGGCCAGGAGTCTTCTTAGTATAATTGTATCACCTTGATGTAATTTATTAAGATTAATAAAAGCTTCCTTTATCGAAAACACAGCGATATATCTACTTCCGGATGTACCCATCTGCCGGACCAGTTTCATCTAGCAAATTTATCTAGAAAACCTGCATGGCCCACCTTGTAAGTTGTAAGTGTTGTAGGAGGAATAGTAAGACCCGGTTAAGAAGACAATACAGAAGTTCGGCGTGTCCATCACAGTTTGGGATGGTAACGGAGTTCCTTAGCTACTCCCTTCATCCATACTAGACACGTGGGCGCGGCGTATGCCACGCCACGATGCGGTAGCCAATACAAGAAAAGCAGTGAAAATTGCGTGAGTTCTGAGAGTTTGATAGGGAAAAAATGGACCAATATATAATCTCTGAAAGTTCGGGATAATTTTCGTTAAGGATGACACGTTTAAAATAAAATGTGGAAGCATTGAAGGTTATTCTGTAATTTTTGTTAAAACAGACTTTTCTACGATTTTATAGAATTTTTGTGGCTTTAGAAAAATTTTCACAAAAAATGGCTATTCCGTAATTTTAGAGAATTTAGAGGGAACTAAAAAAAGCTACGTGGGTGTTCTAGTTTTTGGGCCTTGGGGTCTCTACGTAAAGCGTTTTCCCGATACGCTTAAAAAAACGCTTAAAAGGATGAAAGAAGGGACCGCACGCCTTGCGGAAAAAACCGGATGGACATGCCACTCGTCGACCAGCCAAAAAACATGGCGGCCGTAGCAGTGGAGAATCGAACGTTGGTCTTCGGGTTGCAAGCGAGAGAACTCACCATTGCATGCCGCTGGCAATGAAAACTGATCGCGATAAAATACTTGAGGTTGGCAACCGTCTGAGCCATGCAGGCGACGTGGCTCAACGCCGAGCCACCAGTCGTCTGGCGGCGTTATTGTTCCTAGGCGCAACGCGGCGATTGGACGTGCGTCCACGAGGTCCAGAAGGCGACGTGGACACCTTGAGAAACCGGAAACTCTCCCAAGTTTATATATGGTAGTATTTATAAGGCATGTTTCTTCTTGGTATATAGACCAAGAAGACATAAAAAATAACTAGATTATCTCTAATTATTATAACTAAGTATTATATTCAATGCATGAATTTAGATAATATGCAGTAAAGAAGAATATTTATTAAGGCTATATAGGGAACATCACAATAATTTTGCATTAGAATATGAAACATGTACCATATTTATAGACAAGACAATTTAAAAATATATGTCTTATAAAATTGGACAGAGAGAGAACTATTTTTCTCTTATCCCCATCCCCACTGGGGTTTTGGCGGGGAACAAGGCCCATCGAAAATTTAAATTTCAATGACATTAAGAGCAATGTCATATATTTATCATATGGTTATATAGAAATAAGTAAATTTATTAATACATGAGACGGTAGAATAACAATAGATCAGTGGTATACTATATCGTACTAAAATATATTAGGCTCAAGATTAAATACCTATATTTTAGGCATAGGATAAGGGACGCGGGAGGCATCGCCATCCCTTCACAGTCACAGCATCTCCCTCCTTGGTCTTACCATCCAACGGCTCAGATTTAATCACCCACCTCCTCCTTCTCGTCGCCATTAAATACCGCTACCCCCTTCGCTTCCTCCTCTCCCGGGCAGAGGCCCAGAGCAAACAGAGAACTGAAGTCTGAAGGTGTGCAGCAACCGCACTCGCCGGCGAGATCGAGATGGACCTCCTCGAGCACCCCCTCGAGGCCGTCGCCTTCCGCCTCTACTCCCTCCCGGAGGCCTCCGCCGCCACTGGAGCTGCCGCCTGGACCTGCCTCGCCGCGGTACTCGCTGCTGCCGCGGCCGCAGGCCTCTGGCGCCTCCGGTCCTCCTCACCGGCCTCTATGACCACCACCCCGAAGCCCTTGGATTTCGAGCCTTCCGGTGAGGAAAGATCACCGGAGCTGGCGAGATCCTCGGAGAGATCGCCGGCGCCCTCGCCGAAGGAGAGGTACACGGCGTACTACTACGACAGCGGCTGCGTCGGGTGCTGCGACGTGGACGGAGACGAGGAGGAGGAGGATCAGGATCCGGAAGATGATGACGGCGTGTACGAGCCGTCGTCGGAGACGGATCCGTTGATTCCTTTCGAACGGGAAGTGGTGAGGCCTCTCACTCTCAGTGCGACGGCGGCCGTGGAGATGGGGCGGTACCGGAACTCGACGGCACTCAACGGAAGCGTCGTGCGGCTGTGGGATAGGGGAGTCCACGGGGGCCCCACGGCGGCGGCGAGCCTGAGGCGGAGGGGTAGAGTCGGCGTCATGTCGGCCTTCTGAACTTCCAAAAAAAGCAATAAAAAAATGGGAAACCTTTGGTGGGGGAAAGAAATGGTTTTGTAGCTGTAAACCGTTGTAATATGTACATATCTTTTCTCATTTTTGCCATCAGTTTCACTCTTGATTACAAATACATAGTCTGTAGTAACAATGTTGCTTGGCGAAACCAACAGCTGCAGTTTCATTCACTGCAAACGTTATTTCCTCGGACAAATTAACCATTAGCGGTAGTTGGCAGTAGTAGGTTAGGGGGATGATAAGTATGGTGAAAAGCATCTTTTGATGGATAGCTCATGACTGAATGCTTCCAACATGACGTTTCTTGGTGACGATAATTTTTTAAAATAAAGCTTTTTTCGGTCGTTTTATAAAATAACCTTACATTATTTTTTCCTCTGGAAATATGGCCCTGTTTGGTAGAGGTCTAGATCCCAACTCCACTTCAGATCTAAAACTTGTAGGCCAAAATAAAGTTAATTAAATTTATATTTTTAGTCTAAAATGTAAACAAGATAACACAACTAAACACTCTTAGACCCTGATTGGAAGCACAGTTTTTCAAAACTATGGCTTTGATATACTATGGTTTGCAATTGTTTTGTCATGAATATCATGGTTTTACCAAACCCCTTTGAAACCATGTATTCTTTGGAACTACCAACTGTTTGGATACAACATCACAAACCATGGTATTTGAGTGAAAATAGGCAAGAAGCTAGCCAAAACTATGAAAACTTTGGGTTGGAGTGGAGTTTCAAATACTCCAAAAATACCATAGTATCTACCAAACTATAATTTTTAATACAGAGTTTTTGGCATGGTAACCAAACACCTTATAGAATAAAATACCATGCTATTCTTAGAAACCATGGTATTGCCTAAAAACTATAAAAATGCATTGCTTCCAAACAGTGCTTTAATGTACTCACAGCTCTAGCTCCATAAATTTTTAGAGTTAGAAATACCCAACTCCACTAACCCTATGAATTTTGGTGGAGTTAAAGCTGTGCCAAACACCCCTATAGTAGAGCTGCTCTTTGGTGGCATGGTTGGGCTTAGTTGCACTCTGATTATGTGATTTGGTCCTTCATCGCAAAACCGAGGAGTGACTGAGGCCTGTCGCGCTGTCGTCCTATGACGTGGCCTGGGCTTAACATCTCTCGCGCTATGATTGTGTGATCGGGTTCAATCACGCCATCAAGCCGCAACTAACTATTGTCGCTAAAAATAGTAGTGTGACAATACCTGACTGATCAATTTGTTTTTAAATAATATTTTTAATTAATACTATTTAAATAAATGCGTAGATAAAAATTACATAAAAAACTCTATGTCATCATTTGATATGGTAATATAGTTATGTCGCCGTTTGAACCATCAATAATCCGATTTAGACTCCAACATGGTATTTTTATGAGTTAGTAGTTTTGAAATAATAGCTAAGTGTTAAAGAGAGAATTTGACGAGTTTGTTATATACATATAGAGAAGTTGAGTGATAATTTTTGTTTAAATAAACCATCCTCATCATTCGAACAATCGTCCTTAACCTCGTCCGCTTCCAATACAATTTCTTCGGCCTTGGCCCTACGATCTTCCCACTCCAAGTGATCCACTATACATTCAATATCCTCCCTTGCATCCGCTTGTTCGCTATGTTCAACTTAGTTATCTTCGACCACCACCGTATCACCATGATCCTTGGCCTACCAGCCTCAACCTCCATCTACAACCCCACACTACTTTCCCCCACTTCATAGGCACTACCATATGTACTTGGACTCTATTTTATATGTGCCTGCACTAGCAACACAGATTCCCAGCGATGCTGCCTAAATATGCTTCGAAGTAGCTCTTTCATGACTTTGTTTGGCTCTATGGGTTTCAACTCCTAAAAGATGACTTCTGCCGAACGGTTCTACAAGCATTTCACGATAATATCATGCAATACCGGATCCAGCAAGAAGCTGTAAGTTAGACACAACCATACATCTCTAATTTTAAAATTATTCGGGGTTGGTAAAGTGTGATTTACAGAAAATTGCTCAAATTAACCCACATGACCGTCTTGAACCTTACCGTATCTTTAAAAAAACAATGAAAGATTGTTAACCTGACATACTATCAAACGACTAAAAAATCATAACGCATGCCAATCACAGATGCTACATATATCTAAAACAAAATTAAACTACTCCACATACCAATTTTATTGAAATCTATTTTGCCGTAATATTGCACAACACACCTGCAAATTTCAATTTAAAATTTCAATACGACATACATGCAATCTAAATATGGGATCTGAACCTAGCCTTCCTGAATCTTCAACTAATCGATGTGCACATAGAGATAATCTAAAATTTTTACACTACGATATTAAAAAACTAGATTCTAATTAAATACACATATGACATTGGCACTAAAATATAGCAAAATAAAACTATACCAACCTAATTCTACCACTAATCTATATTCATTGTTGCTAACCTAATATGTTTTTTAAATACCCAACAAACTAAGTTAGCAACGAAAATTAACCATAAAAAATGTGAGTATGCGGATGAACACAAGTGGAGTCTCTTACTTTTTTCTCACCTCCCCTTCTTGTTTTTCTAATTTAAAATGACTTTTTGATTGAATTTTGGCCCTTATAAGGCCGCCACTCGAGCGGTGACGATGAGACTAGCGCGTACGGTACGAACCGCCAATCGCTTTACAGAAGTGTGATTGGCATGCCAAGTCACGCTCCAAAATCAGCATTGGGAGACATGGGTCACATCATCATTCGTTGCGTAACTGTTTGTATGCTAGAGTTAGTCACGTGATGATTGTACAACTTGGATCTAAATCACATCTTAACAGAGTTACTGACCTTCATCGCGTGGCTGACAAACGTATTTCTTGAAAAAAAAGTAAAGTTATTCTTATAAAGTGATTGAAAAATGGTTCATTACAAAAATCTTCTGGCGACCACAAACACTCCCCAACTCAATCACTTTTGACACGCAAGTTTGCCCATCGCCATTCACCTTCACCCACAACCTTTCTAGCTAGCCAGCTTCCGGAAATCGTTTCTTTGTCATCTCACTACTAGTGGCTAATCACCACGACAGTATGCGTGCTTGTCGATTTGTCATGAAACACCACGTGTCTCATCTGAACGCATGGCTGCCAATTGTGCAACAGGCTCTGAACTTGGTACACTTTGTGAGCTGTGACGTGCGTTCAATGGATGGTGCCAGCGGTTCAGACGCTCCAGAATTCAGACGTGCGATCTGCACCTGCTAGCTGCTACGCACGGCCCTGCGAGTAATTTGGCCATTTAGAGATGGTTGGTGCCGGGGGGGCATCTGGTTGGGTGCGACATTACTGGATGTTTGCCAGCTCAAGCTTCTATTCTAGATCTGGTTTCAATGCCATGTCGTACGGTGACGTCGGTGCAGGGTGTCGGAACTATCGGAAAATTTTGCCGACATTGCCGATGTACCTCACATCATTTTCCTGACTATTCCTTAGTTTATATAATTAAGCTAGATTACAAATCAACTCAACAAACTAATTAACTAAATCTTATCTCTTAATCAATATCAAGATTATATCTAACATTTTCCCTACTAATCTTGACACACCTACTCTTACTCATAGAGGCAATCAGTTTTAACTACGATTTTCCTAATACATACTCGACACAGGATGAAGAACACATCTCCTTAACTTTCCGGAATCGTCTTTGACGAAGTTGACTTTGAACGTCCCGGACTCAACTTTAGATAGCGAACGCATTTCCTCAACATCTCGGACTCGACTACCACACGCAACAGATTCCTTTTGATCTTGTCGTGCAATATGATCTCTTATGATGCGCACGACACCTCTAAAGGAAAACTCGTATACGTTTATCTTATGGACAAAACTCACACAAGAACTCACCACATGTAGTTTTTTTTTCTTATGTTGCATTGTACTCACACAAGGACATAGCACTGCACCGCTTGGCTTGCCACGCTGGCGGACACCCTGAGCACGTCCACCACGGTGTCCCACGCCTTCCCTCCATCTTCGAGACTAGCCACCTCGGCACCCTCGGCTTCCACTTCGCCGACCTGTCGTCTTGGGGCCGCTGCAATCATCGACTGGGAAACCCGGCACCTTGGTCACGCGACGTCGTTCGAGTTCACAACGCGGAGCATCCTTGCCGCCGCTCTCCTCCAGCCTATGTCAGAAGGCCGCGTTGCCCACGCGCGGGTCGTGACCATTGGCGTGTAGTTCCTCGTCGTCTTGCATGGCCGCAACGATCTCGTACGCGGTGAGCACCGTGAGCGCTGCGTCGAGGGTTGTGACCATTGGCGTGTAGTTCCTCGTCGTCTTGCATGGCTGCAGCGATCTCGTACGCGGTGAGCACCGTGAGCGCTGCGTCGAGGGTGTGGCCGGTGACCGTGATGCTTGTTTCGGCGCCGACAAGTGCGCTCTAGACTGGAGCGGCAGCGCCGGCTCGTCATCTCGGTCGTTGCGCTGCACGTCGGGCTCCACCCGCACCGTCCACTCCCGTGGCACACGGTTCTCCTCCAGAATGCTCGGTATCCAGCTCGCGCTTGGGCTCCTCATGTGCGGCTGGAAGCTGCAGTTGATATTGCCCATGTCGCACGTTGATGAGGCGATCAGCGCGCCTGCTGCCTCAGTCGAACCTCTGATACCAATTATTGTTGAAAAATTTTGCGACGTTGCCAACGTAGCTCACATCGTTTTTCTGTTTATTCCTTAGTTTATATAGTCAAGCTAGATTACAAACCAACTCAATAAACTAAACAACTAAATCTTATCTTCCTGAACTAACTCATTAAACAAACTAAATCTGATCTCTCAACCAATGTCAGGATTATATCTAACCCAGTTACACAGGTGATATGCATGAACAGAGGCCGTTTGACGAGGACGCTTGGGGTTCTCTGCTTCGTTTGCTTGGTTATTCGCTAAATGTTCAGTGATTGGCAGATGGGTTCGATCTCCCGGCAAATAGACTCCATACAGCTGCAGAACGCAGTCCCACCTATGAATTAATTTAATCAATGTGGTTTCTTTCTTCAAGCTTAGGTGTGGTGAGATTCTGACTTCTGAGGTTGGGTTTAGAGTTGGGAGTTTGAGACCACGATGTTCTGGCAAGCATCTGTTATTCTGCCCATCGATAATCTCCTTTCGATGGATTACTACTACACCTAGTTGGCAAGAGCTTGCCCTGACGTCAATAATCGCCTGGTTTTCTTCTGTGTTTGATGATTTGGTCCCTGCCTGAAACATGGACAAAAACATGCAACCTTCAGAGTTTGTTTCATTATGCTAGGGTTCGACGATTACCATTAGAAGTGCGTATTACTATCTTGGGGTCTCCTTGAAGGGATCATACCGTCATAGAGAAGCACGCATCGGACGTGAAAGATTCCCCATAAGCCATAATAAGGATCTGATCTTTTCCGTGGACATCAATGCGTGTCTTCAAATAAAATCTAGATTAAAAAACCACTAATTTATTTAGTTTTTTTTTTTTGCCTTTTTCTAGCATTTAACCTAGAGGGGAAAAAAAAAGCTGACCAAATAGGGCAGCTCGCCGATAAATAGCCCCATTTCAGCATCACTGTTGGCGAACGGTCTCGACCATGCAATCTGCGAGGATTATTGCTGGGCTTGGCTGGCTTCAGATTTCATGCCCAAAAGATCTGGCCTCACATGTCAGCGAGACGGCTGGGTGGGCTAGCCCGAGACGTTCCAGTCGGTCGCTTATTACCTCGACACACCCTACTGAGCGGATAAGATCGTTGTGCAGTCTTTACCGGACTGAATCTCGTAAAGCAGCGTTTTAGAACGGTATTTACTATAGTACTAAAATTGGTATCTTGTTTTTTTAACAGTATTTCTGAAAGAACAGATACATCATTTTTTAATCTACCGGTCTAACCGGTAAAGATGCCATACTTGTAGGGTGCGTTTGGTTGCCTGCATGTCCTTAGCCTGGTTCGTACGAGACATGCAGGATGGTGGAACACAGACTGAGTGGATACAAAATGGTTTGTTTGGTTGATTGTATATGTTGATTCAGGCTGATCTGAGAAGTTGTTTGGTTGATTGTATGTGTTGATTCAGGCTGAGCTGAGAAGTTGTTTGGTTGGATGCATGAGGAGGGCGGAGGGATGACTGGATGAGGGGGGCAGCTGCAAAAATTAGGATGTGCTAACGTAAATCTTATCTTCTATATAGCAGAACGTTTCCATAAATCAACGCTTCTCATTACCCTTTCCTCCAACAAATGTGCATAATACCTAATACAAAACTATGATAAATTACCCTACAAAGAATAACATTACAGGGATACACAGTATTGAAACCGATATACACGGTATCACATACTCTTTGCCTAGTTGGGAATTTAATTCATGAATTCATAACCCTGGAATTAGCTGAATGGTGCTTCCATAGGTACTGATGTCCCAGCTGATGGAATGGTTGTATCAATGTTGCTAGGCATCAACACATTGAATCCATCACCTGCTGTCGATATGATCAGCCCAGATATCTGTGGGTGCCAGTGCAATTCTTTCAGATCTTTCTGGCCCTGCACATAAAAGCAGTGAACATCAATGTTATTTAGGAAAAATGCTTCAGCGGTTCAGCCACAAAAGATGACAAAGGATAGCCATCTTAATGGGGCTACAAAATGGCGATGTTTTAATATCTTAATAAGAAAGTGAGTACAAAAAATTAATACACTCATGTACGGAATATCAACCTTCAGTTCTTCACAGTGGTGACATGCCTCAGAAGCATCTGGATCACCTCTGGGGTGATACTTGCAGCCTGCTGCTTGAGTCACTCAATTTTTGTCGCTGTATCTTGCTCAAGACGTTTGACGTTTGCACCAGAGTAACCGCTACTCTGGAAACAACAAGAACATAGAAAAACTGAGGAGAAAACAACAAGAACATAGAAAAACTGAGGAGAAAACAACAAGAACATAGAAAAACCTCAACTGCAAGGAAATGCTATTATCAGAAATAAATCAGTATTGATGTCCGGTATTCATGTATTCATAGTTGGAACAGAAGAGAGAAATCAGTGTTCATGTATTGATTGTTTCAACTCTACTTCTGTAGGATCATTTCAAATTACTTAATATACACAAAAAAGAATTTTCAACTTCACGTATGAGGAAAGGAACATTAAAGGACAATAAGCAACACTTTAGATAGGTATTCAGAAAACATACTTGGCAGGAAGTCCTGTTACTACACAAACAGATTTCTCTAGATCTGTAATGAAAAAAATTATTGTAAGCGGAAGGTTTAATGCAGTAGTTTGAACTCAAACTGCCACACACACACAAGGAGTTGAAGTTGTACAAAGTTCAAACCCAAATGATGCCCCATTGATGAATTCCAGATGTGATATTTCTAGTTCAGCACAACATTGACAATTAGTAATTGCCACACCTAATATGTGGATTCCTTTAATTGAAAAAGGAAGCCCAAAAGAGAGCAGTTGCTAAGTCCATAATCCACATGATAATATGAAAGAGCAGTTACCATCTCTTGAGCAAAATCGAATCGTAGGACCCTCATAAAGGGCTTTATGAACAACGGCCTTTTTCTTCACCTCTTCCTCTCTTGCCAGTACACGTTCAAGATTTCTCTAGTTCATAATCTCTGGAAATACAGACAAAAGGGTAATAAATAAATAGCAATATATAAACAAGTGGGTTACAAATTTACAATATAGCAATAAATGACAATTTCAGTATCTATGTATGATTTAGTTATGAATTATTGAAGAGACAAGAACAACAGGGAAGAGGCTCACCTGAACAGAAGAAACCATGATCAACCTCACAATTGCCTCCAAGATCAATGCCCCAGGAATTCATATATGCTTACTACAGGTAAGTTTCCCTGAAATACATGTCACAACTAGTAGCGTCAGGAACTTTGTTCAAGCCATTAGCAGTCAAAGCCATTAACAGATCAGTCTATATGCAAAGACGAAGATGAACTTTGGTAAAAAAAAAATGAAGTGATAAAAAGATATAAGAGACATTATAGAGTGCAACGCCTATGTTTTCAAGATTATTTCACTTCCTTCATGGAAACCCAAAATAAACTTCACAGATTAAGCACATTCCAGCATCCATCAAGTTTCCAAAAAAATTCCACCCAGTAGGCACCTGAAACATGTTCTTCATATGGTATCTTTGTCCTGATTTTGAAATTGTAGAAATGATTGACGACTTCCATTGCTAGCATTGGTAAAATGACCTCTCTTCAGGGGCTACACAATTTTAGGGTTCAGAAATCTAGTGGCTTCGAGATAACACAGCTTCAATCCATGAACGAGCTTGTACAACATGGTGCCAAAACACTGATCCAACCATGAGCACAACCAAAACACTGATCCAACCATGAGCACAGCCAAAACCCTAACCAATAAACCCTAAAACCAAACCAAGAAACCAGATCTAGAGGTATCGGAGGGAGGCGAGAGGAGGAGGGAGGTTACCCAATACTTACCCGGTGGTGGCGCGGAGAGCTCGGCGGATTAGTCGAGAGGAGGAAGGCGACGGGAAGGCGAGCGAAGGAGGCGGTCGGGGCCGGGAGGCGAGCGGAGGAGGCGGTCGGGGGAGGCGCGAGGGAGGCGGGAAGGCGTGCGGAGCGGAGGCGTGCGGAGCGGAGCGGATCGGGAGGGAGGCGAGACGAGCGGATCGGGAGACGCGAGAGAAGGCCTGGGCGTTGCATCCGCGGGCCTGGACGCGAGAGAAGGCCGGCGCTTGCGTTTTTTGGGTCCAGACGCTGGATGCAACACTGCATGCACTGGGCCAAATTTCTTGAATGCACAGCCAACCAAACAGTGGTATTATTTATTTAGACTGCATCCACTCATGCCATGCAAGGCACATACAAACAACCAAACATGCCCGTAAGGTCTGCATTGGATCTCTGCGCCTGGCGAGCTGGCCCGTTTGGTGGGCGGGACGATCTGGGCGTGTGGGGT
Organism: Guadua angustifolia; assembly: GCA_036346375.1. Taxonomy (NCBI): domain Eukaryota; kingdom Viridiplantae; phylum Streptophyta; class Magnoliopsida; order Poales; family Poaceae; genus Guadua; species Guadua angustifolia. The sequence continues at coordinate 7,822,173 of CM070510.1, read as the reverse complement.
GGGGGACGCCGTAGACCGCGCGGTGGGGGCGTTTGCGGGGACGACCTTGCGCTCGGCGGTGCCATCGTTGGCCCCCCCGGCTGGGTCGCGAGAAGCGCAAGAGGCGGACGGTGCCGGCGGTAGGGGTGTAAATGGGTCGGGTAATACCCGACCCATACCCGTACCCGGATACAAAATTACCCTAATGGAAAACTATTTTACACTACCACAAGATGCAGACGGCAGGTAGTACCCGGCTAGGTTAGGTTCGGGTTGGGTAGGGTGCAGGATCGGCAATACCGGGTGGTGGAGTGCAATTCGAATCTGGCAATGCAGGATAATTTTCACAATTCGGGTGCCAGTGGTACTACTAATTCTCGAAATTTCGTGAAATTGCCTTGACCAAAAAATAGTTCAAATGATGTCAAAAATTTTTGAATTTTTTGAAGGTTCTGATATATCGAGATGTTCTCATTAAATTTTAGTGTGATTATCAAATATGAGGAATTTTAAAAATTCAAACATTGCTACTATCCCGATAAAACGTGGATCGACAAGTTTGAACCGAATGAGGTTATAAATTTTGAATTTTTTTGTGGATGGTCCCGATATATCTATAATATTGTCATAAAATTTTCGATGATGATCAAATGTCATGAAGTTTTAAAATTGAGCAGATACTCTTGTCTGTTAAAAGGCTTATCGGCAAATTTGAATGAAATGAAAAATTATCCAAACTATGTTATAAAATTTTATATAATGATCTTGATGAAATTAGTAATCTCTCATAAAATTTAAGATCATGATCACACTCAAGAAAATTTATAAAATTCTGATAAGGTAAATGTCTCAATTATGCTCTATTTGCTATCAATCTAAACAAGAGGAGAAGCATATGACCTGATTTCCTAGACTACAGACGCTTGTGATTTCACGTTGTCCAAAACTATTGTCATTGCCTCCTATTCTTTTGGGATTACCCCAAGTTTCTCTCCTTCAATTCAACTATGTGTTGAACTATGTATGTGAATTTCACTTTATGTATTGGACTTTATGTGTATGGAGTGATCTACTACCCGTCCGTACTCGACCCGTTTACACCCCTAGCCGGCGGTGGAGGCTGGGCGCGGGGGTAGCGCACGATCCTTTCGGCTTCCTCGCGCCTTGCCACGATCACGTGTTGTCCAAACCACTGTGACGAAGCTGTGTCGAGCACACGCATGTGAGTAGGGCCGGAAAAAAAAAAGGGACTCCCGAACTTCTAGCTAAGGCTCGCTCAAGCTTCAAATCAGTCAGTTGAATTCGAGTCTGATCGATACGAGCTCGACGAACCTCGATAAATTACAGATAACTTAGTTAACTTTTACTGAGATTACTTGAGCTAAGTTCAAACTTAGCTTTTGTTATTGTTGAAAATTAGTGCATACTTAGTTGTTGATTGTTATCGAGCTTATTTAGGCAAAGCTTAAGCTTAGGTCCAGCCTTGGACCTTAACTCAAGCTGGACTCAAGTTTTTACTGAGCTTGAGCTTAGAAGGCGAGACTCGCTCGAGCTTAGCTCAGCCCTAGGTGCAAGAGATCAAATGCTACGTCCATTTCACGTCTCGCTGCCACCCGACAGCTCGATGAAAGAAACTATCCAGCCTTCTACACCACCTCATCCTATTCCAACCTCCGTCTCGTCTCACTTTACAGGAGGAAAGCATTGTAAGATTGTTACAGCCTCACAGTAATGGAACATTGACGACTCAAAGTACTGGTAAAAAGTTGTTAGCGCTTGACCCAGGAAAAGAAGATTCAATTTGTTGAGAGAGAGAGAGAGAGAGAGAGAGAGAGAGAGTCTTAAATGTACCACCTGAAATACCAGCATTTCCTGACATGGACTTTCACCAAAACTGACCAGTGCAAGTGTGCAACCAAAATGGGGATAACATATGGCACGACCGTTTTTTTTTGGGTGTACATACGCATACAGCAGAAACATGTTTATTCACCCAGTGACAGTGGTAGTGATGAAAACAATGACCTCTCTTAGTAACCGAGGAGCTCATCAATGAACAAATCCCCCCCAACAAAAAGTCAAAAAACACCGGGGCTTTCGGTAACGAGGCTATAGTTAAGTAACATGTTATGAGCTACAAAATTGATGCCACTCTAAGAATCCGTGTTCGCAACTATGACATTGTCATTAGTGTGGTTTTGGTACATAGCCATCTACCGCAAAGTTCCGAGTCGCTGCAGGTAATGCCAGTCGCATGCCATCAAGTTCAGGCTTCGCTATTACTTGGCAGCCAAGACGAGACCTGAATATGCAGTTCAAGCATTTGATTCCAGATTAGCAACATGGAACTCTCACAATACAGCTATGATAGGACTGAATGTTATTTACAACTTACTAAATTCTCGTAATTCATGTATTACACCTGCAATCAACACTTTGTTGTTTATTTACACAAAAGTTACTAGAAATGTGGTTCACCCGAGCCACGGTACAAGATTCGAGTTTCGCGCTTCGCCACTTTTTCTTCCAATTTCCACTGAGAAAACGAACCCCATACCCTAAACCAGTTCGGGTTCGATGAATTCGGTTCGCGATTCGCAGGAGAATCCGGTAACTATGAATTACACATTTACAAATTAACTACATGGCTATCGCCTAATTAGCTATTTGATCATGTTAGTAAAGTTGGATTTAATTTCAGTTCTTCATGCACACAAGTAACAATCCTACTAGTTGCCACTGCAACATTATATAGGCTTAGAGACTCATCATGACTATTGGGGAAAACAATTGAATCCTGTACCCACACTATTCTTTCCCCTATCCTTAGAGGCACCCAATTCTGTGTAATCTTCCTCAATTCACCACCCCTGGTCATCAACTATGGGATATATTCTGACAATAGCCCCAGGGCACAATTCATAGGTGGATCTAAGGCATTTAACATGCTTCTTTGCACCATACTCAGGTAGCAAGAATTGTGGGATCATGAAATAATACATAATTAAAAATTAACCCATTAGGAAATCTTCACTTACGTTTCTGTGAGCCCAAATGCAAGGTCAAGCATATCATTTTCTTCATCTGTTGGATCTTCTAACTTGTTATAATGATTTACATCCTGGATAAGATTGAAACTGCTAGTCAGTGATACGACAACATCTACAACAGCATTAAAATTTGTAAAGGTTTATATCTAGAGCAAACCATGACTATAACATGACAGGTAGAACACGCAAGTGAGCCTTCACATGCTCCTGCAGTAACCAAAATACAAGGCAAGGTTATTAACTATAATTGAAGATCAGTAAGCAGAACATATAGAAACTAAATAAAATGCCCTCAATATACATGACAGTAACATCATGTAACAGCCAATGCATGACATGCCGATAGGTGTAAGATGATTGAGCATAATTGTTTTTTTAAAAATAGTTGTTCTTATAAGCTAACAAGTACTGACTACAGGATCACACAGGCACCAAAAGAAACTACAAATGAAAAAGCAAAACAGCACAGTTTCAATGACAAAATTGTAACCTTCAAGTTCTATGTCATTTTCGTGAGCAGCTTCTAACATGGACATTCCAACGGGAACACTGATCGTCTTCTCTGTGCCATCCTTGTCGACAAATGTTACAGAGATTCTGTGTAGTACAAAGAAAAATGATTTTGTCAGAAGACTACTTCCTTACCCCAGCAGCCCCTCAAAAGGTTAGAGAACAATAACACAAAATTCACATTAGAAGGATCTGGAATAAGATATTGCCTAGTCCCAAGATACAAAGATAACTAGGTGTCAAAGTTTAATGATAAATGAAAAAAATGAAAGAAGAGACAAATAGACTCACTTCTCCTTGTCCTGGCTGCCTTCACCATGATCACTACTAGTTGTTGCAGTGGAGAAAAGGATGTTCTTCTGAAAAGTTATAGACTAGTGTTCGTTACAAGTAGAGACTTGAAAAATGATAAACCATCACTTCTGGAGGTACTGAACAGTATTCATCAAAAGGCAATGTTTGCACATACAAGTGGTGGTGGAAAAACATTGTGCAGGTAGAGAAAAAGTATATCTTTTGTAATAGTCATTTCAGAATGCACATTTAAAAAAAAAAACCTGTGAACTAAACCTGAAACAGGAAGAATTACTATGCAAACAGCATGCATAGAAAAGCAGTTAACATTAATCAATGACTTTGTTATATTATCGGTAACAACAGATACAAAGGGCATGTTCATCTAAGTTATCCACTTGGATTCGCAACAATGATGGTACAATAGGACTAACCGCTGGGGCCAAATGCCAGATGAATTGACCTCGGTAATAACTGCTTCTATTGCTCGACAAGTTGCTTGCTGCACAAAAGTAATCAACGAGAATGAGAATGCACCAAATCTGAAACTTAACTAAATTAGCCATGTATAAACGCAGCAGCATTTCAAGACCAAAAATCAAGAAACATGACTCAAGTCAGCAATTAGCTAGCATCTGCTACGACTATCTAATTAGAATGGCAGCTGCAACACGCCCAGTATGCTAAGCATCAGGTGCAAGCACAAATTACTCCACGCATATGGCATACATCACATTTATCAACGGATCATTCTTAAACCATTCTGCCACAGGATAAGGCCAAAGACAACAATTATTTTCACCTGATTTCTGAGCAATAATCGATAAAGGTATTAAAAAAAAAAAAAGAGGAGCTCAGGGGGAAAATACCAACCAGCTCTAGACTCGCGCAGAAGCCGCGCCCCGAGCTGGGAGATCCTTGAGAACATCGCAGCAGCCCGAGCCTACCACCTCCGAACCCTAGAGCAATTCAAGAAACCACAAATCAGCACCACAGCCGCCGGGCTGGGCGAGAAATCACCGCCAAGAAGCGACGGCTGGTCGACGGTAGAGAAGATGGAGGAGCCGAGGAGACGAACCTTCCGGAATCGGTGGGAGCAGCGGATTTCCTTCCGCGACGGCGGGAAGGAGCGGGAGGGGAGGAAGACGACGAGTGCTGTGGGGAGGCTGAGCCGTGGAGTCTCGAACCACCACCGCCTCCGTAATCGTGGGCCGACATAAATGGGCCGACCAAAGCCCATTATTACCCACTGCCCAATCTATAAGTACCTCGAAGAAACCCACCCGAGAACCAACCCTCCTCCTGCCCGGCCGCCGCCAGAGAGCGGGACGCCGCCATCACCACCCCACCCTCCCCCTCCGCCGCCGACTCGTTGGTCCTCCCCCTCCGCCGCCTCACGACGTAAGTAACGCCCGTCTTCCTTCGCTCCCTGCTTGCATTCTTGAGCGTAGAGTGTCTGTTGCATGCCCGCGATCCGTGCGGATGTTGGTACGGAGCCTGTGGCCGTGTAAATCCGTTGGTTGATTGAGCTTGTCCATGCTCGTTCTTGGTTAAAGCTGTGTGCAAAAGTGTGAGAGGAAGCAAGTGGTTTCCTCTTTCTGTGATCTTCCCCTCGTATCGCCTTCGCCTATGACTCGTGACAGGCGGCTGGATAAGTTCTCTTGGTTTGGTGTAAGTTTGTTTGATCAGTGAATTTTAGCGACCGATTAGCCACTGCTAGTATCTCACTACTAGCCTTTAGATCAGTTATAGCCGTATAGGTAGACAACGGAAGTTTGAGCTGTACCAAACTATTGCTGTCATATTGCTTTTCGTATGTCAATTTTGTACAAACGATCAAGCTTATGATACTAAAGAATGAAAATATTTCTTTTTAGGTCGTTTTCTGTATTGCGTCTTATCAGTGTTGCGCTGCCTCTTGTGTGGAGCTGTTGCTGATACATAGGCTTATATGCTTTTGTTTTATGTTTTTTTTTGGTGTGTGTGGTGCATTTAGGGGCCTCATGTGCTCATTCTTGATGTGTTGCTAGGAATTCTAGTGTTGTATTTTGCTACTTGTGGTAAAACCCGTTGTAAGTGTCAACCAAGAAAGTGGTGTTCCCCTTTGGTCTAACTAGTTGACCTCCCGCACATTGTTGCGGGTCTGATAGTGCCTTCAAAATTGTTTCTTGAAAATTTTGCAGTCGAGAAATATATGTTTTGATCAGTGTCGTAAAATATATATCTATTCTAAAGATTAGTTTAGTCTCCCCAAATTGACTTGGGACTAAGGTATAGTAATTGGAATTAAAAATAAGCCAACCTTTGCGTTGGGCAAGTGTTGAGTTGCACGTTCATCTCTCTACTGGATTATGTCCACGACTCCACGTAGCAGGTAATATTGTTGTTATTCATTGTCGAGGCAATTGCACAATACATGTTTACAATACTGTCTCCAGATGTCTATGAATGATAGAGTTTAGAATCTTTTCAGACATACCTTTTAAAGTTTACCACTATACATTCATGAGTATCTGTACTCTCTTTTTTTAGAGTAAAATTATCTAGACCGCCTACACATGGACATTATATCATTAGATGTGCTATTGAAATCAATATTAAATAATTTCATAATAACTTTTTGTTCATTTACATTATCAAAAAGTTAGAAAAACTAATAGCCAAAGAGTCAATAAAATCATTTACAAAAAGATACCCTGTGATGAAAAATAAAAAGAATGTTGAAAAAGGTCTGATAGCAACATGGAGTTCCAACGGGCAAAACTGTAAGAAGTCAATAAAATCATTTTCAAAGTATAACCTCTGATGGAAAATTAAAAAGTGTTTAAAAAATTCTGATAGCAACGTGGAGTTCCAACGTGGCAAAATTAGGTAAAATGGCAGCCACTGTGAAAAACCACTCCCAAAACTGGCCTTTGGGTTTGGGGGTGGGAGTTGTCTTGTCAAGTGGTCTGGTATTAAAAGTTTAGTCATTTAGGGAGTGGTATAGACCGTTTTAACCTTTAGGGATTATGTGGATCACTATGATACTTCAAGGGAGTAGAATGTATTTTTTTCCTTTAAATATAATACGATGATGCCCAGTCTCCAGTTTTTAGACATTACAGTTTGCCCACACAAATTATAAAGCATCATTTAAAAATTAAGGGATGGCTACTTCTTAGTTGGTATATTTTGCAGTAATCTTGTTGGAAAGACAATTGTGGGGGGGAATTCGTTATATGGCTGGAATGTTTCCTCTTGCCTTATAACTTATTATCTCACTAACATGTGAGCCCGGGCTTACCTTATGCATGTAATAACAATGAGGAATTGTGCATCTTCATTGGCTTATAAGTTATAAGGAATTTATCCATTGTGAAATATTGATTTCCAATGGATAGAGTAGTGCCAAACAGCCAATCACTGGTCACAGTCATGGAAGAGAGCTTTAACACACACTTCACATTGGCACACAAGCAGTGCATGGAAGAGAGCCTCCTAATCCTGTATTAGGTAGCCCTTCCATGAGGCAAATTGATAAAACAAACTGGTTACACCAAAATTTGTCAAGTTTTTCATTCACAGTTTTAGTACTAAGTTTGATGTTTTAAAAGTATAAAAAACAAATAGACGTCGCGCTTAAAAAACTAAATTTATTTGAAATGTCATAGATATACTGGAATTCATATTAACCAGTTAAACATGCCTCCTAATTAGGAAGGTACCTGAACTTTTCAAACAAAAGACAATGGCCATCACAAATTTGTATAAAGCACTCATTCATCGTTTCACAGTTCTGTAATGGAGGCTTGCATCTAAAAAATCTGTGCATAGGAGAAACATCAGTAACAGTTATCATGATTACTCATTTCCTTGTTTGTAAACATATAAACTGGAGGAGTAAATTTCCAAGGGCCTGGTAATTGTTACAAATATATATGAAAGCTTTATATTAGATGACGAAGGAAAGTCATCCCAAGAAACATTATAGACTGCAAGTGATTTTGAACGCTGTAATTTGCAAACTTTTGCGTAGATGGCAGAATAAATGATTGGAAGGACAAAAAATGTCATTAATTTGAAGAGGAAAAAATTGAGAAGATCATACATGCATAGTGTATATCAAGCGATGTGAGCATTTTGCACCTCGATGAGCAATTGAGCATTCCATTATAACTGCATCAGGCCATGACCATGCAGAACTGGGGTGGGGTTGTACCATAGTAGTACTATATATGTGACATAACATTATTCAGATATTTTGAGTTATGAGTTTCAAATTGACATCAGAGATTAAAGCGTTTAGGAAATTCAAGCGGATTACTGCATTATTCTCTGAATTATGGGCAAAGCACATACCTTCATCACGTGAAGGTAAGATCAGTCTTCCACTATACATGTGAAACAAAGCACGTATATAAAATGAAATACCTGAAACAAAAGAGATAGAACAACAATGTGTCAACCAATAGCAATACCAAATGTCTTTTGTAGTCAATAATATAGGGGAGAGAGATTTTGTACAATCAAGTTTTGTTGTATCGAACAATGATGAACCAATAGAACTTTGTGTGTTAATCAAGAGTGTCTAACTAAATTAAATTACAGATTGATGTTTTTTGGAATTCATTCTCTGTTATTTTGAATGGAATGATTGCAAGATTTGTTCCCAGTTAAGCTCTATTGGAAATTTTCCTTATCGCTTCCTATTATGCTGTATTGATTTCAGATGCACTTTTTTATTACAGGAATAGGTAGCCAAGCTTTGTATCAACAAGATGGTGCAGTACAATTTCAAGAGAATCACTGTTGTCCCTCCTGGGAAGGACTTCATTGACATCATTTTGTCCCGCACTCAGAGGCAGACACCAACTGTTGTCCATAAGGGATATGCTATCTCCCGCATTCGCCAGTTCTATATGCGTAAGGTTAGGTATTCTCAGCAGAACTTTTATGAAAAGCTATCCACCATCATCGATGAGTTTCCCCGACTGGATGACATCCACCCTTTCTACGGTGATCTCCTTCATGTGCTCTATAACAAGGATCACTACAAACTTGCCTTGGGCCAGATCAACACTGCTAGAAACATCATTGCAAAGATCTCTAAGGACTATTTGAGGCTGCTCAAGTATGGAGACTCACTGTACCGGTGCAAGTGCCTGAAGGTAGCTGCACTAGGTCGCATGTGCACCGTTATAAAGCGGATCAGTCCTAGCTTGGCATACCTGGAGCAGATCAGGCAGCACATGGCCAGGCTTCCATCCATAGACCCAAACACGCGGACTATATTGATTTGTGGCTATCCAAACGTTGGGAAGAGCTCTTTCATGAACAAGATTACAAGGGCAGATGTGGATGTCCAGCCTTACGCTTTCACAACAAAGTCCCTCTTTGTTGGTCATGCAGATTACAAGTATCTGCGGTACCAAGTGATTGACACTCCAGGGATCCTTGATCGACCTTTTGAGGACAGGAACATCATAGAAATGTGCAGTATCACTGCTCTTGCCCACTTGAGGGCCGCTGTGCTGTTCTTCTTGGACATTTCTGGGTCGTGTGGGTACAGTATTGCTCAGCAAGCTGCACTCTTCCACAGCATAAAGTCCTTGTTCATGAATAAGCCTCTAGTCATTGTGTGCAACAAGACTGACTTGCAGCCTCTTGAAGGGCTTTCTGAGGAGGACATGAAGCTGGTAATGGAGATGAAGTCAGAGGCTATGAAGACTATACCTCAAGGTGGCGATCCTAATGATGAGGGGATTTTGTTGACTATGAGCACTTTAACAGATGATGGTGTGATAGCTGTTAAAAATGCTGCATGTGAGAGGCTTCTTGAGCAGAGGGTGGAGATCAAGATGAAATCAAGGAAGATCAGTGACTGCTTAAATAGGTTTCATGTTGCTATTCCGAAGCCTCGTGACAACAAGGAGAGACCTCCTTGCATCCCTCAGGTTGTCCTGGAAGCTCAAGCAAATGTTGCTGCCGCAAAGGAAAAGAAGAAACTGGAAAGGAAACTTGAGAAGGACCTTGAGAATGAGAATGGAGGTGCTGGGGTCTATTCGGTCAGTCTTAAGAAGCACTACCTATTGGCCAGTGATGAATGGAAGGAAGATATTCTGCCTGAGATATTGGATGGGCATAATGTTGCTGATTTTCTGGATCCAGATATCCTGGAAAGGTGTGAAGAACTGGAACGAGAGGAGGGTCTTCGTCTTGAAGAGGAAGCTGCACAAGATGCTTTCCAAATTGATGGGCATGATGAATTGACTGCAGAGCAGCGTGAAATCTTGGCTCAGATTAGGAAGAAAAAGGCATTGCTCATTCAAGAACATCGAATGAAGAAGAGAACTGCAGAAAGCCGTCCTATTGTTCCTAGGAAGTTTGACAAAGATAGGAAATTCACAACTGATAGAATGGGCCGGCAACTTTCCTCTATGGGCTTGAATCCTAGTGCAGCTGTTGACCGAGCTCGCAGCCGGTCAAGAGGCCGTAAGCGTGAGAGGTCACTGAGCAGAGCTGATGGTGATGGTATGGAGATAGATGGCCAGCAATCCAACAAGAAACTGAGGGCTAGGTCAAGGTCTAGGTCGAAATCACGACCACCTGAGGAGGTTGTACCAGGAGAAGGATTTAGGGACTCTGAGCAGAAGAAGAAAGCGATCAAGAAAGCAAAGGACTCTGTGAAGAAGAGGAACAAGGAGGCTCGCCGTGGAGAGGCAGACCGTGTCATCCCCACCTTGAAGCCAAAGCATCTGTTCTCTGGAAAACGATCTAACGGGAAGACAAGCCGGCGATAAGACAGACTGCTGCTTGGCATATCTGGAACAGGCGGGGCATTGTGCTTCAACGCCATTTACGTGCACAGAATTCGTCCCATGTGATGCAGTTATTTTTATATGTTGTTATTATTGTGGGTTGAAATCGAATTTTTCTACTTCTGCATGAAGTCTAGAATCATTGCAATTTTGGTACAGGAAGGCTTCAATGTCCAATCGGCAAGACATCATGTTCTACGCAGATATACTCTGCTCTAGATGTTGGAAGTCTGGTTTGCTGTTTCTCATGTCATTGTTAGCTTATATTGTTACTTAACTTATTCTGTGGTTTAGTTTGCACTAGCACAGAGTGGTGTTAGTTTTCTTTAATGGTAAGGTCAAAACTCTTTGATCTTGGTGGTAAAAGAAATTTGAAAATCGACCATTTTATCAATTTTCATCAATTTTTGATCAGTTTTCTTTGAAAAATCGACTTTAAGCCTTAGCCCCTGACAGCTTCGAGAAAAATAGAATTCGGATAACTGGCTGACTTGGACAAATCAGACAGTGTGTGTTACTAAATTTCCTTTCGAAGTGTGTGTTCAGTACAGCATAAACTAGCACGAAGGAGCCAAGGAACCAAGAATTTGTTGTGCACGCAGGCACCGTCTGCCCGTCCACACACAAGCAGAGAGCCTGAATGAAGCCTTGGACCTCCGTGCATGGCATGGATCGACACTAGATTAGGGCATGGAATGTCAGAACTACATGTACAGAGATGGTCACCCGTGGGCCGTGGTCACATGCTCTCAAGCAAGGTTAACAAAATCGTCGATTTTCAAACGAAAATCACGAAAATCGGGCGTATTAAGTCGGTTCGACTTTAGAAACCGGTCGGTAAATTGGCTTAATTCAAATTTAAATTCAAAAAAATTGAAAAAAAATTTTAAAAAATTATCCTAAAATTAGTATTAATATCTTTGTGATATTTGGGATGAAAATTTTGTTAAAAAAACCGAATTTAGAAGATATATTTGAGTCAAAACCAAAAATATGAAATTGAAAAGGTACTGGCCCAACTAGCTCGGTCCAATCTGTTTCTACATAAAACCTTTAGTTTTGTGAAATTTACTAGAGACAAAATGTCAGTATATGCGTCTCTTTGAATACCGGCGACCTCATAGATGGCATACATACGAACAGGAGACAACATGTCACAACATGCGGATTAAGGCAGTCTATTTTTTTCTCTCCCAATTATACGGCCAAAAATTTGGAGAATCAACTTTAAATGGATAAATTGAGCTAACTGTTCTACACGCGCGCGATGGATTACGGTCCACAGCCAGCCACAAGCATCAGCACAGTTGCACAAGTTGCAGATGCTGGTTGGTAGGGTTCACAATATTGACAAAAATCACTCAAAAATCGCAAAAATCGATCGTACCGGTCCGGCTCGAGAAAGGAACCGGCCGATAAACTGATCCAATTCAAATTCAAAAAATTTGGAAAAAAATTATCTAAAAGTTTCCTAAAATTAGTGTTAATAGCTTTTTGACATCTGCTATGAAATTTTGTTTTTGAAAAACCGGATTTTTGAGACGTTTTTGAGCAAAACCAAATATAGACTACTTAAAATTGTAAAATTTAGAACTGAATGATGTGTTTTTCTTTGGAAAAAAATCATTCGCAAAGCAAGTGAGCCATTATTTTACTACTTGATTATATCTTCCTTGGAACTTCTTTGTACTATTTAGTTGACATTCAAAGCTCAAATGAAAAACAAGCTTTCAGTTGGAATCAGTGAAATTGTTGTTGAAATGTAATTAGGAGTGTAATGCGTCCGTTGTGATGTTTATATGATTACTGCTACATCGTCTCTTTTATAAATGTGAATTTTGTCATTTGTGGTAAAAGACATCAAGTAAGATCCTTGTTATCCTGACATGCAGTGGCGGACTCAAAGGGGGGGGCACAGGTGGGCTCGAGGCCCCCGGCTCACCAAATGAGGACCGCAAGTCGCCTGGAGACTTTTAGTCACGCTCACGCATGACGCATCATGCATGCATCTGTGACGACGGCCGCCGCCCGTCGAGGAATTTCTTTTAGTCACGCATGCATACAAGAAGCTCTGAACTAGCCAACTAGGGTGTGCTTATGTTACTAAAGTGGATCATTTTTGTGGCTCAATGCAGTATTGCAGATTTGCAGTTTGTGTTCTTTCATTTTTATTTATACTATGCTGTAGATCAGTGGATGTTAAGTTTGTGATTCTTTGCTAATTTGTATGCCATGCCCTCAGGCCTCAGATTGCAATTTCTGCATTGCAATCAGTTCTGCAGCCTGGAGGAAGATTTCAAGACCATCGACAGATGACAGTTGTGACTTGTGAGGAAAGAAGATCGTGTTTTCAGAGCACTCACAACAGAGGAAATCGATCAGCACCTAACAGCCATAAGTGAGTTTGTTTTTATTGAGAACAGAGGAAATTAATCAGCACATAACAGAGGAAATTAATTGCATTTGTTTTTATTGAGCAGATAAGACTACAATGAAGAGATATGGAAGATATTTTGCAACATTTTCAGAATATGAAAACCTGTAAATATCAACTATCAACTCTTAAGAAGTAATGATCGGTACGTTTTTTTTCTTTGTAATGTTATGTATTTACATTATATGCGACTGTTAGATAAGTGTTGGTATTTTTATATTATATATATATATCATTCTATCATATTCTATGTTACGAAAATATATATATATATATATATATATATATATATATATATATATATATATATATATATTTGGAGGTCTCAATTTTAGCCTCCTCCTTTCAAAGTTTCGGATACGCCCACTTCGACATGTGATTGAAGTCTCAAAGCCCTACCCTTCTCGATCTATAAATGTGAATTTTGTCATTTTCTGTAATTTTGTCTAATTTTCACTGAGTGTGTCAATTTTTTATGTAGACTGGTCGAAAATCGGTAAAAACTAGTCGATTTTTAAATTATTTCGCCGTTGTTTGACCATCGAGTTCAATAAGTTTGACTTTGTATTTTGTTCGCTTCCTATCAATTTTCAATAAAAATCGCTATCGACACGTGGATGATTTCCAACGCCGATTCGATAATATAAACCCTGCCAGTAGGTCCAGCAAGGAAAAGAGACCTATCGAGAACTTTTTTTTTCTTTCTTAGCTGAAGCTACTCCTCACGGCAAGGACGACGCATCCATTTTTGGGTGAGACCGTGTGAGGTTAATTAGTATAAAGTTCAAGGGTTTGTTTGGTTTGATGATAAGTTTACTTTATTAAATCTTACTAAAATTTAGTATTACCAAAATTTGGTTATAAAATTGGCAACCAGTATTTTGTCTAAAAATTGGCGAGAAAATGAACTAGAGAATAATGGGAGAACAGAACTTTGCCAAAATTCGGTAACAAATTAAATGCTTACCAAATTTGATCAACGCTATTAAAATTTAGTATAGCAAGCATTCGGTTTTTTTTTTACCCAACTACGTGGACGTTACCCTACTCCAAAGAAGATGGAAAAGGTGTTCTTTTAACCACCCAAATATAGGATTCTGACTTTACGGGGGCGTACATAAGCTCCTTGCCATTGTTTTCAAAAGGCATTTAGGTCTGTTTAGAACACAGGCTAAAATCTCCAAGAATTAGTTCATCGATTCCCTAGGTTACAAACGGGGCGTTATGTAGAGCTCTTTCATGGTATATTAAGGGTCTGGTTGTTTTTGCTTTAAATTCTCTAAAAACTAATTTTAGATTATGGCTGTAGAAAAGCTGATTCTCCAAAAGCTGAATTCTAGTGTATATGGGTGGGCTGGATTGTGATAATCGATTCCTAAAATCGGGTTAGTTGTTTTTTATTCTGCTTTTGAGGTCAGAATCTAAAATCAAAAGCAAAAACAAACAGGCCTTAAGTTCGATATAGCTCGTTCATTATCTTCAATCCGTGGATTAGATTAGTTAATACTTCCTCCGTCCAAGTTTATAAGACGTATTTCTTATTACACATAAACCAAGAAGATAGGTAGATAAACTAATAAGATATTGAAAATGACTAGATTACCCTTAATTATTACCACTAAGCTCTACATTCAATACATGCATGTAGAGAATATAAAGTAAAGATGTGTCGGGACTGATAGATTTCTGACAAGTCAACGCACGGTCAACAGGGTATCCGGCCCGGGGCAACCCGGCGAGGGCCTTCAGCCACGACCTAGCCCGCGCGGTCTCGCATGACCTAGGGCCTGCCTCGACCAGGGTCTGTTTCCGCACCTCCTTAAGCTCGAGGTCGGGGTTAGCTCTTGGTCAGGCGGTTTCGCCTCAGGACATAGGGGATGCATTGACCCGGCGGTTACCAAGATCTAAAATGGTGGCGTCAAAGGCGGGGTGGCGACATTTAGGAGCGGTTTGGTCCGCCTTCAATGCACACGCCCCTCCCCCGAATCTCTCCCGGCAAGCAGCGCCATTCGGGGTATATAAACCACGCAAGGCATATGTACAAGAGAAAACTCACCGGCAATAGCTTTACACACACACGTTTTCGGACTCGAGTCAGAACACCCTTTGTACTCACAGTTAGTGAATTCCTCGCGTAGAGAGAAGATCGGCGTAGAGCTATTACCTCGTGGGGGCTCGAACGAAGATAAACCCCGTCTCTGCTTTCGTTGATGCCTCGCCCGACCTTCATCTACGCCATTGTTGACCGCGCTTTACGGGTCCTCATACGTACTAACCCCCTTTTCATTTCTGCGGTCAGGCGATTCCGATCGTCGACAGCTGGCGCCCACCGTGGGGCCCGAAAGCTTCGTTCAGCTAGAAGTGACTTCAACTTTTCGAGGCATGGCGTCTTTTGCAACAGCGCATTCTGTGAGCTCGGGCTCGAATGCGGCTCTCGAGCATGGAAGTTCCGCGTCCCTGTTCTCCCCCTCTCCGCCGCTACGAAACCGTTTTGTCCTCATGGCCGCCGGCCAGGATGAGAACGTCGAGGGGGGAGCGCAGTCCGAAGACCCCGGAAGATGCTCGCCGGATGGCTCGGGTTGCCATCAACCAGGCCATAACCGCTCTCCAGCGAGAGGAACTTGAGAAGATTGGAACGTCCTCGGGGCGTTCCAGGCTCCCCCACTCGAGCGAGCGCCTCCGGGTGATCACACGAGTCATGTCTGATCCCACGCGCCCGGTGTCGAGTTTCTTTGGCCGGGCTCTTGCAGACGAGCTCGATAAAGCCGCAATTGATCTTTGTCAATCCGGCGCCAGACCTTCTCTTGGGTCTAGGTCATTAAGGAGCGATGATAGCTCCTCTCGCAGGCGTCAACGCCCCCGCCGGTCTCCTGCGCACCGGCAGTCTCGAGGTCTGTCTCGTACGCCGCCTCGCCGTCGTTCCCCGAGCGCGACTCCGGACGGGGTGCGGCGGCGGCCGGCGTACAGCAATCTCCACTCCAGCAGTAGCACGTCAGGCCTTTCTCCCGACGTCCCTCCGAGGCATCGCCAGGTCCACGAGCGCCTACGATACCTCCTGGGCGATGCTCGGGCCCACCACCGCGGCCACCGAGGTCATAGGGAGGAGCGCCAAAGCGACCGTGAATCTAGCTCCAACAGCAGCGAGCACCTTCCCTGAAGCCGGAGAAGATCGGGGGCTCCAGGGTCGGCCCAAACCCGGAGAAGATCGAAGCAATTGAGAAGATGGCGCCTCCGACCTCGGTGAAACAGGTACAGTGCCTCACCGGCCGCATGGCCGCTCTTAGTCGGTTTATTTCAAGGCTTGGCGAGCGTGGGCTGCCATTCTTCAGGGCCTTGCGCAAGCAAGGGGGCTTCGAATGGACTCCTGAGGCACAGCGGTCGTTCGACGACCTGAAGGCGTACCTCTCAAGCCCGCCTTTGCTCACCACCCCACGGCCGGGTGAGCAGCTGTTGCTATACTTAGCAGCCACCGCCCAGGCTGTCAGCGCCGTCTTGGTGGCCGAGCGGGATGCGCGGCAGCATCCGATCTACTACGTCAGTGAAGTCCTGCACGGCCCGAAGGAACGCTACCCACAGGTTCAGAAGCTCTTGTATGCCCTTCTCATGGCTTCGCGCAAGCTCCGGCATTACTTCCAGGCGCACTCGGTGGTCGTCCCGAGCAGTTTCCCGCTCGGGGACATTCTGAGGAACCCGGAGGCTAAGGGGCGTATCGCCAAGTGGGCTATGGAGCTGGCGGTGTTCGACATCCGGGTCGTGGCACGCACGGCTATCAAGTCGCAGGTGCTCGCCGACTTCGTGGTCGAGCAAACATCCCCTCCCGCCTCCAGGCCCGAGGTCGAGGAGGAGAAGCCCTGGATCATGTACTTTGATGGCTTGAGGTCTTTCAGGCGCTTGGGGGCTGGGATTCTCATCCTTACTCCGCGCGGCGACCG
Organism: Guadua angustifolia; assembly: GCA_036346375.1. Classification (NCBI taxonomy): domain Eukaryota; kingdom Viridiplantae; phylum Streptophyta; class Magnoliopsida; order Poales; family Poaceae; genus Guadua; species Guadua angustifolia. The sequence goes on along the minus strand of CM070510.1, from coordinate 7,805,174 downwards.
CCTAAGGTATGTGGTTCATTTTGGGTTTCCAGCGACCAATAACGTTGCAGAGTACGAGGCTCTCTTGGCAGGCCTGCGGGCCTGTAAGGCCCTGGGCGTGCGCCGGTTGATTGTGCGGGGCAACTCTCAGCTCGTCGTCAATCAATATAACAAAGAGTACCAGTGCTTGGAGGACTCAATGGCAAAATACCTCGCCGAGGTGCGCAAGATGGAGAAGTGGTTCCAGAACTTGAAAATCACGCATGTAGCGCGAAAGGACAACTCCGATGCTGACTTCCTCTCCAAGCTCGGGTCGTCCGATGACGAGGTTCCTCCTGACGTGATTCTGGAAGCCTTGGTGTCTCCCTCTATCTCCGACCAAGAGGCCTCGGTCGCCTTCATCGAGGGCATCCCTTCGTGGGCTGAGTCGATCCATCTTTTCCTGGCGACGGGCGAGCTCCCGGCTGAGCCAGCGGAAAGGAGCAGGATCAAGCGCCGGGCAAGCTCGTACAGACTCGTCGACGGCAAGCTATATCGTCGGAATCTTTCCGGCATCCTGACGAAGTGTGTTACAGCAGAGGAGGGTAAGTACCTACGTGACATCCATTCAGGTCTATGCGGGGCTCACTCCTCTTTCAGGACCATGGTCGAGAAGGCTTTCCGTATGGGGTTCTCTTGGCCCACTTGCTTCAGGGCCAGCAGCGCAACATTGTTCGCGCTGTCAGGCTTGCCAGTTTCATGATCGGAAGACGAATCAACCTGCCTACGCGCTCCAGACCATCCCGCTCGCTTGGCCTTTCTCGACCTAGGGGGCTGGACATCCTCGGCCCCATCCCGCATACGACTAGAGGGAAGAAGTTCCTGTTCGTCGCCATCGACACCTTCACCAAATGGATCGAGGCCGAGCCCGTCTCGACCATCACAGCTCGTGCAGCGGTTAAGTTCTTCCGCTTGTTCGTGGTCACTAGGTATGGAGTTCCGTGCAGAATCATCACTGACAATGGAACTCAGTTTACTAGTGAGCTGTTCCAGGAATACTGCGAAGACATAGGCACCAAAGTATGTTATGCTTGATGGCCCATCCGCAGAAACAACGAGCGATTGAGCGCGCCGCGGACATATCGTTCAAGGCGTGAAGAAACGAGTGTCGGATGAGCTCGAACGACACGGCCAGACCTGGGTGGATGAACTTCCCACTGTCTTATGGTCTATCCGAACCACAACCAGCCGAGCAACAGGGTCCACTCCCTTTCGGCTCGTGTTCGGTACTGAAGCCGTCCTGCCTCCCGAGGACACGCTGGGCTCCGCCAGGGTCAGCTTGGTCGATCAAGTTGACTTCGAGCACGAACGGTCTCTTGACCTTACCCTGGCGGAAGAAGTAAGATACCGTGCACTGCTACGATCGGCGCAGTACCTACAAGCTCTTCGCAGACATACGTCTCGATCGGTACGACCTAGGGAGCTCCTTGTTGGGGACTTAGCCCTAAGACGGATTCAGGCACCGTCCAACACCAACAAGTTATCCCCACGGTGGGAGGGCCCCTATAGAGTTGTTTCAATAGATCGCACGGGGCTTACCAGCTAGCGATGCCCGATGGCAGAGAGCTCTCTAGCTCGTGGAATATCGACCAGCTTCGCAAATTCTACGTGTAACCTTTTTACCTCAAATTTCAATAAAGCTCCTGTTCATTTGTCACGATTGGCATCGAGCATCTCTTTTGTCTCGTCTTGGCTTAAATTAAGCTTTTGATGCTAGATCTCGTATAAGCGCGCTTGCCCTTGGTCTCGGCGTCGGGGCTTACCCTTAACCCCGGTGGTCAAGTTATCGTGGTTTAAACCCTTCGCAGAAGAACACTCCCCTCGCGCCAGGTTCGAGCTAAGCTCCTGGCCAGGTCAGACGAGCGCGCGTAAATTGTTGTCGTAGCCCGAGCCTAACTCTCGAGTTTAAGTTTGTCCTCGTGCAACCATATTATGCTCTGTGGCTTCTTTTCGACTTTGCAGGTCTTGGTCTTTGCCGGCCTCTTACCTTGTGCCCAAGGTCGGCGCTGCTCGACCTTGAGCCCAACGGGGGCTAGGCGTGGTATACTACGACCAGCAAGGCTAGGTGCTCGACTGGGAGAGAATTGTTTAGTGAGAAATCACAAAGCAAACCAAGACGTGATATTATCTCGATCAAAATACAACTATCCCATTAAGCTGTTTTCTTACAAGTCTAACGGGGCATCTACCCTATCTACAGGTCTGCCATCTCGCGTGCAAGTTTCTCCTGCTCGAGCTCGGCTACCTTGGCCCTCAAGGTCGCTATCTCGCTCTGGTACTGGAGGGCTCCTTTGGAGGCATCCGCAGCCCGGCGCCGTTCGTCTTCAAGTTGAGCCAAGGCGCTCCTCGCCGCTCTACCGGTGCGGCCAAGCTTCTCCTCGAGCCCCAGGGTCTTGGCCTCAAGCTCGGGAGACGACTTCTCCGCAGAAGTCTTCTCCAGCGCCTCGAACTTGGCCCTCTCGGCCTCGAGCGCCTTGCTGGCGCATTCGAGCTTCCCTTCAAGCTCCAAGATTCTGGCCTCGAGCACGGGGGACGCATTCGCCGCGGAGGACGCCTGCTCTGCAGCAGCTTTCTTCATCGCCTCGACCTTCGCCCGCTCGGTCTCGAGTGCCTTGTTGGCGCGCCCAAGCTCCTCCCCGAGCGCCAAGATCTTAGCCTCAAGCTCAGGAAATGCCTTCTCCGCAGAGGCCTTCTCCAGCGCTTCAACCTTGGCCCGCTCGGCCTCGAGCGCCTTGGCCGACCACGCGCGCTCTTGCTCCACGGCCTTGTAGCAGAACTCGCGCTTGGAAGTCCTGGCTTGCTCGAGCTCGGACGCGTGGGCCACCTCTTGCGCCTTCATCGTCTGGCGCAGGTCGTCGAGCTCTTTGGCCTTCTGCTCGAGCTCCTCCTGGTCGACCTCGATGGTTGAGATGAACTTGGAGTGCTCAGCCTCCCGCGCCTCCACCACGTTCATGAGGCCCATCAGCACGACGGCATGTTCCTGAAGACCCCTCGCACAGATGGGAGAAGATGGAAAGCAGCAGGATGGAATTGGGTACCAGGTTGATCAACTCGATCTCGCATACGGTGAGAACGTCAGCGAAAATGTGCTCTCCGGAGTCCGTAAAGCATGTCTTGCTCCGTCTTGACGAGCCTGTCGTCCGTGTCATTGCGGCTTCGGTCTCCCCGCCCGACAGTCGCCAGGACCATGGGTCCAGCAGCCCCAGGCTCTCGAGCTCCTTCATCCTTGTCACCGTCAGAGGGCTTTTCCCGAGTTTGGCCATGGCGGTCGGAAGGGAGTTTTTGGTCGAGGGAGGAAGAAGAGTACAAGCTGAGGGGTAAAGATTATGAAGATGCAGGGAGTTCGGGGAATTGGCGGCGGACACAAGCTTTATAAGACCGAGGCGCTGCGGGCCGGCGGATTAAGGGCATCTCGAAGGGCGTGCCGGTTAGGTGATGGGACAGGAGCAATTTAAGGCTGCACGGTCTGTCGGCGTTCGCGAATCAGTTCTTGTTGTCACGGCCGTATCCGAACCGGAGATCAAGAGGCGCCAGGTGTCGCTTCGTCACGGCCTGGCGTTACGTTTTCACCCGACCTCGACCTCAGGTTTAAAGGTTCCAGAAATCAGTCCCGTCTCTGTGGAGGCTCAAGGTTGGCCCATGTTCCAGTCGCGACCTGGAGCCTCGGGGGCTAGCTGTCGGGAACTGATAGATTTCTGACAAGTTAACGCACGGTCAACAGGGTATCCGACTCGGGGCAACCCGGCGAGGGCCTTCAGCCACGACCTAGCCCGCGCGGTCTCGCATGACCTAGGGCCTGCCTCGACTAGGGTCTGTTTCCGCACCTCCTCAAGCTCGAGGTCGTGGGGTTAGCTCTTGGTCGGGCGGTTCCGCCTCAGGACGTGGGGGATGCATTGACCCGGCGGTTACCAAGACCTAAAATGGTGGCGTCAAGGCAGGAGTGGGCGACATTTTCGGAGCGGTTTCGGTCCACCTTCAATGCGCACGAAGCCCCCTCCCCGGGAATCTCTCCCAGCCGTTGCAGGCACCATTCGGGGGTATATAAACCACGCAAGGCATATGTACAAGAGAAAAACTCATCGGCAATAGCTTTACACACACAGTGCTCAGACTCGAGCTGTAAACACCCTTTGTACTCACAGTTAGTGAATTCCTCTGCCCGTAGAGAAGACTGGACGTAGAGCTATTACCCTCGTGGGGGCTCGAACCAGTATAAACCCCTGTCTCCTGCTCGTTGACGCCTCGCCCGACCTTCATCTACGCCATTGTTGACCGAAGCGCTTTCTGGGTCCCTCATACGTATTAACGCCCTTTTCATTTCTGCGGTCAGGCGATTCCAATCGTCGATAAGATGGATATTTATTATGAGTATATAGGGAACATCACACTAATTTTGTATTAGAATTTGAAATACGCCCTATATTTGTGGACAAGTCCATTAAAAAATATGACTAATAAAGTTGGACGGAGGGAGTATTATTTTGTACTTCCTCTAATAATAGAGTAGTAAGAATATCCTCAACAAATCAATAGTTAGATCTGATTTCTACTTCCTGTCATATAATACTAGTATACTGCACTGTAAAATTCACTATAAAATTTCTTCTTATCTGTGTACGCAACTCAATAAAACATGTCCACCAAAAACTAATGTAATAAGCTCCTACGTTGGTAACCTAGTAGAGAGTTTTCTTTAAGTTGAAAAGTTTCTCTTTGCTTCCAAGCTGGAATTTGCCAAGATGATTATGCAACAAGCATAGGGTCGACAAAAAAGCTCATTATGACTCGAATTAAAATTATTTCGATTATAATAGTTAATAAGTTCAAAATTAAAATAAGATCATTTCAAATGAAAAAATATTAATAAGGCTTAACTCGATAGTGATTTGAAATAACCATTTAAATAATAAATAAAATAATTTTATATTAAATTAAGTTAATTTTAAAAGAAACTGGATAGGCTTGATAGCCAGCCCTAAACATGCTAGTCTTTTACTACTACTAGTAGACCTTGTATGAATACGTGTAGCCAGCAATGACAGTGTGTTCCATGATGTTATCTGATAGACTGACAACAAGAGTAGCCAGTACTAGAGTAAAGTACTTACCTTGAAACAGGACCTGGACAGGCCCAGGCCCAAGCCCAAACCTGGACGACCGAGCTTGGGCAGCTTCCCGGGGCCATCACCGCCGCTTATTAATGCCTTTACATGATGGCGGTGCTCATGCATTGGTTCTTCCCAAAGGAGGTGGCCACGGTGGCGTCGACGACCGACGACCATGGCGGTGATTATGAGGTGCCAGTTCGGCTTTGGGCATGGACCTAATGGCCCGCAGTGGACCCGATGCAGAGCTCGGCATCGAGGTCAGCCTCAAACATGTCCACCAACAGTTGTTACAGCTCCTCAAAGCTCTCCTGCATCCGTAGACCGAGCTGTTTAGACAAACCACGGATCCTGAGGCGGATTGCACGGTAGTGATTTGAGCACTGGAGCTAAGGATACTTTACAGTTGGCGTGGCTCGGCTCATCATTTGGGCTAGGGATGAAAATGAAATGGAAATAGACGGTAAATGGTCATTCCATTTTTGTTTTCACATCTTTTGCTGGTAACGGAAATGAAATCGGAAACCCCAAAAACGGATAGTGACAAAAATAGATGCGGAAAGGAATGGAGTGGATACGGAAATAAAAGTGAAAATTTCACAATAATATAGTACATGATCACAATACACATAATTGCAAAAATAATGTAACTCATTCCACCTCTAAGGTGGACACAAGAACAATTTTATGTTCACTGATATCACTAGGAATTTTTTTCTCAAGTTTGTCAATTGAAGACTCGCTATTTGTCTCCCAGATCAGACCATTATGTCCTTTCCACATCATTATCATCGACATCCTCTTACTCTTCCAATTATAAAGGTGTAACACACTAAATTTTGTATATTATTGTTCAATGTTCATTTATGATTTTCTGAGATTTATCCTAAATTTTCTGGAGTTTATAAATGCCATTTTACTATATTTATATTTATAAAATTAATTTATTCATGAAAAATGAGATCAAAATTATGCTAGAAATAATTTTTTTTCTAGGTTCAAAATGTTCCAAAGTATTTTTGAACTTTATTTGATATTTTCTGTAAAGCCATTTGTTTTCTGAAATTATTTTAATTTGAAAAAAAATATAAATTCTCTATTCTCCTTTTTTGGGCCAAGTTTCTAACAAAATTTCCGTTTCCATTAGAAATGACTCTCCCATTTCTATCTTCGTTTTCGATAAAAAAATTTCATTTCCGTTTTCGTTTCTAAAAAAAGGCTTCCATTTTTAGGTGGGTAAAATCTCATAGTGCATTAGGATACCAAAATCCTTCGCAAGACACACCCGGGGAGAGGCACCTCTCTCCTTATATTTATAGCACTCGGGAGTAATATCCACCCTTACATGATCTTCTTGAACCTCAAGAAACCTCACTAAAGGGGCAAATTCACTCCCACTCTTACATAGGTGTCGGCGTATTCCACCTGACAGGCCCGGAATCGACAGACCGGGTTTTGTTCGGAAGGAGGGCGTCTTCGCAGCTGGCTAAACCTAGCACGGGGAAACCCTAGAGACTCCCACGCGGGGGATTCTGGCGTCCATGAACTGCGGATGACACGAAGATTTTTACCCAGGTTCGAGCCCCTTTGGCTCGGGTAATAGCCTTACTTCCTGCTAGATTATTTTTTGAGAAGGTGTGAAGCTAATACAAAGCTCTTGAGTTACAAGATCTTTCCTCTCGAATGTCCGTCCCCTTTTCCCATGCACCCGGAGGCCCTTATATAGGCCAGGCTAACGGGAGTAGGTAAAAGGGAGGTCATCATGCTGATCCTCATACATTTACTACTCCTTCCTGTGCTGTCCTATTCCTCCAGCCTCATTAAATGCTTACGCGTGCCTTTGCCCGGTCCGGGGATGGGACCCCTTTGCGACAGTAAGTGAGGGCGTCGAGGAATGGGCTTGTTGCGTAAAACCCTTGCGGTGATAAGCTCGCTATGGCGAACTGCCATTCGACATGGTATGCGGTAGTGGAAGGAGCCTTGGCGGCCACCGCGCTCCACCTCTTTGCCTGCGGCGGGCGTTTCGCCAATCGCCACGTGGTCGGGCGCCGGGCGAAGGCGTGCTTCGCCACTTTCGCCGGGCGCCACGTGGGCCGACGCCTTGACCGCGACCGTGATCGCCGCCCGGTTGCCGAACGCCACGTAAGCCGGGTGCCGGCGGCGGCGTGCTCTCCCCACTCGCTGCCGGGCGCCACGTGGACCGACGCCAGCCGGCGGCCGTGATCGCCGCCGGTTGCGAGCCGCCACGTAGCCGGGCGCCGGCGGCAGCGGCGTGCTCGCCACTTTCGCCGGGCGCTACGTGAACCGACGCCCGAGCCGCGGCCGTGATCGCCGCCGGTTGTTGAGCCGCCACGTAGCGGGCGCCGGGCGAGCAGTATGCGTCTTCGCCCTCGCCGCCGCCGCGCCACGTGGACCGACGCTGGCCGGCGGCCGTGATCGCCGCCGATTGCCAAAGCCGCCACGTAGCCGGGCGCCGGGCGGCGGCGTGCTTTCGCCACTCGCCGCCGGGCGCCACGTGGACCGACGCCAAAGCCGGCGGCGGCGTGATCGCCCCCGGTTGCGAGCCATCACGTAGTCGGGCGTCGGCGAGCAAGGCGTGCTCGCCCACTTGCTTGCGGGCGCCCGTGGACCGACGCGCTGGCCGCGAGCCGCAATCGCCGCCCGATTGCAAGCCGCCACGCGGATTGTACTTTATGCGGTGGAGAGGTACCCTAAGCGTATAATCTGCCGACAAGAGCCGGAACTGTCCTAGAGCGCAGCCTATGACTCCTTTTTAGAACCTTCATTTAATGCACTTAATGCTTAGCGCTCTTGGGCAGGCCACTACTCATGAGGGTACGACCGCTTCCTCACGTATCCTGCGAGCTTTTCCTTGGGGCAAACGGCGCATATTCGCCTTTCGCGAACCGCCGACGTGGGTACGCATATATAGATGCATCATGTCGGCGGTTTCCATATACATTTTCTTGCGCACTTTTGCTTTCTTGTTCTTTGCCTCTTTTCCCAAAGCTCTTCGTCTTCTTGATCCACCATGGTGAACCCCATTCCACCTTCTCGCCGACGCCACCGCCGTGAATCTGGATGAGGATCATCGCGGGAAGGCACCTTCCGATACCGTCAGGGGACCGCCACGCCCGTGTGCCTCTCCGACGAGATAAATCCGCACACTGGCCATGATGGCGGGCCTTCTTCCACCCTTTTCCGAGTTTTTTTCTCACGTCCTCCACTTCTACGAAATCCATCATCTTCATCTCACCCCAACTCTATCATCTTCCTCGCCATCTTCGCACACCTCTCGGAAATGTTCATGGGGTGATGCCGAACCTTCCTCTCTTCCGCCATTTCTTCATTCTGCGCCACCAATGACGCATTTAGTGGGGAGTTGCTATTTCCGCCTTCGGGGCGGATGGCCTCCGCTATATTCCTTCCAGCCAGTCCAATCGAGGACATGGCGCGGCGATTGGTCAGACATCGAGATGACAATGAATCGACGCTACTGGGGTGCTCACGGGAGGCGACGCCTGAGAATCGGAGCTCGCGGCCGAAGAGGCGGCGAGCTCCACGCAATGGCAGCCCGTCGGCAGATTATGGACGCCGATCAACGGAGGGTCGTAGCCCGACTACGGCCCGAGGATCGGCCCTTCACGGCAGCGTCCGCCCATCATAAGATACAGGCGACAACGACCGAGCGACGCGTGGCGGCGTAAGTCCTTGTCTTCTTCTAGTTTCCTTTAAGCATATGTTTTTCTGCGGCTTCCCACCAACCGACCGCCATCTTTTTCCTTTCTTCTGAAAGTAGGGCAACTTTGAGGAGCCAAACTGGGCGGTTGCTTGCGCGCGATCTTTCCGGTCCCAAGCCACGCCCTTTCGCCGGACGCCTTGGCCGCTTCGCCGACCACGCAGCAGCGGGCGTCATGATCGTCGGTTGCTCCCGCCGATGGACTCCACAGGGCGGCCGTGATCCGCCCGTGGCGGCCGGTGATCGAGGGCGCTTTGCCGCCGGCGATCGGTTGCGGGCAGCGGCCATTCGCTGCCGACACCACGGGCTCGGACCCTAGAGGGCAGACCACGGACCAGCACCGCCGCCGCCCGGCCGTGGCGGTACCCCTTCAAGGGGCGGGGCACAGGGCGCCCCGCGCGACTTCACTTCGGCGCGCCGCCGCCAGCGGCAACCGCTCCGAGTTTTCACCAACCGTACCTTCTCCTCCGGCGCCGACGATCTGCGGCGCTGACAACTCGCCACGGAGCCTGTGCCACCGCTCAGCAGGTGGCCTCACGCTCCCAATGGCGGCAGAGCTTGAGGGCGCCACCAAGGCGGCCCGAACGCTGCCGGGGTGCCAACACCCGGCGCCCACCGAGACGGCGGAGGTTCTGCGCGGCGCCTCCGCCGCCGCCGCCAGGCCGGAGACACTCCGTGCAGCCGCCGGGAGGTCTCGCCGCCATCGCCGCGCTATCGCTTGACCAAGGCCGTCGTCGAACTCTTCACCCAGGTGAACGACATGCGCGCGGCACTAGGCACCGTTCTTGCCGCCGCCTCGAGGCACGGTGCCCAGACGGCCCAACAGCTTGCCTCGGTGAGCTGGAGGCGGGAGGAGCGGAGAGGGCGGCAGAGCCGGGCGCAGAGAGGCTAACACGACCGCAATGCAGAAGCGTGGCGGAACGCAGCCGAGACACGGCGGAGAGGCCGAGGCGGCGCCAAGACCTCGAACTTGAATCCTTTCGGTGCGGGCGCAACTCGCGATCATCTTGAAGAAGGCGTTCAGCGCACCAAGAGGTGCTCGAACCCTTGGTGTGACGTTGAGCGTGCCCCTAGAGGACTCGGCGCTTCAATTTGCTCACGTGACCAACCAGCCGCAGAGGTGCCGAGACTCCGTCGCCCTAGCCGCTCGCTCCGCCACGTAAGGGCCTTGGTCGCGATCATGGTCGCGACCTACACGCTGCTCTTCTTGCGCCCCGCGACGCCGCTTGATCCCATGGCGGTGGTATTACCGGGCGTCGAAGAGACGCGAGCAGGCGGCTCAAAGTGAGGCTTGGTGCTTGTGCTCTTGCCGCCGTGAACACGGGATCTGCGGTGGAAGCGGCCCGACCATGGATGTCTCCACCCCTCTAGCCAGCCAAGGTGGAGCCGACGATGAACTTGACTTTGGCGAGGACGAGGAGTGAAGGCGGGCAGCTTTCTTCTTTTTTTGTTGCTTCTGTCGATGAACCTGCGTCCAGAAAGACCTTGGACAACTTTTGGATGAATGTTAGATGTTTAATCGTTATTCATGTGTTTGCTTATTTTCGCATAATTGAATCCGTTATATTTGCTTGTTAGATGGCCGTCATTCGGCTTAGGCAAAACGCTTTTAAAGGCGCCTAAATTAGGGTAGCGTTTCTAAGTCCTGCCAAATGATTTTATGTGCCCGTTACGATCGCAAGCATGGGTTACGCGGACCACATAAAACGTAGGCCGAAATTGGCCTTAGATCGAATAAGGAACGCAGGACACAGCAAGGCCCTAGCGTCAAGTTTCTGCGCGAGATTATCGCAAGTTTCGGCCTTCCGGAACTTAGACCCTGATGATCGCCCGAGAATGCACCACGGCGTAACGTGGCGAGACAGCAAGTTTTCGGAAGTGCCCTTAGGCCAAGAACACTCAACGGAGACGACCAACGTGATTGCAGAGCTAACCCGAGGCGACGAGCCGCAGAGAGTGTGGTGCCCAACCGACACCGATAACTCGTCCTCGCCAGACGCTAACACTTTAGCACATCTTCTTCTTTTATCATAGGGAGCATTTGGTTTCCAACACTTGCGACAATCACGCCGTAGCTTGACCCATCTTAGGATCGATCGTGGAAATGGCCAAAAATGCGGTATAGGCGCTTATCTTGTTTTATATGCGCAGATAAGGAACTGAGCGCTGGCGGCGGCTCGGTATTTGGCGACCCCCAAATTTCAGGCGACACCTTGGCGATCAGGCGAAGGCCGGGCGATCACTAACTGGCGCCAAGAGGCGGCGGCTTGGGGCCGGCGGCAATTGGCCCCCAGCCAGCGACCAAGCCCTCTGGCCAGCAAGCCTCGACCGACCAGCCAGGCGGCCGGGCGGCAATTTGCAGGGCGCAAGGCGGCGGCCCTAAGCCATCTGGGCGACCAAATAAGATCAGGGCTTTTAAGTAAAAGTAAGCCAACACTTTTATGCTTACCTCACGCCTGAGATGACTCTAGGAAGGTGAGCAAACATTTGGAAGGGCATACGCAAGGTAAACCCAAAACATTCTAAGTTCCAAAGATGAAGTGTCACCCGCCTTTGTTTGGATTCTAAGTCCTTGTGAACTGCCAGAAATCGAGCCACGACGCCATGTGCCAAAGCGGCGAAGTTTTACGGGGTGGCATCAGTCGATGGTGCTCATGCAGTGACGACTCAGCGGGTGCTTCAGAAAGCCATCCCGAGGTGTGCGAGCCGTCTCGAGCAACAGCGTCCAGCCCGCCCCTATCGCCGGCTAAGGTACCTGACGCCGAGGATCGCCATGGATTTCACAAAGGAATTAGCAAACGCACGAACCAATGACATATATGCGCCTAATCGCCACTCAAAGCACAACAAAAGGAACGATAATGGTGAAGCAAAAGCTTTCTAGGCAACACCTCGCATCGATCGCCGAAGCCGCCGACCACCGAAGGAAGGGGCGTACCTCGAGGCCGACGGAGCAAGTCATTGGTACTTACAATTCCCTTAAGGGTAGAACTTTCGCAGATAGCTCAATGTTGTAGGAGTTTGCCTCCTCGCCGTCCTCGATGGCTACCGGACCGCCCGGGCGAGATCTCGAGACCACCTTGAAGGGCCTCTCCCATCGGGAGCGGCTTATGTAACCCAAGATCGCCTCAATTTTATGTAAGACCAGTCGCCCATCGCCATGTTCTCTCAGAGACCCGGGTGGCGTGGTATCGCCTGAGGCTTTGCTGATAACGGGCGGCGCGCAAGGCGGCCCGATCCCGCACTTCCTCCAGGAGGTTAACCTCTTCTCGCCGGAGATCTTCTTGGTCCTCTTCATTGAAAGCGGAGACGCGCGGAGAGCCGAGCGACAGCTCGGAGGGGAGAACGGCTTCGGTGCCATACACCAAAAAGAAGGGTGTCTCGCCAACAAGCCTGACTAGGCGTGGTCTTGTTTACCACAAAGACACCGGAGTTCTTCCTTCCATCTTGTACCACTTGTGGAGTCGATCAAGCGCCTTGTCTTGAGGCCCTTTAGTACCCGGTAGCGTTGCTAGCTCCGCTGACCATTGCTCATGGGATGGGCCACAGAAGCGAAACATACCTTGGTGCCCATCTCTTCACAGAATTCCAGAAAAGCCGCTCTGGTGAACTGGGTGCCGTTGTCGGTGATGATGCGATTGGCGACTCCAAAGCGGGTGAAGATCCCACGCATGAACTTAACGGTGGCGGCAATACCGTGATGGTTTCGCGACCGCCTCGCCTCGACCCACTTGGTGAACTTGTCGATAGCGACAAAGAGGTGGGTGAAGCCCCCTGTGGCCCGCGGGAACGGACCGGGATATCGGCCCCGGACCGCGAACGCCAGAGGCGGAATGGTTTGCAGAGCTTGGGCTGGTCGGTGGGTTTGCCTGGCGAAGAACTGACAAGCTTCGCACGTCCTCACCAGCTCGCAAGCATCCTGGAGGGCGGTAGGCCAATAAAATCCTTGGCGAAACGCCTTGCCGACTAGAGTTCGTACGACATATGGCTCCCGCGCACGCCCATGGATATCGAGAGCGGTGCCCCTCTTCCCGAGTGATGCACTTCAAGAGAACTCCGCTTACGCTCTGGCGATATAGGTCCCCACCTACCGAGTATAGCACTTGGCCTTATGTGCAACCTTCTCACCGAGGCATCATCGTCGGGGATCACTTGGTCACGCAGAAGGCGGTGATAGGGTCCATCCATCGATCTTCCCGCCTGAGGGTGGCGACCACTCGGTGCTCGCCTGGGTACTCACTTGGCCGAAGCTTTCCCCTGGTCTTGCCTCGGCGGCACCGCCTTCCCTCCGGACACAGGGGGCGAATTTGGCACGCCTGCTTTCCTCCTCCTGAATTGGAGGCCGTGGATAGCGACCGCTTTCCCCACTCGAGCCGAAGGTCATGACAGCCTCGCCGTTGTCCCCACTGACCGGGGCAGCGACAATGACACCATCATCCCCACCAATCGTGGGCTGCGATGGGCCGGTCGCATGTAGTCTTTCTTCAAGACCCCGGCCGAACAGAGCCCTTGAGGATGCAAGCCGGGACAAACCGTCCGCAAAGGTGATTGTCACGCCGAGGGACATGAGTATACCCTGACCTTCAAAATGACGCTCCATTCTTCTGGACCTCTGCGGTCGCCGCCATGGTGGGGTCGAACATTGGAACTCCTTTCGTGCTTGATTAATGACCAGCAGGAGTCTCCCTTGACTTGAGACGCTGATGCCCAATGCCGAACGCGATCTGCACCGCCAAGCAGACCTTCATATTCAAAGAATGTTGTTGGTGGCCTTGAATTCGAGGGTGACCACGTCTTCGAGGGTATCACCGGTCGGAGACCAGGACACCTTGCCCCCGCGCCTTCCAAATCTGAAGGATCCATCAAAGAATAACGTCGTGGGGAAGGCACGGGTGCTTCTTCACCAGAGTGGTAGGAGTCCATTCGCCGAACTCCGCCAACTTTTGACTCTTGATAGCGGTCGGGGCACAAATTTGATGTTGAATTCCCCGGCTCCATCGACCATTTAGCAATGCGGCTTTGCTTCCACGACAGTGGAGGATTTCCCGCAAGGGTAGGCCATGACGACGGTGATTTCGCCCACGAAAATAGTGCCGCAGCTTTACGACGCGCAACCAGACCGCATACAAAGATCTTCGAGCTTGAGGATACCGAAGCCGCTTCATGCAATACCTTCGATGTAGTAAACCGCTTCGGGCGCCTTCCTCTCATGACCAACATCTGCGCTTACCACCTCGGGGTGGCGGCGATATCTGTATAAAGGCTCACCTGTGGGGAAACCAAAGACCGGGGAGAGGAGAGGTACTGCTTTGTGTCTTCAAATGCCTTCGAGCTTCCTCCATTCATTCAAAATGGTTAGTCTTCTTTAACAACTTGAACAGAGGCAAAGCCGCTCTCCCAAGCGGCAATGAATCGCCCAGGGAGGCAGGCGACCCGCCAGTAATCGAACTTGCTTGAGTCGCCTGGCAAATTTCATGTGCTCGATGGCCGCTATCTTGTCAGGATTGGCCTCGATGCCCCGGCTGGACACCAGGAAACCCAGCAACTTGCCGGAGAGCACACCGAACACGCATTTTTCTGGGTTGAGCTTTAGGCAATTCTTTCGGAGGTTAGCAAAGGTCTCCTCCAGGTCTTGGATCAGTTCTTCACTCTTTTTAACCTTCACGACCAAATCATCAACGTATACTTCTAGATTTCGCCCTATCTGGAGGCGGAAGGTAATGTGCATGGCACGTTGGTAAGTGGAACCAGCATTCTTTAAACCAAAAGCCATCCTTACATAACAGTAGACTCCCATAGGGGTTACAAAGGCGGTCTTCTCTTCATCTTCTAGTGCCATGCTAACTGATGGTACCCGAGTACGATCCAAAAAGCACAAGAATTCACACCCTAGTGGAGTCTATGATGAGGTCGACCATCGCGAGGATAAGGATCCTTCGGCGAGGCCTTGTTGAGGTCGGTGAAGTCGACACACATCGCCACCTCCCGTTGATTTCTTGACGAAACGCACGGGTTGGCGAGCCACTCAGATGAGAGACTTCGACTATTCCCGCTCGCCAGCTTTCTACCTCCTCTCGAATGGCGCCCTCGCGCTCCAATACCGCCTCCCGGACCTTCACGGATTAGGCGCGCGTCGAGGAGCGTTGCGGTCGGTGCTCGATCACCTCCCGGGGACCCTAGTCATGTCGGACGGTTGCGTGCGAACACGCTCACGCTTGATCGAGGAAGGTGACGAGCGTTTTCCTATTTGGCGCCGAGGTTGGCGCCAATGTTGACGGTCTTCGAGGTTCGCCCGCACTCAGCGACCACCTTTACCTCACCGGCGAGCCGTGAAGCACGGGTCCGGCCCGAGGGCTTCGAGAAGTGGCGTCGGCGCAAGACAAGACGCAAGTGGCACCGATCAGATCCCAAGCCCGCCAGGCGGCGGCAGGCCTCCGACCTATCCACGTTGATGACAATGGGGCCGCCGGGCCCCGGCATCTTCACCATCATGTAAGCATAGTGGGTAACCGCCATGAATTTGACCAACGCCGGTCGGCCAAGCAAGGCGTTATATGGGAGGTCGAAATCGGCGACCTCGAAATCCACCATCTCGGTGCGGTAATTATCCTTTTCCCCGAAAGTGACGGGGAGGCAAACTTGACCCAAGGGGAACAAGCCCAGATCTGGGCTACCCCAAGAACGGCGGTCGGGCGCAGATCCTCGTCATGGATCTGCAGCGCCATGAATGCCGACGCGACAGAGGTTGATGGAGTCGCCTCCGTCCATCGAGACCGCCCACCAGACATTCCGGACCGTGGGTGCTACCACGATCGGGATATGCCCTAGGTCGGGGTGCCCTCGGGTGGTCGGCCCGACCAAGGTGATCGCTTGTTCGACCATTTCGATGTCCGACCCGTCCCTCGAGCTCGACGCCGGGCGATACTTCCCTTTTCACCGCTTTTGTGCGGCGTTGAGGGAATGGTGGATGAACCACCATGGATGTACGCCACAATGTGATCCGCTGGCGAAAAGCGGTAGGCGGGATCTTCATCTTGATCATCATCGTGGCGGCGCCCTTGAGCCACTTCTCCACCATCTCGCCCACGACCCGGCGCTTGTCTAGGTCATGGGTATTGGTTTTATGTATTGGGCGAGGGCTCGCCTCCTTTTGATCGCGGGCGGTCGCTCCCACGACCGCAGCGGTCGTCGCGCCGATCACGGGCGATCGTTACGCCGATCACGACGGCTGTCGTCGCGCCATTCGCGGCGATCATCACGGCCGCGGCGGCGGTTGCGCTTCGAGGTGCGGGTCTTCTTCGTCGTCGCGCTTCGGGGCGGAGACTGCTCGCCTCCCCGCCTTTGTGCTTCCGCACCTTCTTGCCCGCACGGCCGGAACCCTTCGAGGTCCCGGCGTCGTCCTTGCCTTGGCCACCCTTGGGGCCAGGCGCTGGCCCCCTCGCCTCCGCCTCGCAGCCCGCACACTTATGTGCGAGGGAAAAAGCTCGGAGGTTGAGCCGATGGTACGGTGGCCATCTTCTCCTTCATCTTGCGGTCACGTCGCGCCTCCCAAGGCGATGACGATCGATTACTCGGAGATGTGGGGGATGGTATTGCGGCAAAGGATGTAATCAGCCGGATGAAGTCGCGGCGACTCCCCTTCTCTTGCTCCAAGGCGTGGAGGTCATCCTCCACACCGCCAGCGAAGAGCTCGAAAATTGGCGACAAAGATGTCAAGATAACATTCCCCACGAGTGCACCGACCCTCGGGAGATTTAGCAGACAAAGTGCGTAACCCGTCAAGGCGTTGGGAGGTAGTTGGCCATGACCTTTCAGATCCGCCACCGCCCGCACCATCGCCGTGTAGATTTGGAGGAACTCCTCCGGTTTGGTGGTGCCATATATTTTTCTATGGCCACGGGCGAAACCTCGTCTGCCAGCCACGGGCGCAACCGCCGGAGAAGGCTCCGCACCCGACGCCAGAGGGAGCCGAGCCGCTCATCGAGGCCCGGCCCGGAGACTGTGCATGGGAGCGAGAGCCGGAGGAGTGGACCTCCTCCGGTCCCGAGGGTGAGAGCCATGAGGGGACTCTCATTGCCGGCCGCCACCACTTGCCATGGCGACGCTCTTGGTCCGTGGCGCGGCGCGACCACGGAGGTCATCATCATGCTGCCGGCTGGCTCTCATCAAGGTGAGCGGAGGTCCCCACGGTTCCTCGATGAACCGGACCAGATTGCGTGGCGCCTTCTCGACCTCGCCCGCCTGCCGGGCCTTTGTCGTCGGGGCGGCCGAGGCTGAGCGCCTCGCCGGCGCCTTAAGCGTCAAAGGTACGGCTGGTACCGACCGTCGGGAGCCCCACTCGAGTTGGGCGATCCACGAGGCTGGCGATGTTCGCAGCCCACGGAGTGGCGGGGAATCTCTGCGAACTCCACCGAGGGTGGTCCAGAGAGCACGAGCGCGCAAGTTCGGGGCAGGTGGCCGCCTCAAGGCCACCGCGATGCACGGACGCTCCTCGGCTCCTACGGAGCAGCTACGCGCCGCCTGCAGGGCGGGTGAGACGGTCCTCGACCGGCGTGGACGGCCGGGAGGCGCCTTGGTCGCCGCCGCCTCGCGATATCTGGTGCCGAGGATCCGCCATCTTCTAATGCACGAACTCGCTTCGAACCACGAACACCGGTCCGCCGGGAGTTAGCCGGAAAAGCCAACCACTAGCCCCTACTCGGCGCGCCTCGCCGGGCGATTCCACCGACAGCCCGGAATCGACTGATCGGGTTTTGTTCGGAAGGAGGCGTCTTCGCGGCTGGCTAAACCTAGCACGGGGAAACCCTAGAGACTCCCACGCGGGGGATTCTGGCGTCCATGAACTGCGGATGACACAAAGATTTTTACCCAGGTTCAGGCCCCCTTTGGCTCGGGTAATAGCCTTACTTCCAGCTAGATTGTTTTTTGAGAAGGTGTGAAGCTAATACAAAGCTCTTGAGTTACAAGATCTTTCCTCTCGAATGTCCGTCCCCTTTTCCCATGCACCCGGAGGCCCTTATATAGGCCAGGCTAACGGGAGTAGGTAAAAGGGAGGTCATCATGCTGATCCTCATACATTTACTACTCCTTCCTATCTTTGTCCGTTCCTCCAAATTTCATTAAATGCTTACGCGTGCCTTTGCCCGGTCACGGATGGGACCCTTTATGGCTGTAGGTGAGAGGCGCCGAGAGAATGGGCTTGTTGCGTAAACCCTTGCGGTGATAAGCTGCTATGGCGAACTCGCTGCTCGACATGGTACGGTAGTGGAAGGAGCCTTCGAGGCGGCCACCGCTCCCACCTCTTTGCCTCGCGGCGGGCGTTTTCGCCAACACCACGTGGATCGGGCGCCGGGCGAGCGGCGCGTTTCGCCCACTGCCGCCGGGCGCCACGCGGATCGACGCCAGACGGGCCGTGATCGCCGCCCGGTTGTTGCCGCCACGTAGCTGGGCGCCGGGCGGCAGCGTGTTTCGCCACTTTCGCCGGGCGCTTACGTCGGACCGACGCCAAGCCGGGGCGTGATCGCCGCCGCTGTTGCGAGCCGCCACGTGGCGCTGGCGGCAGGGCGTGTTTCGCCACTGCTGCCGGGCGCCACGCGACCGACGCTCGCCGACGGGCGTGATCGCCGCCCGACAAAGAGCCGCCACGTAGCCGGCGCCGGGCGAAAGCGGCGTCTTTCGCCACACCACTGCCGGGCGCCACGTGGGCCGACGCCGAGCCGGCGGGTGGATCGCCGCCCTGTTGCGCCGCCATGTAGCTAGGCGCCGGGCGAGCAAGGCGTGTTTCGCCTACACTCGCCCGGGCGCCACGTGGACCGACGCTGGCGGGCGGCCGTGATCGCCGCCTGACAAGCCGCCACGCGGATTGTACTTTATGCGGTGGAGAGGGTACCCTAGCGTATAGTACGCTGATAATAGGCTAACCCAAAACCCAACAAATATAACAGTTTTAACTTCCTTGACCGTTCTGAACCTAGACTCCTCCCTGAGCCTAGTCCCGGCCCCTATCGTTGTCTGCCATGTCCATCACTTTAGTTCCTTGTCTTCCTAGCTCGCAACTACTTTATAGCCTCAATCATCTTCTGACATCCCTTGATCGTTCTAAATCTCAACCCTCTTAGCCTAGTCCCAGTCTCACCTTCACCTCACCATGACCTAGCATCGAAGTCCTACAACCAACACAGACAAGAAAACCATACATAGAAATGTCCAAAATCATATTAAAAGATCCCACCTTAGATCATATAGACTGTGACCACCCTTGGCTGTAACCACTCAAAGACGCACTTGGCTGTGACCTCTTAAGGCCACTCTTACAGGGGTCTAGACCACTCACTGAGAGGTCAAGACAACTTCCCAAGTGGTTACGACCACTCCTCATGTGATCACAGGGGTTCATGACCACTCCTAGAGAGGTCACAACCACTCCTATAGTGGTCACAGCCACACTCTGGGAAGTCACAATGGCTTGTGACCACTCCCACAGTGATCATGACCATTCTTTAGGAGGTCACAATGGCTCATGGTCACTTCTATAGAGATTCTTAGATATCTAAACTAAACTACTCCCAGAATGGTTTAAATCACTCTTACATTGATCACGATCACTCCTATAGAAGTCCTTAAAGGTCTAGACCATTCCCACAGTGGTCTAGACCACTCCCACAAACGTCCTTAAAGGTTTAGACTATTCTTATATAGGTCTTTAGAGATTTAGATCACTTCTACAATGGTCACGACCACTCCCATAGAAGTCATGACCATTCCCCAAGTAATCACGACCACTCTAGGGAACGACCTCTAGGGGTCATAAAGCCCACGATCACTCAAGCCAAATGCTCAAAGCCAAATCAAACTCAAACCTAAGCACCCAAAGCTCAAAACATAGTAAATTACTCATCACAAACATAGGTAAACTACCACATGATCTCTCAATATGTCATCAACAACTTAACATCATTATATGACAACACATGACACATTCATTCATAAACATATTCCATATTCCATTAGTTAAATTGAATTTGCACTTTCAAAATAATATCAATAACCCATTGCATGACTGAGTAACTACACACAATCTAACGAACGCATGTTGGTATCTATTTGAAACCAACTAATAATGATCTATACTAGGGTGGCAAATAATCATAGCATACAAACGACAAGGTAGGTATAATCCAATTAGGTTGAATAACTATATCCAAACTAATTTAAAATAATTCTAAGCATAAAATATCATATAGTAATTTAAAACAATATAGCATTTGTAAAACTGGGTTCAACAAGATCAAAACACAACTTGCATTGGAACAGGTCTTGGTCTTGATCTGAAGCTTGATCATGGGTCAGCACTTCACCCTCGAATGATCCAGGCACTTCAACATCTACACGATTGAGAAAGAATACAAAAGAAATACAACATAGAGAGTAAACAAACTCTAAAAATCAAATAAAATTTACCATTAAATAGATCTTGACTTTATAAATTTCTAAAAACTTGAATCGCCTCAATCAGAGCACGTATGAAGAAGAATGGGCTCTTGAAAGATTCATATAAAAGAGACAATTAGAAAAAGAGAAAATCTAAATTTTCTAATTTATTTTTCTACTGAAAATTGATTTATGATGTCATGCTGACATCAACAACCTATTTTCTCTAATAAAATTAAATCAAAAAATTTCTCTATGGTTGACATGTGGGCCCGGGTTCATAGATAGGGTCCATAGATCCAATCGGGTCTACGGTGAATCGGGTACACAACATTACTAATTGAAATGCGGGCCCACTTCACTACGTGGCACCACTGACGCAAGCGGTACACGGGCAACAGCACAACAACTGCCACCGACATGGCACGGACACATCCTCCACATGGCGATGACATGGTGTCCACATCGGCTCGACGCTAGGGTTTCCATCCAACAATTTCAGTAACGGCACCTCACTGGAGCGGAAGACGACGACTATGGCTACATCTCACCGACGACACTCCAACAACAAGAAGTGACGAATCTAGAAGATCTTGACACGAGCAACGCAAAGATGGCCTTGGCTTCAACCAAAAGGCAGTGGATGCCGAGATCTAATAAGGAAAATGTGGTGGCCACTTCAGCAAGCTCCTGCAAGCAAATACAATGACTTGGCGATGTCCCGGGCTCCGACGCTTACAGTAACAAGTGCGGCGCAAACTGAGGAACAAGATGCGGGGGTCCTCGTGGCTTTAAAGGGCCTTGGAAGGTGTGTAGGAGGTAGACACGAAAGCAATAGTGTCTCAAATAAGGACTAGGGTTTGAGGACGGCGACGGCGACAGGTGGGTTGGACCGGGTCGGCAAGCGAGCTGAGCAACGAGAAGATGGGCCAGGCGTGGAATTGGCAGATTGGGCCGACCTTAGCAGAAATAGACTGCACAACACTAAGGAGGATCGGGCCAGACCAAAGAAATCAACCCAAACCACAAAAAACAATTTCCAATGTTTTCTCAATAAAAATAATTCTTGAAAATAAATTAAATCCAAATACATAGGAAAAATATCATAAAAATTCTAAAAATACTTTGAGACTTGTAAAACTGAAATAAAATATTTTTGATAAAATTTTATACAAACTTTACACTTTTTAAATATTATTTGAAAAAGGCCAAATTCAAAAATGTTGTTTAAATTACAAAAAATCTCAAAATTCATATTTAACAATATAAATCCAATAAAAGCCAAAAATTGGGATGCTGCAGTGGACGACTAACCTGGTTCCTTGAAAATCAGTCATGAAAGTACTGTATAGTCCTGCTGGATGCAACCGCCGTGAAAATAGAGCTTTTCTAGACAAGACTCCAACATAGACCATCAAGTAGTTAAGAGTTATCTATGATCTCAAAATTTACTAGCTTCACCACCGATTGAACTATCACTATCTCATATGGACACACTTTTCTTAAAGGATCGTTCTTAAGACCGGCTAAAGGTGGATTATCTGTTGCCGGGTGAGGTTCTTAAGGATCGTTCTTAAGGCCACGACCCGATCGAATACTGAAACACGAGTGCAGTTATCATCGGAATTTGGCCGGTGGGTAGATGCTGACCAGCGTGGGTGGCAACAGCGGCGCTATTTGGGGTCAACTGGGCTTGGACTACGTAAAACTCAAAAGTCAATTTTGACATATTGTTGGTTGCATTTCAAATCTTTTTTTAACATACCATTTTTTTTAGATAAAGGAAACAATCCGGCCTCCTCACATAAGAGTGAATGCGGCCAATAATATAGACTCCAAATAGCACTGATGCTAGAACAACTGGCTCTACAGCCAACAAGACAACCAAACAGCAACCATACGAAGAATTAAAACTAGTTCCAAAAGGATTACAAAAGACATGGCTCTAGGCCTTAATTCTAAGATCCCTTCTCCAACCGAATTTGGCAAACAACTCCAAGACTGTGGTCTCTAGCAGCCTACATTCCCTTAACAGCATCCCCTTCTCTTCCTCTTTAGACAGCGGAGACCAGTTTCTGATCCAATACGTCCCCTTGAAGATTACCTGTGCAAATGAGTTAATAGAACTTCTATTGAATACCATATCATTCCTATACATCCAAATCAACCAGCACATGGCTGCAGAACCTACTAAAATTTGGAACTTAAGCTTAGAATTGACATCCTTTAACCATGACCCAAACATAATAGATACATTGACAGGAGGTTGAATTCCAAAGGTAATGAAAATGGTATTCCAAATAGATCTCGCCAAATAGCAATCAAAAAACAAATGTTGAATTATTTCATTAGCATTACAAAAGCAACATTTAATACTTCCTTGCCATTGTCTTTTAGCTAGATTGTCTTTTGTTAGAATTACTCCGGTCTTTAAATACCAAAGAAAGATTTTAATCTTCAGCGGGATTTTCAGTTTCCAAAGATCACACCTCCTAGGAATGGAATTTTCCTGTATCAAAGCATTGTACATCGAATGTACCAAAAAGATACCTTTTTTGCTAAGATCCCATCTAAACTTGTCCCTATCTTGCGTTAAAGAAACGTTGACAACTCTTGACACTAGTTCAAACCAAGCTGTCAAGTCATGTCCCCACAACGACCCGCGAAAGGATATGTTGAGCGGGACCGACTCTAACACATTTGCTACTGAGACGCCTTTTTTCCTAACAATCCTGTAAAGATTAGGATACACCTCCATAAGAGGCTTGCTACTGATCCAAACATCCTCCCAAAATCTAGCACATTTCCCATCCTCTAAATCAAAAGAACCCGTGAACAAGAATTGATCTTTTACTTTCATCAACCCTGACCAGAAATGAGAATCACCAGCCTTCCTGGTTATTTGAGTAATGGATTTACCATGCAAGTATTTCCTCCTAAGTAAGTCTTGCCATAGACCTTCTTCACTTAACAATTTAAATAACCACTTACTTAGTAAGCACCTATTTTGCAATTCCAAATCCAAAATTCCCAAACCCCCCATACATTTAGGTTTATTGAGCACCGACCATCTAGCTAATCTATATTTCTTCTTTTGCCCATCACTTTGCCAAAAAAATCTAGATCTGAAAAAATCTAGTTTTTTAATCACCCCTTTAGGAGCTTCAAAAAATGATAACATAAACATTAGTAGACTAGAGAGGATTGAATTAATCAGTACGAATCTGCCTCCTACCGATAGAAGCTTGCCTTTCCAACTAGCGAGTTTCTTTTGAAATCTTTCCTCCAATGAAACCCAATCCTTATTGCTAAGTCTTTTGTGATGCATAGGAAAACCTAAGTATCTAAAGGGGAGAACTCCCACTTTGCATCCAAAAAGTCGCACATATTCCTTCCTGCAATTTTGAGCCTCACCAAAAAGGAATATTTTACTTTTATGGAAGTTGATCTTAAGTCCTGATAATTGTTCAAAAACACTCAAGACTAACTTTAGATTCAAAGCCTCATCCAAATCATGCTCCAGAAAGATAATCGTGTCATCCGCATACTGAAGGATCGATAGACCCCCATCCACTAGATGCGGAATTATCCCCCTAAACTGGCCATTATCCTTGGCCCTAGCAATTAAAATGGCAAGCATGTCCGCCACCAGATTAAACAAAAATGGGGAGAGAGGGTCCCCCTGTCTCAATCCTTTCTTAGTCTGAAAGTAGTGCCCAAGGTCATCATTAACTTTGACATTCACACTACCTTTACTTACAATACTTTCAATCCACTTATACTATGTTTCTGAAAAACCTTTCAATCTGAGAGATTGTTGGAGGAAATCCCAGTTAACCTTGTCATATGCTTTTTAAAAATCTAATTTTAGCACCACTCCATTGAGTTTTCTCTTTTTCAGTTCATGCAAAGTTTCATGTAAGATGACCGCTCCCTCCATTATGTTTCTACCCGACTTGATAATCTACTTTGCATATTAGTGAGTAAAAAGCTCATAGATGTGTTAAGAATAGGGATTACAGTGGTTGGAAAATTTGTGGATATATATAATCTGTTTAGTTGGAGACTTTTCTATTAAAAATTATAACATCTATATACTTCATGTCCATTTTAATTGAAATTCAGTTCTAGGAATAATGCAATTAATATTAGTTCTTTCGGTGTGCAACTTATAATTTTCCTCCTTATTTAATATTATTTATATGGAAATTTCTCTTTTAAAAGTCTTAGCAACTATTCACTTGCATTCCACTTTTAATAAAATTTCAGTGTTAGTTATTCCAACAATTTTAGTTCAATCGGTATGCAACTTATATTTGTATGCATATTTAATATGTTTAGATGTTTAATTCTCTATGAAAAGTCCTAACAATTGTTCACTTGCATTCCAGTTGTATTAAAATATCGGTGTTTTATTCTGCAATTTTAGTTCAATGGTGAGAAATACACCAATAAACCTACTCTTTAAAAATATAAACCCTCTTCGGGAAAATATCTAGTGCAAATATCTATTCAGTGCTAAAATGCTAACATCCATCGTGAGCCATCCGATCTATCATGTGTGGTTCAGATTGAGAGTTGTGGAACTCCTTGTCACTTAAACAGTTTTATGAAAATCCTCCTCTATTTCTCTCCTCATTCCATGAGGGGCTTCCACCACTCTCAATCTGAGCCACATATGATAGATCGGATGGCCTACGATAGATATTAGCATTTTAGCACTGAATAGACATTTGCACTAGATATTTCCCCCTTCTTTTAATACTTCGTTACAACACACCAACACCTTATTATAATTATAAACACAACAAAACACGTGTCCAACTATAAAAGTAACTAGACAGAAGTCACAGAACATAGCGAAATAGAATACCCGTTCAAACAAGAACACGAAAGGGTAAATATCACGGCCCAAACCCACACCACGCGAGCTACAACTCCTGGTGGGTTTGGGCCGAAAATGAGTTCATCGTACGTGGTTGGCGGCTTGGCGCCTCCTTCCAACCCGGGCAAAACCATCTCCAACTCTCCAAGCACGACCGTTGATCACCTGAGGTCGCCAAGTGGATCGTACATGGAAGGCCGGCGTTTTGCTTGAACAAAAACTTAATTTCCCAACCTAGCTTGGAGAAGTCTGCTCTGAAGACGATGACCATTCGGCTCTCTCTGAAGCTCTCAAGAGTCAAGACCTAAAAGTTAGTGTCTTCTCTAGAGCAAGGGGAGCCTTGGGCGTCCTATTGAAAAGCCTGTTAATTCTAAACAAGCGTTTAACGAACCCCAATTAGCTCGATCGCGATCATGTACGCCGCCGCGGCGACCGTGACCGTGGCGTGGCGACCACGCGAGCCGTCTAGCTGCCGATCGATGGTAGACGAGAGTAGTGCTCACGACACGGCGGCGCAGCCGGTGTCCGGCATGCATCCGGCAGATCGTGTGGCTCCGGCAGATGCTCCAGCGCTTGCAACGCCGCCGCCGCCGCCGCCGCCGCAAGATCCAACGCCAGCGCCAAGGGCGACCCCGACGCCTCGGCTGATCATCGACAGAACGACGACACCGCCGCTGCCGCCACCCCCACCGACGACGACGGCAACGACAAGAAGCCGCCGCTGCTGCCGAAGCCGGCGGAGTGTGCGGACAGGCGGCTGCTGGCGGCGGTAGTTGAGGAAGCGGAGCGGGAGCAGCCGCAGCAAGGACGACAACCGGCCGGACGAAGAGCGGGATCCGGGGACGCGCCGGTGGACGTGCCGCACGGGTGCTGCGCGGCGGGGTGGTACGTGCCGATCGACGGCGTACCTGGGCATTCCGGCGGTTGCTGGAGAAGGCAGAGGAGGAGTTCGGATTCGACTACCGCGGCGGTGCGCTCACCATCCCCTGCATGCGAGGCCGAGGCCTTCAACAACGTCGTCGTCGTCATGGACAAGCACCATCCCGGCCTCGTCGACGGCCTTGGACGTTCGGGCTAGCTAGGAGACAATACGCTGGGCTGGGCTTGCCGTCAAGTACAATGTGATGTGACACCTAACCATGGCAATTAGCTATGTACTTACCGCATTGGATTTGATTCACAAGAATTGCTCTTATCGCGTATTGTGATCTTGATCGAGTGGCGACGTCGAAGGATTTCGTTCACAAGAATTGCTCTTATTGCATATTGTGATCTTGATCGGGTGGCGACGTACGTCGAATTGCATCTTGATGAGAGATGAAGAGGATGCACACACGCGCGTTGGCTGTTGCCTCGACAGCTAGCGACGGCAATCTGGAAGTACGGCATGTGTAAACCCTGGCGGCCGAAAAAGAGAAGCGCACACGCGCGAGAAATAGCAGACTGTGAAAAAACAACACCGAGTCGTTTTCGTGAAAACACGAAAATCTAGGCATCCGGAAAATCAGTTATTTGCAAGTTATTTAGAGCACATACTAGCTGTCTATAAACATATGACATATAGAATTTTTAGTGGCGCGAAGGAGAGAAAGATATTATATACTACTTAACAAATATTCTTGTAGACGGCTTTATAGCATGTACAATATTAGAGATGATTCCTGTTTGTATACTCCTCTATATTATCTAAAAACAAAATTAAAGATAACTTCTATAATAGATGATATCTTAATGTTGTCTTTACAATTTTCTATAATTTTTCAATTATGGTATGAAAAGATATTATTGTAGATAATAACTCGTATAATAGCTTGATTCTCTTCCCTAGGGATCCCAAATGAGAAAGTATTTTATATTGTCTATATAGTCGTCTCTTCACGAAGATACTGCTATAATCTCTATCCTCCTCTCTCCTTTGTATCAGTAAAACCTTATTTGGCAAAACATATAGATAGCCGATATCATATCATTGTACATGCCTTTATATTATGTGTACTATTATATAGACAAGTTATTAATTGTACGAGAGACCAATATATGGACAATTCATTATATGAAATGTCTTTAATCATGTGTATAGATGATATGAAGGTGTATTACATATAACTGTTATCTATGCCATTGTACATGATCTTGCAATATCCAAACATAGCCTTTTGTAAAACCATGAAAATTGATTTTAACATAATTGGGAGAGTAACATCGTCATAATTTTATAAATTGGCTCGAGTGTGATCATTATCCAAAACTTTTATGAGATCTTAAGAATTACCTCAGTATCATTATGTAAAATTTTAAATTTTTTTTGTTTGCTCAATCAAATCTATATATGCATTGAACTTTATATGTTATATTTCAAAATTAAAAACCAGAAGAACATAAATAATATAGTGCGCTTGTAAGAATTTTATAAGTTCATTGAAGTGTGATCATGATTCAAAAATTTTATGAGATCTTAATATTTTCTTTAAAACTTTTATGTAACATTTTAAAAAATTAAACCTTTTTATTGTTAAAGCAAATCTATGTATTGATCATCATGTTTTTATCAGGACGTAGCACTGTTAGAATTTTTGGAACTTATTAAAACTTTATTATCATATGAAAATTTCATAGAAACTTTAATTATATATCATAACCATCTACAAAAAAAATTAAAATTTTCTAATGTGGTTTGAACTATTTTTCATTGGGTTAAATTTTGTCGGTAAGGCTTTTATCAAGACAGTAGCATTGTCGCATTGTCTAAATTTTTAAAAATTTATGAAACTTGATAATCATCTTAAAATTTTATGGAAATATTAGTGATGCATCATAATCATACAAAAAAAATTAAAATTATTTTTAATATGGTTTGTTCTATTTTTATTTGGTTCAAACTTGCTGGTCGGCGTTTTATCAGGACAATAGCAATGTTTGAATTTTTAAAAATTCCTCAAATTTGATATCATCTTAAATTTTTATTGAAACATCACTAATGTGTCAGGAGCCTCCACAAAATTTCAAAAAAAATTTACGTTGTTTGAGCTATTTTTCGCTCGATGTAAATTCACCAAAATCTCGTTGAAATTTCAGGAATTTTGCCCGAAATTTCATTTTTCCCGGTAGAAATAAAACCATATTTGAATTTTTGTTTTTGAATTTTATCCAAGATTTACCCAAAATTATGAGATCTCGGCGAGAATTCGGATTTCGGTCACTAGCGAGATTTCATCCGAAAACGAAATTTGAATGCTTGCTTACAGGCCACAAATTGGAAGCAAACAGTGCTCTCACTCCCCGGTGCACGTTTTCCTTTGGATTCCCTTTCGAGCACTAGTAAGTATGTTGGCTATCAGCCTTGACATGTTTTCATCTCGCTTCTTTCTAAATTGATATATTTTTA
Source organism: Guadua angustifolia (assembly GCA_036346375.1). Lineage (NCBI taxonomy): Eukaryota > Viridiplantae > Streptophyta > Magnoliopsida > Poales > Poaceae > Guadua > Guadua angustifolia. The sequence goes on along the minus strand of CM070510.1, from coordinate 7,776,612 downwards.
CATAAAATTATTTTATTTATCATTTATGTGAATATTCAAATTTAATTTGAGCTAACAAGTTACTACCGAACCGAGTCTCATTAACTTTTTTTTCTTTCTTTTTTTTCTCATTCAAGTTTGAATATATTAAGTAATGGAAGAAATTTTTGATTCCAGCCGTAACTTTTTGCCGGCCAACCGGTCACAGCGCCTACCGCGCGCGGCATCCGGCCGCCGTTTTTATGCCGCCAATGCATCCTTGTGCGCCTTTTCCAGCCTCGCTGCGCCACCGCCTCGCGCGGCTCCGATGAGCCGCGCGCATGGGAAGCCTCTTCACACCACTACCAGCAAGCCAGCGTCGTTACGTGACGTACGTCGCGTTTGCTACTTATTACCAAGTGATTACGCGTTAGGCTCCGATCTAAACGCATCTGTTCTCGATCAACCTCGACCGTTCGAAAATAGTACTGCCGCTGCTTCACAGCTTCGGCGCAATAATAGAGCTTGCTACAGCCACCTCAGCTAGAGTTAGCCAACTACTGCACCTCCCTTCGATCGATCCATCCATCCATCGATGGCTAATTATTGCCGATGGAGATATATCGGCCAATGATTCTGCCCGCCTCTAGAGCCTCCCCGAGCTTCAAGCGAAGACACACACTTTACAGGGTATTGTATAATAATTTTGTAATATTATAAATCAAATATATGTATTCAAAATTTGTTAAAATTAAAGCATAAATAATTTTAAAGTCTTACAAATCCTAAACTATCGAAAATAGAATCAATTCAACCAATAAATTTGGCTAACGAAAGATGTGATCGATATATATTTTGCACCATGTATATATCAGCACCTCACCTAGGAGCAACTCCAATCCAAACCCCTATATTTTCCTCCTAAATCACTCATTTAGGGGTGGTATAAAAATTAGAGGCACCCTATATCAAATTAATTTGTCTCTAACCCACACTCCCTATTACTCACCCCTATTATTTATCTAAACATTATTATTACTATGCACCCATGAATTAATGAATAAAAAAATATGAAAAAAATAATAGAGGGAAGGAGAAAGCCTTTAGATGTAAGGTACAGGAGGTGGGTTAGACTTGCTCTAAACCTGACTGTTAGTGGGGCCACAGGGCTGCGCCTGCGCCACTGCCCACAGGTGACGGCTGGTGGTACTTGAGACGTCAGCGTCAGGTGCCGGGCCAGCCCATGTTGCATGCCGGGCGGGAGTGGCCGGCGGGCCAACCACCGGCGACAACAGCGCAGACGTGGCGACAGCGGCGTTCATCATGCATGCATGCCATTGCGAGCCATAGCTTAACACTACTGGCAGTGCTAGCCCTATATTCTAGTGATCTTATCTCTTGGCCTTGGAAGAGCGGAGTACCGGAGGTTTTGCTTTTGCTAAATGTGATCGAATTCGACGGGAGCGAGCAAAGTTATTGGGAGTTGTGGCCTTGTGGGTCTTTGTTTAATGGCAAAAGTTGTTCCTTGGACGCATGGGGGATCGATCGAGTTGATGACGATGCTCTGCTGTGTGGAGAACTGGAGATCGGTTGGCCCTACGACAATTCGGAGTTCTGATCAGGAATCCATTCCATTGCCTGCTTTAGTCAGTTGCACGCCTCATTTCATATCCGTCCTTTTTTAAGCTCTTTTATGGTACTGTTGGCACGATATCAGTTTTAAAAAAAGTTAAGTTAAAAATAGAATGATGATCATTGTTGATTTAAATATGGAATTTTATATGTATAAAGGCCGATATAAGTAGTCTTGTAATTTAGATCTCTTATAATTTGTCGTTGATCAATAAAGTTATGCATCACCAATTGTTGTTATTTTCCGATCACGCCTGGTTTGGTTTTCTCCGATCTTATTGCATATCACCTTTTTCGAAAAAAATTTACTTTTATCAACCCTAACAGGTTATTTAGGCTTATTGTTACCTTTAATTTAATCGGCTTTGCGTAGCTGTTTAGATTCTTACCGATTATCACATTAGATCGGCTTTAAGCATATTTTTCATCTATCTTGCCAATTGCAGGATCAAATCGGGCTAGCACACCTTCAACCTTTTGAATCTGGCATTCACGTGTGTTTGAGCCGATCGATCTATCATCATATTTTTCGGCATAAACAGGTACAATAAATTCAATATGAATCGTTCATTTTTTTCGATTCAAAGATCATATTAGCTATTATTTATTTATACTTCTGTCAATGATAGAGTTGTAGAATGCCTTTAATAAATCAATAACTAGACCTAGTTTCTAGTACTCACCGTATACTACCGATATATTACAATATAAAATTTCTCCGAATTTGCATGCAACATGCACAAACAAACTAGGGTGAGTAAATACTCCACTGTGCTTACGTGCTATTCATGAAACTAGCCCGCACATATCTTCAACCGCAAATCAACCTATTATCTGACACATCTTCAACCGCAAATCAACCTATTATCTGACACATACTCCTCTGTCCAAGTTTACTCCTCTGTCCAAGTTTACAGGATATATTTTGTCTTGGCACATAAACTAAAGAGATATTAAAAATAACTAAACTACCTTAATTATTATCTCTACGCGCTATATTCATATAGAGAGTATATAATAAATCTAGATATTTATTAAGTTATATTAAAACATAAAATACATCATGATAAAACTATTAAAAGAATACATCCTATAAATTTGGACAAAGAAAATATTTTACAAGAAACACGACAAAAAGTGTACTGTGAATCTCTGATTCCTATGTTTACACAACAACCGCGAAGAATTTAGTACAGCCAGCGTGCATGATGCACGTCACAGTAGCTAAGATTATGCATGCATGATGCAATCCAGGTCTGACAGCACACGGCCCGTCACATATTAATAATCATCGATAGCGCAACTTGATTCCTCAAAGTCAAGACACGCATGAATAATTGAGCCTCCCATCGATCTATCACGACGTGCACGCACGCGTCCCGGTTGCCTCCGCCCCAGGTCGCCGGCTCTCCGCCGAGACACTCCGCTGTGCCCTCCCGCGGCGGGCACCCCGGCCGCGCGCGAGCCTAGCTATCCGCTGTGGATTTGCACGGTGTCTTCCTCAGCAACCGGCGGCGATCCGGCAGCCGGCATGGCGCCCGTGTCCGGTGGCCTGTGGCGAACTGGCGATTGCTTGGTCGAGCCATGGTGTCATACTGTCACGTACGTATGGGCGTTCGATCGGTTGCCGCGTGCCGTGTGCTGATTGTGCCAGATTTTGTACGTACGTTCCTTGGGTACCAAAATATCGGAGTTCTCAACATCTTTGGCAGTTATAGGTGCCACCAAATAATCCTTAAATTTTCTAACTTAGGCCTGTTTAGGAGAGTTCCATTTTCAAATCAAATTTCGAGATCTAAAACTACAGTTAAAATAAAATGAATTAAATTTATATTTTTAGTCTAAAATGTAAACAAGATGATCTCTATAAACACTCTTAATTTATCCACACTCGGCTTCATAAATTTACAGGTAGAAATAATCTGCTCTTTCATCTTTTGATTTTAGTGGAGTAGAAATAGGTCCCAAACATCCCCTTAGTGTGTCTATCTTTTTAAACTTTTTGTATCACTTGTTACTAGCTACAGGAATTTTTTATCTCTTGGTACATCTATCCGATAAACTTTTGGTATCACTTGTTACTTGCTCAATGTATTGTTTTTTTATCTCTGAAGATAGTGAAAAATCTTTCAAAATATATAGTGAGCTAGTACGAGGAGCTAAAAAAATTCTTTTGATGTGCCAAAATTACAAGAGTTCAGGATACGATCGAGTCCTTGTTTTGAGAATGTGATCCGGCGGGAAAGCGTTATTTCGATGTCGGTCCCGGCGGACATTCTCGTGATTATCGCTTTCATCATCGAGAATTTTATGATTATAAAGACCGTCCATCCTTGTAGATTTCTAGAAAACTTATCATGATATCCGGGGCCTTTTTTTGTTTCTGGGAGAGGCTTGGAATGTGGATTAGTTATGTCATTGTTAATAGTACGTGCACAGTCCTACCGGCACAGCTGTTGGGATGCTTATGAACGTCTGCCGCCGTATCAATGCACATGCCGATGCCATCATGCTGAAGTCTTGACTTTGTTTTAGTTGATTTACAGAAGAAAACAAAAGAAAAGGAAGATCGAAAAGATCTTGCAAATGTTCAGGCTCTGGAACGCGGATCTCTTCAGATTATCTGGTTGAATTAGTCCACCGATTTCTTAGCAAGTAGATAATAAAGTCATGACACTGCAGAATCATCCATCGTAGGGGGGGTAATAGTTGAGTCGCTGATGATGAATGAGATTTTTCTGAAGGCTGGCAGGAAAAGATGTCATCTGAATCGTCTGCGTAAGCTTTATTGTTCCTGCTGCCTTTCCTGTCCCATGCATCATGTGAATCAGAAAGGCATGTATCGTAGATACTATCACAGTATTACTGCCTTTGAAGCATCCCCTACTTGCCTAAACATCACAGGTCTGTCCCTTTGTTATCTTCATCCTGTTGCGCAAATAAAGGTAGGGGTAGTAGCTTACGGTGCGTTTAGTTAGATGTACGAGGATAAATGGGATGAGATGATACAAGATGGATGGAATGATCCTAGATGAGATGGTACTGGGAAGGTGTTTGGTTATCTGAATAGAATGATATAAGATTACGTTTGGTTGTTTGGATGGAATGATACAGAATGGTACGAGATGATATTCGGTTGAAGGGATTAGATTGGATTGAGAAATGAGGTCGGTTTGAGGAATGGTGCGAGTAAACGATCCGGTCCTGGACCGATTGGTTCGGTCAAATTGCTCGTACGGGATGGTGCAGCATGTTTTTAGAATATTCCAAGAATCTGTATCATTTCATCCCGTACCAAATGGTTTCATTCAGCCAACCAAACGCAGAGACAAAACTAAATCCTCTACGACATGGTTCGGTTCACCTTCGTACGTCCAACCAAACGCACCCTTAGTTAACAACCATCAGTTCGTTCGCTGTGATGGTAATGCTCATGCTAGCTTAGTTTTTAAGAAAAATTATGATGTATTATACTACTAGTATATGATAGATAGTAGAAATTAGATTTAGCTATTGATTTGATAAAGATATTTCTACAATATACTATTAGAGAAAATATAAATAAAATACTAGCTAATCTAATTTATTGGATAAAAAAGAATGCTATCAGTATTGAATTTAGTATACGGTAAAAGTGCCTTAGTTTCTTACGGTGTGTTGGTCTGCTGGATACATGGCCTGAAGTTTAGTTGCCCTTCTGCTGCAATCATTGTTTAAGAGGAGAATTGATCATTTGCCTCATTTTAATCGGTGTAATTGATCATTTACCTTGTTTATCTCACTGATATGTGACTCTAGAGTCCGCATGGTTGTGAGATATTACGAAGCAAATGATCAATGATACAAGTAAATGAGGACAAATCATCAATTATTCCTTGTTTAAGTGGGAACAACTTATCGGTGCTAACCGCTAACTATATTCGTCACATTTGATTTCTGGAGAAAAGCACGGTTTGTTCAAAGCTAGCTTACCTTCGTCGTCAAATTACTGGGATCATCTCGCAAAGGCAGTTGTGGCTTACTTTTTTCGCCCCAACAGTACAAGAATCTTTAAAAGAATTAAATGATGTTGGAGTTGGACCATGTAGCCCAATTTTTTCTTTATTTGTAGTGGTAAAACAATGATATAGCGGAAAATAACTACATTGTTGATAGCCTAGCGTCGTGAAAAGACGCTTAATTTGAGAGAAATTTTACGGTAAATAACACAGGTAGTAAGTAGTGGTAGTAGAAATTAAATCTAACTATCCATTTATCAAGGGTATTTTAAACTTTTTCTATCCATTTATCAGAGGTATTTTAGACTTTTCATAATTCGTTCACAGTTTTGGATTCACCGAATACCTGGTAATCTTCAGAGACTTCTTATCCATTCATCCACAGTTCATCAGGATCATATGACGTGTTTTACCGTAGAGAACAAATAATTTGATGAAATTTTTTACCCTTTTATCCCTCTCTGAATTTTACTATCAATACTATAGGTGATAATATAACTACATCTAGATTAATTTTAACCCTTAGATTCAAAGGAATAAACGGCTTATATTAATTTTAATCCATTGTAAAAGAGCTCTAATTTGAAGACATTTCGACTTGCACTAGCAAACGGAGGTTGGTGATTGCTTTATCATTCCATTAACATAGTTGTAGCAGCAGTCGTGGGAGCATTGTAAGCGAGAGAGTGACTTTATTGGCATGATCTGTTGAGATTCAACCCCATATCACACGGATTCATACAAAAAAAGCAGCAGCTGTGACTTGCGAGGGCGGGCTTAGTTCAGCGTTTGGCTCAGCGAGCCCAACACAAGAGGTGGAAGCTACAAATTAACGGCGAAGCTTTGGCTTATTGGCCCCTCTTCTGACTGTGAAAGAAGTGCATGTTACTTGTCGTGCTCCTCTATTATGGTAATTAGTTAGCTCTATGGTAATAGCATGCATCGTGATAAGTGGTAGGGGCGGACCACAGCGGTAAAAGATGCCAAGGTCTCGTAGCGCGATAGACTCCTGCCACGTCTCCATCCGTGACAGGATTGCTAGGAAGTAGCAATGCAGTAAGACCTATTGTGGTCTCCTAGTACGGTAGGACCTGTGGTGGTCCCGCGCCGCAGCAGGCTTGTGAGGTCCATACCTGCTGCACTGGTCAGAACATGTGACACGATCGAGATGGCTACCGCGTTGTCGGTGAGGTGTTGTAGTAGGGAAGCATGACACGTAACACATGTCATACGCCGCTGCTTCGTGGTCGGGAAAATAACGAGACTTACAATTTCATAAGTATGGAGATAAATATAAAAAAATATGCCGGAGCCAAATAAGCCAAAAACTCCCATATACTATCACCTGAAGTACTCAAAGAAAACCAAGCCGCACGCGCTCTAATTGACGAGATGGCAAGTGAGGTTGGAAAAAGAGCTCATTGGTGGGGGCTCGTTGGTTCGGTTCAAAATTGCTCCAATTACACTCGTCCATGAGTTAAACATTGGAATGATTTAATTTTGATTGAAATTGGATTTTACTCTGATTCAACAAGTTAGCTCGATTCTAAAAATATTTTCAAGCTGTAAATAAAATAATATTAAATTAAACTATACTAATTTCAAAATAAGCTGCATAGCATGAAAACTTCCTCGGTGTCCACCCCTAGCGACTGACACCCACCCCCCAATCATTGCGCCGCTAACCCCCCGCACGCCAACCCCGTGGCGCGGGATGGCCAACCCAGCCGCTCCACGTCGCTTGCCCCGCCCCGCTCGCGTCGTCTGTGCGTGCAAACGATTCCGGCCTCCTCCGTCGACACGGCAGGCAGATATTATTCAGCGCTAAACTCGCGTACTCTGCTGTAAAATCACTAGCGCGTGCACGTATGACTGGAGCTTGTCTGTGTGGATCGGTTGGTGCAGCCGTGTGACAAGCCGCGGTCTCGTGTTAATGTAGGCCTCGAGCACGGTCAAAGTCTTCTTCGTGTTGCCAAGTGCTACAAGGATTGTGCCGTACGAATAAACGCTACGACGACTACTGCTACTAGATTGTGCCCCGTACGTTCCGTCTTCCGCGCTTGCTTCGGAGTTTGTCGTGCCGACGTTGGGATCGGCGCCGGCGACTCGTCCGAGCCGGGGGCCGGTTTCCACCGTCCGCCCACGCCTTGTCACGCGTAGCAACCAGGTTTTCCAGCGTCACTCGCCGGTCGCCGCCTTGTCATGATCTCTAGAAATAGAATATACCCTGCCCCGATGGCGAATAATGCGCGCACGTACTAGCGTTTTTCGATGGGAGAAACTTCAAACCGCACCTACCGATCTATATATATTTGCGATCATTTTTCTCTTTGCAAAATTTTTGTTAGAAGGATTGTTTGTTCCACCAAGGGTACGAACTTCTTTTGAACAGCATAAGGGTTGCACCGCGTAAGTGCGCCAGCGTCACCCTTAAAGTATGTTTAAATTACTTGGTAATACTATGCGATTTTATTTTATAAACAAAGATGTTGCAGGATTTTATCTGTGATATTTTAATATTATATGTTATAAGAGGAAAAATACTCACCCTATTTCTCAATACTTGTTATCTCGATTCAAAACTTTTCCCCCCCAAATACTTGCATAACAAAACAAAACAGTAAACATAGCATAATATAATATTTTCCATTTATATCATACCATCTCTTCCTTTCGTTATTGCGATGCTTATCTATACTACATACTTATAATGTGTATCATATAGCTTATGACCGTATAGCCGAGTGAATACTCGCTAATATATTACCCTCTAAATCCCTCTATATCGTGAAGGCCCACAAAATAAAGGTTAGAACGTTTTCTTTTCTTGTGAGAATTTTTACCATTTCACTTTTGTCTTAGCGACTCTAAATTACTTGTCATAGGTTTTCACTATATATGTGTGTATATATCAAATTTATTGATTTATTCTATTTTTCTCAAATTAGCATACTTATCAATTTTTAATTCTAATAAAACCAAAATTTTTATTTCTAATTTCGTTTGATATTAAAAATAATGGCTATATTCCTTTGATTTTTATTCTAATTTTACATATTTTGGATTGTACTTCTTATTGATCTTCTTTTTTGGTTTTAGTTTGGAATTCACACATAAATCCAACTACTAATTTTTATTTCAAATATATGTATTTATTGTATTTGCCATGGACTCTTTCTCTTAATCTAATTTTTAATTTAATTAAAAAATAGCTACTGACAACACAATACTCCTGCCACAAATGAAACACAGAGAAATTGTCACTTTTTTAGCCCTATAGCAATCTCTACTATATAAATCAAGAGTTTCTCCCCGCGTCATTTCATCAAAATTACCCACATTTGCCACTGTTATTTAATTATCCACCTTTGCTACTGTTATTTAATTACTCACTTTTGCCGCTGTTAGTGCTCCTTGCAAATAAACTTTTTATCGTAAAATGAGTTTCCGTTGTAACGCACGGGCATATAGCTAGTTTTTTTTTTCAAATTTGATCCCTATGCAAACATAATTACAAAAATAACCCCATGCGTGCTTCCACTGCACGGGAGGGAGCACGGTAGGTGACATATGTTACCTTCTAACTCTTCTGCGGTTTTGGATAGGACTATATTTGCAATTGCATTAGTAAGAGAGCTAGAATTTTTAAAAATATCATGTACAGACTAGAAAAACGATGATTTCAAACAAAGATATAAATTCATCTTACAAGTACAAGTATAAGCAAATTCAACAGAAAATTAATAAAAAAATGGGGACAAACAGATCCCAATATAGTTCTCTTCTCAGGTGCCAGCTCGCCCTCCTCAGCTCCTCCTCTCCTCCTCGCCTCACGGATTTAACACACCAAAAAAAAAAAAAAGCCGAAAATAATCTCCTCTTCACGGCCTCGCCTCCTCCTCCTCCCGCAGAAATTTCCCCAATTCCTCCACCTCGCAATCGCTCGCGAGCTCCCCGAATCCCAATTCCAAGGCGCGACCATTCGCTGCGGGAAGCCTCGGCTTTGTTGGATTCGGATTTGCGGGCGCCGGTGTGATTCGTGCGGGGTTCCGGGGGAATGCTCTACCTCAAGCAGCCGGGCGCGGATTTAGGGTTCCGGCGGGCGGCGGTGGGGCTGTGATCTGCCGGCGGCGGATGCGAGATTGAGCCTGCCCGCGCCGGGGATTCGGCCGGCCATGGCGGTGGCGGAGGCGGAGTGCTTCCTCCAGAGCTTCGAGCTCTACGAGGCCGAGTCGGTGAGCTCCTCGCATCCGAATCACAATGCGCCGCCGCTTCGTGCTGGCTTTGTTGTGTGGCACTCTCTTCTATGTTGTTGTTCGTGCTGCTGCTGCTTGATTCGGCGAAGGCGCGCGCCTTCGGTAGGCGTTTGGCTCTGGAAATGGTCGATTTTTTGTGTCGTTTAGTTCGGGAAGAGACGGGCGCTGTGCGTGGCTTAGAAGGTGCGGTGCACGAGTTGTGGCTGATTGGATCGTGCCATGCAACGTGCGGGGATTAGGAATTATTATGATCCCTTTTGTTCAGTCACGGCGCTTGGGTGGGATTTGGCTTTGTTTGGGTGGGAGGTGATTTTTAGAGTGTTTTTAGCTGTTTTTGTTGTTCCATTCTATGCGGTAGATTTGGGAATTGTTTCTTCTCATATTAGTTTGAATGATCTTTGGTTAGCAAAAGAAGCGAGCTTTATTTGTTTCCAAGTGTTTTTGGATGTTAATTTGTAGGAGTTTTGGTTCTAGCTTTGTGTGTTTTCTTGCAGTTCTGGTTATAGTTAACTTGTAGCTTCATGTTTTGTTTTCCTTAATCCAATTCCCAATCTTTGGTTGCTGCTGCTATTGTGTGGTTACTTGTTGTTGTTTTTTTGTGGGATGCTTGCTGGTTTCCCAAGGTAAATTTACAGAGTTCACAATCTGGATATGTGATGTTTGCCGGGTCTGTGGGAATTATTGTGCTTGTATATGTGTGTGTAACCTTGCTGTCTTTCCATGGCTTTCGTAGTGTTTGTAGATTGGAATTTGTTTCTTTGGGCTGTGGGGTGTGGCAATTTTATAAGGTTTTAAATGAGAATTTTTTTGGGGTACTTGTTTGCATGATCGTGCTTTGTGACTGACAATTCAAGAATTGTTGGTGCCTGCAATTCTTTGGTTCTTTGGCTCGTTTTCATTGTGCCGAACGTGGTAGCGTGGAGTTAATGTGGCCTTGGTGGCAAAGTTGGTGAGCATTTTTGTCACGATACAGTATGATCTGACAGGAGATTTCAATTAGGAAAAGGATTGCTTGAGAAGATTAGAGCAGGCTTACTGGTGATATTAAGGTTTGAGGAGGATGGAGAGGGAAATGGAGAACAGAGGAAATTAGGGGAATTGATTTGAGTTTGTATTCTTCTGTAATGTAGGTAACAAGTAGAGGAGCTTATGTAACCTAGAGTTGATTACAGCAGTAACAAAAGAAACTATATCCATATGTAGCAGCAACGGTAACTAAAGTGTCTACACTCAAGCTTCAACTCTGAACTGTGACTCAATGGTACCAAATCCTATGGAGCACAATCTCAAGCCTTCCAAATGATTTTCAGTCTGTTTAATGTTCCTTAACTCACTGTTATTTTCTTTGCTATGCAAGATTTTATGTTTCTTTCCCTCCTGCTGATATATTGATGAATTAGCAATCTGTGCTGACATTGCCTAGCAACTCCATAGATGCTTGTTACTGACATTTTGTTGTGCAAACTGGTTGCTAGGATTGTTGGAGCTGTTGAATCAGTATCTTAGCTCTAGTTAATTTGTTGCTCATGAATTTCTCTTGTCCTAGTGAAAGTGTACCCATTTTCCATTCTTCTTCTTTTTGGTCTTTCTAATTGATTTGAATGCTTTTTACTTTACTTGGTGTTTCTTTCTGTTTGGAAATGATACTCTAGCATTCTCCTGTCTGAGCTGAATTATTGGGAGGACGTTTTTTCCCCAGTTTGTGTCTGGGGTTACATCATGTTCATGTAATTTGAATGTTCGCCTATTTGGTGATGATTTGTGCTCCCTAGGGTCATGCACAAGTGCTTGTTTTTATCAATAATGTGATTTGTGTTCTAGTTGTGATTCTGGCAGATCAAATTACATAGAAGTACTCGCAGCTTCAGGTTGACTTTCTCTATTGCTGTACCTGCATTTTTGGTTGTCGGATGCTTAACAATTTACTGAAAGCATTATTTATTATTGAATATTGTGGTTCAATATTTTTCATCGCACTTAAATTACGAATTCTATTTTGCAGAAATTTTATATTCTTGGAACTAACACTGACAAAGCATTATGGAGATTACTCAAGATTGATAGAATGGAGCCATCAGAGCTCAACATAGATGAGGATTCTACTGTGTACTCACAAAGTGAATATCTTGATCTGCTAAAAGTTCTAGATGAAGACCATAGGTCAACTGGTGGAGTAAAATTTGTTACAAATTGTTTTGGAATCATCGGTAAATTATCCCTTCTTTCTATAATAATACTTTCATGCAAATTAGATGACAATTTTTTTTATATCTACACATCAATGATAAATTTTCCGTACAGGTTTCATTAAGTTCCTTGGGCCTTATTACATGTTAATTATCACCGAGCAGAGAAAAATTGGGGCTATATTTGGCCATCCAGTTTACCAAGTTACTAAGACTGCAATGATTGAGTTATCAAATTACAAGATGAGGCCAGCATTACATAATTCAAAGGATGAGAACAGGTATGTTGCATCCCATATATCATTAACTTAACATTACCTTACAATGATGGGATTACTGGGAATATTTTCTAACTGTGGAGCATTATGTTCTTTTTTTCTAAAACACATTTAAACGAAGCTACATATTTAGTTTTATGCTTTGTATGTTCTTGATAAGCCGACCTTAACTAATGCAGGTACAAGAGGCTCTTGCAGACAATAGATCTTAGGAAGGACTTCTTTTTTAGCCATTCATACCACATCATGAGAAGTCTCCAGAAGAATTTCAATGATCCACAGGAGGGATGGGACCTATATGACACAATGTTTGTATGGAATGAATTTCTAACACGAGGGATTCGTAACATTCTGAAATGTACCCTCTGGACTGTTGCATTAGTCTATGGTTTTTTTAAGCAGGTATATATATTCCTATGAAATTGGTTCTGTTATATTCCCAACAAAAATCTGTGAATATGGTAGATTGCAACCATAAAACGGATCCTCCTTTCTTTCTTCATTTGAGAAATATAAGTTGTAAAGATGGACACGTCCTGCCAGCATGTTCTTATGGATGTTGTGCCATTAATTATTCTCCCAGTTTATTTTCTTTATTTGTTTTAATATTTAGTGAATAACAGTCACGAATTTTATTTTCTTGTGCTGGAGAAGTGACAGTAGTAGGTTCTTCATCCCTGCTTTCTACACTGTTTAAACATTGTAAAATCAAGCGATACTTATGAAAAAATTGTAAGAGGAGAGACTATTGGTAGACAATTACAAAGTTATACATTAGTTGGTTTATTTTGTACTACCAAGCTATTTCTTCCTATGGGAAAAACTTAATCTAAGAGGATCTAGAAGAATATCCTTTGTTGTAGGATTAAGTAGACAAGTTTTGAACTTCCTTTTTGTCAAATTTTTCTGTCCATGGATGTAACAACTTCTGTTTATTTGCATCATCTTATTATGGTATATTTGTTTGGTTTCATTTATATCAAGGATAAGCTTTCAATATCTGGGAAGGACATTGTGTTGACACTCATTGCTAGACGCTCGAGGCATTATGCTGGAACCAGGTTCAAACTTGTCAAACTTTTAGTAATTATATAATTTTCCCTGTTAGTTTTTTGTCTGGTTTGTATTGTTGTAATTCAAAAGGCATTTGGATCTCGCATCTTTGCTTCCTTATCTTGTCATTTTGATTGAACAGGTATTTAAAGAGAGGTGTGAATGAGGAGGGCAGAGTAGCAAATGATGTTGAGACTGAGCAAATTGTTTTTGAAGACATGCTTGGACCTAGGGAAATAAGCTCTGTTGTGCAAAACAGGGGTTCAATTCCACTATTCTGGTCCCAGGAGACATCGAAGCTTAATCTTAAGCCTGATATCATATGTAAGCATTGACATCCTTCTTTGACGCATGCATTATTACTCAAATCAATTTAATTTGTTCATTCTTTCAGTGCATGAGAAGGACAAAAATTATGAAGCTACCAGATTTCATTTTGAAAATCTTAGGAGGCGATATGGAAATCCTATCATTATCTTAAACTTGATTAAGGTAAGTTACACACTGTTATTAACTTATTATGCGGTCACCGCTTTTAATGGATGTTTCATGTATAAGTTGTACTTCCTCCAGTAAAAAAAAGTAATGTCCTAGTCGTAGAATACCTGCAGTTAAACTATTTTCATTTTAACTAACAATGTCTTTATGAATATTTAGACTAGTCATATGAAATGATATGAGTAGATTTGGCATACCAAATGTTATAACTTTGTTAGGTTTTATGAATGTATTACTATAGAATTGACGGTCAAAGTTGAGTTTTGCGATTGGAGGTAGTACCTTAATAGATCATGCTCTTACATTTATTTTTGTTGTCATTTTTGTAAGACACGTGAGAGGAGACCACGCGAGTCTATACTTCGTCGAGAATTTGATAGAGCAATAAAGATTATAAACAGTGGTCTACCAGGGGAAAATCATTTGAGGTTTTTACATTGGGATCTTCATAAGAGCACTCGAAGGTATTGATTCTTTCTGTCGTAAACCTTTCACTTATGGTTTATTATATGCTTTTGATGTGCATTACTGAAGCAAATTGCATTTCAGCAAAAGTACAAATGCCCTCCAAGTGCTTTTGAAAGTGGCATTTGAAGCTCTGAACTTGACAGAATTCTTTTATTGTCAAGTTTCCCCAGTTCAAACAGCTGAGAGTTCCCTTAATATGCATGCTCCATTGTAAGTATTTGTTGTTTTTATACTGGTTTGTTTGCTATTTAATTTGAATTCCTGTTGTATTTTACCTCATGAATAGGTTATTAATCTTAGTAGAAAGGCAAAAATTTTCCTTTTTGTGTTTTTTTTCTTAATTTTCATTTCATGCTTTATAGGAAGAATGGTTTTGGTTCTCACGTCTGTGATAACAACAATGGTGACAATGCAAACTGTATTGATAGTTTTGATGACATCTCCCAAGAAGATACCTGTGGCAGTTCTGATACCTCTACTAATGGAATTGCAGAAGATATATGTGCAGACAATAGATCTACCCCAGAAAAGCCTCCAAAATTTCAAAAGGGTGTCTTACGTACAAACTGTATAGATTGTTTGGACCGCACAAATGTTGCTCAATATGCCTACGGTTTAGCTGCTCTTGGACACCAGTTGCATGCGCTTGGTTCTGTAGAATCCCCAGAACTTGATTTAGACTCACCCTTGGCTCGCCATTTGATGCATTTTTATGAGCGAATGGGTGACACACTTGCTGTACAGTATGGTGGTTCAGCTGCTCATAACAAGGTACTTCAGTGGAATCTTGCCATTTCAACAAATTTCCAAGTGCCTTCTCGCTTCAATGTGTGTGATAAGCTGTGGTTTCTTCACTCCTTCCATACGAAGATTCTGGATTGAAATAGGAGTGATTGTACTGTACTAATTTTAGGATTAGTCATTTTTTTTGCTCCTTGGGCTTTGTATCTGGTCTATTTTGAGTTTTACTTTTCAAACGGAACCAGTTATATCAACTAGCTGGAGTTAAAAATTATAATTTTGAGGACTAATCGGTATATGAAAATTTGTTGCTAAATTGGGCACGACTGATAGTTCGAAGACTGAAAAAAAAGGTGATCATCAATCAAGTTATGCTGATTGATGAGTCAGGAAAGGTCCAATATGGATTTTAGAAGAGCCTTTAGGAATGTAAGATTAAAAACTTTTATGCAGCAAGTATAGCTGGAACAGAATTATAATGTCATGTCATAAGTATTTGACCAGTGTCTATCAGTAGCCGGTACAGAGCTTTTCATCATATTTTTTATGACGTTTTTTCATGTTAAGTTGTTCATTGAGCACTTGTCTGATAAACTTACTGTGGTGTGGTTTTATTTGTAGATATTCTCTGCGAAGAGAGGGCACTTGAAGTTTGCTATTCAGTCTCAAGAATTCTTCAGAACACTACAACGATATTACAGTAATGCCTATATGGATGCTTACAAACAGGCAGCAATAAACTTGTATGTTTGATCAAGCTCATTGTTCACTAAAGACAACTTTATACCTTTTGAATAGGCAATACTATGTACTGAGTTTGTTATCACATGCTGTTTTTGTCTTCTTAAAATTTTAGATTTTTGGGATATTTCCAACCGCAGCAGGGCAAGCCTGCACTATGGGAGCCAGAATCTGTTGCTGGGGAGCATGTAATTAATGAGAATGCAAGGTAAACTTATATGGTTATTCTTGAAAGTATGTGGTTAAGTAAGACCACATGACATCAGGCATTTCCTTTTGGTTAAACTACAAGAGTGATGTACCATTTTCTCTCACTATTGTGATGTGGGTGGTGGCCTAACACATGAAGTACATATATTTGTTGGCTTACCTACTGATAACATCATAACTAGTACAATGCTATTGATGCTGGGAAACAGGAACTGGCCAGTAGTGTTTGCATGAGATCACAAAGAAATTCTACATGAGTATTTTGCCCTCTTCACAAGTATCTGACCAACACAGTTTGATGTTTATTTTTTTCTCAATTCTCAAATAAACATCAAATGCTTCTAAATAATGTGTTTAAAATTGTTATATGTGTGGTACTCCAATTTTGTTACAATATAGGGAAATTGTCGAGTGATTCCACAGTAAAGGGCCGAGGAGAAAACAAAAACTGTATCCAATGCGTATTTTCTGGTTTTACCTGTGCTTTTAAAGTTAGGACAGAGAAATACTAGTGTTTATTAATCTCTACTTTTTTTCAAAGGGGTAGCATGGTCCAATCTTGTTTCTTTTTGCTTAATTTTACACCTATTTAATTCTTGTGTATTAGTTCTCCTTGATTCCATGTTGTGAAACAGAGCAAGTAGTCTTTATTCTAGAAAACATGAGTACCAAATACCTTTGCACAGTGTTTCCTGACTCACCAATCACCTCTTTTGAAGAACTATCCAAATTTTATTCGCTCAAGCATTGCATGTATCAATAAAAATCATCTTACCAATTAACTGAGATGCATATTTTGTCACAGTAAATTGATAAAACGGGCAAGATCAGATGGCAGCATTCTTTGTAAAAGCAACACATCCATGTCCAGCAGTGGTCGAAATGGAATGTTAAACGCAGCATTTACTGATTTAAAAAATGAGCTACAATCTCCAAACTGGAGTTCTGATTCAGGGCATGAAATTTCATCAACCTCTGATAATGCGGTGTCAAAATTAAGGTTGGTTTGTGTTCTGATTCTGAAACTTCACCTTTCCGTATTCTGTTAATGGCAGAGCGATGCATGCTAAGGCATATGGGTGTGGTCAGTATTGATTCTCCCTTTTCTCTTGAAAAATATGACAGGTATACTCCCACGGTGTCTCATATTAAGCATGCCAGCTGCGAACTCGACTATTGCAATGGTTCTGGGGATTCAAATTTCCTGGATCTTGACTGGCTTTCTGCTTCAGACATTGAAGGGTTTTTCACTCTGCCCTGCTTTCCCTTTTTGATCATATCTGTCTCTTTTCAATGTATCAAGACTTCCCTTCCTTGCATGTGCACAGATGCACACAAAATTGGCAAAAAGCAATCATTAGTTTATCGCTTTGTACCAGACGTCTATAGGATATTATCTATGTTCATAGAAAACCTGAAAAAACTGTAATTGTTGCAATGTATTCTCCAATCCCTCAATCTAGTGACGTGTCCATGGCATTGCTCAGATACTGCATATTCAGAATTGAGATCTAGATGGATGATTTTACCCTTTCTTACTATATTTGCCCATGTATTTTATTTTAAAATCCCTAAATATAGTGGTGTGTCCATTGCACTGCTCACTGATACCGCACATTCATAATTGATATCTAGATGAATGTTTCTGCCCTTTCTCACTATATTTGTGTTGTACATTATCCTTGGGCAGGTCAACAGCCCTAAGTACTCCTGATGTGAATATTTCAACTGATAATGTTTCCAGTGGTGTAACATCTGGGATAACGGTTAGTGCATTCATTGATCTAACTATTCATTACCAACTTCTTGCCATTTTTATGCATTGCAATAATGGATCACAAGTCCTTTCCCCCCCTAATTTCCCGTACCCAAGCTGAGAAGCAAGAACTGCCAGGTTCCTGGTTCTTTTCTTTTCTGCCATTCTGTAAATATCTTTTTGCTATATTTTTTTTTCATAAGTTCTTGGTGCTTTCATCATGCGTAACCATTAGTGTTAACATTCCACTAAAAAGAGAACACGGCCACCCTCATTCTGTGTAAACTACTGCACGTCCCTTTCACTGATAAAACCGTAAAAGCGGCTTCCTTCTGGAACTGTGAACCCTGGATGTAATTCATTTCAAATGAATAAAATTTTGTTTCAGAGAATAGCATTGTTATGTTGGCAGAATACAATTTTTTTTTATCATTTGGGATGGAAATATACATGCGGAGATATGATTCATCCAACAAATTAAACTAGTCATTTCATTTGAACTTTCAGGAAGATCACGCTGCAGAGATTCAGGCCCAGGGGTTATCTGAGCACTTTGTGCAGTGGGTTAATCAGGGAGAGGCTTTTTGGTACTGATATTACTAGATGATTTATCACATATATCGAAGCTACAGGATGGCATCCCCTACTCTTTCACTGTTGCAAGGAGACATGAAGCATTGCCATTAGTGTTCTCCTTTGATACATGACCTCATGGGCCACACAGCCATCCCGGGAGTCTAGGGATGTGTACTATTCTGTTCATTTGTTAAGCTTGCTTACCAGTTATTTCTTCTAGGGGCAAGTAGATAGGCATTGTTCTTATTTTCTTAAAGGAAAGGAAAGAAGGTAGGTAGTATATTATTCTTTTGAAGTTGTACCATTTTCCATGCTTTTCCATTGTGTAAATATATATATGTCCGAAGTGTATACTTTTTTCTGAGTTGAGGTAGGCTTGAAATCACCATTTTTCCCTTGCTGGGTTCTTTTGAAACATTATGTACATGTACTTTTCCATTGCAAGTTTGCAACAGAAGAGATACTATTGTGTATTATTAAGTCTTCTCATACTCAACCCTTTTGCTTGATAGACACCTCTTACATATACGTTTGGAACATATTATGACATTGCGGATTGTCATGCCTGTCAAATGCCTCTGTTTCACACTTCTCTTGCAACTGTTCGCTTGGTTTCTCATGTCAGCTCTGCACCGGTTTTGATTACACTTGCATGTCTCTCCTCAGTGGTTGGTTGTAGAATCAAGTCATCAGCATCCCAGAAAGCAACACTGTCCAGAGCGTTCAAGGCTTCAGACTTCGAGAGTTGAAACCACTACTAATCGAAGAGCAAGTCCTTTGAAGCCTCAGCTGGCCACTAACTGAAGAGTCGCCTGCATCGGTCAGCGCTCACCAGGAGAGCTACCCAGACACGGTACAAGAAAGCTCAAAGCCACGAGCCGATCACAGACGCTGACTCGTCGGCTCACGGCCTAATCGAAGGGCCAGTATGTCTCACATCTTCACGAGGCACGACAGCCATGGCTTTTCCCTAGTTAGCCATGTGATCGATAGCGGCATGGGCAAGGCGACGACGGCGGACGGCCAGGCGACGCCCAAATCAAACCGGTTTAGACCACCCGTTTCTGCCATGCCTAACTTTTCCATTGTTTCTGAAATACAGCCATCCATAGTCGTGTTTTCTTATATGTTCCTTTTTTTTTAAAAGAAACAGGGTGGTTTTTTCTTGAAGCTTCAAGGTTGTGATGAGTAAACAGATATAGATTCACCGAAAAGGAAACCATGGCATCTGTGAATAGAGGTGGGCGTCATACCGGGGCCGGCCGGATTTATTGTGTTTTGAGTCTAAACCATGTCGAACCGCGACGGTTCATCGTGCTCGCCGTGCCGGACTAGGCTAGCTCGGCTCGTCTTCGATGAGCCTAGACACGGCCCATTTGTGCTTCGTGTCTACTTTACGCCGTACCGGCTCAAATCCGGCCCATTTATACTATTGCTATGAGAGAAAATGACCACAGATTGATTTCTTTCTTTATATGTCTAGGGCTTCCTTTTTCTCTGATCGAAACAAAATTCTACTGTGTTTATTCTTCTTGATTTCCTTGATTCGGTTGCTCCTTCCAGTCACATGCATATAGCCATGTATTTAGTCCTTGATTTGCTCATCTACACATACATATAACGCATGCATGCATTCCCTCTCTGTTCTATAATCCATCTAGAGTTTTCTTCTTTTACCTCTTGATTTGCTCACCCACGGTTTTCAAAATAGAGCAAAGAAGATATTGTTTGTTTGTTACTGTCAGGCTATAAGTCTGCGGACAGTGCTAGGCTGCTCTAGATAGTGGTGATGCCAAAGAAAAATAAATCCGGACAGTAGTACGATGGATGGGTCTCCTATAATCCTATTGGCGATGTTTCACCAGCCCAAAATTTATTAGTGATGGGACGAACGACTCTGAAAGGATAAGCGTTAGTGAGCAGGGTGAAACGTGCGCATACGACGTGGCAAGTGGACATGGAATTTTAGGTGTTGATTAATTTGTTAATGGAGTAGCTAAGTTAGCACTTAGGTCATTTCTGCTGCTAGAGCTCAAATATGATATTACATTCTTGGGTAACGGATGTGTTTGCTTGTGGTAGTGTTGGGTTATATAGGGGTGTATTTTTGTTTGGAGTCCGAGTGTGACACGGATAAAACTAAACATGTAAGGATCTGTTTATTTTAACTTTTGATTCTGAATTCTGACTCTAAAAGCAGAATAAAAAACAAACAGTCTGATTCTAAAATCTAATTCTCACAATCTAGCTCACCCATATACACTAGAATCCACAATACACTCTATAGGTGCTTTTAGATTTTAGTTTTTGGAGAATCAGCTTCTCTACGATCACAATCTAGAACCAGCTTTTAGATAATCTAAAGTTGAAACAAACAGGCCCTAACTCCTTTTGTATTCGCTCCAAAAGCCTTCAATGGATCAGTCGGATGAAAAATATCCAATCCATTTGCACCCTTAGCTGGGTGTATCCACATGTGGTGAGGTTATGTGCCACATACCGCCAGAATAGATGATACAGATTTATTATAAGTTGAGTAAACAAGACTCTAGATAGAAAATAGTAAGTACCACACATTGGTAATTGTTAATCAACCTGCAATTTTTTTTTTACTTTAACCTTTGTTTTATAAGCCAGATTTTGACGTCTTAACTTTCAGCTTTGATATCTATACATAGGAACATAGGAGAAGCTGTAGTCTTTCTGATCGGCAAACCTGAGCCATTAACTCTGGATTGATGTCACTGTTGTATTAGATGTCACTGATGTATTATTAGATGTCACTGATGTATTATTAGATGTCACTGATGGAGTACAACCACCGAAGGGACCCTGAGAGGATAACAAATTACAAGACAGTCCCTCGAACTCAGAATGTAGGACTGGAAAGAAAATAAGAACTGCATCGATCATAGTCCTGCTGCTGCCGTCAACGACGCCGACTTTGCGAGGTTAGCTTTGGTCGCCAGAACGACGACTCCTCGCCATGGATACTCACTCCTAGCCTCAGCTCTGCCACTGATTTTGCATGGCGGTTGTGGGCGTCGAAGCGGAGGTTGGAGCGGAGCGCCGGCGATCTACTCGGCAAGACACCCAAATGCCAACGGGAACATAAGTTATTTGGATCCTCAATCCTGTCCACGGTGGTTCCAGAGCTTTAGAGATCGGAAGAACAGAGGGGACAGAACACAGCGGCCGGACGGAGCCGGTCGTTGGAAAGCCGGAGGTGATCATCTTAGCTCACGTAATGTTGTTGTTACGACTGAATTAAAACTGCAGCATAAACGAGTAATTGTAAGTATCATTTATTTATTTATTTGCAAGAACATAAATTACAAAAAAAAAACCCTCAGAAGCAAGTTTTTGAACACAATTTTCGTAACTTTACGGTAAGGTCCAAAAAATGTTACATCAGCTATCGCGGTAGCTATCCTTCGTCGTGTTTTCAGCATTAAATTTTTTTAAAAAATTAAGTATGTGTATAATATAAGTCATCTTCAAACAAATCATAAAAACATGGTATTTTAGAAAAACTAATATTTTTATAATAAGAATATGACTCAAGTTCAAAATCAACAAACATACTAATATATGTCAAAAAAATCATAAATGATAATTATGCCATAATGTTCTTAACAACAAGAACTTAATCTCTACTATATAAAGCAAGATTTTCTTCCCGTGTCACTTCATCAAAATTACCCATCTTTGCCACTGCTCATTAATTACCCACCTTTGCCACTCCTCTTTAATTACCCACCTTTGCCACTGTTAGTACTCTTTGCAAATAAACTTTTTATCACAAATTGAGTTTCCGTTTGCAGCAAGGGAGTCGGCAACCTCCAAGAGTAATAAGCCGCTCCTCGCTTGAACTTCCCAAGCACAACACATGCTCGGCGATCACCAAATGCAACACATGCACAAGGACCTCACTCAAGTGCAACACATGCACAAGAGCTCACTCAAACAACTCCTAATTGCAACACATGCAATTGCTCACTCTAAGCTCAAGAGGCAAATGGAGAAGAGCAACATGCACACAACTCCCCATAAGCAACAACCCTTGCCCAAGCCCCCCTAGGGAGTATTATAGCCACCAGAAAACTAGTTTGGGGGCAAAAGCAGAACAAAACCTAAAAGCAGATCAACCAAGCCTCGGCCCGGCCCTCAACTGATCGGAAAATGACCTTCTGCAATAGGTTGGACCGCCCTCTACGGGTCATCAGGGCAGCGCCTGACATGGTAGGCCGCACCGCCATCGCCGTCCGGGATAACAAGCCAAAAACCGACGTACGGAAAAATCAAGCGTCCAACCGCCCCCTGGCCGTCCGGGGGCCGGTCCAACCGCCCTCGGCGGTCCGACCGGACCCGGCCGGTCAACTGCCCATACAAAATCAACAACAAAAAAACACTCATAACTTTTACTCCGAACTCCGATTTGGGTGATTTTTGATTCTATGCGAAGCTTATCACGAGGGCTACAATCTCCACCTATTTTCATGATTTAATCACCCATAGATATTTTCTAAATATCACCAAAACCAAACTCTATCACAGTCATTCAAGTGTAAAATCTGATTTTCAAAATCTCTTTTCAAAAAACCAAAACCATTCCTTGAGCCATAAGATGATCAACACATGATCATACACATGTGCAAAACACATTTGCACCAATTTAGCTCATGCTCAAAGAATTTAAACCAAATTGCAAAAACACATTTTGCAACCAACTCCAAATCTATTTGCAAAAACGTGTTATAAATCAAACATGAAGCTTCAACATTTGCAACACATGAAAAAGTGAACTTCACGTAAAACCAAACGCATATTGCTTATCCTATTTGCAACACATGCAAGTCAAGGCATTATCACGAAAACCAAATACATACGCTCTTCCTCTTTGCAACACATGCAAATCGGAGCATAAACCAACAACACCCCAAGCATAAACTTAACCCATTCGCAACACATGCCAAATGGTCAACTTTATGCAAAAACCAAATCAAAATACGATTTGAGCTTTGAGTGAGCAGCCGATTGAGATCATCAACACATGATGAAGCTCAAACTAGGAAGCGACCCTCTAAATAATACGGCGATAAAACCTTAGACTCAAAGACTACAAAAGTCCTTAGCCTATCTAGTTATACCTTCAGCCGGGCACAAGACAAGCAATCCTTTGGGGTCTTTATGATCATCGCTTTGATACTCCCCGGATCATTACTCGACTCTCTTCGGGATCCACTCTTGACGCCCATCAACTCATGATGCCGTCCTTGTCCCGTTCTCACCATCTCATCCATCTTTGGACCTAACTCAAACACAACTCATAAAATAGTTAGTCCAAGATGCATGGTTGTCTCAATTATCTCTTGCACTCCATTAACACATAATGGATGCCTCTAGATCAATTGAGCACAACCCTAAATCAATAGAAATAATTTAAGTGTGTCTTAAGTACAATAATGCAACTCATGCTTTATTATACTTAAGAACTATTCATCGGTCCTCAATTAATCACGGAACACCATCAACACATGATGAAGTGTTCGTTAATAATTAATTAAGACAAATGAACTCAATTTAAATTATCATTTAAATTGATATGAGTATATATTAACTACACAAGTTTTCATATACTCATGTTGATGAAAAGTAATGATCCATTATATGTAAATTGTATAGAAATGATCATTACCCTAAGTCATCAACTATAGAATAAACTCCACATGTATATGTGCATAGATATAATTGACTTGGACATAATATGCACATATCTAATTTGATCGTATTGAGTATATCTATATGCAAACACGGACACATGGCTAGTTATTAAAAATATGAATGTCGGATTATTGAAAAAGGTTGAGATGGGATTTGTTATTAAGCTTTCTTATAGTTTAGACTCATAAGAGATGCATTTGGGTTTAATATTGGATTTCAAAATATGCAAAATGTTTTGGCCTATGAGTACCTATATAGGACAACGGAGCTATCGCTAGCTACAAGCTATGTCAAAGCGGAGCTATCGCTAGCTATAAGCTATGTCAAATAATGAAGCTATTGCTATCTATAACACTTGTAGTTAATATAACAAAATATTAACCCAGAACTTCACGTTTGAGGTCCAAAAATGCTATAGTTACACTTTACCTTTGGCACACGAAGATAGCAATAGTTGAGTATAGATGCGGTCAAACTTTTAAAAAAAAACTTTCTTCAATCACAAATATATGTCATTTTGAATGTAGATACGGTCAAACTTTGAAACTTTAACTATCAATATCCTTAAAAAATTAAAATTGGATACATGAAAATTATATGTGTAGATTTGTCTCGGAAAGTTCTTTTTTTGAAACCAAAACAGCAGTGGAAGCCACCGCTGGGGTCTCGGAAAGTTCTTTCAAAATATTATGATTTTATTAGGTTTTATAAATATATTACAATAGAAATCAGTGGCCAAAGTTGTTGTTAGAAATCATGTCTATGTCCAAAATGATATGTATTTGTGATAGAGGGAGTAGCTATTTATTTCATCTTTAAGTTAGGAAATGAAATTTCCTTTTGGCTTCTATATTTAGTTGGGTTTTTAGAGTTGATTTGAAATAAAAATAAAATCTTTCGGTGTTGATTTAGATTTCAGTTTGTTGATTTGCCATATCACCTTGTAAAATTTTCGGCCTTTTAGATTTTTTATAGAACAAAATTTGCGTCTACTTCCTCAACGCGGTCTGAAAAGTTACTTTAAGATGGCATGTGCTGATACAAGAACCCATCCTTCACTATTCTTTTGCATAAACTTCTACGTGTGTCTACATCATCTGTCTTGACCTTGGATTTATGTTCCAAGGATTTTCTCTTTCTCTGGGGAAAGTCCTATCTTTTACCGACATAAACCAAGCTTACATTCACATGCACAAAACATCGTGCATACCTTAACCAAAGGACAGTCACTTGTATGCATGCTCTGTAACGTTATAGACTTGTTTGAATACATAAAAACTAGACTCACTCCCTTCGAATGAACAGAAAATTAAACTAAAGGGTTGGGTCCATTGCTGGCGGAAGCGTATCGTCTACAGGGACCCACACGGTAGTGGCCTAATGACAGAGAGCCATTACGGCAGGGAATCTACGATCATTGCCAGCGCCTGATCATCGGTCCACACTAGTTTCCATTCTAGTACGCAAATCATACAAACAAACTTTGTACGTGTAGCAGCTCCCTTACAAACAACAGCTGCAAAAGTGACTTTTCTTTCTTTTACCTGAGGAAAAACCAACTATCAGTTATTGGTTCGTTTGTTTGTGCTTTTTCTCTAACTTAAAAATAAAAAACTAGAGTCTAAATAAAGTGGTGGTTTTCAATAAGGATTTTTAAAAACCATAAGCTTTTGTATAGTTAAAAGTCAAAAGTCCCCAAAGAGGTGCCTATTTGGCTTAACGAGAGTTGGTTTTAGACTGATACCACTAATTAGATTAAAATTACCTACGTCTACCAAATATAAAAGTGGACTGCTTTTAAGTTGTTTAAGCGAAAAAGATAGCTTTAAACTATAAGCCAAAAATGCTAAGCCTAAACATACAGGTCATTGCTTTTTGGCTTAAACAGCTTAAAAGTGGAGCTTTTCTATATTAATCATGTGCATTTATTCATTAGTACGACCTACACAAAGTATTAAACTAAAGGGTTGGGTCCATTGCTGGCGCCTGACCATCGGTCCACACTGGTTCCCATTCTAGTACGCAAATCATACAAACAAACTTTGTACGTGTAGCAGCTCCCTTACAAACAACAGCTGCAAAAGTGACTTTTCTTTCTTTTACATGAGGAAAAACCAACTGTCAGTAATTGGTTCCGTTTGTTTGAGTTTTTTCTCCAACTCAAAAAAAAAGCTAGAGTCTAAATAAAGTGGTGGTTTTCAATAAGGATTTTTAAAAACGATAAGCTTCTGTATAGCTAAAAGTCAAAAGTCCCCGAATAGGTGCCTATTTGGCTTAACGAGAGTTGGTTTTAGACTGATACCACTAATTAGATTAAAATTACCTACGTCTACCAAATATAAAAGTGGACTGCTTTTAAGTTTGTTTAAGCGTAAAAGATAGCTTTAAACTATAAGCCAAAAATGCTAAGCCTAAACATAAAAGGTCGTTGCTTTTTAGCTTAAACAACTTAAAAGTAGAGCTTTTCTATATTAATCATGTGCATTTATTCATTAGTACAACCCACATAAAGTATTACCTCTCATCTTCTAAGACAATTAAGAGTGATATGTCATTTCCTCTTGTATCTTTTTTAATTTCACCGTAATATTAGTCTTTATGTAAAGTCAACATACATCTTATATTTATCAGGTGAGGGAGTACTAGTTTTGTGACGAACTATTTCGGTAAATAGTGTGGCAAATCATGAAGGGCAAATCTCTGGCGTGGCAAACAATCGATTTTCCCTTAAAAAAAAACGTAGGCTCATGCTCGTTGTAAGGTAACGACAACTAAAGGAAAGTGATCAAAACGTGATCATCCATGCAAACCCGGAAGCCATCATCTTCCTGACTTGAGAACCGGATTTGGAACCGAGCGGCGCCGCGCCGCAAGAAGACGCCGGGTGCTACCACGAGTTTTCGCTCCCTTCCCTTTCTTGCTGTCGGCAAGCGCCCATCGAAATTCAGGCAAAATCGCTTGTTTCGCCGGCGAAAGGAAAAACGCTGTGCCCATATAAAACGCCCCCGTCCTGCAGCCACACCTTCACCCCCTGCATTTCTTCTACCTTTCGAGCTGTCTCCTCGTTTTCTCCAGGTGCTGCTGTTGGCCCTCCTGCCTCCTGACTTCT
This sequence comes from Guadua angustifolia, assembly GCA_036346375.1. NCBI lineage: Eukaryota > Viridiplantae > Streptophyta > Magnoliopsida > Poales > Poaceae > Guadua > Guadua angustifolia. The sequence continues at coordinate 7,749,428 of CM070510.1, read as the reverse complement.
GAGTCCTTGCAAGGTATAACGTCTTGGTTAACCTGATTGTTCAGTCCGATCTATGCAACGCCGGTTAGAGTTTGTAGGCTCTGTTTGGCTGCTTTGGATGTTGGTGTCTTGCTTGAATCTTGGTACTCGAAATTTTTGCTTCGTGAAATAGTAGTTTATTTTGGCTGTGCGATGTTTTTTTATTGTTTGCTATTTGGTTCGAGCTATGGGAATGTCACTATCATGTAAGTGGAAAAGCTGTTTAATCGACTGGATAATAGTAGTCATGGTCCCACGTAAATCATGTCGGCATGACAACGATGATAGTGGCGTCAGATAAACGTTTCTTGGCCTCTGTCTGGACAGAGCGAGGTTTTGGGTTTCCCAAATGAACTCTCACGGTTGATTTATTCCCTTGACCCTAGATTTTAGATCGAGGTATTAGTATTGGATTATGAATGGAGAGGATCATCTTTTTAATAGGCTAAATTTATTAACTAAATTGGTTTCGATTTCAATGGTTTGGGATTTGTAAGATCTTAGAACTATTTATATTGTACTTTTAGCAAATTTTCAAATATATGTGTTTGATTTACGATGTTACCAAATATTATATAATACTATAGAGTTATACGTGTGAAATGTACACCCCATAGAATTTTTCTAGTTTCGCTAATGACATTGTGTGTCGTTGTCAGGATCTGAATATGTAAATCTGAACCCTCTGTGTATTCTGCACTAGTTTAGAATCACTCTAATGCACACAATTTTAACATAGATGAATATCATAATCATACACAACGAAAATATAATAAAAGATTTCATCTATTAAATATAACCTGTTGAAGGACTTTAAGGTCAACTTTACAAAAATAAGCCACACGGGGCTTAGACTAAGAAATAAATAAAAGTGCAGTGCAAATAAATTATTCATAGTAACATTTCAATTTACCATAGGCAATTGACAAGGTTTGTACTTTAGTTGATCATCTCCTCTTAATACTCCTCATAAGCTGGTGTTGACTCTTCTTCAACCGGTGATTTGTTGTTGTAAGGGTGGGTACATAAAGCACTCAACAAGCTGTGCACAGAATGCGATTCTATTATATCTATATGCACGGCTTATTCTAAATGAATTGTTAAATTGGTTATTTTCCATTAAAGCATCATTTACAAATGAATAACATAAATAGATTGAAATGACAGTAAAAGCAAATAATAATAATACTAAACTTCTCAGTTATTTCTCAAATAAACTGGCTCACAACCTTACATTAATTTCCATACCTCTATAGGCACATTGCCCCATTTTCAAGTTTATTTTATCAAAATTTAACCTTTAACTGTAATTCCCGAGCATTGTCTAATATCGTGGACACGGTTATTTGAATAGGTTTAACACTCTACAAAAGTTATACACTTTACCTACAAGTTATAATCAACTCACCACACCTGTCTTGAATCGCCATATCAAAGTATGTGAATGAGCGATCATAACAAAGCCTTTATAGTGCTTTGTTTAAATCTAGTGTTATCTGCCGAGGTTTCAACATTGATGGGACTGGTTACCATACTCAAGCCCCCTTTTGTGCCATGCGAGTTTACCCATGCACCCAAAACCCACACCACCATGACAGTACCAAAATCTAGACATTATAAATTAATCAGCTAGATTTGTCTCATACTAGACATGTGGTTGTATGTTTGGTTCAGTTCAAATGTTTACAAGGTTAAATCCTTAATTGACCAAGTCAAGATTTCCTGAAACTCATAATAACTATTATTCATATCATCAATTTTCATTCATCAAAATAACAATGCGACTATCCAAATGCCACAACTAGCCCACTATAATTCACAACTCTTGCCTCTTATCCAGTCTAAATCATTTTACCACCTAGTTAATTAATATACACCACGTGCTATTAACGACATTGTGTGACAACACCTGACACACCCATTCCGATAAACATGTTCCATATTCTATTAATCAAGATTAATTTTGCATTCTCAGAATGATATCAATAACTCGTTGCATGGCTAAGCAAGTTATTCACGTTCTAACCATCCTACGTTTGCAATTAATAGTTACCAACTAATAAAGAATCATTCTAGAGTGACAAATGAATCATGGCATACAAATGACAAGATAGACATAAATTCAATTAGATTGAATAACTAATCCCAATTTAATTGAAAGGGTTATATTTGAATTAGCATGCAATAGTTTAAAATAACATAACTTTTAAAACATGGGCTTAACATTGTCAAAGCACAACTTGCCTTTAAAAAGCTATCAATCCTGCTTTGGACCTTATTCTTGAGTTGGCTCCTCGCTCACGAACACCTTGGGTACTTCAACGTTTATATGTAATAATTAAATAAATCAATAAATACCAAAAGTAGAGAGCAAACTCAAATTTAAAAACTAAGTAAAATTCACCATTAAATAGAGCTTAAATTTACAAATTTTTAGGAACTAGAATCACCTTAATCGGAGCTCGTATGAGGGAGAACGAGCTCACTAAAATTTTGAATAAAAGAAAAAGAATAAATCCTATTTAATTGAATTACTTTTCTATTGAAAATTTAGGTTTATGATGTCATGCTAACGTCCCGACATTTTTGGTTTTCGGTCGATTTATTTTTCTAAGTAAAATCTAATTATGACATCATGTTGACATCAGTGACACTATTTATCAAATTAAAATAAATCTATTTTGCTGACATGTGGGATCACATGGACCCGGTCCATAGAACCTTGTTGGTCCACGGTGGACATGTCTCACTAGAAGGTTGACCAGTGGCGAGGCTAATGCAAGTGGCAACACGCGGCATTATCATGTCCGCCCGATCCAAATCGGACGGCTACGATTGCGCACAATAGTGACGTCGACAACGCTATGTGGCAGACGCGAGCGGCAGCTACATGGCAAGATCTAAGTGGTTCATGCCAGATCAGACGGTCATAGTGATGAAGAAGCTCAACAATGGCGTGGTGGCAGGTCCTCACCAGAGACGAAGAAGACGATGAAGGCCATGGTGTTCCAGGGCTCTTCCGACGATAAGGCTTGACAAATCTAGAACGTATCGACACAGGGACTTTGGATCTGGGCTCAAGTAAGGTGGACGGGGCTCAACGACGATGGAAACGGTGAAAGACCACGGCGGCGCTAGGGCATCTCAAGCTACGTGCCCTGGGGCAGGATGTGCAGCGTGAGGTGGGCTTCACGATGCGTGAGGTTGTGCCTTAAATAGGGCCATCACTTTCATGTGGAGCACGACGGATCACAGGGAATCCGCGGCGGCAGCGGAGACCAGCCGTGACACGGAGAGTGACATGGCACAATCCACGCCCTCCACATGGCAATGATCGGGCGGTCGACAACGTGAAGACGTGGCTTACTTGCACACGTTGGATCAAGATCTGACGACGGGATGCTCGGGTTTTACATGGAGCGGACTGGGAGCACGGTTTGTGCCGGCACTGGCTGCAAAAAATGGGCCAAGGCCATTGGGTTTCGGCCTAATTAGGATTTAGGCTTTCTGAGTTTTAGCAATTAAAATAATTTTAGAAACTAAATAAAGACAAAATAAATAGCAAAAATACCAAAAATGTAAGAAAAATTCCAAAAAATATTTTAGGGCATTTGGGGCTCAAATAAATTATTTTTAACAAAAATTATTTAAACTTATAAATTTTTAAAATAGACTTTAACCAAAGGCTTAATTCAAATAAATTCTAAATAATTCAAATAAATTGCAGAAAATTCACAAAAGTATAGTATACACATTACTCAAAGAATACAAAAATTAGGATGTTACCGTCATCTATAGCATCAGAAACAAATGATGGGGTAGCTGTGAGGGAATATGGCAGCGACGCCTTGGAGAGACGAGATCATTTGCTTTTGACATTGGTTTGATCATAATTGGGGACATGGTAGTTAAGACATTCCTAATAGCTTGTTACCAGAGGGTAGAGAGGGATTTTAGAATTTAAATACGAGCACTCTAACAAATTACAAATCGTTACAAACTTGTTTCTAAAAAGCCCTACAATAAATTTATTATTGCAAGAGACCCACCTGCCATGCTTCTTCATTTTTCTTTGTCCTCTGTCCTACTTTACCTCCTTCCCTTCATTTCTTTCTCGGTTTAAGTGCCTAGCTGCTCATGAAAGTAAAAAGTTCTCTCTTTCACTTCCCTTCTTTTTACGTCACTCAAATATATGATATAGAGCCCTTAGGTCACCTCTAGTGTGGCCCTTTTGACTCGTGTTTGGACGTCAATCCACTATTTATTTTTCTGAATACTTACAATATTTTTTGATAACGTATGCAATATTTTTTTACTATACATGCAATATTTTCCTTCGATAACAGTACAAACAGTAGAAATATCGGCACAATAAACAAATGTTGCAGACGTTCAAAAAATATTGCACACGTTGAATAAAAATATTACACATATTAAAAAAAATATTACAAAAAACATCCGATAAAATAAACAGTATATCAACGTCCAATTGCTCGCACCCGTCAGAAAACATTATGGGTATCAGTCCCAGGAATGTCTCCGGTTCCGAGCCCAACAACAAATAATGTCCCCACATGGAAGTGACATAAGGAGAAAGAGAGGGAGTGTGGTGAGAGATAGAGGCAATATTTTATTTAGCAGTGAGTCATGCGCATAAGAGAGAAGAAGGTGGTAAATACTGAAAGAAAAAACAAACTTAATACCTATGTGATGTAATATTTCTTGGTGCCAGTATAGACACCTACTTTGTGGATTCCCCGTTAACTTGTGAAAAGCACCGTTGTGCCCTTGTCAGATACAAGTTGGGTACGTTGGAACGGCATTTTACTATGCGCTGTTGTTCCATAGCACCACCAAATTAAACTGTGGTCGGTTTCACAATATCGAATTTTTTATTTTTGAAAATCAGAAAAAAGGTAAAAACCGAAGAAGTTCAAAGTAAAAAATTTTAAACTCGGCTATCAAACAGTGGCAAAAAAAGATCGATTTTCACTGATTTTTGATGGTTTTATTCGATTTTTGACACATCCAAGGAAAATTATAAAATATTGCATAAAATTGTATAAAATATGAATAAATCTCAATTAATCTATAAAATACCTCAGAGAAATTTAACAAAAATTTCAATTCATTTAATGCTTCTGGAAAAAAAATCAAAGACATCAATTAATGAAAAAGAATAGAGACAATGTCATATTTTTTATAAAAATTTACAAGCTTGATCATGCTATTAAATTTTAATGGTACCATAAAGAGTTCCCAAGGATCATATATTAAATTTTTAGAAATATTAGAATTCATTTAGTGCCCTAGAAAATAAAAAATAGAAGAGCATATGCAAAAACTGTAGCAATGTCAGAATTTTAAAGAAATACATAAGTATAATCATCATTTGAAAATTTTATAAAATCATTATAATTGCCTAAGTAACTCACACAAAAATGTTCATAAATATTATACTTTATTTAGTGCTTCTAGAAAATAAAAACTGAAAAAAACAAAGATAGTAGCACTGTAAGAATTTTTTAAAAATACACATGTCTCATAATTATCTAAAAATTTTACAGCATTATTAGCATCGTCTCAAATACTCACACAAAAATTTTAAAAAATTAAACCATTTTGATAATTTTTTTTATATTTATCAAAAATTTTAAATTTAAATTTGAATTAGACTAGTTTATCGACCGGTTTTAAAAGCTAAACCGACTCAATACGCTCGATTTTCGAGCAGTTTTTGTCGATTTTGTGAACCAATCTGTGGGTAAGATTTTTTTTAGACCCAACGGAGAGCTAAAAGCCCTTCTGAAAAATAGTTAATTATTCAAAACTGTGGGCAAGAGTTTTAGGGCGTGGTTTTGTGAGCGAGTAGGCATATTCTTGGTACGGCGTGACATTACTTGTCACGACGCATTGCTTAGAGTTTGAGCAAAAAAAATTCATTCTTGTGCAGTACGAATGTTTCTTTTCTCGCACTTTTGGCACATTCCATAGTTTTCCAGTGTCAGCACTTCTTAGGCCCGCCCGTTCTTGTTTGAAAAGTAGGTGCTGTTTGGTTCCATGATAAATTTAATTTACTAAATCTTATCAAAGTTTGCTATTATCAAAATTTGTTCACAAATTGATTACCTATATTTTGATCAAAGATTGTCGAGAAAATGAGTTAGAGAGCTAAAGGAGAAAAGAATTTTGTCAAAATTTGATAGTAAATCAAATACTTACTAAATTTAATCAATGCCACTAAATTTTAGTAAGGAAAGCAAATGAAACGGCCCCGTTGACTCCTCAAGACATCCTCCATGTAAAAGCCGGTAAAAACTCGCTGTCCGGACGGCTAATTTAGGTAGCCATTTTGGTGCATTTGCAAGAAGCAATGCTTTCTTTTCTTGAAAGCATACTTGTGCCACTTCTTGTTTCTGCTTGTCCTTTATGATGATGACCGGGTGCCATTCCTGGCCCTGCAAGATTATATTAGAGATCATTTTGTTTAAGAGCATAAAAGAATTGCCCCTTGGATGGTGGATGTTTAGGCCCCGTTTGGCAACTTAGAACCGGACTGTTTCTCCTAGAATCTGAAATAAATCCAACCAAACGGAATAGGACTCGGAACGTTTCAAAGCGAATAGTTTCTGATTTTTACACACCGTGGTCGAATCGGCTAGCAACCCGTTCCTCCGGATTCGATTCTACTCAAACGTTTCTACCAAGAATCAGAACCGTTTCGTTTCTACTAGAATCTGGAACCGCATCAAACGGGCCTTAGTATCATTATATTAGAGATCATTTTGTTTAAGAGCATAAAAGAAATGCCCCTTGGATGGTGGATGTTAGTATCATCTTCTTGGTGTTCCCCGTTGTTTCCGTCGATGAACTTTCTGCTTTCTGAAAGACCCAACGTTTAGAGGTCAAGCTTCTAGGAGAGGCTGGTGGCAAAGGGAAAAATTAGTCTAGTGACATTCAATTCGTTGGTTTTTAGCGATGTGTCTATGACATGTGGGTCCATCTGAGTATATAACAGTGGATCAGGGTGTCATAAAGTAAATCACGAATTTTAAAAAGTGTCGTTGGCGCCAATCTCCCGGTAGCAAAGTGGCAATTGGTTATGCACAGCAACAGTGATACCTTTCTTCGTTTTGTGGTGCCACCCCATTTGGCAATACTTTACCTTTTTTTTTTAGAAATTCTTCTTGCTTTTCATCTGGCCAATCTCATTGCACTTGTTGCTGATTAGTATATAAGCCAGTCTGGTTGTCAAATCACCACTTTCTGTTCCCACCAAATCAGTTGTGTGATTTGCAGAGGTAAAAAAAGAAGAAAGGGAAGCAATTGCTTTCTTTCTTCTCTCTTCTCTCCCAGCCAACCAGTCCTTCAATTCACTGCACCTGCAATGCAATCGCTTTTGAGAAAAAAGCTTGAAACTTTTCCAGAGCAGCCATTGGATAGGCCAGCAGCCCAGCAACATCTGCTAATTGGATTCTTGTCCACACCATAACATTGTCGAGACACCATCAGTATTATCGTCTTAATACAAATTATATAAATTTTAAAACAAAGTGAAGAACTAATTAAGAGAGGTGTTTCAACGCTTTTCCTTTTAACAGCTGCACAAATATTGAAGTATGAATGATGGGTAGATAATAATTACTTATCTCTTTGTTTGTTTTCAAATTAGTACAATTTGTATTAAAAGGAAAAGTATTGAAACACTGCTCACTAATTAATCATTATCTACTATTTATTTATAATTTAATATTTATGTAAGTTTCGAATAGATATTCGATGCCTAGAAGCCTCTTTGTATAGTGTTTCTTTGTCTTGAAATAGAGAGGTGCTTTCAAGACCTATACAAACTGCGTCAGAAGGAAAAGTGTAGAAGCATAGCCGCTTACATAATTCGGTTCTAATTGCTAAGTGCTATTCATTGTAACCCATATTTCCATTGTTACGTCTCCTGAGTCCCGAGGCCCTACCACGAGCAGTTTAGCTACCGACTCCTCTGATCCTCTCACAGGTCACAGCCGTGGGGTTTTGCTCCTGCCTATTTATTGGTGCCTCTGGATCTGGGAGAGACCCTCCATCAGCTGCTCCCCTTGACCATTGGGTATGTTTGTGCTTCTGATGTCAGCCGGTTCTTTATGGACATGTGCTGATCTTGGGTGTGATTTTGCTTTGATTTTGAGCTAATCTGGCCGCACTAGAACAAATCTTGGCTTTGCGCCTTCAAGAAATCACCTTGATCGCCGTCTGGCTCCACCATTTATTGGGTTTTCCTGCCTGTCTTGTGATTCTTTTCGTGGGTCGTGAGCTGAATCTTGACAGGGTTTTGCTGACATGTTCTTGGGTTTATGGCTTTCTCTGATCTAAATCTTTCCTGGATTGTTTGGAGACGTTTCTGATGTCCTCTTCTGGGTTTATGAGCGGAATCTTTTTTTCCCCCGAAAACTTTTTACTTGAGGTATGTGGAATCTGTTCGTCAAATAGAAGTTCATGACTCCGTAGCTTGCTTGAGGTCATGCTTTGATCACTTCTGCTGCTCACTCTTTTGCTGCCAGAGGAATGTCTTGGTGCCTTCCGGTGGATGACGAGCAAGAAAAAAAAACTTTTTAAAGTCTTTACTGAGAAAAGTCCTTGGGTTCTGTTGGATTCTTCCATGGAGTCACGATCTTACCAAATTCTAATATTTGATCTTCCGCTCGACGGATCTTTTTATTGGGAGCTTGCGAATGTCTGTGTTTATTGTGTAGCCAAATCCTCTCCTCCTTGGATTTTTGGCAGCCTCTTTATGTGTTAAGGATCTAATAGCATCTTTACTCTAGAAGCAGCAAATCCATTCGATCGAGTGGTTGTTCCCTTTGGAAACATTATCAAAGAGCGACTAGTTTGGTGCAGAATCAGAACATTTTTTTAATTTTTTCCAGGATTAGTACTTGCTTTATCATTCCTTTATTTTGCTGTCATTGATCTATAAGATTCTTGATTTTGTTAAATGTTTCACTTGAATTAATCAAGCATAGTTGGTTTCTACTTTTCTTACGAAATCCAAGTGCTTTGTTGCGGTGCGATTAATGTTGCTTTAGCATGATATACCTGTTCAGATATAGTCTTGCAATGCTTAGTGGTTGCTATTGACTTGCTGTTCTTGTGCAAGTAAATGATTTCAATCTGTGTTGCTTTGTGTTAATCATGAACCGTGCTTTGCAGTTCTGGGTCCCGAAGCTCTGAGTCATGGCTGCCAAGTTGACTCGCCTCCACAGTCTCCGTGAGCGCCTTGGTGCCACCTTCTCCTCTCATCCTAATGAGCTGATCGCACTGTTTTCCAGGTGAAGATCTAAAAATATGCTTAGTTAGGTCACCTTTATATTTGCTATGCAGCTAGTGTAACTTGTTAACTTGGTATGAACTTCATCCATGTCTTTGATAGTTCTTAGCTAATCCGGTTGTGAATACGAGAACATGTTACACATTCTTACTTAGTTTATTTAGTTGATACTTGACGATGTAAAGCATACCCTGGGTGTTAAATAGATTTTCTTCCAGAGTTAATACGATGGCATACTGGCATATAATAATGTTTCATGAGTTTCATCCTATGATCACACATCATGAATCGCAGATTGTGTTAGCATATTGTTTGTGCTTGCCTAGAATCAAAGAAATCTGGTAGACAGTGCCATTTACATAGTTCAGCTACAGGAAGGATATAAGATACAATATTGGTTCTATTTCTCAAATACCACTCTTTACAGGTATGTTAACCAGGGCAAAGGAATGCTTCAGCGTTACCAGCTGCTTGCTGAGTTTGATTCCCTTATGGATGCTGACAAGGAGAAGTATGCACCCTTTGAAGACATTCTCCGTGCTGCTCAGGTAACATTGGCAATGTGCCTACTCAAGCAGTGAAGCGTTTTTCAATTGAAATTCATGAACTAGGCATCCTAATTTCCTTCCTTGACCGCGTGTAGGAAGCAATTGTGCTGCCCCCCTGGGTTGCACTTGCCATCAGGCCGAGGCCTGGTGTCTGGGACTACATACGGGTGAATGTTAGTGAGTTGGCTGTGGAGGAGCTGAGCGTTTCTGAGTACTTGGCATTCAAGGAACAGCTTGTTGATGGACAGTAAGTTCCTGGATGGAATCTTAGAAGTTCTAGGCAAACTATGTACGTTCTTGTTGTGGTTAAATAACCATATTTGAATTTGTTCTTTTTTTACACCAGTACCAACAGCAACTTTGTGCTTGAGCTTGATTTCGAGCCCTTCAATGCCTCCTTCCCGCGTCCTTCCATGTCCAAGTCCATTGGAAATGGGGTGCAGTTCCTTAATCGTCACCTGTCTTCCAAGTTGTTCCAGGACAAGGAGAGCCTCTACCCCCTGCTGCACTTCCTGAAAGCCCATAACCACAAGGGCACGGTAAGCTTCCGATATGCAGAACCTGCCAAGTGATTGTACACTACAGAACTTTTCTTGTACCTTTGAATCTTAATCCACTAGAAACCTGTCATTCTCCAAAGTGCCACCTAATGATGCGATCCAAGTTCCCTCAATTATAATCATTTTCTATTGCAGACAATGATGCTGAACGACAGGATTCAGAGCCTTCGTGGGCTCCAGTCAGCCCTTAGAAAGGCTGAAGAGTATCTAATGAGCATTCCTCAGGACACCCCCTACTCAGAGTTCAACCATAGGTGATTGCTTTTTAACTAGCCCTACCATTTAGCTCAGGTAAAGTTGCTGCAAATGGAATAACTACTCATAATGTGCTTCGTGATCTGCATGTAGGTTCCAAGAGCTCGGCTTGGAGAAGGGTTGGGGTGACGTTGCAAAGCGTGTACTTGACACCATCCACTTGCTTCTCGATCTTCTTGAGGCCCCCGATCCGGCCAACTTGGAGAAGTTCCTTGGAACTATACCGATGATGTTCAATGTTGTTATCCTGTCTCCACACGGCTACTTTGCCCAATCCAATGTGTTGGGATACCCTGACACCGGTGGTCAGGTAGGGGTGCTTAGCAATTATTTTCCTTTTAGCTAGGACTTTTAGGCTCTCCAGTTATGATTTGCCATGCTATTGTCTTGCAGGTTGTGTACATTTTGGATCAAGTACGCGCTTTGGAGAATGAGATGCTTCTGAGGATCAAGCAGCAAGGCCTTGACATCACCCCTAAGATCCTGATTGTATGTTTGAGATGACAATTGGATGTTCCAACTTTCAAGTCCTTGTCAGTGTGTTGTGAATGACCGAGTAAATGTGCCCACATGGTTGAATCTTATGCAGGTAACCAGGCTGTTGCCTGATGCTGTTGGGACTACATGCGGCCAGCGCCTGGAGAAGGTTATTGGAACTGAGCACACGGACATTATCCGCGTTCCATTCAGAACCGAGAATGGGATCCTCCGTAAGTGGATCTCTCGGTTTGATGTCTGGCCATTCTTGGAAACATATACTGAGGTAAATGGATTGTCCGACTGTACATCGTACAGAGCTAAAAATTGTACATGAATACTGAGGTCATGCATGCTTTGCTACAGGATGTTGCAAACGAAATCATGAGAGAAATGCAGACCAAGCCTGATCTCATCATTGGTAACTACAGTGATGGTAACCTTGTTGCCACTCTGCTTGCGCACAAACTGGGAGTTACTCAGGTCTGTTTGGTTGTACATGGGTCTCTTAAATTCCTTTCTATTAGGCAATTGCGTATGATTTCTTTTCTAAATGAATGCAGTGTACCATTGCCCACGCCTTGGAGAAAACCAAATACCCCAACTCGGACATATACTTGGACAAATTCGACAGCCAGTACCACTTCTCCTGCCAGTTCACAGCAGACCTTATTGCCATGAATCACACTGATTTCATCATCACCAGTACATTCCAAGAAATCGCTGGAAGGTAACATTTGTATAACATCACTGTGTTGTGGCAGACTGTCTGTAACTAGACAGGTATCTGATGCTTGCTTCGTTTGTTTCTGCAGCAAGGACACCGTGGGCCAGTATGAGTCCCACATTGCGTTCACCCTTCCTGGACTCTACCGTGTTGTCCATGGCATTGATGTGTTTGATCCTAAGTTCAACATTGTCTCTCCCGGAGCAGACATGAGTGTCTACTTCCCATACACTGAGACTGACAAGAGGCTCACTGCCTTCCACCCTGAAATTGAACAGCTCATTTACAGTGATGTCGAGAACTCTGAACACAAGTGAGTACTGAACTGCTGATTACAATCCTGTATTTGCCATCCAATTCCAAAAGAAGTCAACTCTAATCCACATGTCTGGTCTAGCTGTCCAGGTCTTTCAATCTACCAACTACCAAAACACATAGATGTGTTTTCTTAGTGGCAAAATTGGAAATAAGAAAACTTTGTTGATTTAAAATTACAATCCCTACTATAATGTGACGATAATTAGTGTGTTTCTCCTGGTTTACAATAGTGACTTAAATGTTTATCTGAACAATTGCTTACTTTCTTGTGTATGGACATCTAGATTGCTGTACATACTCTTCCTTCGAGCATTAAATATTTGTTTAAATGCCGTACAGGTTTGTATTGATGGACAAGAACAAGCCGATCATCTTCTCAATGGCTCGTCTTGACCGTGTGAAGAACATGACCGGTTTGGTTGAGATGTATGGCAAGAATGCACATCTGAGGGATTTGGCAAACCTTGTGATTGTTGCTGGTGACCATGGCAAGGAGTCCAAGGACAGGGAGGAGCAGGCTGAGTTCAAGAGGATGTACAGTCTAATTGAGGAGTACAAGTTGAAGGGCCATATCCGGTGGATCTCCGCTCAGATGAACCGTGTTCGCAACGGGGAGCTGTACCGCTACATTTGTGACACCAAGGGAGTATTTGTGCAGGTATATACATTTCATATCACTATGTCATATTCTGTTATTATGTATCTAATCTGAGTGACTTCCAACAGCAATGCACTCTACATTTTGAATAGAACAGCCTTGAGCTTGTAAAGGGCTAAAATCTTGTTTCTGTTGGTTTTTAGCCTGCATTCTATGAAGCGTTTGGCCTGACTGTCATCGAGTCAATGACATGCGGTTTGCCAACAATCGCAACATGCCATGGTGGCCCTGCCGAAATCATTGTGGATGGGGTGTCTGGTTTGCACATTGATCCTTACCACAGTGACAAGGCTGCAGATATCTTGGTCAACTTCTTTGAGAAGTGCAAGGAGGATCCAACCTACTGGGACAAGATTTCACAGGGAGGCCTGAAGAGAATTTATGAGAAGTATGTATCCTATGTCCTCCAGTCTAGTATATTTTTATAATGGAAATATACTGAAGAAATTATCGTCTTGACTGCATCATATGCATAAGTTGGCTAGATTATTTGAGTTTCTAGTGCCCGTATGCACAAGATTAAGCAGAAGGATATGTGCGTGTGTCTCTGATCAAACCAGAAAAAATTGATCATTTGCCACTTAAAAGATTGACCCTTTAGTTATGATGCCACTTGAGTCAATGACATATGGGATCATCTGAGTCACTGAAATATGGGTTCAGTGGCAAATTTGCGAAGCCACATATTTGAAGTGGCAAATATCCAAATCCCTCAATCAAACCATGATCCTGTAAATTTGAACTGCGCAGGTACACCTGGAAGCTGTACTCCGAGAGGCTGATGACCCTGACTGGTGTGTACGGATTCTGGAAGTATGTGAGCAACCTAGAGAGGCGCGAGACTCGCCGCTACCTCGAGATGTTCTACGCTCTGAAGTACCGCAGCCTGGTAAGTCATTTGACTGCTAGAGAGCACATGTATATCAATGCTCATCTCATTTCAGCACACACCAAACAGATCACCGCACCGTATGATTTATACGTTTCTTTGTTATATATCCAGGCAAGCGCCGTCCCATTGGCCATCGACGGCGGCAGCGCAGCCAATTAGCCTTGAAGAAAGAGGCGCCCGCCGCCTTCAGCGGGAGAAGCATCGGCCGTATTGTGATTGTTTACCGTAGTTTGCATTCTGTCAGTCATGTCTGCCATGGACGTGTAACTCGGTGTCTCGGCGCTTGATACTTTTGCGAGATTTTGGGCCGTGGTTGCTGGCTGGCTTCACATGTTGCCCCAAATAAACGCCTGTTCCGCTGTTCGCGGTATTCTATCTTTCATGGGGAAGTATCCCCATCTTTCAGACAGAATTCGATGCAATGTTTTGTTGCCTCAGTTGATCAGTCTCTCAAGCTGAACTGGATGATCACTTGCTCTACTGATAAAGAAGGCTGGCCCGAAGCCATGAATGAACCTGCTGATGCTTGTGTGCCTTCCTTGTTAGTATTAGAGTCTGCTGTCTTTGCCATGCCCAGTAACAGGAGTGAAACTCTTTGGTCAATGCGATCGAACAGAAGGCTTGCACAAACATTGCGCTTCTTGATAGCAACTAGATAAGGAAGCGCGGCGGCACGCCGCGCGCGTGAACAAAAACAAATGTGTTTTTTTCGGCGAAAAAACAGAGCACGAAAATATTTTTTTGGAAAAACAAGGAAAAACAGACCATGGAAACATTTTTTCCGGGAAAAAACGAATTTGCGTTTTTTCCGGAGAAAAAACGGAGCACAAAAACATTTTTTCCGGGGAAAACGGAGCACGAAAAAAAATTTTCCGGGAAAAACGGAGAAAGGATCTAGACGTAAAGAGTAAAGACCTAAATACTACGTTTTTGGACCTGTCCGCCATCCTGAAAAATTAGAAAAGGGCTTGTTTGCGATTTGAATTTAACGGGAGGTTTTTTCCGTAAAACGCCGCACGAGGGACCTAAACGCGATTCAGAAAAGAAAATCTTCCCCTCACAAAAAATTGCGAAGGACCTATCCGTAATTTACAGGGACCTATTCGTAATTTCGAGGAGCTCGGGGGTTTTTTTGCAAAGTGGCTACGGTGACGCGTGGACCCTCTATCCTTCCCGGAACCTTGCGATCTTTAATTAGGGGAGGATTTGCCAGGAGAGAATGCATTAGTTGCTTATTGTGCGTAACAGCTGAGCTGATTGATTAGCTTCTGTTTGATAGGACATGAGCGGAGGAAGGCTTCTGAACGTAGAAAGGCAGCATCTCCCAGGAGTTCAGCGCCTGCGTTCAGGGTGGTAATCTGCCATGGCCTCTGCCGCCGCCGCCGCCGCCGCCGGGGCATATGCATCGACTGGACCGAGTCTGGAGCCGACGAGCCTCTGGGAACGAGGAGGAAAGGGAGGTGGTTGCCTAGGAGGAGCACGCGGCGGTCGGCCGAGGAGGCCAAGGTACACACCGGGAACCTGCCGTACGACACGGCGTCGACGGCGAGAGACTCGCCCTGCTCTCCTTCGACCAGGCCGGTGTCGTCGGCCAAGGTCGCCGCCGCCGCCCAAAATATTCATGGCCTCATGGGGACACCGCGAACGTCAACCGTGGTTACGTCCCCAATCATGTGTGGAAGCGTATCTTCTGCCGTAAGTGGCTTCTGCCGTTCTCGGCCGTTGCTTCAATCCGTCCGTCCATTCAGCGATCCACGCTTCCACTTAATTCACCGCTGCAGCAGTTGTCTCCCCCATTTTCTCCCCCAAATCTGAGCTTTGCCCCCCAAATACCTAGCGTCCCGGCGAAACGGAGGGCCTCCAGCGCCGCCTCAGGAACCTGCCGCACAGAGCTCGACCACCACTGGCGACGAGGACGGGCTGAGATGGCGGAGGCGGCCGTGAGGTGCCTCCGGGACGGCCGCCTCGACGGCGAGCACGCGCCGGCGCTGACCGTGGAGGGCTCCTCCTGTGCTGCCCGCTCGCCGCGCGCGCCATGCTCCATGTCGCGGCCGCCGTCGCATCCCACGCCGCCGCAGGGAAGGCGCAGGCCAGGTATTATTAGCCCCTTCGCGGTATGGTGCATTGGCTTGTGTCAGCTTGGCATAGTTTGGCTAATGACGTGAGTTACAAGCAGTTGCGAACTTGTGGTTGCAGGGGACTTGTGGTTGTGGCGTTCGATCGGAGCCCGGAAGTGTACCTGGATTGGCACCTTAAAATCTTAGCACCGACATTTTGTGCAGAATTGGCACCTTAAAATCTTAGCTGAATTGACATTAGAGCTTGTTTTCTGTTAAAATGTTCTACTGTGTATCCAACATAGCTTCTCCCTAATGCAGATCTAAGTTGGCTCCTATATTAATAAACTCTGGGCCTGCTTATGCATTTACATTCATGGGTAATTTTGATCATCTATTTGTGTTGGTTGACTGAACATAACCTTAAATTGTTGGTATCTCGAATTTACCAAATAATTATTGGTAGAAATTTATTGGTATGGCAAGTAACAACTGGAACTATGGGGCCACTATTCAAAGAAATTATAAGTTGATAAATGGTAGTACAATCTATTTGGCAAATCTATAATTTTAAATAGACTAATTTGCCACCTCACCTCAGGATGAAATGCTTAAGCTAACAGTTTTCACTCATACTGTCACATGGTTGTTAGTTTAGAATGTCTTACTAATGGTAGAATATAAATGAATGTGCAATAAGTTTTAGAATTTTTACATTGTTCCAACAGTGTTCGGATATTGGATTGCTATTCTTTATGATCCTGAAGCTTTTTGCTACACTTGCTAGTTTTCCTTTCTTTATGATCCTGAAGCTTTTTGCTACACTTGCATATGCTACGGATATCAGGGTTTGAAGGAGAAGGCAAAAACTATTTTTCCATTGCTGTTGACTCAGTAAGCCCCTTTCTTAAAAACTTCTTTTATCTGTGCAAAGCTTGCTTGGGTGCAGATTTAATACAACAATTTTGTTTTTCCTATAGATGAAATTGGGTCCCTATTTTGTTAATTGCTTAGCTGTAATTCTGTTAAAGTTTGATTCATATATTGCTAGATATATCCTTCTGTTATAATTTGGCATTGCCATTGTTTATGGAACTGTCTCAATTAGACTGGGAAAATAAAGTTAAGCCTGTGTTTCCAGAAGTATGTGCCAAAATTAAATATCACATCTTAGTCTTGTAGTTTAGTGGCTTCCAGTTGGTGCAACCATTGCCACATCACAGTCAAATTAAATTAATATAGTTCTTAGCTTCGCTTTTGATGTGTCGTATCTTTTGCCACCTGCCAAATTGATAGTGAAATTCTTATGTTGCTGATGCAGGTACAGTGTCTTCTGATATTTCCTGTTGGAGGAGAATATGGTAAAACTTTCCATTAACACGGTCCCAGAAGGTCATATTTTTACTCATTGGGGTGCTGCTCCAATTTTGTTTGGTTCCACATCAGTGCAACATGAGTGCATCCCTCAAGCAATTCTTGGAATGGATGTCATTTGTCAAGCAAAATCTGGGATGGGGAAGACTGCTGTTTTTGTCCTTTCATCTCTTCAGCAAATTGACCCTGTTGCCGGTCAAGTAGCAGCACTTGTATTATGCCACACAAGGGAGCAGGTCATGATGTTTTCAGCAACACTCAGCAAAGAGATCCGTCCGGTTTGCAAGAAATTTATGCAAGATACGAAATGTAGTCCTGTTGTCACTAGGTGAAGGGAGCCCTGGTGTACTCTTGGTCATTGTAGTGTTTCATCATTGTAGTGTTTCATCTACAGTGTGTCATGAAACTGAGTCGGAATAGAGAGTTGTAATCAGCGTCTTGTGTAATCACAATTCCTATAAATTGAGAAATAAAGATGATTGTGTTTGCTGTTTGAGATTCTAAATGTCTTGTTGTACCTGGATAATATATTTGGATATGAATGATGTGTGAATTGTACCAGATCTATCTTCAGTTGGTGTAATATGGATTTCACTTCATCAAGAGAGAACATTCCAGTTGCTCTAATATGGCTTGCTAATTTTTGAAATTCTGAATCAGAATTACCGGTTTCAGATGGCTAGAAAATCCAGACCAGTTATTTGTGCTATGAAAATCCAGACTTGGTTGTGTCATGGTGGCAACAGGATCCTGAAATTTCTGAAATTAGCAAGACCCTTGCTAATTTTTGAAATTCTTGCAAGGGTCTTGCTAATTTCAGAAATTTCAGGATCCTGTTGCCACCATGACACAACCAAGTCTGGATTTTCATAGCACAAATAACTGGTCTGGATTTTCTAGCCATCTGAAACCTTACTGCCATGAGCTCCAAATACACCATATTAAAGGCAAAGTACTAAACATTTTGATATTAAACAAGCAATGCACTGCCATAAGCTAACAAAATAGGAACTTCTGAGTTCTGACAATAACAATTGGTCACTGCATATTGTTAGTAACACAAAAGAACTTAGTAAACTTAGCTACTGCATATGTGTGTGTGCACTGTGTATGCATATTGTGCTTTCTCCTTTTCTCAAGAGCTGAAGAGCATATTGACTTTGCTACTGCTACTTCTTTTTCTTCCTGCCAAATAGCTTCTCGACCCAATTTGGCTTTCTCTTTCATCCACCCTTTCTTGCTTCTTTTTTCTTGAGCACAGTAGCATGAGATATATTGTTTTCTATTATTGAAGCGACTGTTGGAGGCTTGTCGATGCAAAGTGTATTAATTCTTTCTTCCACTTGCCTTTGAAGGCTATCTAGAGAATTGTCAACTAATAATGATGTTTCTTCATACTCAAATTGCCTTGAAGCCAAGGAAATGAACTTGTACTGAAAGAAACTTGTAGCGGCGTGTAGCATCCAACTTGGGATCTTCTAAAACATTTCTCCCAACATTATCTTGAACTATTCCAAGTCAGCTTCCCTTGTCCATCGCTTCAACACATAATGACTAGGCAATTGCTTAATATCCATCATTTCAAGAATTTTGATGGCATGGCTGCATAATATACCAAATCTTTCAAAAAGTTGATAGTTACATGAAATTTTACCCTCTTCAAAAGAACCAACTACCATATGCTCTTCTTCAATAATGAGAGGATCATCAAGAGATCTTATAGAAACAATAAATGAAGATCCATCACTTGTCAAGTTTGCATAGGCTAACATAGATCTTTCATACACAATTTGGAAGGCTTCAAACATTTGAGGGGTGTACAATCTACTTGTTTGCAACAACATAGGAGTTCTCATTTTAATTTTGGGCAACTTGTTTCTTGACTCATACTCCGATATTATCTCTTTATCTCTCTTTGCTTGGACGGCCCTCTCAAAATGATTAAAGAAACGCACATCCAACTCCGAGTTTAAATAGTCTTTCAAGTGGCTATTTAATCTCTCACTCAACTGTGTACTTCTCATCCCAAGTGTGTAAACATCTCTCATGTAGCATTCAGCCCACTTCTTTTTTACCTTATAAATACTATCTAGCCAAGATTGTACGTGCACCTTGCTTCTCATATTGGAAAAACCTCTTCAAATTCATCTTTGTCTTCATATTCATACATGCATGCGCTTAAAATCAGCAAGGATGTTTGATGATCCATCAATCTTATGACGATTCAAATTTTGATTGCATTTTGCATTATGTACCAAGTGCACAAGCCATGCCATGTAGATTTAAAAAAACATCACCTATTGCTTTGCTCATTGCGGCATCTTGATCGGTGTAAATTGTTATAGGGTGTTTTTGACTATGAGTCATCAAAAGGTTTCAAAGATCCATCTGAAGGATTCGAAAGTTTCGTCATACATTAGAGCTGCCCCAAATATAACCGTTTCCCTGAAATGGTTGAATCCAACAAATACACCAAATGGCCGGCTCTCCATGTTTGTGCCAAAAGTAGTGTCGAAAGTGACAACATCACCAAAATGTGCATAATCAATTATCATTTTGGCATCAGCCCAAAAGATGTTTGCCATTTGTTCTTCACTGTCGAGCTGCAAAGCATAGAAAAATGAAGGATTTTCTGCAACCTTATTCTTAAAATACTGCAATATGCTTCCAGCTTCACCATATTTCATATCCTTTTGCCGTCTAGTCCGCAAATAATTCTTGTGATCACGACAAGTGTATCCTAGGTTAGCCGCCCCTCCAACATGCCTAGCAGCTAATTCATGAGCTGTTCTTGGCCTAATTCCTGAATCATCTGCCATTTCAATTTCAAAAGCTTGGACCGCTGATATGCTTCGAAGTGATGGCATTAGATGAGAGGTTTCTGGAGTTTGAAGCACATGATTGTGATTGAGAACCAAGTCAATTACCTTGTATTTAGCCGTTACTCGATTCAACGAGACTCCCATACGAACCTTGCAATCAGTTCTTGTTTCGGCTCGAGGATTCTTTGTGAGATGATCCCTTTTGTCCTTTCCTCTCAAACCTTGCTTCGAACACACAAATCTACAAGATGTAATTGTGCCATCATTTTTACATTTGTTCTCATACTTCTTTCTGACGCTAAAACCC
This sequence comes from Guadua angustifolia, assembly GCA_036346375.1. NCBI lineage: Eukaryota > Viridiplantae > Streptophyta > Magnoliopsida > Poales > Poaceae > Guadua > Guadua angustifolia. Next base: position 7,729,096 of record CM070510.1, on the reverse strand, counting down.
ATTTGACTTCCGTAGTTCTTCCAAAAGTTGTCAGCTTCATCCAAACTTCCAAATAACATACCGACACGCGGAATTAAACTAGGCAATATACTGCACAAAAAAGAAGATTAATCCCTTGTTAGTTGTGACCATGATTTTGCTAGTTCATCGCTTGTTAAACCAATTGCCAAAGTTGTAGATTACACCTTCCATCTGCAGCAGCCATCGGAACTTGATTGGGAGGCGTATGATCTTGAGGCGCCTCGACGACTTCAATTTCTTCCATCCCGGTCGATGGAGAGCTGCACGAATAGAAAGGGCGAGGAGCGAGACAAGTCGCGATTGTAGCGGCAAACATGGGTATATGTGCGTTCCTTCCCGCCAAGGGAAAAAACGCGTAGCAAGGTTCACACGGAGCATGTCGCGCAGATGGACGGTCTGGATGCGCACTCGGTTCATTTGCTTTAGTGGTCCGCGAGTGGCGTCGTTGGATTACGAACGGATGAACCGATTTTGCCTTACGGTCTCTGCCGTCGCTCGCGCCTGACTGCAGAGGATACGCGTCCATCATGTGTTGCTTATTCCGACTAAAAGGCCCCCACTCGGAGTACATGGCCGGACGTCAACCGTGGCTACCTCCCTGACCGCCGCGCCTCCCTGGCCGAGCTCGGCGGCGGTGCGCGTCCACGCCTCGTGCTGCTCGCTATATGGTTCCTCGACAGAGGAGAATCGGGGCTACACCGCCCATCGGCGACGGAGGAGGTGCCGATGTACGGGGCAAGGCAGGCGCCGGGCCCTGGCTTGCCAACGCGGGGGTCGGTGTTTCCTTCTCCGACCAGGGTACATCACTTCTCTACTCTACAGATCAAATCGCCACCGGAAAATCCCAAGAATTTCAGAGGCGGGGAAATGAAATCCTACATAATCTCAAACTCAAATAGAAGCGACAGATGGAGATGTGAAATTCTCAGAGAAAATGCTCATAACACGTTTTCAGTTCAGCTATGGAACCATATTTGACTTGAAAACCGAACCATATTTGACTTGAAAACCGAAAACCGCTCCTCTCGCCGCGGCTCGGCAATAGAAACCGAACGGTTTCTCGTCGGAATTCAAATCCAAATTCAAAAAATTCAAAAATTTAGAAAAATTTATCCAAAAAATTCCTAAAATTAGTATTAATTGTTTGATGAGCTCTGGTGTAATTTTTTTTTTGAAAAAACGAATGTATACAACTTTTTTAATACATTCAAAGTCTTCAATATAGAAAAAGCAAAAAAGAAAAAGAAAATCCGGCCTGTGGGCTTTCTGTAACATCCCAAAATTTTAATAAAATAAAAATTTATATTTTGAATTTGAATATAATTATCTCTGAGTTTTCTTGGTATTATTGGTTTTATTTGGATTTCTTTGGATTTATGCTTTGTCCGAAAAATTCAACAAATGGAAATAAAGAATGAAAAAGAGAAAAAGGCAAAAATGTAAAAAGTAAAAATTTAGAAAATTGCCATGAGAACCCTGGTCATGTAAGTAAACCCTTTTAGCTAGAAAATGAAAATTTATGCATAAATAAATGAAGAGATAAAATGAAAAGCCAACTTTTAAATCAAAACAATGCATTGTCAGAATTTATAAATATTTATGAGACTTATCTGGAGCTGTAAAAATTATCATGAAAACCTCAATGCAATATCTACCTTTGGTAAAAATATTATAAATTAATAATGTCATTTAATACTTTTCCAAATTTAAAAACAGAAACTCTGAAAATAGGGAAATTGCAATGTCAGAATTTTTATAAAATAATGGAACCATATTTTGACTTGAAAATTTTACAGAAGCATTCTTAGATCAAATCCATTTTAAAAACAAAATTTCAAAAATAATAGACTTCAATTGCTCTCAAGGAAAAATTCAAAATCATTTTGGAAACTAGTTAACTTTAAGGAATTATTGTATGAAAACCAAAGTAGAGAATTAAGCGAAACCAAATAAAGTAGGCATTGGTATGTTCTTGTGTTTACGGTTGTGAGTTTTGTGTTGCTAATTGAAGCTAGGTATAAAATACAGTAAGAGCATATGTATGAGTAGTTGTATGAGTATCCGTTGATTTAGTTGTATGAGTAGTTTCGTTAATTGTATGAGTAGTTGTACACTTGTACTTGCATGAGACTATGAGAGCATAACCGCTAATTGTATGAGTAGTTCATGTATGAGTATTCTTTGATTTAGTTGTATGAGACTATGAGTAGTTTAGGGTTGTAACTTGTGAGTTTTGTGTTTATGTTGAATGAGTAGTTCATGTAATTGAAGCTAGGTATAAAAGTAAAAAATGATTGCAATGGAAGATTATTTATTGACATATTATTGTGAAATGTCTAATTTACAACTTTCAAATGTCTAAAATATAGCAAAGATCATGTCGAATTTTTTCCAAATTTAGGAGAGATCATTCTAGAATTTTTTCATGTCTTCACATACCTTATTTATATATTTATTATATTTTTACTAAAATATAGCCTTCCCAGTATTTTTTTAAAATTTTACCACATTTTTTTGAATTTTTCCCTATTTTTGGTGATTTTCCCTATTTTCTTGGTTTTTTGCGGTTTTTCTCATTTTTCGGCCAAACCGCTCGGTTTTCGCCAAAACCGCGGTTTTGATTATTGGCTTTCTGCAAAAACCGAAGCGGTTTACCGCTAAAACCGAGCGGTTTTTCACCAAAAACGCGGTTTTCGCGTGAGTTTGACCTAAATTCAAATTTGTTTGAAAATTCAAACCGTTCGGTTTTCACGGTTTTAGCGGTTTTCGCGAAACCCAGCATCATGGGGACGAAATTAGCATTCAAATCGGTTTTGTAAACCCTGGCCATGATCATGGATTGAGATCTCGCCGATTTCTCGCGAGATCTTACCGTGATCTTATTTTCTGGACGTGGACGAGTTCTTATGATCGGATTTGACCGAAAATTGATTAATAACCCTTAATGATATTATATTGAATAAAATTGTACATACTTTATCTTGATGTGAAAAATTGACGGTACCATTCTAAGAAGTGTAGGATCATACAGAAAAATTTTCAAAATATTTTAACTACATTTATTATCTTTAAAAAATAAAAAATAGCTTGAATATAATCGAGACACTAACATTGTCACGAGGTCATTGTCGATAACAAGAAGGTAGAGTTTGCACCACAGGCGTACTATTACTCGTAGATACGTGATGCAAATATAAATTGATTTTATTATAATGCAAATATATGATAAATTACCATATGTATCAGTTTTATTTCATGACTATTAATTATTATGCAAATATACATTGATTGTTTCCAATTGTGACTCTCAATCTGAATTTCAATCAAAATGCTGTTGAAATTTCTAACTTTATGTATTGATAATCATCTAAAAATTTTATGACAAGATTAATAATGCATCACGACCATCCAATCAAAATTTCAAAAATTCTAACATACTTTTAAACATTTTTCATCCGGACATCACAACTCTTCAAATTTTTAAAAATTCCTCGAGCTTCACCATCACCTAAAAAATTTATGAAAAGATTAGTGATATGTCAGAATCATGCACAAAAAATTTCAAAAAATTCTAATATGGTTTGTTCCATTTTTCATTCGGTTCAAAATTGCGCTAGTGTTTATCAGGAAAGTAGCATTGTTTGAATTTTTAAAATTCCAGTGGGTTTATAATTATCTGAAATTTTTATGGCAACATCATAAATATGTCAGGAACCTCTAAAAAAAGTTCAAAATTTTTTGGCTTTGTTTCAACCGATTTCACTCTGTACAATTTTGCCGAGATCTCGGCAAAATCGGCCAAAATCTTAGTTCTAACGGTTGAAAAAAATGGATTTGAAATTCCATTTTTGCATTTCAACTGGAATTTGTCTGAAATTTCTAAATCTCACCGAAATTTCATTATCCGGCCAACCCGAGATTCCGAGCGAAAACGAGATTTTAATCCTTGGCCATGATATAACATGGACTTCTCCTTCTTCCAGCTCCTATGTTTTCCTGTCTTTTCAGTAGCCATCGAAGGCGTCATCAGTTCCATTCAGTTGTTATATGCAAAATTCCTCCATAGATTTCTTCAGCTGAGCTTTATGCTGCAATTTGCTTTCCTTGCCGACTTGTCCACGTAGCAATAATAAATATATTATTATTTATGCTTGTCCCTAAGAAGGAAGGTGCGGGCACCCCAGGTGACTTCCGGCCTATTAGCCTCATTCACTCAGTTTCTAAGATCTTGTCCAAGGTGCTCGCCCATCGTCTATCCTTACACATTGATGCTCTCATTTCGCCTTCCCAAACTGCTTTCATCAAAGGGCGAAGCATCCAGGAAAACTTCTTAATAGTCCGTAGTCGTGCGCGCCACTACAACCAGTCGCGGACGCCGGTCCTCATGATGAAGCTTGACATCTCCAAAGCTTTCGACTCGGTATCTTGGGAATACCTGCTACATCTACCCCAAGCCCGGGTTTCGGTTTGCAATGGCGCCTCTGGATATCCAGCCTCCTCGCGGCCTCCTCGTCTTCGGTGCTCCTTAACGGAATTCCGGGGCCTTCGATCCTTCATCATCGAGGTCTCCGGCAGGGCGACCCTTTATCGCCATTCCTTTTCGACCTAGCTATAGATTCCCTTCACTACCTTCTCCACAAGGCTACGGTCGATGGCATTCTATCGCCATCGCGAGGCTGCGCGCCCTCGCATCGTCTCTCTCTTTATGCTGATGATGCGGTAATCTTCCTCAACCCGGTAAAGGAGGAGCTTCAGGCCATCATCTCAATCCTGGATTGCTTCGGTCAAGCATCTGGTCTTCGTGTCAATATGCAAAAGAGCTCCATAGCTCCCATCCAATGCCAGAATCTCAACCTTCACGACATACTTCAACCTTTCTCGGGCGTTATAGCTCACTTCCCGACCAAATACTTGGGTATGCCCCTGGCCCTCGGACGACTCCGCCGTGTCCACCTGCAACCAATCCTAGACAAGATCGCGCGGCGCCTGGCTAGATGGCAGTCAAGGCACTTATCCATTGGAGGCCGGCTCACTCTTGTAAAGTCTGTGCTCACCTCCATCCCGATTTACGTCCTCACGGCTCTAAAGACGCCCAAGAAATTCTTTGCCGACATTGACAAGATGAGGAGAGGCTTCCTATGGGCGGGCACCGCGACTGCGCACGGTGGAAACTGCAAGGTGCATTGGGCAAGGGTCTGTCGCCCTCTCAGATATGGTGGCCTCGGGGTACTCGACCTTCAGAGATTCGCACGGGCGCTAAGGCTGCGTTGGCTATGGCTTAAGTATTCCAATCCGCAGAGACCTTGGACTGGCCTCGCACTCCCCTGCGATCAAACGGACAATCAGCTTTTCTTGTCGGCAACCTCCATTGCCGTTGGAAACGGCCGCCTCGCTTCTTTCTGGACATCTAGATGGCTCAATGAAAGAGCGCCTTGCCAAATAGCGCCGCTGCTCTATGGGCATGCCAGCATTTAAAACGAAGCGGTGGAGAATGCTTTGCAAAATAACAAGCGGATCCGCGACATCCGCCACCACCAAATTCGGCCGTCTCTTCGCCGAATTCTTCGCTTGGATCGCCATTCAAGATGTTCCTCCAACCTCACTTGAACGACGTGATCACTTGGGTGCCCGCTTCGGTGGGGCTTACTCCGCCGTGATGCGTACGCCTCCAATTCAGAGGGGCATCCAGAGACTTTCAAAGACACAATTTGGACGGCCTGGGCACCTCAACGCATTAAATTTTTTTTCTGGCTTGCCCAGCAAAATCGCATTTGGACTGCGCAGCGCCTATAGCTCAGAGGTTGGCCAAATCAGTATTTCTGTCTTATGTGCTGCAAGAACTTGGAGACGACCTCCCATCTTTTCATTCATTGCAACGAAGTCCGACATATGTGGGCCTCAGTTGCGGCCTGGATCCAAATGCCCGCCTCCACCACGATCACGGTGACACACGGAGGATCTAGAACATTGGTGCTCAGATCACATTCTTTCTGTCAGACGGGCCATAGGAAGGGTCTCAAATCTATCATTATCCTAACCTGCTGGCACTGGTGGAAGGAGCGGAATAACAGAGTCTTCCGTCACGAATGGGCAAGTCACGATCAAACCCTGCGGCTAATCAAGGATGATGCCACCTCTTGGGTTGCTGCAGGAGCGTCGAAGCTTCAGTACCTGCTCACGAGTCTCTAGTCTAACCCTTTTATTTCCGTCACCCCCTCTTCTCCCTGATTTCTTTCTCAGCTTTCGGATGCAATCTTTGCACCCTGTAATTCTCTTCTTGTAATTCGTACTTTTCTCCTCGTCTAATATATTCACGGCGGCTGCCGTCTTCAAAAAAGCAATAATAAATATACAGCATTCTTCTTCTTAGTTCAAGGTGCCACTAGCTCTTAGTTTTTTAAAAAAGTGCCCTTTACTCTAGCTTGTCTGATAGACTGATGCTTTAAGCAGTCGACGATTACTACAGATAGTACCAAGCAATATGGAGCTGGTCTGAAGTTAAGTGCAGCAGCTCTTGGCTCAGTACACAACCAAGTGCCACCTATGTGGCTGCAGTCTTTGCATTGTTGTAGTGAATGGAATTGAAGACGCCACTCTTCTTTATAAGTGCGAGGGAGGAAGTATGATGCTTCAGGATTTCAAAGAAATCGGCTTAGTCGAGGGGAGGAAGGAGGTGAAGAGTGGACAGAGAGATAAGTATCCACATAGTAGATTAGTAGTGCTAGTGCACAAATCAACATGAAGCTTCTTTGTCGACGCAAGTGAAACCTGATGGCCACTGCCTACTGTATAGCGGTGCACATTGACTAACTAGGATCGGGAGGTATTTTTTTAAAAGAAACGACGGGAGCTCTACCATGCATAGGAGAAAAGAGAGAACACAGTACAGCAGCAGTTTTGGGCCACGACTACGGGAACCTTTGGAATAGGTATTACAACCAAAAGCATGGAAAAGAGCAGCACCCTGCTATTCCCTACAAGCCAAGAGAGAACACAAACATATATCAGGATTCCATCATTTTAGCTTTGACAGATTGATTTCAGCTTCCTAGGCTCCTCTTTAAGCGAGGAAACCACCATTGATGCATGGTCTAGCTTCCGTTCTGGCCGGACCACCAATCATCCAGGAATTTCAGCATCCTTCCTTGTCCCAAGACCATCACTCTTCTCACCATACCTTGCCACCAGCAGTTGTTAGCATGCTGCCATTGCAGCCGAAAGAGCCATTACAAATGGGATCCTGGCAGGATTGCCATCGGCAGCGACCTTGAGAGCTCGGGAGTGCGCAACATGAGGGAGTGCCGTGGGGCACATCAGGGTGATGCTTGCCTCTCTATGGGATGAGACCAGGGATGAAAATGGATCGGATAATTTCCGACCGATCCGAATATTTTCGGTTACAGATCATGTTGGATCGAATATTTATCGAATAGTATCGGATCTGATACGGATTTCTTTTGTCGGAGACGGATACGGATCCGGTAGCTCACTATTCGTCGGATACGGATACGGATTCGAATAATTCGGATATTGATGGGTCAGATATCCAGATATACATGTGTGCTGGACCAAGACTACTCTTTTGGCCCAAAAAGCTTTCTTAATTTCAGAATTGTTTTCTAATTTAATTTATCTATAAAGCAAATTTCAATTATTAAAATTAGCAAACCAACCCCAAAAAATATGAATTTTTTTTAGAAATTTCCAGAAACAACCTAACAATTAAAAATTATTTTAAAGATTTTATCAGATTTTAAATTTTCTCAAAATTCAAACACTCCTATTCTTAATAGGAAAATATTTTAAATAAGTAGATAAAAATGCACAAAAACTCATAAGTACATAGTTTATTATTTTAAACATAATTGAACAAAGAATATAAATCTTGGGTCATTACATGTAAGTGTTATATACTTTTTCTAGAGACGTAATATCTAAGTATTATCAAACTTTTAGTGTGTTATATGCATACTTCCATTTGTATCTCTGAGCAAGGATTACTTTCATTTTGTATTTTGATCTACATGTATGATAAACTAATCGTATGTATGTGATAAACTAAGTTTTATATAATTTTGTTTGCGATATGGTATCTAACTATTGTCTAAGTAAATGAAAATACTTATATTTGTTTAATTTTTAATAATGTTTTGATCAAATCAACTAGTTATATGTTTTTGTTGATTTTTTATGTACAATCTAAGGGGTTATCATGTTCTGATAAATATTCAAAACTATATTTGATTCGATTCATATTTGGTATGTATCTGTATGCAACATTATCCGTATTCGTATCCAAACTATCCGTATCCGTATCCGCATCCGAGAAAAAATATGAAAACAAATATGGTAGAGCTATTATCTATCCATATCCGATCCGTTTTTACCCCTCGATGAGACGACTGGAACCTCAGGGGGCAATGGGTGTTGTCACAGAATTTTCCCCTGTCGTGTGAGGAGCCTCCTCCTGGCTGAACCCGACTCATACATGTGTGCTTCCGGATGCAAAGGCTCTATCTAAAGCTTCGCCATCTCCAACAGGTGATGCAGGATGTGGATGTGGGTGTTCAACATCTGAACCTTCGTTCCAAGTTGATTAACGAAGAAGCGGTAAAGTTCTTGATGCTTGTCAAAGTGATTGTTCACCGGGCCTGTATCTTCCGTCTACGTGCATTAACTTTCATATGAAAGAACCTAGTGGTCACACCCCTTGTCTGATGAAAGTCATGCGTGAGCGTTGCCTAAGGCACATTCTGTGGAGCACTACAAGGCCAAGTAGCCTAGTGCACAAATTGCACCGAAGGTTCCTTTCTAGGACGGATAGCTACCTTGTCTCTTCGGCCCTATCGAGCTGAAAAATTAATTCGCTAGCAACTGCAAACTGCAAGCGTTGGTCCACTATTTTCTGCCTACTCCATACCCTAAGGGCCTTGGCCGTTCTCGTTTGTTTTATGTGGAGTCTGAGAAGAGCATTCTGAGTTGAAATTGGTTTATCCCATGTTGCCTGGACATCATGGGGAAAGTCTGACATTCTTGTCTAGAAAGCCTCAAACCTGAACCCCGTGTATTTTGGTTGTGAGATGACGCACTGTAGGAATAGGGGACAACGGTCGGACACTAGCGATGAAAGGACTCGAAGGTGACAGTAAGGGAAAAGGAGTTCCCAATTCTTGGACACAAAGATCCTGTCAATCCTTGTTGAGGTGGAATTTACCCTGTCGCTTGTCCATGTGTACTTTCTTCCATGTAATCTAATCTCCTTGAGCTCAACATTGTCTATAGCCCTCTTGAAAGCTCCCATGAGTGCCTTGTTTAGAGTGCCATTGCTTTTATCCGCTGCCTAATAAATCATATTAAAATCCCCTACAATTAGCCACTCACTATGCATCTGTCCCTGTAAGCTTTCAATTTCCTACAGGAAACGTGGCTTTTCATTGTGAAGTTGCGGTCCGTAAACCACCGTGCAAGAACATGTTGATCCATCATCTTTCATCTAGATGGATGCAGATAATGTGTTTGTCCCTGGTAAAATGTCACATATCTAGAAATGATCATTCGTAGCCGCAAGCAAAATTGGGACAAACGGCTCTGAATAAGTTGCTACCTTGTATGGGGTCGGATTTCTAGGCAGAATTGGCTTGGTATTGTACAAGTGTCTAGCAGATTCAGTCGACTATGGAACCAACTGCGAAAACACATAGAACGGGCCGATGGTGGCAAATTAGCTGACGCATCTAGCTTTGCGGCATCAATATATGATTGGTAATGCACAACCCCACTTGGGAAAGAATCTTGTGGTAATATGATAGTAGGTTGGGTTGGCATTAATGATGGATTTGCAGCTGATGGTTTTGGGTCAACCATCGTGCTTTGGGTATTTTGTGCCACTTAATAAATGTGGTAACTTGGCAGGGTTTGCAGTGGATCGAGCAGATTCCCAGATGAAGCCAACTTTTGAGCAATAGTCTTAACACTATTGGTTATCATCGGCTTAAGGGTTGTAACCAAAGGTGATAACTGGTTAACTAGAGCATGATGTATAGATTGATTAATCATAGCCGATAGTTCGGCCTATGCAGGTATGTACTGACTTACCGGGCTATTTGTGATCCCTGCATCGTCGAGGGTGTTTATCATCGGCAATGCGGTCTTTTGAGTGATGCCACATCGGATTTTCTAGTAACAACCAAGCATTAACTATTCCAGAGCAGCCTTTCGATCTTCAATCTCCTTGTGTTGCACTGGTGTTAAATCATCCAAGGTAGGGACAATTATGGCTTCAGGACGGTGGAATCGTCTTGTCGGATGTAGACATCTTTGTGGTCCCACCAAACGTGCCAAAAGTGTGTTGGCGCTAAAAACTTGAGGTAGGGTTTATTGGCAACAACACACCGGACAAACACCGGATTCTGCATTTCAAGGGGTGCCAACCGATTTGATCCCGCAATCGATAAGGAAAATATAAAATTCGCTCAAAGCCGATTTTGTAGAATGATCGGCTTAGATCTGATCAACTCAAAGCCGATCAAATAAAGGGTAATTGGTAAGTCTAATTAGCTGATTAGGGCTAATCAGAGAATAAAGGTAAATCGATTCCAAAAAACGTGATGCACAACAAGATCGGAGAAAATCAAACCTGATTGGTGCAACAGAATATGATCAATAATCGGCGATGCACAACTTTATTGATCAAATCGAGTTACAAGAAAACCTAAATTACAAAAACTATTCCTAATCGTCAGGAAAATAAAAATATTGTATTTGTTGATTGGATTATGTGTGTTTTTTCTTCCTACCCATGACCACCTTTTATTCCTGCCGGCCGATCGTATCCTATTTCAACACGCTGCAAAACACAATCTGTATGAGCATTAATTCAGATGTCTTTTTCTAAAATATTAACTGTAACCAAAGATTTCGGCTATCTTTTCATATCAGACATTGGCTATTATACGTTGACCTTATCCTGACAATTTTAACTACACCTGCGAAATTTTGGTGCAAACAGAGCTCTAGCGTAAAATTAAATTTGTACTCATTTTAAATTTTGAATATATGTTCAATAAATCAAAGTTGTTATAATCTTACACAATAATAGGCGGCATAACATTTTATTTTTACTCTAATTAACGTGGTAATTTTTACTCCTGATTTTAATTAGATTTGACAGATAGGAAGACAGCAGAGGCAGAGGTCGGGCTCCATGGTCCCAGCAATCAATTTTTTTTTCTGGAGTAAAAATTTGATAGAGTACGGCTCAATCGGTTCTTTCTCTCTTTGTGAAAGACAATGGAGGCACGGCACGTAAGTTTCTTTTTTATAGTTTTTTTTCTTTGAGTAATGATTATCTTTTTTAGTTTTAGATTACAAAACAACATATATCTCTAAGTGGCAACATAGACATCCAATAATAGATGCTATGGTTCATCTTTAATTAGGGTCCATAAGATTAAGAGCTAGATATTTTGCTTTTTATGATAATTTCTAGCATATATCTATTTTTTAATAACATCAAATAGCCATCATACCTCAGTTTTAATTAGGTCACACCTAATTAAGGACCCGATGTTTTCGTTTTTATTTTTGAAATTTTCTAGTATATTTTTCTCTTAGCAACTATAAAATATCTGTCATCAACTTTTAAGATATAATAAATTCCAATAGTCACCAAAATTGCACCTACCAAAAACCAGCACCAAGCCATAAGAAACAGCCGGAGGAGCCCTTGATTAAAAAGGCTATATTTGGAGCAGGTATGTGATCATGGAGGTGGTGTGAAATACCAAGATTTTTTTTGGAACATGGTGAAATACAATGTTACACTTTGATACCCCTTCTTATGTGTAGCAACCTTCGGATTGGATTAGAGTTTTGTGATATACAGCACGAGCGTGTACGGTCTTAAGAATGAAGAAGACGAATCTTGTAGAGAGAACTAAAATAACGACGTTGAAGCAACCACGACAAAAGAAAAAAGATTTAGCGAAACCGATCATATTTTTTTTAAGCACAACCTAAAAAATGTACAAGGGATTATTGCTCTCTTACAACCTCTAGAATCTTTTTGGGCATTTAGATCCTTGCCCTATATAAGAATTTAGTACCAAAAAATAAACTAATCTTTAATCCTCTCGTATACCTCTTACTTTAGATGAGTTAGTTTGTAACTTTTTAGTTGATTGTGTTCTCCATAATCACCCTCTAGGTTTATATAGCCTCTTTAGTTCTCCTCCAAAGCAAATAAGAATCCTACTCCTATTAGATGAACTATTAAAATTCATCTAGTACAACCTTCAAATCCAAAAGTACTAAATATGAGTCACCATATTTGACATAGCATATTTAACATAGGAAGATTACGTCAAGGTTTCGGTGAAATCAAGGAAGGATTATTCATTTTGCAGTCAACAGCAACCTAATCCAGAAAAAGTCTTCTTGCCTGTTTGAGAACTTATACAATCTTGTTCAATGCATGCACTTGATCAAAACATGTGCCAGCAAATAGTTGTGGTTAGATCGATTCGACATGAAGACAAGTCTTCACATGAGATAATTTGATAACGCAGTTTGGCAGTTCCATTTTAGGCTAGATATGCTCACCATGAGTTTCAAGATGATGTGACAAGCTGCATACGTAGCAGATGAATTGCAACGAGAAGGAACCTCTTCAGTCGCCAAAAATTCAGGAAACGGTGCACACTTCAGTACAACTGTGATTCGATGACCATGTGAACCCCACTACCCCAGTCCCCATGAATGCTAACTGATGTGCTAACTTGAATGCTGCATGTTTCCCCGGCGTTATGAATCGCTGATTGATAGACAACCACATGACATAGCATCCAACAAACTTAGGGACACTCAAGAAGAACAAAGCTTCAAGACTGCTGTGTGTACAATTGTATCAGGGCAGGGCACCAGCCTGCCCCAATGGTAACCAAATTGGCTATCTGTTCATGCATTCAGCTAACCAAATGGCACAGAGCAAAGCTAAATAAGTTGGGTGCACTTAGCTAAGCAAGGACGCAGATATGGTTTGTATATAGAGGATTAGTGTTGTTTGGATGTAGAATGTACTGCATCTTTTTAAGAGTACATTCACTTTTCTAGTATTAAAAGGAACTGAACATTTCACCACACTGAATGGAAAACAACATAACTGTTAAATTATGATACAAATTCAGAGATATAGCCAACTTCTGCCGGAGCGTAGCGGAAGCCCGTCGCCACCATCTATATCTTGTAAACCGCTTGGGGCGATTTGTTCCCAGCGTTTTGTAACTCCTCCAGAAAATAGTGAAGTTCTTGCCGGCCAACGTCCGTGGTTTTTTCCCGCAAGGGTTTTCTACGTTAAATTCGTGTCTCTTGTTCTTTGTGGTTTGACCTTCTTCATTTGTTTTGCACGTCGTTATTTTAACAATAACATATTTGAAGGTCAGTCAATCACTCATTTTTTTATATAGAAGTCAGAAACACAAGCATGAGTCTCTAGATTAAAATGTAAGTGTGAACAAAATTTCACCTACCGCAAACCAGCACAAAGTAATTGAGAAACCACCGGAGTATGCCCTGACAATGGAGAAGGTATGAGTTCAGAATAATATCAAGAGTTGGAGTATACCTTGACTAGTTTGCTGTTATTTGCCTTCCCCATTTCCTCTTGAACACAAGTTATCTTTGCACACAACAGCAAACTAGTCCAATACCCACCAGAAGCTGTTTTTCCTGTGCCAATCTTTACAACTTGTGCTATAACATCATAAGTACAGCTTTACCTTCAGATATTTTGGAATAGGCATGCTGGTCCACACGATATCATGTCATTAATGATGGTGCTTATCCCCAACCACCATAGCAAAATAGTACTCGAGTAGACTTTCAGCATTACAGCGAAGGGTGAACTAGAGTAATAGTAAACCAAGCACAACATAACAAACATTGGCTACAAATTCATAATGTTCACAGCCATTTATAGCTCACAGAAAGATGGAAGCAAAATAACTTGTACCAGAGTCATAATAGTTGTCATAGATAGATACATGCCCATTGCCAAGGAGTACTTCAGAGAGCAACCTGAGCATCTAAGCTAGACATAAGCATATACTAACATAGCTACCGCGCAACTAGAGGCGCCTGACACAAGCGCTTCTTGATATCCAGAATATTTATTCCTGAAACAACATAAAAAAATAATTAGATAAGTGAAATTGAATTGTCACAAAGAGCACATTTCTACAACAGCAGATGCTTACCCTTTGTCCCTATGTACAGGCACCAATTGCTACACCACAAATCCCTCAGTAGAAACAAGCAGACATGGGCATGTCATCGAAGCTCCAAAGGTCCAGGTTGCTGACCACATCCTGAGATCCATCACAGCTCAGAAGGGTGTCAACTGACTCATCCAAATCATCGTCCATCAGGAACTTCATGTATGGTTCCAAGTTGGTGAGATCAACACTGGCATTCCCCATCACAGAAGGTGCCGCTGCATTACTGGCATTGTTCTGGAGGAATGCAGACTCATCAACCTCTGTCAAGGTGGGAAAGGGTGCAAGCATGGATGTTATGTCAGGGGTCTTGGTTTCATTCTCCTGGATAAAGTCCGAGCAACCGAAGGAGTTGCTCCCTTGATCAGAGGACAGATTCATGGAAGGATCCTCAATTGCACTCATTGAAGGAACAAAGGACATGTTATGAGGCTGCACAAATGGCTCATGTAAGGCGTAGTCAACAACAGGGTAGGAATACACATTTGTGTTGTCCATGTTGTTGACAGCCGGCTTGATAATTGGCTTCTCTTCAGTGTTGAACTTGGGCATTTTCACAAAGGTAGGATCAGCACGGCACTTTTGAGAAGCCACTGGAGTTTCATCTGGGAAATTGACCTTGGCCTTCTTGCCACGAATCCTACGTGCTTCAGCATCATAAGCTTTGGCAGCTTCCTCAGCAGAGTTGTAAGTGCCAAGCCAGACGCGGACACCCTTACGAGGATCTCTGATTTCAGCAGCCCATTTACCCCAAGGGCGCTGGCGGATGCCCCTGAATTGGTTCTTTCTCTTCCGTTTAGCTGACTGTGCTGCAGGGCCATCAACACCAGCAGCAGTTGCATTTAGTCCATCTGAGGCAATGAGTAGGACCAATGTAAGACATCCACCATTCCATAGAAGTATGCTATATGATAGTCTTGCTTTGAACCATTAGCATGGACTTAGAATTTAAGCATTAATTATACACTATAGCATAAAATAATTTAGTACAAGAAATGTCTGCCAAATGAACATTAAGAAAAGATAAACCCTTCAAAATTTGCAGAAAACAAACGTACAATCCAATACAAGGTACAGGAAAAGATAAATTCTTCAGGTCAAATCACGGCTACAACATCGTATCTACATCCAGAAATATCAACACTCTACACCCCATGTAGCATCCAAGATTTTTTTTTCTCACACAGGACAAAGTAAGTTTAGATGTGAAATCAAGCTAATTCAATTTTAACGTTAAAAAACCTAGATCTGATGCAGTTTGGGCAAATTCTCAGAAACAGCCCAACTCCTAACCGTGCTGTATGAATGCTCCAGCAATGAATCAACATGAGTGCTTACACGATATCATAATATAGATATCATTACTAGATCCGGGACAATAATTAGGAAAGTTATGCTGAGCTAAGGGTGGACAGTGGACAGTTTCATTCTTGCGAACGTACTCCCCAGACGGGATACTTGAACGCGATAGCTATAGCACTGCACAGGTCGAGTTGTACGGCACCTAGCACCTAGTATCTATCGTTCACGGCTAAGACTACGTGGGCGAAACATTTGTCGAAATTAAACTTCCTACCGAGGAAATCAATATACAACTAGAACATTTCCAAGCCAATCGGATGAAACTTTAACCTGTAAACTTCAAGTACCATCTGTGCCTCCATATGCCATAACATTAAATCCCTCCCCAAACCAAACCCAAAGCGTAAGAACAATAAAAAAGGATCTTTCTTCTCCCAATCCATCTATTGAACAGCAAAGAACTACTACAAGAGCAAAAGAAAATTTTGGGCCAACCAAGTCCTAAAAAATACATCGCTTTTCTCCGCAAATCTGACCACCAACCCACCTAAGAACCCAAGCTACCTCCAGAATCCCAAACAAACCAAAAAAATCTACGAATCCACAAATCAGTGGCCCAAAAACCCGATCTTTCTAAGGATGAACCCAAGGAATGTCCTATCTCTCGCCCTAAGAAACCAGCCGAAGCACCCCAAATCCTTTACCTTTGGCGAAGACGCTCCTGAGGGCGGGGAAGGGCTTGACCTCGTTGTCGGACAACTCCACCTCCGACTCCCCGGACTCCTCCTCGAACTCCTCGAAGTCGGCCTCGAAGTCCTCGTCCCCCTCCTCGAACTCCTTCTCGGGCAGCCCGCGCCGGAGCCTACGCCCCCTACCGGCGCCGGGCCCCCTCGGCTTCTTCTTCTTCTCCGGCCAGAGGTGGCCGGCGGTGGCCCGCCGCGGCGGCTGGATGATGTCGGACAGGATGGCGCCACCGCACATGGCTCGCGACTGACCTGTGGGACCACGGCTATAGCGTCGTGCGAACGAGGCGAGACGGCTCGGTGTGTGTGCGTGATGTTTTGTACGCTTTGCTCGTAACAGAGCGAGACATGACTAGGCCGGGGCCTTATATAGAGGTTTTAGTTGATTGGTCAAGTGACGGAGGTCACGGAGCAGAGTGAAAATCGCTTGATGTGAGATCAACGGTCCAGATCGAGTTATCTTGAAACGAGAGGTTGGATTGGGATTTCTCGTGAGAATATTGATTCTCTCTCGTCGGCATGCATGTGTGTATACATATATACTAGCAACGTGGGTGCGGCGCACGCCGCGCCGCAGAGTGCTAGCCATAATACGATATATGGGTCTTCTAGGATAAATTCCATGTAATCTTAAAAAGATTTCGAGAAAAACAGATAAAGGATCTTCTTTTCCTGAATCTAACATTCTATACGCTCACCTTAATAATACATGCTTCAAAAATACTATAGATCAAGTGGGAAAAAATACAAAGATACAACTGTACACATATTTTTCACATGAAAATATTAGAAACCGAAGTTACTAAGAAAAAATAGAGAGATAGAGTTGTAGAAATATCTCTTTATTTTTTGAAAATATTGGAAACCGAGCTAGAAAACCGAGTGG
Source organism: Guadua angustifolia (assembly GCA_036346375.1). Classification (NCBI taxonomy): domain Eukaryota; kingdom Viridiplantae; phylum Streptophyta; class Magnoliopsida; order Poales; family Poaceae; genus Guadua; species Guadua angustifolia. The sequence goes on along the minus strand of CM070510.1, from coordinate 7,711,874 downwards.
GAAAAAGTCTAGAGGAAAAAGGGTGAGAAATTATTAGAGACGACAACCTTTTTTTCTAACCATAACATTCTACGCTGCTCACCGAGTAATAATACATGTTCTAAAAAATATCGAGATCGAGTTGGAAAATCGAGTCTGGGAAAAAAGTCTAGAGATAGAGATGTACAAATATTTTAGTGACGAAAACATATTTTCCGTAAAAACGGAGAAATGATCTTCTTTTCCGAATCTAACACTCTATACGCTCACCAATCAATAATACATGCTTCAAAATACTATAGAACGGCTGGGGAAAAATTACAATAGAAAATCGAAAGGGGAAAAAGTCTAGAGGAAAAGGATAAGAAATTATTAGAGATGACAACTTTTTTTGTCATATATATTCTACGCGTCACCAAGTAATAATACGTGTTCTAAAAAATATCAGAGATCGATTTGGAAAATCGAGACGGGAAAAAAGTCTAGAGATAAAGATACACACATATTTCTGGTGACGAAAACATATTTTCCGGGAAAAAATGGAGAAAGGACCTAGACGTAAGTAGCAAGGATCTGTCCGCTATCTTGAAAAACTATAAAAGGGCTTGTTCGCGATTTGAATTTAAATGAGTGTTTTTACGTAGAAACGGCGCATGAGGGACCTAAATGCGATTCGGGAAAAAAATCTTTCCCTCACAAAAAATCGCGAAGGACCTATTTGTAATTTACAGGGACCTATCCGTAATTTAAAGAAATACAGGTTTTTTTTTGCAAATTAGGCAAGGGTGACACGTGTATAGGCTCACTAGGCCGGAACCTTGCGAGCTGTAATAGAAGGTATGATATGAAAATGATTCCATGCTCCTAGGTATACGTACTCCTACCTCTAATATACCGTTTAAATAATGTTGTTATACATCTTTATCCTTTTGAGTATACTCTAATACTAATTATAAGATACTCTAAAGTGAGTTTTATGAAAAATTTCATTAAAGTCCACCCTTTATAGTAATATTTGTTTATATATTCCTTTTACATATGGAAAATGGTATGTAGTAAAAAAAATAAAAGGTTCTTATAAAAAAAATTTCAACCATGTTGTATTGGAGTATATCGAAAGTAATAAAGGACTATAAAGCGTTTATTTAGGTGGTATATTAGAGGTGGGAGTATGTACTTCTAGGAGTACTTAAAAGACTTCTCTATATATATATATATATATATATATATATAGAGTATATATATATATATATATATATATATATATATATATATATATATATATCTTTATATATATATAGTAATTACTCCCTATGCCGTATCTCACAACGTATGGGGTATCTCATGTGAGAGAGGTATGTGCTGTATATAAGATCATCTAGGTGGTATGTACATTTTTTCAGAGGTGGTATGTATATTTTTGGACATACGTCCTATGTTAAGAGTAATATGAAGGTATTTGTAAAAAACTTGAATAATTATGAACTCCTTGCAATTTTTTTTTGTAACTCACATTGGAGTATCTTATAATTAGTGTATGAGTATACCCAAAGTGATAAATGATTATTTCAAGAATTCGTTTAGGTAGTATTTTTAGATGGAGTAACTACACCGGGAGTAAAAGATAATTTTCATACATATACATATATATACATATATATATATAGCTCTGTCGACATCTATTTTGCAGATTTTAGTGAACCAGCAATATATATATATGCATGGTTTAGACAGAATCTGATTCGTGAACAAATGGTTAGACGTATAGGTGCGCACCTAGGGGTAGCTTGCTTCGTTACCCACACAGACCTGCTCATGTGTGCCAAATTCATGGAATTGTTGATCCATATTTTGACTATACTTTGGCAAGAAAATGAACTAAGGATGCAATGTAAAAAGAATCTTACCAAAGTTATCAAACTTTGGTAATGCAAATTTTGGCATATATAGGCTTAGAACCAAGGTTTTAGTTCTGGACTTGGTGCTAATGCCCATCAATTTTGGAAGTATATACATATGTCTTTAGTGTCTTTGGTAAATTACTAGCATGTGTAAAGAATACATATACGCGTGTGTAAAGAACATATATACGTGTGTGAAAAAATTGCGTACTCACTTTTAAAAAAACATATATGGCTTAGACATTCGCTTTTAATTAAGTGCCTTCTATCGTTTTTCTTAATGCTCCCGTTGGGTTTGTATGGCTCTCTTTTCTATCTTAACGAACACGACGCATAAGTTCCCATGCGTTGCCGAAAAACAATTGGAAAATAAGAGGAGGGTGAGGGTTTTAAAACTCTTGCAAACTAATATATGAGAGTTAAAGCACAAGTTGCCTTTTGGTTGCTTGTGGGGTTGTTTAGAGAAGCTGTAATTTTTCTAAAAAGTTTTTTTTTTTCTTTTTAAGCTGAAAATCGGTTATAGCTTTTTATAAAAGATCATTTAATAAATAGTTAATTTTTCTTAGTAATAAATTGCAAAAGCAGATCCAGTTCAGTTTTTTACTTTTGTTAGTTATATATGTTTTTGGCTTATATCAAAAACCGCTTAAAAACTAAGTTATTTAAACAGGTTTACTGATTTTTCATAAATTGGAACTGGTTTTAGCAGGGCCTGTATATTGCCGCCCCGTTTTCTCCTCGATTCATGCAAGCATATGCCTCATCCATTTCTAGTCTGCCAACACTAAAAAAGTCTGCTATTATTAAGGGGGAGGAACATGGCTGCCATTAATGGGAGGAAGCTGCAAGGGGCAAGCAAGAAGATTAAGCTAAACATGGTGGATAAGTACCATGATCTTGGCTTAGATCGGCCGTTGAAATGTGGGCCCAGTGCCTCAAACTTCATTCAAGTTCTGTACTAGATTAGATTCTTTCTTAGAAAAGACTAGTCAAAGCTGAAGTACTAACACATTTTTCTTCAGCTTCGAAAAGCCTTTGACGACCATCAAGAAAGGGGGCAACTCTTATACCATTCTCAGTGAGAGCTTTAATTGAGTTTCATTCTCATTAAATAATATAACATATTATTATGTTTGATGATATGGCAAAATAATTATAAAGAGAGAGATAGAGAGAGTTTCATGGAAGGTGAGAGAGTTTCATCTAGATGAAATCTGAGATATACGGTTACCTAGATAAAAACTGATGTGGCACTCTTGAAAACTGGGAAATAAAACTATGCACTGGGAATGACCTTAGGCTATTCACAATGCATTGTATCTTGTCACAATATCCAAAACTGCCATGTCATATGATATTATAGAAAATACAACTATCCTAATACATGGTATCATGGATTGTTTCTTAGTCCCCACAAGATAATTAAATGCTAGATGTGTATGAGAGTATGAATTGTGGGCCACTTAGATAATTCAAATTTCAATATCTATGATTTCGTGTCTAAATGGTATCTTCCTCAATATACAGCTTTTTTCTCTCCCCTCTCTCTTGTCATATAATCAAAAATGCTTATATGGCATATATTAAATAAGTATGTTACCATACACTGGGAATAACCTTAGCTTATTACGGCCATGTGTTCAACGCATGCAATGGCGATTGCAAGGCAACTCAAGTACTGAAACTTTTGCACGGATGTCACTGCAACAATCACCTTCAAGAGGTCTATGCTTTTTTCTTAGGAAATCCTTTATTATTTTACACCGTCCAAAACAGATCGTAGTTGCACTAGTCATTAGGTTTTAGTCATCTAATTGAGCAGAGGTGCTTGACCTCGCCTGAGTTCTAGTTCCTAGTTAGATAAGTTTAAGCCGAGACAAAAGTTCAGTTAATTACTTCGACAATTTGTCCTTTTGGTTTGCAAACGAGACTTGTTAAGAAAGTTGAATTTGACAAAACATGTACTGTTTTTTTTTTACCAAAGAACTCATCTATGAATACTTCGGTTTTAGATTATATGCTTGACCAAAAAACCAATTTTATTAGGGAATTATGCTATATCTCCATTTCTCCCTGGTGTTTTCATTGTGAGTCAGTCTACCACTAGACCATGATCGCGAAGACTTCCCGTTGATGTTGGCGTGTAAAGGTACAAATAAACTTTCACAGGCCCTTGATTATTAGGCTTCCAAATTCTTCTCTTCCAATCAACCATGCTTCTTTACAAAGTCAGCATTTTCCACAGGATGTCTAATGGGCAGACTGTATGCCAATTGCCAAACATCAAACTTTAGCGGCAAACCAATGTCTACATATTCTCTGCATTAGGTGAGTACCAAACTGTCATCCTTGGAACTATATATGGTTTACTTTTAGGCAAAATATCCTGCAAATAAAGTTCGGTGCAACCTGGTAACCAACTAAAAAAGTTTCAAATCTGAAAAAATCATGGATGTACATCTCAGCTTACCCCATCTACATATAAAATTTCATGATCAAATTCATCTATACTAGCAGTTACAAAAAGACAAATTTAGCATGAACGGTGGATTTTTTACTGTTCATCACTATTCATTTTGCTGTTTGTTTTTTTGTAACTGCTAGTATAGGATGAATTTGATCATGAAATTTTATATGTAGGTGGGGTAAGCTGAGATGTACATCCATGATTTTTTTCAGAATTTTTTGAAACTTTTCTTAGTTGGGTTGCACGGGTTTCACTTGAGGGGGGTTGCACAGGATATGTTCCCTTACTTTTAGGCCATCGGCACCAACCATTAGCTGTGGCAACGCCAAAATTTTCTCAGCTGTGTCTCAACTCTCAACACCCTAGAAACAATCCTAGACCTAAACACTGTCTGAGTTTTGTGTAATATTCCGAAAAAAAGAGAGAGAGAAAAACCCCATGGGCAGGGTCACTCGCCGAGCAGGCCTTGGCATGCGCGTCGTGTCGCCTAGCCTGGCTAGTTGGTTATTTCAGGGCAAGGGGAAGGTCTAGCCCTAACCTCCCTCCCATTCTCCCTGTGGCACGACATCCCTCCCTCCTATGTCGGTTGCCCCCTCCTCGCACCGCCAAAGACCACCGCCTCCTCCCTGTCGCCAGGTCTGACCGCCCCTTCCGTCGCGCTAGCAGCCACCACCCTCCCGAAGCTGTCGTGGCCGTTGTGATCGTGGACTGTGCCGCTGTTGCTGCTGCCCTAGGAGGATACGAGGATCTTAGAGGACCTAGGGTGGGAGTTTTAGGACATGTGGCAAAGCGAGGAACGACAAGAACTGAGGAGAAATAGCCGATGTCGTTGTTCCAACGAATCTTCTGAGCGTAGGTACCCGTAGATTGGTCTTGGTTGTGTCGGTGCTATGGTAGAGCGATGCTATGGTGATTTCATCGGTAGATGTGGCTTTTAGTAGTCACTGGATTGATTTTGGGTAAGTTCGATATTTGATCAAACGTGGGTTTGATCTTTGGGTTGAATTTCAAGGTACCTATGGTCAATTTCAATGCCCACGGAAGCTGTGAAAAATGTAAATAATTGTCTAAAGTTTTATTAGAGTATAAGAACATAAAATTTGGCTAAGTGGTTTAAAAGTTATGCTATATTGAAGCTTCCTATCTAGAATCGGTTGCAGTTGAGAGCAGTCGTGGTAATCTGTTGATTAGGTCTAGTTAATGGTGGGATTAAATTATTTCAATAACTAAAGAAAATTAGATAATTTTTTATAGATTCCAAAAATATCATGGTTTGCTATGTTTGGAGTTATATAAAAATAGTTATGGAATTGTGAAGTCTGTTGTTTTGTTAGACACCAGATCGATCTTTGGGCTGAAATTGAGGAATTAGATGAATTAATTAGAAAAATATGGATAAATAAAAAATTATATGTAATCTTTTGTAGTTTTCATAAAATATATGGTTTCCTATTTTTGGGCTCATGAGCTAGAAGTTACGGTCTTCTGATCGTGGGATAGCAAGGGGAACACTATATAGCGAGGGGGAAAGTTAAATCCGGGGGTTGTACGTAGGTGCGATATTGTTATATTTGATATTTGTATTGTTATTGCATAATTTTGAGATGGGTTTGCCTATTGTAGGAGGTGTGACTTCGGTAGTGGCTTCAACCTCACGCCATTCTGTTTTCCATGGATAAAAATACAAGTGCATGGTAGAATGATGATTTGTTTAAGATGGATTATTGTTTAAAATGATAATTTATATGTTTTAGTTTAAAATGATTATTATCAATTATTGTTATCGTTTATGTTATGATCTTGTTAATGACGATGAAAGATAGATAATAAATACCATAACTTGCATCAGCATTTTATGCATCGTATGTGTAAGAGGTGACCTATGTTGTCCTCTAAGACCTACTTTGTATGGGCGTAAAAGACCTAATGCGGTAGGCCCCTTCATGGGATGTGTCGACGATCGGGATCGCCTGACTGCAAATGTGAAACGGGGTTAGTGTGAACAGGGGACCCAAGACGAGCTACGCTCAACGGAGATATGGACGTTGGTCGAGGTGAAGCGTAAACAAGCTGGATACAAATAATTATATCGGTTCGAGCCTCCACGAGGGTAATGCCTTCTCCGCCTTCTCCCGAGGTGGAGGGTTTCACTATCTTTGAATACAGAGAGTGGATTACACCGAGCTTGAGCTGCGTCGTTGTTGTCTCATCGATCTATTGCTAGCGCCGATGTTGTGGTCGCTGTCGCTTTGCCTCAAGGACTTTATATCCATCCCACCTGCTACTGTAAACGGCCAGAGAGATTCCCGGCAAGGCATGGCATGCATTGAAGACATGTCAGAACCGCCCGGATCCGGGCGCCCACGCCCGCTTTAACTCCGGTTCTTGGCCTTGGTAACCGCCGAGTAAGCGCACACCTTCGAGCCAAGGTCGAGGTCGTGAGGGATTGGCGCAGCTCGTCGTGGTCGGCCTCATGTCGCTTTCCCCGGGTTGGAGGGACCTCGCCGACCGCTGACCTACCAGGATTCCTCGCCCCCCGACAACTAGCCCTCAAGGCTCAAGGTCGGCAAGAACTTGGGTCGACTTGAGCCTCTCCATACAGACAGATGGGACTATTTTTCGAAATTTCGAGCTCTAAGTCGAGGTCGGGCGGAGACCTACCGCCAGGCTTTGACGACGTTACACCTGGCGCCCCTTGATCTTCAGAATTCTGGTACGGACATGACCGAGCAACGGAACCGTTCGCAATGCCTCGATTCCGCCACAAGAACCCTTAATCGCACTCGCCGAATCCACCGACGGCCAAGGCTTTTGAGATGCTCCTAACCCTCCACCGCAGCCAGACGTGGTTTATAGTAAACTCGAGATTATCGCAACTTTGAAGAACTCTCAACCTCTTCGCAGCTTTCTCCTCCTAGCTCCTCGCCGAGCTCTTTCTTTCTTCCTCCGACTAAACATCCTCAACCGCTATGGCTAAGCTTCGAAGAGTTCCTCGATGACAACGAGGATGAGAGAGCTTGAGGGCTAGGGACCGTTGGACCCGGCGGACGTATACGCCGGACGGAGAGACCGAGTCACAGCCCACGGATGACGAACTTCACAAGACGGAGCACTACATGTTTCTCATGGACGCCGGAGAGCGCCTCACGAGAGCGATTTCTTTGTGTACCGTTTCGCACAATGCGAGATCGAGCTTATCAATCTAGTACCCAACTCCATTCTTCTTCGCTTCCATCTTCTTCACCTATGCGAGGGGTTCCTGGAATCCTTCCCACCCCTCGCTTTTCCGCTTCTCTCCTCTTCGCACCGAAGGACCCCTGTGGTCGATGCCTTTACTCCGATCGCGAACGGGATCCTTGGTCATTCCCCAAATGCGCCTCGCGACTCTTCGACCCATGGACCGAAAGCGGTGGTTCTACTTGAAGGGCGAAGACGACGCAAGGTTTCGATTGGAACTCCCCATCAACGGAAGAAGCAGCACTCTGGAGGCGCGCGACCGGAGGACGCATCAAGAGGCCATCACCGCTTATTCACAATCAAGGCTGGGGTCTTACCGGGCAAAGCATCGCCAACAACTTTTCGAGGAGCCGGTGTTTCTTCAAGGAAGAGGTTGCACCCGCTTCGAGATCAAAGGTCGCGATAACCTTACTCGTGAGGGGACATCCGTAAAACCATCCCGTCCCAAGCTTGTTCCAGCTTTTGGTCCTCGGGTTACTTTGATGAGTTGATTGTTCCAAAGAAGCCAAGGAGTCTTGGATCGCCGCCGATGAACGAGGTGTTTGGGAAGGCAACAAGATGACTACACCTCGACGCATCCTGCTCCGAGGAACGTATACACGGAAAGCCGAGGTAAGTCGCTTCGACCGAGCTTTAGCTCGCCAGACGCCTAGAGTCTCGACTTTGATGCACCCGAGGACAAGCTCGAATCGCTGAAAAAAAGAAGATGATGCCACACCGTGGGCAGTAAGGGCAAGAAGACGCAAGAGGCTACCGATTCGGAGCGAGCAAGTAAAGGCCCAAAGAAGCAACACGCCGAGGGGCGACTGCACGATGGTGAGTATCCTGGTCGAGCCCCAAGCACTTCGCCAAGGCCTCCTTCGCCTCCGACTTAGATTTTTCTCGCAAAGAACAGAAGGCCATGGACGTGAGTCGACCTCAACCGAGGACTGACCCACCATGTCCCCAAGGTCCAAGGCCCGAGGTCCCCGAGAAGGGACTCTCCTCGCCTCACTGAGCACCAAGGGCCTCAGAAGCCCCCGCCAAGTGGAGGTCAGAGACTTAGGTGCATCATCGCCCCCTCTTGCTTAGTTTTTTTTCGCTTTTTAGCTTAGTAGCCTTCCTTTATCATGCTGCACCTTGAGCACTCAAGCTCACCGCCTCGCCTGGCCCCAACGGCGACTATTGTCCAAGGCGTAGTCTCGAGTCCGATGAGGAGGAATCTCCTACATGTCGGGCGCCTGCCGGGCCTCGAGTCGGGAAGCACTTCTAGGCCCCGTGAGCTGGGCAGCAGCTGGGAGTTCACCAAGAACTCGACGACTGGTCGGAAATGACGCCGAGCCCGCGCTGCTGAAGATGACGCCGCTTGCTCCGGATGCCGAGGACGGCGCCACCATCCGAGGTCAGCCAAGGAGATTCGGACCGGGATGCCCCAGCCCACGATCGCCGAGACCACCTCGACCGCGGACGCCGCGACTTCTGCCGCCGAGGTCAAGACGCTTGCCGGGCGCAGCACGGAGGACCGGCCGCTTGATCCCGCCAAGATCGCCATAGGGGAGGGGTCAAGACCCTCCACCACGGAGACAAGACCAAAGCCGCTGATTGAGCTCCAAGGTGGCGAGCCCTGGAGAGGAAGCTCGAGGTGCACTGCCCTCGACGGAAAGTGCCCGGGTCTCTCCCCAACGACCCAAGAGTAACAAAGAGTAATATCGCCTCAAAGGACGCTTAAACAGACCCAACCGAGTACTCTCAACAAGAAATTTCGAGGGCCGACTTACCTAGGTACTTGAGTTTTTCGCCCATTGTCAACCTTAGCTCGATTCCCCTTTTTCCTTCCTTTTTTCTCTCTTCTCGCGAGCACCGCTGACTCCTTCGAGCTTCAAGCAGCCTTCAATTCAGCCACCCAAGGGTCAGAAGGCCTTCAGACGACGCGCGACATTAATCGAGGGTCTTGCTCGACGGGCGGAGGCCCGGAGGCGACGCGCTGCCGCACTCGTGGAAACCTTACATGCCGAGCGGGAGGAGGTCCGGTAAAAGGCGAATCGACTCCAACGAGATCGCCGCCGCCGCGAAGGAGGTGAAGATGCTCGAGGCTTCCCACAAGTCCGAGCTTGAGCGCCATTGCTTCAGAGCGGATCACGCGACAAGGGCCGCTGAGGAGGAACGCGAGGTCGGCCGAGGCGCCGAGGCCGAGCAAGCCAAGGTCAAGAGCTGGCGAAGGCCGCTGCATCAAGTGCACTGCCACCACGCCGAGGGCCTCCCGAGCTCGGCCAAAGTTCGAGAGCTCGAGGTTCGAGAGCTCGAGGAGAAGTTGGGTCGAGCGAGCAAGACGACAAAGAGAGCCTTGTCCCAACTTCAAGAAGAGCGCCAAGAAGACGCCTGAAGCCTCCGCCAAGCCCTCCGACTTGATGAGCTTTTGACCTTGAGGGCCAAGGTCGCCGAGCTCGAGCAGGAGAAGCTCACGCGTGAGATGGCCGATTTGTAAATAGGTTTAGATTTCCTACAAGCAAGACCTTTTGTAAAACGAAAATGGTCCAATGAAACGATATCGTTTTGGTGAAAATAGTTAATGTCTTGGCCTACTTAGCATTTCTCGATCAAGAGATTTTTTTCCTAATCGTGCACTTAGCCTTTCGCTTACTACGCGTCTGGCGATCCTTATCCCTTGCCACAGCTTGATCTCATTGTGGACTCCACTACAGTTGTGAGTTGTCAAAGCTCGATGCGTCACTCGTTACCATCGATTAGCATGGCGGTGGAAGATGAAGAAAAATCATGGTAATTTCTACCGTGTTTATTGTCACCGTTCCCCGTTGCGAACGAAGGGTACCACCTGCCTCGCCGTGGATGGATCCAACACGGTAATTCCTCACAAAGCCACGCCGAATCGTGGTCCTCGATTTGAGCCGAAGTTGTTAAATCTTCTCGATTGGTGCAATTAATGCAAGGACAATATATGAAGTTTACACCTCCTCACAATGTCCTCTTCGCAATTTTTTGAACTCCTTAACACCCCTCTCAAATTCAACACTCAAACGACTTTTTCTCGATACATCCATTCCTTACGGTCCATCTCAGTAATTAAACTTCGTGACAATAAATATTGAGACACCTAGCTAGCTATTTGAAATATTGAGACATCATTTCTAATATTATTACCATTGTAAATAGAGGATGTGTTCTAAGATATGTAAAATATGTAATTCCGATCGACATTCTAGATTCTTCTCCCATGAAGTGCTTTGAATTCTTACATAGAGACCTACATTTTTAACATCAACAATGATATCAAATAATCTAATTATATAGCTATCAGAGTACTTGCAAATCTTTTGACTACAACAAAACAAAACAAGGGTACCAACGATGACTCCTAATCTCTAAATAGGTTAGGTCCTATCTCATTCGAGGATATGTGAAAGTTCTTTGAAATTCTTTGTTGTACAACTCAGAGAAAATTTCAAGAAGATCTTTCACTGTTCTCCATATACACGCCTCGGACAACAGGTCAAGAGGTGTGTGTATGGAGAACACCAGGAGATGTGAATCAAATCTACTCTGAGTTGTACAACACACCAGAACTTGCCCAAACCACATATCCTCGAATCGCCCAATTAAAAATCGGATAATTCGAGATCGGCCACTTATAAATATGCCATTTTGTTCGGCATATTTATAAACAAGCATCCTTTAACAGAGACGAGGTTCCAAGCCTAAACTCTAGCATTTATCACATGATAGAAATTAACAATAATTCCATATTAACAAGAGCACTACAATAATTAAATAGATGTGTGCTTGACAAATTAATAGAGAGTGTGAAATCTGATAGCATATACTCAATTCCAAAGGTAACTTAAACTTTATTCACGATGTATCAAAATTACCTAGTGCAAAATTGAAGGGTTTAATTTAAAGGCCGATTGCTCACATTTTGAAGAAAACAGCAACGAGGGTAAAAGAAGGAATCTCCTCAAGATAAGGCTTCAAATTTGCCTTCTTAACACCTATCCTTGAGGACTTCAAATTTTATCATCCAAGTATTGCTTCCAAGCACGTATTATGAGCTGGTTTTCTTGATCGGGCGGCGAGAAATCTCCTCCGAACAACAATGAGATCTTGTTCCCGAAAGTGGTATATATAACCTAGCGAAAACACATCATTAACCGGTTCAACTAAACAAATGATAGTGATTTCCACGCTTATCACTACTCCGCTTCTTTCCATAAAGCGATAGTGATGATCACGTGAACATCACTATCGTTTCTTTTCTGAACCGATAGTGATGTATACCCACATCACTATCACTTCTATAAAAAGAACCGATAGTGATGTATACGTGATCATTACTATCGCTTATTTTCTTGGAACCGATAGAGATGATCGCCCATATCACTATCGCTTGTTAGTTGAGAACCGATTGAGATATGTCGAGTCCATATCACAATCACTATAATCTCGTAACCGATAGTGATTATTACTAACACCCCGTCCGGGTTATCTATCACAATCGTTGTTTCTCGAAAACTTAAGAACCGGCTACGTATAAAGCGATAGTAATGTGGCGTTCTGTAGTAGTGACACTGTCTGAGTTTTGTGTAATATTCCAAAAAAAAAAAGAGAGAAAAACCCCATGGGCAGGGTCACTCGCCGAGCAGGCCTTGGCATGCGCGTCGTGTCGCCTAGCCTGGCTAGTTGGTTATTTCAGGGCAAGGGGAAGGTCTAACCCTAACCCTAACCCTCCCCTCCCCATTCTCCTGTGGCAGCTGCCGTCCCCTCTCCTCCTATGCCGGTTGCCCCCTCCCTCCTGCACCGCCAGCACCATCTGCCCTCCCTCCCATGTCGCCAATGCCGACCGCCCCTTCCCTTACGCCACTAGCCGCCGACCACCCCTCCCGAGCTGCCGTGCCGTCGTTGACAGGCGTGACCATGCCGCTGCCCTAGGAGGATACGAGGATCTTAGAGGACCTAGGGTGGGAGTTTTAGGACATGTGGCAAAGCGAGGAACGCACGAGAACTGAGGAGAAATAGCCGATGTCGTTGTTCCAACGAATCTTCGAAGCGTAGGTACCCGTAGATTGGTCTCGGTTGTGTCGGTGCTATGGTAGAGCGATGCTATGGTGATTTCATCGGTAGATGTGGCTTTTAGTGGTCACTGGATTGATTTTGGGTAAGTTCGATATTTGATCAAACGTGGGTTTGATCTTTGGGTCGAATTTCAAGGTACCTACGGTTAATTTCAATGCCCACGGAAGCTGTGAAAAATGTAAATAATTGTCTAAAATTTTATTAGAGTATAAGAACATAAAATTTGGCTAAGTGGTTTAAAAGTTATGCCATATTGAAGCTTCCTCTCTAGAATCGGTTCATTGTTGAGAGCGAATGTGGTAACTGCTGATTAGGTCTAGTTAATGGTGGGATTAAATTATTTCAATAACTAAAGAAAATTAGATAATTTTTTATAGATTCCAAAATTATCATGGTTTGCTATGTTTGGAGTTATATAAAAATAGTTATGGAATTGTGAAGTCTGTTGTTTTGTTAGACACCAGATTGATCTTTTAATAAATTGAGGAATTAGATGAATTAATTAGAAAAATATGGATAAATAAAAATTATATGTAATCTTTTGTAGTTTTCATAAAATATATGGTTTCCTATTTTTGGGCTCATGAGCTAGAAGGCACGGTCTTCTCGATCGTGGGGACGTTAAGGAACACTATCTAGCAAGGGGGAAAGTTAAATCCGGGGGTTGTACGTAGGTGCGATATTGTTATATTTGATATTTGTATTGTTATTGCATAATTTTGAGATGGGTTTGCCTACTGTAGGAGATGTGACTTCGGGAGTGGCTTCAACCTCACGCCATTCTGTTTTCGGTGGATAAAAATGCAAGTGCATGGTAGAATGATGATTTGTTTAAGATGGATTATTGTTTAAAATGGTAATTTGATTTATACCTTATAGTTTAAAATGATTATTATGAATTATTGTTATCGTTTATGCTATGATCTTGTTATGATGATGAAAGATAGATAATAAATACCATAACTTGCATCAACATTTTATGCATCGTATGTGTAAGAGGTGACCTATGTTGTCCTCTAAGACCTACTTTGTATGGGCGTAAAAGACCCAATGCGATAGGCCCCTCCATGGGATGAAAGAGATCGAATAAGATCTAGGGTGTGACACTGACAGGTGTACGCTTAGCTATACTGATATAAGCTATGTGATGTGCATATGAGCATGTAAATATAATGCATTGCATGAATGAAAGAAAATAAAATAAATTGATGAATTTATGTACATGTGTTAATATCATTCTATGATGTATTTTACTGAGTTTTGAATTCACTCTTGTTTGTTTAATGTTTAAGATATAATGATGTCGACATTAAGAGAAGGGGAATAACATAGTCAAGTCACGTGTCTCTACATCATCCACTTTTACGACAATTAGAATTTGTCCGATCTTAGGTCATTAATAATTTAGATAATATCAGACATGGAATAATTTTAGTGAAATCAATCTTATGTGAACTAGTTGGGTTTGTTAAATAATGATTATGGCATTTGTTTATGTCTAGATTTTATTCTTCGTTCGGTGGCTTCATCACAGGTAAGTAAAAGGTAAGTTTGCTTTCCAGACATATGTTCTGGACATTTTCAAGCACAAGGTCTTAAGTGTTCTTGGGCGCGTGGTTTCAAGTGTATTATTGATGTTCTTGTTAATGCCACTGTTAATTGTTACATCGTCAATTCATGTGAATATCGTTTAGTTGATATTTTAGTATTTAGGAGAAAATAATTGTTGTTGCTGAAATTTATATGTTCAAAACGATTAAAAAGATGATAAAATAACATTCGGAGCACTTGAGTGCCGAGGCGTTACATTTTAACTGATCAGTCAAGAATTGCTCAGTGCCTCCAAACGTTTATCTAAGCATGTAAACATAATTAAGTAGGTGAATGTGTCAATTGATTCCTGTGTTTGCTTTCCGTGCGAGATTTCACGAGGCATGCCGTATTTCATTCCAATTCCTACGGTTTTTCGAGTTCGGTGTTTTAAATTCTACGTTCCAATCACTACAGGAAAACAATCTATTTTCAAATTTCAGCTTATTTTCGCTCGCTCTATTTTGACCGACGAATTAACTGAATTAATTACGGCTTACCAGTAAAACCGATTTAATTACAATTATTTTCGCCTACCGGTATAAACCGACGTAAGTAAATAATTACTTTAACTCGCTTTAAACCGAGCGAAATTATTAACTATTTTCGCTTGGCCTCTCGCCATTTAAATGCACCCAAAATATACCTCCGATTCCCCGATCGGTGCCTACCCCTAGCTCTTGCCCCCAAACCCTCCATCTCCCCCTGCCCGCCTTATCACCACACCCCACCCTACCATGCCCACTGCCCCTGGGCGCAAGGCCTCCACCGCGCCTTAGCCTGGGCCTGGCCTCCCTCCGTGCCGGCCCGCCTTGCCTCACAGCCTCGCCGAGGGCGAGCCACGGCAGACTCACGGTGCCACGGCGAGCCTGCACGCCGAGCAACCTCCCAACCTCCTCCTCCTTCCCGACCACGCAGCAGATGTGCCCCTCGTCTCACCTTGTATATGAATATATATGAACTCATGATGTCTGGGCAAGACACATTAATTGGTGTTCTTGAGAATGGTTCCGATCCTTGCTTATTTCACGATTAGGTCTGCAGATTAGGGAAACCCAGCTTGTTTTATCAAATCAAATGGGATTAAAGAACACCGATTAGGCTACCATATCGAGAGATTAAAGAACACCGGTGTTGAATTAGCAAAATTCTATATGCTATGGTTGATTTCATCCTCACCCCGCTTCGCCTCCGATTATCTAGTTGACCTTTTGCTCGTTGCTTATGTGCAATTGGTTTCGTAAACAAATTGAACATGGTGGAAGGTGTAGTGCGCTTTACATTTCTCGATGCCTTCACCTAGTATTATTGACTTGAATGAATCATGCTTTCCGCTCTAGGATCATCTAAATCCTACTTTGTATATGGATTGAAGAATGCAAGTAAGTTTGTCTTGCAAGGACACGGATCAAGTGTAGTTGCTATAGCCATTGATATTCATTGCATATCGATGCGTGTGGGGCACTTTCTTCTCCGCCGCCTCTTATTTTGTCCCCCACACGAGCCCGGATTTGATTCGTCACTAATTAATGTTCCATCTGCCGATTTCCAAATGGAAAAAATGTCTGAGTGCTTTAAATTGATCCATCAATGTACCGTGTGAGTGGTTAAATCATTTTTGAGATATACCATACTGTGTGAGCTTAATGTCGTAACATTTTTCTTAAGCTCTTTATGTTATAGTTTGATCTTGACTTGTTTCCTTCTCTATTTTCCATCGTGGCCTCCAAGTTCAGGACTATTTCGGCAATTTCGCATGCGTGTTCCTACTGAAATTGATCTTCATTTGTCGGTGATTAAAACCGATGCATAGTAAAATTGGTTTTAAAATTTTCTGCAGTAATTGTTAATCAAGCTTTGGCTATAGAATTTGTTGTGACATGAATTTGGTTACATAAACAATAGGAATTCATATATTAGCAGCTTTAGCATTATCATCAATATGTGTATGAATTGTTCTATAATCCAATGCTTGTCATAATGTTGCTTGTTATGTTCTTGTTTGAAGTATAGGAGGTCGACTAAATTCTAATGATAGACCTGAATTTCTTGGCATTGTGTCTTTAAAATGGAAGTTCCTTGCATTTCATGCTTACACTACACTAATCTCTTTCGCTTTTTATTTTCCTCCATTGCTTATCGTGAAAAGAGATTTTCATGATGCGATTGACTCACAAAACCGTAATGGTCACCTTTAAGCATGATGACAAGTTACAGTGAAAATTGTAATGTGGTTTCGTGATGAAGCAGATTGACCCCATCTTCGTGATGAAGTAACAAATTGTATAAATATTATCCGATCCTACCGTAAATGTTGTGCATCTCAGAACCTCATCCAGGCGTTGATTCTCCCATAGGCTCTCAAACTCCAGCCCATACACTTTAGGTATGTTAACTTCTTGAAGTGTGCTAATCCTTTGTTTCTTTCATGTGCAATGACCACTAATTATTTTACTTCCTTTTCCAAAGACTCGATTAAAAGTGTAGGCTTGTGAACCGAGGGTGATTGGATGATCGTTCTATTGGATGTCTCTCATCTCCTCAATTTCGCTTAGCTAATTTGTTTAGCTGGTGTTTCCTAGATTGATTCCAATCCATGATCTCACATCAAGGGTACAAGTTGTCAATATTAGATTTTTGCTACAATAATTATAGCCAGTCTTAGTTTTTTGCTACAATAATTAAAGCCATTGCATGAATCTTTAACTTCTTCAATGAGAGGGATGAGTTTTTAATTCTTTACACCCTTTTTTCAGGGAGATGATGATTCCCTTATACCTAGTCCCCTTATGCTCAATAGTGAAAATATAGGCGAAGATGGAGTCTATTTATTGGAAAATGGAGAGGATGGTCTAATCTATGTTGGAAATATGGTAAACCTTGCCACCCCCGATCAAATATTTGGCGTGTCTTCTTTGGCTGCTTTACCAAGCCAGGTTAGTCTATTAGCGATAGCTCTTTCTTTGTTTGAAGCTGATGCATTTGTCACTGTAGTACACAACTAATGTGGTATGTCCTCCAAATTGAAATTGGGTGGAAATTGAGCTGATCCTCTCGAATATGTGTCAAATGGAAGTGACCCAGAGAATGAGGAATCTCGATCCAGCAAAATGGTATACCTTCATTACATATCATCGGCTGTGCTGTTTCACCAAATATTGTCATGTTTGATGTGATCTAGATGTTAGTACTTGCTTAGATGTTTTCTTTTTCAAGTGAAAGCAGTTGCTTAGAGGCATAGAAGATGGATTCCATAAACTTAGGTTGGTTGACTTGCAATCTTGCATTTGTGCACACAAGCACAATATGTTGGTGAACTTTGCTTTGATTCGGTGAGATGTTGTGCTCACTAGGTATGGAACCATGATCTTTGCAGAATTTAGCCATGACTTAGGAACTGGAATACTAGATGCTTATCCAGATTATTCATTTCATAGAAGGCACATATGATTGTTTATTGTTGTAAACTTTCTTTCTGTTGTAAAAGCTTTGAGACATGTACTGGTTTGAGAGAAAAACTAGTAAGATTTTGCCTAGTGAAATGGAATGGTCTTTCCTCTGGCACACTTGTATTCCCACATCTCCACTAACTGATTAATATGCGGTTCCAGTGTATCCCTACATCTAAATATCTGATTTGGCAAAGAAGAATATCCTTCCCTATGCGATGAGTAAAATTTGTTTCTGCTTCTCCGACTGAGAATCTTAAAAGCATTAAATGTTGAGGGAAGCTAGAAAGGATTTGTTTTGTGCAAACTAGGTAGATATATTCCTATTTTTTCTGAATCTTATAAATTCAATCGTGAAGTTTGGAGAAATTGGCAATGAACATTAGAAGTCAAAGTTTCAACTCATCTACGTGATTAGTCTGTTTACATTGTGCACTCATTGGTCTAGATGTTCCTACTTAATATGATTTTATTTGTTTTGTGACTATAGAAACCTGACGTTGCTACAAAAGGTTTTTTAGTGCACTGTGCTTCCTTTATTTTCTTAATATTTGGTTCCATTAGTCTTTGTATTAAAGTTACAAGTTATCATAAGATGTCTGAGATCCAGTTGTATCTGATGTGATATGTCGTATTATCGCAGTAGCAAGTAGTATAGGATTTTTTGTATGTTGTTTTCGTTGGTCAAGAGCTGCTTCCCTTTTTTAGAACATTAGTGTATTTGACTTTTACTTGTCAGCAACTATATCCAATTCTATTTGTGATCTCAGGACAAACAAATGGAAGCTCTTGTGGATAAGCTCTGCATTAGGTTTGCTGGTGTAACGGTATTATGCTTATGCCTGCAATCGAAGTATACTAGACATTAGTGTGTTTTTCCATCTATGGCTAATTGACTACCCCACCTTTGTGCTCAAGAAACCATGAGATAAAAAATCCTAGATGAATGACAATGAAAATAAAGCACATATTTAGAACTGAATGTTGTGATTTGGATGTTCTTGTTCTTTCTTTGTAATCTTGTATAATGTTGAGCATTTTATGTGACAGTTGAAAAGTTCTTCGGTATGGAATATCTTTAGGAGTTATTCATGTCAGTTGGCATTTTATGTGACAGTTTGAGCGAGCAAGAGGATCTTATCGCTTGGATGCGGACTGCAGACTCGCCTACATTCGAAAGTTGTATGGGAGGATATACGTTGATCTCAAGGAGAATGATAACATAACAGTTGAGGCTGAGTAACAACTACAATACATATAGCTTCGGTGGCAAGAAAAAGCTAGTCCCTTCCACTCAAAACCTGGCTTGGAGGGAAGAATGATTTTCTTGGCTTTGCATACGCAATAGTCGGTTTACTCTGCTTTTTCTTGGCATTTGCATTCACCTTGCTATACGTAATAAAACCAAGGTGAGTAAATTGTGAGCTCATATCTGCTGCAATTAAATGAAAACTTGCTATGTACTTGATATGCTTGTAAGCCATGCGTGATACATGCAGTGCAGTTAATCATAGCATTATTGTTATTTGTTATGCATGCAGCAAATCTTCTGGATTTAGATTATCAAGTTTGCAGAGAAGATGTATATTGACATCTTGATTATGTTTGATGCACTCCATTTTCACATCTCCTAGTTGCTTTAAAATGTTGGTGTCATTGAGTTGTATCAATGCATATTGCATGAGCAAAGTTCATGCCGTACATACATTGTTCCTTTGTTGAAAAAGATTGGGCAGAAGCATCTCTTGTATTGCTAAATTTAGTAGGGTCAGGCAAAGGACTAGAACCTCGCAACCAGCTGTTCGTGTTTACTTTGATCTTTTACACTACTTGTTATGTATCATGTACTAAATAGCATTTTCATTTTTTTTAATTTAAAATACCGAAAATAGCATTTTCATATTTTTTTTAAAATTTAAAATATTATTTTCGTCGGCCTAAGCCGACGAAAATAGCATTTTCATAATTTTTTAATTTAAAATACCGAAAATAGCATTTTCATATTTTTTAAAATTTAAAATATTATTTTCGTCGGTCTGCTTCTATTTAAAATAGTAATTTCATATTTTTTTAATTTAAAATACCGAAAATAACATTTTCATATTTTTTTAAAAAATTAAAATATTATTTTCGTCGTGGCCGCCGAAAATAGAAAAATTATCGCCAAACAGATTCGCCGACGCGGCTTGGTCAGGCGACGCAGTATTCAGATATTTCGTTTACAAGGCCGATTTAAAATAGAGTCAGAAGCAAGAACGGCGACGGCCATCGTTGTTGATTCGTTCGCTTCATTTAAAATATGTGAAACCCATTTAAAATACAAGTATTTTCGTCGACACAATTTCGTCGGCCTATTTTCGTCGGTTTTTTCTGTATTTTCGTCGGTTTTTGGCCGACGAAAATACTATCGTTTCCTATAGTGAATTAAAACTTCAAATGTTTGAATTCCCAAGGCGAGTCCAGACGGGAAAAAAAATGCTTGGTGCGTATGCATGATTTCTGTAAGGCATGGACTTGCACGATAGCCAAAAGTAAGTACTTTTAGAGTTTAGTAATGTGTTGGTTGCAACAGGTGGGTTGATTTGCACAGGGCAACCAACTTTGAGTTCATTTTTTCTTGGCGAATTTTTGCTCACCAGAAAGTGAAGAAATGGTTAGCTGTGCCATGAACTTATCAAGTTGTACCCCTTTGGCCGTGACATTCCGGCCAAGAAATAATATGTACAGAGACCAACGCACTTGATGCAACAAGGCAGTGCTAATCATTGATCAACTTGCAGCAATAAGATAGGTAATCTTGTAACAGCTCAGTTCCATGTCCGTATGCAGATAATACCCAACACGCTGTGCCCCAATCGGATCTTGAGCTGTCCCAGCAAGATATTTCTAGGTCCTGATAGCATCTAACCGTAGTTCGTTCGCTAAATTTCACGAAGAGGACAGCGCAGACGTGTATCAATCTAGGGAATGACTTGTACTCGGACATCTGAAATTTTCAAATATACTGTAATATTTTTTTCTTTACGTGTAACATTTTGTTACAACACGTGCAACATTTTCCTTCGATAAACAGTAAAATTCGCTACAGTAAATAGATGTTTCAAGCGTTTAAAAAAAATATTTCACACGTTGACAGAAAATATTACAAATGTAGAAAAAAAATGTTATGAGATGAACAAAAATCGAACGTCCGAGTGCTAGTTTCTCCCATCAATCTATCATACAAGCTCGCGATCCGATGTCTGAATGAACTCCGTTTATTTGTGTCAAGTGGTGTGACTCACGCACGAATACGATGAACCTGGATGCCCTGGCCGAAGCAGAGACAGAACGCTTGGTTACACATCGCGACACGCCTCCCACGACCTCCTTTCTGAACTTTCAAGGTGACAAACTGATAATCACTCTATGGCCTTGTTTAGAAGATTAAAGTCAGTTTTCCTTTCTAAAAAACCTATAAATCTCATAAACAACTTAGTTTTTAAATGATTTTTGACATAAGTCAAAAGCAATATATAACTAACAAAAACTAAAAACTGAAAGCTGGTCTAGATATATTTTTGCAGTTTATTACTGAGAGAAGTTAGCTATTTATTAAACGGTCTCTTATAAAAGAAAACTACATCCGCTTTTTAGCTTAAAAACCAGAAAACAGTTTTTAGAAAACCTAAAGACGGACAATAGTTGGGTATCCAATCTCGCCAGGGTCTTCTCCTTTCTTCGGGGCGACTTAGATCTGAAATTTTCAGCTCTGAAAAGGACAGAATTCGCTAGGCAGTAGGCGCTAGGCAGGCAGGTAGGCACACTTGGATTTGGACTAGAATAATATATCAGAAAAGAGTAAAGAAAGAGCCAGCGGGAGAAAGACGGGACGGGAATCCAGGGGAGGTGCATGCACGGCGGGCGAGGGGACCCGGCCGAGGCAGCAGGAGGAAAGCCGCACGCTCACGGCTCACGGGTGCGACGAAGCCGGCGCGCCGACGACGCATCGCGTGGCCACCACGTTCCGCTCTCATCTTCGCACCGCGTGTTGCCAGGACATACATCATAGTACACACCCGGTAAAAAAAACCAACAAAGTTTAAACCGTGAATTTAACCATCCCACCCAAACGCGGCAGCGAGTGCAGGTGACGGTGCAGCGAGATCCAGATGACTAAACTAGATCACCAACCAGCTCGATTGCTCGAGTAGTACGTACTACGTAGTACAGAGCCACCGGCCCCGTGGCAGGGGACGGCAGGCAGGTGGGGCGGGCACGTCAATCCAGTCGCTACCCACTGGCCGTCGATCTTGCAGCGGCAAGGCTCAAATCACATCATTATACCCCCCATAGGCTCGTACGGAAGCTTGGTCTACACGTCTCTG
Source organism: Guadua angustifolia (assembly GCA_036346375.1). Lineage (NCBI taxonomy): Eukaryota > Viridiplantae > Streptophyta > Magnoliopsida > Poales > Poaceae > Guadua > Guadua angustifolia. The sequence goes on along the minus strand of CM070510.1, from coordinate 7,689,817 downwards.
AGATTTTTAAAATTAGATAAATTTATAAGAATAATCCCTTTTCCGTCACGAAAACAACAGCACCCGTGCTCGAGTACCACAGTAAGAGGCTAAGGTCACGGTAAGACGACGATCGTGGTAAGAAACCCGCCACGTTAGGACATCGAGGCAGTCCTCCGCAAAGATCGCTTTCATCGCCACCCTTCTCCGCTATTGTACCTGTGGTGCCTGCTCGGTGACTTGGTCGCCGAAGTACCACAAGTAGGGGCGCGTGAGAGTAAGGTCATCGCCGCCATGCACCCACCACCATCGCTAAGATCTACCGCCCATCGTGGGTCTCGACCTCTTATCACCGACACCTAAATCGGCGAGTGACATATGTGACTTTTAGTTGCTGGTGCTTTCGTGGTTAAGGAGAGATTATTTTTATAATTATGTCTATATAAAGTTATATTTAAAATAATGTGGTAATTGGGCCAATTATTCTGAGGCTTTATTGGTACATGCGCCCGTCGTGTCAGCTTGACGGGCAAAGGGGCATCAACCGTGGCAATCGCGAAATGAATTTTTCATGGTTTGTTGGCCCATTTTTTTCGAGTTTCATTGTTATCCAAATAAAATTTTAAACCTGGTCCTTTTTAACCACCACAGCCACTTGTCATGCTCACGTACCTTCCCTAACAGTCAAAGGTGGATTTGTCGTGCTTCCCCACCGCAGCACAGGTAGTTTTTTATCTGGACTTTTCAAAAGCCATAAGTCTCTATATAACTAAAAAACAAAAGCCACTGGAGAGAGATTTTTTTTGGCTTATTGATGGTTAGTTTTAGACTAATAACATTAAAGTTAGATAAAATTATTTACCTCTATCACGCAGTAAAACTATTAGCTTTTAAACTGTTTAAACAAAAAGCTGACTTTAAGCTGTAAGAAAAAAGAAACCTAAACAAACACGCCTTAGACCAGGGGAAAAAAAGAGAGAGGCAACAGCTCGCTAACCACGGCCGCGCGTCGCACGGAACCAAACGGCCACGTCACGCTGCGGCCCTGCCGACCTCACGGCCCGCGCGCGGCGCCAATATTCCGTCCGCCGCGCGCGCTCGATCGCCCAGCAACCTGTCGGCTCGTCAGTTTGGCCCGGACGCGTGCTTTTTGCTGGTGTTTGTAGCGATGTCCAGATCGTGTCGTCAGCTTTCGTCGACGGATAGATACAAGGGCGACGGTGATTGGTGCTGTACTGGATCTTATTTTTACTAGGAATAGTGTGTCCTGATGTGCATCCGCCTGACAGACGCGCACCGAGCTATCCTTATTCCTTAGTTTATCACGTGGGTCACCCGTTTGGACGTCCTACGGAAATGGCGCAAATGATACGGTTTCGCCGAAAGCATCTTATGGGCTGATGGGCCACACGTCCCACGCCTGTCTTTACTTTAAGCCCTTATCCAGATGAGAATTGCCGTAGTTTAGCCGAAACGGTCGGCATCGCAGGACGGGGAACGCTCATCTTGTTCGGCAGTAGAGTAGGAGGTAGCTGGACCGGTCACTGTTCTCCGTGGATTGATGAATTAGGACAGGACGCTGCAAGATTGGCTCGGCAAGGAAGGCGGGTTTAGCAAGCAAGGGCGATCTAATAGCGGTGCATCGCATAAGTAAATCTGCGTGTTCAGCTTGCAATTTAGCGATCTAGGACACTCACAAATATACCAAAGATATTGGGAACTGCATGATCGATCGATGGACGATCCATACTGGCCAATTCACGCTACTGTTTTCGCTTTTCAGGGAAAAATTCGGGCATCGATCAAGTTCTCACCCGCAAAACTAGACTCACTTCCAGGTGCTGAGCTTTAGCCGGTGGTTTCGTCGTGACAGACTCTTCCTTTCTTCTAGAATTTCGTCGTCACAAACTAGCTGCATCTGCATGCACTTGAGTATGCTCAGTCTTGCCGGCACTCTACTCTGAACCTACCGTCCCGTGCAGAACAACATAACGTTAGATTGTCGATTAGTGATTATAGGCAGTTGTAGGTTATCAAACGGAATACTGATTACGTAACTCACTCGGTTGGTATTTCTAGGGATGGCAATCAAACCCGTAGGTTCGGGTATTCGTGGGTTTTGTATTCGATCGGGTGAGGTTTGGGTTCTAACTTTTACCATGGGTTCTTCGGGTCGAGTGTCTGAGATGGGTTCGGTCGGGTTCAAGTTCTAATTTTCACCACGCGACAGAGGTATATCGGTGACCAAATACCACACATATCCATCATTAAATTGCTGGGTTCCGGTACCTACCGGGTTCGTCTCTGTTTTTTTTGTTCGGGTTTCTTGTCGGATCGGGTTTTGCAAAATCCACACTCGACCCCTCTTATTACCAATTCAGACTACACAAACCCATCTTTACTGTCGGATTTCGTACCACGGGTTTAAGTTCGGGTATAGTTTTTTACCCGATAAGGTATTCGGATTTTTTGTAAAGTCGAATTTTGTAAAACCCATATCCGACCTGACCCGCTGCTGTCCTAGGTATTTCTCTCATAAGCATTTTTTTTATCGTCTCTCTTGCATCGAGCATTATTAATGGGCCTGGCCACCTGAATAATCTGCACCGGCTGGGGCATCAACTATCCTGCCTTGAGCAACCCAAGCTAGCCCATTAAAAGAACACTATGAAAAAGGCCTTTAATAGGCCATGAAATCTCGTTAACAGAGATGAAAGAGCCCAAAAGTCCTGGAAACTAGCCCAGACTCCAAATCACAAACAAAACATAGTGCGTTCCAAGCAGGTCTACCTGTCTCTTGAATCTACGGGTAAGATTTTGCTGAGATCTGCGCAACAGCATCGGCTGAGCGCTCTAGGACAAGTGCAAACTGTTCTAGTGCTAGCTTTATGCATGTCCACAGTCTACACAAATTAACGCAAGTGACGTGAATCTGAAGCCAGAAGGTGAGCCGACATTGCAGGCTGACCACCCTACCACGGCAAGGGTAGAGTGGTAGAGACTAGGGATGAAAATGGAGCGGATTCGGTCGGATAGTGACATTTTCATATCCGCTCACATTTTTTTCACCCGGATGCGGATACGGATACGGATAATTTCAAAACGGATCGGATATTAAATCGGTATCGGATAATAATAAAACGGATAGTAATCGGAGTCGGATCGAAAATGGAAACGAAACCGAATATTTAGTCGGATAATATGCAAACGCGAAAACACAATTTTCAACACAGAATATTAGGATTTAGAGTACATAATCCACAAACATAACAAAACTTATAGAATAGTGTTCAAAACAAACATAAGGTAACGAAATCTTACCTTATGTTTCCGTTAGAAGTGTTGGGCCTTGGGCCCATCCCAGCTCCGCTCCTGGAGGCCCGCTTGGAGACTGGAGACCTGCTGACTATACGGATATCCGGATACCGGATATCCGTATCCGCTCCGTATCCGTCGGATATCACCTCCCCCATATCCGCTCCGTATCCGTTTGCCCCGATCCGGATAATTATCCGTATCCATATTCGCATCCGTTGGATATCAGATTCTTTTGCCATTTCTCTAAAACGGATACCGAATACGGATACGGTCCGGATATTATCCGCTCCGTTTTCACCCCTAGTAGAGACTAGAGAGGCTGGCATACGACTTCCTCGTGCCCTGGATTTGATTGATCAGCCAAACACACTGATGGATGCTTTTGATGGAAAGCCATGCTTTGCTTGTACTACTTCTTGCTCGATAAGTCGACAGTACGTTATGTAGAACACTAGTACGTAGGACATACATGAAACTGACTAATGTGTTGTTGATGAACTACACTAGTACGTAGGACGAATATCTTCTTTAATCAGACGCGCGCGCTCGCGCGAGCTTATCCAAAGCTTCGGTCAAAGCCAAGTGGTTGGCGGCCGTCGTCCGAGCTAATCCCAAGCCACAATTCGCGGGCACGGGACCGACGGGAGGGAGGCGGAGCCACCGCGTTTTCCTGCTGCACTGCATGCGCGTTTCCCGTTTCACTCTGCACCCTACAGAATCCGTGTTCACTGTCGGATATGAATCTGATAGTACCTAAGCGAGGATTATCACTGTCGAATGTAAATCGGCAATGATAATCACTATCATTACCGGTTCATATTGTACAGCCGGCAGTGATAAGTAGTTTTGTCAATAACCGGTAGTGATAAGTGGTATCACTGCCATATTTTTCTCGGCAACCGGTAGTGATAACTCTCTGCCCTATTTTTCTCCAAAACTGGCAGCGATGGGTTTTTTAAACGTTTATATTTTTTTGCAGTATATGTAGTATGTAATGTTGTAGCATATATATATTGTACAATTTATGTATTCTGTACGGTATATATTATGCACAATATTAACGAAACATCGCTAAAGCGTAATTCAAATACATTGAATCTAATTTGGAAAGACTTGACTAGTTAAAAACCCACCCCCTTGTTAAAACCATACTGATTATAACATACTCAATTATTCACCCTAGGCTATCATTAATGAACCACCGTAGGTTAGCTATAATAATCTTTCTCAAATTACGAACTATTGTTCAAAACCCCCGATTCTTGACTCGGGGCACATTTTCAAAACCTGCTACGGTTAGGGGGACAGTATTAGGCGGACCACGGAAGGTGGATGCTGGCCCAATCCCCAACTGATGACAAGCCCAAGTGTGGTGTGGTGATGGGTACAATGGTACCAGTTTTGCGTTGTGTCTTGGGCTGTGTTTTCGGCACTTAAGGATCAACCCCTTGAACAAAGTAAATAACTTCAGTCCTCTCTCAACCACAAGTTGGGCCGGTCAGCTCTGTTGACCTGATCCAACGTAGCCTAATATATTGTATTTCCCCTTGGAATACCTACAGGTGGATTTCCATTCTCAATGGAGGAATGGATCGCATAACGTGTTGGGGTGGAACAGGAATGGTATGGGACATTCGCCGGTTCTCATAATAGTATGTATCCTCAATTAGCCAGATCGTGCTGCCTGCATTGGCCCGTGGGTCCTGGAAGCTGGGGATCCTTGTAAACCTACTGGGTAGGGGCTAAAGAGGGGAAATTCAATGAAAGGTTATGTTAATCTCGGTCCGGCCGCATGCATTAAAGTTGCATGTTACTCACGTGTGGCACCAACGACCGTAGATATCTTGTGGATAAAGTTGAGTAGCTCTGCAGAGTGATCTAAATGGTATTCAAATACGCCATGCTTCCGGTTAATGAAGCTGGGTTAATTTAGGGTGATTCTTGTAACTGAGCTCAAGTAGTTTTAATTATAAACTTGCCGCAATCTGGATTTTGCTAATAGCTCAGTGGTGGTGTTGGTGATGGTGTTGATTGATGGTTTGTATTTTATTTGTATTATATAATCTTAATTCTAGCTCATGCATCCATCAAATACTTAAAACCCGTGCCAATTCCTTGTAACTCCGTACATGTAGTATTCAGAATCTCCGTGTGGCTTGTTGAGTACAGTTGTGTACTCACCCTTGCTGCTAATCTCCATTTTAGATTTCAATGAAGCTGGCGAGTTCCAGAAGAACGTAGATGGTGATGATATTTGGTTTTGAAGGCCATGATCTATCTGCTCAAGCATTTCCTGTGAGTAATTTGGTAATGTATCCGGAGCTAGGCACACCTTTTGTAAACTCTGGCCGTTAGGTCCTTATTTCATCTATAAAATGTTTGCATTTGCTTTTATATCTGGTAATGTATACTTGGTTACCTACAGCTAAAGTCCTGGGTAGCTGCGAAGATATTTATACGCACCTCCTAAAAAGTACGGTCCGTTACAAAACTTTGGAGCATTCTTGGCTGCTCAAACCCATTTGATGCATAAAATGACGTAGCAAGTATAGAACATACCAATCAAGCAAATGTCAACAATACGTCTCAAGCTACTAACAATGGACTCTATTTGTACTCAAGATTGTCAGAATTCATGAGGACACATTTGCCGACATTCTTTGGGAATGTGTCGCCTTTTGAAGTAGATTACTCAGTGCGAGAGCAATAAGAAGATTCTTTATACTTCTCATCAATTGAAAGGAACTGTTGTTGAGTGGTGGGAGAATTATTGTGCTGCCCATGAAACCCTAAAGAATATATTATGGAATAAGCTTGCTGCTACTTTCCATCACTACCACATGCTAGAAAGAATCATGGACTTAAAGGAAGAGAAATTCAGGGCCATAAAGCAAGGAGGCAAATCTATATCAAAGTATCAAAATAAGTTGACACAACTTGCTCGCTATGCAATTGAAGATGTTGCTATTGAGAAGGCAAGACAATTTTGCTTCATGAAGGGACTAAGCTCTAGACTTCAAGTTGAGTTTATTACCCATATTGTTCTAGATTTTCAGGAGTTGGTTAACAAGGCTATCATCCTTGAGGACAAGCGAAAGGATTTTCATGATAACTACAAGCACAGGATGGCTCAACAAGGAAATCGTCCTAATTGGCAGAGGTTGAGAGTTGCACCTCAATATTTGTTAGGTTTAAACCTCAAGTTATGTTCAAGTAGGGATGGCAATCAGACCTACGGATTTGGATACCCGCAGGTTTTGCACCCGATCGGTCGGGTTCGGGTTCTAATTTTCACCCGTAGGTTCTTCGGGTTGGGTACACGAGACGGGTTCGGGTCGGATTCAGGTTCCAATTTTCACCCGCAGGTACCCATCGGGTATCCAAAATACCACACATACCAATCGGGTACCCGTCGGATTTTGGGTACCTGCCCGGGTTTGGGGTCGGGTTCCAAGTAGGGCTGGAAAAAAAGCTCGTTGAGCTGGCTCGGTGGCTCGTTTCAAAATTGCTCCGATTACATTCATTTTTCTTTTAAAATAAAAATTAGTTGATTTGGAACAAGAGTCAACTTCTTTCTGCTCGTCGAGCTCGGCTCGTTAGGCTCGGCCAAGTTGGGTCTCAAACAATACAGAGACTATAATAAATAAGAATAAATTAGTGTCGAAGAAAGCTCGAAAAAATGCTCAACTGGCTCGTTTTCCACCCCTAGTTCCAGGTACCCGCAGGTTCGGCTCGAGTTTTTTGGTTCGGATTTCTTGTCGGGTCGAGTTTTACAAAACTCACACCCGACCCGACCTATTGCCACCCCTAGAACTCAGAAGATCGCACAAACTCATCGGGTCCCGTCGGATTCGGTTACTACCGAAGTTCGGTATAGATTTTTACCCGATAGGGTATTCGGGTTCGGGTTGGGTTTTCCAATTTGGGTTTCTGTCGGGTCGGGTTTTTTAAAACCCGCACCCGATCCAACCCGTTGCCATCCCTACGTTCAAGATGTCATTTCCAGCACTGCGTTCATCTAGTCCCGATCCAACCCGTTGCCATCCCTACGTTCAAGATGTCATCTCCAGCACTGCGTTCATCTAGTCAAAGTTTTCAAACACCTATTCCAACAAATGCTACACTAGGAGGAAATCAATAGTCCTTAGTCAAGCATTGTTTTAGTTGCCGAGAGCCAGGATATTTTGTCAATAATCATCCATGAAGAGGAGGTGTTACCCCTGTTCATTTCAATCTTGGTTCTACACCAGCAAAGGTGCCTACACTAGGAGCAAATCGTGGAACAAGTCAAGATGGAGCTACACTGCAAGCGACAGTGAGAGGTCATGTCAATTATATCACCGCTAATGGAGCTCAGGATACGTTAGATATAGTTCTAGGTAAATTCTTGGTTAACTTAGTACTTGCAACAGTTTTATTTCATTCTAGAGTTTTGCATTCTTTTGTTTCTCGAGTTTTTGCTGTTAAAAATATTTGGATGTTATAAATCTTAAGTGTGTGTTATTAGTCCAATTCCCTAGTTCGGAACTCATATCAAAGCTAGCTTGTTTGGGAGTTAAGTGTAACATCCCAACTTGTGGATTTATTGAACTAAAATTTCTGTTTATGTTTTTTTGGAAATTTTGAAATTTTTTAAAATTTATTTAGAATTTATTTAATATTTTTAATTAGGCTTATTATGAAAATTATTTAAATATTTGAAAAGTTTAAATAAAATTTTGAATAAAATATTTTATTTGAGTTCTAAATGTATCAAAATATTTTTTAGAATTTTTATAGATTTTTTTGTTATTTTTGCTACTTATTTGGATTTGTTTTATTTTCTAGTATTGTTTCTTTTTGAAAATATTTAAAAATATTTTAAATACTGTTTGGGCCAAAACCTTAGCCAGCCAGCCATTTGTTCCTACGTCATAGATAATTATCTACTGAATAGATATATTTGTCCCTTAGTGAAATTGCTAAGAATTTTGTCCAATTTTAGTACGAAATTTGCAAGGTAATTAGGCTATTGCACTCAGTTGTGATCGGCATAGTCGACAAGGCCGAATGAATTTTCTTCATCTATTACTGAGAACTTTTCTTCACCTTGATCACCGAAAGGCCCTCCCTCTAGCGTTAACTGTCGATGTTCAAGACTTATGGTCTCTAGATCAAGCTTATGAAAAAAATGGCTGTGGGATTCTGTAGGATCGAAATATACTAATGTAGCAATCAGAGGGGGGTGAATGATTGCGCGGAAGCTAAAAACAAATTTTGATGATTTTTGAAACACCTCAATTTAAACTCAAATTGCTTAGAGACCAGTTCACGCAGTTGGGAGACCAGTAGAGCAGTCAGAGCGACCAGTAGAGCACTTGAGCGACCAGTAGAGTAGTTTGGGCAACCAGTAGACTAGTTGGGTGACCAGTAGACCAGTTTGGGCGACCAGGCGAGCAGTCGGGCGACCAGGCGAGCAGACCAGCGACTAGTTCACAAAAATAGAAATTCCTAGAGATCCAACCGTTGGATTAATGTGAAAATTTAATTGTAGAAACTAGATTCAATTACGAATCTAACCCAATAAGACTCAATTTGATCGGACCTACAGATCTTGAGATATTATCTTTGCAAGAAACCGAACTCCGTGATGAACTTCGTGACTGTTGCGACGGACAAAACTTCAAGCGATCGATCAACTATGCCGGAGCCAAGAGCTTATAAGAAAGATCTTTATTTTTGATCTGGTTACAGTACTCAAACAAAAGAGTACAACCCTAAAACCTGGCTCTCTGCATAAACAGGAGACACCTCCCCCTATTTATACAAAGCAAACATAAAGAGATTGAATACAACTCCACTTCCCACATGGAAAGAGTTCGTATACATCTCAACCTGGCCCAACATGGCCAAAAACAACTCTTGCACCTATGTACAGCCCATATGCTGTAATTATGTGACTAACCAGCCTTCATGTGCATGTTCTCTAGCCCAAACGTTCCGCATGACATCCCCGACCACCAAGATCTCGATTCCTCCCTGAACCTAGTCCCGAACCTCAATTCCTCCGTGAACCTAATTCCGGTCCCGTCATCGACCACGTTCGCCCTCTAGAAACACCTGCACATGAATAAACAAACAAACAAATCCGAGCACAAGTCCACGACTTGACTCAAAGTTAATCCATGCAACCACTCACACGAGTGCATTGCATTAAGCAAAACCATCATCATGCTATCACCAGCATATCAAATAATCATCTTAAACAGCACATGCACAAGCACCACACATGCTATAACCAAAATCACTTTGCAATGACAATTTCATTCCTCAGCCAATTTTTCAGCACATGGTTTCACAATCTCCCCCTTGATGAAAACATTGGCAACACCATTTAGAACTGAACATTGGCATTCACCTCACAAGAGAATTTTAAAGAAATTTTATTTTAAAACAAAAACAAAGTGGAAAATCTCCCCCTAAAAAAAGAGAAATGAAAGAAGAAAAATGTGTGTGAATGTGCAATATGTGTCCAAAATTCTCCCCCTTTGACTCCAAAATTCTCCCCCTTTGACAATGGATTCATCAAAAATACAAAAGAGAGAATAAAATCTTTTTGTTTATTTTTAGTTTTTTTATGTACTGAGCATTATAGGTCATCCACAAATGTACCAATTTCATCACCAAGTCATACTATCAAAAATACTTGCACCCTCAAATTTACACATAAACAATGTAGAGTAAGCATAACTAGAAATCAAGTACTATTAATGATTTTTTGCATGGCATGATCTCCCTTTCTCAACAATCTTAAAACCTGAAAACATTGAATTTTTTTGTGCACTTTATTTGTGCTTGAAAAACTGATTCATTAATTGATTGCAACAATAACAATTGCAAGGAATTACATGCATCATCAGCCTTACTTTTCAACCATGCCAAGCAGTCACAAGCTTAAGGTTTCGTGGTTTCGGTCATACACAACTTCTTCCAAGTTCATACCAAAGTGCAATGATAAGCAGTCTCGTAAAGAGTAAGTGCGACAGTACATAACATTGTTCTTGCATTTATCAAAAATCACTCTTTTGGTTTTAGCACTTAACTTTCATATTTAGCACTTTTTGAGCAGGATCAAGATAGCCAAGAAAGTTCAACCATGACAAGATTTAATTCAAGTTGTCATTCTATTTAAATAGTTATGTCATAAACTACACCATATGTGCATGATCATGAAGTTGCAAAGATCTTGAAACATAAATATGGCTTCAAATGACATATGTGTATGAAACACAATGCTCAGTACTTTTTCATTGTTTTTCATTTTTTGTTTTTCATTTAAAAAACACACAAAATAAAATGTTACAAAATATTACAAAAACTTCAAAAACTCCCCCTAAAAAATAACCCATCGGATGAACCAACCCAAGTTCTCCCCGAATAAAAGCAAAACGAGAAGAAGACAAAAGTTTTGTGAAACTATCTGCCAATTGATGTTCAGTATCCACATGATGAAGCACAATATTTCCTTTTTCCACATGATCTCTAAGAAAGTGAAATCTGATCTCAATATGTTTTGTTCTAGAATGTTGCACAGGGTTCTTAGCAATGCATATTGCGGTAGTGTTATCACACAAAAGAGGAACACTATCCAAATTAACCCCATAATCTTTAAGTGTAGCTACTATCCAAAGAACTTGAGAACAACAACTAGCAGCAGCCACATAGTCAGATTCAGCAGTTGATTGTGCAACAGAAGATTGTTTTCTAGATGACCATGCAATAAGAGAATTACCCAAGAAGTGACATGAACCAGATGTACATTTTCTATCAATTCTACAACCTCCAAAATCAGCATCAGAGAATGCTTTTAAACTAATGCATGAGGAAGCAGAAAGCCATATGCCAAAATCTTGAATACCATGAAGATACCTAAAAATCCGCTTGACAGCTTGTCGATGTGAAACACGTGGGGAAGCTTGAAAGCGAGCACACAAGCACACAGCAAATTGAATATCCGGCCTTGATACAGTGAGATATAAAAGTGAATCTATCATACTTCTATATTCCTTTTGATCAACCATCTCACCATCTTCATCTGGATCAAGTGTGCAAGTGCCTCCCATGGGTGTCATGATCGGCTTGCAATTTTCCATCCCAAAGCGGCGAAGCTGTAGGATCGATATACACCAATATAGCAATCAGAGGGGGTGAATGATTGCGCGGAAGCTAAAATCAAAATTTTCTTGATTCACAAAACCCCCTAAATTAATTATGAAATATTGCTCTCGGTTTCAACAAAAATAGATTAACAGATGTTCACTAAAACCATAATTCTTGAAGATCCAACCGTCGAATTAATGTGAAATTTTAAATGTGGAAACTAGATTCAATTTCCAAATTAACACAACTAGAATCAACTTGATCGGATCTACGGATCTAAAGATATTACCTTTGCAATATGACTATATCAGTAATGACGAAAATTAATCTAATCTTAATTACGAGATTAATCAGGATTTATGAGGAATTAACCAATAAAACTTTTCAGATCAATTACTTGATTCCCTAGAAAGATTATGAATGGATCAAATCAAAATCATTATAATGAAACTATGAATCAATCTAAAAATGATGCAGTCATGCAAACCTGAAAATAAAATGAAGGACGAGATTAATTAATCAATCTGCCTCGGCTGTCCATACCAATCAATCTGCATGACTCTATTCTAGGAGGATGGACTTGCCGACGTCGATGCTTTGATCCAGCTATACGTATGCTTTCCTTGAAGAAATCTGAAGCAGCTTCGGCAAATTCCTGTTTGTGCCTTCTTGCGTTCTTTTGTCACCGCTCAGATATGCATGCACACCGCCAGAGAAAAACAAACCACAGTAGCTCTTGCAAGGAAAGAGACAATCCAAGAGTAAGAACTTCAGCTCCTCGATTTTTCTTCACGCACTCATGCATGCATGCAAGATAAGAACTTCTAGTCGTCCGACCACGTTGCATGCATGCTCGTTGGAATCAATCGCCTCAATTCCAATCGACAACAATTTTCTAGTCGCGGCTTTCACGCATCTAGTCGCATGCATGAATAACCAGACCTCCCAGTCGCCGACCGCAAACCAACACAGGCGCCGCCCAGAAAAACCTTTCTGTCACAAGGAACAAAGGGCGAAAAGGAAAAACGGCCGATCGTCCGGCCGCCGAAAAAAGCTCAATTTTACTGATCAGGTTTTGAAGTCCTTTTATACAACTCAAAACCCTAACACATGTATGCATATCCACCTAGCCCAATACACATGGCCCAATATATGCATACAACCCAAAATTCACACATGCACGCCAGACGCCCGCCTCACGCGACTCACGTGACTAACCAGCCTTCGTGTGCACCGTTTCTACCCGAACGTCCCGCATGACATCCTCGACCATCAGACCTCGATTCCTCCTCGAACCTAGTCCCGAACCTCGCCTCCATGAACCTAGTTCCGTCCCATCATCGACTACGTCACCTCGAGCAACACCGCACACCTAATAAACAAACAACGCATCCGAACACAAGTCCACGACTTGACTCAAAGTCAATCCATGCAACCACTCACATGAGTGCATTGCATCAAACAAAATCCATCATGCTATCACCAGCATAATAATCATCTCAACATAGCACATGCACAAGCACCACACATGCTATAACCAAAGTCACTTTACAATGCCAATTTCACCATTCAACCAATTTTTCATCACATGATCTCACAGAAGCAAATCTTTTATGTACTTACTTTGATGAACAAAAGTACCTTCCTTCGTTTGTTTGATTTGCAGTCCCAAAAAGTAAATTAACTCACCCATCATACTCATCTCAAATTCCTTCCTTATGGTTTCTGAAAACTTAGACACTAAAATATGAGAGGAACCACCAAAGATAATAACATCAACATAAATCTGAACGAATAGTTGATCAGTGCCTTGCTTGAGTAAAAAGAGAGTTTTGTCAACTTTTCCCATTGTAAACCCCTTTTCAAGTAAAAAGGTTTTTAGCCTATCACCCTTAAGCTTAGGCAAGCCACGTGTCGGTGTACTTTACACCAGGGTACCCTCTCCGCCGTAGAAGTAGTAGGCCCAAGAAGTAGCCTGGCCCAGTTTGAAGCCCATGTGGCCTCGGCGAGCGCCTAGCGATTATGTCACTTTCGGCGGCAACCCGCATGGCACCCTCGGTGGGCAGCTTTAGCGAGCACGCCTCGCTCACGGGCGAGAAGCCCACGGCCCTCGACGAAAGTTCGACGATCACGCCCACTACGGGCGGGCGGCCCGTGGCGCGACTGATGAGCAGTGCTCGTGCCCTCGTTGTCGTGCCACGAAGGCAACCAAAAGAATGAGGGGGAGGCTTACTGAAAGTTTTCTCCCCGCACATCGTGTCGGGGTCATTAATTGTGAAGGATTCGACTTTCGACACGACGACGGCTTATCCCTCTGACGCCTCTTACCAACCCATCGTAGAAGCGTCCTGTCCCGGGCGGACCGGGCGAGGCCTCTCACTGACATTAAATAAGGTTCGAAGGACAAGGCCACGGAGGCGTGCTTAATAAATGCGTCGTGGGTCGACGTGGAAGCGGGAATGATGGATGTAATTAATGTGTTGTAGATAAGCATAGAGCCACCTTCTCTCCTGCTCAAGGTAGCCCGTCTATATAAGGGCGCCCTGGTGCATGAAGAAGGGGGCCGGTCGACTAGAACAAGAAGCATAGAGAGGCAGATACTGAAAAACACCTTGTAAACGCTTCTTCATTTTCTTAACGAAGAACTAGCAGGACGTAGGGCTATTACCCTCACCGGGGGCCTGAACCTGGGCAAATCATTGTGCCCACCAGCTTGCTAATTCCCGGAATCCACCGTCGAGAGACATTAGGGTTTCCAGCCATGAAGATGCCCTCTACCGAACCAGAATTTCTGTTTAGGGAGTAAACACCCTGTTAGCGGAATCTTGTCAGGCAAAATACGCCGACTGGGGCGCGCCAGGTAGGGGGCTAGTGGTTGGCTCATCCGGCTTTTTCTCCGGTGAGTTTCGGTTCTCTGTTCGAAAGGGCTTTGCACCTGGTGATGGCGAGTTTACACTCATAGCGACAAGATGTGGCTGAGGCTAGCAGCCCTGCATCGCCTAGGTGCTCTCACGGACGAGGAGCTTCACCCCGCCTCGTGGGAGGGCGGTGGCGTCCTCGCGCACGGGCCGAAGCCCGGCCATGGCTTCGGCGGCCATGGAGGCCGCCACTACAACTCGAACTCGTGATGCGGTCCGTCTCTCCTCGACCACCCTCACGGGAACTTATGGGAGACACCCCACCGCCTCGCGGGTCGTGGAATATTGCAGGCCTCGTGGGAGGAGTTGTGCGACCTCTTTGTTGCCAACTTCCAAGGCTCATTCACGCAGCCGAGCGTGGAGGATGATCTCCATACCCTCGAGCAGGAAAGAGGGGAGTCGTTGCGCGACTTTATTCGGCGATTCTGCCACTATCGCAATACAATTCCCCGGATCTCTGAGCAATCGGTCGTCATCGCCTTTCGAAGGGGCGTGCGCGACTGCAAGATGCGGGAAAAGATGGCGACCCGCGACATCGCCACCACCTCCGAGCTCTTCTCCCTGGCGCACAAGTGCGCGCGGGCAGCAGAGGCTCGGGGGCCGACATCTAGCATCGCGCGAGGACGCGCGGGACGGCCGGACGCCGAGGGCCCCGCCACGCGAAAGGGAGGACGCGAAGCGCGAGGCGGCATCGAGACCAGCGGGTCTCGCCGCCGAGCACGAAGCTCAAGATGCCCGCCGCCGCGACCATCGTGACCGGCGGAACGACCGTCGCGAGCGGCGGGATGACCGCTAAGGTCGGCGTGGCAACTGTCGCGGTCGGAGAAACGACCGCCGTGAGGAAAAAGAGGGCAAGCCCTTCTGCCCGATCCATCATACCAACTCTCACAGCCTGGAGGATTGCCGGGTTGTGAATAAGATGGTCAAGCGGCGGCTCAAGGAGAACCGCCCCCGCGATGACGATCAGACGAAGAGACCTCCGCTGGCTTTCCAAGAAGGACCACGCCTGGGCGTAAAGTTGCTTACTTTAAGAGCTTTTGCTTTATTTCCTTTGTTTCTCACCTGGCGGGAAAGCTTGCGCAGAAATGTCATGTGTCTTGGTGGCTTGGCCGCTCTTTGTTGATCCGTGGTGATGCCCGGCCTTCGCGTCGAGCCCGGACGGGTGACCAGGAGTGCGAACCTGGCGCGGTGACTCAAACGCGGCCTGCACACCTCAGTTCAGCTCAACGTAGCACCGACGGCTGTCTCCGCGAGCACCCAATAAGCCCAGAATCCCTCCTGCGAACCTGCTTCTATATCACGCAAAGCCGTGGGCTAATTCCGAATTGCAGGAGCCTAAATTTCCAAGCAGGGGACCGTGACATACTCGTGCAGGGCCCTACGCCCCCTAATATGTTTTCTACATGTTTGGTACAATGCCTACTTATGCTTTCAGTGGCCATGCGCGATCACAGATGAAATGCTAAGCGCTACCGAGCTCAGCAATCGAAGCAACAAGCGTGGCGTACTGTGGTGAAAGGGTGGTGGTTACGCCTTGCCCGCCTGGTGAGCGGCCCGCGTGGCCCCCAGGCAAACGGGCAAACGATCCAACCCTGCTCACCCAGCGATAAGCCCACGTGAAGGTCAGGCGGGCGGTCCGGTGATCACGCTCTACCCGCCTGGCGAGTAGGTGGGCGATCGTGCCCTGCTCGCCAAAGTATCGGCCTTCGTGACCGGTCAAGGGGCTGGTCGCCCAACAGCCTATGGCAAAGATAAGTTGTTTGCTTTAGCAGTACCAACTTATTTCTTACACTTGTGCCTTAATGCAGGGGCGGTACTAGGGGGTGCCGGGTATGCCCCGGCACCCCCAAAATTTTGTGAAGTTGCGTAAAATCTCTTTTTTATTATGCTAAATTTGTTTATTTAATTGGTTCTGATTTTGGTAGTTTGGGATTTTTAAGACCTTAGAACTATTTATATTGTGCTTTTAGTAAATTTCAAATATATGTGTCAGATTTACGATGTTATGAAATAATTGTAAAAAACTACAGAGTTGTACGCGTAAAATGTGCACCCCCAACAAAAAAATTCTAGTTCCGCCACTGCCTTAATGGGTTGAAGTATGTGTGGTTATCACTGACTCTTATAACCTAATGGCTCCTCGCTGATAAATGGAAATACCCAACGTTTGTATTGCAAGGACGCGTGACTAGGAGTGCGGGTATGACATGGTGGCTAAAACGCGGCCCGTACACCCAGGTTAATTCCGTGTAGTCCCGTTGGCTGTCTCCGCGAGCACCGCAAGCCCAGTACCGCTCCTGTAAGCTCACCTCCTTCTTGCGCAATGTTGCGGTAGAATTCCAAGAGATCACGGGAATATAAGTTCCAAAAGGACAGGAGACAGTGATACCCTTGCACAGTAGTTTAATACTTTGCTTGTCTGTACTCTTCATCCACCGCATGATTCCTATTTGCGTTATTGCAATCACTCACATAATGCCTAAGTATCGACCTGACCTGAGTATTTAGGATTGCGTCATGGCGAGGCTGGGGGCTGGTCGCCCGAAAATTGAGTTAAAGCAAGTATACCCAAAATGCGAACAAATAGCATGCCCAGGTGAAACCAAAATATACCAACTTCATTTACAGTTGCTAATATTGTTCTGGCATACGATAAGCAGGAACAAAAAGAAACAAATGCAAAAGAAACGGCCCGAGTCGTCAATTGTCGTTGGCGACTTCAATGCCACCGTCATCATCCTCGGCCTCCGGCTCCCCGGCTGCCGCGCCAAAGTCTGGAGCTTCCGCCGCCATCATGTTGACAACGTGTTCGCGGCCTCTGCAGCACGCTACTGCGTTTAGGCTCGCTTCTTCAATGTCGCCTATGACGGTCATTGGGTTGAAGGCGATCTCTACCGGGTAGCGGCGAAAGCACGGTGGCGGGGGCCCTGGCGACTTGTCGCCTTCCCGGATGGAGTGGGCAATATGGCGCCGGCAGACCGAGAGCGCCGGCAACCTGTGGTGCAAGATGGGCATATGATCGCTGCGGCTCCAACGGCTCGCGAAGATCTACCCTAAGCGGCGCCAAGACTGCGCCATGCGCCAAGATGATGACCGAGCATGGTCGCGATGTTGTGCAAATGCTGTTAAGCGTTGCGTCACGCTTCCCTCCCCGCTTGTCTCTGGAAGGACCGAGATGTCACCTAGAGGGGGGTGAATAGGCGTTTTTCAAATTTAAATCACAGCGGAAATTAAAACTTTGGATACTCCGAAATTTACTTCGGATTGTCCGAGTGGTTCGGATAGTCGGAGTCAAATTTCAGATAGTCCGAACGAATCAGGGCTCTAAAACCCTAGAAAGTAGATCTAGCAAATCTAGAGAATGTTTCTAGCACCAAATGAAGTATTTCGTCTAATAAAGCTTGCAGAAGATAAAATCCTACCAAGATCTACCACGAGAAGCTATTAAACACTTGAATCCCCAAAAGATTTGAACCAAGCACAAAAGGGGACAAATGAGAAAAACAAGATCTAAAGAGACACAACGATTTTTACCCGAAGTTCGGATTCTTGAAGGGATCCTACGTCTCCTTGAGGCGGCACCAAGCCGGGGTCTCTTTCAACCCTAATCCTCTAGGTGTTGTACAAAGCACTCACCTACTTCTTCTTGAATCCTTCCCTTGCGGAGGTGGATCCGACCTTCACAAACTTCCGGCGGCTTCCCACACGAGCTTGGGAGCTCACCGGTGACTCCTAACCGTCTAGGAGTCCTCAACCTCCAAGAGTAAAAGATCTGGCGAGAAATTCACTTGAGGATGAACCACGTGCTCAAGATGAATCAACACTTCTAGATCTACCAATCTCTCCACTTAACCTCCCTCTAAAGATTCAATAATCAAAGGATTAGAGGGAGATGAACACTTGAGCTTTGAGAGAGTGAGAGAGTTCCTTAAAATGAATTGAATGCACAGGTTAGTTTGGTAGGTGGGAGTTGGGGGTATTTAAAGCCTCCCAAAACTAGCCGTTTTTGTGTTTCTGCCTGCCTCGTCGGATAGTCCGAACAAAGTTGAACACAGGCAACCGAAAGCACCTCACTGGATAGTCCAAACATTTCTTCGGATAATCCCAATGCTTCGGATACTCCGAAAAATCTTCGGACACTCTGAACCCAAATAAACCCAACCTAACCGAGGGGGTACACTCGGATACTCCGAACAAAGCTTCGAACATTCCGAACCCAAAATGAACTGACCAACAGAGAGGGTTAGTTCGGACATTCCGAATGGATGTTCGGATACTCCGAACTGATTTGAGTTAGATGCACTTAGAACTTTACACTTTGACCCATTTTGAACCTAGGATTCATCTTTGAGCACATTAGGTCATCCTAAAGCTATTTCTCGTCACATCCCTCTTTATAGTACGGCCATCCTTAAACTCAAATAAAATTAAAATAGATATACAACCGTTGAGTTTAAACGATGCCTTTTCTCCTTTGATTTGAGGGGCCTCTTTTCTTGAGCGACTTTCACATGAGCGTAATAATCTGATCACAATACTCATAAAGCTCATTAGTCACTTAATCTTGTTGTCATTAATCACCAAAATCATTGAGGGGTCTAGATGCACTTTCGCCCTCGGCCTCGCACCGGCAACCGGTCGCCCCGGGGGTCTCTCTGGCCAATCAAGCGTTTCTACCTCCCCCGCCTCCTCATAGCGTCTCCACTTGCTGCCTCAAGTAGGCCTTGTGCTGGGTGGCTTCCGTGAGGAAAGCGCTGGCGGCAGCGAGCGCTCCGCCAAACTTGGCGTGTGGCGTTCGCAGGGCGGCGGTGTGGGCGGCGGGGGCGATCAGAGCGGGAGGAGCGGAAGCCGTCTCAGCAGACGAGCCCAATAGTTTTGAGCCGCCAGTTGCTCTTTCGGCGAAGTTCCGCCGCGCTTATCGGCGCCGCGACGTCAATGCAAGCGAGCGCTGAGCGATCCACCGCAGCGATTTGAAGTCAAGGATATGGGTGCCATCGCGAGCCGCCGGCGATACCAATGGCAGTGGAGCTCGGCGCCATTGGAGTTGGCACCGGCGGAATTGGCGCCGATGGAAGTGGCACCGTAGGAGTTGGAGTCGTCGTTGGTGCAGCCAGCTCCGAGGGAGGGGCGGCAGGCATTGCCGCCCCGGAAGAAGACGTTGTCGCCTCAGACGCGCCCAGCGGGGTCGCGAATGTAGCGGCGGCAAGAGTCAAGCTCCCGGTGCAGACCCTCTTGGGGTCCGCGCCAGGAGCATCAGAAGCAATAGGTCATTTACCTGCGCTCCGATCGGCGGCCCGGGGTTGGTCCCTGATTGTCAAGGGGCCATGGGCCGGCACCACGGCGGGGCCCTTGGAGTCAATCGTCGGGAGGGATTGTATGATCTAGAGGCACTCCGCGGACTCCAGATCACAAAGATGCCGTCGGCGACGAACTCCAAGCCACTCTAAGATCAAGGGATCAACACGGATAGCCACTGGGAAATGGCAGCGTTGCTCAGGTTGCCCTCCCCTGGCGCCAAAAGAAGACAGAACTATTGAATAACGAAGACCACAGAGAAAAGTATGCATTCAAGAAGAAGGGCAAGAAGACTTATCGCTGGTATGCGCAGGCCATGTCGCTGTCCCCCATGTATTGCCATGCGTATGACGCGACGACGCAAAGGCCGATTCTCCGAGACACAAGTCTCGGACTACAATACCTAATCGGACCGGCACCCGCACCGATCAATGCAGGCCACCATTGCCAGGAGCTCCGCCGTCTCCTCGATGGGCGAGCTCCAGCTCTCGCGGGCTACCGCCCGTGCATAGGGCACTCCGAGAAGGTCGACCCCGCTGTCGTCGCTGACATAAAGCCGCCGCCTCGCCATTCTTCCAGCTTGAGTAAATTTGAAGGAATGTAGCGGAGGCCGACCCATCGCGGGTTTAGTGGTAACTCTGGCGACTTCCCCTGTCGGGGTGGTGCGGCAGGTGAAGAAATAACGAAAGAGGGGGAGATTAGGCATTACCCCCACGAACATCTCGCAGAGGTAAGCGAAGGTGGAGAGGAAGACGATGGAGTTGGGGGAAAGGTGAAGATGGTGAATCTCGTAGAAGTGAAGGACGGTGAGGAAGAACTCAGAAAATGGTAGCACCAAGCCCGCCATAAGCCCCCAGGTGGAGACAATAATCTCCCCTGGCTCGCAGTTTGGCACGGCGGTCCCCTGGAGGGGGCGAAGAGCACCCCCGGGTGCCACCCCGGTGGTGAAGTCCATCTGGCGTGGGCCGGCGGTGGAAGAAAGAAGGGATTGCGCCATTGCAGCAGGAATGAAGTCTCTCAGGCAAAGAAGGCGAAAGGGCAAAGAGCAAAATCAGAAGGCATGAACTGTTACGTGGGGGTGTACGCATATATAGACCCCCCGTGAAGACGGTTCGTGTCCAAGCAAAAGGCACGGCGTTTCGGGTCCCGAGAAAAATCGGCGGTCGTGGGGAGGACCGAAGCGGTTGCGTGCGCAGAAGTGGTGGGCCCATCCAGGAATGCACTGACATTTAATAAGGCCTGAAAAGCAGCTAGCGCGTGTTCCAAGATGGCCCAGGGGGCTACTGTCGGTGTACTTTACACCAGGGTACCCTCTCCGCCGTAGAAGTAGTAGGCCCAAGAAGTGGCCTGGCCCAATTTGAAGCCCATGTGGCCCCCTGGCGAGCAGTCTAGCGATTACGCCCTGCTCGTCGGGCGAGCGGTTCGCGTGGCACCCTGGTGGGCAGCCTAGCGAGCACGCCCTGCCCGCCGGGCGAGAAGCCCATGTGGCCTCGACGAAAGGCGATCGACGATCACGCCACGCCACGGGCGGCAAAACGGTGGCGACTGATGAGCGGGCAGGTGCTCAGGCCCCCGTTGTCAGGCCACGAAGGCAACCAAAGAATGAGGGGAGGCCACCGAAAGTTTCCCTCCGCACCTCGTGTCGTGGTCATTAATGTGAAGGATTCGCCTTTCGACACGACGATGGCTTATCCCTCAGACGCCTCTTACCAACCCGTCGTAGAAGCGTCCTGTCCTGGGCGGACCGGGCGAGGCCTCTCACCGACATTAAATAAGGTTCGAAGGACAAGGCCACGGAGGCGTGCTTAATAAATGCATCGTGGGTCGACGTGGAAGCGGGAATGATGGATGTAATTAATGTGTTGTAGATAAGCATAGCGCCACCTTCTCTCCTGCTCAGGGTGGCCCGTCTATATAAGGGCGTCCTGGTGCATGAAGAAGGGGGCCGGTCGACTAGAACAAGAAGCATAGAGAGGCAGATACTGAAAAACACCTTGTAAACGCTTCCTCATTTTCTTAACGAAGAACTAGCAGGACGTAGGGCTATTACCCTCACCGGGGGCCTGAACTTGGGTAAATCATTGTGCCCACCAGCTTGCTAATTCCCAGAATCCACCGTCGAGAGACATTAGGGTTTCCAGCCATGAAGATGCCCTCTACCGAACTAGAATTTCCGTCTAGGGAGTAAACACCCTGTTAGCGGAATTTTGTCAGGCGAAATACGTTGACACCACGTATCAGGTCTAACCCACTTACACGAGTAAGATGATCAAAACCAACGTGACCAAGTCTACGGTGCCAAAAGAATAAATCTTTAGAAACATTGGCAACTAGAAACCTATGCTTAAAACAAAGTGATGCATCAAAATCAGCTTTAAATACTCTTCCAAAGCGTGAAATTCTGAACACAAGATCACCTGAAGCATCTAAAACTTTGCATTCATTTTTCTTGAAACATATTTCGAGATCTTCATCAATCATTTGAGAGACAGAAAGCAAGTTGTATTTCAAGTTTCAACAAGAGCCACATCCTTGAACATAAACTTGTCATTTACCTATACTGTACCTTTTGCCACAACAGGAGTGGAAGAAACATCTCCAAAAGTAACACTTTCAGCACGAGATGCACGAGTGAGAGAGGAGAACCAATTTTTATCACCGGACATGTGGCGTGAGCATCCAGAATCAACTAGCCAAATGTTCTCCTTCCTCGCGCGAGACGCCTATATAAAAACAGAGAATGTCGATGCCTCAGTACTGGGGTTAGAAATAAGATGTTTAGGAATCCAGTACTGAGACACACGACGAATAGGCACAACATGAGAATGCTTGTGTACAGAATCAATTTTGCCTTTTCCCGTGTTTCTTGCAACAAAAGGTGTTTGCATCACCCTAGGCACAAAATGAGGAATAAAATGTGCCTTCCTGAAATTATACCTAGCCTTAGCCTTTTCTTTCTTTTGTTGGTTGGCAAGTCTAAAGCAAAAATCTACTAAATGTCCATCTCTACCACAATGAGTGCAAGTGTACTTAACATGATGTTTAGCTTTAGAAACAGAAGCAACATTTGCATTCATCACAGTAGAAGACAAAACACCAGAAGATTTAAAAATATTTTTCTTAGGCTCATTGACAATTTCAAATTTTCCACTTTCAAGTGTCTTCACAACAGTGGGAGCATGTGATTTATGATGAGCATAAGAATCAAAACCTAAACCTTTGTTATGAGTGTTGACTCTTGATTGATCCAGAATCATGTTTAGGTTTTTCTTTCCTGTAGTGAAACGTTCTAAATATTTTTCCAAATAATCAACTTTTCGAGAAAGAGTTAAACAGTTATTACAGGGAAAGTCCACTTTTCCTTTTTGCTTGCGACAAGTTGAGCATGAAAGAACCTCATGAGTGAGCAGAGCATCTGGCATTTGTGAAATCCTAACATTTGCAGCATGCAACCTCAATTCTAGAATGGAGCATTTAGAACATGGAGTTGAATCATGCAAATCAGTAGTTGAACAGCTAGCATTTTTAATATGTTTCTCATTTTCTTCCTTTTCAGCATTAACTTGCTCAACCAAAGAAGCATGTTCTTTTCTGAGTGAAGTGAGCTCAGTGTAAATTAAGTCACATGATTTACAAGCATCACCATCAGGAATCAAAGATTTAAGTCTAGCAATTTCAGCATTCAAAGATTCCACAACAACATCATGTTTCTTAATTTTCTTGTCGCGTTTATCAAGCAATTTACCAAGACGAGCAACAGCAATAGCTAATTCATCGTAAGAAGGTTCTACCTCATTGAAGTTGCTGTCGTAATCGTCCTCAGTGAAACTTTCATCACTTCTATCCATGAGACACAACCCTGCCAATTCATACTTGCTTGGAGCTATTGGGTCATCTTCACTGCTCTCCGAATCCACATCACTTAAATTGACTTGTTCAAGAGCAGAAAGGACTCGGTGGACAACTTTGCGATTCACAAAGCTTCTCTTATTGCTACTGCTAGAGGTAGTCTTCTTCTTCTCTTTTCTCCTATCCTTGTCATTCTCCTCCCTTGATGCTTTACCTGCAAGTTTAGGACAATTTGACCGAATGTGGTTGAGATCACCACACTCATAGCACCTTAGAGAGCCACCACCAACTCTCTTCCTCATTCTCACATTCTGCAAAGCTTTATTAAAATGAGAAGAGAGTAGTGCCAAGTCTTCTTCAGAAAATTTTTCAATCTGTTCATCAGTTAGTGAAGACAAGGAAGACAGAGCAAAACTTGAAGAAGCATTATTCTGAGACAAGCTAGATTGGGAGGTCAATGCAATTGATTTATAATTCTTCCTGGCAAGAACATCCAATTCATGAGTTTTTAATTTAGAGAAAAGAACATGTGCAGTAAGTTTACTTATGACAGTTGATTCTCTAATGGATGTAACTTTCTGTTGGCGTTTCGTGAACCGGCAAGTAAATTTGTAAGTCTTAGGGGCCGCGCGCCTCCGCTCCCTGAATGGTTAGACCCAAAAAGAGAAAAGGAGGGGTCCAAGATTTATACTGGTTCGGGCTGAATGTCCCTACTCCAGTTCCTGAGGTGGTCGGACTTTATTGCTCCTGCCAACCTCCGCCGTGCTACAATCGTGGGTCGAGCTCGCCCGGCGCCTTTGCGCATGGGGTTGTCCGAGTGGCTACTAGTCTGAATCGAGGATGCGGTGCACGGTGTTTTACGTCGTGCCCTCCGGCGGGCCAAGCCTCCTTATATAGCCGGTGGAGACCGGTTACACGAGTCTACACAGAGTGTATAAAGGAAAAAAAAAATGGATGGGGCTTCCGGAGCCTAGGAGTCCGGTCTCGCCTCGGTGTCGCTTCTCGACACGCCCTCCGACGGTAGTTGCACGTCTTGCGCCGGGTTGGTGGTGGCGTGGAATGACGGCTCGGTCCGTTCCTCCGGAACGGCGCACTTTGCCTCTCTGCGCGGTGTCGTGTCTTGGCGTTAGAGGTGTCGAGCCGAGAATTGCCTTGGGAAGGCGCGCGGCGCCTCGTCTTGGCTTGGTCGTGATTGAGCCGTTACGCCAGCGTGGTTGGTACCCGGCACGGAGGTCGGTTTCTGTGACTTGCCGTCCGCCCCTTGATGAAGATGGTTGGCGCTTTGTTCGAGGCTCTCGGCCCGTCTCGACCCGCTGGTCGGCACCTTGAGTCGATATTGCTTGCTTGTGGGCGCCTGTCTCTGTAGTGTCTGGCCTGACCGCTTCGGTGGGGGTTGGTCGGGAACCGAATGCCTTCGTGGGCTTGGTCTGGTCGGCCTTCCACCGCCTTTAAGTACTTGCTCGGGCGCTTGACCCGCCGTGTTGGTCGGAGTTGTCCTTTAGTCGAGCTGGTCGGAGGCCGTGGGCCTCCGACCAGGACCTCTCGTTCGAGGCCCGGGCGTGTTGTCGGCCCATATGCTTCTCGTGGGCCGTTGGAGGTACCCATGTCATAGGTATCCGTCACTTTCATCTCCCAAATAGACATGTCTAATGCACCAAGCAGTTGTCTAGCATTAGTAGCCTCATCAAAGAAAACCCCAACAACACGCAAATTACTAAGAATCTTATTGAAACGTGCAAAGAAATCATCAAGTGACTCACCAGGCTTCATCTCAAATCGCATGTATTCTTTCTTATATATATCTTGCCGAACCTCTTTGCTAGTGTTAGATCCCTCATGATAATTACAAAGAGATTTCCATACCTCATATACAGACTTGAGATGGATCACACGGTCGAAGTCACTTCTTCCCAATTCTTGAATGATCAAATTCCGTGCTCTGCTGTTTGCTTCAACATGTGCTTGATTGGTGTCATTGACTTCATCATTCTCAGGAACTTGATATGGCTTGTATACCTTTTCCCAGATTGCAAAGCCTTGAGCTTGGATGTACGCCTCCATCTTTGCTTTCCAAAACTGAAAATCAACACCATCGAAAACACAAGGTTTTGTCGAATACCTATCCATCGCTACGGTTTCTAATCACCGGTTAAGATTAATTAGAAAAAAAACTAGGCTCTGATACCACTTGTAGGATTGAAATATACTAATGTAGCAATCAAAGGGGGGTGAATGATTGCGCGGAAGCTAAAAACAAATTTTGATGATTTTTGAAACACCCCAATTTAAACTCAAATTGCTTGGAGACCAGTTCATGCAATTGGGAGACCAGTAGAGCAGTCAGAGCGACCAGTAGAGCAGTTTGGGCAACCAGTAGACTAGTTGGGTGACCAGTAGACCGGTTTGGGCGACCAAGCGACCAATTTGGGCGACCAGGCGAGCAGACCAGCGACTAGTTCACAAAAATAGAAATTCCTAGAGATCCAACCGTTTGATTAATGTGAAATTTTAATTGTAGAAACTAGATTCAATTATGAATCTAACCCAATAAGAATCAATCCGATCGGACCTACAGATCTTGAGATATTACCTTCACAAGATGATATCTTTGCAAGAAATCGAACTCCGTGATGAACTTCGTGACTGCTGCGACGGACAAAACTTCAAGCGATCGATCAACTATGCCGGAGCCAAGAGCTTGTAAGAAAGATCTTTATTTTTGATCTGATTATAGTACTCAAACAAAAGAGTATAACCCTAAAACCTGGCTCTCTGCATAAACAGGAGACACCTCCCCCTATTTATACAGAGCAAACATAAAGAGATTGAATACAACTCCACTTCCCACATGGAAAGAGTTCAGATACATCTCAACCTATTTAACATGGCCAAAAACAACTCTTGCAGGTATGTACAACCCACATGCTGTAATTACGTGACTAACCAGCCTTCATGTGCATGTTCTCTAGCCCGAACGTCCCGCATGACATCCTCGACCACCAAGATCTCGATTCCTCTCTGAACCTAGTCCCGAACCTTAGTTCCTCCATGAACCTAGTTCCGGTCCCGTCATCGATCACGTTCGCCCTCGAGCAACACCTGCACATGAATAAACAAACAAACAAATCTGAGCACAAGTCCATGACTTGACTCAAAGTTAATCCATGCAACCACTCACACGAGTGCATTGCATTAAGCAAAACCATCATCATGCTATCACCAGCATATCAAATAATCATCTTAAACAGCACATGCACAAGCACCACACATGCTATAACCAAAATCACTTTGCAATGACAATTTCATTCCTCAGCCAATTTTTCAGCACATGGTTTCACAGATTCCTCGTGAATAAGATAGTGAAGGAGAAAAGTGAGGATTGCTTCTTTATTAGCCAAGCGACTCAACAGAGTACAAATATTACAATGTTTTTATCTAAGAATCTAGAAATCGAATGCTTGATTGCTCATGCCTTGATAGTACAAACAGGCTTCCTATTTATATGCGATAAAGAGATGACAATTATGCTCCAAAAAGTGTTGTACAGCCGAAATATGTCTTCTGGCCAAACAGTGTCTTCTCATCAAAGGATGCCTTTATTGGGATAACTTCCAAGTAGTTATTCGCATTCATCAAGATAATTGTCTGCACGAATGCGTGTTCAAGTATAAAGGTCGGGACGACTAGTGCGAATCAATGTATATGATTCTTAGCTAACTG
Source organism: Guadua angustifolia (assembly GCA_036346375.1). NCBI lineage: Eukaryota > Viridiplantae > Streptophyta > Magnoliopsida > Poales > Poaceae > Guadua > Guadua angustifolia. The sequence goes on along the minus strand of CM070510.1, from coordinate 7,662,599 downwards.
GTCAGAGACGTAACTAATTGGCTGAATATGGGCTTCATTCTACTTTATGAGATTTCTTTTTATGAGTTTGCAGGCCAAAAATAGAGTATGACTTTTAACCGTTGCTGGCCCAAAAAAGAATATAGACGTTAATCCTCATCAGTGGACTAGGAAAGAAACCCAGTCCAAGTTAGTAAAACCCCTAAATCTTCGATCTTACATCATGAATTTGATACGTGGATCACTAACTTCTATGCACTTCTATTCTAGTATGTGCAATGAAAGTGCTTCAATACTCATAAGATTTTTTTAAGCGCCCCCGTATTGATAAAATGAAATGTTTCTTATTTATGTGAGGAACTTCATCAAATTAGTCCACTATGCACTAGTTCATGTAGTGCTCCCTCCGGTCATAAATGGTTATCGTTTTAGATATTGACGTTGCAATACTTAGATGCCCCTACTTAATTGTTTTGGAAGATGAAAGATAATACGTTGTGTATGTGGTAATTAATAAATACATACGGTTGAAAGAGAATAAATAGGAGTATAGAAGGAAAGATCTCATTAAATCTACATATAAGCTTTATATTTATAGATAAGACCATTCAAAAAATAAGCCTTATAAATTTGGATGGAGAAAATACTATACAAATTTAAGAAATGAGAGAATTCATAATAGCTACCAGCAAGACCGTGCAATAAACAAAGGGAGAAGAGAGAATTATGTCTGTAACCTTTTCTACGTATGACCACTCTAGCACTAGAATACTAGAATGACTAAATTGAGTTTCATCCATGGACCTTTTAATAACTAAAAATTGCATGGTATTTTCTAACTAGATGATGTTTGTAATGGTTCTGAGCAATATTGCTCTTTTCTTTTCTTTTTTAAGGAAGCGGTCTAATTATTCAGCCCTGTTTGGGGTGCTTAGGGTTAATTAGTTTTTACTTTTGATTCTGGATTCTGATCTTAAAAATAGAATAAAAAAATAAATAGTTCGATTCTCACAATCCAGCCTACCTATATACACTAAATCCATAATTCACTTCATATGTGCTTTTGGCTTCTATCTTTTAGAAAATCAGTTTCTCTACAACCACAATCCAGAATTAGTTTTTAGAGAATCTAAAACAAAAACAAAAAGGCCTTTAAAGCCAACTTCAACTTCTAAAAAGTCAGTAAGCTCCTCCAAATAATTTAGCTTTTAAACAACTTTAACTAATAAAAGCCAAAAACTGAAAGCTAGGTTAGACCTGCTTTTACAGTTTATTACTGAGAGAAATTAGCTATTCATTAAATAGTCTCTTATAAAAAGCTACAGTCACTTTTCAGCTTAGAAAACAAAAAAACAACTTTTCAAAAAAGCTATGGCTCAAAAAAAAAAAAAAAAAAAAAGCTGCGAGTTTGAAGTGGTCGATACGCCAAACAAGTGTGATGTGATATGACTCGTCACCAAAAGATCGCTGTAGGTGCCACGGCTACTTGTAGCAGCTAGCGCCCAAATGACTACAAAAACTTGATTAGCAACCATGCGATAGACTTGCCTGAAACCACAAGACAATGCCATGGAAAATAATAGAGGTAGATTGATTTGTGGCTTTTCTGTCAAAGATTTGCCCTCAAAGCTATGTTTGTAACACAACATTTCCATGAGAATTTCACAGAAAACCCCACATCCAGTGGAAGGATGCTTACTTTCCTACGAAATTCCTATGTAATTACCGTCTTCCAAACAGAGCCTAAAAGTAGTGCCAGCACTATATGGTTTTATTCACGGGCTAGTAATAGATATTGTTTTTCATGTCTGCCGTGCCATGAGCATCTGCTTGTAGCTAAAGCTTGCACAAGTGCTCAAGGACAAGAGGATCGCCCCTAACCCTTTTTTGGGACCATTGCTCTGTTGACAATGAGATGGCTCAGTAATTGTTTAATAAGTCCTCCACATCACCAGATAGGGCTCGTTATTGGTGCAGGATGATAAAGGAATATCATTAACAACCGTGATGATAATGTTTGTGAGGTAATGGCAGGGACCCAACGAGGCAAGATGCAAAACGATTAGCTGCGTATTATTTTTCCACGAATGGGACTGCTAAGTGAATCAAACAAAATCTCTTCTAAGAACACAAAGGTCCTGTTTGTTTCAGCTGGGGATTGTGAAAGCGCTTTTAAAAGTTTGGAAGAATAACAAAGAACTTTTAATCTAGATTGTAACAATCTGGAGGCCAGATTGTAGCAATCCTACAATCCACTCTTCCCCAACTTTCCTCAGCTTTTTTTTTGCAAAAGACCACAATACCCATCCAATTTCAACCAAAATTACCCACTATTGCCCCCAGCTTTCACGGTCGAGCCCGCATCTGTTCACATCTTCACATCCAAGTACAAAGCGCGTCGGTTCGCATCTACACATCCAAAAAAAATTGAATGATATATTTTTTGCTATTAAATTATGCATTTCCGTATTTTATAAATAAGCTACAAGTGCGAAAAAATGAAAATAAGACAACAAAATAAGTCGATGGTACTATAGACTTTTGTCAAGCAGAAACAGTAATCCAAACACACTATAATTTAGGTTACCAAACAGCCATGAGTTTTTCAACCTCCAGCTTTTTAACAATCCAGCTTTTACAATCTAGCTTTTAAAAGCTGCTTTCTACAATCTCCAGCTGAAACAAACAGGGCCAAAGTAGTGGGCCAAATGAAAGCTGCTTGAGCAGTGCTTCTATGCTTTCCCTCTCAATACAAGTTGTACAAATCTTAAAACAAACGAAAGGATAAGCAATTACTATCTACCTTTCATTTATACTTTAATGTCTGTGCAACTTTCAAAAAGAAAAGCATCAAGTTATTTCTATATTATAGAATAAGCTTTAGTTCTAATTCTTGCAAAAGGAATGAAAATGATTGTGAGGGAAGAACAGCATGAAAAATGTCCAGCTTTACAAAATGGTAAATCAAGTCTAAACGATATTTTATTTTATGAAGAACTTAACTACTGTACTCTACGATATACTATGGTTTCAGGATTTTAGATCATCCATGCATGCACTACCTTACTATGTGCAAATAGCTATAGCAAAAAAAATAGAAACATGGCACGTGCAACTGACCTTGCAAACAAGCTATATCATTTCTAAAGTTTACGTCAGTCTGCAATATACACTAATACGCAATATGGACAACTCTTAGCAGTGCATAAAGCTCGTTGGCGTTTTTGTCAGAAAGTGACTAGCTTTTTTCCGAGTCCAGAGTTGATTGTATCTAAAGCAATATTGGCTTATAAAAAAAGCAACTTTTTTTAACCCGCAATAGGCCAACTACATACATAAACCTACAATTAGAGCCATGCGATGCAGCAAGTCTAACTTACAATTAAAAAAATATATTGAAAGCTTTGATCTTTTCTATGAATAGCATCCTCTACCCTACTCTTTCACCCTACTATGTTTTGCCACCGAGTACCAACACCTTCCTTCTGAGTCTTGCAATAATATTGTAAGTTGTGACCAGCCATGTCCTTTCCACTTCCAAGAAATGCATTCAGCATATAGCAGCAAGGTCCTTTTCTGAACACCGGACTTCTCACCAGAAACCAAATGGCAGTCAGGAGCTCTTGCCATCCTCCTTCCTCCATGGCCCTCACTCCAATATCTGGCACAAGGAAAGCAACCGTAAGGCTCAGCACCTCTGCTCATGGCTGCAATTCGTCACGCCTTTCCTTCGCTGCAACAGCCAACAAGAAGGTACTTACATATACTGATATACACTTACATGTGTGCATGATCCAAGAAGGTGTCTGGACTGACTCCCTTTTTCTATTGGTAGGTGTTCGAAGACCAGCTGAGAGGGATCGTGTGCTACGGAGATGAGAATGGAGAGTTGGTCTGCGAAGGGTTCGACGAAGGCCCGAGGCTCGGTATGCGGTTGCCGGAGAAGTCCTGCTTTCCGTGGTAAGAAGAACCATCGGAATATTCCCTTTGTAGGTTGTCAGGAGGGAGAAAAAAAAGGATGTTGCCTGATGAAAATTCTGTTGTCTGATCGAACCTCCTTCGTGTTGTGAAATAGGCCTGTGGGAGTTCAGGTCACCGATTTCATCCAGTTGGCAACTCTACGGGCTTTCGAAGATGCAGATGTTCTTCAGTTCAAGAATGATCAGAATAGGCAACTCTGAACAAGGAATTGATCAAGTAAGGATAGTCGTCTAGGCTGCTGTTGTGCAAGAACAATTGCAAGCACAGCAAGCATGTATGTGAATTGCTGCGATTTAACTACCAGTATAATTTAGTTCCTCCTGTTTTGTCTAAGAATTTTGGTCTACTTCAAACTTCAGAGGAGGATGTAGCTGGGGGATTAAGGCCGTATATTGAAGAGGCTGTACTGTAGTAGTACTGTACTCTGTACGCAGTTTGGTTAATTTGTCAGTTCAGCAGTAGCACTGTGTTTCATCCAAAATTAATTTCGTTTTCGTTGAATCATAGAAGCATTTGTAAGATTGGTGCATACATTAGCACTTCTGGGAGGGTGAGATCGTTTATACTGCTTTCTTGTCGCTGAAAACAGAGCAGAAGAGATCTGAATATCTGATTTCATCGCAATGCATTGGAATATGCGACCTCTAAGCATCTCATTATCTGTTTCTCATTGGATTTGGACCGGGAATAACAAACCTTTTACCAAAGCATTTCAGTTGGCGATGCCATCGCCCATGGAAATGCACAGCAAAGTAGTTAAGAGATGTCTTCAATTTTGACTTACGGCGCCCATTGTTAATTGATTAATGGAACTCTCGCGTGTGTCCAAGTGGGTCTGAAGCTGGAGTATATATATGTAGTTCAATAAAGTTTGTTCATGATGTTGATAATTGATGATGACATATATATATATATAACTGTTTGGGATGTGGGAAATTCAGCTAGTTCAGTTGGTAATCTTGCGCTCCGAATAAAACTGATTGATGCTATACATGTCCATGGGTTATTCTGATTCCGTTAATTAGATCCCGGCACAAACAGAACTTTACTGAGCATACATAGGGCTTTGGGGAGCTGTACTTTATCTTTGGGCTAAAAGCTCCCAAACAGTATGGTTGTAAAGCAGCTGGGAAGCTAAACCACAGTAGAAACACCCCTAAAAGCTGCAGCCGCTGGGAGGAGCTTTTCAGCTGTGGCTTTGCTTGACCGTCTCTCATCTCGCTCACTCCACCTCCCCAACCTCCGTCGGCCTGTCTCACTGCCTCCACGTCACCTCCCACTCGTCCACCATTTGTGTTTCGCTGGTTACTACCTCTCTTTTTAGTTACATCCTAAAAGCTACAGCTGCGCAGCCAATTTGCCAAACAACATAACAAGAAAAGTCACAATCAGTTACCATACTGCTTTTTTCTGATACCAGCACCAAGAAACTAAAAGCGAACTTTTCATCCAGCCACAGCCCCAAACAGGCCCATAGCTACACGCCAGTGCAAGATCGACGCAACTGAGCACGTAATCGAATACCTTCTTGAAACGCAATAACTCGTAATTAACAGATCCATTGATAAGATTTGCACGTAGTAATACGACACATAAACACTGGCACTCTGAGATCATATCAGACGAGCGATCAGATGTCGTCGTCGTAGGGGAAGGTGGTGGCGTCGAGCCACTCGTCGCCGGAGATGAAGTTGTCCACGGAGAACTGAGCCGCCTCGTCGTAGCCCATCTCGTGAACACCGGCCCAGCCCACACGGCCGTCCGTGCCGGCGCCCGGCCCGCCGTTCCCGTACTCGCCGAAGTAGACCGTGTCGCTGCGGCCGGCCTCCGCGCCGGGCCACTCTAACCAGCCGGCCCGGTCGACGAGCGGGCCCAGGTAGGATTCCATGATGACGGCCCGCGCGTAGGCGCCCCAGGGGCGCCCGAGGAAGGTGCTCGTGCTGACGTTGCTGGCGAGCAGCTCCGGCGAGGCGGCGACGGTGCAGTTGTGGACGGAGAAGCCCGTGTCCTCGTTGGGGTCGTTGCGGCCCTGCGCCGTGAGCACGTTGGACTGGCCCGGAAGCGGGTCCCTGGCGACGAGGGCGCAGGCCTGGAGCACGGCGGCGGCGTTGCCGAATACGAGGTCCACGGTGCCGGAGAGGGCGCACTCGCGGTAGAACTGGCGGAAGGAGTGCGCGTAGAGCGCGTCCTGGTGGCCGTCGACGCCGCAGCGGTACGCGGCCGCCAGGTCCGCGTTGACGCGCAGCGCCACCGCCTGCCCCTTGTCCGCGCCCGCCGTGTTGCGGAACGTGATGTCCCGCGCCACGAACCCCTCGCCGGCCACGCCTGCACATGGATCAACCTTAGCCGTTAATTAATCTCACAATTATTATTAGTTGTTATCTGGTATAGACCCAAGGTTACAAATCCGGCGAAATTTCACGAAATCTTAGCGAAATTAAAATTCATTTGTTATCTTTAAAAATCAAAAATAGAAAAAACGCAATTAAGAAAGTAACTTTGTCAGAATTTTATAAATTTACTCAAGTATAATCATGATCCAAATTTTTATGAGAGCTTAAGAATTGTCTTAGAAATATTCACTAAAATTTTCAAAAATTTACACTTTTTTAGTTTGCTCAATCAAATTTATAGAAGCATTGAACTTCATTTGTTATATTTTAAAAATAAAAAACTGAAAGGTGTTTTGTCAGCGACTGCATGCTTGTCGAATTGGCAAGATAGTTAAGCTAGCTAGGCAGTCGGTTAAGACCAGCCAAACGTCCTGACAGGTGACAGCCACGTCTGGGCTAAAAGCTGTGCAGGTCCATGGAGATGTACGTTTCAGATCCTAGTGCCAACCGACGGAGGAGATTATCATTTCCTAGCCAGATATGCACACATGCACGTGATCGTTCTGTAGGCGAAATATCTGACTCGCATTCTCACACCTCTCTAGCTAGTCTGGTCTGGACCATGCAGGGGCTTCCACATGTAGATCGATTAAGGGCATGTTTAGATTTCATTAGCACTAATAGTTAGCTAGCTAATAGCTAATTATTGGTTAACTATTAGCTGGTTAATTATTAGTTAGGGTTGTTTGGAGGTACTAGTTAATAGGTGGTTGAAAATTTAGTTATTGGTGGAAATGTCCATTGTACCCTACATTAATAGTTGTTTGCATTTTTTTTAGCTGGCTAAGGGCATGGGTGAATGAACTGTTTAGAGAAACTCTATTCCCCATCCACACAACATATTGCATGCATCTAGATCTAATGGGTACTGTTACGTATGAATTCATTATAATTGTTTATCGTGAGTACTAGTACCAGGAAACTATTTATCGTGAATACTAGTACCAGTAAACTTATCGTGATAAAAACAGTTTCCATATTTCAAATATTTGAATACTATTTATCGTGAATAAACTGTTTATCGTGAATTAATACTAGTACCAGGAAGCTGGCTAAGGGCATGGACATATTGTTTATCGTGAATACTAGTACTCACCGTATTGCACCGGGCCGAGGGCATATTAGTCATTTCACCATCTATTAGCTGGAATTAGCAAGGGAGAACCAGTTAATGAGATAACTGTTAGCTAGGTTATTAGCTAACTGTTAGCTAGGTTATTAGTTAGCCTGTTTGAATCCACTTTAGCTAATTTTAGCAGCTAACTATTAGTGCTAATGAATCCAAACATGCCCATGTTCCTAATAATCTAGTCATTATCCATTCGTGATGTGCTATGCTTTACTATTATCTATCTACTCCGACGTACGGTCTGAAGCAACACGGACGTCGTCACTGTCACGGTGACACGGCCGCCATGCATGCATCTCAGACGTCAGACGTGCATGGCAACAAAGCTCACGAGACACTGCCTGGCAACGTACTATATACTCTTCAAGCCACAATTAGTTGTAGTTTTATATATAAATACTGTTAAATTTTTAAAATTTTGATTGTTAATATCTTTTTAAATATTTAAATTGTATACATAGATTTGTGTCGAAAAATATTTTTGTAATATTATAATTTTATTATGTTTTAGGACGTATCGGACAATATTTGTGACCGGATGCAGTACGTACTTTGTATGGTAAGCAAGCAAGAGATGCTTCATGCACGTAGTAACGGGTGAGTGAGATTAAGAACGGCGATTAATTGATTACGTACCGACGGTGGCCGTGCGGAAGGTGGTCCAGCCGTCGGCGACGCTGCGGCTGCCGGTGATGACCGTCGCGTCGCGGCCCTCGCCGACAAGAGCGATGTTGGTCTTGTACGACGGCACCTCCACGTTCTCCTCGTACGTCCCGGCCTTCACCCGGATCACCGTCCTCGCCTCGCTGTTGTTCGGCGCCGCCGCCACTGCATCCCCCACCGTCCGGAAGTCCCCCGTCCCGTCCTTTGCCACCGTGATCACCTGCTGATCATCGCCATCGCCACTGTCGTCCCCGTAGCTGTCGTCGTTGACATCACTGCCGTTGTCGCCGTCGTCGTCCTGCAGCAGCCGCCGGTTGTGGTGGATAACCTTGGTCACGGCGGCTGAGAAGCTAGCTGCCGACCCGCCGCCGCCGCGGCGGGCCACGAGGGAGAGCGAGTTGGAGACGTGCTCGTAGGCGTCGTCGAGGGAGGCGAGGAGGCCGTCTATACGCGGGCCGGATGCACCGGAGAGGCCGTCGAGGCAGGTGGCCTTGTTGGTGAGCGCGGCCGCGAGGTGGGTGCGCACGGTGGGGAGGCCCTCGCCGGGGGACGCGAGGAGCGAGGCGGAGCGCGAGAGGGAATCCATCGTCGCGGCGTGGAGCTCGAGGCAGTCCTGCGCGGCGCCGCGGCGGAGCGGCGCCGCGCCGGATGGGGCCAACAGCGTGGAGGAGAGCACGGGGGAGAGGGACGAGGCCGAGGAGAGCGCGCCCCGGAGGGAGGCTAGCGCGACGGAGAGGATGCTCGGCGGAAGGAGGGGGACGGAAACGGACGACGCGGCGAGCTGGGCCGCGGCGGCGTCGAGGTGCTCAGCGGCCGACGCGAGGCAGGAGGCCGGGTGCGGGGTCATGTGGCAGACGGCATGGACGGTGGCCGGCGGCGGCGCGGCAACGGCCTTGGCGGCGTGGCGGTGGCATTGGGTTGTGGTGGCAGTGGTGAGGAGGAGGAGAAGGAGTAGTGGCGAGAGAGCCGCCGCCATGACGCCAAGCCGTAGAGAGTGTGAGCGAGAGGAGGATATAATTAGGGATATACTTAGATATGGAATAATATAATGTTGTGAATTGAACAGTGATGCGTGGTGAACTAGTGCTTGTTGTGTACATGCATGTTTGTTTGTTCGGAATTGCTACACACCAAGTGATTTTTTTTAACCTAGATCGATGCCCGTGCGTTGCTACAAAAAATAAAATTGGCAATGAAACATAAAGATCAAACAATAAAAGAAAATTGTGCTACAAGATCAAACATCTATTTCTCCTAATTACAAAAGTTTTTATGGTTTTTCTCTGGTATGAATTAAAACCAAATATATTGTACGTAGCAATATATATTACCAATCTCAAAAATCAATCAATCATTTTTATCCCTTTTTGTAATTTATATTACCAGCTCGCGTTCCTCTTCCTCTTGCCATGCCCGCAACGCGCGCTCCTCGGCACCGTCAACCTCGTATTCCTCGTTGCCTCGCTCGTCCTCGTCATCCACCGCCTTCGCAGGGGCGACACGGAGGCTTCCCCCGAGCACGAGGCACTGCTGCCGAAGCCACCGCCATTCCGGACCACTGTCCGCTATGCGATTGCACTCAGGGCGTCTGCCGTCCTGCCGTCCTCCTCACGCTCGGGTTCTTCCTCCTGCCGAGCACGCCGTGGCACGCTGTGGAGTCCGCTTTCCTCGCTGCCCAATTCGTCGCACACGCCATGGCCGCGTGGTCAATCGTCTCAGAGAAAGGGTCCACCGCTGCCACCTAGCCTTTGCACCTCCGCGTCTTCTGGATCGTCACTGCCCTCGGTGCCGCACTTTTCTCCGCTTCGGCGGTGGTCCGCTGTGCCGACGGTTCGCTGTTCTTCCCAAATGACCCTCTCGCCTTTGCCGGCCTACTCGTCTCCATACCTCTGGCGTACCTAGCCATCACTGGATTCACCGACCATAACGCTGGAGCCCATAAAGGTGAACCAGAAAACACCAGCGCCGAGGGGCCCGCCACACCGTGCACCGCCGCGTCGTTCCTCTTTGTCGCGACTTTCAGCTGGATCAACCCGTTTATCTCCAAGGGGTATGCCAATGACTCTCTCACCGCCGACGACGTCCACACCGATGTCGTCGAGCAACCGCGCTGAAGCATCGTACGCTTTGTTCACGTCCAACTGGCCGGTGTTGGAGTCATGGCACCCAGTGGGCGTCGCGCTCTAGCTGTCCTTCTAGCCGTAGTTACTATTGACCGCGGCACTAGATCTTCTGCGCCTCGTGGCCATGTACGTCGGTCCGTCACTTATTGATCAGTTCGTTGAGTTCATTCGCCGCGGCGGCACGATATGGGAGATCTTGAATAAATTCTCTTAATTGATTCTGTGAAAACTGTACAGCATATATAGAGTATAAAAGGAATGATTGGTCGACTATTAATTACCAGTAATAATCAGGGATTTTGCTATAATAATCAGCCATATTTAGAGAGATATGGCTAGCTGTAAATCAGGAAAGAATAATTAGCTATAATGACCGGCCATTATTGGAGATATAGCAGGGGGTTAGGAAGAACGAACCACTGCCACCAACTACAAATTTATATTAGTAGATATCATTTGAATTTCCGATCACGTGATTTACGTAGAGATTCATGCTCCGATCGATGATGTTATCTTCTCTAGTGGCAGCGATAACGAGTTAAGGTGAGGTTTATGCACTATATTACATGCCCACAATATAAACGTTTCATAAACCACGTTATAAACGATTTTGTGAACTGTCTATATCAAAGTATCAGTGATGATAAAGAGTCATCCAAATGGTTTTTCAACCATTAGTGAAAAATTTTATCACAGACGGTTTCAAATTAGAACTGTCTGTGATGTAGTACCATCTCAGACGGTTCGTGGAACTGTTTATGATGATGGTCTCATCCTAGATGTTTATAAAGAAGAACCATCTTCGAAGAGCTCTTCATCACAGACGATTCAAATTTGGAACCATCTGTGATGATGCTCTCATCACAGATGGTTCCACTTTGGAACCGTCTGTGATGAATGGTTCTTCAAAGATGGTTCTTCTTTAGAACCGTTGCGATGTTGATTTTCTATTTTTTACTAAATTTTAATTTATTGGCTAGCTTTACGAAATACTAGCCATGCTCTCTGAAATAAAAGATAGTATATAGCATCACCAGCATATTATTATGACGTACATTCAAAAAATAAACTCCAATCGCATGTTACACAACATACAACGCATTTATTTCATAAATCAACTCCAATCACACATTACAATATATGTACAGCGCATCCATCTCAGAAATCAACTCACATATATACTATAACCAATTGTATTCAGAAATACAAATGAGAAATTCACAGCACAAGATTCACAAATTAATTTGAATGCATGGTAAGTAATTTACAACTCATCAGCTGAGCTCCGAATGGCATCTGCCTTTTGGATTTAAGACCTCACGCATGAAGAAGGCATAGAGATATCCTCGAATACTTAGCAAGTCAACTGTTCCAACGCAAATTTAGCGTATTGCCAAGTCTGTCGATGAGAAGAGTAAAGTCTTGCATGTATATAAATTGATAAGTGGAGACAATTGTTGCAAAATTGACAGAGACATGTATGACATTGGTATTTTATGAACCAACGAGGAGAACCATATTGTGACAAACGTAGAATCTACATAGGTCAATGCCCTTTGGCTACTGGTGGCACTGCCAAAACATAATAGGTTAATTAGTTTCAAAGGTATTATTATGGAGAGTGAACAAATGGATCTACACCAAGTTAGATCTAAAATATAATACAAATTTAAAGCAATTACTAACCTTAAATGACCTAGAGTACAAGGATCTACAATTACACCTCCAAATCTAGTGTTTCTTTCCACCAAATCGCCTCTCAATCGCAGCCACCTTAAAAATATCTAGGAAACTCTAAAAATACAGAGGAGGTTGAAACTCTCTGTTCTTATTTATCAGAATTGATCATCATAGACGGTTTATGAATAAAACCGTTTGTGATTCCCCTCATCACAGATGGTTTTAGCAACAAGCCGTTTGTGATGTCTACAAGTCCTTTCGTATTCCAAGCACACGGTTCTGAAGAATTTCACTATGGGGACCTTTCATCTTCCAGGCACGCGGTTCCGACGAATTCCATTGCGAAGACCTTTCATCTTCCAAGCATTTTGTTTCCCCAACGAAGGTCATAATTGCACTTCTGCAATGATATATATATATATATATATATATAAGGTAGCACTGGATCGAAAATACTCTATTGCCTCCGATTGATCGATCGCATTCCACTACCTCCGAGCCATGAGCAGCTTAAACTCCATCCCCTCCTCTATAGGCTCCGCCGCCCCATGTGGGACTCCACTACCGTCGCCTCTGGCACCGACTTTGCCACTGCCACTGCCTTCGCCTCTACCGTCGACTTACCCTCCACCACCGCCACCGTCTTCGCCTCCTCAACCTCCGTAGCCCTTGCGACAATAGCTGCGGTGCCACGACACAATATCAATGAATCCGTCGGCCGCGGCTTATGCGCTACACTAACGGTCTCCGTCGATCAGTACGCCTGCGTCGGGCACCGCTTCCTCCACTTCAAGCATCGTCAGAAAGAAGCGTCGAGCAACAGCAATCTCCGACGACGACAATAGTTTTGACTAGTTGGCGGGCTATCGTGATGACTGGGAGCTATAGAGGATGACCCAGATAGAGCAGGTTCGAGCAAAGACCCCAACGGCCCCAACGATGATGACTTCAATGATTCCAAAGACAATGATTCTGGCGACGACGACGAATAGACTAGCTAGGCTTTTTCTATTAAGAACTTTTGTAGGGAAATTTTTGTATATTGTGATGCATGCAAGAAGCTAGTTCTTATATAAAATGCATGTTTTGTTTAACTGTTCCGAAGAATTCACTGACAGCTGGAGCTCAATCATCATAAACGGTTTGTAGATAAAACCGTCTGTGTTATCGATCTCATCACAGACGGTTTTAGCGACAAACTGTTTATGAAATTTGGGCACATCACAGACGATTTATGGCTAAAATCATCTGTGATGTCGTCCTCATCACAGACAGTTTTAGGCACAAACCGTCTACGATGTCCTAAATAACATCACAGACGGTTTGTGGCTAAAACCGTCTATGATGAGGCCGACATCACAGACGATTTTAGTGACAAATCATCTGCGGTATGCCCGAGCCTCTTTCCAGACAGTTTTTGTAAAAAAATAATCAGTGATGACGTATCTAATATAACCCCTTTTGTACCAATGACGGGGTTAGAGCTCGAGTTCACTACATTAGGGTATGGTGTTTACTGGGCCAATTTAGAGGGAGACTAGGATGATGGGAGGATCGGCGGTGGTAGTGGGGCAGCGAGGGGGTCTCAAGCCACGGGCTTGGTGGGGGGAGGGGGCAACGAGTGCACAACATCAGTGGTGTCATCAGAGATGAGGAAAAATGGGTGTGGGAGAGGTGGACACGAGAAAAGGTGACAACAGTGGTGAAGGAGGCTATGGGGCTAGCCTCGCCATCAACGACGGTGAGATGATGGAGCGGCTGACTGTCTGGTGGAACGAGGCAGCGCACTCACGAAAATGGGAGTAGCTAGGATTGTATCTCTTCTTAAGAGATTGAGGGGAGTTGCTCGATCGTTGAATGAGATCCCGAGACGCGTGGAAATAAGAAGAAAACGGAGAAAGTTGTGGCCGGCTAATAAACCAAGCTCGAAACAAAAGCAAGGAGGTTAGCACGAATAAGAAGAGGAGAAAGTGAGCACGAGTGAAAGCAAAAAAAAAAAAGGAAATTAGGTCAATTTTGGAAAGAAAGGAAAGACAAGTAGGCAAACTGGTTTGGAGAGAAAAGCAAGCAACTCAATTTGGCCAAGCCAAGCAAGGAAGAAATAGATAAAGTCAAATTGAATTTAGAGAAGGAAAGAGTCCAACTCAGATTGTCAAAATTAGCCGACCTTAAATGGATCATATTTCTCACGTTCGACCTCGGATTGAGGCGTTCTTGGGCTTTCCTAAAAGCTTAGAACATTATCTAAATATATCTCAATTATGACAAGTTTAGATTCCACTTCCTTTTATGTTCAAATTGTCCGACAAGTTTCAGATTGCTCGTTGGCTAAAATTAGTTATCTATGTGTAATTTTATATTTTTGTGATAGATTTTTGTTCTAAATGTGATATAGGTGTATAGGATAGAGTAGGATTCGGCTATCTTGGCCGAATTAAAGGTGAAACACCCCTCCATCCATATGTGCTATATATTTGTGAGTCCCCTCCATTGTAATTGGGCGAAGATTTGAATTTATGAGTCGAGTTACAAGAAATAAAGAAAAGTCTATGGGCACCATGATTAGTGTGATTGCCTGAGTTGAGAGAGGGAGATCTAGCTGTTGAACAAGAGAGAGATGAGAAAGTTGATTTCATAAGTTGAAGACTCGTCATTTTCAGATTACTATATCAAAGAAAGCTCTTACAATTTCTTTTTAAATTGATTTGCAAAGTTATCGTGTATGGTATTATAAAATATTAGGCATCTCCCACATCAATTAGCAATTTCCGCTAGTTGATCCGTATCACATCACAGTCCTCGTTCAGTTTGTGAATTCCGTCGAATACAGGCACTAAAGGTTACTAGTACAGTAGCAAGAGGATAATGTTCCAAGGCGCATGGGTCTTTTGTCGTATATATGATGCATTATTTCATTTGGTGACACCATGATTAGTACGTAGACATGATACGGACAAACCCAGCAAATTAAAGCTTGCTTGTGTGTGTGTTTATGCATGCATGTGGCTAGCTGTGCGAAACGAACGTGCCGTGAAGCAGAGGCCAGCTTGGAGGGACGCGAGGAAGGCCCGGAACCACCGAGAGATCTAAGAAACAATCAAAGACACAAACCAATGCATGCATGCATCCCACGTTAACTGTTCGAAAACTCTAATCGGAGGGGGCTCACTGCTCCATCTGCAATGGCGGCGAGGGTTAGAAGGAGGGTTCATCGGAACTCGGAGAGGGAGGAGCCGGCCTAGCGAAGGATAGCGGTGGCATCGTCAGCGGTGTGTGTGACAATGGTGGGCGACACAGCAGAAAGAGCAAGGAGCAAGTGAATATTTGGTTGGACGGGGTTAGAGCGATAGCGAGAGTGCCGTCAGCCGGTGGTGGTGGAAGTGAGGGCCGGCGAGGGAGGGGTGGAGGTGCGCGGAGCTTATGGAGGAAGAAAGAAGGAGACGACATGCAAAACAAGGTGAGATCATCGATCAATATAAATCACTGCAACAGAAAAGACCGTCACAGACGGTTTTGTGAACTATTTGTAAACATGTATCAGTGAAAATAACGGTGCATCACAGACGGTTTATAAACCATCTATGAAATACCTATCATAGATGATCATAGACGGCATGAAAGGGAAGTCAAATCATTTTTCATTTGAGTCACTTGGGGGCTTTTAATTTGCTCTATAAGAGAATTTGGAAGTCCAAGCGAAGAGCTTAAGGTCTAAAACCGTCAATGATGTGAATTTATATCACTGACGTTTTTTTTTAAAACCATCAATGATAGAGTTTCTAATATAAACCTTTATGTAGTAATGTCAATGTAAGTGCCAAGTTTTCACAGGTGAAAAATCCAATAGACCTTGATATATGCCAGCTTAATTCGGATTGGAATGATTCGGCCGTTTGCTACATGCATCGCATGCACGTAATACAGCGAAAGCATGAGAACCAAGTCCTAGCTAATTGACCCCCAGCCTCGGTTCCACAGCGACATGTCGGTGCAGGTACACGGTTTGCATGTACCAAATATGCGCACGCATGACATTGCGGAGATCGAAGATCAATGTGCCGATCGATGTGTACTACTCGATATGTAAGACAGCACATGCACGCACTGTTCCGCAAATCTAAAGTTGTGCAGTGCATATAACAACGAGAGCTCTTTTACGGTACACTAAATTCAATAAAATTATTATTTTCAATTTAATGTATTAGATTAGTTAGTATTTATTTATATTTACTTCGATAGTAGTGTAGCGATACCCTCGATAAATCAACAGCAATATAAAAATTCTCTATATTAGGCTCTGTTTGGCAGAGTTTTAGATCTCAGATCTGGAACTTGTAAGCTAAAATAAAATGAATTTAAATTTATACTTTTAGTTTATAATGTAAATAAGATAACTCATATAAACATTTTTAATATCAGCCAAACACCCACCTTAATTGACCAGGAGCAGCTCATTTGTACGATGCTGAGACTGCTAGCGATGAAGCGTGCGGCATTTAATTCCTGTCTTTGCACGACATAAACACGTGGACAGATCTGAAACTTGTAAGCTAAAATAAAGTGAATTAAATTTATACTTTTAGTTTATAATGTAAATAAGATAACTCATATAAACATTCTTAATATCAGCCAAACACCCTCCTTAATTGACCAGGAGCAGCTCATTTGTACGATGCTGAGACTGCTAAGCGATGGAGCATGCTAGACAAATTCTCTGTCTTTGCACGGCATAAACACGTGGACAGATCTGAAACTTGTAAATTAAAATAAAGTGAATTAAATTTATACTTTTAGTTTATAATGTAAATAAGATAACTCATATAAATATTTTTAATATCAGTCAAACATCCCCCTTAATTGACCAGAAGCA
Source organism: Guadua angustifolia (assembly GCA_036346375.1). Taxonomy (NCBI): domain Eukaryota; kingdom Viridiplantae; phylum Streptophyta; class Magnoliopsida; order Poales; family Poaceae; genus Guadua; species Guadua angustifolia. Next base: position 7,645,781 of record CM070510.1, on the reverse strand, counting down.
GCTCATTTGTACGATGCCGAGACTGCTAAGCGATGCAGCGTGCCAGACGAATTCCCCGTCTTTGCACGGCATAAACACGTGGAGCCTAGCTAGCTAGACAAAAGCCTCGTGAACGGAACGTGACATGTCGTGCTTGCTCTGCATGATGGCCTTTGCTTATGGGTCAGGTTTGTTGTAGCAGCTTTTGGGCTGGGCTCATTTCGTCTGGTAGGCACGAGAAACGAACTCGGGTCTCCAAACAAGAGGTCAAGACTAGCAACTGCAATGCGCAACCGTTAGCGGTCATCATCTCTACCGACATATAAACACATGTCGATAAAATTTCATCGGTGGCCGAAATCTAAAATTTCAGTGAAATTTCATTATTTCAGACAAAATCTGTTCAAAATTTAAAACAAAAAATTCAAATCCGGTTTTTTTATTACCGAAATTTCTGAAATTTCGAACAAAAATCCGAAATTTCGCCCGATTTCAACTGATCGAAAAATAGTCCAAACGATGTCAAAAAATTTTAATTTTTTTAAAGATTCTTGACACATTAGAGATATTCTCATTAAATTTTCAGGTGATTATCAAATCTGAGGAATTTTTAAAAATTCAAATATTGCTACAATCTTCATAAAATGCTGACCGACAAGTTTGAACCGAATGAAAATTAGAACAAATGAGGTTGTAAAATTTTGAATTTTTTTGTAGATGGTCCTGACATATCTATAATATTCTCATAAATTTTTCAGATTATGATCAAATGTCATGAATTTTTAAAAATTTGAACAGTACTACTATCCTGTTAAAAGGCTTATCGGCAAATTTGAACGAAATGAAAAATTATCCAAACCATGTTATAAAATTTTTTAAAAAATTTTAAAAATTTGGATGGTCCTGATGTAGTATTAATAGTTATATAAAAGTTTTAGATGATGATAATGCTTAAATTTTTTTTTTAAATTATGACAGTGCTACGTCTTAATAAAAACCCGATGATCAATACATAGATTTGCTTTAGCAATCAAAAAGGTTTAAAATTTTTAAAAATTTTATATAAGGTTGATGAGGAAATGCTTCATATCTCATAAAAATTTTGAATTATGATCACCCTCAAGTGAATTTATAAAATTCTTACAAGGCACAATACCATTTATATTATTTCTCTGTTTGATTTTTGAAATATAATATAACAAATAAAGTTAAGTGCTTATATAGATTTGATTGAGCAAACAAAAAAGTTATTTTTTTGAAAATTTTATATAATGGTACTGAGCCAATTATTAATCTCTCATAAAAATTTTAGATCATGATCATACTCGAGAAAATTTATAAAATTTTGACAAGGTAACTATCTCAATTATGTTCATTCTGTTTTTGATTTTTTAAAGATAACAAATTAATTATGAAAACTTTTTTGTATGATTCTATACATATCAAGATAGTATCATAAAATTTTTAGCTCATTATCAAGTTTGTACAATTTTATAGAAATCTAATAGTGTTTCTACTAAAATTTTAAAATGTCTCAAAAATTCAATTTTTTCCAACAAATTTTCATAGAAGATCACTTTCTTATGGGTTATTGGGCCAAATCCAGCCCTAAAAGTTCAAATTCCGGTCAAAATTCATGAAATTTTGCCCAAAGAAACGAAATTTTTTTTTTACTATAGCAATTTCAATTTTTTTATCCAGCCGGCATTTTGAATTTCGTGGAGTTCTGAAATCCAAAATTTTGGCGAAAATTCAGTGAATTTCAGTGAAATTTAATTGCCTGCCCACGGTTTCTAGGCCACTAGACGCTTTTTTCATCTCTTGTGAATAAAAGTGAAACCAATTGTATCTCTTATTTTTTGCTCACACCCTCTTTCTTTGCCTGGTCATTTCTCACTTATCTCTCCTTATGGCAGCTCAGGGTGTAATTTTATTTTTTAAAATACATGACATGCTTTGATTATTTAGTTGAAAAGTGTATTTCCGTTGACACCTGACTAATAAACAAAGATGTCACGTCATAGAGACGGTTGGGTCAAATATTGCTACCAAAACTTCAACTAATTCTTCTGGAGTGCATTGGAGAGCGGCGTTGTAGCTTCACCTTAGATTCTATCGATCCACTTGTAAATAAATAAATAAGTAAATAATTCTATCGACCCATCCTAAAGCTACTAGAATTCGAATATAACTAAACAGAAATAAGAAAGAGAAAAAAAAACTTGACTCCACGTCAATTGAAGCTACAGAAGTAAGGTTGTGGCTTCGCTTCAACTTGTGCGAACATATCCGGGAGCTAGTACACGTTGGCGTGTTCTGCTGATTTGTTTGTTTGGGTCTTTTACTTGAGCTTTTTGAATAATCATAACCTTTTATATAATTAAAAGTCAAAAATAATCGGAGATATATTTTTTTAACTTATTGAGAGTTATTTTTAGACCAATACCATTAAAATTAGATAAAATTACTCACCTCTATCAATTTATCACACAGAAAAAAGGACCTCTATCACATGTAAAAAACGAAAGCTTTTAAGCAACTTAAGCAAAAAATTTTTGCTTTAGGTCATGTTTGAGGGCCTTAAAGTCACTTTTAGCTTTCAAAAATCCAACGAACTTCCTAAACAGGTTAGCTTTTAAGCGGCTTTTAGCATAAACTAGAAGCCACGTATAACTAGTAAAAGCCAAAAGCTGAAAGTTTTAGACCTTGTTTAGGGGGCTTAAAGCCAGTTTCAACTTCTGAAAAGCCAATAAACCCCTAAACAATTCAGCTTTTAAATAACTTTTGACATAAGCCAAAAGCTGCATGTAACTAACAAAAGCTAAAAACTGAAAGGTGGGTTGGGTTTGTTTTTACAGCTTACTACTGAGAGACATTAGCTATTTATTAAATGTCTCTTATAAAAAATACAGTTGTTTTTCAGCTCAGAAAAATCAAAAAACAACTTTTCAAAAAAAATTATAGCTCCCCCAAACAAACCCTTACTTTTACACCTTATTACTAAGGGAATTAGTTATTTGTCAAATAGTCGCTTATAAAAAGCTACGGTTGTTTTTCAACCCCGAAAATTAAAAAAAAATAATTTTTCAAAAAAACCTATAGCTCCTGCAAACACACATTTAATGTGAGGAACCGTCCTCGGGACTTCACTGATTCACCCAAATGCGTGGTACATCTTAAGTGAATCAAGGGGAACTCGGGCGTTCCGCGAATATACCCGTGTTGGTCCCAGGAAAGTTTGCCAACACGAGCATTCTCATCCAACAGTTGACATCACAACACATACACAATTTTCGGAAGTATAAACGTTATTACATTCTAAAAGTAGGACTGCTGTCCATGACGATATTTTTAGAGTTATTACATCAAGTAGCAGCGGAAATCATAAGATAAACAACAACAGGCCAAGATGGCATGCCCCAAACCCTCGTGCAACCAAGCTGGGTAAGAACAATGACTAAACGTTAGAATTGTCGAAATCGCCTTAAAAGTCCCCAGCGATGCCTCATCCTCACCTGCGATGAAGTGGACAATCCGATTGAGTACAAAGAGTGTACTCGCACAATAATATACATTGCATGTTGAATTCTAGCTACATGTGGCTGCTACATCAAAGGAAGGCAAAATGGCAATTTTCATCGTAAAGCAATATTTGGGATAAATCGTAAACATGTACAGATTGAAAAGAATTGCATTTAGTACACATTTGCAAGATCTAATACATAATATAACATCATCATAATCACATTTATATCATGCCTTCAAGCATTCTCCGAACCATGAGTTCCATCGCTCATGTTTGATTACACACACAAGTACTCCAATACTTGTGTCTCTTTTCCCACTCCCATCCCATTCCTACCAAGTCCTTAATACTCGCCCAATGACTGACAAATTAAGCGATCATCCTTAACCATAGACGCGGCTATTCGAATAGTTTAAACTCTGCAGAGGTACGACTTTACCCACACGACACGTCACACTCGTAAACCAAGCTATTAACACATTTCCTTAGATGTGTCGGCCGAGGTGAACGTGACAAACCATTTTCCAGTATGTATGGTAGTGTATCTAAACCATCCGGATGACTGTGACCCTTGATCCCGCGTGCCCAGTGCCCAGTGTGTGTGGATCAAGGAGTACACCCGTTGTTGGACATCCCCAACTCAACAAAGTTAGAGGGACTTCGAGGACACTCCTTGGCGCTCCACTAAGCCCAAGGGATTCCGGTGGTCATTCCTTGACACTTCACTAAGCTCAAGGAATTCCGAGTGCGCATAGTTTACACAACCTAGTCATACATAAGTACTTGGTTACGCCGGTCCTATAAACGACATGTGGTTCGCACGATAGTTACTCAAAGAGACGTCACCAGGATTCAATCCTTAAAGTCCTTAACCAATATCTCTACTCATTAATCAACATTTGAAACCATCATTATCAAAATAAATCTTGATCATTGCGACCGATAGACTAAGGCCATCTATCGCGGTTTCTAACGATGTTCTAAGCATGGCTAAGCAATTCGCACAAACCCATATACAATAATAATAAACCAACCACCTAGGGCGACAATGTAACATGGAAAGAACATGGCAAAGGGATGACATAACGATGTGGCAATAGCTAAGAATTCTACCCAATCATAATTGTAATTGAAAGTAAGCATGTAATTGATAAAATAATCTCAACAATATAAATTGCAAATAATAGGAACAATCATGGTCAAGGAGTAAAGTAGTGCCTTGCTGCTCGTTCTTGACTTCGAAGGCGTAGTCGTACTCGGGAGTGCCTTCCAAAGCGTCAACACCAAACGAGAAAATCCAATTCAATAAACACCAAATTAAGAATTCAAAGGATGCACATGATTAAAAGATGTATGAAATGCTCATGATGCGTAATACTAGTTATAATATGAAAATACCAATTTAGTTTGTGAAATTTGGACTTGAGTGTCAAAAGTTCAAGTCTTAGAGGCATTTTATCAAATTAGGTTCGGAGTATCCAGATGGAACCCTGGAATGTCCGGGTAGACCCCCTCAGTTTGCTAAGCCACGCCCAACCCGGACTATCTGGATTTTTGTTCGGAGTATCCGGATTATTCGGACTGTCTGGGTAAAACCTCGGACTTTTCGGGCTGACCTGTTCTGTTTCAAAACGGATGTTTGTCTATTTGCTTTTATACTTCATAGAAATGGACTAGGACTTAAAAAGGTGGACTAGGGTGGAATCTTACCACTACGGGGTTACTTTTGCACGTGATGACGATTGGTTTCGTGAGGGAATGACAAAGGTGTCGCAACGTCGGTTCTCGCGGTTCGTCTCCTCCTAGCCCGTGTAGACAATAATGACCTTACTTACTCGCGCTTGCAACAACAACTAGCCCTCCTCTTCAAACTTTCATGCGACATGCGCGACCCGATTCAAGGTGTGATGATGGATTCCATGGAGAAGAAGAAAATGAGTCACAATAGCAACAATTTCATAACATGGGGAGAAGGAAATTGGTTACTACTTACCCAAAACTTGGTGCCTCAAGAATCTATTTGGATGGATTTGAAGCTCTTGCTCTTGGCTTCAATGTGGTATAACATGCACAAACTCAAACTCAAGATTTGGGTGAATTTGTGGGGGAGAATGGCAAGAGGTTAGAGAGAGTGTTCTTGCTGTTTTTCCAGGTTTGGGATGAGCAAATGGGCAGGTGGAAGTGGTAGAACTAGGGTTTAGAGCCTTATATATGGCTACCCATTCATGCTTACATGTGGGGCTAGGTCCCACATGTCATAGGGTAAGTGAAAAGGGTGGGTATGAGTGATTGAAGTGAGAAAAGACATGGAGGAGATGTGCAGTCCTCAAGTTTCTATGCAAGGTAGGGCCCATGTGTCATTGAGTGGTTAGGCAAATGGGTAGAGGTAGGTAAAGTAAGAAGTGTTATAGTAGATATGTGCAGCCTACTCTCCTCTCTCTTATGAACATGGCGCACATGTCATTGACTAAGGTAAAATAACATGTGTGCAGTTTTGGAAAATGATTGTTAGGATTTTGTTACTCTCTCCTCATGCAAGATAAATGTCCTAACACTTGTATGATAATAATTAAGTGAGGATTTTAATGACATTACGGAAGACGTTAGCATGACAAGCCTCACTTACCGGATTAACGAAAATTGGGTTGTCACATTTAATCTATAAGAAAAAAGATTAAACCTAAACAAACAAGACCTGTATCGTTCGGACATGTCGACATCATGCACTCTAAGAGCATGTACAATGGCACACATCAGTAGTCTCTAAGGCCCTGTTTGGAAGCAATGTATTTCAAAACTATGGTTTTGGTATACTATGGTTTGCAATTGTTTTGTCATGAATACCATGATTTTACCAAACTCCTTTAAAACTATGGTATTTCTTGGAACTACCAACTGTTTGGATGTAACATCACAAACCATGGTATTTGAGTGGAAATAGACAAGAAGCTAGTTAAAACCATGAAAACTTTGGGTTGGAGTGGAGTTTCAAATACCCCAAAAATACCATGGTATCTACCAAACCATAGTTTTTAATACAGAGCTTTTGGCATGGTAACCAAACACCTCATAGTATAAAATACCATGGTATTCTTAGAAACCATGGTATTGCCTAGAAACTATGAAAATACATTGCTTCCAAACAGGGCCTAAGCTTTGCCACGTAGGATAAAAAATGATGTGGATGAGAGAGAGTGCATATAGAGAGTTGAGTCGTCTCTAGCACGAGAACCAAGACAGGTTGTGTGTGGGAAGAAGTTGTCTACTCATAAATGAGTTGTCTATACCATTGTATAAATTATCTCTAACGCTGTTTATAAATGATATGTCAGCTTGTTATAGATAGCAGCTGTCTATACTATTATACATGCTCTAAACAACATCTGGTTTGTTTGAACAATGTGTGTTAGGGCATGTACAATGATACATGTCAGCTGTCTGTAAGACCATGCCACCTAGGATTTTAGGTGATGTGGAGGAGAGAGAAGGATGAGAGAGAAAGCTGTTGTCTACTATTTAACAGGCAGTTTTATGACAGCTTTCTATTTTATGTACCATTGTATAGACAATCTGTTATTTGGATGAGAGAACATTACAGACAACTATATAGACGATCCATTGTATGAGTTATTTTTAGTATTGTCTATAGATGATGTAGAGATATATTATAGACAGCTGTCATCTATACTACTGTACATACCCTTAGAGGCGAAGGAGCTCCTCAGTCCTCACAACAGTAGAGATCGTGTACTAAAACAAGTTGATTGACACACGGTGGGGGAAGAAGGAAAAAACAAGAAAAACAGGGGGTGCTGAAAAGGGCGACAGAAAACGCGTGCGCCCCATCGGCCGTCCGACCTGACCAGACCACGGGCCCGCCCGCGCGAATCTCAAAGGAGACCAGGCGCCGTCCGTAAAAGGCACGGGAGAACGCGGCCGCCCCCCCCTTGGGACTCTTCCTCCCGTCGCACCGGGGAACGCGGCCGCCGATCCCCCTCCCCGCCGCCCGATCCAACCCAAATCCCTCGCAGATCCCCGCAATTCGATCCCCAAACCCCCCACCCGCGGCCGATCGAGTTGGATCCCCGCACCGGATCGGATCCCCAGCAGAGCGGCGCGTGCGGGGATTGAGAGCTAGGGTTCGGCGGCTTCGCTTCCCCCCTCTACTCCCCCGTGGCCGCCTAGGGTTTTCGCCATGGCCGACAGGGGCTGCTTGAAGCGCCTCCAGAAGGAGTACCACGCGCTCTGCAAGGTGAGCCCCGGTTCGATTCGATTGGGCTTGTACTGATTGATGCGGCTGCTGTTGGATTGGTTTGGGTTCTGATGTTTTGTTTATGGTTGGGTTGTAGGAGCCTCCGCCGCAGATCGTGGCCCGCCCGCTGCCCAACGATATATTGGAGTGGCGTAAGTAGCTTCCGCTGACCCCACCAGTAGATTTGCCATCTCGTAAGCAATTATAGTTCATGTTTGGAGTGAAGATTTACCATCTCTTAAAGCAATTATAGTTCATGTTTGGGGTGAATGAGTGATTGCGCTTGTTGTGTGAATGGTTGATGTATGTTATGTGATATGCATGTGGTTGCACTGCATAAGCTATGAAGTTTGAGCGCTGCAGGTGTGCTTGATTTAGTTATTCCCGTGCTTAAGTGTGCGACTTAAACTGTAATATGTTGGGTATGACCATCTATTGTTTTTGTCATAGGTTTATCAATTGCCCTGCTATTTTTTTTGTATCGAAACTGTGTTCGAGCTTTGGCTTCTGAGTTGGATAGGCTCAACCTTTTTTTTAGCCCACGGAAAGAAAGCTCAGGCACGGTTCATAGAGATGCTTATCCTCCTGTTTGTTGCCTTGTTAGAAAAGCTCTAGAACTTCTGAAGATTACAGCTTCCTCATGAATCATGTTCTTTGTTATGAACTAGCTCCTGATAGCACTACACACTAGCTAGAGTTGAGCCAAATGTTCTTGTGATTGGGAGGGTCGATAATTACCATATAGGAAGTTCATTCGTAGAAGTCTACAAATAGAAAGTCAGGTATGCTCATGCAGGAACATTTGGTGAGATCGACTGGTTGCTTGTGTGGTGAAGCCATGAAGGGCATGGGCATGGCTATGGGCAATTGTCACAATTGTGGTCCAAGATATCTTTGATGCATTTGTTGGATATTTATTCAACAATAACTCATGCAGTTTCACCACTGTCTTGCATCATTATATCAGACATTCATTATGGCCCATTCTGGTTATGGAATAGGCTCAATTACCTCCCATTTGTTTATGCTCTTACTTTTATGTTTTTTGTTTGCCAATATGGTTTGCATTGGTCTACAATGGTTTGTACTTCAAGTGCAATGATAATAGCCAGTTCCATACATGTTAATATTGCAAACATAGTTTTTTGGTTTCATACTAATAGTTCCTGCTAATTGTTGTGCCAACCAGTGCTAGTACAGTTTTTAGTGGAGTGCACTTATGGTAAATATAGATGTCATTTTCGTACATACTGAGGCCTCCTGCTAATTCTATGGATCAACCTGCTTAATAGGCTAATACATATTGCAGGTTCTTGGTAAGTTTTATTGAAATTGAAAGTTGTATTTTGGTACTTCACGATTGATTAATTCTCCAAAAAAGCAACTTGCTCCATGCCAAGCTGTAGTTTTTAGTTAGAAATTTAGACCTTCTAGCATTAGCTAAACTTGTGCAAAGTAAAAGTACGTGTTTGTTAGGTCTTTTCAATATCTTTTCATGGAAAGTTTTAAAGTTCTATCTATACTTGTCAAATTCTGTTATTTTAATAAGTGATGCACGTATTACTGGCAATAAATACCCCTGGTTGTGTATTGTGGCCACATGAATTGCACGTTGCCAAAGTACATGTACATTTTTTACTTTCAAGATTTTATGGAAGTTTAGGCTCTGTTTGTTTTAGCTTTTGATTCTGGATTTTAGCCCCAAAAGCATAATCAGAAAAAAAACAGCCTGATTCTAGAATCCGATTCTCACAATCCAGCCCACCCATATACACTAGAATCCACAATCCACTGCATATGTGCTTTTGGATTCCAGCTTTTGGAGAATCAGGTTCTCTACAACCACAATCCAGAATCAGCTTTTAGAGAATCCAAAGCTGAAACAAACAGGCCCTTAATCCTTGTTGGTCTTCGATTGTATGTTCTATGCATCATTGACATGCTTATTTTAATGCTATGCTCCTATGCCTATCTTTTCGCTTTCTTTCAAGCTTGTATCAGATACCTATTTACGTGTATTTTTTCTTTGTCTGCCAGATTTTGTACTTGAAGGAAGTGCAGGCACACCCTTTGAAGGTAAAGATGATACAGATTCTAAACCATTATCCTTTACATTGTATTGTAGTTGAGTTAGTATTTTATTCCATTACTTAAACTTTTAAGAATATTCTCACATTTGATATTTCTTTCTGAAGGTGGATATTACTATGGGAAACTCAAATTTCCACCCGATTATCCTTTTAAACCTCCAAGTATCAGGTAATGAAATATTCTTTATCGGTAATATTATTATTTAACCAAGGGTTGTGTCCTTGTGTTTTGATGATATGCTGTTTCTTATTGTTAGGATGTAACAAGGGAAAATTGAATTAATGGCACTTTAAAACTTTGGTTTCTACTTATAACTTGTTTTGTTGTTCAGCATGACAACCCCGAGTGGCAGGTTTGCCCCTCACAAAAGAATATGCCTATCAATGAGTGACTGTAAGTTTCATACCGTAATCAGATCTTAATTGCTTTTGTATTCGATTATGTTTGAAATAATTCTCATCATTACTATGTATTGCAGTTCATCCAGAATCTTGGAATCCAATGTGGTCTGTAGCAAGGTATGCACACATTGATAACTAGCTGACTAGCTGAATATATGAGTGTAATGTGCTCTCTCATTTATCTCCCTTGGATTTTTTTGCTGAGCATTCTTTCAATCTTCTGGGAGCATCTAAACTGATCCATGTCTTTTCAGCTCTTAAGTCTGAATATGGACTTCTACACATAAGATGTTTTTAATTTTCATTTTCAGCTACTTTACAGTTTAGTGTGTTAAGTTACTGGTATTCAAATCAATATCCCATTGGAAATATTATTATTCTAATTTCTATATGAGCATTCATGAATCATGCTTTTGTTGTTCCTTGGAAGCTAACAGAACTTTTTATTTAACAATGAGATGGGCACTTGCAACAACATCAAAGTGTAGTTTCACTGTTCCAGTGGTACAAGTTGTCTTCATTGTTAAGTTGTTACTGTATTTTGCATATGAAGCTTTTGGGCCTTTTTCCTTCACTGGTGTGACATATGTCTTTGTGCTGCAGCATTCTCACGGGCCTCCTGTCATTTATGGTGAGTTGTTACTTTTGTATCAGCTATGAGTTACTGGAAAAGATGTTTGATTCTAGTCTTAATTTCTGACTGACATATGTTTAGCTGATGAACTTAATTCAAGCCTAAATTTGTACTCTCCATACTTACCAAGTACTACACTACTACAGCAAGCAACACTTTTGAGTGTTTAGATAACCAATTTTTTGGCATTTCACTTGCAAGAGTGCAGTTTTGTGATTCAACTTACCTCAATTTCCAGTTCTACGATATTCTCATTTATTTTACTGTCAATCACCTAAATCTAGTGCTTAAATGACAAGAGCTTTGCTTGTTATAGCTTCCTGTTATGACCCCTTACAATTATCCAGTTGCTTCAACCTGTAATATAATTATTTCCAACTCCCTGCCTTCTGAAGTATAAAAATGTAAACAAAGTTCAGATCCACTATTTCTTGTTACTCATGTTTCCGATGTGAACAATTCTTGTACTTGCAGATGGATGATGCTCTGACAACTGGAAGCATTAGGAGTACAGATGGAGAAAAGAGGCGTTTAGCAAAGGCTTCCCTTGCCTACAATTGTGAGAGGTAAATGCATTTCTCTGCAAGATAATTTTAATCTGAACATGCTCTCTACGCAGGACTGAGAAAAATGTTAGCAATATGCCCTTTTAAAAATGGAATGAGCAGAAGCTTTTGCATACATTGTTCAATAAATATGCTTACATAAGTGAACAAAAATTGACTTTAGTCAGCATGCTCTTCTTCCCATGTGCAATGTACTCATGGCAACCATGTTAAATCACCATGACTGCATTTATTTTATTCACTGTTAGATGGGTGGCATTATTTCCTTGTGTTGATATGGTATTTATACCAGTGTCTTGTTTTAACTATGCCATTTTTCTACTGCCACGAACCATCCCCTGTTTCAAGCCATGTGATTCTTATAAACATTACTCGTGTTCCACAGCAAAAATTGCCCGCATTTTAGGAAACTGTTTCCAGAGTATGTTGAGAAGTACAACCAACAGCAACAAATGGAGCAAACTGTCGCAGAACCAGAGCCCCAGGAAAAACCTGCTCCAGCCCCATCTCCTGCAGTCCAACAAGCTGCAGTTATGCTCAACAGAGGAAAACCTGTGGTGGAGGCCCGCGGCGAAAAGCAGAAGAAGCGAGTGCCCTTCTGGCTGATGCTGGTTATGTTTTCTGTTTTTGGTGCAGTGATGGCCTTGCCCCTAATGCAACTTTGACCATAAAAAAGACCATGAAAATGTGATACCGGGACCATAATTTTGTATAGTTTTCCAATGTTTTGTGTGACTCAATTCTTGTCTTGATTGCCACCTTGGAGACATGGCCATCAACTTGTGATGGTAAATCTGTAGTACCGTATTCCTCACTTCTTGACGAGAAACTTTACAAATTGCTTTATTTGAGCTGTAGATTTTCTAAACCATACATTTTTAACCCCTTTCCTCTCCACTCTAATTCGAGCTGCCTCCACACCCACACCTCACGTTTGGTACGGTGATGCTCTTGCATTTTTCTGGAGCAAAATTTTAGCTTGAGTTTTGTTGCTTTAGGACACAAATCCTAATACAGGATTGAGTGCTGGGCATTTGAGTTGTGATATGAGATCAAGATGTTCAGCTGGGTACTGTCAATTTCAAAGTGATGTTTGGTTCTTTTAAAATTTCGCTCGTCACTTGCTTGCTTTGCTGCTTTGCTGGTAGAGATGGCAATCAGCTGGGTATCTTTGGATACAACTGTCATTCACCTAAACTTGAAACCTAAAACCATGTCATTTAGTTAAACTCACTAGATTTATCGGATACAAAACTGTGTCTATACTCAAACCCGATGGGTACCTAATACCCAATAGGTATCTATGGATAGCAGGCTGTGTTGAAAGTAGAGAGTTAATGTGGGTTATAGGTGACCAATGATATTTTAATTTATTTCATTTAATAAGCATATTATGATAGTCTATAGGTGACCAATGATACTACAAGTTCAAGTAGTGTTTTCATAAAAACAAATGTGTTTTAATAGATGATGTATTTGATTTCAATGAACAAGATGATAAGTATTAAAGTAAAATATGAGACAGTGATATGTAAGCTCATTTAATGACTAAGATAAGATAGGAAACTCAATTGATATGTATTTAACTCAATCATAGAGTATACACTTAACACTTATGACTACAGTGATAGCAAAGATGCCAATACATAATAGAGCATCGTCTAAAAGAAAGAGTATGATATATACATAACAAATTTAAAGTATGATATGTGTAAAACAAATTCAGATCATAATATATACCCAATAAGTTTCTAAACATAGTATTACCATTTAAAGCCTTATGTGTGTTTCGGCGTCTAATTTAGGTAGTTACGGTTTCAATTTTTTAATATATATCTTATAAAAAGTAGGGTCCATATGTCATGGGATACCTATCAAGTACCTATAGGTACAAATTGATACCCACAACCATCCTGTGTCCTTACCGAGCACCTAAACCCAAAAACCCATAGGTCTGAAGTGCTATCCATGTCTAATCTTATCAAGTCGGGTACCCACGGGTATCTAAACTTATAGATAAAACTGTCATCCCTATTTGTCGGATAGTAGGAGCTGCTGATGTCACGAGTTTAGGCTGAGTAATTTGTGTCGCTGGCCCTTCATCCGCACGCTAATGACATGACAACAGCCTCCTAGTGAATTTTTTACTGTTCTAGCCCGATCTGCGTTATTTTTTCATAAATAACCGTTTAGCAGATGAAAACGCAAGAATGCCTCTAAACAGTAAATTCCAGCGAACGGGGAGCGTGGGATATTTTTTTAATGCATTTTCAGCAGACGGGATCCACATGATTTTTTTTAAAAAAAAATTAGCGCCTTTCCAGCGGACTCAATCAGTAGGAATTTTTTTATTTTCCCCCACTTCTAGTGGACTGGATCCACACGATATTTTTTTCTTTTTTTTCACAGTGGACGGGATCCGCAAGAATTTTTTATTTTTTAGCGCCTTTCCATCGGACTGGATCCACAGGAATTTTTTTTATTTTCCCCACTTCCAGTAGACTGGATCCGCATGATATTTTTTTCTCTTTTTTTTGCTGATGGGAATGATTTTTTTTATTTCACGTGCAGCACAAGAATTTCCAGTAGACTGGAACTGCTAGAATCAGCCGATGATAGCATCTAGGCCCCCTAATTTTTAATTATATAGTTTTGGTGTTGATGATTAAGTCAATAATCTCTAAAACAATGAGAGATATTGGTTGAAGCGTGAAAGAAGTTATCGAAAAGGTCAAGATTAAGAATCTTTGTTACTAGTTTTGGCTTGGGAGATGATTCAAGCCAAGTAGTTAGGATTATTTCTTGTTTGGCCGTACTATTAAGAGCGATTATGCACAAGCTAAAAATATTGGTTCATAAGCTAAGACTAATTAGGCTACTTGAAGTCAAAATCTTTTAATCATCCTCACCTTGAATCTGTTTTTCTCCTCCAAATAAATTCTATGCGCTTCCCCGGACTAAATTATATTGTTCTTTCCTCAAGTCCGGCGCAATCTTAGTTAGAATTCCATTCTCACCAGACCATTCCTATTTTAGTCCGATGCTGAAATCTACCCAGTCAAAGATTCTAACCAAGTGCATTTTATTCACGACGGACCATTATAATCTCTCCTAAAAATTAGTCCGGTTCAAGCTCATCTTCGCCAGACCTTTTTCTTTTTAAGTCCGTGGTGAAAGTATCCTTTGCTTAAATCAAATCGAGCGTACGCCATCTATGACGAACCAAAGTTTGCTAGCACAATCTAGTCCGGCGCAGATGCATTCCTCTCGGTTACACTCATAGCTATTCTTTCAAAAAGTCCGTTGATGTAAACTGCCTTGAAACCCTTCTACTACGGACCAAATATTTCGGTCCGGCGTACATGTACAAGTTCACATCTTTTGTCGGATCAAATTTTTTGAAAATCCTATGTACGCCGGACCAAGCCAATTCAGTCCGGCACAAATGCTCTTTTTAACAACATCAGTCCGGAGTACAAAGAACTAATCTCTGGGCCTATTTTTGCTAAGTCCATTGCAAATGTGTTAGCCCGTTTTTGACAATCTGACACGTTCCAACGGCTCCTGTGGTAGGTGTAACAGCTCTTTTCAGCTCAGATGACTATATAAGCATTTTCTGAGCCTTCTACCATATAACTTTTTGATATTCCTTGATCTCCTTGACATTTTAGCACTTTAGAGCTTTCACTCAACCAAGGAGAGTGTGCTTCAACCGAATTCCAAAACTTAATACTTTCTAAGTATTTTGGCTCCAAGTTTAAGCCTAGATAGTGCTGTGCTGAGTGAACCAAAAGACATGACTTATGGATAGTCTATTACTCTTGGATCTTAGTGATCCTATACGGTCTAGAGGAAGTTTAGGTGCGACTTGTCCAAAAGTATTTGTGGAAGGCCACCTTAAATGTAAGAGGTTGGGACTCACCTCATCAGAGTGGTGGAAGAGTCACCCTAGTAAACACCAAAGCTACTGTAACTAGTTTTGGAGGAGCTATACTTCGAGAGAAGTGCTCTAACGTGGAGTAGGAGAGTGGCTCCGAACTAGGGGATAAATTCTTGTGTCTCGTGTTCTAATTCTTGTTTCTGTGTTAATTTTTCGCTGCTCTTTAGTTATTTGTGCTTTACATTCTTTCATCCTGTAGCTGGTAACTAAGTACTTAAGCAAGATAATTATTCTGTAATTAATTCTGAATTTTGAAAAGTTGCCTATTCACCCCCTCTAGGCCAACTTGATCCTTCAGCCGATCCAGCGGTTCCAATCCATTGGATCGATGGGGCCATCAGACAGTTTTTTTTTAAATTCTGATTTTTTTATGCTTTCCAATTTCTGATTTTTTTAATATTGAATGGTCGCGCTGTCTTTGAACTGAATTTTTTCCAGCGATAAAATATTTTAGTGGTTTAGGACTCCGACTAGGAAAAAATGTGCAAAGAATTTAAACACATCAATTCCGCTAAAAACAAGTAAAAAAATATTTTGCTGCCTCCCTTTACCTGCTATTTATAGGCCGTCGGAGGCACGAGGTTTTTCTTCAGCCAATCGTCACTTTGGATTCGTCGACCGCGGGATAAAAAACAATATTTTGCCTGATTAGAAAATACAAAATAAAGAGTTCCAGGCATTGAAACCGCTGGAAATTAATAAAAATAATTTGAGCGATGCACAATTTGGATTGATTGGATTGCCATTTTGATTTTTCCAAACAATATTTATAATAAATTTTATAGCCCTACGATGTTATTTTTTAGAAAATTACATGCATGATATGATAAAATCACCAAAATGACAATCCAGTACAATCCACATGACCCAGACTGTTCAAATTATTTTATTAATTTCCAGCGGTTCCAGTGCCCTGGAACTTTTTATTTTGTATTTTCTGGTCAAGCAAAATATTATTTTTTATCCCACAGTCGACAAATCCATGGCAAAATATTTTTTTACTTGTTTTTAGCGGAATCAATGTGTTTAAATTCTTCACCCAACTTTTCGCAGTTAGAGTCCTACACCACTTAAATATTTTGTCGCTGGAAAAAATTCAGCTCAAAGGCAGCGGGCCGTTCGATATTAAAAAAAGGGAAATCGGATAGCGTAAAAAAATCGGAATTAAAAAAAACCGCGCGGTGGCCCCACCGATCCAGCAAACTGGAACCGCTCAGTCCGCTGTGCTGTGCGCGAAATAAAACAATCCAATAAAAAAATCATTCCCGTTAGTAAAAAAAGAAAAGAAAAAATATCATGTGGATCCAGTCCGCTACAAGTGGGAAAAAATAAAAAAAATTCTTGTGGATCCGGTTCGCTAGAAAGGCACTAAAAATTTTTTTAAAAAATATTTCTTACGGATCCCGTCCGTTGAAAATGCCTTAAAAATATTAGAATTTACTGTTTAGAGGCTATTCTTGTGTTTTCATCTGCTAAACGGCTATTTATGAAAAAAAATAGCATGAACCGGGCTAGAACATTAAAAAAATTCCCTCCCAGTTACCGTCACTGTTTGTGGATCCGACTGGATTACAGAACTGCAGTAACATTCTCATAATTTTTGTTTCCTTGATGGAAAATTGTGCGACAGAAATTTGTGTTCTGACAATCCGAATTAACCGGAAAAGATTCGTGTGCGAGGGACTTCATTTTTGCCGATTAAAGAAAAATTCCACGCTCCACACATATAAAGCTGATTCAGAACGATGCGCATGGAAGTAAATAACGATCCTTCATCAACAATGGATTTACCTTCGATACCTTCGCATCGGTAGGAAGTCGGGAGTCAGGACATAGGATCCATTCTATTTGATCAGCGTATCAGATAAATTCATATGAACCATCTTAATTCATCAAATGCATATAGCACAATGTCAATATATACAACACACCCACAGGGCAAAGAATTTGAAGCTATGTTCCTGAGTTCAGGCCTAAAACCAACCGGTAACAATGAAGCAATGTTCATTCGCCAGTGACCAGTCCACCAAAAAAGATAAGCAATATCTGATTTTTTTAAAATAATACATTTTTTAAAAATAACTTTACCAAAAAAAATACGCCAAAAAATTACAAAAATACACCTCTATGTGAATTGGCGACAGAAGATCAGTTACCAAATAAATTGAGGATAGAAGGCTCAACCTTGTCGGCCAAATGAATCCGTAACAAAATAATCTATCAGCCAATTTAATCTGTGACAGAAGCTCTATCACCTTTTGAAATGGTGACAGAAGCTCTCTTGCCATTTCATTTGGCGACAGAGATACACTTTTGTAATTTTTTTGGCATATTATTTTTGTAAAATTATTTTAAAATGTATTATTTTTAAAAAAAAATTCCGCAATATCCTATTGAAATGGATCCAACATGTATCTTCAGAAATTAAGGAATCATTTGTTGATCTCAACTGTGCTTCTCACACCGGACAAAGAGTCAGCTCTCAGGCACTAGTTACCAAGGAAAGAAGTTTTTGCTCAACTTCTTGCCAATTATGAACCTTAGTCACCAGAGGATGTGATTGATCCACACCAGTTTTGCACCAAGGATACGAATTATCAAAATCAAAGAGCAGGACCCTCATGCCAACCTCAGCACATTCTAAAGCATATCTTGGGTTGTCATCTATTAAAACCTGAGCGCCGAAAGATCTGAGCAATTCCACAGCAAGCAAGTTAATATGATGTGTAAGAACAGCTGAGAATATTGTTGTAACAGTTTAAAACGCACAAAACACACAAGATAAGCAAACAATAGTTTTAAACATTATTACGCTTTAGTGTATGGTAGCCAGGTCACAGTACCGGTACACTCTCCTAACATGATCGGAAAGACTAGAATAATGTTACCCTTACGATCTTACCTGCAAATCTCTGATTTTGGCCTTGATTGACCTTGCAAAGCGAAATGATTCCCAAAATGGATCTGCTCAAATAAGCCAGGATAATACCTCTCGATCCACTCTAACGTGTGATTTTTAATTGCATCCTGCCGAGATCTTTAAAAGGAAAGGATACCATTAGCCAAACATCGTATAACGAAATATAAATTGATTAGGTCTCCAAAATCAAATGGACTTACGTTACTACAGATAAGCTACAGAAAGAAGAAAGGTTTTGGAGAGCATCTCGAGCGCCTGGGATAGGATGTATACCATCTTGGAAATAATGGGTTGTAAAGAACTCGTGGACAAGAATATTAGCTGCAGCATTTTAGAAGAGCGCTTGATTTTACACAGTGCATTGTATATTCAAAACACCAAAATTTGTAAGTTCCTAGATGAAATGAAGATAAGTAGTGCAAGACAAACCTCTTTCTCGGGAACAGTTCCATATCTGCAGAGTTTTGCAAAAAGATGTAAGAACTTCCTTGTGAACAAAATATTGAGCTAGATGAATTCAACAGAAATTGTCACGGCTCAGAAGAGAACAAATTGCAGAACTTCACATTTTCTGAGGAAGGCACGATTTCAAATTCACCTTGAAGAACTCATACACATGGTATTCTGATACTGAGTGATTCCAAGAATAACGATCCGCAATAAATCTGTTCAAAGCAGCAAGAAAGCTTCCAAGGACTGCAAGCAAGATATACATCACAAGATAATGAGAAAAGATCAATTATAATAAACAGAAAGATGATATTAATTAATTGACCTGGAGAGGACAAGATATGGAAGAAGGACAATGGCATTAAATTGTAAATTATGGTCATGGTAAGATGTATGTTTTTTTGCACTGATGTTACTAAGCACCATGAAACCCGAGCACTAACGAATGGAACCAGTTATGCAATCAACATGACAGTTCAGGCCTGCATAATTGAGAGATGAACAGCTCTATGTCGTAATGATTGTCTCAATACCTTCATCCACATCGACAGCAACCATCATCTTAGTTGACACAGCATGCTCAGGGAAACCCAGAGGCTTCCCAAGCCGGCATGCGTCGTTTCCGTTCAAGCTCTTTGTGCTCACCTCCTCCAATGGCAGAGCCTCTGAACCACGGAGCAACTGCCGCTGCGGGGCCAGAACGTGTGCCTTGATTTTCATTGCCTAACCACCCACCTTCCTGAATCTGCTATCCTGCCAATTCAGACAGCCCTTCAAGCTCAATGCGCTGCCCGGCGCAAACCTCCTACCGATCCCCAAATCAAGAACACCATTCCTCTGCATCCTACAACTTTCGTTGTAGACATTTGAGTGGTTAAAACTGAAAAAGCAAGCACGATTGGTAGCGGCCAACGGCGGCATGGCGTGCTTCCTCCCCCGAGGAGGCCAACGGAGACGATCCAACAGCGACCACACGACTCCGCGGCTTAGCATGTTGATACCAGCATTCCCCAGCCAATCCAAGAAAACTGCAAACCGCGCATTCCTCAAATCAGATTCTTTTACCCCGAACAAGAACTCAGGGAATAGGAAAGGCCACCAAATCAAGAAAAGGCAGGAAGCAATCGCCGACAGAATCGCTTACCTGTAGACGCGATATCAGATCAGACGGAATCAAATCCCCAACGAGCTCACCTCAGCTCCCACACCTTTGCTGTGATCTGAGCACGAAGAGAAGGCAATCGGTGCGCATCTTTCACATCAGATCGCGAAACAAGGCGAGGAAACAACTAGGAAAATTCGTGCGAAATCCTAAGGGCATATGTTCCAAATCGGAGAAGGCAAGGGGAATTTCCTGGTTGCCTCTAGTATTTTTCCTCTTTTGTGCCGCTTAATTTTAGGGTTAGCGGGAAACAAACCTTGCAACCAATGGGAGCCGATAATTTCCGACCGACCAATCGGATGTGTTTGAATCGGATTCAGATATTTTTTTCGGATAGTTTTTGGATTCGAATACTTTATTTCGGATTCAAATTTGAAATATCACTATCTGATGAATCAGATATTCTAAATTTTTTTAATATATATCCGGTACAAATTTATTCGGATATTCGGTACCTTCCTAACCTAACCGGCCATCCTGTGACCCATGCGGCATGCTCCATTCCAATCCCCAATCCGATCTCGCGGTTTGCGGCGTCTACCCTGAGCCACCCGGGACTCCCGTGGGCCAGGCCTCCCTGTGCCGTCGCCCAAGTCATCTGCCTCCATGCGCCCTCCACCTACCTCGCCTCCTGGCACCCTCCGCCCGAGTCCTGACGTGGCGCCGCCAAGGCTGCTCGCCCGATTACCTGCACTAGGTCGACAAGGCGCGCCGTGACCTCCGTGCCCTCATCTCTTTCAAGGGCTGCGCGCCCATCATGCTCCGCCTCGCGTACGTATGCTCACTCAACCCCTATCGCTTCTCCCTCCTATACACATGCTCTCGTGGCTGCTCCTACCCTTGTTGTTGCTGCTTCTGCTTTGCGCGGCACGGGAGCTCATGCTTTTGGACCTTGGATGCTTAAATCGTGTAGTTACCTGCTAGTGTTGTGCTAAGATGAGCCGTGTGTGAGATTTGAACACCTGGTTTGGTGATTGCTGCAGTGGATTTCAGGCGTCGTTGGTCTGGTGTGTGTTGTGTTTGTGATTTTCGGTTTTGGGCAAGGCAATTCGACAAACACCTTATGTGCATGTGCTAGTGCTTTGAGTGGCTCCTAATTTTGGTTCTATGGCTACGGATGTAGAACTAATGAGGAAGAGAGTCTTTTATTCATATATTGTGATGTTCATACGTTGCTTTCTCATGTTGGTGGACTGGCGTGAAGACGTATCATGTGTTCCATGTACAGTAGCAGGCTAGTAGGTGGATTGTAAGAGAAAAAGGCGCAAGCGTTGGTTCTCAATCCCACATGCGTGCATAATAGCAAAATCGGAGATAGGGATGGCAACGGGTCGGGTGTGGGTTTTACAAAACCCGATCCGACCTAAAACCCGAATTGAAAAACCTGGCTTGAATCCGAATATCCTATCGGGTAAAAGCTATACCCGAACCCGAACTCGGCAGGTCCCGAAATCCGACGGGTTTGTATAGTATAGGTGGCAATAAGTTGGGTCGGGTGTGGGTTTTGCAAAACCCAACCCGACAAGAAACCCGAACCCAAAAACCCGAGTCAAACCCGGCGAATACCCGAAATCCAACTCCAAACCCGGTGGGTACCGAACTCAACGGTGCCGGCGGGTATATGCAGTATTTTGGGTACCCGATGGGTACCCATGGGTGAAAATTAGAACCGGAACCCATTTCGGGCACCCAACCCGAAGAACCCGTGGATAAAAATTAAAACCCGAACCCGATCCGATCGGATGCAAAACCCGCGGATACCCGAACCCGCGGGTCCAATTGCCATCCCAATTGGAGAAGCTGAGATGAACCGCCTGTTCTAGCTCCACTTGGCTTTCACTACTTGAGCTTTGCTTTACATTTATATGTACTTAGGAACAAATATGTGATGCATTAATAGGATCAGTTGCCGTGCACACTAAGGAATGAACTACAGAGAAACTTCGATGAAGCACAAATTCTGTGAAGGAACATTATCTGAACATATGTCATTTAAATTATATGCTGGATTTATTGTTTGATGTGTTGCAAGGATACACTAGGTTCCTCTGTATTGTATCCATCTAATACCTAATTAACGTTGTCTCTGACTTCCGTTTTCTGCATGTTTAGTTTCCATTCACTTATCTAGAATTTTATTCTGCCTGTATTATGTGGAAGACTTAATTCCCTTGCTCTCATGATGCTGGCACATACGATGTGAACACAAAAACTGGTGGTGCAAATGGTTCAATCAGATACGAGGAAGAGTACACCCATGGTTCAAATGCTAGTTTAAAAATTGCTATTGATGTCCTTAGTATGTATTACTTACCACCAAATACTCAATACGCTAGTAGATGCCTGTGCAAGAACACTTGTTGCTTATAAGGACTCACAAGAACACTGGTTGCTTACGAGGACTCTACAATATTTCTTAAAGTAAGCATGAGTTATATGACTGATGACTTGGAAAGGAATCAATTTAGGCATTCTTATTAGTTTCTAACAAGTTAAAATTCTCCTTTTTATCGTTGTGGGTTCCTGCAATAGCTTAAGATCAGACTGCAAAATAACTGATTTTTTATGTCAAGTCAAACACTTTGAGATGATTTGTCGGGAAAAGTGACAGTCCCCAGTAACTACTTGGGAAAGAGCAGCTAGCTATGAAAACGTGCTTGGCCATTAATATTTCTAGGTGTATCCCCTGCCAGATGGCCAGTTTACCTATTCATAACAATAGTCTCTTCATCTCTTGTAAACTATTAAACCCACTTAAATTTAGTGTACATTTGCAACATTGTTGAATTGCCCGATAAAATGACTTATCAGACAGCGATAATCTTGTTGCATGTTGAAATCATATGTTTGGTTAATCAATACTATATGTGTGTATTATGTCGTATCTATTTTAGCACGTTAACCGACAAAAATTATTCAATACCATATCGATTCCGCTCCGTATTCGATTCGAATCCGCGACCGATATTATCCGTGCCGTATTCGTATCCGGTACTATCCGAATCCGATTCCAAACCCGACAAAAAAAAATGGTTTAGGATATGGAAAGAGTGATATCCGACCGAATCCGAGCCGATTACACCCCTACTCTTCTGCGCAATAATTTCTATGTGATTTTTGTGTACGTGGAATGACGGTGATGGTGGCCTCCCTTCTTTTTTTTGGGTAGATTAAATTCATAAAATCCCAGATTTTACTATCGTTATTGCATAAAATCTCAGATATTGTAACTTATATCACTTAACCCTAGATATTATGATCATAACATTTCACAAAACCCTAACTCATTACAATTACCCTTCTACAATCGCGATCGCACACCGTGACGGCGAATTGTTCTCCGATGCCTTTGACCGCATAATGAAGGATCTCACACGCCACTACTTCTAGTAGCTCATCTTCGCGTATGACCATAATACCTGAAGTTTTATAAAATATTGTGACCATAATACCTAAGGTTAAGTGACATAAGCCACAATATCTGTTTTGTACAACAACGATCGTAAAATATGAGATTTTATGAAATTTACTCTTAGAAACATACCACTCTAGAACACATTTTCTTAACCTCACCGTATCATGGTTTCCTATTTTTCCTCTGAACTCAGTATGTCATACACAGGGTTAACAAAACTGCCGAAAACCACTCGAAAACCGCGGTTTCGACCTTACCGCTCCGTTTCAAGATCAAAAACTGCTCGGTAAACAGTTCTAATTTAAAAAAATTTAAAAATTTTGAAAAAATTTATGTGTGCAGTTTTTCAGTGTAAACCGTTCAAAAACCGTTTTCAAAGAACACTCAATTGGTCGGGTTGGTTTTTCGTAAAAACTGAGCGGATTTTCGCGAAAACCGCGGTTTTCAATTTTTTTATTTTTCAACACTTCGGTTTTTGATAGTTTTTGAACAGTTTTTGCGAAAACCGTACCGGTTTACACGGTACGGTTTTGTTAACCCTGGTCATACATTTAGTGTAGAAAAATGTTCCTGTCGTTCAAAGCACCTGCAACCAGTTCCAAAATTTCTCTCCAGAAAAAGGGCAATTTTTGCTAGTGCTAAAGACACATGATTCAACCCAAATTGGTTTCAAATCCCTCTTATCAACTCTTATGCATACATATGTTTTAGTGAAAAATTGTATACCCTCGCTCTATGGACTGGGTTATTTATCATCAACCTCTATAAGTCCAAAAATTTGCTGAGGCACACTCACATATGGTAATGTAGGTGTGTTGGTGACGTGCACATGTGAAAACAAGTTTGTTAGTGCTATTTTGTATATTCTTTAAACTTGTGGGGACTAACGTTAAAAGTTTTTTTTTACCGACTCTGGATTGCGTTCTCCTTACATAGGAATAGGATTGCGTTTCTATATTTTATTTTGTTGGTCCAAATGTTGTGTTCGAAATTGGAATGCGAAATTTCTTGTCGGAATCCAGAGTTATTATTCATAGATCTGGCTTCTCAGCCTATGGGCGTCTTGCAAAAGGCTCTGCGTACTAAGGGCCTGTTTGGTAGGGATTCAACTTCTCTAGATTCTGAGAATCTAGTGAAGCTGAAAATTTTAGCTTCACCAGATTCATGAAGCTGGAGTTGTGAGTACATTAAGAGTGTTTAGATGGATCATCTTGTTTACATTTTAGACTAAAAATATAAACTTAATTCACTTTATTTTAGCCTATAAATTTCAGATCTCAGCTGAAGCTGGAATCTGAAGCTCTACCAAACAGGCCCTAAGGGGTCGTGGAGAATGCTGGCTAATCAGATGGGGGATTTATAAGGAGGTAGTACGTCCCGTCACTATTTTCACGGAGAGGTTTTTTTAAGGAAAATTTGAAATCATATTCGGATCCTCTTACCGGATTTCTTAAAAAAAACTATTCGAAAATTCTGAAATTGCGTTTGGGGCCCTCTAGAAATTTCAAATTGCATTCAAGTTCCCAACTGACTCTTTTGCAAAAGATCCAATAAATAATTCCAAAATTGCGTGTACGTCCTCCCCCCGCTTGTTTTGCCAAAAAAAAAACTTCGCAAGTTCAAGTCAAACTCCTTCTCGAACCTTTTTGTAAAAAAAAACCCCTCAAAGTTTAAGAGAATTCAATCCAAGTTCGAAACATACCATTTTGCCCAAAAAAACTATCGGGCTCTGGAAAATTACGTCCAGCCCCAAGCTGAAATTCGCTTGGTGCGACATGTACGCCACGAGGCTCTATCTAGTATTTTTTATCTATGGTTGACTAACCGACTATTTGAATTTGCTACGGATAAAAATAATATTATTCAATATATTAAACTGTTGTCGCTAGACTTAAGCTTGTATCATGCTCTTCATTCCACGTAGTGTCTGGTTGAGCTTCATTCAGGTCCACGCCATGCCTTTGCTATTAAGCTTAGCTTACACCACGTCCTTGACTTTACCACAATTGTTTGTATCACATCTCTGCCGTACATTATGACGAATGGAATAGAGATTGTTGAGATAAATATTATTTTTTTAGTAGTTAATTTCTTTACAGGGCAATGTTGTTGTTTTTGTTAGATATTTTTAAGGGTAGAAGAACAATTTAAGAAAATATAGGTAGAGGTTAGGAAGGTGAAGAACGTGCCATTTATCACCACTAGATTCTTTTAAAGAATTAGATATATCTTATTGTGAGAACTTGCAAAAAGATCCAATAACACAATTAAATACTACAAGAAAAAGCACGGAGCCTAGAGTAACCGCGTCGCCTACCAGTTTTATTTAGAAGAATAAAATGCAAAGTCATTAAATCTGGATTAGTAATTAGTAATACTTCATCTGTTTCTAAGTAGATAACATTTTAGTTTTTTACACTTCCATTAAAGCATATCTATAAAAGATTATATTATTTTTTATTATATTTTTGGATTGTGCATTTTACTCTGGTTCATAGTAGTAAATAACATTGAAAATATCTAAATGAGAAGGGCATCTTTACGTTTATAAAAGAAATGTTGCCGTGTTGGTTCATCTGGCATCCCACCAACGCCTTCTTTCACAAGGCAACATGTGTTGACATATGGGTCTAATCTACAGGTAGCTGTTTAGATTTTTGTCGATTATCACATTAGCTTGATGACGAATACTCATACCATGGGTACCCCCAGTGGCCCATGACACCGAATGGGCCGCCCCAAGTCCAACTCTGGCTAAAGGCCTCGCGGGGCCACGAAGGACTCTTGACCGGGGGGCGTTCCGACCCTCGCCATGGGTCGAGCGCCCCGCGACCCCCGACCAAGCCTACCAAAGGGATGTTCGACCCCCGTCATGGGTCGGGGATCCCCCCAAGGCTCCGACCCCCGTCATGGGTCGAACGCTTCGCAAGCTCCGACCAAGCTAAGGCAATCTCTGCCACTGTCACCAGTCAGCCTCGAGTTGGCCACCTGCCCCACATACGACGTCTCAGGGTGACCGTGCGGGGGCAGGTGGCTCCTTCCCAAGGTGGCGAGGAGGCTGCCGAAGTCAAGCACCAGTCTCATCGTCCAGTCACGCACAGTGGGAGGACGTGCTCCTTCCCGAGGCAACGCCAGAGCCAGGCGCGACGACGTCAGCATCTGGCAAGCGCTCAGAGGGTAGGTGCGCCAACTCCCGGCACACCAGAAAACCACGCCATCCGGTGTGTCTACCGACCTGGCCTGGGGCGAGCAGCGCCGGTCAGTCACTAGGACTGAAGACCAAGACTCCCAGGCGTAGGACACCCCTTCTTTTCCTTTCCAATTTCCCAAGTAACCTGCCCCCTCCGTCTATATAAAGAGCGGCAGGACCCTCAGGGAGGGGGACGGCTTTTGAGGGCTTTTAGAGCAAACTATTCTTACTTCTTCCACTCGGACGAGGCGCACAAGGCCAGCCCTTAGCCCTCGCTTGTAACACTGTGCAGTCCACTGCACCCAGAGCAATACAGAACTACCACGAACTTGAAGTAGGGACATTCGGCCCGAACGAGTATACATCTTGGGCTCCCTGAGTCTAACCATTCAAGGAGAGGGAACACGCGACCCCTTGACTACAAATTTACTTGCCGGTATACGAAACACCGATAGTTGGCGTGCCAGGTAGGGGTCTCGCGTGCCATCTTCGTCATCTCTGGATTCCCATTCACCTCCTTGATGGCTTCCTTCACCTGCGACGACGCATTAGCGTCGAGGAGCTGGATCCGCTTTGCCCTCGACTTGCCGCCACTTTCGGCGGGAGAGCTCGTGCTCATCCCCGCCGCCTCTCGAGACCGAGCATCCGCCGAGTGCTGACTCCATTGTCGACAACCTTGGCGACCTCCGGCCGAGGCCCTCAAGGACCCCCACGCCAGAGCCCGTCAGGCGCTGCACCATCAGGTGGAGTTGATTCACCGTAGAGAGAAAAGTGAATGAGCTGTGTCAGGAGTGAATGATTGGTTCTCCATTAAAATCAATGTGACTGACATACATACAAAAGTTCACTCCTTAGTACTAATAGTCACCGGCACCTATAGCTTAGTTAGTAAAGTCCCACGGTTGTAAACCTTAGGTTATGGGTTCAAGTCACGACTGCAACATTTTTTTTGAGAGTTTTTCATTGTTGTGAGGACGCAAGAATTCAGAAAAAATGGGTAATAGTTAGCAATCGATCTTGAGATCTCATGTAATTAAGCTCCACACTGTACGAAATGAATACAGGCAAATTTCAGACAATGCTACTATCATGATACCGGCAAATTTCAAATTAGATCAAAAAATTTTGAAAATTTTTGTGGATAGTCTTGAAGCATCATTAATATTCCTACAAAATTTATAGATGATTATGAAATAAATGGAATTTTAAAAAATTGTGACAATGATCACACTTCAAAGTATTCCGACTTTAGAATGCATGCTTGTACAATATATAATTTTGTTGAGCAATCAAAACAGGTTTAAATTTTTTTGAAACTTTTAGTGAAGGGTGCTGAGGCAATTCTTAAGCTCTCATAAAAATTTTGGATCATGATCACACTCGAACAAATTAATAAAATTTTGACATTTATTCGTCTCACATCTATTAATTTATTTTTTGAATTTTAAATATAAAAAATAAAGTTAAATTCTTTTAAAAATTTTTATGTATGATCCTAGATTGCTAAATATGGTACAATATATTTTTCAGAGTATGATCAAGTTTGTACAATTTTATAAAAATTTGAAAGTGTTTCTGCTATTTTTATAAAATGTCTCAAAAATTTGGTTTTTCAATAAATTTCATCAAAGATGACATTCCGAAGGGTTATTTGGTCAAATCTGGTGCTCAAAAGTCAAAATCCAGTCAAATTACCCAAGATTTTGGTGTGATTTGGTGAAATCTTGCCGAAATTTCTAAGATTAATATAACATTTTGATTTTTTTTTTATCCAACCGGAATTTTGAATCTTGCCTTCGACTGAAAACCAAAATCTCGAGCAAAATTTCCAAAATTTTGTCAATTTTTAAAACCTTAGTTCGTAGTACCTCGTCTAACATGATGTCGTGACTCGATCCCTCTGCATTTTCTTACAGGCAACTCAAACTACTCCCTTAGATCCTTGGATCTTCTCACCAAATAAAATTATCATAACTAGATATAAGTATATGAAACGGTTCGTGTCAATCTGCGTAGAAATATTAAAAGTAAATTTTAGAAAACCCCACCAACCAGAACATTGGCAACATTAAATCAGAACATTGGTAACTTCAGATCATTCCCTCTTGTCGCAATAGTGTAAATGGGCTGAGCCTAAGCCGCAGACGCGAAGCATAAATGGATCGTGCCTGGGCTCGCCAGCACGGTGGGCACGATGAACCATCGTGGCCTGGCACGGTTTAGGCCCGAAGCATGATGATCCCGTGCCAGACCGGTCCGGCCCGGCATAACGTGCACCTCTTGTACTTGCGTGATGGGATAGTTTTTTTTTTCTAAAGTGGGTCTTACTACTTTCCCAAAACTCGCTAAAAAAGGTCAGCTATACCTGCCTGATGAGAAAGAATTTTCTCTAAAGCGGGAGCTGTGGATCCCCTCTTCTTTCGTTTAGAAGAGTGCTGGATCTTCACAATGTCTAACCATAGAATACAGGTCCTTTCGGTCAAACCCTAGGAAAGACCTCCAACACCAACAAGATATAGGAGGCCGGTTTATAACCGTTCCTGGCTCCTTTCAACGTGATAGGAATTAGACATCGAACGATTTGAATTTAGCGGGGTCTTTTCCAGAAAAGTACCGCGTGAGGGACCTTAACGCAAAAAAATAAAATCTTCCCTCACAAAAATCGCGGAGGACCTATTTGTAATTTCGAGGACCTATCTCGTAATTTGGAGAAACGGAAGGGTTTTTCGCAAAAAACGCAAGGTCATTACGCAAGCGTCTCCTCGCGAAACCCAAAGCGACATTATATATAAGATATTAGCCATCGGATACCATCGAATGAAGCACCCAGGGTCGGATCTAAGCCCATGACTGGGTGGGCTTTAGTCCTGGGCATGGAGTTTCTAGTAGTCTGTGTTAGCTTATAAAACTTGTGCCCGGTTAGTTTAGTTAGTGTTGCATTGTCTTAGTGCATGCATGAGCATGGGCTGTGTAGTTGCCATGCATACGGTTCTGAAGACGTCGCGGGATTAACTCGCAAGTCCGAGTTTTGAATGATGCACCTCATGCGGTGCGTGGGAAAGATACGGCTAGAGGTACCATCCAACGAAACACCCGTTATCCACTAGCAATCGTTCCATGTTAAATCTCCTCACTACGTTCTTTCGCCTGCGCACATGACCACACTACTGCTCGGCACTTCGCCACCATCCTCTATTCCTCCATCACGAGCTCTCGGGCTTCTCGGCAGCTTCATTCCTATGCACGCGACAGTTCCTACGTGCGCAATACCTCACCACCGGATCGGGATCCCGCGCACCGTCCGATCAAAAATGAACAGTTCAGATCGGATAAAAAGCTTCGGACAAATTTTTTTATTGCAGCAAAATACTGTCGATCATACTGTAGCAGAAAATGTTCATCTCGTTTTCAACCAACCTGAGCTGTCCGATGATAGATCGGACGGTCCGCACCTATAAAAACTACTTAAGTTGCAGTCTCCACGGAACTACACCGGATCGTTCTCCCTCACCACCGGCCTTCTTCCACGAAACCTCACCGTGAGTACGACAGTACCC
Source organism: Guadua angustifolia (assembly GCA_036346375.1). Lineage (NCBI taxonomy): Eukaryota > Viridiplantae > Streptophyta > Magnoliopsida > Poales > Poaceae > Guadua > Guadua angustifolia. Next base: position 7,615,698 of record CM070510.1, on the reverse strand, counting down.
TGCTGTCCTCATCTCGCGCGTGTGAAGCTTGGCCGTCGGCCTCCTCCTCACGCGTAAACTGCTTGATTGGTTTGCCACCAGCGTGAGAAGCTGCCGGGGAACCGTGCCCCGCAACTTTCGTCGCACGGGATGGAGTTAAAAACACATCGCCACCATACTCCTGCTTCTCCTTCGTCAAACCGGTGATGCAGCTACAGTGCCAATTCCTTTACTTTTTCAGAAAGCTAGGTGGACCTACAGAGAGAGGTTTTCATCAGCACAAACCAACTCTTCGCCTAAAATGCGCAGAGATTGACCCTTAGTAATACACAACTTCATATTCTGGTCAATCCACAGATGAAGAACTTAAAAAGAACACGCCTTTGTTACTTGTTAGGCACCAACGCATTTGGCACCTTCTCGTTCCTGCTCTCTCTTGCTGACGTGTTCAAGAATCATTTTTTTTTGGTTCGAGGTTAGACCTGAGAACCTTGCCGGTCTGGCCGGCACATGGCACTGACACGATGGATAGTAGGTCTAGATCGTACCTGTTGGTTCAACTCATCTACTGTGAGCCTAGGCATGATCTCGTAGTATATCGTGTCATATTCGTGTTGTAACATCTAGTTTCAATTTATTTACGATATTGTGAAACGAGGAAATAAGCTAAAGACCCATATGATCAAAACGGTAGACATACATATTAGGAAAAAAAACTAAATTTTATTCGTTCTCTGCAAAAGACATATCGAGATAGTGGTTGATCTCTATTCGTAAATTTTATTGTGACCTGCACAACGCTTCGGAAGACGAACTTAACGATCTTCTAGCTCAAATCACCTTGTACTTGTTGTATTGTTAAGACAGTTCTTCTAGCTTCACTTTTGTTGTCAAACATTTCACAATATCTATTAAAAACTATAAAAAAAACTCGTACCAAAGTTATGCTTGTGTCGTACGCATTGGTTCTATAATGTGCTGCGTTGCCCATCATGCTCAGCCGTTAGGACTGACATGATTCTAATAAGAGCAGTGTTTCAATGTTTTCCTTTCCAATATAAGTTACAATAATTTTGAAACAAGCAAATGGATAAATAATCATCATATATATTTTATTTATACTTTAATATTTATACAACTATAAAAAAAACATAGAAGCACCTCTTTCCTAATAATCCATTCCTGCCGATCCGGCTCTTGTGGACACTGATCCTTGGCAGTTTGAATGGGGACTGCCCATAACTGGTACAAATTACCTAGCAAAAATACTGTAGCTAAACGTTTATTTTTTACCGACACCGATTCGCTCGATCCAACGTATTTTTCAAAGACGGACCCAATAATATAGCAGGTTGGACTGCTGCCCTACCTACAATAACCAGGTATATATATACTGCATAACCCAATAAATTTGATCCATATATAGAGCATAGCTTAACAAACTTATACCAAATGTGTATATAGTTTAAACTTACCCACCTATAATTTCTATGTGCGTCCGTCACAGGTATTTTTGCTAGATAATTTGCTACCGTATTTTTTTTTTTACGATACTAACTTTTCCATCGGGGACAGTTGAATGGGCGACGGACCGGCCCCAGAAGGCCTGGCCTGATGCCACGTCTTGTTCCAGACTGCCAGGTTTTCAGCTGCTAAGTAAATTCACTTCTAATTTCTTAATACTGAGGACAGTGAGTCAGCGACAGCAGTGACTTTTGTTTGTAGATTTCAAAGACAATGTGCTGAAGAAGCAGAGTTTAACTGAAACACATATACCATTAAGGGGGGGAAAAGGGCAAGAACAATACCATCAACATGAACATATGAACAATCATCATTTATCCCCCAACACCAAGAACCAATGAACACAAATGTCCTCTTCTTTTGTTTACATCAGAATTTTTTTTTTGCCAAAATTCTTTTCCAAAGGAGCTGAAAAGAAAAGGGAACGAAAGAATGAACATATGTATACGCTCCAGTGATCGGCGAGGCGAGCCAATGCATCTCGGAGCTCTGGAATCTTGAATCAGTTCGCCGCCGGAGGCGTCTTTGGCGTCTTCGGCGGACGTGCGGGATCAGCTCCGGCGAACCCCTGCTCGATGTCGCCCCCACGCGGGCTGAATGACGTCCCCACGACTGCTTGCTTGCCCCTGCTCAGAAGTCGCCGCAGCGACCGCAGCCGCGCGGACACAGGCGACCTCATGTCGTCGGCACCTCCCGGCGTCCGGCTCGCCGGCAGCGGCGTCGCCGGAGACGACGACGTCACCATCGTGTCCACCGCCACTGGCCGCTTCGGGATGTCGATCACCAGATTCTCCTTCCTGAGCCCGGAGCTCGAGGAGCTCGTCGAGGCGGCCGCGGCGACCATGTGAGCTGCCGGCGGCGGAGGCATAGCGAGGCCGGCGTTGGCGACGTCCTCGTGGGTGCCCCAGAAGAGCATGTTGGTCGGGAACATCGGGAACTCCATGGCGGGCTCCTCGCGCGGCACGCGCGGCAGCCCCTCTGAGGTGAGCTCGCCGGCGTCGGCGCCGACGGGCGCGCGGCAGAGCGGGCAGGTGTCGTGCGAGTGGAACCACATGTCGATGCACTCCACGTGGAACCCGTGGCCGCACTTGGGCAGCATCCGCACCTTCTCGCCGTCGGTCACCTCCGAGAGGCACACCGCGCACTCGAGCGCCTCGCCCTTGGCGTCGGGAGAGCCGCCGCCGCCGTAGACCGTGACAGGAAGAGACCGGAGAACGGAGGCCGGGAGCCCGCGGCGCGGGAACGGGGAGGCGGCGACGAAAAGGAACCGCGAGGAGGGAGTGGACGGCGCCAGGAGCGAGTTGGAGCCAAGGTAGCGCTTGGCGTAGAGGTAGAGGAGGAAGACGAAGACGACGACCATGAAGAGGAAGATGACGGCGGCGAGCAGGACGCCGTTGCTGACGGCCAGCTGCGACGGCGCGCCCGCCGACGATGCATTCGGGCTGGCGAACGAGCTCGTCGGCCCCGACAAATACCTGCCGCGCGGCATTGCTTCTTGCGGCTTGAGCGCTTCTTGAATCTTGCGGCGGTGGCGAGAGGAAGAGAGAGGCGAGACAGGAAGGAGAGCAGTCGTAGGACAGCGCCTGCGGAGGCGGTATTTGAAGACCCGGGGGGCGGGGAGTGCAGTGATGCGAGGCGGCTAAGGGATGACGGAAGTGGGATCTTCTGCGGTGTGAACAGGCATATCTCTGGTCAGTGGTGCCGTCGAGGAGATGCAGAGGATCCGGGGGGGATGGGGTGTGGCGAGGTGGACTTCGTCTTCGTCAACTTGTGGGTTAGCTCGCCCCGTTTGACTCGACTGCCGGTGGTTTCTTCTCAGTTACGTGCTCTTGCTCCGGTGGCCTCCGAGAAGCATCCCACTGGCGGGCAGTCACCGCGGCAAGCGAGCAGCCTGCAGGAAACGGAATTCGCCGCCGCGCCGGGTGACTGACCTCACCGGTCAAATTGGTCGTCCATCACCGGCCTCTCCGTATACGAGCTCTTGTAGGTTTTTAGTACTCCGCCTACTTTCATACCAGGTTGTTTGACTCAGCGCGATTTTTAAAGTAAATTTTGATCGCTAATTCTTTTTTAATGATTTGTTTATAGCTACAAAGTTATAATCATGTAAAAATGTTTTTAAAAACGTATTTAACTGTATCGATTTTATATCACATAATCTATATATTATTAAACTAATTGATAGTTAAAGTTTACAAACTTAAAATCTTGAAATAGGATTGGCACCTTGTAAAAATCAAGAGGGGAAAGTAGCACGCATGGGCCTGCTATCAAACAGTGTTTTGTTGGCTTTTCTCGATCAATTTGATTATCTACGACCTCTCGATCGACGTGCGATCGCGGTAAACGGCTGCATGCACCCCTTCTAACCAAAATGCATACGAGCTAGGGACGCATGGGTCCTTGTTTTGCGACGATCAACGGCACGGTGATTCGTCGCGCGGTGTACCGGCGGTTGGTACGACTGAATTTTGGACCAGATGATGAGATACGATTGGAAACTTCTGTGCTAGGGATACAAATTTTGTTGAATTTTGGATTTCGGATCACCACGAAATCCAAATCACCGACCGTATATTTTTTTTTTGAAATTGCTACAGTAATTTTTTTTTTTCGTTCACCGAAATTTCATGATTTTTGACCAGTTTTTAAACTTGAAGGGCCGAATTTGGTCCAATAACCCCTAAAGAAGTCATCTGTTATGGAAATTTATTGAAAAACCGAATTTTTGAAATATTTTAAAATTTTAGCAAAAATAATGTCAGACTTTTATAAAATTTTACAAACTTGATAATGATCTAGAAAATTTATGGTATTATATTTAGTAGTGTAGGATCATACAAAAAAATTCCAAAATAATTGAAGTTCATTTGTTATCTTTAAAAAACAAAAACAAAATGAACATAATTGGGGCAGTACCCTTCTCAGAATTTTATAAATTTTCTCGAGCGTGATCATGATCTAAATTTTTTTTGACAAATTAAGAATTGTCTTAGTACCATTCTATAAAATTTTCAAAAAATTTCAACTTTTTTGTTAGTCAATCAAATTTATGTAAATATTGAACTTCATTTGTTATATTATATTTCAAAAATCAAAAGAGAAAGGATATAAATGGTACTGTGCCTTGTAAGAATTTTTATAAATTCACTGGAGTGTGATCATGATTCAAAATTTTTATGAGATCTTAAGCATTTCTTATCACCCTTCTCTAAATTTTTTAGAAAATTTTAACCTTTTTTATTGTTAAAGCAAATCTATGTATTGATTATGAGGCTTTTATCAGGACGTAACACTGCCATAATTTTTAAAAATTCTTTAAGCACGAACATCATCTAAAAATTTTTATAAAAATATTAATGATACATCAGGACCATCCACAAAAAATTTCAAAATTTGCTAACATGGTTTGAACTATTTTTCATTTTGTTCAAGTTTGCCGGTAAGGCTTTTAACAGGACAATAGCACTGCTCGAATTTTTAAAAATTCATATAGCTTGATCATCATCTAAAAATTTTATGAAAACATTATTAATGCATCAATACCATGCAAAAAAATTCATAATTTTCTAACATGGTTTGTATTATTTTTCATTTGGTTCAAATTTGTTGGTCAGTGTTTTATCATAACAATAACGATTTACAAATTTTTAAAAATTCCTGAGACTTAATAATCATTTGAAGTTTTTACGAAAACATCACTGATGTGTCGTGACCTCTAAAAACAATTTCAAAATGATTTGACATAATTTGTACTATTTTTCGTTCAGTTGAAATTTACTGAAATTTTGGCAACTTCAGACGAAATTTCAGATTTTTGACTGGATTCTGGATTTGAATTTTGACTAGATTTCATCTGAAATAACGAGATTTTACTGAAATTTCGGATTTCGGTCGCCAACAAAATTTCATCTGTAATGAAATTTGAATCCCTGACAGGCAGGCAGCGTGCTGACCGGTCCAGGCCATGGAAATAATGCAGGTCTGTTGTTTGTGTTTCGAGTGGGTTCTGATGGACTTTTATGGGCATCGGGACAACATTTGGACCGTGCGTTGGGATCGCCTGCTGTCCTTTGATGTCAGATCGACCGCCCATGCTTGAAACGGGCGATCGGCGTTTCACGCCGTGGTGTTTGGATGGTATATAAGAGCAACTCCAACCCACTCTCTAAACCTCTCTCTATCCTAAATTATAAAGAGGTTTAGAAAAATATAAGCTCCAACCCACCCCTATTATAAACTCCTATTTTAGAGAGGTACTCTCTCACCCCTATATCTAGGAGGTTTCTTTTTGTCCCTATTATTTTCTTTGCCATTTTTTTATTCATTTTAAACTAATAATTCATGGGTGCAAAGTAATAATAAGTGTTTAGATAAATAATAGGGGTGAGTAATAGGGAGTATGGGTTGGAGACAAATTTGATATAGAGTACCCTAATTTTTATACCACCTCTAAATGAGTGATTTAGGGAAAAATATAGAGGTTTGGGTTGGAGTTGCTCGAACTTCTCTTTTATACCTTGGTCGCAGCTGTTCAAACCTTTTTGTTGAACGGCTCGCGTGATCCGTGAAGTACACCCGTGTCGTGCGGCTTTGCCTTTACATTTTAGCGGCAGGTGATCCGTTGTCGCGCTCGATAACATTACACGATCTATGTTTCTGGTCTATATCTATATTCAACGCAGAGGAAATTGCAATGTAGCCCCCTTAACTTCTCAGTTCGTCATTATCTAAAAAAAAAAACTTCTCAGTTCGTATCACTTTACCATCTAAATTCGTACTTTATGTTCCCAAGTGCACTGAACTTGTGTCCATTTGCACCACAGGCCCATTTGGCCGTTTGCTCTGAGCAGGCACAGCACAACGCAGAGCAAGGGCACTGTACTCTCTCTCTCTCATGACTGACGCAGTGGAGGCAAGGGTGAGGACAACAGCAAGCCGCAACGGTGGAGCTCTGGTGAAGACGTGAGCACGGCGCGTTCCCAACCCCCCGAATCCGTTTTTGTTAGCATGAGGGGATGGGGACGACAAACATGGCCGGAACGGGGAAGCAAGGAGCCCACTAGATTCAGAGGGGATGCCATCGCCGGCATCACATCCAGTGACCTCTGTCTGTGGAAGCGGGTGCATAAGCACCACCTCGGCATGGAGATGTGAGGAATGTTGGCTGTTGGCGACAAGGGTGGCAGAGAAGAGTCGGGGAAGGTGGTGGCCATGGCGGCAGGGAGGAGCACTGCTAAAGGATAACCGACTATAGATAAGTGAATTGGAAGGTTCTAAAATTCTTTTGGCTGAAATCCAATTTTTGAACAAGTATGAAATAAATTTTCTTTTTGCGCGATTAAGGCCTAAATATTCTAAGTCTCACTAAATACAGCAACAGCCTAAATCTGATCAAGTCTTACAAACCTAGGATGGCAAACATGCAACATAATCATTAGGAATGTAAATGCACATAGTAAAGAGCAAAAATGTAAACCACGAGATAGACACAAGAAAATTTTTCCTGTGGTCACGGTGATTTACCGATCTCCTCTAATTAATGTTGACGGAACTTGAACGAATCAAGCCAGCTCCGTATTCAAGTGGGCCTTCCTCAATTCACTAGAGGTAGCTCTTTTCCACCCCAAGTATATGAGTGCCAATCTTCATAATAATACTACACCTCTTCATGACCTTCCTGAATATATCATCAATTCTCACACCTCCAGATAATCTAGGAGACGACAACCTCTAAGAGTAACATGTCGATAACGCTTGCTTAAAGGTCCTCAAGTACCACGAAGTTCAAGCAATGAATGCAATGCAGATGAATGCTGTAACTGTAAGTGTCAACAACCTCAACTGACGAACTAAATGCTCTAGAGCTGAAAAGAGAAAGGCAAGGGCTTAAATGTATTCAATAGAGGTACTTAGGGCATGTACAAAGGTTGAGCCCGGCTCAATCTCCTAGACATACCCACATCGCCAAGAGTCAAGATCCGCATAAAGGGTCAGTCTCTAAAGTCGTCTCTTCATTAAATACCGATAATTAATTTTCTGCATGTGCCTCTTTTATGGTAGGATCAACCGTAAATTTTTGCTATGTGTCTATTGTGTTGCCTCCTTGATGGAATTTGATGATATGCCAGTCTAGTGCCTCTTATTAGAGCAGATAAGTCATTTGTATATACACCTTACTATCAGAAATTACACGGTTTGACCTTAATGGAAAACTGGGAGGTGGATGCAGCCTCCAGTATCTAACAGAACATTTCTATCAGTAATACGTGAGAGGGCAGATTCTGTGACCTTACAAATTTCCATTTCCTTTCACAGCTTGTACAAGCATACGATATTTCCAAGTTTTGATATGATAAAACAAAATACCTGATCTTAATATTCTAACAACTAATAGTAGGCAACATCATGAACAAACATACTATGAAAAAAGAGAAATTCTTCAGTCACATGCTGGGAAACATGGTCCAAATGAATGAATTTACTATGGTAACTGAACATAAACACTATGTGCTAAAGTTCCTTGGCAATGTTTGGTTTCCAAGTACAGGTTATTCGGGTCTTGGATGACCAGACTCCAAACTACTGCCTGAAACAAAACCTCCGCATTCTATGAACAGATGCAATTCTGGAGCTCCAGCATCAGAACTTTTTTGTTTCCGTCACTGCAAGTAGAAGCAACAGTGTGAACTTTTTTGTTACCCAGAAGCTCATGTACTACCACATTGAACATGTACCCAGAGCCCCCTCATTTGACGCCCATTTAGGATTGTTATGCAAAGTAAAACTATTTGTAAGAAGTGATGCTGGTGCAAACTGAGGTCATGAAATGAAATTCAGAACCATTCACATCAGACCTCCTTGAAAGCAACCGTAGACCAAACTACAGTCTTTGCACTTTGTATACCAGACTCCCTGTCCAACATCCTGACATAATTGGAAACACAAAGATAAATACTTAAGGAACGAGCAAACTCGAGTATTTTCATAGTTTCTCGCACAACATTATATATTCTGGCACCAGGTTATCCAATAACTGCAACAGATAAACCTGGAATTTTGACTGTCCACACTAGAAGACTGCAGTTCGATTGAAACAAAGCATTTCCATTTTATCTTTACCACTTCTCTTGATAAAAAAAACACAGGTGGGTAAACTACGATAAAAATCTGGCATTTTTCATCATTTCAATGTAAAGATCACATATTTCTGAAATTTTATTTCAATCCTACCACAAATCAAGCTAAAGAACAAACATATTCTGCATGCAACTGACAAAGATCAGACGAATGGATTTAGAACCAACCGATTTGGGCATGCCAGACCCGATCTGGTGCTCTATGCCAGACCCGATCTGGTGCGCCGGAGGAGAGGAAGCGGGGCGGTCGGGCGGGGCAGCCGCCGAGAGGAAGCGGAGGAGGAGGCGGCGGAGGAGGAGAGGAAGAAGGCGGGCGGGCGCGGAGGAGGAGAGGAAGAAGGCGGGCGCGGCGGCGACGGAGAGGAAGCAGTGGTGGCGCTGCCGGAGGAAGCAGGCGGGCGGGCGGCGCCGAGGAGAGGAAGCAGGAGGCGGCGGTGCGACGGTAGCCGGCGCAGCGATCGCGAATATGGAGGCGCTTAGGCCGGCTGCCTCTACAACGCGATGGGAGTCGATGTTTTTCTCGAGCCTCACGCCACGAGTCGATGTTTTGTGAAGCAACGATGTTTCTCTCTTTTTCCATCTCTCTCTCCACATCAGCCTTTCTTGCTTATGTGGCAATTTTTAGGGCCAGCAATCAATGCCCATTGTACATGCCCTTAAGAGAGTACCCTTGCAGCAGAGAGGTTAGAGTCAAAATACCCCTAACTGCCAAAAGAGACGTTAGAGTCGAAATACCAACTTTAAGTTCTACAAATACTATCCAGTATCCAAGTCCGGTAGGACCGAACTTCACTGTAATAGATAGTTATTATGAATTTAATGCACCTTAACTTGCCGTTACTTTTGAGTGCAGTAGCATTATTGCCTCCACACACCCCGGTTGCACCAATTTAGCGAAGATCAATGACCTAGAAAACACCCATTCTTTTATATCACTACCAGTCTACCACCAACAAAACTACGGTAGCACCAGAGAGCACATGACGGTAGTAACTTCCTTCAAAAAACACATAAAACAACCAAAACTAGCTTTCTATGTGAAAGGCTGAAAGCTACCATAAAACGGTAACACTGAGAAATATGATAGCACCGTAAACTACGGTAGCGCCAACTAGCAAGGAGACAGAAACAAGTCCAACAACATACATTTTGTTAGAAAGCTATTGGCAACCACAAAGCGGTAGCACTGAGAATTTTAACGGTGGTAGTACTAGCTAGGTTTAGAGCTATCCATATTCCATATATAGAAAATGCAAAACCAAATGCTAGCATGCACAAAGAGTGAGGCATGTGACACCAAAGCACTATCGTGCTACTAGGCAAAGTTCCCTCTTAACAATATGGCACTTATTTCAGTAATCCGATCTAAAATCCTCAAGCATCGAGACTGACAAAAGCTGTAAAATGATCCTTTAACTATTTTACCTTTGTGTCGAGCTAGAGCCATCCATATCCATCTTTGATCGCTTGCATGTTCTCTTTTTCACGGCCAGGACTAAACCTTTCCTCATCATCTTAGAAATCATACTAGCTGAAGGCACACGCCACGCCGTCGTCGCGAAATTTTGTAACGCCAGATACGTGGTCGCGTGCGAAATTCGAGAAATTCGGTCGATTGTTGCTTCACGAGAAATTTTGTTCGCCGAATATTTCTCTAAAAAAGAGGTAACCTCGGTTTTCTTGTTTTTTTTAAAACTGATTTGCTAAAAGCCGTCGGCAAATCTTTGGATTGCTAGGAGCCATCGGTGAATCTGTGTTTTTTTAAAGAAAAACGTAGAGGAATCTAAACGTATTCTTTTTTTGGCATAATTCCCGCGTAATTTTGATTTTCTTATTTTTTTTAAAAAAAATGGATTGCTAGAAGTTATCGGCGAATTTTTGGATCGTTAGAGCCGTCGGTGAATCTGTGTTTTTTTAGAGAAAAACAAAGAGGGACCCAAATATATTTTCATTTTTTTGGCGTAATTCCGGTTTACTGTGTTTCTTTTTTAAAAATAGGTTGCTAGGATCCATCGGCGAATCTGTAGACTGTTATAAACCATCTACGAATCTGTGGTTCCTATTTTGGGGAGAAAGCAAATGTATTTTCGTTTTTTTGCATAATTCCGATCTTCTTGTTTTTGTAAAAAAAAGGGGTCGCTAGGACCTGTCGGCGAACCTGGGGACCGCTATAAATCGTCGGTGAATCTGTGTTTTTTGTTTTTGAGAGGAATCCGCGGAGGGATATAAATGTAATTTTGTTTGTATTTTTTTTGCGTTAGGACCCGTCGGCGAACCTATGTGCTGCTATAAACCTTTGACAAATCTGTGTGTGTTTTTAGAAAACTGTGGTTGTTTTTTTTACGTAATTTGTGAAATCTGGTTGTATTTTTGGTTTTCGTATTTTTTAAAAAAAATTGGGTCGTTAGGACCCGTCATTAATCCGTGGATCGCTATAAACCTTCGATTTAATCTGTTTTTTTAGAAAACAATGGCTAGGACACGTCGGCAAATATATAGGCCGCTATAAACCTTCGATTTAACCCGTATTTTTTAGAAAATAGCAGTTGAATCTATGTTTTTCGTAGAAAAGCGCGGCTGTATTTTTTTTTATGTATTTCCGTTTTTTTAAAGGCCGTTCGCTATAAACCCTTTTATGTATTTCCGTTTTTTTAAAGGTTGTTCGCTATAAACCTTCGACAAATCTGTGTTTTTTTTATCGGTGTGTTTTTTTTGAGAAATCGCGATTGAATCTATGTTTTTTTAGAAAAGTGTGGCCGCATTTTTTTTTATGTATTTCCGTTTGTTTAAGGATCGCTCGGACCCGTTGGCGAATCTGTGGGTCACTATAAACTTTCGACGAATCTGTTTTTTTTTTGTCGACACGTTTTTTTGTTTTGAGTCCGTTTCTAAAAAAATCGCTGAGATGAGCCAAATGTAAACCATGAAGAAATTTTATTTCAGGATCCGTTTCGCTAAAAACCACGAAGAGGACATAAACGTAAACCGCAGAGGGGCCTAAATGTAATTTTAAATTTTTTCGGATCTATTCTATTAAAAAATCGACGAAAGAAGTTAAACGCGATTTCCAATTTCTGGGACCTAGCCACGAGGGAGGCGACATGGCACCTCCCTCTGGCTGGCAAAGTCTAGCGCTATAATATATAGTATGATTAGTCCCGTAAGGGCAGTTCCAATCCTCCATCTCAGCTGGTGTCCATAGAATTAATTATGCTGCCAACTAAACAAAAATCTGATGTGGCATGGAAATTAAGGAAGGGAGAGAAAGAAAAACAAAGAAACCGTGTCTCATGCAAGACACTGGGTCGGCACGGCACCAAGATGTAAGAAACGAGCAAAATCGAGGTTGAACGTTTCTGCGCGCTGATCAAGCTGTGTTTGTGGTGCATGTATTGGTTTATTGCTCTCTCTCTCCTCTAGACATTGCTCATGGAAACCATGGGTTGAGAGACTATGCATTGATTTATTACTCTCTCTCTTCTAGACACTACTTATAGAAACTATAGGTTAAAACTGCCCTAAGTACGATTTTCATTCGTTACCAAAACATTAAATTTAATTGGGCCTAAATGCTTCAACGGCGGTGGCACTCTATGGCTTTCTTCACAGGCCCCAGGAACAAGCCACGCGCATGTTGTCGCCAAAGCCTTGCCATCGTCCTACACCCTCCATCCGGACGCCACCTTAGCAATTATCGTTAGCAAATGGCCGAATGTGGCTACAGTGAAAACTGAAAACGAATTTTTTTCAGGTATAACCCTCCGGTCTCCAATATCATGCTCCCCGTGCACTGCATTGCTAAGGCCGCATATGGAGAGCACCGCATTAGCATATGCCGCGGCTCTCCTTCGCTACACACAAAATTAAAAAAAATGTCATGTACTGTAGCACCATTTTTTATTACCACTGAGTGGAGGTGTGGTATTTATCACTAGTAGCACAATATTTAAATTTAAATATAGTTCATTATATATAAATTATCGTACCACATATTTAAAATAATTATATATATGTATTATATTAAACTGCGACGTGTAGCATAGCACATATTGTTAACTATTTTCTTACTCTCCCTATTATCTTTTTTTTTAATGTCGTCATCCTCCCTCCTTTTATTTAATTGCCATCGGCAAAAACCGATGATATGTCTGCCAATATGGTAAAAACCATATTGATTTGGATATTCGTCAGTAAAACTACCTTAGGGTGTAAGTATTTTTTAGTGTAATTTTAGGGTGTAAGTTGATTTGGTTTTTAAGTTTAGAGTGTTTAAATACCTGATTTTGTAGTTGAGAATATTAAATAAACTTTTTATAAAGTTCAAGGATGTAAAATAAACTTATATCTACTTATAAATTTATATTAGTATATTAAACTTTAGAATGGAAAACGTTATAGACCAATACTAAAACGTATACAACATAAATGTAAAATGGAACACCGTTTAAATACTGGTTTTATAGTTGAGAGTATATATATATATATATATATATATATATGTGTGTGTGTGTGTGTGTGTGTGTGTGTGTGTGTGTGTGTGTGTGTATCGGTAATTTATATATAATGAACTATATTTAATTTAGATATCATGCTTCCACTCAAGAGCAATCTATTTTTAAAAAAATATGTAATACCACGGCATATTTTTTAATTTTTTTAAAATTTTGTGTGCAGCAGAGGGAGCCGCGGCATTTGCTAGTACAGTGCTCTTCTCTATGGACAGCATTAGCAATATAGGGACAGGGAGCGCGGTATTGTAGGTCCAGGGTTATATATAAAAAATCATATGAAGACTAATTCTGAAAATAAAAATAATTTTTAGGAGTTAGGAAGGAAACCGGAAACGCGTGCCGTGCCGAGACAATCGAAATGTTCAGGGCGGAACGGGAGAAGCCATCGAGACGGTCATCTCATTACTTCCTCAGTCCCGCTCATGCGACCCACGCGGCACGGGCGCGCCCCACCAATCGCTCCACGCCATGGCCCTCTCTCCTCACGCGTTGTGGTGGTAGTGGCAGTGTGACTCGTACATCGTGCTAGTAAATTTTGAAGCTTTCGTCTATTTGGTCTTTTTTTTTAACTCTTTTGTTAAAATTTTTGGCTTTGTTACGAATAAATTTAAATTCAGTAATTTTTTCGATCGTGAAAGTAAAGAAAGATGATACATATTATCTATCATAACCCCTTACCGCGGTAGGTCAATGATGCTACATCCACCGTATTAGAGGAGTTACCGCAGTACTCAAGCTCACTAGGTATAACAAGGTACCGTGATAGATATCCAAGCTAGGCAAGACAGAGTATCGTAGTACCTGAGCTTGAGAGGTACGTGCCACAGTAGAGGGTGCGTTAGGTGATATGTATCGCCTACTAGTGTTTTCCACAATAGAGAAGTGAGCTAGATTTACAATTTTGTTTGAAAAAAAAGTTGGAAAAAACATGTACAAAGGACTAAATACAAATAGGCTTACATAATGTTTCTCAAGGCGCCTATCACGATTAAATCCGTGCGTGGAACAACCACAATTATGTCCATTGTGTCATTCCACGTATGACGACTTTGGTCAATCACACGGAGAATCAGCTAAAAGAAATGTTTGACTTGAAATATATTAGTAATGTTTTGACACCCATTTTTACGAAATGATCATTTCTTCTAGCCCATGAATGACATTTTTTACAAATCTAATTCTCTCGCAAAGTAATGGAAAAACAGTCCATCGTCAACCGCTGGAAGGCTCGCTCCCCGCACTGTTGTAACCTGCGAGAGTAAAGAAACGTAGGTGGACAGGTCAGGTTCGTTGGATCGAGGTCTGCAGGGAGAGCGACGGACAGACGGACGTGAAGGGCAGGCAAAGAACCGAGACTGCAGGACGCGCGGGAGCCGGACGCACGCGCGCAGGCGCAGCCACCGCGAAATGCCCTTGATTTTGCGCGACATCTCGGCCGGGCTGCACGTCCAGGATCCGCGGCAGGTCGGGGACGACGGGAAAGAAAGACGTGTGGAAGAATGCGGTGTGCGCGCGCGTGGAGACAATGGAATCTTTGGCTTTTTTTGTTTTGGTCTTTTGACAAAATTTTTGCAAGTTTGGCACTTTCTCCAACTAAATTGTAAATATAGTTTATTTCTAACCACGGAAGCATAGGAGGAGACATCTATCGTACTCCTCTATCGCTCCTATACCACGACAGATTACATGTCGCTTCCTGATTTTTCTGCGTTCGACACAGAGACTAGATTTGTACTTTGTCCAGATGAAAGACAAACTTTTAAAGTAATAATAATAATAAACTAATGGGAAAAAAGGGCAACAATTCTAAACAATGATGCAGTGGTGACTGGTGACGAGCTGGTCAGTCAACGTTCTCTGCAGTTTTGGTTGGAGTACGGAGACCCATTTTGTCAAGGCGATGATGGGATTTTGCTGTAATTCTTCAGGTTGGGCCAAAATTGCTCGGTTCGGGCGTCGCTAGTAGAACTGGATTGGGAATTCCGATCGCATGCCCAGGGGACGAGAAGTCATGGCTAAGACTATCTTATGGCTAAGACTATCTTAGGCAATTTCTCTTTATTCTCTTCTCTTCCCTCGTTCTCTTTCTCATATTCATTCTTTCATTCCTATCATCTCCAGCAGCATTCCCTCAAAGAATTTTGTATAGAGATTGGAGAGAGAATCTCTTTCTAAAAAGATTCTCTGTCCAAATCATTTCTGAAGGGAACCGTGAAGGGAATTCATTAGAATGTTTGGGATCTGCCTGCGAAGGAATTTGGAGGCTGAAGGGATACCGCTGGAGATAGTCTAAGCTACAGAGTCAATTTTGAAACGTGGAATTTTGGTAAGGATTTTTCAAGAAAAATAGACATGTATTCGAATATGTCTATATGATGCTTCTTTTCTGAAGAATTGCCATCAAGCTACTGTATATTTGACTCAATTCCACAGCCCTCGGAGCACTCGTTACCTATTACCCTGGTTGGCAGTGCACCGTCCCAAACGAAGGGGAGTAAAAATGGTGACATTGTTGAGTCATCTTCTCCGACGACAAATTGAGATTAGCCGTCCGTCCGTCCGCAGCACCGCGCTTCAGTTGGCACACGCGGTACGGCCCTGAGAGGCCTAGACCGAGCGCAAGGCGCCCTGTACGCGCAGCACAGCTGCACAGGAACGCTTCGTGTTGGGAGGCGGGGGCAGCGTCTCGCCGAGCGCAGCGAGGCCAGTTGCCAAGCGAGCTGCCGCTGTGCCGGCTTCGCCGTGTGTCAGTGTACTTTGTACCGGGATACTCTTCCTACCGCAGAAGTAATTGGTCCAAGTAGTGGTCTGGCCCAGCAAGCCCACGAGGCCCTCTGGCGATCACGCCCTACTCGCCGGGCGAAGCGGGTTCACGATGGCTCTAGCGGCAGCCGGGCGACCATGCCTCGCTTCATCGGGCGAAGCGCCCACGGGCACCTCGACGAACAATTTAGCGACCACGCCTTACTGCCGGGCGAAGCGGCACTGGCGGCAACTCGGCGACACGCCTCGCATGCGGCGAAGCGCCTAAGCGGCACTCGGCGGTAGCTTGGCGATCGCGCTCACCGGCGAAGCGCCCACGGGCCTATGAAGCGACCGATGAGTGGGCGTGCTCGACCCCTTGTCGTGCCACAAAGGCAACCAAAGGAATGAAAGGAAGGCCTCATTGAAGTTTTCTCCCCCGCATCTCGTGTCAGGGTCATTAATTGTAAAGGATTCAGCTTTCGACACGATGACGGTTTATCCCTCTGACGCCTCTTACTAACCCGTCGCAGGGGCGTCTTGTCTCGGGCGGACCGGGTGAGGCCTCTCACCGACATTAAATGAGGTTCGAGAGACAAGGCCACGGAGGCGCATGTAATAAATGAGTCGTGGGTCGACATAGAAGCTGGAATGATGGGTGTAATTAATGTGTTGTAGATAAGTATTGTGCCACCTTCTCTCTTGCCCGGGCTGGCCCGTCTATATAAGGGCGTCTTGGTGCACGGAGAAGGGGGTCGAACGGCTCGCGAACGAATCGCATAGAGAATGAAGCAGAGAACACAGAGCAGACAGCCATTGTAAACACCCCCATATTTCCTCAACAAAGAACAAGCAGGACGCAGAGTTATTACCCAAGTTGGGAGTCCGAACCTGGGTAAATCGTTGTGTCCACTGATTCGCCTATTCCGGAGTCTACCGTTGAGAGACATTAGGGTTTCCAGCCATGAAGATACCCCTCTACCGAACCAAATCTTCCGTCTAGGGTGTAGCCTACTCTGTTCATTGACGAGATCTTGTCAGGCGAAATACGCCGACAGGGGCACGCCAGGTAGGGGCTAGTGGTTGGCTTATCCGGCCATTTCTCCGGCGGATTCCGGCTTTTCGTCCGAAAGGACCTTGTATTCTATGATGGTGGACTCACACTCACAATGAGAAAGGCGGCCGGGCTAGCAAAGACCAAGATGTGTCCCAAGACTCTCACCGATGAGAGATCGCCTCACGCCGCCTCACAAGAGGGCGGTGGCGCCCACGGCGGCGCCGAGCTTCCGGCTTCGGCGTCCGGCCGCCATAGAGGCCGCCACTCCGGCCCAGAACCTGCATGCGGTTTGTCTCCTCCTGGCTCCGCCACCCCTTAGGTGCAGACCCGCGCCTCGCCTGGCTCGGCCGGCGAGGTAAAGGTGGTCTCCCTGAGTGTGGGCAGCCCGAGAAGCCCATCTTCATTGGCGCCAGCCTTAGCGCCAAATAGGAAGACGCGCTCGTCACCTTCCTCCGTCTAATTCCGACGTGTTCGCCTGGCAACCATCCGATATGACCGAGGTCCCTAGGGAGGTGATCGAGCACCGACTGGCTACGCTCTCCGAGGTGCGCTTGGTTCGCCAAAAGATCCGGCGCTAAGCGCCAGAGCGCCAACATGCCATTCGGGAGGAGGTCGAGAAGCTGCTACGCGCAAGGATCATCCGGGAGGTCTTTCATCCTGAGTGGCTTGCCAACCCTGTGCTCGTCAAGAAGTCCAACGGGAGGTGGCGAATGTGCGTCGATTTCACCGACCTCAACAAGGCCTACCCGAAGGACCCTTACCCCTTGCCGCGCGTCGATCTCATCGTCGGCTCCACGGCGGGATGTGAGCTGCTGTTCTTTCTGGATGCGTACTCTAGGTACCACCAGATTAGCATGGTGACGGAAGACGAAGACAAAACCGCCTTCGTAACACCCATGGGCGTCTATTGTTATGTTAGAATGGCTTTTGGGTTGAAGAATACTGGTTCTACTTACCAACGCGCCATGCATATCACTTTCCGTCCGCAGATAGGGCGCAACCTTGAGGTGTATATCGACGACTTGGTCGTGAAAGTGAAAAAGAGCGAAGAACTGATTGAAAACCTAGAGGAAACCTTTGCCAACCTCCGGAAGAATTGTTTGAAGCTCAACCCTGAGAAGTGCGTGTTCAGCAGATTCAAAAGTCAGTAGGGTTCCTCGTGTCCAAAGGGCATTGAGGTCAATCTGATAAGATAGTGGCCATCGAGCACATGAAGCCGCCTGCTCGACTCAAGCAAGTGTAATGCTTGGTCGTCGCTCGTTTCCCCATGCGATTTATCGCTCGATTGGGAGAGAGAAGTCTTTTTCAAGCTCGCAAGAAGACGAACCACTTCGAGTGGATCGAGGAGGTTCAAGAAGCGTTTGAAGACTTGAAGCAAGACTTCCTCTCCGCCAAGATCGTCGCCTCACCGGGCGAATCATTGCTCTCAGACATCGCCGCTACCCCGTGCAGCGGTGAGCGTGGTATCGTGGCGAAGAGGAGGGCATCCGTGCCGCCTACTACATTAGCAAGGTGTCGATAAGGCGAGGCTAGATACCCTCAAGCGCGAAGATGTCAGATGCCATCCCGGTGGCGCCCAGAAGCAAGCACTACTTGTCAAGGGCTAAAAATTACAGGGGTCACCGCCTATCTTCTACGAAAATCCTCCATAATCGGAGGCGAAAGTCGATTGCCAAGTGGTCGGTGAACTGGGGAATTTCGCTTAAAGTTTGTACCCCGACCGCCATCAAGAGCCGGTTGGCGAGTTCGCGTCGAGTGGACTCGCCGCCTCTGGCCAAGAAGCACCCGCGCTTTCCCCGACCTTGTTTTTCGACGGCTCTTTCAGGATCGGCGCTGGGCCGAGTGGTCCTGGTCTCCCCGACTGGTGACATCCTCCAATACGTGGTCATCCTCAACTTCAAGGCCACTAACAATATTGCTGGATACGAAGGCCTGCTGGCAGGGCTGCTCGTCGCCTCAGTGTTAGGCGTTCGACACCTCCAAGTTAAAGGCGACTCCCTGCTGGTCATCAACCAAGCGCGGAAGGAATTTCAATGCTCGATCCTACCATGGCCGCTTATTTGGCGAGGTCGAGAAAATGGAGCGCTTATTTTGAAGGATCGATATATCCATATCCTTGCCGCGACAACCACCTAGCGGACGAAGCCATCCCAGATCCTCAAGAGCCTCGCTCGGCCGAGTCTTTGAAGAAAGACTCTCATGACCGTCATTATTACCCCGCTCCGGCGGAAGGGCGGACGCTGCCGTTACCCCGCCCACCACCCAGGATGGCGGTGCCGCCGATGCGGCACTGGGAAAAGCCCTACCAATCGAGTACCGGACGGTCACCGTGTGATCGCCACTCTTGGCCGAGAAGGTCAGTGGATGGACCCCATCCTAGCCTTCCTGCGAGACTGAGAGATCCCCGACGATGATGCCTCTGCTGAAAAGTTGGCACGAAAGGCCAAGTGCTACACTCTGGTGGGTGGGGACCTATACCGCCGAAGTAGAAATGGAATTCTCCTAAAGTGCATCACTCGGGAAGAGGGGAGCGCCTTGCTCTCTGATATCCATGGAGGCATGTGCGGGAGCCATATGTTCGGCCGGACTCTTGTCGGCAAAGCGTTCTGCCAAGGATTTTATTGGCCTACTGCCCTCCAGGATGCTTGCGCGCTGGTGCAGACATGCGAAGCATGCCAATACTTCGCCAGGCAAATCCACTGTCCAGCCTAAGCTCTGCAAACCATCCCGCTCTCTTGGCCGTTCGCGGTCTAGGGGCTGGTGTAGGGTTGAGGATGCGCCTAGAGGGGGTGAATAGGCGTTTTATAAAATTAATCGCTCACTAAAATCGATCGCTCTAATACACCCCTAAGTCAAAACCTAATCAAAGATATATGCGGAAGCGATAAATAGGTTTTGACAATTAAAGCCTAAATCAACTAGGCTCACTAGTGCACTAGCTAAATTATGTCTCTACACAAGAATTGCTAATTTGATCAACTAAATAATACTAGCAATTCTAATTCAAGCAATTGATAATTATTCAATAATGTAAAGTGCTTGAATATAAATAAGACAAGAGACAACCGATATTTTTCCGTGGTGTTCGGAGACTTGCTCTGCCTCCCTAGTCCACGCTTGAGGCAAGCCCACACTTGGACCGGCCCCGCCGAGCACCGCCTCTTTCCACTAGTCGTGGTTTTTCACGCTATGCCAGAGGCTCGACCAACCTTCACAAACTTGCGGGCTTCTCACACCTTGAGAGCTCTCACAAGACGACGCCCACGCCTGCCTAGGAGTCGGCAACCTCCAAGAGTAACAAGCCGCCCTTGCTTGAACCTCACCGGCACAACAAATGCGCTCCTCGGTGATCACCAAGTGCAACACATGCACAAGGACCTCACTCAAGTGCAACACATGCACAAGAGCCTCTCAAACCACTCACTAATTGCAACACATGCAATTAGCCTCACTCTAAGCTCAAGAAGCAAAGGAGAAGAGCAACACATGCAAATGACTCCCACACACGCCCAACATCCTGCCTAAGCCCCCAAGGGTGTATTTATAGCCCCACAAGAAAACTAGCCATTTGGGGGCAAATGGGCGAAACCAGAGAAAATCCGGCCCGACCGACTTCTGCCGTCCAACCGACCACAGCTAACGGTCGGAAAACCGACTGCTATAAGGCTTGGCCAGACTGCACGGCCGGTCACACGGACCCCGGCGGTCCGACCGCCAGTAAAACCAAACGCACTCCTCTAAAAAACGCGACTGCTGGGCGGCGGGTCCGATCAAGACGCCTCGGCGCAGACTGACCCCAGTCGGCCAGACTACCCATAGCCGGTCAGACCGCCCGACCTCCACCAAGCAATGCACGCCTGGAAAATTCAGACTGGAGGGGCTTGTCAGACCGTGGTTCCGGCCACACCGGACTATGGCTTACAGACCGCCTCATCGACTAACTCCGGTTTCTTCCGATCTTTTCTCCGAAGATCCAAATGCAATTCTTTGAGCCTCAAGGATGATCAACACATGATCATTTACCCGCAAAACACATTTGCACCAATTCAAACCATGCTCAAAGAATTCAACCCAAATTGCGAAAACACATTTCGCAATCGACTCAAGAACTATTCGCAAATCAGATAAGCTTAATCAAACTCGAGTTTATGAGATTAATCCCCCTAGCCATGTGAAGGTCAACACAAGACCCGGTCAACTTGCCAACAAACGTTGCAAGCCCCACTCACATGCTCTCGGAATTCCGGACTCATAAACCTCAGTTTTATTCGCACAACGAACTTGCAAATAACACAACAAAACATCATTTCATGCTTGAGCACTACTCTTTACAACACGTGCAAAAGTCTAGCTCCAAGCAACATCAAATCAAGATGCATGAACTCTCTAATTGCAACACATGCAATTCTCTAATCCCATGCAACCACAAATCAAACTTCGACTAAAACCAAAACCATATCACATGTATGAGCTCTCTACTTGCAACACATGCAAGCTTCTAGCACATACAAACCACAAACACATAAAATCATGCTTGAGCTCTCTCCTTTTGCAACACATGCAAAGCTTAGCTCCAAGCAACCACACGGTTTTATAAAGATGTTTTGCGAAACCAAAACATGAAGCTTCAACTAATGCAACACATGCAAAAGTGAACTTCACGCAAAAGCCAACGCATTAGCTTATCCTATTTGCAACACATGCAAATCAAAGCATTATGCGAAAATCAAATGCAACCAAGCATAAGTTTAACCCATTCGCAACACATGCCAAATGGTTAACCTCATGCAAAAACCAAATCAAATAAGATTTGAGCTCGAGTGAACGCGATTGAGATCACCAACACATGATGAAGCTCAAGCAAAGGAACGACCCTCTTAATAGCATGGCGATAAAACCTAGACTCAAAGACTATAAAGTCCTTAGCCTATCTAATTATACCTTCGCCTTAGCGCAAGCAATCCCTTTGGGGTCTTTATGATCATCGCTTTGATACTCCCCCGGATCATTACTCGACTCCTCTTCTTAACTTCGATCCTCTCTGACGCCCATCAACTCATGATGCCGCCCTTGTCCCGTTCTCATCATCTCATTCATCTTTGGACCTAACTCAATCACAACTCATAAAATAGTTAGTCCAAGATGCACTGGTTGTCTCAATTATCTCTTGCACTCCATTAACACATAATAGATGCCTTTAGATCAATTGAGCACAACCTAAATCAATTGAAATGATTGTAAATGTGTCTTAAGTATAATAATGCAACACATGATTAATTATACTTAAGAACTATCCATTTGTCTTTAATTAATCAAGGAGTACCATCAACACATGATGAAGTGTTCTTTAATGATTAATAAGACAAATGAACTTAATTTAAATTATCATTTAAATTGATATGAGTATATATTAACTACACAAGTTTTCATATACTCATGTTGATGAAAGGTAATGATCCATTATATGTAAATTGTATGGAAATGATCATTACCCTAAGTCATCAACTATAGAATAAACTCCACATGTATATGTGCATAAGTATGATTGACTTGGACATAATATGCACATATTCAATTTGATCGCATTGGAGTATATCCTATGTTATCATGAGTATACTTATAACTAGGCAATTCAAATATATACTCAATGATTTAGTTTCTTTGTCTTGATCCTTATATGTGTCAATAAGAATTAGATCAACACAAAGAGACTTTCAAGTTAAACTACAAACTCCCCCTAAATATGTGCATCCATGCAATATATGGATTGAGAAACATAATGCACATTTTGTGGTAAATGTAATGGGGACATTCATACTTTAACTTGACTCCAAAGTATGCAACTAATACTAGAATGAATATGCAAATATACCTTGGGTTTTCCATTTTTCAATGTGATGAGACTAATCAAAGATATTCTAAATAAACAAGTTAGTCTCAATATAAAATTTGTCATTAATAACAAAATCACATTAAATGGATAATCGCAATATTAGATTTGTCATTAACACCAAAACCATAACTAATGAAGGTTGAACTTACAGCTGGATATCCTGGGCCCGTTCCCGCGGGCCACAAGGGGCTTCACCCACCTGTTCATCGCCATCGACAAATTCACCAAGTGGGTCGAAGCCGAAGCAGTACGTGCCATCACGGCTTCCGCTGCTATCAAGTTCATCCATGGGATCTTCACCCGCTTTGGAGTCACCAATCGCATTATCACTGACAATGACACCCAATTCACCAGCACGGTTTTCCTGGAGTTCTGCGAAGAGATGGGCACCAAGGTATGCTTTGCTTCGGTGGCCCATCCCAGAAGTAATGACCAAGCTGAGCGTGCCAACGTGTTGGTATTGAGGGCTTGAAGACCAGAGCATTCGATTGGCTCCATAAGCGAGGGGCGCGGTGGACGGAAGAACTCTCGGTTGTGTTGTGGTCGCTCCGAACCACACCCAGCCGGGTGACTGGCGAGACGCCTTCTTCCCCGGTCTCTGGCGCCAAACTGCCCTCCCGTCCGAAGTCGTTGCTTCGCCACGACGCCTCGGCGTTCAGCGAGGAAGGACAAGAAGACCACCGCGGTGACGACATCAACCATCTGAAGGAGATGTGCGACCGGGCAGCCTTGTGCGGCGTCCTATACCAGCAAAGCCTCAGGCGATACCACGCCGCCCGGGTCTCCGAGAGAACACTGGCAGTTGGCAACCTGGTTTTGCGTAAAATCCAGACGCATACTGGGCTCAACAAACCGCTCCGCTACCGAGGGCCTTTAAGGTGGTCTCAGATTCTCGCCCGGCGATCCGATTACATCGAGGATGGTCAAGAGCGCCAACTCTTCAACGAGAGTTGTTGCGAAAGTTTTACCCCTAAAAGTCAGAAGTTCCAAAGGTCCGCTTTGACCGCTTGTGTGGATGAGTTTTCCCCGGTGCTCGGGACTCTTCGATGAGTAGCAAAGTTGTTTACCTTAAGAGCTTTTGCTTTATTCTCCTTGCTTGTCCCTTGGTGGGAAAGCTTGCGTGGAGATGTCACGCGTTCTAGCGATTTGGCTGCTCTTTGCTGAGCCATGGTGACTCCCGGCCCTCGCGTCGTGCCCAGACGGGCGACCAGGAGCGCGAACCTGGCACGGTGACTCGAACGTGGCCCGTACACCTCGGTTCGGCTCAACGAAGCACCGACGGCTATCTCCGCGAGCACCGCATAAGCCCAATATCCCTCCTGGGAACCTGCTCCCATGCCACGCAGCGTTGCGGAATCACCCCACGTCACAAGAGTCAAGTCCCAAAGAATGGGACCATGACATACCCACGCAAGGACTTACGTCCCTTAATATGTTTTCTACATGTTTTGTGCAATGCCTACTTGTGTTTTCAGTAGCCATGCGCAACCACAGATGAAGTGCTGAAGCACCTGTGGCTCAAGCGGCCGATGTAACCCCGTGGTAGCCGGGCGAGCAGGCAAGCGACCACGCCCTGCCCGCTAGGGAGCGGCCCACGTGGCCCCCTAGCAAACGGGCAAGTAATCATGCTCTGCTCGCCTAGCGAAAAGCCCACGTGTGGGTTCGGCGGGCAGTCGGGTGACCACGCCCTACCCGCCGGGCAAGTAGGTGGGCGACCACACCCTGCTCGCCAAAGTATTGGCCTCCGAGACCGGTCAATGAGCTGGTCGCCCAATGGCCTATGGCAAAGATAAGTTGTTCACTTTAGCAGTACCAACTTATTTTTCGCATTTGCACCCCGTTGGGTCGAATTATGCGCGGTTGTCACTGACTCTCATAACCCGATGGCTCCTTGTTGATAAACAGAAATGCCCAGTGCTTGTGTCGCAAGAACGCGTGACTGGGAGTGCGAGTGTGGCACGGTGTCTCAAACGCGGCCCACACACCTCGGTTCAGCTCAACGAAGCACCGACGGCTGTCTCCGCGAGCACCTCAGGCCTGGTACCGCTCCCGTAAGCTCACCTCCTTGTCGTGCAACGCTGCGATCAAGTTCCAAGAGATCACAGGAATGTAAGTTCCAAAAGGGGAAGAGTCAGTGACACCCTTACGCAGCAACTTGAGACGTTGCTTGTATACATTCCGCATGCTTTGCATGATCCCTGTTTGCGTTATTGCAATCACTCAAATAATACCTAAGTATCGACCTAACCTGAGTGCTTAGGTTTGCGTTACGACAAGGCTGGGGGTTGATCGCCCGAAGATTGAGTTGAAGCAAGCATACCCAGAAGGCAAACAGATGAACATATCCAGGTGAAACCAAAATATGCCAACTTCATTACAATTGTTAATATTGTTCTGGCATACTGAAACAGGAACAAAGAAAAGAAAACAAAAAGAAGGCGGCCCGGGCCATCAGTCGCCGTTGACGACTTCGATGCCCCCACCATCATCTTCGGCCTCCGGCTCCATCGCCGCTACCGCGCCAAGGTCTGTGGCTTCCGCCGTCATCATGTTGACGACTCGCTCCGCGACCTCCTGCACGCGCACCTGCGCTTGAGCCTCGTCTCCCTCAATGCCTTCCACGATGGTGTAGGGTCGAGGATGCGCCTAGAGGGGGGGTGAATAGGCGTTTATAAAAATCGATCGCTCACTAATTCAATTCGCTCTAATCAACCCCTTTGTCAAAACCTACACAATTATAATGCGGAAGCGATAAACTCGGTTTTGACAATTAAGGCCTAAATCAACTAGGCTTACTATGTGCACTATCTAAATTATGTCTCTACACAAGAATTGCTAAATTGATCAACTAGATAATACTAGCAATTCTAATTCAAGCAATTGATAAATATTCAATAATGTAAAGTGCTTGAATATAAATGAGACAAGAGACAACCGATATTTTTCCGTGGTGTTCGGAGACTTGCTGGTCTCCCCTAGTCCACGTTGAGGCTAGCCCACACTTGGACCGGCTCCCGCTCGAGCACCCGCCTCTTTTCACTAGTCGTGGTTTTTCACGCTTGCGCGTAGGCTCAACCCGAACCTTCAAAAATGCTGGGGCTTCTCACACCTCGAGAGCTCCCGCGCACGACGCCTACGCCGTCTAGGAGTCGGCAATCTCCAAGAATAATAAGCCGCTCCTTCGCTTGAACTTCACCGGGCACAACGAATGATCACCAAGTGCAACACATGCACAAGGATCCCCTCAAGTGCAACACATGCACAAGAGGCTCACAATCCACTCCCTAATTGCAACAAATGCAATTAACTCACTCTTAAGCTCAAGAATCAATTGAGAGTGTGCAACACATGCAACACCTCTCCCAAATACTCACACAAGAGCCAAACCACTTCACAATAACACCAACACGTCCCCACTGCCCCCAAGGTCTCCTTTTATAGCCCACAAAGGAAAACTAGCCGTTGGGGGCAAGATTCCAGAAAATCAGCGAAAACGCGGTCCGACCGACTCTACGGTCCGACCGCTCATAAGCCAACGGTCGGAAAACCGATTACACGGCCGGCCGCACGCGCTTCTCGGCCACACATCACAAGACCGGTCCACACCGACCGACCATCCGACCGCCAGCAAAACCAGCAAACACCTCACTCTGAAATAACACGCCGCGACGGGGCCGGTTAGACCGCCGCCGGTCCGACCGACCGGGCCGTCGCAGACCGCCTTAAGCCACCAGACGCACCGCCCATCGGAGAAATTATACCGAGGAGGCCGGTCGACCACACACCGGCCGATCCACTCACGGCCCCCAACCGCCTCTAAGGCCCGGTTGCACCACACAACGGTTGGTCGCACCGCACGACAATTGGTCGCACCACTTGACGATTGGTCGCACCACTCAAAGGTTGGTCGCACCACCCATTTACACCGAAGCCCTAAGGTTGGTCACACCAATCAAAGGTTGGTCACACCACCCATGGACCGGTCACACCACCCATGGATCGTCACACCGCCAGCCAGGTCACACATAGCAAGGCCGGCACGGCCACACCGCCGCGTAAACAACTCCGATTTTCGCAATCTTTTTCGACAAATCAAAACCATTTCTTGAGCCCATTAGATGATCAACACATGATCATACACACGCAAAACACATTTGCACCAATTCAACTCATGCTCAAAGAATTCAACCCAAATTGCGAAAACACATTTCGCAATCAACTAAAGAACTATTTGCAAAAACGATAAGCAAATCAAACTCGAAGTTTATGAGATTAATCCCCTAGCCATGTGAAGGTCAACACAAGACCTGGTCAACTTGCCAACTCCCGCTGCAAGCCCCACTCACATGCTCGAATTCGGACTCATAAACCTCGGTTTATTCGCACAACGATCTTGCAAATAACGCAATAAATACATTTCATGCTTGAGCACTACTTTGCAACACATGCAAAAGTCTAGCTCAAGCAACATCAAATCAAGATGCATGAACTCTCTAATTGCAACACGTGCAATTTTCTAGTTCCATGCAACACCAAATCGAACTAACACCAAAACCAAATCTCAAGTATGAGCTCTTTACTCGCAACACATGCAAGCCTCTAGCTCCATACAAACACACAAGTTTTAGAAAGATTGTTTTGCGAAACCAAAACATGAAGCTTCAACTAATGCAACATATGCAAAAGTGAACTTCACGCAAAAGCCAACGCACTAGCTTATCACTTCTTGCAACACATGCAAATCAAAGCATTATGCGAAAACCAAATGCAGCCAAGCATAAGTTTAACCCATTCGCAACACATGCCAAATGGTTAACCCATATGCAAAAACCAAATCCAAATGGTTGAGCTTGAGTGAACGCGGAATGAGATCACCAACACATGATGAAGCTCAAGCATAGGGAACGACCCCTCTTAATAGCACGACGATAAAACCTTAGACTCAAAGACTACAAAAGTCCTTAGCCTATCTAATTATACCTTCGCCGCCGCGCACAAGCAATCCCCTCTGGGGTCTTTATGATCATCACTTGATACTCCCCCGGGATCATCACTCGACTCCTCTTCTTTTATCTTCGGGATCCGCTCTTGACGCCCATCACCACATGATGCTGTCTTTATCCCGTTCTCATCCATCTTATTCATCTTTGGACCTAACTCAAATATAACTCATGAAACTTGTTAGTCCAAGATGCATGGTTGTCTCAATTATCTCTTGCACTCCATTAACACATAATGGATGCCTTTAGATCAATTGAGCACAACCTAAATCAATAGAAATGATTTAATTGTGTCTTAAGTACAATAATGCAACTCATGCTTTATTATACTTAAGAACTATTCATTTGTCCTTAATTAATCACAAAACACCATCAACACATGATGAAGTGTTCTTTAATAATTAACACGACAAATGAACTCAATTTAAATTATCATTTAAATTGATATGAGTATATATTAACTACACAAGTTTTCATATACTCATGTTGATGGAAAGTAATGATCCATTATATGTAAATTGTATGGAATTGATCATTACTCTAAATCATCAACTATAGAATACACCCCACATGTATACGTGCATAAATATGATTGACTTGGAGATAATATGCACATATTCAAATTGATCGTATTGAGTATATCCTATATTACCATGAGTATACTTATAACTAGGCAATTCAAATATATACTCAAGGATTTAGTTTCTTTGTCTTGATCCTTATATGTGTCAATAAAGAATAGATCAATACAATGAAACTATCAAGTTAAACCACTTAACTCCCCTAAGTGTGTGCATCCATGTAATGTATGGATTGGGAACATGATGCACGCTTTGTGGTTAATATAACGGGACATTCATATTTTAACTTGACTCCAAAGTATGCAACTAATACTAGAATGAATATGCAAACATACCTTGGGTTTTCTATTTTTCAATGCGATGAGACTAAACAAAGATATTCTAAACAAACATGTTAGTCTCGATATAAGATTTGTCATTAAGAACAATATCGCATTAGGGGATAAACTTAATATTGGATTTGTCATTAACACAAGATTAGATTTGTCATTAACACCAAAACCATAACTAATTAAGGTTGAACTTACAGATGGTCATTGGGTTGAAGGTGGCGTCGCGGCTAGCGTAGCACACGAGCACAAAGGTTGCGGTGACTCTGGCGACTTGCTGCCCTTCCTGGATGGAGCGGGCGGCCATGGCGGCTGGTAGGCCGGAGTGGGCGGGCATCTGGACCCCCCTTATCAGGCCACGAAGGCAACCAAAGGAATGAAGGGAAGGTTTGGCCTCGAAGTTTCCCTCCCCTGGCACCTCGTGTCAGGGTCATTAATTGTAAAGGATTCAGCTTTCGACACGACGACGGTTCATCCCTCTGACGCCTCTTACCAACCCGTCGCAGGGGCGTCCTATCCCGAGCGGACCGGGCGAGACCTCTCACCGACATTAAATGAGGTTCGAGAGACAAGGCCACGGAGGCGCATGTAATAAATGAGTCGTGGGTCGACGTGGAAGCTGGAATGATGGGTGTAATTAATGTGTTGTAGATAAGTGTTGTGCCACCTTCTCTCTTGCCCGGGCTGGCCCGTCTATATAAGGGCACCTTGGTGCATGGAGAAGGGGGCCGAACGGCTCGCAAACGAATCGCATAAAGAAAGAAGCAGAGAACACAGAGCAGACAGCCATTGTAAACACCCCCACATTTCCTCAACAAAGAACAAGCAGGACGTAGGGCTATTACCTAAGCTAGGGGTCCGAACCTGGGTAAATCGCTGTGTCCACTGATTCGCCAATTCTCGAGTCCACCGTTGAGAGACATTAGGTTTCCAGCCATGAAGATGCCCCTCTACCGAACCAAATCTTCCATCTAGAGTGTAGCCTACTCTGTTCATTGACGGGATCTTGTCAGGCGAAATACGCTGACACCGTGCAGTGGACACTACGCTGCACTCCGGCCGTTGCGCTGTATATGTTAAGCGTGAAACGGTGAGGGTGAAATTGTTGTTTTTCTAGTTTTTTTAGAGGTGTTTCAATGGTTTTCTTTTTGATAATTGCATAAATATTAAAGTATAAATGAATGGTAGATGGTGATTTCTTACCCCTTCGTTTAGTTCAAGATTTGTACAACTTATATTGACAGGAAAAGTATTGAAACGCTGCTCTTTTTTTTATTGCAAATCTAACATTTTCTTTCAAATGTAATTACAAAACTAATTCCCTCCCTCTCGGCAGACGCTCCCTCCGAGTGTGCTAGCTCAGTAGCAATGCAAAAGTTGCTGCACAAAAAAACATAATAATAGCGCGTGCCTTAAAGCTACAAGCTAACATAACATAGCTCAGCAGGCGCTCCCACCGAACACCTGTTGTGTTTACCCTTGCCACAATTGCTAGCGTGTGACATATGTCGCCTATTAATATTTCTATGGTTGAAAGAGGGCTGTTTTACAATTATATTAAGCAAAGGAGCCAAATTTGCATTAAAAAATATCAAGGGCTTGAAAAGTGATGATTTCGTGGAGGGCATCATTATCATCATCCTTCTAGTTTTAACATTTTAATATTCTAAAGATACAACGCAGAGTTTC
Source organism: Guadua angustifolia (assembly GCA_036346375.1). NCBI lineage: Eukaryota > Viridiplantae > Streptophyta > Magnoliopsida > Poales > Poaceae > Guadua > Guadua angustifolia. Next base: position 7,585,254 of record CM070510.1, on the reverse strand, counting down.
TGTGAGAAGAAAAACATAAGAGTAACAAACAACAATCTCGTACGAGGCCACAGGAGTCAAAGACACGGGAACGGAAGGCCAGGCTGCCTAGTTGTACACCATGTATTTCGGCGTCGCACTGAACTTCTGGTAGCCCTTAATGACCTTGTTCACTGCATCCAGGAAATCCTTTTCCGTGACTGTTTTCCTGCGGGCGCGGATGGCATACATGCCCGCCTCTGTGCAGACGCTCCTTATGTCGGCACCTGTTGCAACGCAGGTAGATAGGCACACATAAGCAAACCCAGATGTTCATGATAAACGGAATGATGCATAAACTAGTCAGATCATGTCAACTCTGCCAAGCAGAAATCAACAACTTACCAGTGGAGTTGGGGCAGAGGCGAGCCAGCAGCTCAAACCGGATGTCCCGCTCGCAATTCATGGTGCGGGTGTGGATCTTGAAGATCTGGGTGCGGCCCTCGAGATCTGGCAAGCCAAACTCAACTTTCCTATCCAGCCGCCCAGGACGCAGCAGTGCAGGGTCCAATGTATCAGGCCTGTTGGTGGCCATGAGGACTTTGATGTTTCCTCTGGCATCAAACCCATCAAGCTGATTGACAATCTCGAGCATAGTGCGCTGGACCTCATTGTCACCCCCAACACCATCGTCAAAGCGAGCACCACCGATGGCATCAACTTCATCAAAGAAGACAATGCAAGCTTTCTTTGACCGGGCCATCTGGAAGAGTTCCCTAACCATCCGGGCTCCTTCACCAACATATTTCTGAACTAGCTCACTTCCTATCACACGAATAAAACAAGCGTCCGTGACGATTGGCTACTGCTCTAGCAAGAAGTGTTTTTCCAGTTCCAGGAGGGCCATAGCAAAGGACTCCCTTAGGAGGATCAATACCGAGCTTGACAAACTTTTCTGGGTGAAGCATAGGAAGCTCAACAACCTCACGCATCTTCTCGATCGGCTCCTTGCATCCACCAACATCGTTATATGTCACATCAGGCTTTTCTTCAACAGTCATCATGGTAACACTTGGATCAATTTTGGGTGGCAAAGGAATTTGAATCTGGTACTTGTTTCGATCAACTCTGCACAACACAAAGGATGAGAATCAACACTGCTCAATTGATGGTATAATACTTGATTGATTCAAGAACATTATACCAGCACAAATACATAATATGGAAAGCACAATAAGATGTTTTACACAACCAAAAACTGATATCCTGTGTACATAAACATATTATAAGTCTCCGATTAACTTTGTCATAACCAAAAGTACCAGTAAAGTCTCATCTTTCTATATGACATGGAAGTACAGCTGACCTGATGCTTGAACATAACCCCCTTAACATCCGATAACAAAATCCCATGAACTCTAGTGGCCTTATGGAATATTGCCATATTTTAAACATATTATACACAATGGCATATGTTCTCATTTCTCAAGCTGTAAAACATATAACATACTATGGCCCCTTGCTGCAAAGATAACTATATAATAATGGTTGCTTCTTTACCTTGTGTCAAATCCTCGAGCTAAATCATACTAATAACTAGAGTTCAATTTAAAATTTATTATCTTAGAATGCTTCTTAGCAAATAGTACCACGTCATTTGCTATATATCAGTGCTGCAGTTTTACCCTTAAAACTACAATCATTATCAAGTAAATATGCTATGGTTTAAAACCATTTTGCTCTTAGAACTATGCATCGACTGAAAGCGTGAACAGAAAGCACAATAAGATACAATAAGCTTTTGGAAAAACAACCGAAGAAATGATGCTAGAATATCCTATAGAGAACAAGAAACCTACCCAACACGCATCCCTTCCTCAATATCAGTGGGGGAAACCTTATCCCCTAATCCAACCACAAACTGCAGTATTAAAAAAAAGTAAAAACAGATCATCAGTACCAAACCTCCAGGAGATATGATTGTATCGATACAATTTAAGCATGACGCACCTTTGCGATTTGTTTTACATTTATGACATACTTGGCATCATCAGTATTAGGACTGATGATCTTCGTGCATCTAGCAACCTTCATAACAGAAAAAAAAAACTTATTATTAGAAAAGGCACTGAGAAAGCGTAAGAGCACAATATAACTTCTATTCGTATGCGTTACAGTGCCTGAAAATAAAACTTTAGGTGAGCATCATGCTAGTTTACCTGCAATGGTTGCTCCTCTTGCATCATCTGTTTATCTGATACAAGATCCCACTGGCTTGGTGCAGCCAATCCAGTATCAGACTCCTTGATGCCTGGAATTCAGCAAAACTTGTTAGTTCAGATAGCCTTGATGCAACAAAGTGGAATTGCGCTAGCACATCGAAGTTAAAATTGTAAATTGATAAAAATTGCTCAGAAGTCAGAACTTGGACAACTGATTTGTATGTTTTGGGCATGAAATGAGATACAAATAGCACACCCGTCCCTAAATTTATAACCAAATATTTCAGTGTGCACGTACCACAAAGATCATTAATCTTCTTCGCCATATCCTTAATCTCCTTCTCGACCTTCTTTATGCTGGTGGAGTAAGGCCCGAGCCCCTATCAAAAAACAAGCCACCCATATTCAGCAAATTTCAGCCAAATCGACGTGCTAGAATTCAACAAACGGTATACATCTCAGATGAAAAAAAAACAACAAACTTTTCACTGCATAAATAAGCGAAGCACGAGAACTAAAAAAACACATACCCGGAATCGAAAACCCGGATTCCCCACACGAAATCAGAACAACGCGAACTATCCGCAAAAATGGCCAGTAATTTCTCCCCAAAGACACAAGATATTGAAACCCTAGATCTACCTCGAGCACGAATCATCCCAAGAAAACCAAAACCCTAACCCTGAATCACCTTAGATCGCCAAGAACGAACTCTAGACTAGAGATAGGAGAGAGGCCGATCCGATCTGTGGGCACTCACGTAGGTCTTAAGGAGGGCGATGTCGTCCTCGTCGAGCGGCGGAGGGTTTTTCTCGTTCATGATGTCGTCTTCGGGCTCCGGCGCCATATCCTCGCTGCTGTCCCTTCTCCGGCTACGGCGAGCGGTTGCGGCGGCGGTGGCGGGGAGAGCTCGAGATGTCGGGTTCGGTTGCTTTCTTGAGTTCGTTTGGTTCGCAGCTCGTCTGCTGCGCCTGCGTTATTTATCGGTTCAATTTTCTTTTCCTTCTCCATTTCCTCCTCGTCAAGCGATGCTTCTTTACCGTCTGATGTTAATCCGATGGTTGTGGTCGAAACTTCGAAAGGTTATTTAAACGTTTTGGGTTTTAACTTTTTAAGACGGCCGAATTGTGTTCGTACTCAAATGTTTTTTTCCCCACGGAAAAGAGAGCTTTATATAGATAGTACACTGTTCATCAAGCAGGCTGTGGATATAAAGAGAACATTTCCAACACCCCCATCATAATTAATGCTATCTTGTTCAAAAATCGGTTCAAGTAGTTCAACGGGTTTATTTGTTTTTACTTTTGATATTGAATTCTGATCTTAAAAGCATAATAAAAAATAAATAGTCTGATTCTAAGAATCGATTCTTACAATCCAATCCATCTATATTCACTAGATTCTACAATTCACCTTATATGTATTTTTGAATTCTAACTTTTAAAAAATCAGCTTCTCTACAACCACAATTCAGAATCAGGTTTTAGAGAATCCAATACAAAAACAAACAAACTCTAAAATATGTTGAAATGATTTGTATAGGTAGATATGATATATTCTAGCATCTTTCAAAAATTCAAATCAAAATTCGATCTACACATTAAGAAACAAAAATAAGTCAGATTTTAGTGAATAGTAGCTTTATCTTTTCCTTTTTTATTTCAGACTTTCTATTCAGCAGATTTTTTTTTGTTTTTCAATGTGTATATTGAATTTGGATTTGAAATTTAATGGATTGCTAGACTAGATCATACCCTATACCCTATATGTGTAATTTTTTTGAATTTTACGTAACTACATCACTCTTCTTATATGTATTTATTAACTCTTCGTCCCCTGATCACGTGTGCTTGCATCAAGCAAAATATAAGTATTTTATTAGCAACACAGTAGATTTCCATGGCATCAAGTGCATTTGCTACATCCATGTTATACCTTTATTAATCCTTGCAGGATTCGCCGTCTCCGGTGCGTTTGAGCCGAGCCGGTGTACTTTTATTAATCCTTGCAGGATTCGTCGCCTCCGGTGCGTTTGAGCCGAGCCGGCTGCGTGGCCCGGCTCAAAAAAAAATTCACGTTTAGGTCCCTTCAAAAATCTATAATTACATATAGATCCTTCTCGCGGTTTTTTACAAAAAGGACCTTCTGGTCTAGAAAAATCGTAGATCTTTCGTGAGAGGGTCCTGAATAGATACCGAAAAAAAAACGTATTTACGTTTAGATCATTCTAACTATTTTCACAAAAAGAACCTTTCGATTTAGCGCAATCACATATGCACTTATATCCTTTCAACCGTTTCTCATATTTCCTTCACAATTAAAAAAAATGACGGAAAAAACGAAATTGTTTCCGTGAAAAAAAAACATCACACGGTCGATCGGCTCGGCTCATTTTTCCCTTTTCACGTGTAGTTCCCTCAAAAAAATAAGTAATTACGTTTACGTGTAAGTACTTCCCACGGTTTTTCACAAGAGAACCTTTTGGTTCAGAAAAATCGCAAATCTTTCATGGAAGGACCCTAAATAAATACTGAAGAAACGTAGTGCCGTTTAGATCATTCCGGCTATTTTTCACGAAAAGGACTTTTCGATTTAGCGCAATCGCAGATGCGTTTGTATTCTTTCAACCGTTTCGCGCGTTTCCTCGATGATTTTGAAAAAAAAAACACCGACAAAAAAAATTTGTTTACGCGAAAAAGACAACGTACGTGGCGTGTCACGCCGCGAAATCTGTCCTAGTTTGATAACACATTAGCAAGAAAGGCTACATTGTTGTGGCTAGAAGATAAGAGGAAACAGAACATAATTAATTATACACATTATTCCATCAGGAACTCTTTTATGGTAACACCTCTTAAGTCTCTTACCACTATGGGGGTAAGGGAAGGTTTGAATCCCAGCCATTGATTGATCAAGATTAGTTTTGACTCAATGCAAATGTGACTTGTAAGGAGACACAAAACCATCTGCAAAGGTTAATTCAGATTCAGAAGGATTACAAATCTGAAAATCAAAACCATTTGACTGCAGTATTTCATTCGGTCCTTTAGATGGAGAAATTTTACTGTACATTACACTGTGGTATACCGTGAATAGTAAAAAAATCCAATCATTAATTTCTTAAGAGTAATTCTACTACTCTAATATAAGAGGAAGTATAAATAAATCCAGGCTAATCTGACCCATTGGATCGAAAAAAATAGACGGTTCATATTAAATTTAGTCTACTGTAAAAGAGATAGATCTTAGACAGACATAACGATGTAATCGATTGATTAAATATATGGAAAATAACTCCATACCTGCCTTACGGAACAACACATTGTACATCAACAACAAAGTGAACTAGTGAAGTATTAATACAAACATGTAATTATCAACATTGTTCATGATAAAACGACAGGACCGACATACGCAATTTAAGGTAACATCTCCACCACCTAAAATTTGTTACACTTGTACCATTGTATGCTTTCTCTAACTATTAGTGCTACTACGAAAATTTCACAGCATCCCGGTAGAACAAGCAACAGATGACAAACATCGGGCAAGAACATCTGGAAATCAAAACCCTGTAATTCATGTTAGTTTTCGCTGGGCTTCAAGATTTCGCCAAGATTCACACGCAAGCTGTTCCTCATGGTTCTCCTTCCAGCTCCACCAGCATTGCCCTTCCTCATCATCGCCGCAAACTCGCTATAATCAATTTGACCATCCTGCAAAATGATTCTTAAATTAAGTGGCAAGCATCCAAGTAAAAATGTGACAACTGACAAGTGACAGGTATGGAGATAGATAAAGAAAAGAGAAGGATAAGGAAGGTCAACATTATTTTGATCCACATCTTTGATCATATCCTCGAGATGAACATCAGAAAGACCAAATTGTTGGCATGCTTGTGAGAGCTCATCAATTGTTATGAAGCCACTTCCATCCTTATCAAAGAATGAGAATGCTGACACCAAGTTTTCCTCCCTCTCTAGTTTATTCATGTGCAATGTAGCGGCTAAGAATTCACCATAGTCAATAATTCCACTGTTGTCAATATCAGCCTGTAACAGAAACAAAACCAGATTACAATCTCAATTATGCATATTATCTAACAATGCTGCAGTGCAATTGTTTTGTTTTTTTTTAATAAAAGTGGAACAACAGACTCAACAAGATAATAGTACTTACCGCATCCATTAAAGCCTGGATTTCAGGTTCCATTAAATCTGAGCCCACCCTTTTCAAGCCATTCTTCAGTTCGTCATAAGTAATTGTCCCACTATTGTCAGTATCAATCATTTTAAACAACTCCTTTAAGCCTCCAATCTCTTCCTCGGATAGGCTTTCAGCAATAACCTGCAGGAACAAAAACATACGCAGTCTCTGAAAAGCTCTAGTATTCTTTGATAGGATTGGATGCTCTCCAATACCCACGACACTTGTGAACATAACATACAGAGGACAGGGATCCATACAGCTGAAGGGGTTATTGTTTTACTACAGTTCTTTTGGAGAACTACTTGACGGTCCAGATCTTTTGGAGAAAACTGTAGTAAAATATTGTACTATTTTTTACTGTAGTGAGTTACTGTAGCACACCTTTTTTTTTGCGATCCAAACATTTGATTCTCTAGATCGGACAGCTTGGAGACATGAGGACTAACTTGCAGTCCCCATTCAAAACATAAGGTGGACAAATAAATAAGGCAAAATTGGCTGAAAGAACTCCAAAATCGGCTATCAGGTGAAAATGTCTTTTTGCTGAAGAACACTCTTCGTATTAAAACAATATTTTTAGTTGAAAGAGAAGGGAGAAGGTGAGTGAAAAATCATTTTTACCCCTACAATAGCCAAGCTCACATGCCTTGTTGGACCCACTGTCACCCTCATCCACTATGTCGCTTCATCTCTTAGAGCCCGCTCGGTAGAGCTTCGGCTCCCGGATTCTTGTTCAGAGGAGTTGGAGCTGTATCGAACGCCCTCAGCTCCCTCGTGCAGCTTTGAGAATCCCAGAGGAGCGATTATCTTTTTTTGCCTGGGCGCGAGGAGCGGCCTTAGACCTGCTTCCCGTGAGAATCTCAGCTCCCTCACCTCCCTCGCCTCGACCGCGCTGCCTCCTCGCCTCCCCACCTCGGCTGTGCCGCCTTCTCTCCTCCTCGACTCCTCGAGCGCCACCTCCCCGCCTCAACCGTCGCCTCCCCACCTCGACCGAGCGCGTCGCCTCCCCGACTCCTTGAGCGCCGCCTCCTTGCCCCGACCGCCGCCTCCCCGCCTCAATAGCCGCAATCTACCCCACTTGCACCGCCTCGAGCCAGTCGACTCGTCCCCACCTATGCCACCACGACCGCTCGCCCCGACGAGAGCCGCCTAGAGGTATGGCTGATCTGGAGCTAGCTGCTAGCCGAATACTTCTCTAAACTGCTCCTGATTCTTTGAAGTATCAGAATCAGAGTTGGAGCAAAATTAGAGAAGAATAGGAGCTAGAGTGCTGCCGAACGGAATCTTACTCTCCTCCACATGAACAGGGGGCTTGCTGGATGCGGATAGCTCTGTGTTATAAGAGCAAGTATAATAAGTCCTAATAGGCAGGCTGTAAAGTTGTCCACGTCATCAAAATCCTAGGCGGAGGGGAGAGAAACGAAGAAAGAGAACGAAGCGGGCGCTTGATCAATCGCCCGGCTAAAACGCATCGTACCAGGGTAAAACGCCCGCTTCCAACCAGCTACGAGCGATAGACCCGGCGCTTCTTTCCCCGCCTTTCTTCCTCCCAATCCCGTGCGTCGACCCAGTCGCGCGCCAAATCACCACCCCAAATCGATTCCTCACACGCCAGATCGAGCTGTAAATCCCAAATCCAGGCCGAATCGTCCCCAATCACCACCTCCCAAACCCTAGAAGCCAGCGCAATCGTCACCGGCAGCGCTGCGAGATGGGTCGACAATCCAAGAGGGCACGTGCTCCAGAACCTCTAGAGATTCCATCACGGAGGCTCAACCCAGACGCGCCACCGCCGGGATCTCACTGGTCTCGGCCACCAACAACTTCAACAAATTTTGCCGTTTGGACCAGACTGGTTCCCACCCACCACCGCAATCCATGGCGGCCTCCTCCGCACCGATTTGGCTCATGGGGCTTCAACAAGCGTGCATGGCGAGTTTGTCGTCCTTGGGCACCGCCTTTGCTTCAGATTAAGCGCATCTACATCTCCTTGGCCCATGGATCTTGAGGACTCAAACCTTCAAGCATGGTACATATGTGTAACATTCCAATTTTTCAATTTCCCAAATTTGAAATTCAAAATCTGAACCCCTGAAAATTTTCTCGAATTTAATCTAGCTTAAATGGAATTTTCAAAGTCAACAAGGATTTAATGTGAATAATTTATATCTCAAATTAATTATTTCTTATTTTATTTGGGTTCTTTGTATTCCACTTGATTTTCCTGAATTTTTGGAGATTTTTCGGGATTTATTTGCTATTTATTTGAATTTATTGGAGTTTAATCAGAATTCTGGAATTTCCTTAAATTCTAAAATCCTTTTCCTTTTCTTGGGCCGGAACCACTGTTTCCACCGTCGGCCCATTACTGTGCTTCGGCCCAACCCATCCCAGCCGAACCCTAATTTCCTTGTCACGCCATAGCCGTCAGATCCCGATCCGTCGGTCAATAACCGCGCCGCCACCCTGACCAAAAACCCTAACCCTAATACCGTTTTGCCGACCGTCCGATCCTGATCCAAGGCGCGCGAAGAAGCCACGTCGCCCCGTGCCGCCGCCGCCGCTGGAAAACCTAGCCGCGCGGGCATCCTCTACTTCCGTGACGTTTCACGCCTCCCGAGGCTATAAATAGTCTCTCCGGTTCGCGTGCCGCACTCTCCACCTCGCGCCGCACCTGTTCCCTCCCCTCTCACATTCTGGGACGCTGTCTAGCAGCTGCAAGACCTCGTCGGAGTGCGCCTTCTCAACCGGGTTGTTCCGCCGCCTCCTCTTCCTCCTCCGGTGAGTCTCCGGTGCCATAGGTTGTACCATTGAGTTCCTCGTACGGTGCTCTTTCGATTCATTTATGTCTCGTGTCTGATCGAGTCTTTTTTCGCCGTTTGCCATACCTTCGTCTTCGTCTCCGGTGCGCTGGCGTCGTCTCCTCGCCGCCGTCTTCTTCATCAGTACTCCGCCGCCCGATCGGTCATCGACGGTCAGGAACACTCCACGTCGCCCACACCCTTCCACGCAGTAAGTCCCGAGCCATCTGCTGAGTCATTCCCACGTAGATGCCATGTGTCGTCCGCGTGTAGCCTCGTGTACGCCACGTAGTCGCCACCTCAGATCTAGCCCCGCGTGGCGCCCTGGTCAGCGCCGCCTAGTCGCTGTGTCACCCAGCCTTGCCATATCAGCGCCACGGGGAGCCACGTGTGAGCCATGTGCCGCCACATCCCTGCCACTGTGTGCCCTAGATCCACGTACTGCCACGTCTCGCCACGCGTCGCGCTACATCGTCCCGTGTCTGCCACGTGTTGCCATGTGTGTGCCGTGTCACCGCCACGTCAGCACATGCTCGCCGTGGTTTGCCATGTCACCACCCTATCACTGCCACGTCAGCCAAGTTCGCACCATATCAGCCACGTCATCTGTGCGCTGCTCGATGAGCCGAGTTCACCGTGAGCCGAGTCTATGACTCATGGGGCCCGCATGTCAGCGGTACTGCCTTCATTTTCTTGTTCCGATTTATTTCCGATAAATCCGAAATTCAACCAATCACAAGTCACCACGTGTCAGCCCTATTGTATTTTCTGATTTTCTCTCCATTTAAACTTCGGAAGGCCCGTTCTCCTCCGTTCGAACTCCGATTTGAACGATTCAAATTTCTAAATTCATCTAAAATCAAGATCTATCTGTTGGTGTCATTTTTGTGAATTTTTGAATTTTATTTATTTCTGTTTATTTATTGTTTCGCCTCGATTTGCGCGTTTCGCGTGTAGACGACGCACCGGTTGAGCGAGAGGAGCATCCAGCGGAGGTTGCAGCAGCGGTAGAGAGTGAAGGCAAGTCTCCTTGACCATGTTGAACCCAAATTTATGAAATGCTATTTTGTTTTAAATTATTGCATGCTATTTGAATCATGAATGGTATTTTAATGTCATTTTTAAATGCTTAGATAAATGCCAAATTGTTATAACCATATTGATATTCATGTTGACAACCATTGACACCCTAGGAAAATTAAGTACTGTTAATAATAATCATTTTTGGTATTATGGGAACGGTAGAAAATGCTTAGCCATGCTTAATCACGTCGGTACCTTACCATTATGGAAATGATTTCATTCTTGATTCAAAATGAATTGTGGAAATTATGGCAATTGGTGTTGCCGGTGTTAATTTTGAAATTAAAAGTAAAAAAATGATTTAGACCGGGGCGGATTGGTTGAATGGAGGGTGCGGGATGCACAAAATTTTTGGAATGTGATTGTCCGCCCTAGTCAATTAAGGACCGGTCGTGTGTTATCATGGGCCATGCTATACAGTACAACCACATGTCTATATGGGTACGACCTGGCTAAGTAATTTGCATGTATCGTTATTTGACTTCGCCAAATGGGTCGTGCGGGTTTGTCGGGACGGCACTTGCAAGGCGCAAAAGGGCTTCGGATCAAGGCGGAGGTAGCCCTACCAATGTGAAACCTTAGCGTGAAGTCGGTAGCGTATATGCATTGTAAAGGCCTTGTCATGATCTCTCGCCGCACACCAAAGGAAGTGTGTCAATAGCTTGGCGCAAAGGGTTGATCATGTCGTGTGGGTAAAGTGTACCAGCTCTGCAGAGTCTTAAAAACTACTTGAGTAGCCGTGCCTACGGACAAGGGCAAGCGTGGAACGTTTTCACATAGTAGATTTTCTGGTTTTTGGTTTTAAATGGAAAAATGATGATTTGGTTTAAACATGAAAACGTGGTTTGGGAAATCCGCGAGTGGCTAGAGCTCCCGGATCTTAGTTTGGCGGCTAGAGCCAACCAGGTAGTTAGAACCTGGAAAATTGTTATATTTCAAGTTTAATTATTCATGCTATTTACATTTTGTTAAATGCTGCTTTATGAAATTATTACTTGTATTTAAATTTCAATTTCGCTTTACGCAAATAAACCATATTATGCCTTCCTTTGTTCAAGCCATGCATTTAGTTACATGCATTATATTTCCGAGACTTGCGAGTATGTTGCATACTCACCCTCGCTTTTTATTGCGGGGGCTGCTTATTCCATAAAGCAGATGAGGAGATTGGATTCGACATCTGTGGTGAAGACTTTGAGGAGGAGGACGACTCGATCTTCTAGGGAGCGCACCCCAGTCGGTTGCCTGTGGGCACACTGATTGGCTCGTTTTTGTTCTACATTTCCGCTGCTACTTTTACACTTAAGCCGTAAGGCTCCATACTTGTAATAATGTGATGATGTTGTTTACACTCTTTTGCTTTATTATTGTTATTTACTTTTGATATGTCTGTGTCATCATCACTGTACGACTGTGTGTGCTAGCTGTTCCTGGACTAGCACGGTGGAAACACAGAGGGGTTCGGATTTTGTAAGTCCGGGTCCCCACACATATGAGATGTTTTCTACTAAAAATACTTGTTTATGCGTTTCTTCCTAAATACACATATCATTGTTTCCAGTCCAGATGTTTTTCAAAAATATTTGAATGCTGGTATAGGTGTGAAGCATGCACTGCCTTCAGTATTTGTCGCTACCCTGGACTTCTGTATTTGGTTGTGCTTCCAGCACATTGAGAACTGATAGAATGATGCAATATTTTGTCCTGCCATATATTAGTGATGTGACTCAGAAGGGTATGAAAAATCTTGATGATTTTGCTCAATCTTTTAGAACACACAAGATAGGAATATGTTTCTAGTAGTTTTTTTGGCTGGATGCATGAACTGTTACTTCTAAACATAAGCCCGGTTCATGGGATGCAGAGCACTACTGCATTAATGTGATCTGGAGACTCTGATTTTTGCATGTAGTGTAGTGCTTAATAGATAAAGTGTCTACTGATAAAAAGCATAGTAGCTTTGAGAAAAACACAAAAAAAACACTCTATCTATTTTACAAAAACTTATCGATTTGGGATACGCGCAATCAAGTTTTTGAAACTTTAGCTATCAATATATTTTTAAATATTTAGATTGTATGCATGAAAATCATACGTGTAGATTCATCTCAAATGTACTTTCATAATGTTAAAATTTTATTGGATTTTTAAATATATATTACAATAGAAATTAGTGGTCAAAGTTGAGTTTTAAGAACCGTGCCGATGCTCAAAATGATAACTATTTGTGATAAGAGAGTAGTATCATAGGGCAAACATCACAAATTTTCAGTGTCCTGTGGCTAATTTTGCCAATAAATAAACGCTGCAATGTTACGAGATTACAAGGAACTATGGCGACAGACCAAAATTACTCCTCGGTAGCGTAGTATTGTGGGGCGAGTTCAGCCAGCCACAAGGGATCGATTCGAGTCAGGTTCTTGACGTAATTCTGACTCGTCCGAACCAACTCGTTGAAGATGACGCAGTCTGGCTTGGTTCGGAAGAGCACCGATGAAGGATGGATTTGCACGCTCTGGCTGGTTGCAAGAGCCCTGCCAACCAATAGGTGAAACCATAAGCTTGGTTAGAGCCGCATTCTACCACATTTTTACGTCTACATACGCACTACGAAGCATGCAACAGCTTATAGTTTATGGCAGTAACCATGGATTATGATGCAGGAAAGAGTAATTACAATGAGGTACCTGTATGACCCATCCGGCTGTCGCATTGCTGCATTCAAGAAGAAAGAAGCCGTAAGACATCTCCGAAACTGAACCATGTCATCTCCACATGATGACAGGTTAAGCCCCATTTGTTGGACGTGGCCCTGAATTTGACTGCAACAAACAGAAAGAGCCTGTGTGTGAGTAGACCTGGATTTAGAGCATAGCTGAATGCAGTCAGTAGACCTGGTTTTAGAACCTTGCAACTCACTGAATATTCTGAAATTCATAACATGGACTTACTTCCTTTTCATTTTTTAAGCATTATCTAATGTTTCAGGTTTAATTTGAATACCTGCTAATGGTACTAAAAGAAATGGCAATAGAAACTCAAGAAATAAATTCTTTCACCTATAAGTGTTCTGTATGTTAATGCTAGAATACTATGCCATGCTTCGTGACCAGTATGGCACTGTTAAACCAACCCTGAAAAGGCCATTGTGCTCACAGCTCAGCGACTACAATCATTCAATATCCACAAGACCACAACAGCCATGGATTTTGCTATTTCATCATTTAAGAGGATGAAAACTGCAGATCACCATATTATATCAAATCTGATTTGATAGTTCAAACCTTCCATCAAGAATAATATTATAGCTAACCTGTGAACATCACGAGCGTGTTTTAGAGAGCGGTAATTGATAAAGTTTTCCCTGGACCATCTGTTCAAAGCCTTTTCCATTGTTTTTTCTTTGGCATTTGCATTTTTGCTCTTCTCCACACATTCTGCGGCGGCTCGATATACATTCAACAATGTTATATGGTCTCCTTCCGAGCTTTCAAAACTCTTCCTAGCAGCTCTTGCCTTAACAAAAAATAAGGTGAAAGTATCACTACGTGCACTTGTAGCTGGAAGCACTGGATTTCATTATCTCAGGCCCAACAGGGGAAGAACCAAACCAAATATAAGTTGAAGCCAAGTATGTTCCTCATCAATATGCAAACGAAAAATTATGAGAAGTTTTGAGTCTAAAGGTAGACCTCAATAAAACAGCAAAAGATCCCATGACATAACTATTAAAAAATCGAGAAACATTACAAATTCCGAATACCAAAATAATTGGACACCTGGGAGCTTAGTAATAGAGCAATGATCGCTTCAATAATTTTTGCAACAGGGAAAAACCCACTCCATTAAAAGATAATTGAGAACAAGTGTGAACAAGTGTTACACACACAGTTTATACAATGCTATAATCTGTCAAAAGTTGAATACCAACAGTATATAAATATGCAATGCAATTTAGGCTGTGTTTTTTAAAAAAATATATTCAATGCAATGTGCTTATTAATCAATGATCACCTAGAACCTGAAAGGGGTGTAGTACTGGGTATTGCAACGTGTACAAAAGGAATCCAATAGAATCATTATAATATAACTCCATAATATCCAATTAGAACCAATTGTGGGACATGCATTTAACCAGCTTCCAGGAATTCAAATAGAATACCTCTTCTAGCTTCTCACGTGGGGAAAAGAAAATTGATTCCACTGAAAGCATAGAAACAGCAATCAACATTTCTTCCAAGCACTTGAATTCGCTTGACACTATTAATGCCTTGGAGTACATTGGATCCAAAGGCAGCCTAGCCATCTGACGACCAACTGGATCTGACAGCTTATAATCATCAGTCAGAGCTCCTAGTAAAATCAACTGCTCCAGGGATTTCAAAATTGCCGTCCTGCAGTAGGTTTGGCACAATTAGCAAAAACCTGGTGCTCATATAAAGCAATTTGTTATTCAACTTCTCGTGGATATTACTGAGAATCTTATAGAAAATTTTATGCTTAAAGCATTCTATGAATGCATTTATCAATTCATCATAAGGTTCATAACAACAAGTGCAGGTCAGGAGTTTTTCTTTACCTACAAAATTGAAGCTGGAATAGTTCTGACCAGTAACAAAATACTTCGAATCAGGGTTTCAAAAATCAACGAAAATCGCAATTTTTGACTGTATTGAGCCAGTTCGACATTATATACCAGTCGGTAAAACGGTCCAATTAAAAAAAATAAAAAAATGGAAAATTTTATGAGACATAAATCGGTCAAAAATAGGTGAAAATCGCTCGCTTTTCGAAGAAAATCGGTTGACCAAAAAAAAATCAATTGGCCGATCAATTTTTTCGGTGAAAACCGGTCGATTTTTGTTTTTTGCTCAAAAATATTGATTTCGGAACTCTTCAGTTTTTGACGATTTTCGACTCGATATTGCCAATTTTCAAATTTCGATTTTCCAGCAGTTTTTTCGATATTGATATTGTTAACCTTGCTTCGAATACAGTATCATAAACTAAAATGACTGGTGTGCATCTTCTCATCACAATGACATTTCAGTTTCCCACAGACAGTAATTGTTTAATATATAATTAAAGCACAAAGGATGAAAGATGCACATAGAATAAAGAAACTTTGAGCTTCCACTTTGCAAGATATCTTCATATTAAATTTTCAGCTTGCTTTTGCCACATCAAATGCACTTCTTGAATGGTGCATCATTATATTAAAAGTTACCATAGTAATCAGGGGTTACTCCTGAGAATTTTCTTATGCATGTGATGTGAGCAGGATTGGAAAAACAGAAGTACAGAACTCACCATCCTGAGAATTTTCTTATGCATGTGATGTGAGCAGGATTGGAAAAACAGAAGTACAGAACTCACCTTGATGGTTTCTCCATAAAATCGAAACCTATGATATCATCGATTCCAAGAGCTTTGAGCTGTAGTACAACATTGGAGAGGTTACACCGTGTAATCTCAGGCACAGTAGAATCCACCAATTTATCAAACTCACTTTCTTGGAACAATCGGAAGCACTTCCCTGGCCCCTCCCTTCCAGCACGACCACTGAGTGTAGAATGATGAGGTAAGAGAAAGCATACAAGAATTAAATATGCTTGAAAGTTTTTACCTCCTTTGAAGAGCCTGTGCTTTAGAGACTGGGATGATGATTAGAGATTCCATTCCAGTTACAGGATTGTAAGCACGAGCTTTGACCATCCCAGGATCAATAACATATTTGATACCAGGTATTGTTACAGAAGTCTCTGCAATATTTGTTGCTAGAACTACCTAAAAGAGACAAACTAGACATCAGTCAATGTTGCATATCTGCCATGTACATGACTCGTGACTTTAAGGGTAAGCAAACATTGGAAAATTACTAAGGAAAATGTATTGCTAAAACAACCTTGGAGAAGGTCAAATTTGGAGATGCAAAACATGCAACAAGGAGGTATTGTCTTCTTAAAAAGCATTTCGAACAATTACCTTAAGAGCTATGATACAAATTAACACCCACATGAAACCAAAAAGAATGATATTATCCTTATTTCATATGATCCAAAAGTGTATTCCTTTTCTATAAAAAAGTAAAGTGGGCAAATGACAGCTTATAAAGGAAAGCTTTTTCCCATTATGTTTAATTGCTCTTAAGTACAATGATGCTTGGACCAACAATAGCAAGATAAATTTTGTATTTTACACTCAATAAAGGTATAATTTTAACAAATTATCATATAGATAGTATCATATTTATATCAAATTTGCTAATGTTTTTTAGGTCATCTTTGAAAGGTGTGCACAGCTTTGCTTAGAGCACGTAATTTCATTTCAGACAGATCATCAACATAAGTTCATAACTTCATATGTAATTTCTAGAACGATGTATATTTTGTTTGCATCCAATAGTTACCAATGTTTACCTTACCAAATTTTGGTAGCGTTGACCAAATTTGGCAAACATTTGGTTTGCTACCAAGTTTTAGCAAGATTCCCTTCTCCCTTGGTTCTCTAGTTCATTTTCTTGCCAATCTTTGACCAAAACATTGGTAGTCAATTTGGTGACCAAATTTTGGTAATGCCAACTTTTGGTAAGGTTTTGTTTGGAAATTTGTCATCAAACCAAACAGGTCCCTAATTCATTTGCCTCCTTATGGACACAATTATGTTCACATGTCAAGATGACAATTAATTAACTGTTCTCTTTGGAACTGCACAGACAAATGGAGTGTTTTATTATTAATAACAATATATTTACCTCCTACATTAAGTTGTGTCCAGAAGTGTATCACCCAACCAAACATAAGCAGCAGAACATCCTTACATCAGACATAAAGAGCAGCAAGTACTCATCAATTAGTTAAGCAAAGAATACATACATTAACAGGTAGGTTGGGACAAAGGAATTGCAATTGCCCAACCAGAAATAAGTAGCAGAACTCATTACATCAGACATAAGGAGAAGCAAGCACTCATCAATTAGATAAGTAAAGCATACAACATTAACATGTAGGTTGGAACAAAGGAATTGCAAGCATCCAAAGAACGCAATACATTAAGTTTACCTTGCGGGTTCCAGCTGGTGCTGGCTTAAAAGCATTCATTTGCTGATCTGATGGAAGAGATGAGTAGATAGGCGTAGTCCATATCTTACTGCTCTGTGGTGGAAGTTGACGAACACGCTCCTGAATAAGTCTCTCTAGTGATTCGATCTCCTCTTGGCCGGTTAAAAATGCAAGAATGTCTCCAGGTCCTTCCTCCAAATGGATCTAACAAAGCAAATATCTAAACATGAAGTTTATACACAAAGAGCTCCCTACATTAGTTCACAGTTGAAACAAGAGGTCCTGATGATTTGGGAATATGATACTTAGTCCCAAACAAGATTGCATATTCACTTATCGTGGTTTCTGAAGCAAAATTTTCTTTCTGAAATCATATTTTAATTGGATTTCAATTTCCTTTCCTCCTCCCTAATTCATCCACCTCTTGCATCCAAATGGGAGTGATGCTCACCTGAAAGATGGTAACTAGTGTAGCATCCAGATAATCTGACTCAGGCTGATAAGTATATAGTATGTCAACGGGGTATTGTCGCCCTTGAATATGTACAGCTTTAGCGCCACCAAAATAATCTGAAAAACACTTGGCATCCAAACTAGCAGACATAATTATCAGCTTTAGAGGTGCATAATTTATTCCCTGGTATGCCTTCAGAGTAAAACTCTGAGAGTGATCTTGTCTGTCAGGCAAAGTCTTTTCATTCTTATTGGCATAAATAGATCGAGAATGCTGCACATTTTTCAGCAAGCCCAGCAAGACATCAGTATGGACAGTTCTTTCATGAGCCTCATCAACAACTATAACACTATATTTAGACAAGAGTGGATCCAGAAGTGCTTCCCTGAAAATCCAAAGCAATGATTCTAAGAAAAATTCACATCAGAACAAAAAAGACTTAATTATAGATTAAACCATGTCAGATTATTACATAACAAAAATAGAATACTTAGCTATCTATAATATGATAAGATATAATTGAAACTCAAATTTTACTTCAGAAATTTGAAATGAAAAAAGATCTAGAAACAAAAAAAGAACGCATTAATAAAAAGTTATACAGGTGCAAGCCCAAAAAAAGATCCAAAATAAAAAAATGCAATATACAAATGTGAAGCAAATAACTAAATGATAGATGAACTTTATTCTCAGGCTCAGGTCCATGCAAATGTAGGGACGGCCACTGAACTATTAAAATAACTATCATGCTGGAAAAAGAACTTCAATGATCCCTCAGGGGACAAAAAGATGAAACAATTTATCTATGGGAATCTAGATAACATCATATCAGTAATTAAGCCAAAGACAAATAACAAAATGAAACTTTCTAGGAATCAAAGAGCTACATACAACACAATAATCAAACAATCAATAATTAAGTTTGGTATATACAGCATTACCTTAGAAGCAAACCATCAGTCATGTACTTGATCCTTGTTGCATTAGATGTGGAATCATCAAACCTAATAGAGTATCCAACCTTTTTGCCCAATTGATCATTGCATTCCTCAGCAACACGCTTTGCTACTGTAACAGCTGCAACTCTTCGAGGCTGAGTGATGCCAATGATTTTTGCATCCTGACAAAACCCAGCATCATACAAAAATTGTGGCAATTCTGCATAAGAAAATTCACAAAGATATATGTTTCCTCAAACAACCAAAATGAGATAAGAATGATGACATTTGTAGCAAATTAATTGATAGTGATGTGTGTTTCTTCAATAACTGATTAAGAAATGCTTTTTAAAGAAACCAAGTAAATCGAAGGTCATATGTACGGGTCAAACAATCCATAAGAACGATTTCCTAAGGACCAAAATGTCAGACCGCTGAATTTTGAATCCGAGAGCTTTGAGGAGTGAATTCAATTCAATCGCTGGGGTTATGAAGATCTAACGATGCAGGGGAAGCAATAACGTTTCAAGATAATCTAATGGCTGTCGTTGATCGTAGTAATTACCAGATGGGCTGTAATTAGACATTTTCATTTATTGTTTACTGTTTACCTATGTCGCTTCTTCAGGGTAAAGAACAGAGGCCTAATATATAAAGGCCTGGGGTTGTTCAGAATTCTGTTATGGATTAATCTGAGATGCTTTTCGTGTTCTTGTTTTCCCTTGTTGTTTTCGCATCTATCTTCTACCTATTCTGCTATTTTCCAAGTAATTTGTTCTTGATTTGCCTCTCGTGATTCTGATTTCAAGTTGGATTCCAAACGGGTCCTGACATTTGGTATCAGAGCCATCTGGTTCTTGGCCTAGAAGAGGATAGAAGCAGGTTTGGGGAAGAAACTTAATCTTTCCCTGTAAAATCCCTCTTCTGTTGTTGGGTGTTCTTGATGCCGAAGGTTGGAAAAGCTCCTGAGGAGGATGCGGGCTCTGGTTTAGCCGCAGAAATGGAAGATATGAAGAGAGATATGGAAGGGTTACAGCAGCAGATGGGGGAACATTTGACCCTAATGCAAGATCAGATGGATCAATTTCAACAGCAATTACAAGGTAACTCGACCAAAATAGATCAAGTAATGGATATGCTCAAACTATTGTTGGACAAAACTGGTCAGGGGAGGTGGCAAGTAATCTGGCAAATCTGGAAGGTAGCATGGAACAGCCTAGGAGGATGGATGTTAGGCAGCCGATACCGACTGCTCAAACTGTTGGAACCCCGGGTAGTGGGCACTCGATAGCATCAAATACTCATGTTGGTAATCATACTTATGACATCTCCCCTGTTCCTCTAGGAATCAACCATGCTATTTCAGTTTTCCTTCAGGGTCACAAATTCAAGCAAGGAGTGCTGATGGTACAACTATAGGAACAGTTGGGGTGAGTATGTATCCACCATTGATGACTACTGGGTCGTTTGCACCACAATTCATTGCATCAAATCCACCATATATACCGTATTATAGACCACCTTTTAATGCTCATATCCATTGGTGGGGGGATACACAATTCCTAGACCTGAACATCCATGGGGTTACTCTGGGCCTAGAGCTCCAGAAGGATTTGGAGCAGGACAAGTGAGAGAGAACCGAAATCAATATAACAGCAATTACAGTAAAGGGCCTAAGGTGGAATTTCCAAAGTTTGACGGAGAGAATCCTGAGGCCTGGATCCGAAAAGCTGAAAAGTGCTTTGAGTTGGGCAAAACTCCTGAAGATCAAAAGGTAGCTATAGCTGAAATATATCTGACTGGAAGGGCAGATTAGTGGATGAGTAGTAATAGAATTGATACCAGAAACTTGGGTTGGCCGCAATTTTGTAGAATGATCTATCAAAAGTTTGCTGCTGAAACAAGAATTGAAGTGACTGAAAATTTCAGGGAGTTGACACAAGTTGGGACTGTTGAGGCTTACATTGACCAATTTGAGGAAATGATGAGCCTTGTAAAGAGGAATAATCCAAACTTAGCTGAAGAGTATTTCTTGGATTATTTTATATCTGGATTGAAGACTTATATCAAGATTCCTTTGAAATTATTATATCCCAGAACATTGGTAGAAGCTTATGCACATGCGAGAAACTATGAAGGAAGCTCACGTTACAGGAAGTATTCTGGAGGAAACCCATTCAGTAATACCAAATCCTTGCAAACAGGAATATCTAGCCAGAAGGGAGGAATTGCACCTACTAAGAAGGAAATAGGTGAGAAATCTGTGACTACAAGTAACCAAGAGTGGACAGGGGGAAAGTGTTTCAAGTGTCAAGAACCTTGGGTTCCTGGCCATAATAAAGTCTGTAAATACCAGAAACAGATTCACTTGATCATGGTTGAGGATGAGGGGGAAGAATCTGAGGAAGCTCATAAAGCTGAGTTTAAAACTCCACCAGGCAGCCCAATGCATAAGGGGGAGGAGGAAACACTTCAATTATCGATGCATGCGGTAGCAGGCACTAGCTTGGGGACTACCACATTCACCTTGAAAATGCAAATTGGAAATGTTGGAGCAACAGCTTTAGTGGATAGTGGCAGTTCAGCCACCTTTATAACTCCTGCATTGTCGATTAGGGCTAAATGTAATATTGTTAATCAACAATTGGAGCAGGTTTCAATGGCAAATGGGGTGAAGTTGGAGTGCAGTTCCAAGTGTGTAGATTGCCAGTATGTGATTCAAGAGGAGCACTTCTTCTCAGATTTCAGAATACTTGCCTTGAGAGGATATGATGTGATTCTTGGTGCTGATTGGATGTATCAACATAGCCCAGTCAATTTGAATTTGAAAACAAGGGAGTTGAGCATTTGTAAAGATGGCAGGAAAGCACTTAGTTTCAAGGATGAGAATTATCCCACCAGAAACTATATGATCAATGACCATAAACTTAATAAATGGATGGGAAAAGGAGTTGTTAGGGCTGTTTTGTATGCAAAGGCTATTCTGACTAATGACCAGAGGGAAAGTGGACATTCTGCAAGGATTGAAGAAACTCTTAAGCAATATGCTGAAGTTTTGGAGGAAGCTACTGAACTTCCTCTAGAAAGAGACTGTGACCACACTATTCCTTTAACACCTGATGCTAGGCCAGTGAACATACAACCCTATTGGTTACCACACCATAAGAAGGATGCAATGGAAGAGCTCATTGGGAATTTACTTCAGTCCAAGATCATCCGGCAGAGTAAGAATGCATTCACTTGGGCAGAGGACCAACAGCATGCATTTAATGAAGTCAAGAAAGTTCTTACTCAAGCTCCAGTTTTAGCACTCCCGAATTTCACCCAGTCATTCATTCTAGAAACAGACGCTAGTGGCAGCGGACTAGGTGTGGTGCTAATGCAAGGAGGTCTTCCAATGGTCATTGAATCGGTCCTGCTTGATTCAGTCACTGAAGAGACCAAGAACAGAATACAAGAAAGGCAAGTTGCCATTGAAACTATTAAGACAAACTTAGAAAGGGCCAGCTCAAGGATGAAACATTATGCTGATAAACACAGAACTGAAAGGAGGTTTGATGTAGGGGATATGGTCTATTTAAAAATGTAACCTCACAGACATAATTCATTGGGGCTGCACAAGGTGTTGAAGCTGCACACTAAGTTTTGTGGCCCCTTTGAAGTCATTGAAAATGTGGGAAAAGTGGCTTACAAATTGTTATTGCCTGATGGTTGCCAAATACTCCCAGTTTCCCATGTCAGTCAATTGAAAAAGCATATTGGATCTAAGGTAATTCCAAGCAAAGACTTGTCTCTAGTAGATGCTGATGGTAATATATTGGCAGAGCTTGTTGTTATGTTAGAGAGAAGAATGATTCCCAAGAACAATGTGCCAGTAATTCCATGGATTAATTTACCTTTGGAAGCAACCACCTGGGAAGATGCAGAGTTTATCTCCAGTGTCTTTCCAAACTTTAATCCTTGAGGTCAAGGATCTTAAGGGGGGAAGAATTGTCAGACCACTGAATTTTGAATCTGAGAGCTTTGAGGAGTGAATTCAATTCAATCGCTGCTGTTATGAAGATCTAACGATGCAGGGAAGCAATAACATTTCAAGATAATCTAATGGCTGTCGTTGATCGTAGTAATTACCAGATGGGCTGTAATTAGACATTTTCATTTACTGTTTACTGTTTACTGTTTACCTATGTCGCTTCTTCAGGGTAAAGAACAGAATATAAAGGCCTGGGGTTGTTCAGAATTCTTATGGATTAATCTGAGATGCTTTTCGTGTTCTTGTTTTCCCTTGTTGTTTTTGCATCTATCTTCTACCTATTCTGCTATTTTCCAAGTAATTTGTTCTTGATTTGCCTCTCGTGATTCTGATTTCAAGTCGGATTTCAAACGGGTCCTGACACAAAGCCCACTAGAGCACAACGATCCAATGAGGATTGGTACAAAAGGACCACATTTCATATTCCTCAAATGTTAGTTTGGTTAGATCTACAGGAACTTCTCGCCCTTATTCTTACCATCAACCGTCACCTGATTAATCCAAATGTTCCCAAACGCACAAGCCACCAACATCACTCCCACAAACTTATGACCACAACAATGACGTCGGAATTTCCAATCT
This sequence comes from Guadua angustifolia, assembly GCA_036346375.1. NCBI lineage: Eukaryota > Viridiplantae > Streptophyta > Magnoliopsida > Poales > Poaceae > Guadua > Guadua angustifolia. The sequence continues at coordinate 7,561,913 of CM070510.1, read as the reverse complement.
ATTCAAACTAATAATCAAAAGCATCACAAAGCTACATTCTTCCAACGGTTACTTTCCCCAAACAACAATGTGTAATCGGGAAAAAAAAACTCAGCAGCACACTTACGAGTCGTTTTGCCACTCCCAGTCTCGCCGACGACAATCAGCGTGTCGTTCTTCCTCACCTCTTCAACAAGCCTCTTCTCCACTGCACCCACAATATTCACCACCACCAACAAAAACAGATTTAAACCCCCCAAGTTTAACCCACAAATCAGAGAATAATGGCATCTAACGCAGGGCAGGCGGACCTGACGCGATGGGGAGCGACTTCCTCTGCTGCCGAATCAGCTGCCTCCTCCTGCTCGAACCAGCCAAACACAGGCTCAATCCCCACGCTAGGCGAATAAACCAAACAAACGAAACAAAAAATCGCAGCGAGGTGGTAAGGGTTGGCACCGCGCGTTGTGCTGCTGCTTCTGCGGGGAAGCTGCGGAAGAGAAGGACGGCATCGCCGCGGAGTCTCCAGCCCTAAAGCTCGCCACGGCGGTCTGGGGGCGCGAGCTCGCCGGAACTTGTGCGCCGGCGACGGGAAGGGGAAAAGGGTTCTCCGTGCAGCGCTCCTTCAAGCGGCAGCTCCCAGCGGTTGTTGGAGGAGGGAGGGAGGGGATGTAGGCTGACGAAGAGAGGCGGCTGGAGGCGTGGCATAGCTTGGGGGAGCGGCGGCGGCGGCTGGAGCGATGAAGCCGAGAGCCAGGCTCTATGCGTATCCTCGGCCGTTATATGCCTCTGCCGTTTTTTTCCATCGCCTCAAATCTAGCCCTCCATACCAAACCAACGCTCAGGATGGCTGCAACAAATCTCTCTCTCATCTATCCTCTGCTTTGGAGGGAGATTCTCTACAGTTGCTACTGATCACTGACAGATAAATCCTACATAGTAAAAGATCCACCTACAGTGACCCAACAGCAGAGAACTCTGCTTTCTCTCCCTTGCCCTCTCCCTACCGCGGAAATTGGAAGCGTAACGGCCGAGGATACGCTTCCGTTGGGCTAGCGTTAAATAAGTCTGGACAATGACTCAAATGGGTTAGAACTTTCGGGCCATGTAAAAACCCAGCCCACTCTTGTAGCCATAAGGATGGTGTTGGGCTAGCTTTAAAAGTCTGGACAATGACCCAAATGGGTAAGTACTTTCGGGCCATGTAAAAAACCAGCCCTAACTTGTTAGTGCTTAGCCCGTGGGTTGGAATTGGGCTATGTTAGTGCTTAGCGAGGAAAACCAACTAGCTATTGTGCAGCCTCAACAGTAACGCACGGCGGCGGCGGCCGTCTTCAACTCCGAGCATGCAGTTCCGGTGCCGGCCAGCTATCTCTCACAAGTCACATCCCCATCTCTACCCAACGCCGCTCCTTCCTTGGCCGATCATCTTGATAACTCAAATCCGCTTTTGGTTCGTCGGAGGCAAGCAGCTGTTCTCCATGGTTGTTACATCTCCCATGAGGTAAACAAATCCCCTCTCTCTCTCGATGCTAGATCCTGGGCAGATCTATCCGGGTACAGCTTTATCCCGGTCTGCTGATGAGCATATTCATGCGACATCCTAGGCTTAGAGCGTATCTTTGCCCCTCATTACAGCAAAGTTCTTAGAGTATGTATAACAAAGCTATTTTAGCTTATTCTTAGTACGCAGATATCAGCTTTATCATATATGAAAGAGTGAGAGAAGAGCTGATAGAAAATAGTCATCACTTATACAAGAGTCAGTATAGCACGAAAAATAAGATAGATTAGTTATGTACAAGAGAGAAGATATAGTTATCGCAGAACATCTAAAGACAATCTTTAGATATTGTTATTGTACAAGCTAGTTTTATTGATTAAATGATAGGATAAGAGATGAAGTAAATAGTATGCTTTATTATTATACTTGCACTTAATGAGTAATTGTAAACCCTGATGTCACCAAGATGTTGTCGGTTAAGCCACGGTGACATATGCATGTTACAGGATTGGAAAACTAGACGATGCTGTAAGGCTATTCTATTGTTACAGCTTCTCCGAACTCCGACTCATAAATTTCACATGAATCAACTAACATGTAAAATGTTCTTGTTCCAAGTAGTCACCCTTCTGTTTACCTCTGTTGGTGGTTGCCAACAAAATTAGGGACCATCAACTTGCCCTAGGGCCAGGTAGCAGTAACCTTTGTGCATAAATCAGCATTACTTATTCATCCCGCATTTCCAATGGGCTATACGACTATCGAGCTGTTCGAACTTGCCTAATACATAAGTTCGGGTATAATCTTTAAGTCAGGGCGTCAGGCATGGTAGATATATTATGAATCGAGATTTTAGGAATGTGCTATGATCGATTTCGTGATCATGCATCATGTATCAGGATGATGATTCTTGAACTTCATTCCAGCTTCTCTAGAAAGAAAGAAAGAAAGAAATTGTCTGAATTTACTATCTCATCGGCCTAGAATATCTGATCCTGCTATGGCATGTTCTCAAGTTGGGCAAATTTATTTATGAGCTGACTTACAAACCATGAGTGATGTCCCACCTACCTGATCAAGTTGAAAACCAAATAAACCATCGATCGAACGACTGGCTTAAGCGTGTAGTACTGGTGTTCTCTGTTTTGTTTGAGCCCTAAATAGATTAAGAACTTGCAAAGTTGCAATGGGCCCATTGTTTTACGACTGGCTCAAGCGTGTAGTACCGGTGTTCTCTGTTTTGTTTAAGCCCTAAATAGATTAAGAACTTGCAAAGTTGCAATGGGCCCATTGTTTTATGCGACCTTGAGAAATTCCTTCATGTGAGTGCACTTCCAGTTAGCGGACAGAAGCCTGCAAGGGTTGAGATTCGCTCATCAGTTGAGCTGTTAACGTCCAGGAGCTGCAAAATCAGAAGAATGAACCATGTGGCAGCACATCCATATCCCCTCTGTTTTTAATCAAGTATAATCACTGTTCAATCGAGGTGATAAAGAACCGAGAAATGATCTGCTTTAATCCTACTGTATCAAACGCTAGGCAACTTCATTTGTTAACAACAGCGACATGTTGTTCTGAGTAGACGGATGGATCCATCGGTTGGGTGATGAGTTCCGGTCCAAATTAATGGAAAGTTTGAATTTCAGCTACTTCCGCAAGAACTTCCTGAGGACTAAAAGCTCTATGTATGCGATAACGTGGAACAATCCAAAAATGTTTACCCCTAGCACTACAACAAAACACTAGCTTGGCACTTATGAATGATGCAGACCTTTGTTATCTCGATCGAAAGATGTTAATAATTGAGGATTGTTTTAGTTGCGATCACCTTTAGAACTGCACGGAAACCTTCCCGAGGAATTCACTTCATCCAACTACCCTAGCACGCACATGCATGTTCATTGACAAAGAACATTCCCCATTGACAAATCACGAAAACTGCATCACTGCCACCTCCTAGACCAGTGGCGTATTCACAGGAGGGCGTTGGTGGGCTGGAATCCCATCCGTGCCCCCTCTCCCTCTAAGTTAGACAAATTTAGGGAAAACTCGTCTATAAATTTAGAGAAGCTACCGAGTTAAACAATCGGTTGAGTGAATCTTCGATAGAGCTTTTGAGATGCATTGCTTGTCTAGACCTAAGAGATTCATTTGCAAATTTTGAATATGGTAGGTTTCTTCGGCTTTCAGAGATTTATTCAGATGATTTCTCATCATATGATCGTGTGGTTTTGGAAGCACAACTTGACTTATTCATTGATGACTTGAGAAAAGAAGAATTTTCAAGTTGTGATGATCTTGCTAGTCTCGCGGTGATGATGGTTGAAGCAAAAAAGCATGTTGTTTATCCATTAGTCTATAGACTTATTGAATTAGTATTAGTTTTACCTGCGAGCACAGCTACAGTTGAAAGGGCTTTCACGGCAATGAAGATTATCAAGACAGATTTACGTAATAAGATAAGTGATTACTGGTTAAATGATCTTATAGTATACTATATTGAGCGAGATATATTTTCCAAGATAGACATGGAAGATATTTTGTAACGTTTTCAAAACATAAAAACCTGTAAATATCAACTATCAACTCTTAAGAAGTAATGATCGGTATGGTTTTTTTTCTTTGTAATGTTACTTATTTTTATTATATACAACTGTTAGATAAGTGTTGGTATTTTTATATTATATATATCATTCTATCATATTCTATATTCTGAAAAATTACTATATATATTATATATATATATTAGTTTAGAGGTCTCAATTTTAGTCTCTCTTTTCTAAGTTTCTGGATACGCCACTGTTCTATACACCTAGCTAGTAACTCCTAACCAAACTGATACTTCCAATATAAACACACGCCAAGTCACCAACATATGTGCACACACAAGGAAGAAGAAGACCAAACAAATCAAGAAGAGGATTCATTGTCGACGACGACGAGAGCGCGCGCAGCAATGTCGTTCATCCAGAAACCGTCCTACTACACCGTGTCCCTCCTCGTCCTCCTCCCCCTCACCCTCCTCTGCCTCACCTTCGTCGTCCCCTTGCCCGCCTACCTCCGCAGCCCGGTGGGCTTCTTTGGCGCAGCCAACGTCGACCGTGCTGCACCGGCGGCGGCGGCGGACGACGAAGGTGGCCGGCGGCCGGAGCTCAGCGTCCTCATCGGCGTGCACACCACGGCCAAGAAGCACGCCCGGCGGCACCTCATCCGCATGGCGTACGCGCTGCAGCAGACGCCCGCGCTCCGCCGCGCCGCGCGCGTGGACGTCCGGTTCGTGCTCTGCGCGAGGCCGATGCCGCCCGAGCACCGCGCTTTCGTGGCGCTCGAGGCCCGCGCCCACGGCGACGTGCTGCTGTTCGACTGCGCCGAGAGCGCCGACCGGGGCAAGACGCACGCCTACTTCGCCGGCCTGCCTGCGATGCTCGGCAGCAGCGACGGCGGCGGGCGCCCGTACGACTACGTGATGAAGGTGGACGACGACACGTACCTCCGGCTGGACGCGCTGGTGGAAACCCTTCACCGCGCGCCGCGCGAGGACATGTACTACGGCGTGGGCCTGCCATTCCACGACCGGGCGTCGCCGCCGTTCATGCTCGGCATGGGCTACGTGCTGTCCTGGGACCTCGTGGAGTGGATCTCCAGCTCCGACATGGTGAAAAGAGAAGCTATAGGTATGCATGCATTAGTGCCTAACTTGCATCTTGATTAATCGTCTTCTTCGTACCATGGAAAAAATGGGATGAATACTAATGATCATCCGTCAATATTTTTCTTGAATTATTACTTGTGAAGATTACATTAAGGGCATGTTTCGACCATGAATTTTATAGAGAACATTCCAATTTTCCGCGGAAAACTGGAAACATTCCCACGTTCCAAACAGAACCTGACTGGTTATTTGCTAGTAGAAAATAATGGAGGTTTTAGTTTTTTTAATTACCTTGATTAGGCTTTATGCCTCGTTTTGGTATAGTTTTAGGCTTTGTTCTACTTACTCATCTCTCTCTTCCTCCCTTTGTTAGCGGATCGTTTTGGGTTTCAACTCTAGTCTACCCCAACTTACTTTGGACTAAAAGGCTTTGTTGTTGTTGTTGTAATTACATCAGGTGCAGAAGATGTGACCACAGGGAAATGGCTAAACATGGGCAATAAGGCCAAGAACAGGGTGAACATCTACCCCAGGATGTATGACTACAAGGGTGCCCAAGCTGAGGATTTCTTGAAGGACACCATTGGTGTGCACCAGTTGAAGCAGGACCTGAGGTGGGCACACACACTGGAGCACTTCAATGCCACCCTGTTGGAGCCCTCCAGCGAGCTCAACAACAACTTCTAGCCTTCTAGGGAGCTGGGGAGATTTTCGATTCTTTAATCTGTGAAGGATTTGCAAATTTGCAAGATTTGTTGATATGTTGTTTGAATTTAAGAAAGAAAATTGTTTATGGTTGGGTAGAGCATGATGATCGTTCATATGTTGCTTGGAAGCAAATTGTTGGCTTCAACCTCAAGTTACAGATTCTCATTAGCAATGCCGTTTTTGTAATGGAAGGGTGATACAAGAAAAATAATGGAACTGTCAATTGAATCAAGATTGTTGGGAGATTATTTCAATCTCGGATAAATTAAGCAGCAGTGCTGTCAACTTTGCAGGACAGACTTGCATGCAGGCCATCTCTCAGTCGTTTCCAAGGACTTGGGAAAGTCTAACAGTTCCGTGACCAATATTTTGATGACATTTTGTGAACGCAATGGCATTATTGTGATGCATATATATTTTTTTGTTTTGACATAGTACTTGTCATCCTATACAGTTTGCCAAAGGAGTAAGATTATTACAAATAAAATCCCCATGCATGCTCCAAAAGGTAGGCCATGTACGTACTGTGCATAACTGAAATAAGAAAAAACATTTATTTAGATCACAAATGTTAATTGAGGTACCATTCCGGCATGCTTACAACTAAGCTTCATTGCGAAGTCTTCGTAATACACTATCAACATCTTTACATTAATTTGCAGTTTGATTTTGTGGTTTGCACCATATTGACCTGACTTGTTACGGGAACTAGTCAGTGAAGAAAATAACGTGTTGACATCGATATTTACTTTGATGTTGATGATGGTTGCAAAAAGTATACCCGAAATCAGTCTGGATTTTACCGTGTAAAAAAGCAAGAGGTGATATTTAAGCCACCACGTTAAGCAAGAGGTGATATTTAAGCCACCACGTTAGTAGGAGAAGAGAACTTTCAATGAGAATGATTCTCTCATTATTGTAAGAAACGACATTTAAGCTACAGCAATAAGGCCCGTTTGGAATAATTTCTGTCGATGATTTGGGACAGAGGTCCTTCGCCGAGCTTACTTGTTGAATGAGGGATCAACCTAAGGCCCCTTTCCCGCAAGGGCTATACGTCCAAGGGTATGCCGAGCCACGGATCGGGGCGGACAAGACAATCAGAAAGCATACAGGGGTCATTTTTTTTTGTCTGGTTCGGGCCTCTCACGGAAGAGATAACAACCCTACGTCCAGCGGATTCACTAATGAGTACGGAGTAGTTACAATATGCTTACTCGGAGGAGCCCCAAACTGGCCTAAGGGCTCCAGGGAACAAGCTCTGTGTCTGGGAATGTGTGGCACCGGAAAAGCCAGCCCTCAATACATCGTGCGAGGGGATATTTATAAGGGGATTTACAGGAGACAGGTTATTTATTACAGGGGCGCTCATCAGAGAGGACGACGCTGTGAAGAGCCGCGCCACCACGGGTACCATGCGACGGGGGAACAACGAAGCGAGACTAAGGAGGTGCGGACCGTGGCGCAGATCCCGGCGACGATCCTCGAGCCGCAAGATTTAATGCCACGTCGCGTTAGTCATGAGCCCCGAGCTTGGCTTGCTCGGGATGGGGTAGTGAAAGGTCGGATATGTCGCCTAGAGGGGGTGAATAGGCGTAATTAAAATTTGCAATTAAATAAAATCACCCGATGGCCAAAATCCGAGTGTCCGACTTAATGTCCGGATAGTCCGAGTTAATGTCCGAGTGTCCTGGACAAGTGACCTCGAAATGAGAATTTTAAATCCTTGCAAATTTTCAACAATCTAGTGAATACAAAGGTTCTAAATGAACTCGTACCTTAGTAAAATATGGATCTATAGCCAAACACGGTGATAGAGTAGATCGGGCACCACAAGTTTCAAGAACTACAAGCCCTAGCACAAACAAGTGAAGAACACAAAGACAACGAATTTGTTACCGGTTCGGATTCTTGAAGGAATCCTCGTCTCCGCTGAGGAGGCACAAAGCCCGGTCCCTCTTGACCCCTTTCCTCCCGGTGTTGCACAAAGCACTCGCCGGTCTTCACTTCTTGCCTCTTTCCTTTCGGAGGCTAGGCTTGCCTTTACAAACGACCGAGGCTCTCCACACGAAGACTTGGAGGCACCCGGTGACTCCTTGCCGTCTAGGAGCCCTTCAAACTCCAAGAGTAATAAATACGCCGCTAAATCAACTTGGAGGATGAACTTGTGCTCAAGAATCAAACTAGCAAGCTCAAAGCACTTAGATCTACTCTTTTCTCCCCAAAGAATCAAGTCAAATCAAGGATTGAAGTGGGGAAAAGAGTCTAGGATCTCAAGAGAGTGAGAGAGTGAGTTTGAGACTTGAATGCTGCAATGAATGACTTGGGCAACGGTTAGATTTGGAGTGAGGGCTTAAATAGCCCCCCAAAATCCAACCGTTACAAGTGTTCTGCGCAAAGTCCGGACTATCCGGACATTTAGTCCGGAGTGTCCGGACTCAACTCCAATTTCAACCGAGAAGGTGGGCTCGGAATGTCCGGACATTATCTTCGGATACTCCGGACAATTTCCCCGGAGTGTCCGGACTAAATGTCCGGATACTCCGGACTTACCAGAGAAAGAGCAACCGAGGACCCTAGCTCGGAGTATCCGGATTTAATCCCCGGATACTCCGGACATTTTCCCCGGAGTGTCCGGATACTCCGGACTGACCTCCTCGGCCAGGAGCATCCTTTTAAAGGAAATGTAAGATTTTAACAAAACTTTTGAGATGCAATTTTCATCCTATGAGCACAAGCATATCCTAGAAGCGATTTTCCGTCGTATCCCCCTTAATAGTACGGCTATCCTTAGACTCAATAAGATAAAAGAAACTCAATTAAAGTCTTGATGCCGCCTTTTCAAATTTTAAACAGGATGGGGATCTCCAATCGCCATTCCAACCATGATATCCACTTGATCACTACATAGAATCTCACATGCATCGTTAGTATACTCAATTGTGTTGCCATAAATCACCAAAACTCTTTGAGGGGCCTAGATGCACTTTCAATCTCCCCCTTTTTGGTGAATTGATGACAATACAATTGGATTTAGATAAAATTTGAAATGAGATAGTATTTGGAAGACCAAATACACGGGGAAGCTCCCCCTAAATGTGTGCATTGAAATAATTTGAGTGAAAAGTCAAATGCACATATTTACGGGAAAGTTTTGCGAGAGCTCCCCCTAAGATTCTTGCTTTCAAGAGAATATGACATGATATAGCAGATAATTTGCGCAAAGTAGATATGATATGATATCACACAAGTGCATAACGAAAAGGAACTAGATAAAGATGTTTAAGCAAATAGATCGAAATAGTTCGACATCCAACACAAGTTCACGAACACAACCAAAAGCACAAGTTCAACGAGACGAAAATTAAGCATAGCACAACCACGCACGGCAACGAAATAACAGAAATAAACGCTCTAGCTCTCTCCCCCTTTGGCATCAAGACACCAAAAGGGAAGAGTCTACGCAAGAAATCACTCGTCGTCGCCGGAAGGCTCGTAGTCCTCCTCCTCGCTGTCGTCGCCACTGCTGCTGACGCTGGCCTGAGGTGCCTGAGGTGGTAGATCGAAGAGCTGCCGAGTAGCGGAATCCACTGCAGATACATGAGCTGACTCCTCGATTCGCCATCGGCCGAAGATCCTCACCTATTTGGGGCGGCGGTAGGCGCGGAACTCTCGGCGGTGCTCACGCAGCTCACGACGGGTCTCCTTGACTTGCTCAGACACATCTTGACAAAGACAGAAAAGGCACTTTAGCATCCTTTTGATAGTGTCGCGGCTAGTGCGAGGAGAACCTTCTCCCGTAGGAGAAACTGGAGCGGGAGGAGCTGGAGGTGGTGGAGGAACAGAGGCAGAAGCTGGAGGAGGTACAGAAGACCTGGCACTGGGAGGACGACCTCGGGGACGCTTCTCCAAAGGAGCTGCAGGAGCGGCCGGAGCGAAGCGCGGTGCCGCACGGACCTGGTAGGGAAGGTGATCCACATCCTTGACAAAGTCAAGGCCCGTGACGTGCTCGATGAGAGCCATGATGAATGGCGCATATCCGCAGCTGCTGGAGTGACTGAGCGAGTTATGGCGAATGGCCTCCCAAATAAAATCCACGACGTCGAAACCATGAGTCCGTTCCACCAAGTGATAAAGCAAATTCAGCCCATACGAACCGATGGCGACGATCACCCTCCTTAGGCCAAAGAGTGACCAAGAAGCCTCGAAGAATAGCGACCACGTGCTTGAGACCTTAATCGTGCCAACCACGAAATGTTGCGATGAATCATAAAGATCTTCAAGTCGCCAGGCCATCACCTTCTTATCATGCAATTTTGCATCACCGTCACCGACCTTAGATGCAAAATCCTAGCAAACGTCTTCTTGGTGACCACATACCATAACTTGCCTGGTCATCCACCATATGGCTTCTTGCTTCTTGTCGTAGAAGAGAGTGGCATAGAACTGCATGATTACTTCATCATTCCAAGCATACATAAAACTCATGAGGTCCTTCACCTTATGCCTCTCACAAATCTGAATAACCTCATCAAAGATGGGATTCTGAGCCTCAGACATGTAGATCCAGTCAACCCGCTTCATCTTCATTACGGGATTCTCCATAGGAAGGAGAACAGTCTCATAATAATCTGAGTGGAACTGCTCGTAACCGCTTGTCGACATCTCGATCTTGAGGGAACTCAAGCGGATCCTTGTTCCTCTGCACAACAATCGCTTTGCCCTTCCTGCACCAACACGATAGTCAACCACACGTAGGGGCATCATCCGCCCGGATATCTCCACTCGTGGTCAAGCTTCTCAAGTGGACCAATCGCCACTTTTGACTCTTGAAAGTGCTTCTTCTTCTGCTCACGACGCCTTGCATGGGCATCCGCGGGATGTTCATTTGCAGGAATCTCCTCGGGATCAACTTGAGGAGCACGAGCGGGAGACGGAGCAGCAGGAGGAGCCATAAGCATATTTGCACGACTATGGCTGATCTTCTTCACGCCTTGCCTTTTCTTCTTTGGAGCACCGGTGGGAGAGGGAGGAGGTGACTCAATTGGGCGCTTGCTGGCACCAGAACCTCCCTGAGATGAAACCATCTACGAGGGAATCAAAGATTGGAGTGAAACAAGGTTCACAGGAAGGCAAGATTTGCAATTTATATTTTTGGACCGAGAGGCACAGCTCGGACATTCCGGACATTTAGTCCGGACTGTCCGGACAATTACTCCGGACACTCCGGACATTTAATCCGGACTATCCGGACAATTACTCCGGATACTCCGGAGATTTAGTCCGGATACTCCGGACTGTGCAGATTTCAATCCAAAAACCTAACTTGCAAACAATGGGGAAAGTCTAAAAGCGCATTCTAGGATTTCAACAAGAATAAGCATGTACTCTAGCAAGAGAACCCTAATCCTAAGAATTCCAAGGATCAAAGGAAGATTAGGGCAAAAGATGACATACCACAAAGATGAACCACCAAAAACGAAGAAAAAGAGAGGGAGATCCTTCCCCACGCCCACCAAGGAAGATCCGAAGGCTCCGGAGGGTGAGAAACACGCCGGAGATGGAGGGGAACCGAGGGGCGGCTAGGGCAAAGTTTTGAGGAGGAAGCGGTTGAAACAAATGAGAGAAGAGAGAGAAAGGGCCCTCAAGACGGGCTTAAATCTAGACCATCCTGGTCCGGACACTCCGGACATATAGTCCGGATACTCCGGACAATTAGTCCGGACTGTCCGGGCTGACAGCTCGGGATCGGATCAGGAATTTCAAGAATTTGACGGGAATGAATGACTTGAAGAAATGAGAAAAGAAGTCCTTAAAGACCCTTTGCACAATGTGACTAGCGAACACAAAATCAAACAATCCATAGTCACATGTCATTGGGCATGATCCGAAGATCAAATATTTCAACCAACACAAAAAGATTAGAGAAAAAGACCAATTAAGCTTTTTCAACATATTTTGCAAGCATCAATCAAAAGTGTTCACGCTTCAAGCCAAGTTGCGAGAGTCGAGAATATTTAGCCCACTCCTCAATTCGCAAAATCTCTTTTCATCAAGAGGCTTGGTGAATATATCGGCTAAATGATCATTTGTGCTCACATGTTGGATATCGATATCGCCTTTGGTGGATTGATCCCTTAGGAATGGTGGCGAATATCAATATGCTTTGTACGGGAATGTTGGACGGGGTTGTTGGCAATTTTTATGGCGCTCTCATTGTCACACAAGAGTGGAACATGGTTATATGTTAGGCCATAGTCATTTAGGGTTTGTCTCATCCAAAGCAATTGCGCACAACAACTCCCGGCGGCTATGTATTCGGCTTCGGCTGTGGATAAGGCTACGGAATTTTGCTTCTTGGAAGACCAAGAAACAAGGGATCTACCTAAGAATTGACATGTTCCCGAAGTACTCTTCCTATCCACCTTACATCCGGCATAATCCGCATCGGAATAGCCGACTAACTCAAATGATGAACCTTTAGGATACCAAAGCCCGAAATGAGAAGTATGCACTAAATACCTCAAGATTCTCTTTACGGCCACCATGTGGCACTCTTTTGGAGCGGCTTGAAAACGTGCACACATGCACACACTAAGCATGATATCGGGCCTAGATGCACAAAGATAGAGTAAAGAGCCGATCATCGAACGATATACCTTTTGGATGACCGGTTTACCTTCTTTGTCGAGGTCTAGATGCCCGTTGGCTTGCATCGGCGTCTTGATCGGCTTGGCGTTCTCCATGCCGAACTTCTTGAGCATGTCCTTGACATACTTCGTTTGGCATATAAAAGTTCCTTCCCTGAGTTGTTTGACTTGAAATCCGAGGAAGAACTTTAACTCACCCATCATGGACATCTCAAACCTTTTAGTCATGATTCTACTAAAATCCTTGCACAAATGTTCATTAGTAGATCCAAATATAATGTCATCAACATAAATTTGACAAACAAACAAGTCATTATCAATGTTTTTAGTAAAAAGAGTGGGGTCGGCTTTTCCGACTACAAAACCTTGACTGAGGAGAAAATCGCGAAGACACTCGAACCACGCTCTCGGTGCTTGCTTAAGCCCATAAAGAGCCTTGTGCAGAAAGTATACGTGGTCCGGATGGTTCGGGTCTTCGAAGCCGGGTGGTTGCTCGACGTAGACCATTTCGGAAAGTGGTCCATTCAAGAAGGCGATTTTCACATCCATTTGATATAACTTGAAATCATGGTGAGTAGCAAAGGCAAGTAATATTCTAATAGATTCAAGCCTAGCTACAGGAGCGTATGTTTCTTCGAAATCCAAACCTTCGACTTGCGTGAAGCCTTGAGCAACCAACCGTGCTTTGTTTCTAGTCACTATACCGTTTTCGTCTTGCTTGTTCCGAAAGACCCATTTGGTTCCAATCACGTTTTGCTTGGGCCTCTCGACAAGCTTCCATACTTGATTCCTCTCGAAGTTGTTCAACTCCTCTTGCATAGCCATCACCCAATCCGGATCTTGAAGAGCTTCTTCTACCTTTAGTGGTTCAAGAGAAGACACAAAAGAGTAAAATTCACAAAAATTTGCAAGTCGAGATCTAGTGGATACTCCCTTGTTAATGTCTCCAAGTATGTTGTCGACCGGGTGATCGCGTTGTATGCTTTGATGAACTCTTGGATGAGGGGTTGTTGCGTTGGTTCTTTGGATGGGACCCTCATCGTCTTGAGTGGTATTCGAGCCGTCTTGAGCTCGCATTGAAGACGAGGGAGTATCATCCGGAGCGTCCATCGTTGCATCATGAACTTCTTGAGTTGAAGAGCTTGGAATTACATTTTCCTCAAGTGGCCTTACTTCTCCAATTGCCAGTTTCTTGATTGCGTCACACGGGGTTCTTCCTGTCAATCACAAAGACGATCAACTTGTTCTACTTGAGAACCGTTAGTTTCATCAAATGTCACATCACGCGAAATTTCAACCACACCGGTGGTGTTGTTGAAAACTCGGTATGCATAGGCATTTGATCCATATCCAAGTAAGAAACCTTCATCTACTTTAGGAGCAAATTTAGAAGACTTAGCTTTCTTGTTGAGAATGTAGCATTTGCTCCCAAAGACCCGGAAGTAGGATACATTTGGCTTCTTCCCGGTGAGGAGCTCGTACGCCGTCTTCTTTAGCAACTTGTGAAGATATAATCGGTTGGAGCTGTGGCACGCGGTGTTGACGGCCTCCGCCCAAAATATGTCGGAAACCTTATACTCGTCAAGCATCGTGCGCGCCATCTCGATGAGGGTTCGATTCTTCCTCTCGGCTACCCCATTCTGTTGAGGAGAATAGGAGCCGAGAACTCATGCTTGATGCCTTCTTCATCGAGATACTCCTCAACACCGTATTCTTGAATTCGTGCGTTGTCACTCTCAATTCTCTTGATCTTCACTTCAACTCATTTTGAGCCCTTCTCATGAATTTCTTCAAGCTTCCTTGGACTTCGCTTTTGTCATGCAAGAAAAACACCCAAGTAAAGCGAGAAAAATCATCAACAATAACTAATCCATACTTGTTTCCTCCGATGCTTATGTAGGCGATCGGGCCGAACAAGTCCATGTGAAGCATCTCTAGAGGTCTTGTGGTGGTCATCACATTCTTGGCGGGATGGGAGGCTCCAACTTGTTTCCCGGCTTGACATGCGCTACACACCCTGTCTTTCTCAAAGACAACATTCGTTAGTCCAAGGATGTGGTTGCCCTTAATGAGTTTGTGAAGATTCCTCATACCAACATGGGCAAGCCGGCGATGCCATAACCAACCCATGCTAGATTTAGCCATTAGGCACGTTTCAAGGTTAACTCTATCCGTAGTGAAGTCTACAAGATAGAGATTCCCTTTCAACCGTCCCTTAACGGCTATTGAACCATCATCCCTCTTAACGACATCAACACCCTTATTGCTAAACACACAATTGTAGCCCGCTTCACATAATTGAGCAACAGACAACAAATTGTAGCTTAGCGACTCGACAAGTAAAACATTGTTTATATGAAAATCATTTGTAATCAAGATCTTACCTAAACCTACCACTTCACCTTTTCCGTTGTCGCCAAAGATGATGCTCTCACTATTCGATCCATTGGCTTCTAAATGCGCGAACATTGCCCTTTCTCCGGTCATATGATGCGTACATCCGCTATCCAAGATCCAACTTGTTCCACCGGAGATGTAGGCCTACAAAATGAAATTTAGTTTTTGCTCTTTGGTACCCAAATTTGTTTAGGTCCGCGCACGTTAGTGACAAGTGATTTGGGGACCCAAATAGATCGCACACTAGAAGCATTCTTGGGCTTACTCTCAATATGATGAGCAACAACTCTACCGAGGCTAGTCCTCTTAAGCACATAAGAAGCAAAGAAGGTGGATTGAGCCTTATATTTAGAGTTTGCTTCCCCTTTTATGAAGTGGATGGGCTTGTTCAAAGGTGCAACCACAATGTGATTTCCTTTGCCCTTGGGAGGGACATAGCCAAGCCCATGCTTCATGGGGTTACCTTTGCGCTTACCAAGGAACTCTTCTAGTCCCTTGCTAGCCTTATAGGACTTTTGTAGTCCATCTTCGAGCATTCCCTTGAGCTTCTCATTTTCATGAGCAAGTACTTGCAAAGTCTCAAGGTTAGTGGTACAAATATCAATATTAACATTATAGCACCTAGCGCATCCATTGCTCGTTGAAGGCAATGAAGAATTGGAGTTAATAGTTGAGGTGACCGGAGGGCTATTCTTGAGATCAACAAGCTTCAACTCAAGAGCCTTGCAAGCATCCTTTGCCTCAGCAAATTTCTCTTCGAGTGAAGCATTGGTGATCTCGAGACTAGTCACCTCGGATTTAATTAATTTTGAATTCTCAACTAATCTTTCATTTTGCTCTTTTTCAAGAGATAAGCTCTTCTCTAGCTCGCAATTTTTTTTCTTTTTCGAGGATGAGCAAATCCTCTTGAGCCTCGAGAGTAGCTTCCTTTTGTTCTACAATTTCCTCCAATTTTTCAATGTCTTTTAAGAGCAAATTTAATTTATGAATGTCAAAGTTTTTCATAGACTTAAGCACGGTGTTAACGTCATCATTATCACTATCGCTATCGTGCTCATCTAGACATTCATTAGCAATGGAGGGAGTGGAGACTCTTGATGATACCTTGTGCCCTTTGCCATAAGGCACATAGGAGCGTTGTCGTCATCGTCGCTCAAGTTGTCGAAGAGGCTCTTTGACGTTGTTGAGGTGGTAGGTACGGCGATGGCGACAGAGGCAATTCCTCCTTCCTCGTCTGACTCGGAGTCGGAATCGGAGTTGGAGTCGGTGTCGGAGTTCCACTCCTTTCCAATGTAGGCACGACCCTTGCCCTTGTACTTCTTGCTCTTCTCCTTGTCTTTGCCCCGGAACTTGTCCTTCTTGTGAGACTTCTCATCTTTCCCTTCCTTATGCGGACACTCGCAATAAAATGGCGGTTTCACGCATTCATAGCATCTTCGTAGAATGTCCGCCCTTTGACTTTCTTCCAAAGCTCTTTGACTGACCTCCTTGTTTGAAGTTCTTTTTCTTGAAGAATTTGTTGAATCTTTGCACAAACAGAGCCATATCTTCATTTGTCAATGGACCACACGACTCTTCGTCTCCGCTCGAACTCTCTTACGCTTGGCGCTATTTTGACGGCCTTGAGGGCGATCCTTTCTTTTGCGGACTTGAGTTCTTCAACTACCTCGGCCTCCTTCACCATCATCTCGTCCATCATGAGCCGCCAATGACGTCATGAGGGGTCAACGGTCGGTTGGGCGGTCTCGGATCAAGCGAACAAGGTTGCGGTTGGTAGGAGTGATTACGCGGAGAATGATCTTCACAACGGCCTTGTCAGAAAGATCAGTGCACCCGAGGCCTTTGGCTTGATTCACGAGCACCATTAGCCGGTCAAACATCTTGTTGTAGGACTCTCTTTCTTCCAAAGTGAACCGGCTTAGCTCACCAATGATGAGCTCTATCTTTGATTCACGGACACTTGAAATCCCTTCATGACTCACTAGGAGTCTATCCCAAATGGCCTTTGCTTCCTCAAGTCCATCCACTCGATTGAACTCGGAATCACTTAAAGCATTAAACAAGGCATTGACGGCCAAGTCATTGAAATGTTGATCTTTATCTTCTTCGGAGTAAGATTCTCGGATCATTAGGCTTGAAACCTGTTTGCACAATCTTCCAAATAGAAGGGTGAAGTGACCTCAAGTACATCTTCATCTTATGTTTCCATGCCGCATAGTGAGTGCCATCGAAATGAGACGCTCGACCGGAGGGCACGGAAACATACGATGAAGAGCTGAGGGAATTGTAATTAAGTGGAATTCCCATCCTAAGATCATCCCGTCTGCATCGAGGTGCGGTGAGATCTTCGACAGACTTCCCTGTTTGCGACATATTAATTCTCCAAGCGGTTAAGCCAAACTAAGGAGATTTGGCTCTGATACCAATTGAAAGGTCGGATATGTCGCCTAGAGGGGGGGTGAATAGGCGTAATTAAAATTTGCAATTAAATAAAATCACCCGATGGCCAAAATCCGGAGTGTCCGGACTTAATGTCCGGATAGTCCGGAGTTAATGTCCGGATAGTCCGGATTAAATGTCCGGAGTGTCCGGACAAGTGACCTCGAAATGAGAATTTTAAATCCTTGCAAATTTTCAACAATCTAGCTGAATACAAAGGTTCTAAATGAACTCAGGTACCTTAGTAAAATATGGATCTATAGCCAAACACAGTGATAGAGTAGATCGGGGCACCACAAGTTTCAAGAACTACAAGCCCTAGCACAAACAAGTGAAGAACACAAAGACAACGAATTTGTTACCGAAGTTCGGATTCTTGAAGGGAATCCTACGTCTCCGTTGAGGAGGCACAAAGCCCGGGTCCCTCTTGACCCCTTTCCTCCCGGTGTTGCACAAAGCACTCGCCGGTCTTCACTTCTTACCTCTTTCCTTTCGGAGGCTAGGCTTGCCTTTACAAACGACCGAGGCTCTCCACACGAAGACTTGGAGGCACCCGGTGACTCCTTGCCGTCTAGGAGCCCTTCAAACTCCAAGAGTAATAAATACGCCGCTAAATCAACTTGGAGGATGAATTTGTGCTCAAGAATCAAACTAGCAAGCTCAAAGCACTTAGATCTACTCTTTTCTCCCCAAAGAATCAAGTCAAATCAAGGATTGAAGTGGGGAAAAGAGTCTAGGATCTCAAGAGAGTGAGAGAGTGAGTTTGAGACTTGAATGCTGCAATGAATGACTTGGGCAACGGTTAGATTTGGAGTGAGGGCTTAAATAGCCCCCCAAAATCCAACCGTTACAAGTGTTCTGCGCAAAGTCCGGACTATCCGGACATTTAGTCCGGAGTGTCCGGACTCAACTCCAATTTCAACCGAGAAGGTGGGCTCGGAATGTCCGGACATTATCTTCGGATACTCCGGACAATTTCCCCGGAGTGTCCGGACTAAATGTCCGGATACTCCGGACTTACCAGAGAAAGAGCAACCGAGGACCCTAGCTCGGAGTATCCGGATTTAATCCCCGGATACTCCGGACATTTTCCCCGGAGTGTCCGGACTAAATGTCCGGATACTCCGGACTGACCTCCTCGGCCAGGAGCATCCTTTTAAAGGAAATGCAAGATTTTAACAAAACTTTTGAGATGCAATTTTCATCCTATGAGCACAAGCATATCCTAGAAAGCGATTTTCCGTCAGATCCCCTTAATAGTACGGCTATCCTTAGACTCAATAAGATAAAAGAAACTCAATTAAAGTCTTGATGCCGCCTTTTCAAATTTTAAACAGGATGGGGATCTCCAATCGCCATTCCAACCATGATATCCACTTGATCACTGCATAGAATCTCACATGCATCGTTAGTATACTCAATTGTGTTGCCATAAATCACCAAAACTCTTTGAGGGGCCTAGATGCACTTTCAGGTAGCCCGTGAGCCGGGCTACACGAAGGTCGGTCTCCCGTGCGCCATCCGGGCAAGAGTATGGTCGGTTGGCGCCGGGCTTCGATGGTCGTCTTGGTACAGTATATCCAATCCGCTTCGTCCGAGATGCTCGGGATGGAGTTCCTTACCTTTATGAACCTTTGGACGAAGTCGCGCAGCGTCTCCTTGTCCGTTTGGATGAGCCGCTCGAGGTCGCGCTCGTTGCCCGGGCGGGTGTAGCAGCTTTGGAAGTTCGCCAGGAGGGCCTCCGAGAGCTGCCTCCACGAGCGGATCGATCCCTCCTTTTGGTTAAAGAGCCATGTCCTGGCGGAGCCGTCGAGGACCGTTGGGAGGTAGTTAGCCATGACCCCTTCGTCTCCACCGGCCGCCCGGATGGCGGTGGAGTAGATCGAGATGAACTCGTCGGGGTTTTGGGTCCCGTTGAAACGCTCGATGTGGCCGGGCTTGAATTTGCTCGGCCACTTGACGTCGCGGAGGGATGCCGAAAAAGCCCGGCATCCGAACGCCGGGCCATCATGGTGAGCCCTCCGGGCGTGATGGTCGCGGCGACCGGGGCCCATGCGGTCTTTGGCGCGCAAGGTGAGGCGAGAGAACACGCCCTCACGCCAGTGCGGCGACGGCGGGCTCGATGTGGAGCATACGGAGCACTCTCGGGCGGGCCGGGCACGCTCGTGAGCCCGCGAGGCTGCCCGGGAAGTACTCCGGACATCCTCACGGTGCTGACGCTGCTTTCCGGGGTTCTCCCGAGCAGGGCTTCGGGAGGCCCTAGCCAAGGAATGGCGCTTAAGGTCCCGGGAAGCATCCCGGCCCTTGACGCCGAAGGTCCAGGAGCCCGATGTCGGGCGAAGCTTCTGTGTTTTCGCCACGAGGGCCCCCATGGCTGCCAGGTCCGCATGGTTAGCGAAGTTCTGGAGGCCGCGCATGACCGCCGCCATGGCGCTGGCGCTTCAGCGCCTCGAGGAGCGGCGGAGGCGACCTGGAGGACGGTGGCGCCAGACTCGGGAACGGAATCGGGTCTCGCGAGCCGGTCTCGGCCCGGCACAGCCTCCGCCGCGGATTGGCGGTGGACGATCGCCGTCCCCGCCGGATAGCTCGGTGCTCCTCGCCATCGTTATCTTTGGTGAGGGAGAGGCCGCCGAGACAACCGTTCTCGTGGTCGTCCTCCTTCCCGCCATGCAGACTTCGGCGGAGGACCAGATCTGACGGCGACACCGGCGGTGTCGTCGACGCGTCCCCCGGCCGAGCTCGAGACGGTCGAAGCGGCCCTACCGTCACATAGACCGCCAGATTCTTCCTCGGAAGCGAGGGTATTTGGCCGCGAGCGGAGGAAACACTCTCGCGCTGCAGCCACCGGGGAAAGACTCCCGGTTTCGGTGTGGCCTTCTGGATCGACCGCACCACCCATGCTGTTGTCGGCGTAGTATTCGTCGCCGTCCTCCACGTCGTCGAAGACGCAGAGGTCTTGATTGTCTTGTGAGTTTGGCATCCTCAGGGATTCCTTGCTGAAGGACTTCAGTCGATCCCCACGGACGGCGCCAGCTGTCGACGATTCGGGACAGGGGTCCTTCGCCGAGCTTACTTGTTGAATGAGGGATCAACCTAAGGCCCCTTTCCCGCAAGGGCTATACGTCCAAGGGTATGCCGAGCCACGGATCGGGGCGGACAAGACAATCAGAAAGCACACAGGGGTCGTTTTTTTTGGTCTGGTTTGGGCCTCTCACAGAAGAGATAACAACCCTACGTCCAGCGGATTCACTAATGAGTACGGAGTAGTTACAATATGCTTGCTCGGAGGAGCCCCAAACTGGCCTAAGGGCTCCAGGGAACAAGCTCTGTGTCTGGGAATGTGTGGCACCGGAAAAGCCAGCCCTCAATACATCGTGCGAGGGGATATTTATAAGGGGATTTACAGGAGACAGGTTATTTATTACTGGGGGGGCGCTCTACTGTAGAGGACGTACGCAGCGCAGTAGCCGCGCCACCCGCCGGGTACCATGCGACGTGGGAACATCGAGCGTAGACCAAGGAGGTGCGGACCGTGGCAGCGCAGATCCCGGGCGGACGATCCCTCGAGCCGCTGCGCATTTAATGCCACGTCGCGTTGTCGTGAGCCCCCGAGCTTGGCTTGCTCGGGGATGGGGTAGCCCGTGAGCCGGGCTACACGAAGGTCGGTCTCCCGTGCGCCATCCGGGCAAGAGCATGGTCGGTTGGCGCCGGGCTTCGATGGTCGTCTTGGTACAGTATATCCAATCCCCGACAATTTCTTTTTTCAAATTTCCATGGAAGTTGAGCTGTTTCTTGCAAATTTCATGTAAAATTCCAGCGTTTTAACTAGACCGTAATAAGGAAAAAAGAAATACAGCTGGTCTATGTGCTCTCTGTGAACTCTGAAGCATGCCATATAAATATATAATCAAACTAGTCAAGTGTCCGTACATTGCAACAAGAACACATTTTTAACCAAATAATCAAACAATGCCACGTGTTTAAAAAATCACACTCTTGAGTTGCCGCGGAGAGGGAGAAGTGAGTCATAGCCTGGCCAAGAGGAGCGGGCGTGGGCGGAAAGAGAGATACAGTCAGTTTCCTTTTTATCCCACGGTCTATATGTCAGCACGCTATTTTTCTTAGAGAAAAGGAGATCGAAGGAGAATGGACGACCGCCACCAACTCATATTTATATATTAATAGAGATAAAAATACACTTTATTAGTTATTCAAATACTGTACATCAATCTCCTTTTATACATCCATAGGCTTAGTTTGAAGTTACTGTGCTATATCATGAAATCTAGCTAGGAATATTTACCAGCTCCAAAGAAAAATAATTCTACAGCTCCCAAAAGGACGCTCCCAAGTTGTATCTAAAATGAGAGGAAAAAGGTGTTCTTAAAAAGCCAATGCAATTGCCAAACAAAAATCTTTAACTAGTAACTCAATTTCGTGCACAAGTAGACATGTACTCCCTCGTTCTAACATTTAAATTTTGTTTCTAAATACATATTATTCTACAATTTTAAGATAACTTTTAACTTTTTTTTCTATACCCCTCTTTTTTAACCGTTTTTAATATCATCTACTATTATAGTTAGAAGTAAGATACATCATCTAAAAATATAATAAAAAATAATATAAATTTTTGTAGATATGTCTAAGTAGAAATACTCGTAGAGGATGGGCCACGTATCAGCAAAATATCGTGACTTGTGAGGTAGACATGTCTTAATTAACTGCTGGGGTAGGGGTGTAAACGGATCGGATACGGACGGATTTCGCTCATTCCGTATCCTATTCCAAATTTTTTCTCGGATATAGAATCGGATACGGACAAAGGCTTGGATCGAATCTGAATACGGATTACTTGATCGCGAATACGGAGCTTAATACGATCGTTCCGGATACGGTTAGTCTCGATTCTGAATAGTTAGTCGGATAATGCGTGAAAGTAGAAACCATATATGTCGCAGATATTAAGATCAATCAATCATACACAAAACTTTACTAGAACCTTGGAGACATATAAGTGTTTCAAATTCAATAATAGTTGCCTTCCTATATAAGAATAATATGTAGCCAAGTATAATTCCAATCAACATATGAACTTATATGATGTAGAATGTTTATGTTTATCGGATCATTCTGGGATATCTATTTCACTCATTTACACCGATATTTTTGGATATCTCGGATATGCGGGTATGGATCGGATCTGGATCGGATACTTCTCTTCCCATATCCTACCCCATATTTTTTTCTTGATAGTAGATTCGAATCCGGATCGAATCCGGATATAACCTGATATAACCGGATATCATTTTTCGGATTCGAATCGGATTTTAAACGAATTGGTCTTGATCGGTCGGAAATATCCGCTCCGTTTGCACCCCTATGCTGGGGGTTAGGGTGGGGAAGCCAGCCTAGTTAGGGCCACGTAGGCAGTCAATAACAATAAAGCCCACTAATTAACTAGACCGGCCCATCGCCTGACCTTAAACCCTAGCCTTGCCCTGCGACACCGTAGCCGTCTATCCAGCACCACCAGCCAATCTCGGCCGCTCGCCTATCTGCCGTCTGCTACATATAAGCCGCCTCCATCGCCCGCCGTCCTGTCGTTCTCCCCCACAGCCTCCGAGCTCTCGTCTCCGGCGGCGGAAGGAAGGAAGGAAGGAAGCGGGCGGCGGCCATGGTGAAGGGACGCACGGGGCAGCGCGTCAGGCTCTACGTCCGGGGCACCATCCTCGGATACAAGAGGTGAGCTCTTTGTTAACCTTTACCTGCTGGATCTGGTCATTTCTTGGTGCGATCTGGTGGCGCGCTAATGGTGGTGGGGGATCTTGGGGTGCTTGCAGGTCCAAGTCGAACCAGTACGAGAACACGTCGCTGGTGCAGATCGAGGGGGTGAACACCAAGGAGGAGGTGGCGTGGTACTGCGGGAAGCGCATGGCGTACGTCTACAAGGCCAAGACCAAGAGCAGCGGCACCCACTACCGTTGCATCTGGGGCAAGGTCACCCGCCCGCACGGCAACTCCGGCGTTGTCCGCGCCAAGTTCAAGTCCAACCTCCCGCCGGCCTCTATGGTGAGTGACCCACCCTTCCTCCTCGTCTTCAAATGTAATGTGCTGTTTGTTGATGTCTTGTGCTGATGCTTTTTTTTTCTGTTGGGTGCAGGGGCGCAAGGTTAGGGTTTTCATGTACCCGAGCAGCATCTAAGGTTAGCATAACATCCACCCAAAGGCTTCTGTTTCATTAGTTGCTCAATGGATGGTTTGATGTCTGTGATGCCATGATGCGTCGATGTTTGTTATTTCAGTTATATCTTTGAACTTTGTATTGACCATTTCGTGCTAAGCCTTTAGATTGATTAGGTCAAATGTGTGATAGGATTTGGTTCATGAATGTTTAGATTGCAATGTGATATTATATTATTTTATATGGTATTTCTATAGTCATTTAATCAATGTACTTTGTTTACTTTAGACTTTTAGAGGTCAAATATGTACTTCACTATTTTTGGTGTTATGCTTATGGGATATCATGGTGTTTCTTTGTAACTCCTTAAACACATGATAGATCATTGTTTTTGGGATAACTCATAATATACCGCTCCAAATATTGGCAACCACTAGGTTACCACTTCAAAGATTTTTATTCAGTGAATACCACTTCAAAGATGTTTGGATTCACACAATACCATTTCTCCTCATTTCCTCAGTTTTAATTTATTTTGCACCTTCTGCTCCGTGTGAAAAGGCATTTTTGCCCTAGCCGCACCCGCCTACGCACGGGATGGTGCAACCCAACTAGCCCGACATTGATCATGTCTAGGCTGACATTTTGTAATGGTTGTTATGAATGCCACTTAAGTAAGGGATCCCCTTAAGTAAGTTTTGTTAGCATGTGTCAATTGTCATGTCTATAGGATGGCAATTAAACCTGCGATGTTGTATGGAGTGGAATGTTGAGTGATAAAAAGACAACATATATAGAAGATAAGCGTGGCAGAGATGTGGATGTTGCAGTGGATCTATGATCATATAAGGTGAGATCGAATCTGCAATGATGATACTGTGATTGGGTTAGGTAGCACCAATTGTCAATTGAAAAAAAGCTTGTCCAAAATCGTCTGAGAGGTTTGGACATCTCCCATAGAGGCGTCCTAAAGCACCGGTGCATAGTGGAATTTTAAGTTGTCTTGAAACTATAAGAAGTGGTAGAGGTCGATCGAAACTGATATGGAAAGAAGCAGTTAAAAGTGGTTTGATGGATTGGAACATTCCCAAAGATTTGGCGTTGGATAGGAGTGTATGAAAGTTAGCAATCCACATACTGGAGCCATGATCTAAGATCGAAGGTTTATGGGTTTTATTGATTTTGATTGGTTCTTTCTTAGGGCCTGTTTGGTACGGCTCCAGCTCCACCAGATCTGTGGATCTGGTGGAGCTGGGTATTCCTAGCTCCACAGATCCGTGAAGCTGGAGCTGTGAGTATATTAAGAATGTTTAGATGGACCATCTTGTTTATATTTTAGACCAAAAATATAAACTTAATTTACTTTATTTTAGCCTACAAGTTTCAGATCTCAAGAGAAGCTGGGATCTGGAGCTCTACCAAACAGGCCCTTAGCCTATCATAACTTGTTTGGAACAAAAGGCTTGGTTGTTGTTATCGGTTGTGATCTGTAAACTTTAGGTTAGATATTTTGTAGTCTATTTTAGATGCCGAAGTATGGATGGACCTCGTATACATTTGTTTTCAATGTAGTTGTATTCCATGAATTATATCTCTGCATTAGAGTTTTATTTTAGTCATTACTTCTCTTGAAGTCCAAAAGACAAAACATTGCAATGAACTAGCAACACTAACCGAGGGCAAAGATGTCCTTTCACACGGCTCAAAAGTGGCAAAACAAATTAAAACAGCAGAAATGAGGGGAAATGGTATTGTTTGAATCCAAATATCTTTGAAGTGGTATTTTGTGAAGAAAAATCTTTTGAGTGGTATTCAAGTGGTTGCCAGAGTTTGGAGTGGTATGGTATGAAATATCCCATTGCTTTATCCTCGTATTAGCCATGTCCCTTTCCTTTTCGAGAAAAGTACAAAGCATACTGAGAAGTGAGAAGTGCTAATTTTAGGACGCTAAGATGTTTAGTTCTCTTATACCAGTCGCAAACTTGTAATGCTTAAGGATGTTACAATTTATTAGTAGAAAACTAAAATATTATTCAACATGAGAAGTCCTATGACATATTTACATGAGAAGCCCTATGACATAGTTACTTATACTGAGAAATATGCCCTGTGTTGCTCTAAATTATTCTCAGCGTTTTCCATTTTATAGATCTTGGTCCGAACAAAGCCTGCAGCCTGCACCATAATTTTACCCTTAATACTTCTAGTTGTCATTCAGAAACCTTGGGTTGCTGTACTTATTGCTTGTCATTTTCATTTTGTGCATTGCAGGTTTTGTTGAAGTAGGGACAGTCGTGGTTATCTCTTGTGGTTCTCATAAGCTGAAAGTGCCGTTTTATGGTGAATCTATGTGTTGGCAACTTGGACTGTTCATTTGTTGTCAAATGTGTGGACCATTTTAGTATTACTATATCATCATCATCACTAAAGCGTAATTTCCCCATCAGTTAAAAGCATGATTTGCCATGTTTATTTGTTCCTAATGACGATTTTTTCGGATGCCTACAATATTTTTTTCTATACGTGCAATATTTTCTTCCTATGCGCACAACATTTTACTTTGATGACAGTAGAAATATCAACCCGGATCGCCGCAACATTTTCTCTCTATACGTGTAACATTTGTAATCACCGTATGCAATAAAAATGCTCGATAACAACAGGAACCTGTACGTAAAAAAAATGTTGTATACACGAGAAAAAAATATTGTACGAATAAAAAAAATATTTCACCGACACGTCTGAGAAAAAAAGAGAGATGAGAGGTCCAATCGTTAGCCCTCCCTTATTTGTTTTACCTGCATTGTCGTCGTTCTATATGTTTACCAAGTTCGTATAAATGACGCTATGGTTATGCTGTTTGATATGATTTTTTTTACTGTATTGGCCCTGCTGCTTATTTTTTTTCGAAAATGGCCCGCGTGCGGATTCTCTTGCAAAAAAAAAGCCTTTAGGTGAGTGCGGGACTGTGTAGGCGTGTAGCCGTGACATGCATCCATTCGGCGGCCCGGTAGGTGTGACTCGTGGTTGCCTGGAGCTGGCCAGGTGCTTTCGGTGTATTTTAATGGCGGGAAGTGGAGTGGTACACAATACACGCCATGATGAGCTTTTTAAGGGTGCTACGTACAGTGCGGGGGCACGTCTTTCGTTCTCGTTAAAGGAGAGAGTACTACCTATAGGTGGTGAAGTGGACAGTTTACTGCACACTCTTCCTCTACCAACGGAAGACACCTTGTCGAGTAGGGTGGACGATTGTTCGGGCTCACCGACGATGAGCAGTAGAACTCAAGCATAGTTTGGTCGCTGTCGGCTACCATGAAAACCGTGTCTTTTTAAATAAGCTTTTGGTTTTAGTTGGATTTATCATGGTCTCAAAATTTCCTGGCTCCATCACGTCACTGGCACAGGCAAATAGTGCCACCCATTTCTTTGGCTTCTAAGTGTCTGCATATTGATCTAAAGCATGAGGTGACCGGCTACCCTGGCCCTCACCTTGATGGCTTCAACAGTAGCCAGTGTTCGATATGCAGTGCTTCGCCTCATGAGTTGCAGAAGCAGATGATCTTTTCCCCTCAGTGGTGAAGCCAAGATGAAAATAAATGGTAGGCTTCAAGGACTAAGTTAAATTATCGTAAACATAGTCTTTTACTCTTATGACATTCAAATTCATACATGCATTGTGAATAGAAGAGAAGCAAAACAAAAAGTACACAACTATATTACTACCTATATATGGCTATATGCTAATCGGTCAGGGGTGAAAAAAAATGAAAGAAATCAGAAATCAACTAATCAAGATTCAATATTTATATATACCAACAGCGAGCAATCAACCATCAACATCTAGTAATCAAATATGTGCTTTTTAATTAGCCACTAGCTAGGGCCACACACTACGCTGCGTTGTGCGAAATTTAGAAAATTCGGTTGTGCGACGCTGCGTCGCGCGAAATTTGGTCCAATGGATATTTCTGGAAAAATTTTTGCGTAATTTTGATTTTTTTAAATAGACTTTTTTTTGTAATTCTGGTTTTCATTTTTTAAAAAAAAATCGCTAGGACCCGTCGGTGAATCTGTGGACTGCTATAAACCGTCGGCAAATCTGTGGTTTTTGTTTTTGGAGAAAATAAACACATTTTTTTGTGTAATTTTGATTTTCTTTTTAAAAAAAAAAAATAGGTCACTGAGTCACTAGGACCCGTCGACGAATCTGTGGACTACTATAAACTGTTGGCAAATCTGCAGTTTTTGGGAGAAAACTGCGGAGGGACCTAAATGTATTTCTGTTTTTTTTCGGGTCCAATATGCTAAAAACCACTTCCTCAGGACCTAAATGCATTTTTTGTTTTTTGGGTCCATTCTGCTAAAAATCGCTGGGAGGATCTGAACATAAACCGCGTAAGGATCTAAACGTAATTTCGTTTTTTCAAGTCCTTTCTGCTAAAAACCGACCGGAGGACCTAAACGCAATTTCAAATTTTCTGGAGGTCTTTTTCGCAAAGCCGCTGACGTGGCATGCCTGGCCGGTGGCAAAATCTCTCTGCTATAAGTATAGTATAGTATTGGCATGCACTATACAAACAGATAATATACAAAATAGAGGAAGAAAAATAACAAAATAGAGGAAGAAAAAATAGAGACAGGAAGAATAGGGGAAGGAACATGTCAGAGAAGAGGATGGGAAGAAGAGAGAGAAGAAGAAGAACAGATCAAGACTTCTAGAGAAAGAATAGAGAGAGAAGAAGGCAGGAGGCATGAGGGTGTACCTGATCTTGAGTGGGGGTGGTGGATCTATGGGTGTACAACTTCACACATCAGGGTTTAAATATATGTGTCTACCTTTATGCACATACAAAGTGCATAAAAATCTAAAATAAGATGAAGGTAAGCTATAGAGATTACAGTTGCTTTTAGTGGCTCTCGTGCGTAATAATTACAGCATTTTGTATATATAGTTATTTAAGAGGATTTTGCACATAGTTTGTACTCTAGTCATCCCTTGAAGAGAGGCAAAGAAAAAAGAAAATATAAAGGCTCCACCATTTATAAGACTAGAAACAAAGATGGGCCTAGCCAGAAAGAAACGAAGCAAGGAATGCTCACGGCTTAAGCCGCAGTTGTGGTGGTGTAGGTGGTAGCCCCTGGTCTGTCGAGGCGACACATGAAGCACCTAGACTCCAAATTTTATTTTTGGTTTTAGTAATTAATGATAATTATGTTTTAAAGATTAATAATTTTTTCTTAAGGATATGAAAAATAGGTTGATCTTATGAAGAGATGAAATTGTTGAGCCATAAGGAACTTGGAACATAGCTAACGCAAAGGTATAATTTGTAAGGACCCTTTTCTAGCTTTTGCCAATCTAGGTGTTTGGAGAAAAAATCGAGTTACTAGTATAGGAGTCGTACTATTAAAAGGGACCTTTGGTTAGTTCCTTGAAGTTAATTTAGAGTTAATGGCTCAAATTCATGCTTATATTTTAGCCATGTGCATTTCTCTGAAAATCTGTATTGCCGGTACTACCGATCATCTAGGAGTGGTACTGCCGCAAGGGCGGCAGTAATGGCTCAAGAGGTCGGTAGTTATTTAACAGAGAAGGCTGCTTTTTTGAAGCTTTGCTTGGTTGGCACTACCGACCTTCTGAGAGCGGTACTGTCGGAGATGTGGTAGTACCGACTCTAAAAGGCGGTAACTATTTTACAGAACTATCTTTGGGGTTCGCTAAAGGCGGTAACTATTTTACAGAACTATCTTTGGGGTTTGCTTAGGCCGGCACTACCGACCTACTTAGGGTGGTACTGCCGCAGGTGTGGTAGTACCGACCCTAGTGGTCGGTAGATGTTTTTCAGAACGGTGCATTTTCTTGGTTTTACCCGGCTAGCACTACCGCCTATGTAGGAGCGGTACTGTTGCAGGTGTGGTAGTACCGACCCAAATTGAACGGTAGTCCTTTTCCAGAAAAGGGTGAAAATGCACTATTCTAAGTGCTTATGGCCAACACTACATGTCCTACATGGACGGTAGTGCCGAGGGTACTCTAGTAACTATTAGTTCCTCTCAGTATTAAATGCTATAGGCGACCGTTGAGCATAAGTCCGGCACTACTGGCCCTACATGTGCGAAAGTGTTAACTTTTCTGAATTTTTCAGGGATTAGGTGGTAACGGCTAGAATTATAGGTGGGGGCTATAAATACACCCCCACCTGTAGAAGGGCAAAGTCTTGAAAATTCATTGCATATTTGTGAGCTCTTGCAAGTCTCTCATCATATCTAGTGTATTTAATTCACATTTTATGAGTTGTTAAGAGAATTCAAGTGTGTGTATTCAAGTTGAGCTATTAGACACTTCATCAACCTCAAGCAAGCATCAAGGTATATTCTCTTAGAGGTTGCCGCCTCCTAGACGGCTTAGAGGTGTGAGAACCAGTGATCTCCTCAAGAAACTTGTGAGGAGGCCTGGTGGATTGAGAAGATTGGAGCTCACCAACCTGGAGTGAGGAAGAGCTACCACTAGTGATCGAGGGAAGCTCATTTGCACAAGGAGCCAGCTTGATTCATTCAAACTTCCTCAACATAG
The DNA here is from genome assembly GCA_036346375.1 of Guadua angustifolia. Lineage (NCBI taxonomy): Eukaryota > Viridiplantae > Streptophyta > Magnoliopsida > Poales > Poaceae > Guadua > Guadua angustifolia. The sequence continues at coordinate 7,531,823 of CM070510.1, read as the reverse complement.
ATTAGGGAAGACTAGCAAGTCTCCGAGACCACGAGAAAAACCATTGTGTTCATCTCTTCTATTCAATGATGCAAATTTACATTCGTTGTGTCCTTAGTGCTTGCTCATATATCTAGGATTGCGTAATTTGTTTAGACATAACTTATTGGTGCACTTAGCAAAATCTAGTCTTTTTTGCTTTAATTGTTAAAATATTTGATTCTAGTATTACTTAGTTATCTATTGCAATGAGAGCCAAAAAAAATTAAAAAACCTTCTATTCAGCCCCTGTAGTAGGTTATCCTTAATCCTAGAACACGACCCATTAGCGCGACACATGGTGGTGAGGCAAAAACCTCTCCTCTTCCTCCCTTGCAAGCTATGGAGATCCATCCTTTTCCTTTCCTTCCAGATCCCCCAACTCACCCCTTCCTTCTCTCCCTCTCCCCCTCTCGCCTCAATGTAAACAACGAAGATAGTAGCCGCCTATTCACTCTCCCCCTCGATAAGTGACACGAGGTGGCATCAGTTTTGATCACGACCTCCTACATGCCGAGGAAGACAACAGGGAGGAGGCATGTCACCCTGAGTTGCGCATTGAGGATGTTGTGCCAGCGGTGGACGAGAAAGTTGAGAGGGACAATAGCATGACCCTATCTTTCAAGCCAAATAGTGAGGGCGCATGAGCGGGCTCCCTGGATCGGTCGGAGCCAAATGCAGGGGCAGGTGGGGAGCGCAATGATGGGGCGGTTATCGATGCCATCATGAGGGTACGTTTGAGCCTGTTGAAGCCTGCCTGCTAGATCTGCCCCTGCTTATCCTCGTGCTCTATAGGAGGAAATCTCCACCTAGAGGACATCTTCTTAAGTTGATTGCCGTTGGATAGGGGTGAAAACGGGTCGGATACGGGTGAATATTGCTCTTCCCATATCCTAACCCATGTTTTTTCGGATTCAGAACTAGATACAGGCTAGCCAAATACGAATATGAATCTGGGTTATTCGGGATACGGATACAAGACGGATATGTGACAAATTCAGGTCGGGAACGAATAAAGTTATACGGATAATGCACACATATGTAGAGTAATATATGTTGAATCAAAGCACATGAATACGGATAATGTACACATACATACCGATAAAGTTATATGGATAATGAACGCATATACAGATATAGATTGATGATACTAACAAGAGAAGATTTGATTTAAAAAAAAATTGAAACTATCTCCTGAGACGCATCAATACTTTTAGAAGCTCAAAATGCATCACCAAATTAACTGGTTAGCACAGCATATTTGTTCTTACAACCACAACCCCTACATCAACTAATATTCATTCATAGATAGACAATTAGACATGCTTGATAAGAACAAACTAGCACTAGTTAAGTCTCCAATGTAACTTCAGAAGCTCCTCCTTTACATTGAAGCTTGCCGGTTCGGTGACTTCAATGCGGCCCCATTTGTCCACAGCAAGCCTCATTGATCCTTTGAAGCTATCAATGTTGTTTGCATTGATGATAATGATAGTGCTATCAGCCTTAAACAAGTCAACTATCAAAAGGTATATATGCTTATTAGATATCACCCAAGTAAAACAATATATTTTCACTAAACTGGTCAAGAAGATATTCATGCATTTGTGATGTGCATAACTACATAGAGCTTTGTGATAAATGAAACCCGTTGCAAGACAGGTCGTAAGAACAGGTGATGAATGCATTCAAAACTTTCTCTATGATAAACACGGTAGTCAAACAATTACAAAGGTTAAATACTTTCGAAAAATCAGGACAAGGTGAGCAAGTAAAATAGAAAGTGCTGCAGAGTTGATGGGATATGCAGTATGCTCCTAATGAATTCCTATCCATTTGAATCCAAAACCAAATAAAAGTTACAATATATGGGCTACCTTTTTTTAGCCAGTTCTTTTGACCAAAAGGCAGATTTTGGGCAGCTACCACCTGTAGCTAATATTTTCCCACACATGACCAATGGAGTGAATGGACCAAACCACCAATGTATATGTATTGTGAGTTCTATAGAAAATGAATCTCTTACACACAACAATTTATTCTAATATTAAGCCGTTTCCATCCACAAGACCACAACCATGTCAATCAGCCGAAAAAGAAGATCACAACTTCAATTGAATAGAATACTTGCCATTCTAACATGAAACCTCTACTTAAAGCAATATAAACTACAATACTGCCATGTACCTTTCGGGGGAGACGCTGCCGGGGGGAGGGGAGCACCAGCTAGGGGGAGAGTCACTATCGAGGAGAGATGCCATTGGGGGAGGGGGAGCACTGGCCGGGAGAGATCGTGCCTGCCAGGGGAGATTTAGATCTGGGGAGGGGGGCACTGGCCGGGGGAGATGCCGCCAGGGGGAGGGGGAGCACCGACCGGGGGAGATCGTGGCCATCAAGGCCGGGGACGGGGGGAGATTCAGATATGGAGAGTGGAGACTCTGGGCTGGGGCATGGGCGGCTTGGGGCTGGGATTCTGGGACACCGAGACCAATTGACCGAGACGAGAGTCCAAGTTCAAGAGGTTGCCAAATCCGGATATCCGGATGATGCAATTACTCGATATCCGGTTTCTGACCCATATTTTCTGGATAGTGTATGCTCCAAATCTGATCCGATATTCGGTTTTAACTATCTGGATCCGAATTGAATTCAATCTGATATCCGATTTCCTTCCTAGATCCAGTCCCGATCGGATCCGGCTCCGGATTGGACGGGAACTATCCGACCTGTTTTCACCCCTACCGTTGGATGCTGCTGCGAGATCTGTGCTAGCATTCGATAGGCTGGGAAATAAATACAACTCACGTAGGGATCGAAATAGGAGGAGATTTGCATTTCCCCTCGTGCTCCCCCATGTGTCTCGTGTGCCGAATTTGATACATGGCAACAAGTACCAGAGTACTATCCCGATCCTCCCAGGCTTCCCACACATGGTGATCTCCTTCTGAGAGGCAGGGCGCAACAAGGCTGTCCTCAATGCAAGCCAGTAAGCCACCCTTTGGCCCAAGCATAGCCCAACTTCTTCAGGTAACTAGCTCAAAAACGGGCTAGTCTCTGAAGAACATGTTCTTCACAGAAAATATTAGATAGGCTGTCAAAGAAGAGATGGGATAAGCCTGCACTGCCCTACTCGGCCACTCTTGCACCCTTAACCGCAAAGGCACAAGGAAAGAAGCATTATATTATACAGGAAATCAATTGCACCAGGGAGATTCCACCACATCAACACCGAGCATGACAAGGTAAGGATTCCTAGAAAAAAAGGTTCATCTCCTATTAAGACTCAAGAGCAACCGCTTGAATCAGCAACTGACGAGCGCGCGGGTAGGTGCGACGTGCGGTCGCCTGGAGCCGCGGCCCGGTGCGTTCGGTGTATTAATGGCGGGACGTGCGGTAGTAGTGTAGTACACAAATACGCACAATACATAAGCTTCGTTTTTTTTTTGTGCATATGGACATGATTTTTTTTAAGCTTAGGCGCTACCGGATGAAATTACAAATTTAGCTCTCTTCCAACTGTGACAGCCTGGTAGGCACTTACTGTACTTCCATACCACGACAGATCTATGTATTGCGCTTCTACGGTGGCAAGAGGATGTGTTGCCGTATGGTACCGCAGCAGTTGATATGTGTCGTCTCCTCTTCTTTCATGATCAATAAGATGTTAAGGGTCTGTTTGTTTCAGCTTTGGATTTTCTAAAAGCTGATTCTGAATTGTAGTTGTAGAGAAGCTGATTCTCCAAAAATTAGAATCCAAAAGCACATATAAAGTGGATTGTGGATTCTAGTATATACGAGTGGACTGGATTATGAGAATCGGATTCTAGAATCGAACTGTTTGTTTTTATTCTGCTTTTGGAGTCAGAATCTAGAATCAAAAGCTAAAACAAATATACCCTAAATTTGCGATTTCACTTTATAAAGATCAAACTTGTAAGAGAAAGTAGATCAAAGGGGGAAAAAGGCAAAGACTTCACAATACACGCCACGAGGAGCTTGCGAGGGTGCATGCACACTTTTTTCTTTCTCGGGAAAAGGAGAAATCTACATGTAAGTCCATATTCCCAACACCACAAATGATCTGATCTCCTCACTCCTCGTGTCTCGGGGGCATGGCACAATCAGGCTGTCCTTGGCCCAAGTCCTCTTGGGCTCTAGGCAGTGGCAAAGCTCGCCTAAAAAGGCTAAAAATAAAGGTGGTCTCCAAAGGATTGAGCTAAATTAAGATAAAAATATTACTCTCTTCACCTACAAATAGTTATTGTTTTGAATATAGATATAATTAAACTATTAAAACTTTAATTGGTAATCTTTTTTAAATATTTAAATTGGATGCACGAAAACTATATATGTAGATTTATCTCGAAAAGTACTTTTATAATATTATAATGTTATTAGGTTTTATAAATATATTATAATAGAAATTAGTAGTCAAAACTATATTTTAGAGACCGTGTCGATGTCCAAAATGATAACTATTGTGACTGAGAGGGAGTAAATACCTTGTGTTTTGTTTTCATCGGTTCGAGAGTTATTACTAGCACTTTATTATTTAATAACTACTTGTGAAATATTCCCTTGCCCAAATTTTGCAAATCTATAAACAAGTTAATACTAATCAATCAAATAAATTGGCTATCATCTCCATTCAACCATTGAAACAGTTACAATTGAAAAAAAATAAACCAGAAGAGGTGCTCACATTGCGTATTTGTTATTGTGGTTAGCCCACTTTGCAAAGAAGACACTCGCCGACTCAAGCCCGCCACCTTCCTTGCCTACTCACTATCGTCGTGGTGGGTTGCTCATCGCCGCACGCCTACGCCCTCATCAGCTCCTCAACATCCACTCAATGCCCCGTCATGCCCTCACAGTCGCCAACAATAAATTAATAACAATGAAATTAAACAATTGATAACAACATATTGTATACTAACTAGATCAAACAATGAAATTAAATGATTAATAACAATATATAACATATTTCTTTATTATTTAAAAAGCAAGTGGCAGTGGTTCATCCGTCTCTCCTACTTTACGTCCTCTTTCCACCTCTATAAAAAATCTCTAATAAAAACTGAAAAACAATATAGCAACAAACAAATTTCATCTCCATGAATACTCTCTAACAAAAATAACTATACACCAACAAATAAATTCTATCTCCATAAAAATTATCTAACAAAAAACATAAAAAATAGCAAAGCAGTTCCAAGTGTGTGGTGAAGCCGACGACACAGAGGCATGACACAACCGAGTATCGAGATAGAGCCAAGAGGCATGACACAACCGAGTATGGAGATAGAGCCAAGGGCATGTGTTGGATAGGTCGATCCAGATGACGATGACTCGCTATTCTGAAGGGTAATATGATTTTTTAATTCATAATAAAACACGGTCATTCAACTATTTATATATTATATTTATATAGTGATAAACCCGAACATACCTCTTGCCTTCACCGTCGCTCGGCAGTCGCAGCCCGCTGACGGCTTGTCTGTACCCTCGGGCCGCGCATTGCCGACCGAGTAGGAGTAGGCAAAGGGAATTTTTTTTATTTAATATTTATTTTTAATCGTTTTTCGAACTAAGCGGTAGCGGCAAAAATTTCAAATCTACCTCCCTTCGCCCTGGCAGGCGATCGCCCCAGTATGCAGGCGGCCATGGCTGAGCTGCGTGGCAACAAATCTCCGAACCTAGCGAAGTAAAAACAATAAAAAATACCGTGGCCTGGCGTATGACCAGTATTGTAAAATTTTTTTTGAATTTTTTGTTGTAAATTGTTTGTACAATGATTGTTATATTGAGCGGGAAGAATTAGAAAAAAACTTATTGTCATGTAATGAATCGGAAAAGGCACTTTCATGACCCACGAAACCACGTAAATCGTGCCACTTAGGTGTTTTCGTAGCCTCATGGACAAAGTAGGACACGGTCAAAAAATCTGAAAAAAAAATCAAGGCGGCCTCATAGCGCGAGCTATGACTTTCGTCACGGGCAAGATGGCCGGACGTTGCCCGACATTTTGTTGCGAAAATCGGAAAAAGGCACTCATGACCACGAAACCACGGAAATCGTGGCCACTTAGGGTTTTCGTAGCCAGGGGACAGTAGGACACGGTCAAAAATACGGACAATTCAAGGCGGCCTCGCAATGTGGGCTACCACTTACGTCTGGGCGAGATGGTAGGACGTTGCCCGGTATTTTTTTGCGAAAATCGGAAAAAGGCACTCGCGCCCGCGAAACCACGGAAATCGTGGCCACTTAGCGGTTTTCGAGCCCATGCAGGACAGGCGGACATGGTCAAAAAATACGGGAAAAAATCAAGGCGGCCCTCATAATGCGGGCTACCACTTACGTCTGGCGAGATGGCGGACGTTGCCCGATATTTTGTTGCGAAAATCGAAAAAAGGCACTCGCGCCACGAAACCATGAAAACTTTTACGAGGTCTGAAAATTTTGAAACTTTTATGGAGGTTCTGATAAATCGGTGATATTACCATAAAAATTTCAAATGATTTTAATATATGAGGAATTTTTAAAATTCAAACAATACATATATAAGGGCACATACAATCAAAGTTCGGATGATAAAATAAGCAATAGATTAGATTATATTATATTACATGGGCATTACAACGATGGACGAGGTTAATAAGGAAAGCCTTGTTAGTCGTGGTGGAACAAATGATCGTTCGCCTATCTCGGGTACTGACGAATGATGTAAGACATTTTACGCATATTACGACCCGTTCTAATATTGCGGCGTGTCGCCGGACACGCTCAATCCCTACTATGAAAGAACTCCATGGGGTTCCGCAGTTCTCCCGGTATGCGCCATTGGGTGGCCTATCTTGCGTCGTCTCGGTGTATAAGACTTAAATTTTGGTTGTTGTTTATGTGGATTTCGCCTCCCATATGGGCATGTCATCCCGATTCAGCGTCCCCTATGTTAATACCACAGGTTCCGGATGGTCCGCGCAACGTCGAGGATTTGTTGCGTGGTGCGGACCTCGGCTACCGCTTCCCCTGTCCCTTCTTCTTGAGAGGAGGAACCCTCGGCACCTCTCTTTGTGTTGGCCGTTGGCGGAGACATGCGAGAGGCCTTTGCTGCTTTCGCTCGCACTCCACTATATGGTGCAGAGGTGTGTGTTGGGCTTATGCTTGGACAACCGGAGCGTGCCTGCGATCAATGCAATATGCCCGCCTTGGTGGTTGCATAACACCGTGAGCGTGCTAAAGTCCGCTTTTCGGGCGGTAGTGGCACCACGGAGAGGGTTGCTCCCCGGTTATCCCATGCAGTTGCTCGAGATGTGGGTGAGTGCGTCTCGGGTCCACCCGGTTGAAGTACCAAAGACTGTGTCATCCTCGGCCAAGGGGCACCGGTAGAATCTCCGGTCCGCTAGATCACCGTGGCGGTATCAACCACGCCTCCGTGGCCATGTCACATAAGCGTCGGGGCTTTGGGTGGCCCTGGAGGAGGTTCCTCCTTTGACTTGTTGATGTTTGCAAGTGTCCTTTTGAACTCCTGTGCGATGAACTGGTTTAGAACTACTACTTTGTGAGTTCAACATGAGTATGTCGCATGAAACTCACCGTCGGTTGGCCCTTGCACACCGCCCTAAGCTCTGGTCAATCTAGAAAAGGGACATATCTTGGCGGCCTCTCCCACCGGTGAAGTTCTCGGCGAAGCGGGGTAGTTAATAAGTGGCGCTTGTTGAGAAATTAAGTAGTCACGTCGTTCCTACCCGTCGATCCATTGGAAGAAGCAACACCGCCCTCGTCTTTGAGAAAAGAAAGAACGATGCATGAGATGGTAGTGTTACCTGTATTGTGTGGGCCTTGATGGTTTACCTTATGCGTGCGGCCCAAAGCGATGAAATGTGTGGCGGCCGTCTCTCCATGGGTAGATTGCATCATCTTCGCGGTAGGTTGCATCGCATTTGGGTCGGGGCAACTCCGTGAGAATCTAGGCGTCGGCGCTCTCGGCATCCGGATATTCTCAGGCGGGAGGACTTACGCTTCTCAAGAGGCGACATGAAACGACATTGTTCTCTCTCCTTCCCTTCTCTCTTGTTCTTTCTTGTTCTCTCATTGCTTTGGGTATCGCGAGGGGTGTCTTGAGCGAAGATTATAAAGGGTAGATATCGCCTAGGTATGGGCGTCGCCCCATTCAGGCGATATTTACCTTCGGGCGATGTGCCTCGACATATCGGGGCTATCGCCCCATTTCGAAGGCGAAATTTACGTTCAGGCAGATGTGCTCCCGACATATCAGGGCTATCGCCCCATTCGAGCGAAATTTACCTTGAGGCGATGTGCCTCGACATATCGAGCTATCGCACCATTTGGTAAAAAATTTACCTTGAGCGTGTCGTCTGACATATTAGGGCTATCGCCCCATTTCGTATGAAATTTACCTTCGGGCGGTGTGCCTCCTAACATTTTCACAGCAGGCTATTTTTTCATCGTTTATTAATAGCCAATTATATATTGTCGAGCTATCACGACGTTGCTCTACGACGCGTTGCGAAAATCGAGAAAAATAAGCCGAACGACATGGCTAAGAAAACATAACCTCGCAAATGCAAGCACTTAGTTCAGATAGTTAGACTGACATGGTCTTGAAGATAAATAAATTACAAAAGTACAAGCTGTACAATAAGTCGATCCGGCGACGCCTCCTGATCTTCTCGGTGGGAGTGCGTGAGTGGCGGCGCGGACGGACGACCCTCCTAGCCGCCCCGCTCCCGAGGGGTAGCGTAGTATGTCGGCGGCTCGGGTGTCTGCTGGGTGGTGGTGGCGTGGTCCTCGGTGGACATGAACGGTCCACGTCGAAACCTCGTGATCCTCGTCAATGTCGTCGTGGCTCGAGTAGTCGACAAAGAATGGGAACGGACTGCGCGTCACCCACCTCAGACACTGCGGCGGTGCGCGAGACGAAGATTAGCTCAGGTCACCCCACGGTGCACCAAGCGTCTGTGCAGGAGGACACGAGGGCACGTACTGGGTGACGTCGGGCAGTGTGGGCCGACTCGCTGGGCGAGGTGTGGGCACGCCTCCACTAGGCGGGGGAGGTGCTGGCTGGCGGGGCACCACGTCTCGGCCCCCCCGGCAGGTGAGTAGGCCGCACATCCGCCCCATCGTGGCGCGCCACCGACTAATTGTTTCCCGCTGCTGAAAGGGGGTGAGCACGACGTCCGCGTCGAGGCCCGCCAACACGGACTCGAACTCCCCGTACATCTGCCCTGCAAGACGTGCCTGCAAGTAATGCCAGCTTGATTTGAGTTAATTTACATAAAAAACATACGTGTAGGGTTTTGGGGTGACCCTTACATAACGCTTCTCCTCTCGGGACATCTGTGGAAGATGCGTCTCCGACACCGATGCCGAGCTGACATACTCTGTTGGTGTGTACCCAACCTTAAGCCGAAGTCGTGGCGCGAACCGATCCATGTAATGGTAAATGCGTGGTACGCGGTCAAATGCGACTAGGTCTCGCCCACCTGTCTGGCCGCCTCGTCCCATCGCATCGCCCACGGTATCATGCGCGCGCAAAGAACGGAGTGCCTAGTGCATGCCCCGACCGGTCATCTTGCAAAGCAAAATGGCAATTTACATACAACATTCATTCATTGGAATGGTAAGTATTGTGCTCAGGACACTTACTGCTTGCGCAGACGTGAGACAAGCAGAGTAGTCTGCAGGGGAAAGTCCGGAAGAGGCCGCTCGCCGAAGACACCGGTGCGGCGAGTACTCCCTCGACGCCACAGTCAAAGAGGAGGACCTTCGGTGAGCGAGCCGATGGTCACGCCAAAGAAAGCTCGGACAGCCCGTGAGGTGCTCGGACACAGATGTCGCCTGCATATCACGGTGTCCACCGCCGTCCTCGTCGTCTGACCTACCATGTTTTTAAATATACTAATTTTTAACGTAACACGGTCATTGACTATAAATAAGTAATTGATTACCTATATTACATACATAAATACTAAATATTAAATCTCTAAATTTTAAATACCGCAAATACTAAATATTAAATCTCTAAAATATTATGTCGACGATCGGGATCACCTTCGATGCGCAAAGTGAAAAGGGTGTTAGTGTGTAAGGGACCCAGTTCGGACCTTGCTCACCGGAGGTTTGCGTTTGCAGCGTAGAGGTCGGAGGAAGACGACAGAGAACATGACACAACGAGTTATCTTGGTTCGAGCCTCACAGGCGGGTAATAGCTCGTCCGGTCTTCTCGGAGGCGAGGAATTCACTAATTGTGCGTACAAAGAGATGATTACAGCTTGGGCTTGAGTGCCCTGTTTATGTCTATTGGCCTATTGCCGATGAGTCTCTCTCGTGTACATGCCTTGCGAGGTCTTATATCCTTCCTAATGTTCCCCGAAACGGCCGGGAGAGATTCCCGGAGATCATGGCCTCGCACGACTTGAAGAAGGTTATGCTCGCCGATTATACGCCCATGACAGCCTTGACTCCTGCACTCATGGATCTGTAACATTGCTGGGCGCGTGCTCTGGTCCCGAGCTAGTCCTCTCGAGCTGGAGCCGAACGCTTGCCCCCTAATCATGAGGTCTTAACGATCTCGAGCTCTGGGTCGTGAGGGAGTCCGCGCAACCCAGGTCTTGGTCGGCGATGCCACTCCCGAGCTCGAGCTTGGGGCCCCCTGTTGACCGTACGTTGACTTTGTCGGAAGTTTCTTCAGCCCTCGTCAGCTAGCCCCCGAGGCTCAAGGTCGGAACAAGGTGCTCGGGACGACCTCGAGCCTCCCATCTTGGACGGAAGAAACGATCTCCCAGGGCCCAAGGTCGAGGTCGAGCGGAGACCAAAGAAAGGGCTCCGATGATGGACACCTGGCAACCCTGGGTATGCCTGCAGGACCACCAAGAGCTGTTCGATACAGCGAGGAGAATGTTGCCGTTGCCTGGGTCGAACAAGGGCGAAAAAAGGCGGGCAAGAGGTCGCCCGGCCGACAGAGTCGACGACCGACTCAAAGCCAGTCGTCGAGTGGGGCGACCGTCTTTGTGGCTGATTCTCTCATGGTCGAGCCCCGAGTTTGTCGATTCCAAGCAATCTTCTTCTTTGGCATCTTCTTTCCTTCTGCCAGGACGCGTCTTTGGCGCCGTCGAGCTCGAGTCTCGGGGGCCAGGGTCCGACCTTCTGCCGAATGACTGGAGCCATCGCGAACCTAGGGACCCCAAGCTCGGGGTATCCGAGCGAAGGGCGCCGCAGCACCCTCGGACGCCGAGATACCCTTGACCCTTTCTTTGCGAGACAAAGGTCGGTGACCCAAGTACCTATCTTTCTTTACTCGCCACAGTAGTTTTCTTGCCTTTAGCTTTATAGTCTTTTCTTCGTCGCGGACCTTGAGCCCCCGAGCTCAATGCTCGCCCATCCTGACAATGCCCGTTGCCCATGATGAGCCCGAGTCCGAAGAGGAGGGGACCACCTTTGGGATGGTGCCGCGTCGTTCATCGGGCCAGGGCCGCATCCATGCGGGCCCCGGAACCGGGTCGCGGTCAGCGAGTCCGTCCAAGGTGTCGATGACCCAGCTGCGGTCGAAACCTCGCGAACGGCCGATGAAGACGAAGTCGATGTCACCGGGCCGCCGAGGCCAGCGCCTCCCCTGCCAAGGCCTCCTTTGAAGATGGCACCCATAGCGCTCCAGCCGCTGCAGATGAGGCCGCCCAGGCCGCACCTGCCATGGTCGTCCCAATCGTGGAGATTGGAGCGACCACAGCCATGGAGGTTGACCGCAATCCGGCTAAGGTCAGCGCGGAGGGTCTTGTTGAAGATCCGAGCGAGGTCTCCGCAGGGAAGGGAGCTGAGAAAACCCCAGCCACGGAGGAGGAGCGTGTGCGACCGGCCAAAGCACTTCGAGGTCGAGCAAACCAAGGTGGAGAAGTTGAAGAAGACGGCTGCGGACCACCGTGCCAAGCTCGAGGCCAGAACTAAGGAGCTCGAGGAGAAGCTGGATCGAGCGGCCAAAGCAGCGAAGAGTGCCCTGGCCCAGCTTCAAGGCGAAGCGCCACCGCGCCTCCGACTCGACCAACGAAGCCCTTCAACTCCGAGGCGAGCTATCGACCTTGAGGGCCAAGCTCGCCGAACGTGAGCGAGAGAAGCTTGCTCGGAATACGGGCTGATCTGTAGATAAGGTTAGCAAAGCACAAGTTGCACATAGAGCTTTGTAAGACAAAAAAGGTTAACAAAACGAAGCTATCTTCGCCAGAAATGAATTGTGCCTGAGACGAAGTTGTTCTGCCTGTTTAGGACAAAAGTTTTCATTGTGTACTTAGCCTTTCTTTGAGGGAGTATACTCTTGTCCAAATTGTGGCTAAGGTCGAGCAGCAGCGACCTTGGCATAAACTATAGACCTCCAAACCTTTGTCCTGCAAGATCGAGAAAACTTCGACCTCGAAGTTTACCAAGTACAAATTGATAGAGATCCATAGGGTAAAGCCTAGACCCAAAGATGTTAAGGTCAAGCTACGGAGAGACTTCGAGTCTCGACCATGGCCAAGTGCTTCTGTTGCTTGGTGCAGAATGCGGCTTGATTCGAACCCCGACGCAGGGGAGCTTGAGTCTTGAGAGATTCGGCTTATGAGTAGCTCGACCACTGGGGGTGATTTTTAAGCTCGCGACATTCGAGCCTAAGACCAAGAGCACTCGCACGTTGGTCGGATTCAGAAAAACCTTGTAACATCCCAAAATTTGAGTTTTGGAATGTTTAAAATTCAAAAGTGAACCATTTGCATTTTCTTGAATTAATTACAGCTTAATTTGAATTTTCTAAATAATGAAAAGATTTAATTAGATTAATCTATGCATCAAATTAAAGGTTTCTAGTTTTTATTGGGTTCCTTGTGCTTCAAGGAATTTTTCTGTATTTTGGAGATTTTTCGAAGTTATTTGCTATTTATTTGAATTTAGTTGCTCTTATTAGGATTTTCCGAATTTCCTAAATTCGAAAACCTTTTATTTTCTTTTCCTCTCCTCGGGCGAATTTCTCCGCTGACCCATTACTATTCTCATGACCGCTCCTTTTTTCGCCCGTTTTCACTCATGCCAAATGCCCGTCCACGCCTAAAACCCTAACTCGCGCCCTCGCCGTTGGATTTTGATCGGTATTGAGATTCGTCCGCGTCATGAAGTTGTGAACCGTCCGATCGGCGTCGCGCCGATGGCGAGACCTCGCCACGTCGCCGTCGTCCGTCTTGGGACTCTCACCTTCGCTCGAATCGCCGACTACCGTAGCCGCGATTTCGCGTCCGCCAAATGTCGGGCGGACTCCTCGTCGTCTGTGCCTATTTAAAGCCGCCGCACTTTTTCCCCTTTTCCTTTCGCCGTTTAAAGCCGAGACTGCGGTAAAACCCTAAGCGCCGCGTGCGAACTCCTCTCCGCCAGTTTCTCCGCTGTCGGTCGTCTCCACCATCGCCGATTACGCCTGAAGTCGCCGCGCTCTCCTCTTAGGATCCGCTATTTTTCCGTCCAATCCGGTCGTCGCCGCGCGCCGGTGTCGTCTTCTCCGCCTCCGGTAAGTGCGCCGCCACCTCGCCGTCGTCGGCTTCAGGGTTCTGGCGTCCGATCGCCGACCATCGCTCCAGTTGTGCCACGTTTCTCCGCCGTGCCTTGCGTCTTGCGGCCGATCCGTGTCGGCGCTCCGTGGCAGCGTTGTCATCCGCCCGTCGGCTACGTCGCCCTAGCGACCATGTCGGCCGCCACCTCGGCCCTAAGCGCCCGTGGCATGCCCACGTCGGACGATGCTGCGCATCACCGAATTCGCCTCGGTGCGCTTGGTTCATCAGGATCGAGCCAAGCGACATGCGGGCCCCGCATGTCGATCGGCATTTATTTTCTTTTTCTGATTTTCCGAAAAACCGAAAATCCCAGCCAATCAGAAGCTGACACGTGTCACTCCTGATGAAATTCTTTGCTTTTCCCTGAATTAAATCTTCCGAAGGCCCGTTCTCCTTCGTCCGAACCCCGATTGAGCCGATTCAAATTTCTAAATTTTTGTAAAATCGAGCTCTACATTCCAGAGCCATTTATTTTCAATTTTGAGGTTGTTTTCCTCTCTGTTTTGTATTTATTTGGTTTCATTGCTTTATTTTCCGGTGAGCCTTGAATCCCGAAGGAGCGAACGGAGACTTTGAAGACCAAGAATCAGCACTTGAACAACAAGGCAAGTCGTAGACCTTTGATCATATTGAACCCATGTTTGCAAAAGTACTTTGTTTTATACAATTGCATGCTATTTGTGTAACAATGCTAGTTCTGAGGAGTAGCTATTTACTGTTTGAGTATGCCTTTGATTATTGGAATGCCATGTATCCATTGTTAACCATAGTTTGGGACATTATTAGTTGGACATAATCATAGTACCGACATTGGGTTATCGTAGCTATGCTTAGCCATGCTTAGTTGTCCGATGGGATTCATATCACCCGTGAGCTAATGTTAATCTTGACTTAATGAGATATTGAATTGTGGTCATGGACCATTGTTGTAAAACTTGTTGTACCATGGCGAGGATGCCATTGGTTTTGGGTTAAACAAAATGTTTCCCTCGGGCAATTGATCGTGGCAATAAAGGGGTCTTTGTTTAAGCATATTGGGATGTGGTTTGTCTTGCTCGAGACAATTTAAGGACTTAATCTTGTGCGCCATTGAGGCTGGGCCTAACTGCAACCACAAGTCCGGTATGGGACGGACCTAGGTGATTAATTTGCAATGTCGGACTTGAGTATTGCCATTGTTGGTGTGGGGTCCAGGATGGACAGGTAGACTCACATGGCTCAAGTGGGGGCCCGAGGGCTAAAACCTTAGAGGGCATCTTGGGTTTAGACATGCATTGTAAAGGCTTTGTAGTGATCTCTCTGCCGACACACCAAAGGAAGTGTGTTCTTAGCGCTTGGCATTAAGGGATGATCATGTCTTGTGGGTAAGTTGTACAACCTCTGCAGAGTGTAAACTATTGAATAGCCGTGTCCGCGGTCATGGACAAGCCCGGATTTCACACGGGGTATAGAGTATTTTCTTGAAATGTGGAATGGTGGGGATGTGAGCAGGGAGTTCATTTGTTGTTTTGTTGTCTCAAGCTATCTTTGTTGAATTGTGTGGTTGGTACTTGTTTGAATGATGTAGGGTGATGCCTCGTCATTACATTCATGTTGTCTACCATTGATTTACGATTATTTATTATTGTTTTATCAATGCGCCTTCAATCTATTTATTGTATTTAAATTCAAGTTATTGCTTTACGCAAATGAACCATATGACTATCCTTTGTCAAGCCGTGCATGAATATATTGCATCATTTCCCTCGGCTTGTTGAGTACGTTTTGTACTCACGGCTTTATGCTTACTGTTGTTCAGATTCTTTGAGGAAGGACCGGTAATGAGTATCAAGAGGAGGAGTACTATGAAGACTAAATCGACTAGGATGGCGTTTCCCAGACGATTGCTGTGGCATGTCGAATAGCCCAAGTTATTTTATTTCACGCAATGCTTTATTTGTTTCTTAAGCCAAGAGGCATTGGTGTATGAACCTTGACTATAAGGTCGTTTGCTTTATTCAATAATAATTTGCTTCTTCTTAGTTATTTCGATGTATGGAATAATATGTCATCTATGTTTCCCTTGTGTGCACTAAGCGTGATCTGGACTAGTCTTTGTATACCTGAGGGTTTCGGATTGCATATCAGGGTCCCGACAGAGATAGTATCGAGCCATATCGATTGTAGGTCGCTTTCTTGAGTTAGCATGGTCTTCAAAATTATTTTCTAAAGTCAAACCAACAAATTGGTATTTAATAGTTTGTCTCTTCTCATCTTATTCCTAGGTTCTCATTCCTCTCCTTTCTTTGAAACATTACTTTGAAATTTAAATTGATTTTATCCCATTAAACTTCTTGAAAGCCATGGATCTTACGCAAGGAATCAAATCAAGGGGACGAGGATCAAGCCGTCAAGAGTATGCCGAGAAGACTACCATATAAGATAGGTTTGTGGTGCTCTATGGTGTTTGAGCATGCCATTCTCTTTTGGTTTAGCTACGTTTAGTCTGCGTATACTAGGATTTTTGTTGCTTGTGTGTCGGGTATGTTGTACACTTGCCTCCAAAGACGGTGTTACAACCTGCACCCTAAGTTAAAGCTTTATTTGGTTCTTTATTTTGTAGCCCTTTTCGCTATATCTTTGGTTGACCTTTGTTCTTGGGTATCACCTTCTCCCTAGAGGACCTTCCCACTTTCCTATTGCTTTTCCCTCTTACCTATTAAACCCTTGTCTTTGCATCGCATGAGATGGTTGACACTAGATCGAGCGATCGCGATTAGCGATGGATGCCAATGCTAATGCCAACGCCGGTGCCACCCGCCACCACCTCCTGTAGTGTGACGACCAGAACTTGGGACATTTCTTGGCAGCTCGAGACTCGGCTTATGAATACAATGATGCGAGAATATGAACAATATGATGAATCGGCAGAATCGAGCAGCAGTTGCCCTAGCAAACTTGTTGAACCAACAAAATCAAGCTGCTGCTCTTTATTGTCGCCCTCCTCGGCTTCGCCCTCGGTCCAAGCTAGCGAAATTCATGAGGACTCGTCGCCTACCTTCTCAACTCTTGAGAACCCTTGGGCCTTGAGATGATTGGATTCGCTCCATTGAAAAGAAGCTCGCCATTGCTCGATGCACGATCATGAGAAGGTGTTATATCTTTGCTCATCGGTTTGAAAACACCGCCATTGAATAGTGGGAGAACTACATTACGCCCATGATGACCCTCGAGACCATCACTTGGGCGAGTTTTCATTGCTTTCGCCATTCCCATATCACGATGGAAAGGTGGAGATGAAGAAGAATGAGTTCCGAGAGCTCAAGCAAGAAGGGATGACAGTGAGTGAATATCTCAATAAGTTCACTCAACTTGCTCGCTATGCACCAGAAGATGTAGCCACAGATGATGCTCGCCAGAAGAGGTTCAAGCGTGGGCTCAACCCGAGTTTAAAGGTACAAGTGATTGGCAGCGACTATGCAGATTTCGGCACTTGGTAGACAAAGCTATGCTCATTGAGGAGTCCTGGTCGTGAGTTGGAAGAATCCCGCAAGAGGAAGATGATGCAACATGGAGCTCATCGAGAATCACCCTGAGAGAGCAGGTCCAATGCTCAACGACTGCTTCGTTTCACTACTCCTCCATCGGCATTCAGGACACTGCACGGCACCTCGCCTAGCTCCTTGAGTAACTCCAACTTCAACGCCAACACAATCCGCCTCGGAGGACCAAGAATCCAGTGCGGGAGTGACATGCTTCAATTGCAATGGCGTGGTCACTATGCCAATAATTGCCCTCAGAAGCAAGTTTGTGACACCTGTTCGTTTCAACACAGGATCGACACCGACCAAGTCCCCTTTTGAGAACAGGGGCGTGGAGCCTCCTGGACCCCAAATCAAGCTACCAGGACTCCACCGCCTATTGGAAGAGGTCGCGTGAATCATGTCACCACCGAGGATGCCAGTGCTGCATCGGGGCGTCATACTAGGTAAGCTCTAGTCAACTCGGCATCTGCCATGGTTTTGTTTGATTACGGAGCTACGCATTCGTTTGTTTCTCGAATTTTCTGCAAATCATCATTTAAAGACAAGGCCTTTGAAAACTGTTTTATTGGTGCAATCACAGTTCGGATTTGAGTACGAACCAAGGCTGCCCGGGTTAAGATATTAATCGGAGGGTAGAATTTCTAGCCAACCTCATTGTCCTAGATACCAAATCCTAGATGTAATCCTAGGAATGGATTGGCTCTCTAAGAACCAAGCAGTTTTGGATTGTGGAAATAGAGATCACATTAACCATCCAGATGGAACAAAGCTAAAGTTTCAAGTCAGCAGTAGATCGGTCAGAAGGAATAAAAGTTTGTAGTGCCAAAGGAATAAGTTTAGAAGATGTGCCAATTGCTAGAGATTTTCTGATGTGTTTCGGATGAGTTGCTTAATGCCACCGGATAGAGATATAGAGTTCTTGATTGAGCTAGTTCTGGAACATACCCATTTCAAGAGACCAAATGCGGATGCACGCTAATGAGTTAGTGAAGTAAAAGCAGATCAAAGAGTTGCAAGATCGGGGTTTTGTGAGACCAAGTTCTTCGCCATGGGGAGCCCAGTTCTTCTAGTAGAAAAGAAGGATGGAACTTCGGAGGATGTGTGTAGACTATCGTGCTCTAAATGAGGTCACCATTAAGAATAAGTACCCTCTGCCAAGGATTGATGATTTGTTTGACCGACTTCAAGGAGCAGGAGTATTCTCGAAGATTGACTTGAGGTCGAGTTACCATCGATTGAAGATTAAGTAAGAGGATATACCCAAAAGCGACTTTGTGACCGGTATGGACGGTATGAGTATCCGTGATGATGTCTTTGGTTTGACTAATGCCCTGCCTATTTCATGACCCCGATGAATAAAGTATTCATGGAATATTTAGACAAGTTTGTCGTTGTCTTTATCGATGACATTACGATCTATTCCAAGAGTGAGGCGAACATGAGGATCACTTGCGGAAAGTATTGACAAAGCTAAGAGAACATCAACTCTATGCTAAGTTCGATAAATGTGAGTTCGGATGAAAGAAGTTGCTTTCCTAGGTCATGTTATATCGGTGAAGGTGTCGCAGATTGACCTGTAAAGTCAGAGATGTGCTCAATTGGGAGTCGTAGAAGACGGTAACCCAAGTTAGAAGTTTCCTTGGAATGGCGGGTTATTATCGCCGTTTCATAGAAGATTTTTCCGAAAAGCTAGACCGCTCACCCAACTTTTGAAAAAGGAGAAGAAATTTGCTTGGACATCGAGTGTGAGCGAAGTTTTCAAGAACTAAAGAAGTGTTTGACAAGCGCCTAAAGCTTGTTTTGCGGATATCGAGAAAGGATTTTGAGATATTTTGTGATGCATCCGTCAAGGACTCGGTTGTGTGCTAATGCAAGATAAGAAGGTTGTGGCATATGCTTGGCGTCATTTGAGGCCACATGAAGTCAACTATCAGGACCCATGATTTGGAATTAGTCAGAGTAGTGCATGCTTTAAAGATTTAGGCGTCATTATCTCATCGAATCGTTGTGAGGTGTACTTGATCATAAGAGCACGAAGTACATTTTTACCCAAGCCGAACTCAACATGAGGCAAAGAAGATGGTTAGAGTTAATCAAGGACTATGACATTGGTATTCATTATCATCGAGCAAAGCCAATGTAAATGGTGATGCTTTGAGTAGAAAAAGTTCTTGCAATACCTTGATGATTAAGGAAAGTCAACTTGACACTCTATGAGGAATTTGAAGCTTCGATCTAGAAGTGGTGCAAGAAGGTTACTTAGCAACTTTGGAAGTCGTCCAACATTGGAAGATCGGATCCAGGAAGCCCAAGTCGATGATCTTGATACCAAGGAGATCAAGAGTAATATGAAGAAAGGAAAAGCCCTAGGATTCATGAAGATGAAAAGTCTTGTGTGGTATGAGAATCGTATTTGTGTACTGATCGAGGAAGAGCTCAAGGAATATTACTCAAAAAGCGCATAAGACATTATACTCCATTCACCTGGAAGTACCAAGATGTATCAAGACCTCAAGGAAAGGTATTGGTGGCCTAGTATGAAGCGTGAGATTGCGAGAATATGTTGCTCTTTGTGATGTTTGCGGAAGGTTAAGCGAGCATCGAGGCCAGCAGGATTGCTTGACCATTGAAGATTCAGAGTGGAAGTGGGAAGAGATTGGCATGGATTTCATTACCGGACTTCCTAAGACCCAAGCGAGTTATGATTCGATCTGGGTGATAGTGGATCGATTGACTAAGGTAGCTCACTTTATTCGATTAAGACTACCTACACCGAGATAAATTGGCGAAATTATATATGTCAAGGATTGTCGGCCTTCATGGAGTGCCTAAGAAGATTGTCTCCGATAGAGGAACTCAATTTACCTCTCGTTTTGGCAAAGTCTACATGAAGCTATGGGAACTCATCTCGGTTTAATCTTGCTTATCACCCTCGGTGATGGACAAAGCGAAGCGCGTGAACGATTCTAGAAGATATGCTAAGAGCTTGTGCTTTGACCTATGGTGCAAAATGGGACAAGTGTTTGCCCTATCTGAGTTTTCATACAACAATAGCTATCAAGCGAGTGCGCAAATGTCTCCTTTGAAGCCTTATATGGAAGAAAGTCACAGAACCCTCTTAATTGGAAAGAGGCTGGAGAAAACCAGCTTATTTGGTCCTGCCATCTTGCAAGAAGCAAGAGCAAGTCAGCTTAATTCGAGACAAGTTGAAGATAGCTCAAAGCAGACAAAAGAGTTATGCAGATAATCGTCGCCGAGATTTGAGTTTCGAGCCCAATGATTATGTGTATCTTAGAGTTACACCTCTAAAAGGAGTTAAGCGATTTCAAGTAAAAGGAAAGCTTGCCCCTAGATATGTTGGACCGTTCAAAGTCTTGGAACGAAGAGGAGAAGTTGCTTACAAGCTTGAGTTGCCTCAGTCCTTCGCTGGAATCCATGATGTGTTCCATGTGTCTCAGTTGAAGAAGTGCCTGCGAGTGCCAGACGAACAGATGCCGTTGGAAGCCATCGATTTGCAGGAGGATCTCACTTACAAGGAGCAGCCAACGAAGATTTTAGATGTTGCAGAGCGCATCACGAGAAGCAAGATCATTCGTTTTTGCAAAGTCCAGTGGAGCAATTATTCAGAAGAGGAAGCCACTTGGGAGCGAGAAGAGGATTTGAAGTCAGGTTTCCCCACCTATTCTCTAGCGGTCCAGAATCTCGGTCGAGATTCCGTTTAAGGGGAGGTTTGTAACATCCCAAAATTTGAGTTTTGGAATGTTTAAAATTCAAAAAGTGAACCATTTGCATTTTCTTGAATTAATTACGACAATTTGAATTTTCTAAATAATGAAAAGATTTAATTAGATTAATCTATGCATCAAATTAAAGGTTTCTAGTTTTTATTGGGTTCCTTGTGCTTCAAGGAATTTTTTCTGTATTTTTGGAGATTTTTAAAGTTATTTGCTATTTATTTGAATTTAGTTGCTCTTATTAGGATTTTGGAATTTCCTAAATTCGAAAACCTTTTATTTTCTTTTCCTCTCCTCGGGCGAATTTCTCCATGACCCATTACTATTCTCCATTGGCCGCTCCTTTTTCGGCCCGTTTTTCCGCTCGCGCTAACGCCACCGTCGTCCGCCTAAAACCCTAACTCGCGCCACCCTCCGTAGTTGGATTTTGATCGGGCGGTGAGATCGTCCGCGTCACCATGAGTTGTGAACCGTCCGTCGGCGTCGCATCGATGGCGAGACCTCGCCCGTCGCCGTCGTCCGTCTTGGGACTCTCGCCTTCCGAATCGCCGCACAGTGCCCGCGATTTCCGCGTCCCGCCGCCAAATGTCCGGGCGGACTCCTCGTCGTCTGTGCCTATTTAAAGCCGCCGCACCTTTTCCCCTTTCCTTTCCGCACTGTTTACGGCTTGAGCACGCCGCACCGCAGCAAACCCTAAGCGCCGGTGCGAACTCCTCTCCGCCGTGTTTCTCCATTGTCGGTCGTCTCCACCATCGCCGATTACGCCTGAAAGTCGCCGCGCTCTCCTCTTCCGGATCCGCTACTTTTCCGTCAATCCGGTGCGTCGCCGCCGCGCCGGTGTCGTCTTCTCCGCCTCGGTAAGTGCACGCCGCCACCTCGCCGTCGTCGGCAACCAGCGGTTCTGGCCGTCCGATCGCCCGACCATCGCTCGGTTGTGCCACGTTCTCACTTGCGTGCCTTGCGTCTTGCGGCGGTCGCGTGTCGGCGCTCCGTGGCAGCGTTGTCATCCGCCCGTCGGCTACATCGGCCCTAGCGACCATGTCACCGCCACCTCACCCTAGCGCCCGTGGCATGCCACGTCGGCAGCGATCTGCGCATCACCAGTTCGCCTCGGTGCACCAGGTTCATCGTGGGCCGAAACCCAGCGACATCGCGGGCCCCGCATGTCGATCGGCATTTATTTTCTTTTCTGATTTTCGAAAAACCGAAAATCAGCCAATCGAAAGCTGACACGTGTCACTCTGATGAAATTCTTTGCTTTTCCTGAATTAAATCTTAGAAGGCCGTTCTCCTTCGTCAGAACCCGATTGAGCCGATTCAAATTTCTAAATTTTTGTAAAATCGAGCTCTACATTCCAGAAACCATTTATTTTCAATTTTGAGGTTGTTTTCCTCTCTGTTTTGTATTTATTTGGTTTCATTGCTTTATTTTCGGTGAGCCTTGAATCCAGAAGGAAGCGACGGAGACTTTGAAGACCAAGAATCAGCACTTGAACAACAAGGCAAGTCGTAGACCTTTGATCATATTGAACCCATGTTTGCAAAAGTACTTTGTTTTATACAATTGCATGCTATTTGTGTAACAATGCTAGTTCTGAGGAGTAGCTATTTACTGTTTGAGTATGCCTTTGATTATTGGAATGCCATGTATCCATTGTTAACCATAGTTTGGGACATTATTAGTTGGACATAATCATAGTACCAAGCATTGGGTTATCGTAGCTATGCTTAGCCATGCTTAGTTGTCGATGGGATTCATATCACTGTGAGCTAATGTTAATCTTGACTTAATGAGATATTGAATTGTGGTCATTGACCCTTTGTTGTAAAACTTGTTGTACCTTGGCGAGGATGCCATTGGTTTTAGGTTAAACAAAATGTTTCCCTCGGGCAATTGATCGTGCGATAAAGGGGTCTTTGTTTAAGCATATTGGGATGTGGTGTCTTGCACGAGACAATGTAAGGACTTAATCTTGTGCGCCATTAGGCTGGGCCTAACGTGCAACCACAAGTCCGTATGGGGCGGACCTAGTGATTAATTTGCAATGTCGGACTTGAGTATTGCCGATTGTTGGTGTGGGGTCCGGGATGGGCGGAGTAGACTCACATGGCTCAAGTGGGGCCCAGAAGGCTAAACCTTAGAGGGCATCTTGGGTTTAGACATGCATTGTAAAGGCTTTGTAGTGATCTCTCTGTACACACCAAAGGAAGTGTGTTCTTAGCGCTTGGCATTAAGGGATGATCATGTCTTGTGGGTAAAGTTGTACAACCTCTGCAGAGTGTAAACTATTGAATAAGCGTGTCGCGGTCATGGACAAGCAAGGGATTTCACACGGGGTATAGAGTATTTTCTTGAAATGTGGAATGGTGGGGATGTGAGCAGGGAGTTCACGTTGTTTTTTGTGTCTCAAGCTATCTTTGTTGAATTGTGTGGTTGGTACTTGTTTGAATGATGTAGGGTGATGCCTCGTCATTACATTCATGTTGTCTACCATTGATTTACGATTATTTATTATTGTTTTATCAATCGCCTTCAATCTATTTATTGTATTTAAATTCAAGTTATTGCTTTACGCAAATGAACCATATGACTATCCTTTGTCAAGCCGTGCATGAATATATTGCATCATTTCCCTCGGCTTGTTGAGTCGTTTTGTACTCACGGCTTTATGCCCTGTTGTTCGATTCTTTGAGGAAGGACCGGTAATGAGTATCAAGAGGAGGAGTACTATGAAGACTAAATGCGACTAGGATGGCGTTCCCAGACGATTACTGTGGCATGTCGAATAGCCCAAGTTATTTTATTTCATTTCGCAATGATTTATTTGTTTCTTAAGCCAAGAGGCATTGGTGTATGAACCTTGACTATAAGGTCGTTTGCTTTATTCAATAATAATTTGCTTCTTCTTAGTTATTTCGATGTATGGAATAATATGTCATCTATGTTTCCTTGTGTGCACTAAGCGTGATCTGGACTAGTCTTTGTATACCGAGGGGTTTGGTTTGCATATCAGGGTCCGACAAACCTCGAACCCGTCTGAAATTTAAAAATGAAAGAATGCAAAAACCATCGTGATGGTTGAGTAAAACCTTCTTGAAATTGGAGATAAAGGCGTTACTCATTTCTCGATCAAGAAATTTTTCCCAATCGTGTACTTAGCCTTTTACGTAGTGCCCCGTTGGGCGAAGGTCGAGCGGCCGACCTTGGGCACAAAACAGACTTGTAGAGACCATGACACGCAAGATCGAGAAAAACCCACAGGGAGCATAGCATGGGCACAGGGGAAAAACTTGAGGCTTGAGAGCAATAGGATCGTTGCTTTGGCGAGCCGTCGAGTCCCAACTGCGCCTTGCTTTCGTTGGACCCGAACACGCAGGCTTAGTTGAACCACAGTGCGAGAGAGCGTCGATCTTGAAGTGATTCGACACAAGTAGTTCGACCCACAGGGGTGAAGTTTTAAGCCCCGACGCTGGGCCAAGAGCAAGCGCGCTTGATCCTTAGGTGGACTCAAAGAAGCCCGAACTCGGGCAAACACAAAATAGCCGAACAAAAATGAGTATAAAGGCCAAACATGATAATTGAATAACAACTTTATTGAAATGTGAGATAAAGGGGTTACGCATAGAATTTGTGAAGGTGGTCCATGTTCCACGAGCTAGAGAGCTCTCCGCCATCAGGCAACACTAGCCGGTAAGCCCCCGTGCGATCTGTTGAAACAACTCTATAGGGGCCCTCCCACTGTGGGGATAACTTGTTAGTGTTGGGCCGAAGCTCGAATCAGACTCGGGCCAAGTCCCCAACAAGGAGCTTCCTAAGTCGTCTGCGTCGGGACACATGTCTGCGTAGAGATTGCAGTCTGCTGTTGATAAATGTGATGCCGACATCTTACTTCTTCTGTCAAGGTAAGGTCGAGAGCCGCTCATGCTCAAGTCGACTGGTCGACCAAGTGACCCTTGCAGGCCAGCGTGACCTCTGAAGGCGGGGCGACTCGGTACCAAACACAAGCGGAAGGGTGTAGACCTGGCTGCTTTCGGTAAACGATGGTGCGAATAGACCATAAGGCGGTGGGAAGTTCGCCCACCTAGGTGCAGCCGTGTCATTCGAGCTCATCGATGCTAAACTTCTTGGCGCCTTGGATGATCTGTCCGTTGGCGGCTCCTTTGCTCCATTGCTCTCTGGATGGGCCCGCGAAGCATAGCATACTTTGGTGCCTATGTCTTCGCAATATTCTGGAGCGACTTACGAATAAATTTAGTCCCATTATCGGTGATAATTCTACATGGAACCCCATACCCCGACGGCTTGTGGAAAGGACCGAGGATGACGAGCCCCATGTCGAGAAGGGGCCAAGCGGGCGGACGGTCTAAATCTGTGGCGGGTTCAGAGCATGGGCTGGCGAGCTCGGCGTGCATGGATGATGCCACGAGCATCTGAAGCGCGATTGGCAGAGAACCCCTGCGGAAGACCTCACCGACCATCGTCACGAAGAAGAGTGTGCTCCACAAAGGCCTTACCTCCACAGTGAAAATTGATGGTGGCGCTTGAGTCTCGGGACGGCGTCTGGAGGAATCGCGTCATCGGACGAGCCGAGGTTGGACGGAGATCTGTCTTTGGGGTTGCTTTTCACAGGGTGCATGCACGAGTTCGAGTTACGGAACTATCTCTCTCTTCGCGCGCCTCGGCGAGATACTTTAGCCATCGAGTCTCCGCGCCGCGGGTGGTCTTTCTTTGGCCCGGTTGGCCGTGGTAGAGTCGCCCTTTGGCTATCGGTGACGCGCCGCCTAGTGCCTTGCAAACTTCGAAGACCCACGAGAGAGCTTCATACTCTGCGGCATTGTTAGGCTGCGAGAACCCAAAACGAACCACATACCTTAGCTTTGCAGCGTGGGGTGAGTATAAAATTCCGACCCGGCGCCACGAGGATCTCGAACCACCGCACATGATCCGGGTTTCTCCTCCTCGTCGAAGGATTGCTGGCTCAAACCGGTGAGGCGGAAACAAGGCGTGGAGTCATCGCGTGGGAACCGTGCGAAGCTGAGCAGGCGAATGGATCCGTCGGGATCGCCATGCTTCGAGATCGATCTGCACCTTCGGATGGCGAAGCCATCGGGCCCCATGGGCGCCCGGTTGTCGGCGATCGGGATCGCTGACCGCAAAAGTGAAAAAGGGTGTTAGTGTGTAAGGGACCCAATTCGGACCTTGCTCACCGGAGGTTTGCGTTTGCGGCGTAGAGGTCGGAGGAAGGCGACGAAGAACATGACACAACAAGTTATCTTGGTTGAGCCCCAGGCGGAATAGCTCGTCCGGTCTTCTCCGGGGCGGAGAATTCACTAATTGTGCGTACAAAGAGATGATTACTGACTTGGGCTTGAGTGCCTGTTTATGTCTATTGGCCTATTGCGATGAGTCTCTCGTGTACATGCCTTGCAGTCTTATATCCTTCCTAATGTTCCCGAAAGCGGCGGGAGAGATTCTCGGAGATCATGGCCTCGCCGCGACTTGAAGAAGGTTATGCTCGCCCGATTATACGCCCATGACAGCCTTGACTCCTGCACTCATGGATCTCGTAGCATTGGGGCGCGTGCTCGTCCCGAGCTAGTCCTCTCGAGCCGGAGCCGAGCGCTTGCCCCGATCATGAGGTCTTGGCGATCTCGAGCTCTGGGTCGTGAGGGAGTCCAGCAAACCCAGTCTTGGTCGGCGATGCCACTCCAGAGCTCGAGCTTAGGGCCCCTGATGACCGTCGTTGACTTTGTCGGAAGTTTCTTGACCCTCGTCATATTACATACATAAAATACTAAATATTAAATCTCTAAACATTGCCTAATATTTCTACTATCCAATCCTAACTAAATTAAATTTCTAAATACTACAATCCTAATAATTCTAAAACTACATTAAATCTCTAAACATTGCCTAATATTTGTACTATCAATACTAACTACATTAAATTTCTAAATTACTACATTTCTACATTTCTACACATTACAAAATACTAAAATTTTAAAAAATATTACATAGAAATTTACGGGACTTACCTTCAAAAACAAACAAATATTTCTTTTCCCTCTTTTTTCTTCCTTCTTTTTTCTCTCTTTTTTCCTCTCTCTTTTTCCTCTCCTCTTCCTTTTCTCAAGCGGTGCTCTCGGTTTAAGCTCGGCGGCGCAAATGAACCTGATGCTCGTGTCCGGCTATTTAAAATGAGCCGTCGCCTACTTTAGGCGATCGCCCCTGCCCGGCGAACCTCCCAGTCTTCTGGCGTGTCCACTGCGACTCGGCGAGCGTTCGAACATTCACGGCCGTTAGGCGCCGTTAGAACTCGCAGCTATCGCCTGATGCAGGCGATCGCCTCACAACTAGAAGCGAAGGGAGGGTAGATTTGAAATTTTTTTGCCGCGCCGCTTAGTTCTGAAAAAACGATTAAAAATAAATATTAAATAAAAAAAATTCTAGGCAGAGGCAACGCTGTAGCGCAGCAGTCCAGATCCGACCATGCCCCGCAGATGGCGCCTGGCAGCCTGGCTCCCCCCGTCGGTCCATCCCCCACGGTTGGTGGCCTGGCTCTGCTGCCTCCGGCCATCTGCCCAGCGGCCCAAGTGTGGTGGGATGGATGTGAGTGAGGCTGCAGGTGAGTCTCATTAGATTAAACAAAATCCCATGAACTAGCTCCCTCTTTTTCTACAGGCCATGGAGGCAATCGCCGAGGCTGCCGGCGACCGCTGATGAAATGCGGGCTCAAGTCTGATAGAGCCCCTATTGGATTCGCCCTCTTGGCCCCAGCATAGCCCAACTTCTTTAGGTAACTAGCTCAAAAGCGTCTGTGAAGAACATGTTCTTCGGGCAAAAATTAGATAGGCTGTATAAGAGTACGTGCTTAGAGATCTGCTTAGCAATAAAAAAACTAATTTTTCTTCCGTCGTACTACATGATTTAAGAGATGGGATAAGCCTGCAGCCCTGCACTACCCTACTCTTGCATTGCACCCTTGAACAGTTGAACCGCAGAGGCACAAGCCAAAAGGCGTTGTAAGGCAAATCAATTACACCAGCAAGGTCAAGAGGTAAGGTAGAATTCCACAGCATCAACACTAGGGGTGCAAACGGATCGGATACGGATGAATTTTGCTTATTTCGTATCGTATTTCAAATTTTTTCTCGGATATAGAATCGGATACGGACAGTGCCGGATTTGAATACGATACGGATTACTTGATTAGCGAATCACGGGCGAATCTGAGATCATTAGGATCACGGTTAGTCTCGATTCTGAATAGTTAGTCGGATATCGTGAAAGCGAAACCATATATGTCGCATATTAAGATCAATCAACCATACACAAAACTTTACTAGCACCTTGGAGACATATAAGTGTTTCAAATTCAATAATAGTTGTCTTCCTATATAAAAATAATATGCAGCCAAGTATAATTCCAATCAACATATGAACTTATATGATGTAGAATGTTTATGTTTATCGGATCATTATGGGATATCTATTTCACTCATTTACTTCGATATTTTTCGGATATGCGGGTATGGATCGGATCTGGATCGGATACTTCTCTTCCATATCTTACCCCATATTTTTTTCGATAGGCGATTGAATCCGGATCGAATCCGGATATAACCGGATATCATTTTTTCGGATTCGAATCGGATTTTAAACGAATTCGGTCTTGGATCGGTCGGAAAATATCCGCTCCGTTTGCACCCCTAATCAACACCATTACACCAAGCTAGCGCTGCATAACAAGATGAGGATTCCCTATAATATGATTTCTTCCCTCAAGAGCAAGTTTACATGTGCCCTATTAGATGAGATGTTCTATAGCCAGCACAAGCATAGTTTCCACAGCCATCACAGGAAATGACACAGCTAGCTATTGAAATGCCCCCAAAAAATCCAAAAGGGATTTATTTGATTTTATTTGGATTTTATTCAAATTTTCCAGAATTTATTTCGATTTATTTGGCTTTGTTTTCGAATCTTTCCGTTTGGGGAAAGTCCCGCTCAAATCCGCTTTCCCTTTTCAGCCTTCACTTCCTCCTCATTTGGCGTCTTGGCCCAGCCGCGCGCGCCTCACGGCCGGGCCGCTTCCCCTTTTCTCCCTCCTTCCCTCTCCCGTGAGGCCTCCGCTTTGTAGCCGCTTCGATCGTGTCCCAGCTCCTTGACCTTCGCCCCGGGCGCACCTTCCCTGCCTTCCTTCCTTGTGGCCCGCTTCGCCCCTTGGCTCGCTCTCTGGCTGGCTCCTCTGTGCGCCTTGCCGTGGCCCACTCTCCCCACTTTCGTGCTCTCGCCGCCTCGCCGAATCCCGTTGTCCCAAGCCGTCGTCGCCTTGGGATGATCATCACCTCGCCACCACCCGTCCCATCTCCTCATCAACGCATGCCGCATCTGCCTCGTCTTCTCAGACACTCGCCAGACCCTATAGCCATGCCGTCCAAGCGTCACGCCGTCATTGCGACCTCGCTGACCCGCCGCTTCCTCTCTCCTCCGCGCTCGCGTATAAATACCCCTCTGCCCCCTCAAATTTTCCTTGCCCCAAGTTCGCGGTGAGCTCTTCTTCCACCCTCGCCTTCTCTTCTTCTCCCCTGAGCCTTCGTTCGCCTACGCGTCCTTTGTCTTCCCCATCTCGTAGCCTCCCACTTCTTGCTTCGCCTACTTCCTTTTCTCGTGTCGTGGGACCAGCCATTAACCTCCTCCCGTTAGTTGTGGCCCAGACCCAGTGGTCACCCCGCCTCGTGGGCGACCGACGTGGCGTGTGGCCCGATGCACCGTCTTGTGCGCTCGT
The DNA here is from genome assembly GCA_036346375.1 of Guadua angustifolia. NCBI lineage: Eukaryota > Viridiplantae > Streptophyta > Magnoliopsida > Poales > Poaceae > Guadua > Guadua angustifolia. The sequence goes on along the minus strand of CM070510.1, from coordinate 7,502,172 downwards.
GGCCTATGTGGCCATGGGCCGCATAGTGCCAGGCCGAGTTCACTGTGCAGCCCATTAGAAATTGATTTTTGAATTTCTATTTGATTTTTCAGAATTAATTTTATTTAAAATCCGAGAAATCATTTAAAAATTCAGAAAAATTCTAGAAAAATCCCAAAAATCCAAAAAAATAGCCAAAAATACATATTCTTCACCAGTTTGAGCCGCTGAGTTCAAAAATAATCTCCGATTCACCAAATCAAGTCTAGAAAATTCCCAAAATATCCCTGAGCCCTATTTGACCATTTTCTCTCCGATTCTTTTTTATGTTTTCTTTCTCTTGGTTGTTTTTGTTCATTTATTTATTGGTTGCTTTCTCGCGTTAGATCCGACGTTGAAGCAGCCCTTGGAGCAATTCCCAAAGCAGGAGCAGTACCCAGAGCTGTACCAAGAGCAGGAGCCGCTCGGGACCGAACAAGACTTCAACTGCTTCCCTTTAGGAGAACCCTCAACCCCTCAAGGCAAGCCACACCCCTTGAACATGTCGAACCCAGTTCCATTACAATAATATGTATATTTTCAGTACTGCATTATTTCTGGTATTTTAGAAAACTAGAAAAGGAGATAGTTTCAAATAACATGATTAGATACAACCCAATGTTTAACCTGTTGTAGATCATGTGATATGACTTATTCCATTTCTACTCTATGGGATCTTATGGAGCCTGTTTATGGATGACATGGTCGGGGTATGATCATAGAAAATATTCTCCTCAAGTGAACTAGCCTATCCTTCCTAGATAGGGGACTTACGTGTTGATTGGATGCGAAGACACCTTTGGTTGTGAATTCTAATGTGGCGGACCCTCGCGTGAGGATTATGCTTCACCAACCTGCTAGTGCTTATTATCGGGCAAGGACACCAGAATTTTTACTAGAAGTGGAAGAGTTACACAAAGTTCACGAAATGATCACAAGGGTTTATGCACTAAGAACAGGCAAGCCTTTTTGGGTTGTATCTGAAGACATGGAAAGGGATGTTTTTATGTCAGCAGACGAAGCCAAAGCTTATGGACTTGTCGATATTGTAGGGGATGAAATGATTGACGAGCACAGCGATACTTCTTCTTTCCCCCGAGAGGGGTACTTAAAAAGAAAAAAGGAATAAAGGGTTAATTCGTTCTTGATAGTCATTTTTTTTCATCAATGGACTCCTAACGTCTATGAAGGAGTGTGGTTCGTTTGACAAATTCCTACCTCTATATCTATCTCTGAGGTGTTTGGGTTTTGCAAAACTCCATAGTCATGCAGAAGAGAAATGCTATCCCCACTCCGACCAAGACAGGACCTGTAGTTTGCCTATACATGGATTAGGCATAAATCCATTCTATTTTATTATGCCATTAAAAGGAAGGGGGGGAGAGAATACCGATTTAAGAGTCGTTCACTACTGCAATTCAAAAAAAAAGAGAATTCTAGTTAATGGTTCCAATTTGTTACGAATTTTGCGACTGTGATCGAAATCCACTTTTTCTCCTTTTTCATCTCAATAGAAAGAAAAGGGAAGTTTTCTAGTGTTAGCAATGTGTTATCTACTTATCTAGTTTATCTACGGCTCGAACTCGAATTTGATCACCTTCCATACTTCACAAGAGGTATAATATCAATCACTTGGCGTCCATCCGATGCATCGACCTAAGTCACAAGGTTCCCGGTACGATGGGGTCGAGGAACGGGTACGCAGGACGCGGATCGATACCTTCCAAGTTCCCGGTACAAGGGGGGTATACTTCTTAGAGACGATGGTTCAAGACTTGGAATGTGAACCATCCATTTTTGGGACGATACCTTGGATCGATCCAACCGGGACAAGGTTCGCGATCCTAAGATATTTGGGGTCGAAGTACCTAGAACGTAGCTAAGGAACGAGGATCGCGTACCCATAATACTTCGATTGATAAAGACAATTTTTGTGAACAGTAATTTAGTTGCCAAACCAAATCAATCGATGGCTTAGGTTGATAAATCGCAATTTAATAACAAAACTGAATTCAAATTTGTCGCTCACAAATAGCGACAAGTACAGAACTGCTTCGGTGGAGCCGGACTCAAACCGACTAAACAAAACTCGAGATCTGCTTTGGTTCCGGATGAAGCAAAAACCGAAGCACTGACTCAGTGACTCCTTAGTTCACGGGCGCCGAACGAGCTGTCTCTCGGTTGAAGTCTTGGCATAGGAAAAAATAAGAACGGCAACAATCGGCAAGCACTTCTAGTTGCCTTGCAAGAAAGCGCTTCACGGGAATTTCTAGTTGGCAAGAAAGCGAGCCAAGACTTCACAACAATCTTCACGAGCGAGGCAAAAAAAAACCCAGATCGGATCTTGTCTCTTCATGGGTGCTCTCGGGCGAGGCCTCCACGGCGAGTGGCGATCTGACTTAGGCGAGAAGCGACGCCACACGGATCCGGCTGATGGGCGACGCCGAGACACGGCGAAGAAGACGGCGCGGGATGGCCGACGCCTTGCCATGCGAAGGCGCGCGATTGTGCGCAGATGCTGCGGGCGGCTTGGAGGCCGCATGAAGGCACGGACGCGAGAAGATCGCACGGAGGTCGAGTGGATGCACCTTGACGGAGCCGAAGAAGGACGGCCTGCTCACCTGCATGGAGACGAAGAACTCAAGTAAGTACCTCCTATGCCGACGTACCGCCCCCATTCCTCTCGATGTTCCGCAACCAGCGGACGACGTCCCGAGTAACGTCCCATGCATCGACCCGGCCAGCATCTGTCTCGACCACGCACCTCGATTCGGGACGGTGATCTGGTACCGCGGCAACGCGTCATCCCCGTTCCGTGTGACTTAAGCATCGACTATGGATATTTCATATCCCCTTTTCTTTGACTTTTCAACCCTTTCGACCTTGGTTCCGTAGGAACAAGTTAGAAAGGTTGAGAAATAGAACCATCTGATTTGATTCGTTCCCAATAGCCATGAGATGATTATCTTAGGGTGATCCATTTGTCAATGGATGCTCCTATTACACTCGTAATCTCTGAAGGATGAGAACCCATAGCAGTGATATTTCGATTCATCCTCTTTTTCCAAGGATTTCATAATTGGACGTTGAACCCATTTCATATGATGTGAGTTACCAGAGTATTAGGCACGGCTCTGCTATGCGCTATTCATGGGGCGACTGTAGAAAACACTATATTTGAGGACGGTCTAGAATCACTGGAAAACTACAAACAAAAATAGTGAAAATTAGCTCGTTAGGAGCCCATCCATGATCATTGTAGACCCAACGAATTAGTAGTTCCCAACGGGACGGGTCTTCATCGAAAGAAAAGCTAACTCCACCCGGCATTTTCATACCCATTGGGTGGTATATCGCCTTAAAAAATCTAAGGGGGTAGTATGAGATCTGTAGTAAGTAAGAGAATTTGCCCTTTGATTTTGAGTTCGCCTTAATTCTTTTTTAACCTTAGGCTATAACATCGTAGATTAGTAGTTAATATAATTTTCACCTTTAGTTAAATTGCATAGAATTTCCGAGAGATAGCTCGGGTGATTTTTAAATATTGTTACAGTTAGAGGGACAGTATTGGGTGGACCACAGGAGGTGGACGCTTGCCCAACCCCCAACCGATGACGAAGCCAGGGTGTGGTGTGGTGGTTGGTACTGTGGGTACCAATGGTTTGTGGTATGTCATTGGCTGAGTCTTAGGCACTTAAGAACCGATGTCTTGGGCAAAGTAAATAACTTTAGTTCCCGCTCAACCACAAGTTGAGCCGATCAACCTTGTTGACCTCTTCTAACATAGCTCAGTACATTGTACCCCCTTCGGAATACTGTCGGTGTTTCGTACAACCGGCAAGTAAATTTGTAAGTATAGGGGCCGCGCGTTCCCTCTCCTTGAATGGTTAGACTACGGGAGTCCAAGATGTATACTGGTTCGGGCCGAATATCCCTACGTCCAGTTCATGGTGGTGGTTTTCATTGCTCAGGGTGCAACAGACTACACGGGGTTACAAGCGAGGGCTAAGGATAGGCCCTTAGCGCTCGTCCGAGTGGGGGAGCTCGGGAGTGTTCGTCTAGGTCGGATGATGGACTCGATGCGAATGGAGTCGAATTGAATCGAATGAAATCGAATGCGAATGCCCCTCCCGGAGGGCCCTGCCTCCCTTTATATAGGCGGAAGGGGCAGGTTACACGAATTTAGAGAAAAAGGTAGAGGTGCGCTTCCCGGAGTCTGGTCTTTGGTCCCGATGGTAGACAGTGTTCTGTTTATCCCATCTTTGGGTTGGTAGACTGTGGGCGGCGTTCACAGGAAGGCGCGTGACTGCCCTCTGAGTGCTTGTCAGTCTTGCCGTCGTTCGTTGTGCTATGGTACCGCCTGGGCGGAGCTCGCTCTTTCCCTTGCGGGACGGAGTGAAGGGACGGGTGCTTGACTTTGACGGCCTCCTGGCCACCTTGGGAAGAGCCACCTTGCCCACCGGGCGTCGCATTCATGGGGCGGTGACGGCTTGTGATCGACCAGCCGACGTGGCGGAGTCAGCGAGTTAGAGCTCGTTTAGGGATCGACACGAGGCGGTCGAACTGTGAGCGCCTGAGCCGTGGCTGTGTCGGACCACCCCGATGGGCATGACCGAGGCCGAGGGTCCTTTGGGGCCCAATGAAGCCTTGGGCGGTAGCTGGCCCAAGATGACCCATTTGGGGTTCTGACCAATATTCAAGATAATCCCCATCTGTGAGGGGTGGAGACTTTGGTGATACCCCCTTCAGCACTCTGTGTCACCGCCGATCTTGCCGCTATGTCCGTATGACTGAGAGATATACGATCTTGAAATAGATGTATACCTTGCTGTGGGGTACCCCCCGATATAAGTATTCGTCAGTAGCCCCCGGGGTCGTCCTGAAACGTGTGCGTTCCCGGACGGGCCCATCGTCTTCGTCGGTGTAGTCTCTTCGCATGCATGTTGACGCTTCGGCTTCTCGCGCCCCCATTTATTGGGGACCGCTCGGCTTCCGTGCCGTAAGCATGTATGAGAGTGGTACGGTTGCTGAAGTTGGAGGAGTCATTCGCCTTTCGGATTTTCGACCGCTCCACAATACTTTGTTTCTCTTATGGCTTCTTCCAAGAACAGAACCTTGGTGTTTGGCTTCGAAGATGATGTCCCGCCGGCGCTCACGGATGAGAAGGCCTTCACCGCAGAGCTTTGGGGCGATCTCGAGCTCGCCAGTAGAGTAGGTTTGGCGAGACGCCACCGCGACGTCGCCGCCGTTGACACGCTGATTGACGTCGTCCCGAAGCTTGTCAAGGCTAGGGACATACTATCGAAGCGATTCGGCATCTTGTAGCGGCGCTTAAATTGTTGTCTTGTCTGGATGTCTTGAGCTAGTTTATCGTGATCACGAGTGGCAACTATATGTAACTGCGCACCATTTAAATGTTACTAGCCTTTGTCTGACGAGTGCTTCTGTCCATGCGATTTCTTGGATCTTGGCCATAGCGCCGCGCAACTCATGATTGGGTCGCCGTGGTGGCCGCCTCGGTCGGCGGGCCGAAACTTGGTCGGCGGTCTCGGCCGGTCGCGTGGCGCTTTGGTGGGTGTAACCCCGAGCCCCTCGAGCCTGAGCCCCGGCGGGTCGGAGAGCCGGTCGGGGGTTCTGGTCGGCAAAAATCGAGCAGGTGAGTCGAGTGGACTTTGTTGGTCGCGAGCCCCGAGTGGATCGGAGGTCGCTTTGGTTGTGACGGCCAACCGACTTGGTCGGCGGTTTCGACCAGTCTTGTGAAGCGACTTCCAGTGTAGTGTATCCCCGAGAGCCTGGCGGTCGGAGAGCTGACCGGGGTTACACTTGCTAGCGGGTCCGAGCCGAGGCTTGGTCTGAGGGGCTGCTCGTATTGCTCGATCGGTGCGGACGCCCAGATGCCTCTAGTCGAGGTTTTGGTATCCGTACGCTAGTTTTACGTCATAGCCGGATGCGGCCTCGGTCGGTAGGGATGCCCAGATGCCTCAGCGAGGTTCTGGTTCTCGAGTGCTCTTTTTACGTCGTAGCTAGACGCGGCCTTGGTCGGCAGGGATGCCCAGATGCCTCAGCGAGGTTCTAGTTCCCGAGTGCTCGTTTTACGTCGTAGCTAGACCACGGCCTTGGTCGGCAGGGATGCCCAGATGCCTCAGCGAGGTTCTGGTTCCCGAGTGCTCGTTTTACGTCGTAGCTGGACGTATTAGTAGGGCTCGTTTTATGCCGGAGCTAGGCGAGTCAGTAAGACTAGTTTAACGCCGGAGCTAGGCGAGGCCTTAGTCGGCAGGGATGCCCAGATGCCTCAGCGAGGTTCTGGTTTCCGAGTGCTCGTTTTACGTCGTAGCTAGGCGGAGGGCGTCCATCCCGAGTCCTCGTCTGGCGAGGCTATCTGCGGGAGGAGTTGTCATTTATGTCATCCCACGTGTACGCCCGTCCCGGTGTGGGACTGGAGGGTGAGCAAGCGTGTTTACCATGCGTTGGTTTGAACCGTGCCGTGCTCGTGGAGCTACCAGCGGGTTATCCGAGTGGGCCACGAGATCACCACGACCTCGGCGGACGATCCTGCGTCGGTGTCCCACCCATTGAGGCGACCCATAAAAACCTTTCTTTACTCGAGCCGTGTCGGACCACAGGTCGTCTGAATCAACCGGAGCGCAGCTGGCTGCTACCATTCGAGGGGCTCCGCGGGAGAGTGTGAAGTATGGTCTCGGACACGAGTTAAGGCGATTGAGTCATCCGCCAACTCAACTAGAGGCCCACTGGGGCTCGCCTTGTCCTCGCCCTTGCTCGATTTTGTGCTGGGGCGAGCACGAATCCACTTGGTGGATCCGGCCTTTGGAACCCGCAGCTAGGTCTTGGATGTGGGCTATTCGAGCCCTCTCGCCACCTCGAGGCCGTAGTGGCCTGGTGGGCATTTCATACCTGTCTCAGCCCAATTGATCCGGCTCGGAGGCGGAGATCGAGAGGTCGCGGGGCGTCTCGCCTGGAGCGGTGCCCTGGCGTCTCCTGCCGGCATTTAATGTGCGTGCGGGAATTAAATGCGAAGAGAAATGATTGGGGTCCGATGCATCTCACCAGCGGCGCAACGTGGCGCTTTGACGGGACACGTGACGCTTCGATCGAAGCGATGTCCGCTCGAGTGGCATCCGCTCGGTCGATGCTTGTGCGGCTGGTGCCTGTTCGGCGTCTATAAATTCAACGCGGGGGTGCTCAGGTGAACCCTTCGCGTTCACTTTCCCCTTCTCCTCGTTTTCTCACCTGCGAAAAGAGAGCAAAAGAGCCAGAGCGTCCATCACCTTTCCCCTTCTTCGGTCCTTTTGCCGCTTCCATCCCGGGAGATGTCGTGGCCGGAGTGCACCGCCCAGCCCAGCCGCGCGCAAGGCTTGGAGAGGAAGGGGTTCCTCCCCCCGCAAGATGCCTCGCGATGGCGAGTGCCGACGGGGGCTGCGGAACCTGCGCCGGAGGATGAGGAGATCGTCGTGTCGGCCTCGTTCTATGAGCGCGTGTTCGGACTCCCGCTCCATCCCTTCGTCCGCAGGCTGCTGCATTTCTACGGGGTGGAGGTGCACCACCTCAACCCCAACGGCGTGCTCCACATCGCAGCCTTCATGACGTTGTGTGAGGCATTCCTAGGGATCGAGCCTCACTGGGCACTGTGGAGGTACTTCTTTCAAGCCCGACTGTGGAAGGGCAAGGCAGCGACGCCTTCTGGCGTCCATGGGGGTGCCGCCAGCAAGCGCTCTCACCTTCGGTGGAATACATCAACTTGAAGCTGCCGACGTCGAACCGAGGGTGGCACTCCGAGTGGTTCTATGTTCGGAACCTGGAAGGCAGTGCCCCGGTCTTCTCCAGCCGGCTTCCTGAAGCGGGGTCCGAATGGGCCTGGGGGCCCGACCAGAGGGAGAAGAATAAAGTGGAGTTGATCGTCGAGCAGATCAAAGCCCAGAAGAGCCGAGGCTTGACCGGCAACGTTGTCGTGCGTGCATTCATGAAGATGCGCGTCCAGCCCCTCATGCATAGGGCGCGCCCATGTTCCTATCTGAGGCGTCCGATCCGTGAGATGGAGGAGCGCGAACTTGCCGCGTCGGAGCTCGAGGCCAAGGTGGCCGCCGTCTGGTCTGGAGTGCCACTGTGGTGGCGGTACCCCGAGCCCTTCTCGGCGGAGAATCCCCCGAACTTGGTAAGCGAGTGACCCTCTTTTCCTTTTTTGCCTCCTCCCTCAAAGACATGGTCTCACCCGCTCCTTCGTGTTTGTCCGGGGGTTAGGCGGGATGGTCTCCGAGCATTCTTGCCAGGAGAAGGAAGCGAGGGCTAAGGCATGGCGAGGCGTCCGACTTGCAGAGTCTGCCTCAAGAGGCGGAAGGAAGAGAGGAGGAAGAGGAAAGAAGAGTCGCCTGGCGGGGACATGTGGGCGAGGAGGTCTCAGCAGCCGACTCTTGACACCACGGTCGATCCGGAGTTGTCCTCGAGCAACAACGGCGGCGGCAACGACGACGACCGTCTGGCGACAACTCAGACGCCGGTGGCGGTGGCTCGAATGAGGGTGTCGGTGTGAGCTATGTGCAGCTGCACCCCAAAGTGAGGTGCCCGGCGGAGACGCCCTTGGGAAAATGGAGGGGCGATTCATCTCCGCTAGGGGGGCCAGCCAAGAAGATGCGGTTGGAGTTCCATCGCTCGGCGGTGGCCCGCTCCAGAGGGATGGCGGTCTTGGCGAGGACGGCGCTGTCTCTGCCGGGCGACAGTCCGAGTGTTGGACACCGAAATTGTCGCCGTAAGCAAGATAAGGGCCAGAGGAGGAGAGGGTTCGAGAGGAACTGGAGCACGAGGAGGCCCCAGCGCCTCTTGGTGGGTCGAGGCCTCGATCAGGGGCTGAAGGAGGCGAAGGAGAGCTCCTATCGCCACTGCCGGGACCCACGCCAGCCGGTGTAGTCCTGGCGCCTGTCGTGACGCCGCCGCCGTCGCCCATGGGGCCGTCGGGGGGGAAGTCCCGGCGCTGGAGGAGAGGGTTCGAGAGGAGCTGGAGCACGAGGAGGCCCCAGCGCCTCTTGGCTTCTCTTGGCATTGGGGCCAGCATAGGAGGAGAGGGTTCGAGAGTAGCTGGAGCACGAGGAGGCCCCAGTGCCTCTTGGCGGGTCGGGGCCTCGATCAGAGCCGGGCGAGGCGGCGAGAGCTCTCCGCCACCGCCGGGACCCGCGCCAATGGCGTAGTCCTCGCACTGTCGTCAACCTTGCCGCTGCGTCGTCAAGGGCCGGGAGAGTCTCAGCTAAGAGGCGATCGCGCCATTGGTCGCAGTGAGGCGCCTGACCTTCATGGCGCAGACGCCTTGGCCCGTCTTGACTGGCGAACAACGACCCAACCAACAAGCGCAATCGTCTTTGGCGGGACGACGAGGCGGGTTGTGGGGGCCTTCGGGAGGGCGCGACCGTCGAGCTCGGGTGAGCCAGATCCGGAGGGTCCGTCGCTCTCGCCTGAGTCCGCCGACGAGGCGCTAAACTCCATTTCCGAGGTAAACCGCCGACGGCAAGGTAAGCCAAACCAACCCCCCACTTTTCGAATAACCGGTGATCGGCGGGCTTAACGGTATGCTCGTGTTCCGTAACAACCGAAGGTCGTCGAGGGAAAAGTTGGGGTTCCTCCGGATCTGCATAATGGGAGGGCGGCGGAGGAGGAGGGGGCCGCTGCACTCGAGCCGTGGCGCTCGGGAAGCCCTGGCGCGTGAGCGGACGGAGGCGGAAGGGGTCGCCGAGGCTGAGGCGATCCTCAAAGCTGGTCGAGGCGTCGGATAACCAAGTCTCAGGAGACGAGGATATCCGAGCTTGAGTCTCTCCTAGCGGCAGCAAATAGCGCCAAGGACGCCGCCGTCGCCGCCGGGGAGACCGCGCAGTCGGAGGCGATCCGCCTCCGGGAAGAGTTGGACTCTGCGAGGAGGGACGCCGCGCACAACCAGGAGGCCCGGGCTAAGGCCGAGGAGGATCTTCAGTGTCAGACAGCCTCCGCGGCCGGTAAGCAACCCAACGACGGCTTTAGCCTCCACGATCGTGGATTGCCGGGCGTGCTTTTTGATATTGCTTCGATCTGCAGAGTTGCAGAAAATTCTCCATGACGCCGTGGAGGCACGGAGACTAGCGGTGGAGGAGCGTGACACGATGGCCACATCGCTGGAAGTGGCTATGTCGTGAAGAAGGGGTCAAGCGAACAAGATCTATCCGAAACAAACCGCCCGAATCGACAGCCTTCGGGGTCGGTAGGTCTGCAACCGGGTGTTTGGCACCACCGTGTAGGGTCCGAGCTCCCTTGCCACCGCGTTAGCCTGCGTGCCGGAGCACATCGAGCATTCGGTGAGTGTGGGAATCAACCTTGGAGCTTCTTCGGCGCTTGTTTTCGTCGTCTCCCATTATGACGGCATTGACCTTGCCGTCGTCAGTAGTGGGGTCACCGTGGACCGGACCGACGAGGAGGTCGAGGAGTTCTATACCCAAGTTGACCCGCACGCCGAGGTGATCGCCGGCCGGATACCGCCGCATAGCATCCTCCACCGGAAGCGGGAAGAAAGTTAGATATTTTGCTTTCAACAATGTAAAGGACTTTGTGTAATAATTTGAAGTTCGTTTCAGTGTTTTGGCCAGTCGGGCCATTCCGTAGGTCCGACTTTATCCTTCGCACTTCCTAGGGGCGATAAACATTTGACGACCATAGCCTTAGAAACCGCGGGGGTTGTACAAGTGTAGGTCGGTATGTTAACACCTTTGGGAAAGGCGCAAAGAAAAATATGGACCTAAGGAACGAAACGTTCGCTTGCACTCGACACGAAAAAGGAGTGTTCCCGACCAGCTATGGATCGCATCACATGGTACTTCCTTCTTCATAAAGTACTACTAAGATGGCAAGTACGCATTTTGAAGGTCAGTAGCACTTGGGTCGAGAGGGTTACCGCTAGGAGAACCGAGAGTAGCCGGTAGGTCACCGACCCGTATGAGTGTAGGAACTTAAGTATGAATCGTTCAACTGCACTTGCGCGGGAAAGGAGTGTTCCCGACCAGCTATGGTTCGAACCGCCCGGGCACTTCCTTCTTCCGTAAAGCACTACTTCATAGCAGAGTGGCCGGGAGGTAAGTAGTGTGTTTGGGTCGAGAGGGTTCTTGCTAGGGGAACCGAGTGGCGGTCGGGTCAGGCACCGTAAGTGTGGGAAGTTGTAGCCCCGCGGTGCGTGGGGACCAAGGTGTGGTGGCCACGCAGCGCTTGAACTCGGAGGGATAAAGAATTCGTGCGGGAATAGGAAAAAAGCTTTAGGGACAGAGTCGCCTTAGCTTTTCATTCCGCGTGTGGGGGACGACGTGGCTGTTGGGTCCCTCGCTCAGCCCTTTGCCAGGGCGGCTGAGCCAATGGACCCTTTGCCACCTCGGGGCCGTCGTGGCCCATTCGGGCCTTTCTTCGCTATGTCGGTGCGGTTGGTCCAGCTCAGGAGCCGAAACCGAAGAGTTGCGTTGCACCTAGCTCAAAGCAGTGCCCTTCCACCCCCTGCCGTCCCATCGCATTTTAATGCGTAGTGGGGGGAGTGGAGAGGACACGTCCCGTCGCGCTGGGTATGGAGTTAATGCGCATGCGGCGCCCTGCCCGACGCGGCGCCGTTTGATCGCTCGCCCGCCTCTATAACATCTGGCGTGGCGCGCGAGTAACCACGCCATTCTCCTTTGCTTCTTTGTCACCCGGCGCCCGTTTCCAACCCTTTGAAGAAACAAGATAGCGAGCGGAGGCGATGCGCCGGCGACCGGCCGGCAAAGGCCTCGTCTGACGGCGGATAGTCATGGCGGCGGTGAGGCGAGCTCACCTGCCCTCGGTGACTTTTCACATCCGGAATCCTCTGAGTTTCCTTTGCTTGGCCTCTGGACGGCTTTGATTCTGTTTTACTGATGTTGGGTTGTTTCCTCCTTCTTCAGCGCCTGGCTCCGGTTCGAATAACAACACGGCGGCTTCCGTGGCCGCCTTGGGGGAGGCGAGGCCACCGAGCCGCCTCGACGCTCCCGACCGCTCGTGGTCCCTTGGCGGCAGGAGCCCGGCTGCGCCATGGTGGCGGATGGAGGCTTCCTGCACCTCAAGCAGCGGCCACCGCCAGAGGCGGAGAATCGTGTGCGAGCCCGGTCCCAGACATCGAGGAGGAGCTTCGCCAAAAGCGAGAAGCGGGCGCGCGGCTCTGGCCGGGGCCGCCGAGGAAGAGCTCGTCAAGACGCGCGAGGAGGTGCTGGCGCAGCGGCTTCGGACCGAGGCTGCTAAGGAGGAGTTGGCCAAGATGCATGAGGAGCGCTGGACCACGCGCGACAACCTCATGAACATGCTCGGCCCGACCTTCGAGAGCATGGTCAGGAGCTTAAGGCCGCTGGGGGTGAGGCTGCAAGAGCCGTTGGGCGCATTACGTTGCGAGACGCCGGCCTCCCTGGCGGCCGACCGCCGACCCTACCCGCGCTTTGAGCGCGCGCCGCTTCATGGGAGGGGAATCGCCGTCGACGTGGCGGAGTACGTACTGGCCTGCTGCGCCAGCCGCGACGCCTCCTTCAACCCGATCGTGACCGTCGTCGGGGTTGAAGGTGACGCAGACCGGGTCCGGGCCAGAGTGCAGCCGGCGGTGGAGATTGTGGCAGGGATGGGCGCGGTCGTCGTGAGCAGTGACAGCTCTGACGATGACAACGTTGTCCTGGGCGACGCCTATGTTTAGCTTAGGAACGCCCCGGGCGCCCACGTGTAACTTTTGCCTTTGCAGGACGCAATGCATGTACATTTCATGTTATGGATTTTGGGGACTCTGGTTGATATTTTGCATTTCTTTTCTGTGATGAGCACTCGTCGAACAACCGTAGCCCTTAGGAACCACTGGGGTTATTAGAGTGTAGGTCGGAGCGCTAACACCTTGTGGGAAATGCGAAAATGGCAGTAGAATTGAAAGCCCAAAAACGCGTCCCAGACCGATCAAGGACCGCTCATACGGGCATTCCTTTGCCGCAAAAGTGCTACATGGCAACTGTGGCATGGGCGAGGTCGAGCACTTAGGCCGAAATGATTACCGCTAGGGGGTCGCGATGGCGAGTCGGGGCGCCATTTTGGGTTAGCATCTTGAACAAGCGACCCGAGTGGCGCATGAGGACCAGGATGGCACGCCGCACTTCGAACTCGGAGGTTGTTGTCGGAGACGCAGGAATAAAGGAAAAGTTTTAGGGATAGAATCGTCTTAACTTCCCAATATTCCACGCGCTAGGCACAACGTTGCCATCAGCATCTTCGAGTCGAAAGGTGCTGGGTCGAAGGACCTCCACGACGGTGAAGGGCCCTTTCCAAGGAGGAGACAACTTGTGCCTGTCCTTGTTGGATCTGACCTGGCGTAGGACCAGGTCACCAACGCCGAAGGACCTTCCGTGGATCCGCCGGCTGTGGTAGCATCGCAGTGTTTGCTGGTACTTGGCCGACCGCAGTATGGCCGCATCGCGCGCCTCGTCGAGTTGGTCGATGGTGTCTTGTTGTGCGTCGAGCCCCCGAGTTTCGTCGAAGGCTTGTAGTCTTGGGGCGCCGTACTCTGAGTCGGTCGGCAGCACGGCTTCAGCACCGAACACCAGGAAGAATGGTGTAAACCCGGTCAACCGGGCTGGCGTTGTCCGCAGGCTCCAAAGGACGGAGGACAGCTCGACCGCCCATCGCCCTGTGAACTTCTTCAGTCGGCTGAAGATTCGCAGCTTGAGCCCTTGGAGGATCATGCCATTCGCCTGCTCAACCTGGCCGTTGGTCCTCCCCGACTAGAATGAAGGACTTCGCCCGCCGAGCGAGGCGCCGGGCCTCGGTTGGGTCGGCGGGGAGCGATCCATCAGTCAACCGGTCGATGAAGGGCTTCCTTCAGTCGGAGTCGGCAACCAGCACATTGCGGCCTGATCCGGATGGTCCCGCATCCGACTGTCCGTGAGTCGGGCGACGCCCGGAGGGGCGGCACCGCTTTCGAAAGCGAGTCGGTTAGACGGAGGGTTGGTGGAGGTCGGAGACGAAGATCCCCGGTGGGGTCGGTCCCCTCCCGGCAGTACGCTGCCATGCGGGCGTCACGAGGCTCCGAGGCCTTCATGACTTGGTCGACGATGAGCTTGGAGCCACCGTGTTCGTAGAGTCGGCGCGTGCCGAGGTCGGCAGCGATCCGGAGACCGTTGACGAGGGCTTCGTACTCGGCTACATTGTTGGTTTCGTCGAAGTGGAGACGAATGGCGTACTGGACCCGTCGAAGTACATCGTCCAGTACTCGGGGTCTTCAAGCGCCGGTGGCGCCTGGGCTTCGATCCACTCGGCGACGAAGTCAGCCAAGACCTGTGACCTGATCGCCGTCCGGGGGACGTACGATATGTCGTGGCCATTGAGCTCAAGTGCCCACTTGGCTATGCTTCCCGAAACATCGCGGTTGCGGACGATCTCGCTAAGTGGCGAGGAGGATGCCGCTGGCAACATACGCCTGCGGCTGACATTTTAGCCGGCGTGGGGAAGAACGGAGGCCGTCGGACCCTCGGCGATTAGTGTTGACTGGCATGAGCGCGATCGCGCAGCCAGTGCGTGTGAGGCTTCGGTGGCGCCTGCGCCAGTCGGCTCGAGTTTGTCGGTGGGCCTTTGAGCCTCCGGCTATTCAGCTTCTTCTTTGAAACTCAGCGCGGCAAGCCTGGAGGCTCTCCTCCGCCTCCTGCGCCTCGGCGCGCCGGGCGGCGGTTCCCGGACTTGTGAGGGCTCGCGACCGAGTCGGCTATGCCCGACATGTTGCACTCACGAGAGTACAACTCGTCCGAAGTGTGCTCCGCGTCAGAGCTGGAGCCGTCGCTGGAGAAGACCTCCAGCAGTTTGTGGACGGAGGCTGGCGCATAGCCAGCCATCGCCACGAGTCGTGAGCCCGCGGGGGGAAAGGCCTATGCCCGCAGGGGCTCACGCACGCCGCCACCAAAAGTGGCGCAGCGGCGGACAGGCCCCGGCGTCGAGGTCCGTGCGGGGGCCTCAAGCCGAAGGTCACCGAAGGCGTCGGCGACGAGTCGAGCTCTAGCGGAGGCTCGACGGCGGCGACGCGGGGACAAGCGCGAGCTCTCCCGCCGGAGTGGCGACGAAGTTGAGGGAGTCGAAGCGGATCCGGCTCCCTGACGCAAATGCGCCGCCGTGGGTGAAGAAAGCCATCAATGAGGTGACTGGGAGTCCGGAGACGAAGACGATGACGCGCGAAAGCCCCTACCTGGCACGCCAACTGTCGGTGTTTCGTACAACCGGCAAGTAAATTTGTAAGTATATGTGCCGCGCGTTCCGTCTCCTTGAATGGTTAGACTACGGGAGTCCAAGATGTATACTGGTTCGGGCCGAATATCCCTACGTCTAGTTCGTGGTGGTGGTTTTCATTGCTCAGGGTGCAACGGACTACACGGGGTTACAAGTGAGGGCTAAGGACAGGCCCTTAGCGTTCGTCCGAGTGGGGGAGCTCGGGAGTGTTCGTCTAGGTCGGATGACGGACTCGATGCGAATGGAGTCGAATTGAATCGAATGCGAATGCCCCTCCCGGAGGGCCCTGCCTCCCTTTATATAGGCGGAAGGGGCAGGTTACACGGGAATTTAGAGAAAAAAGGTAGGGGTACGCTACGCCCGGGAGTCCTGGTCTTTGGTCCCGATGGTAGCGAGTTCTCGTTTATCCCATCTTTGGGTTGGTAGACACAACGGCGGCGTTCATGGAAGGCGCGACCGCCCTCGAGTGCTTGTCAAGTCTTGACGTCGTTCTGTTGTGCTATGGTACCGCCTCGGGACGGAGCGCGTCTTTCCACTATGCAGGACGGGTGCTTGACTTTGACGGCTTCCTGGCCACCTTGGGAAGGAGCCACCTGCCCCACCGTGGGCGTCGTATCCATAGGGCAGGTGACCAGCTTGTGATCGACCAGCGACGTGGCGGAGGTCACTGAGTTAGAGCTCGTTTAGGGATCCGACCTGAGGCTAGGTCGGAGTCTACGGGGGCGTTCGACCCGTGGCCAGGTCGGACCGCCCCTGATGGGCATGACCGAGGCCGAGGGTCCTTTGGGGCCCAATGAAGCCTTGGGCCAGAGCTGGGCCCAAGATGACCCATTTGGGGTTCCAGCCAATATTCAGTGATAATCCCATCTGTGAGGGGTGGAGACTTTGGTGATACCCCCTTCAACACTCTATGTCGCCGCCGATCTTGCCGCTATATCCGTATGACTGAGAGATATACGATCTTGAAATAGATGTATACCTTGCTGTGGGGTACCCCCGGTATAAGTATTCGTCAAATACCTATAGGAGGTAGCTACTATTCTGGTAGGTGAATGGATCGCGAAGCGATCGGGGTGGAATGGGAATGGAGTGGCCATTCGCCGGTTCTCACAACTGTAGGTATACACAGTTGACCAGATTGCGTCTTCCGTTTTGGCCAGTGGGTCCTAGAAACTGTGGATCCTCGTAACCTACTGGATAGGAGTTAAAAAAATGGAAATCCAACAAAAGGCTATGATCATCTCAGTCCGGCCGCTTGCATTTAAGTTATATGTTACTTGCACATGGCACTGACGGCCGATGATATCTTGTGGGTAAATTTGAGCACCTCTGCAAAGGGATATCAATGGTATTCGAATACACTGTGCTTCCGGTTAATGAAGCTGAGTTAATTTAGGGTTATTCCTGTAACTGCGCTCATGCAATTTTCACAAATAGAACTTGTTATAAGTTTGAACTTTTCAAATAACCCTCATGATATTTATGGTTACTTGGTTTGTGTTTCAAATGTAAAAAGAAAACTAATATTTATAACTTGCATCCACAATACTTAAAATATGTGCCTACCTTTGTTTATCCCTACATGTAGTATTCAGAAATTTCCGTATGGTTTGTTGAGTACTGTTGTGTACTCACCCTTGCCTTCTAATCCTCCTTTACATTTGAATGAAGCCGACAAATTCCAGGAGATCGTAGATGGCGATGATATTTGGTTTTGAAGGTCTTGACCTATCTGCTCAAGCCTTTTCTGTAGGTGTTTTGTGATGTATTTGGTGCTAGCCGTACCCTTTTGTAAAACTCTTAATTTGTCTATCAAATATTCGCCTTCACTTTTAGACTTGACAATGTACACTTAGGCTATTCCCAGTGCATAGTAACATACTCATTTAATGCATGCCACATAAGTATTTTTGATGATGTGGCAAGAGAGTTAAGAGGGGAGAGAAGAAAGCTGTATCTTGAGAAAGATACCACTTAGGCACGAAATCATAAACATTGAAACTTGAATCATCTAAGTGGCTCACAATTCATACTCTCATACACATCTAGCATTTAATTATCTTGTGGGGACTAAGAAATAATCCATGATACCATGCATTGGGATAGTTGTATCTTCTATAATATCATATGACATGGCAGCTTTGGATATTGTAACAAGATACAATGCACTGAGAATAGCCTTAGTTACCTATAACTAAAATTCCAGATAGCTGTAAACGTATTTATACGGCGGTCTGTTACAGCTAGCATTGATCACAGCATACTGCTTATTACCGGTCACCACACCCGCTGAATTGCATCAGCAATTCGCAGGAAGAGAGATCGATGTCATCAAACCAGCAACGCAGGAATTACATAGTACCATATAACTATCAGAAATTCAGAATTACATAGTAGGAATCATACTCTCACAAGCCACAAGAAGCAGTAAACAGGTTACTGCTTACAAGTAATATTCATGGGAGCAAAACTCGTGAAATGCAAAGAATCAAAGCATCCGCAGAAGGAGAATGAGGGCGTGCATCAAAGCTAGTGTGATATCACACTCCACACACGATCTCGACAAGCTTGTCGAAGTTCTTCGTGCTGTCGCCGTCTGGCTGGAGCGCCTTGACCACCATGACCTGCAGCTCCTGCGCCCTCGCCCTCATCCGGCAACCTTCCTCCCCGCCGCTTAGCAGCGACGCCACCGCCCCCGCCACGCCACCGCGCGTCATCGGCCCGTCGAACGCCGTGCCGAAGCCCCACACGTGCGCCACGGACCGTGCATTGATCCGCTGGTCGCCGAAGAAGGGCCGGCACGCCATGGGCACGCCGTTGGACACGCCCTCTAGCACCGAGGCCCACCCGGCGTGCGTCACGAACGCGCCCACCGACGCGTGCCGCAGCACGCCCACCTGCGGCGCCCACGGCACCACGAGCGCCGCGGCGCCCTTGGCGCGCTCCAGGAACCCCGGCGGGAGCAGCGGCCACGACTCCTCCCGAAGCGACCACAGGAACGGCGCGCCGCTGGCCTCCAGCCCGACCGCGAGCTCGTGCAGCTCGTCCGGCCGCGGCGCGGCGACCGTGCCGAAGCTGACGTACGCGACGGCGCGCGCGGGGTGACGGCCGAGCCAGGCGAGGCACCCGTGCGGATCGGATAGCTCGGTGTCGGTGTCTGGCGACTCGGCGGCGGGGAGGAGGTGGTAGGGGCCGAGGGGGAGGCAGTTCGGGAGCGCCATTGCGAGGGCTGCGGTTACGTCCGGCGGGTCGAGTCCCTGGAAGGTGTTGAGCGCGACGGCGGTGGCGGCGTCTGGGAGGCGCTGGGCCATGCGGTGGAGGAGGAGGTTGATGACGTAGTTGAAGTCCCCGGAGACGACGCCGTCGGGGAGGTCGCGGACGCGGTAGCTGCCAAGGCCGGGGTGCGAGGTCAGCAGCTCGTCTGCTCGGCTCGCGGCTGCATGCCACACGAAACTTTCAACGCAACCTCTAACAATTAACGACTAAACTCGGCTCAGAATACAGCACGTACCCTGGTCGCGGATGTCCTCGCGGAGCGCGTCGGTGCGTAGGTGCGCGACGAGCGCGCACGACGCGGCCGTCCAGATCGGTACCAACGGCGCCCCGGCCGCGGCCGCGGCCTCCGCCGCCATCCACACGAACGCGTCCGCCACCACGCAGCTCACCCTGGCGCCCCCCGCCGCGGCGCGCGCCGCCTCCAGCCCCTCCTTAACCCCGCCCGCCTCCGCGGCCGCTAGGAACAGCTCCATCCTCCGCGGCACCGGCAGCATCTCCGCCGCTCCCCCCGACGGCACCCCGTCCGGGACCTCCACGAGGCGCAGGTTCCCCGGGAGCGCGCCGGCCCTGCGGAGCTGCGCGAGGGAGTCCGCTGTGGAGAGGAACGAGAGGTCGCGCCTGGCGGCGCCGCGGCGGCGAGGGCGCGCGCGAACGAGAGGAGCACGGCGGCGTGGGAGCTGAAGGGGAAGGCGACCACGGCGACGTGCGGCGGCGCCATCGCACTGCTCGTTGCTGTCGTGCAGTGTACAACGAGGCTGGTGCTGATGGTTGGCAGCGCGATGAAATGGGGCGTTCGGTTGTGCTGCGGCGCGACGGGGTGGGCTTTATGGGACGGCGGCACGGCCGCGGCGGTGCACGCAGCAACCAACCAACCAACCAGTCTCCGCTCTGAATCGCAGGTGATCGCGTGCGTCGTGTTCCGAACTTCCGATCGGCACGCTGTGTGCTGGTACATTTGGGCTGGGCTCGAATGGTAGCGGCCGGTGGATTAAACGGTGGGTACAGGTTATGGCCATTCGCTGGGTCGGCCCAATTATACCATTCTGACCTGTGCAGCTGAGCAGCTCTTTCAAACCGAAAAAAAAAATTCAAGCAAATCGTTTTTTTACATTTGTATTTCTGAAAGTAATTTTAGATTTGTTCAGATTTTTAATGAATTTTGTGTGTTTTTATAGATCGGATCGTCCTTACTTTTGTTCTTCGCTTAAGACTTTGCATTTCTTTCTCCTTATGTAGGTGAGCTAACTCCGAAAACCCATCCTTAGTTTAGATTGCATGTTGCAACTCGCTTGCGTGAAGCATGAAACACCGAGAAGCCCCGGTTAGAAAAACAGCGGTGAATCCTTTTCCGGCTTTGTACACATCACACAATGGGTCTTGCCACACCGACTACATAAACGTCATCGCTGCCTACACCACAAATGGACACAAGGCTGAGTCGGGTACAAATAAATTCTTTCTAGTTTTGTCCCAAGAAACAATAGTGCTATCGATACACGTTTCCTACACATATGTGGATATCCTTGACAATCTTCTTCTAAATGTTGTGATCATCATCAATCCTGTCGCCATCATAAGGATCTAGGGTTCCTAGCAAGGAGGATAAACAAGTCCAACACGTTTATTGACCGAAGGACTTGATGGTAACCTGTTGTTCATATAGGGCCTCAATATGAAAGTTAGGTACTATATGGTTTAAACCTTGTGTTTACTAATATAAGCCAGACAATCTTTTTAAGAAAAAACTTCTACAATGGGGGGTGTAGCTCATGACCTAGGTTTGATTCATTGTAGGAGGCAGGGAAAACATGAACAAGGAGAAAGAGGAGGGTATAGCTGTATAGGGGTGGAGGGTATAGCTGTATAGGGGTGGACCTAGAAAGTAGAAACCGACCATGTTCAAATGGCACCGTGCCATTATCCTTTTTTTTAAATTTTTTTTTGCAAAACCTGAGATTAGATTAGAAGGGGCTGGATACAAAGTTTAAAATCGTCGCTCATGCCATCGTCGACAACATCCGCATCCGTCATATCGCTTTAGTCTCTATTTGATGATTGTGTCGAACGCGTTTACGTGTTTAATTCCCCTGCATTGGGTGTGCGAGCATTTCCAGGCACTCATGTACTCCAAGTGTTTCTTCCTGCTCGTCTTTTCTCTTTTCTTGTTTGGTTCTCTGTTCTTCCCCTCAAACTTTGCCTGTACCTTCTGTCTTCTCCTTAATGTATTGGCAGGTCCCTGCCCTTATTTTTTAAAAAAAACAAAGTTTAGAAAAGAATTACAAAGTTTAGATTAGAAGGCGCTGCCATTGTGGATCCTTCCGTGCCATCCGATCAATAAACAATAATCCAAATCAAGAAAAGCGATCTAGAAAATCATCTTAATTGAACCAAGCTCGGCAACGGCCATCTATCTAAGAAAAAATCAAGAAAGGCGATCGCGATCTGCTTCCAAGTTCGAAACCAAAAATGGAGGCTGGCATGTGATCTATGCGTTTTATTGCGTGGCCTAATCTTGGCTGTCCTGCAGGCAGTTTGGTCGTCTGAACCGCACGACGGCTCGATCGGTGGCTCTGCATCCTGCACATTTTTTATGGCAAGCACGGACAGGCTCATCATCATCCATGCATCCTGTTCTATTCCTACTCCCACCATGGCGAATTTTGCGCTGCAGCAGGGCCGTGAACCCAACGAATGACAAACCATTGAACCATAGCCCCACCTTACAAGGAACGATCCCCCGCCTCCTTGAAATGCCACTTCAATTTTTGTACATATCCTCTCCTGTTTTGCAGGCTAAAACAGGGGTGAAGAGATCCAGTGGCCACCCGCTGAAACAGCCAAGGTCTCGAACTCATGGCTCAATTCAGACCACAGCTAAGCCAACAATAGATACAAAGAACAGGGGTAAAAGAGGAGCCGCCTCCCTCCCCTAACCACATCATTTCAACTGCAATCGTCCCACGGGGAGGGAGGGGGAGAGAGAGAGAGAGAGAGAGAGAGATCGTCGATGGGGAGGTACCAGGATGGCAAGGAAGCGGCGGACACATCGAGCTACCCGCTGGTGGCGGTGTGCATCGACAAGGACAAGAACAGCCAGAACGCCCTTAAGTGGACCATGGACACCCTCGTCCAGAGGGGCCAGACCATCGTCCTCGTCCACGTCAACACCAAGGGCACGTCAGGCAAGTACTCCACACGTGTATGCCAGTGCAACATTGATCGATCCAAGCTTCCCCGTTAGTTTCCTCTTGAGTGCACTGTTCCATTGAAGCACAGGTCGAGATCGACAGTTACAAGCCACATATATACGATCCTATCCTATGTGTCTGCATCGATCATTGGTGGTTTCTGAGCGTGTTTGTGTGTGTGTGTGCATCGATCATTGATCATTGGTGCATCGATCAGGTGGAGTGGAGGATGCGGCCGGGTTCAAGCAGCCGACGGATCCGCACATGAAGGACCTCTTCCGCCCGTTCCGCTGCTTCTGCACCCGCAAAGACGTACGTGCGTGTGAATGCCGGAAATGTGCGTGCAAACATACATACAATGGTGGTGTCTAATGCTCTGTGTGCGTTCTTGTGGTGGCGGCGGCGTGCAGATCCAATGCAAGGACGTGGTGCTGGACGACCACGACGTCGCCAAGTCCATCATCGAGTTCTCGGCGCACGCCGCCATCGAGAAACTCGTCGTCGGCGCCACCGCCAGGGGCGGCTTCGTCAGGTACGTACGCAACGCGTTGGTTTCGATCCTGTCGTTCGGCCGCGCGAACGCGCCTAACCGCGGCAGCATTTCCGGTGAGAAGATTCAAGGCGGACATCCCGACGACCATCTCCAAGGGCGCGCCCGACTTCTGCACCGTGTACGTGATCAACAAGGGCAAGGTCTCGTCGGTGCGCAACGCCATCCGCCAGGCGCCGCGCGTGTCCCCGCTCCTGTCGCAGATCCAGAGCCTCGCCGCAGCCGCCAAGCCGCCCGAGCCGGCGCCGGCCTCGCAGAGGTGGTCGTCGTCGTCGAGGGGGCACGAGCACGCGGAGACGCCGAGGGTGGACAACTATATCCGGTCGCCGTTCGCTCGCGGGTCCACTGGCCCGACGAGGAAGTCGTACGCCGACCTCAGCCACCTCTCCATGCCGGACTCGGCGGACATCTCGTTCGTCAGCACCGGCCGCCGGAGCATCGACCACCAACAGGTCCCGCCGCGGATGTCGAGCGGGTCCACGGAGAGCTACAACCACAGCTTCGAGATGTCGCGCACACCCAGCAACTGGGGCGGCGACTCCTTCGGCGCCAACGACCACACCTCCTTCTCGCAGAGCAGCACCTCCTCCTTCTCCTCCATCGGCATGGACGACGTCGAGACCGAGATGAAGCGGTTAAGGCTCGAGCTCAAGCAGACCATGGACATGTACAGCACGGCGTGCAGGGAGGCGCTCAACGCTAAACAGAAGGTAATTAAACCCGATTCAGGCAAGAATTAATGGTGCAAGAACGATCGAAGTGTTCGTCATCTTTATTGCCGCGCGCGCGCATGCAGGCGATGGAGCTGCAGCGGTGGAAGACAGAGGAGGAGCAGAAGATGCAGGACGCGCGGCTGACGGAGGAGTCGGCTCTGGCGATGATCGAGCGTGAGAAGGCGAAGGCGAAAGCGGCCATGGAGGCGGCGGAGGCGTCGCAGCGGATCGCCGAGCTGGAGGTGCAGAAGCGGATCAACGCGGAGAAGAAGCTCCTCAAGGAGGCCGAGGAACGCAAGAGCCGGGGCGGCATGTCGCACGAGATCCGTTACCGCCGGTACAGCATCGAGGAGATCGAGCACGCCACCGAGCGCTTCTCCGATGCGCGCAAGATCGGCGAGGGCGGCTACGGCCCCGTGTACAAGGGCTACCTCGACCACACACCGGTCGCCATCAAGGTGCTCCGTCCCGACGCCGCGCAGGGCAGGTCCCAGTTCCAGCAGGAGGTCGAGGTGCTCAGCTGCATCCGGCACCCCAACATGGTGCTCCTCCTCGGGGCCTGCCCCGAGTACGGCTGCCTCGTGTACGAGTACATGGCGAACGGCAGCCTCGACGACTGCCTCTTCCGTCGCGGCGGCGGGCCGGTGATACCCTGGCAGCACCGGTTCCGCATCGCCGCCGAGATCGCCACCGGCCTGCTGTTCCTGCACCAGACAAAGCCCGAGCCGCTGGTGCACCGCGACCTCAAGCCGGGAAACATCCTGCTCGACCGCAACTACGTGAGCAAGATCAGCGACGTCGGGCTGGCGCGGCTCGTGCCGCCGTCCGTCGCCGACAACGTGACGCAGTACCGCATGACATCGACCGCCGGAACCTTCTGCTACATCGACCCGGAGTACCAGCAGACGGGCATGCTCGGAGTCAAGTCCGACATCTACTCTCTCGGCGTCATGCTGCTGCAGATAATCACGGCCAAGTCGCCGATGGGGCTGACGCACCACGTCGGCCGCGCCCTGGAGCGCGGCGCGCTCGCGGACATGCTCGACCCCGCCGTGCCCGACTGGCCCGTCGAGGAGGCGCAGTGCCTCGCCGAGATGGCGATCCGGTGCTGCGAGCTGCGCCGCAAGGACCGGCCAGACCTCGGCACCTCCGTGCTCCCGGAGCTCAACCGGCTGCGCGCCCTCGGCGAGGACAACATGCAGTTCTGCGGCGCCATCAGGGGCGGCGGCGGCGGAATGCACAGCTCGACGCTCCACAGCAACACATCACTGTCAAACACCGTAAGCTTCCTTGCTCCCCCAAGCCCTTCATCGCCAACAGACCCAACACAACTTCTCAAAAAAATTTGACATGAACATTTGCTGCAAATATCTGTAGGATATGATGAGCGATTCGCAGTTTCCAAGGTCGGTGTTCAGCTCAAGAACGAGCGAATCACAGATGCCTCCAAGAAGATCGAACGTTTAACGCACGAACTGTACGTCTGTCGTAGTAACAAGATGGCATTATGTTGTGCATTGTGATCTAATGGTTTAATCGTAGGCTCGTAGCTGCCTAGCACGAGGGGAGCTTGGAGCAGGTGTCACAATTAGCCCAAGATTTCTGCAGAATTTCGTTGCACAACCTGTTACTAATACAGGACCATATGACTCTACCAATGATGTGTACCTGTGGTTGTAATTTGTGAGTTTGTCCTTTGTAATCGATTTTTGCAGTTTTGGAACGGAAGTTTTGAATTGGGAGAAGGTTCCTAAGAGCATCTCCAACAGTTCCTAATATTTAGACTCCTAATATTCTTAGATTGGGATCTTCCTAAAAAATTTTAGGTCTACAAAATACCTTGTTCTCCAACAGCCTATATTTTCTCCCAAAAACACCTTTGAATTGGTCCGATGGGCCATCCCGAATGAAATAATGTTGATTGGGGCGCGGAGAGTGCACAAAATGAGGAGTCGAGTCTTTGTTTTAGGCGTCAAAATTTGAGGAGCTAGAAAGAGAACTATTGAGATTTTTTTTACAATCAAGCCTAAAATCAGATTTTGGGAATAGATTTTAGGCACTGTTGAAGATGCTCTAACTGAGCAATATTGTTGTGCTTGTCAAGTCAAAGGTGGTTTACATTCAGAATTTCAGATCTATACAGTCCTTAATTTAGGTCAGAGGCTCCAAATGAGGCAACAAGGTTTGGCATCAGTTTGCCACACTTTTCATACAGTCAAATCTCACGAAATTTTGTTTTTTCTGTGATAGCTCCTTCGGCCTATTTTTTTTCACAACAAGAACCTCCGTATGATCAGTTTTGCAAAGCTAGTCGTGTCTGGGGCCTCTGGGCCAACACGTTACGGCGGCTGCATAGCGCCGGACCGCGGCATGCCTGCAGTCCCCGTGCGGGCGAACGTTTTTTTGCTGGATATACTGTGCACACACCGTTTTCGCAGCGGTACTGCACACAACTGCTCGTCACTATACACACGGGGCCTGACTGTTCTTGCATGCGGCCACCGTGCGCACACCGGTTCCGCACTGTACTCATGGACTGTTCGTCTAATGTTGACAACACTGTTTATGCACTGTATTGCATGCGACGATGTGATGCTGCGCGTGCTGACATTTTGTTTCTTTCCGCGCGGTCGCTCGGGAAGATGTCTTTCGCGCTCTGATGGCGTGTCTTCCTGTCTGCTGTGAGGCTGGTTGCATTCGTTTCTCGGATGTAGGGATATGCGTTGTCATCGTGATTTTTTTTTTGTAGAAGAGAGGGCTATTTTTATGGGACTGATACGGTCTAAAAAGTTCGATCATGAAAATCTTTGGCTAACAAGGTAAAACCAGAAAAAGGCCCCAATTAGGTTTTTACAAACAAAATATTATTTTAAATTATTTATTGTATTTTATTATGTTGGGTCCAAGGCCAGTCTTGCTCAAGCTAAAAAAAAATGGGGCCATATTGGATAATCTGCCCATAAACAAGTCTATTTGCAACTGGCAATGGGCTTTAACATAAAAAGAAAAGAAAAAAACTTACCAGGACCAATCATTTAACCAGAGATATTAAAATCTACAAGGATTTTGCTCGTACAAGAGCACTCCATGGGTTTCGGGTCAACATAGATGTAGGGTCGAGGATGCGCCTAGAGGGGGGTGAATAGGCGTTTATAAAAATCGATCGCTCACTAAACAATCGCTCTAATTCAACCCCTATGTCAAAACCTAATCAAGAGTAATGCGAAGCGATAACGCTGTTCGACAATTAAAGCCTAAATCAACTACGCTCACTAGTGCACTAACTAAATTAAGTCTCTACACTAGAATTGCTAAATTGATCAACTAAATAATACTAGCAATTCTAATTCAAGCAATTGATAAATATTCAATAATGTAAAGTGCTTGAATATAAATGAGACAAAAGACAACCGATATTTTTTAAGTGGTGTTCGGAGACTTGCCGGTCTCCCTAGTCCACGTTGAGGCTAGCCCGACCACTCGGACCGGCTCCGCCGAGCACCGCCTCTTTCCACTAGTCGTGGTTTTTCACGCTTGCGCGTAGGCTCAACCCGAACCTTCACAAACTTGCCGGGGCTTCTCACACCTTGAGAGCTCCCGCGCACGACGCCTACGCCGTCTAGGAGTCGGCAACCTCCAAGAGAATAGGCCGCTCCTTCGCTTGACCTTCACCGAGCACAACACATGCGCTCGGCGATCACCAAGTGCAACACATGCACAAGGACCTCACTCAAGTGCAACACATGCACAAGAGCTCACTCAAACCACTCCTAATTGCAACACATGCAATTAGCTCACTCTTAAGCTCAAGAACCAATTGAGAGTGTGCAACACATGCAACACCTCTCCCAAATACTCACACAAGAGCCAAAACCCTTCACAATAACACACCCCCTTGCCCCCCAACGTCCTTTTATAGCCCACAAAGAAAACTAGCCGTTTGGGGGCTAAGCAGTAAAAACAACAAAAACGCGGTCCGACGGACCTCTCCCGTCCGACCGACCCTCACAGACAACGGTCGGAAAAAGCAGCGCTTCTTGGCCGAAGCATTGCTGGTCCGACCGCCCTCACGGCCGGTCACACCAGCGTGGCTGGCCGCCAGCGCTGCATCTGTCTGGTCGACCGCTCAACCAAACTCGGCTCAAGACCGAAAAACTTAGCGTCTGGAAAAATCAAGCCGCTCGGGCGGTTACCGCCGGCCGGTCCGACCGGACCGGCCGTCGCGACCGCTTCACGCCACCGCGCCATCGAAGAGACGCGCCGAGTGCGGTTGGTCGCATCGCCGCCGGCCGATCGCCGCCGCTTGGGCGATCGTAACGCCAAATCAGCCGCTAGGCACCATGCGAGCAGTCTTTCCGCACCATCGCACCATACACACGGCCGGTCCGACCGAATAAATCGGTTGCACCGCCCCATCGAGACTTCACGCCGACGGGCGGTTGCACCGCCTGTCGGGGCAAAACCAAAACCATTGGTCACACCGCTCAACAATTGGTCACACCACTCAACCATTGGTCACACCGCCAACAATTGGTCATAGCACAATTAGGGTTAGCCACACCATGGCCGGTTGCACCACATGACAATTGGTTGGACCGCATGACAATTGGTCACACCACACAACAATTGGTTGGACCGCATGACAATTGGTTGGACCGCCCATTTACACCGAAGCCCTAAGGTTGGTCACACCAATCAAAAATTGGTCACACCACACAATTCTGGATTTTTCACAAACTTTTTCTCCGAAGATCCAAATGCAATTCTTTGAGCCTCAAGATGATCAACACATGATCATACACCCGTGCAAAACACATTTGCACCAATTTAGCCCATGCTCAAAAAATTCAACCCAAATTGCAAAAACGCATTTCTCAATTGACTCAAGAACTATTCGCAAATCAGATTAAGCAAATCAAACTCGAGTTTATGAGATTAATCCCCTAGCCATGTGAAGGTCAACACAAGACCCGGTCAACTTGCCAACTCCGTTGCAAGCCCCACTCACATGCTCTCGAATTCGGACTCATAAACCTCGGTTTATTCGCTGCGAACTTGCAAATAACGCAATAAAACCATTTCATGCTTGAGCACTACTCTTTGCAACACATGCAAAAGTCTAGCTCCAAGCAACATCAAATCAAGATGCATGAACTCTCTAATTGCAACACATGCAATTCTCTAGTTCAATGCAACACCAAATCGAACTAACACCAAAACCAAATCTCAAGTATGAGCTCTTTACTCGCAACACATGCAAGCCTCTAGCTCCATACAAACACATAAACACAAATTCGTGCTTGAGCTCTCTCCTTTTGCAACACATGCAAAACTTAGCTCCAAGCAACCACACGGTTTTAAGAAAGATGTTTTGCGAACCAAAACGTGAAGCTATACCTAATGCAGCACATGCAAAAGTGAACTCCACGCAAAAGCCAACGCATTAGCTTATCCCATTTGCAACACATGCAAATCAAAGCACTTTGCGAAAACCAAATGCATATACTCTTTCATCTTTGCAACACATGCAAATCGGAGCATAATGCAAAACAACCAAGCATAGGCTTAACACATTTGCAACACATGCCAAATGGTTAACCCATATGCAAAAACCAAATCAAATAAGATTTGAGCTTTGAGTGAATGCGGATTGAGATCACCAACACATGATGAAGCTCAAGCGAAAGAGGCAACCCCTCTTAATAGTACGGCGGTAAAACCTTAGACACAAAGACTACAAAAGTCCTTAGCCTATCTAGTTATACCTTTCGCCGCCGCACAAGCAATCCCCTTTAGGGTCTTTATGATCATCACTTGATACTCCCCCGGGATCATCACTCTTCTTTTCTTCGGGATCCATCCTTGACGTCCATCAACTCATGATGCCGTCCAAGTCCCGTTCTCATCCATCTTTGGACCTAACTCAAACATAACTCATGAAACTTGTTAGTCCAAGATGCATGGTTGTCTCAATTATCTCTTGCACTCCATTAACACATAATGGATGCCTTTAGATCAATTGAGCACAATCTAAATCAATTGAAATGATTTAAGTATGTCTTAAGTACAATAATGCAACTCATGCTTTATTATACTTAAGAACTATTCATTGTCCTTGATTAATCAAGAAACACCATCAACACATGATGAAGTGTTCTCTAATGATTAACACGACAAATGAACTCAATTAAATTATCATTTAAATTGATTCTTCAAGTTAGAGTGTGAACTCCCCCTAAATATGTGCATCCATGTAATATATGGATTGGGAAACATGATACACATTTTGTGGTTAATATAACGGGGATATTCATACTTTAACTTGACTCCAAAGTATGCAACTAATATTAAGATGAATATGCAAACATACCTTGGGTTTTCCATTTTTCAATGCGATGAGACTAAACAAAGGTATTCTAAACAAACATGTTAGTCTCGATATAAGATATGTCATTAAGAACAATATCGCATTAGGGGATAAACTTAATATTGGATTTGTCATTAACACAAGATTAGATTTGTCATTAACACCAAAACCATAACTAATGAAGGTTGAACTTACAATAGAGCCCTCTGTTTGACACGTACACTACAGGAAACAAGAATAGTGTCCTCGGCCGAAACATTTTTATCGTCGGTAAAAAGGCCGACGACACAAAGTATGCCTATGTCGACGGTTTTAACGCAACCCGACGACATATATACACCAAGCAGGTCTGTCTTGGCGGTTACATCAAACCCGCCGATATAGACCACGAGTATGTGTCTTCGCCTCATTAAACCCAAACACACGGCACTCCACCTCAAACAGGAGTATCGGTAGCGATGAAAATTGAATTTTCAGATCCCGCCAACACGAAGCCAGTGTCTCGACCTCATTAAACCCGCCGACAGGCACTCCACCTCAAACAGGATTCCGCCAACACAAGGCATGTCCTCGGCCTCATTAAACCCGCCAACACAGCACTCGCCATGTGGGACCAACTGCGAGGATGCTCGGGCCCACCGATGTCACGAAGACTTTTTATCGTCGGGAGAAAAACAACCGATAAAAATCAATCTATGTCGACAGTATCGGCTCTCACAAGCGACGAGATAAACTCAATGTCGACGGTTTTATTTTAGCCGAGACGACAATAGTAATTCCAGTTAATTGAGAAAATCTATTTGAAAATGTTTTTGTTGTTTTTAAAATTAAGAAAAATTAAATATAGCTTTTAGAATAGTTGTTAGGCAACCTACATCTATATAACATGTAATTTTTATTATTTAGTTAATTATTATGTGACAATGTGTGATGTCTCCGCACGATCGTCGAGTTTGAGTGAGTAGAACCTTATAGCGTTCCAACGGAGGCGATTGAAGAGCGAGGAATGACCTGGAATAGGCTGTGTATGTTGTAAAATCTTAAAGTGACCCTAGAAATGTCTCGTTCGACCCGTCGTAGGTAGAAAAGTATCGAAGAATGTACGGTGGTGGTGATTGTATTGTCTCTCTGACTGTGGGCCCGTGCATGCTGTGTGCGTAGGGGTTTAATTGATTAATAATATCTATGAAATTGCAAAAATGGCTTTTAGGTATATGCTATAGTTTAAGGGACATTGGTATACTAGAATTTTTAAGGGACATTAATTTATATATATTAATTCAAATTAGTTAAGTGTAGATGAGATGCACCAACTTGTTGATACCCATATCTGTGTCTGCGGTTCCGTGTAGGCCGACGACACAAATGGATCAGTGTCGTCGGTTTTATGTAGGCCGAAGACACAGAGATGACTTAGTGTCGTCAATCCAATGTACGCCGACGACATAGATCCCGTGTCTCTGCCGGTGGGTCCGACTCAGTGTCGGTGGTATTATTGTAGGCCGACGACACAAGTATTGCATTTAAGAAAACGGCCAGCTCTGGGACTTAGCACATTCCCTCGGTTGCCTCCGTGTCTCTGCCGGTGGGTCCGACTCAGTGTCGGCGGTTTCCATGTAGGCCGACGACACAAGTTCTGCATTTAACAAAACGGCCGGCTCGACTTAGCACATTCCCTCGGTCGTTGCCTCCGCGTGCGCGCCAAACTCGACTCCATTGCGCTTAGCCCTCCTTGCGCCTCCACGACCGGCCCTGGGCTCCCAACCGTGGCCGCCTCCTTGCGCCCTTCCGCCGTCGGCGCCTCCTTCCCGACCGGCGACCGCGCCGAAGCCTCCCTTGCGCCTCCGGCTCCACCGGACTCCCCTCGCAGCCTCGCTTTCTCCACGGCGCCGCCCCTCCGCCTTCGAGAGTAGAGATCGCGACCGGCAGCCCTTCCTTCCTCCCGAGCCCGAGCCTCCACGCGGTGAAGAGGTAGCGGCGGCGCTGCTGCACGGGGGAGGATTTGGTGGCGCACGAAGGATTTGGGGGAAACCTCGCGTGGCCCGTCCCGGTGCTCCCACTCTCCGCGCCGGCGAAGCTAGCGGTGGCGCTGCTACGAGGCGGCGGATTTGGTGGCGCGCGAGGGCACCTGTGCATCTTCGGCGCAAACCCGAGGCCGAGCATCCCTCCGGCGAAGCAAACCCTCAGCCTCAGGTTGATTCTTCACTTCTTCTCCAATTGTTGTATTGCTGTCTTCTCCAATTGCTGAATATTGTATGGAACTGGAATTATTTCGTCCAAGGATGTATCAATGTATCATGTATGCGTGCGATGAATGGTCTGAGACACTGAGCAAACAAAAATGCACTGTCATGCTGATGCTGCTATTGCTATAGCCTACTGTTATGCAAGGCTAATTAGTTTCTTTTTTAGTTATCTATTGCTTGATTGCATCTCTTTGCAATGTGCTGTTGCATGTCACGAGTTTTTGTTCAAAGAGCTGGTGGCAGAACCGTAGAAACATACTTCCTGTTTAATTATTTAGTGTTGATTTGATTTTTCACTACAAGAGTTTAAAGCTTGCTATTTGTGATACATTGACTCCATTAGGTTCCTGGAGGCTGGAGGTACCATGAGAGATTTCTTCCTTGTTATTTTGTTAACGAAGCACATTTGGAAATCCTTCCCTAGGTTCCCAGAATAGCAATGTCAAGTAGGCAAGAAAGGGTGAAACTACATGTTAGTCATATAACTAGACTTCCATTGCTCGTTTGGAAGTATGAAATGTTCATGAGTTCAATTCAAACCTGCGAGAAAAATCTTGATTATCCATCCGTAGCTCTGATTACACCAATAATAGCATTGGAAAATGTCTGTTTTCCCTCGAGTCATCGCAATGCCTCAAGTCGTTACAGACTTATAGTACTGCACTTCTGCTTGAACTTCATTTATGAACACCTTTTGTTGATTGATGTTTGATTGGATATGGAGCATATGTGGTTTATATCGGTTGCTTGCTAGTTGCTACTAAACATAAGCTGATTAAGTTTGTCACGGTTCTTTTTTGTTGAAATGTCCTTGGTTCCTGTGAGGTTTTCGAGGAAAAACAAATAGGTAATGAAAGGTTGTAAGCTTTGATTGTTGATTTCTTGTGTACAATTTAAGGGGTTATCGTGTTCCGATAAATATCCGTGACCGTATCCGATTCGATTCAATTCGTATTCGATCCGTGATCCGTATTCGATATTATCCAGTATTCAATATCCGTGATCCGTATCCGAATCCGAAAAAAATAAAAGTGATGCTTGAAGATGCCTCCAGTTTAGTGGGCATATTGCTAAATTCGAGGCCTTTGTTGATTTTTGCTGCATGTCTTGTTTAGGAGAACAATAATTGTGGGAGGTCGTCCACACCCAACCACGCCGCCGCTTTCCCGAGCTCGCCCACGCCGTCGGTCCCGCCCTCGACCGCCTAATCGCCATCTCCGGTTAAGGTAATCTCTGGTGGAGTCATCTCTTTTCTATGATGAATGTAGCCCAATATATATGCGAGAATGTAGTCTAAATTTGTGATGGAATGTATGTGCATAATGTTGTGATGCAATGAAATGTATATGCAAAATGTAGCCGAGCAATCCATGAGAAATGTATATGCTATATGTGGTTGTTATTATATTAAATACTGTCTTTTGTCTGTGAGTGGATGTCCTAGGTTTAGGGAGGTGTTTGCCAAATTTCTAATAATTTCGTAAGTTACTTGATTGGTACAATTACATAGGATCGCACATGATATTTCATCAGGTATTACTTAGAACCGTAGCTAACTTGATACTCAACTAGACAACGGATCGTTCTTAAGCTCGTCCTTTACAAAATGCGAGTCAAGCAAGGAATATCTGGGCATTATTCTAGTGTGGCTAACAAATCATATATAACCTCGATGAGTGGTATGGTTGTTGTGCATTTTAATTCTCAGAGATTCAAATGGACATGATATGTAATTCTAGTGTTTTCGATTTCTGGAATCCAAATAGGAACTAAGGCATTTGTGTGGGAAAAAATAAATGATTCAAGTGTATATATAGTGTATATTGCTTGCAAATCACAACATATAAAAATTTTATTAGAATTGCGTTTGTAACGCCAACCGAGCGAGTTAAACCTGCTCGGGCGCTGCATATTTTCGTAAGGAGCTCGACGGTGATTCGTTGGGTTCCATTACGAAAAGTGTTATATTCTCTCGGTATCCACATTTTGGACAAACCGATGGATGTGCGCTTGAGTACAGTGGTCGTGACACAAGGGTGTATGGGTTGGGATTCCGGTGGTATTTCCTTGTCGTTCTCCTAGTGCATAACATAAGTGGTACGCCGTACCCGTCGTTGTACTCGGAGAACAACGGGGTTATGCTGCCGGAATTCCGATCCGAGCACCCTCGTGCCACGACCACCGTACTTAAGCCCACATCAGTGGGTGGGTAAGCCCTCCTATTTAGCAAGGCTTAAACTGCTAAATCTGAAATTTGGATGCATGCATTGACGTTATGTAGTAAGCGATCTTTGGATGGAAGATCGGCGGTGGATGTACGATGGTTGGATGAAGTCTGGGAGACACGGACGAGTGGATCGAGAAGGCTAGAGCATTCGTGGATGATGCTTTCCGAAGATTCCTCGACCCTAATGCAGCGGTCATGTGGTGTCCTTGCGCTGCGTGCTCGAACACCGAGAAGAGGACCAAGAAGGATATTAGCCATCACCTATGTAGGCATGGCTTCAAACCAAATTACTTTGTATTGGTAGCTCATGGCGAGAAGAAGCGTCCGGCGCCGGTGTGTGGCCCTGTGGATTTTGAGGAGGGCTACGACGAAGTCGAAGTTGATAGACTAGACGATCTCACGGATGATGTGGCTCGGACACGATCTCTCCCAGGAAGAGTCCGAGCCACTTGCCGAACAATTCGAGAAGCTCCTTGATTCTCGCCAAGTTGCATTGCATGAGCATACCGATGTGATCGTACTCTCGGCGATGTCGCGTCTAATGGCGGTGAAGACCAAGTACAACCTGTCACCAATTGCTTCAACGACCTTTGCAAACCGTTGGATAGCCTCCTTAAGTGGACATAAGATGACTCAGAATCTTCGAGTCGAAGAAGCTTCCGGCGTGTTAGGCATGCCGCGTGCGAGAGGATAGACTATTGCCCAAAGTTACGCATGCTTTATTGGAAGACCGATTCTGGGCGACTCACTTTGTAAGCATTGTAATGAGAGTCGGTATGAGGAAGTTAAATGTACAGAACGTGGAATGAGAGACGACGCGGTGGCCCGAAAACATTCCGCTTCTTCCGATCACTCAACGCTCTCTGCTCAGACATGTCCAAGGCCACGGCGAGACACATGAGGTGGCACAAAGAGGGCAAGCGAGAAAGGAGGGCGTGATGATTCATCCGTCCGATGCGAAGCTTGGAGGCACTTTGACCAACAACACCACAATTTGCGGCGAAGACTAGGAATGTGCGTATAGGCCTCTCGACCGACGGGTTCACGCCATTCAATATGATGGCGCACCGCACTCGTCTTTGGCCGGTGTTCGCAATCCGCACAACTTGCCGCCTCAACTCGCTTGAAAGAAGAGTACATGTTTTTTCTGTTATAGTACACGGGCCTAAGTCTCCGGAAAAACTTAGATCTATTCATTCAACCTCCGTAGAAGAGCCGACCGACACATGGACTAAAGGAGTATTGACACATGATAGCTACAAGGAAGAACTTTAGGATGCGTACGCATATTTGTGGTCAATACACGATTTTCCGCGTATGGCATGTTCTCGGGTGGAGCACGATGGAAAGTTGTCATGCCCTATATGCCCTGCGTATCTTGATGCTTTCACACCAAAAATGGGGGTAAGTCCTGTTGGTTCGATTGTCACCGTTGTTTCCTGGAGCCAAGCACCCATTTAGGAATCAAAAAGGCATTTCGCAAAGGCAAGATCGTGAAGAAGGGCCACCTTAACGTTTGAAGTGCGAGGATATCATCTACCGGCATGACGATCTAGCGGATATCGGGTATGTGAAAGACTATGGTGAGGAGCACCATTGGACTCATAAGTGCAAGATCTACAACCTTCCTTATGCAAAAGACCGGCTACCTCACAACATCGATGTGATGCACCAAGAGAAAAATATGTGCGAGTCGATCGTGAACACAAACCGACATCCTACGAAGACTAAAGATAACAAGAAAGCACGCCCGATCAAGGCGCTCGATATGTGATCGGCCGACATGAACCTCGATGAGAATGGGAGGAAACCTAGGGCAAAATTCGCGCTTTACACGTGGGCAAATAAAGCAGATTCTTGATTGGATTAAGGAAAAGGTTAAATTCCCAGATGGTTATGCGGCGAACCTTCGACATGCCGTTAGTATAGAGCAATGCAAGTTAAATGGGATGAATGCCCACGACTACAAAGTCTTCATAGAGCGTCTGTTTCGGTCGTGTGGCGTGGATATGTTGACGATGATATATGGATCACTTTGGCAGAGCTTAGCTTCTTCTATCGAGAGCTCTGCGCAAAAGAGATATCCGCATCGAGGATGGAGGAATTGGAGAAGGACATTGTCGTGCTTGTGACAAAGCTCGAGAAGATTTATGTCCCTGGGTTTTTCAATTGCATGCAACATCTATGGTTCATCCGCCATATGAAGCAAAAGTTGGGGGCCATATTTAGGTGGATGTATGTTGTGGAGCGCATAATGAAAAGTCTTAGAGCGAAGGTGAAGAACAAAGCACGAGTCGAAGCGGATTGCCAAGCTTGGCTGATTCAGAGATCGCCTACTTCACGGACAAATACTTTACAAAAAAACAAGGTCCATGTGCCACAACCAAGGTATAAGAAGGCACGCCACGTATACTTCCAACTTGGAGGTGTTCCATGACCAAGCCGGATGCAATGTCGGCAAAAGCACCACACGTGACTTGGACGCAATGAAAAGGATTTGATTCGGTTGTACGTATGCGACAACATGGATGAAATGAAGGTGTACATCGAGTAAGTCAATAAATATCTGAAATAAGTCATAAATCGTGCACTTATGAAATAAATGTCTGAAATAAATATTAAATCTTGTAGTCAATTTATTCAAGAAGAGTGGGAAGGATCGTGAACCTTCTGCGAACAAATTGACAATCAAACGGCGAGGTCGTGGACAAGGCCGTCCAAACTTTCTAACCTGGTTTCATTACCACGTAACCTTCTTCCTCTTATACAAGTTCACTTAATTTACAAATGTGTGGCATTTATTCCTTAATGAATTTTGCTCGAATGCTTGTGCAAGGTCAAAGACACCGCAGGCGTGCACAACGATCTCCGACAAATGTCACGTGGATGCAACAGAGAATTAAGGTCCATGGATGCTATGATTGCCATGGATATCGATTTCGATCCGAAGCGATCGAGTCACCATTTCCAATGCAACTACGGTGAACAATGGCGTCGTGAGTTATGTCACCGATGACTCGTGGTCCGACATAGAGTACTATGGGATCATCGAGGATATTGTAGAAATTTCATATGAAGGCAACAAAGATCTCTCGCCGTGCTTTTCGTTGCAGATGGTTCCATCCAACTAGTGGGGTGTGGCGACTCCAAAACTAGGACTAGTGGAGATCAATCATAAGAAGTCAGATCAAAAGCTCGACGTGTTCATTCTGCCTAACAGTCGAGCCGGTGTTCTATCTGCCAGACGCCCACCAATTACAAAAGTTGGTGGATTGTACATAAATGTCTTCCACCTGGTAGATTGCCTGATCTCACGGAAGACGACTACGATTCTCACCCAGACGTGGAGGTATTCCAAGAACAAGAGTTACCAGGAGAGCTGCACGTCGATATTGGTGATGGGCTAGATAATATTTTGGGATCGGTATACCCATCTCATGTAGAAGGAGAAGAAGAGGAGGAAAGGGTAGAGGAAGAGGAAGAGGAAGAGAAGCCAAGATTTTAAGCTATTTAATTTTATAGGTTTAATTTTATATACTTTATGTCATTTAATTTTATATACATTTATATTTTATTCGCTTTCAATTAATATGAATGTACTTTATGTCATTTAATTTAATTTGTGCAGATGGCTCCTAAGATTTAAGAAGTTGGCTTCAAAATTGAAGAAGGTCTTGGGAAGGGGGCATGAGGAGGCAGCCAGGCAGGCTCACCCCAAGACGACGCTTCCTGTGAGGAGGAGGAGGAGGAGGTGGCTACCACCGACTCCTAGGAGGAGGAGGAGGAGGAGCAGTGGAGGTGGGCGAGGATGAGCTTGTTGGGGTTCTTGGCGTCGAGCACTTGAGGAGGGGGAGGGACGAGGATGAGGACGGGACGAGGACTGGAGTCCATGGGAGTCTGTTGGTACCGAGTCGGGGGTGCCTCGCCTCGAGCTCTACGGGATCCAAGAAGAGTCGGGGGCGGAATAAATTACCAAAAGCCCCCACAGATCTAGCCGACAGGATACTGATAGTTGTTTCTAGCAGGCGAAGGTATGTATGTGCTACAAATTTTCGATGTCTTTTATTGCTAACCACAAACTTGATAACTACTTGTTATGAATTCTTCATGCAAAGGGCTTGGTTTGCCTCAACAAGGGTAAGCAGAGCCGGGCCACTTGCTAGGGGTGATCTTGAAGCGCCTCTACTCCCAAGCGAGTGGGCGAGGTGGTGCTCGACGCCCGGTGACTAGATGGAGCGACTACTCGCTCGTGGAGGACGACGAGGAGGCAATCATCACGGATCATTGCATAGCCGAAGTTCGGGTAAGTTGTCATTTCTATTAATGTTTTCGTGTTTATAGCTTCACGTGTTTGTTTCTGCAAAGCGAGGTATCGGCTTGTACCCGACGCATCCCAGATCGACTATCATGCTTGTCGCCTGCGGCTCGACATAATGGCGCAAAGACGGTCGGGGACGCCATCGAGTTATGCCACCGACGCGTGATGAAGCACTACAAGAGCATGGGGATGAAGATCTCGAGGGCACATGCCTTGCGCAGATACTCGAGGCGGCGAGTACTCGCTTTGGCGTCCGGACCGATGGACAAGTGTCCACACGCTGGAAGGATCTTTGCAAGATGTGGGCATCGAAGGAGTGGATCGAGAGGTCCAAGAGGAACAGGGGGAATCGAGAAGCCAACCCCGAGATCTGTGTGACCTACCTAGGTGGACGAGGCATGGGTCACGTCACGCGCGATATCGTAAGTATACTAAGTACAACTCTAGCATTCTTGTCAATTCAGTTTTTCATTTCACATTTGAAATTGAACTGCAGGAGTCGGAGACGGGACTTGACCCCGACGAGTTCACCGTGTGGACGCAGTGAGCACACGCCCGTGTCCCACCAGACGATACACAACCACCGATGCACCCGGTTTGCCAGAGAAGATTGTAAGTGACTTTCTCTTTTCACGCTTCTACGACTATTGCAACTGTGGCGAGCTAATCCACTTCATATCTTATTTGTTTCGCAGATACATACAAAGGTGCAGCCATGAAGGAGAAGCACGGTGTCGATCAGGACCCCTTGACCATGCCGGTCGACCCTCCGGTCATCTACGACCAGATTCGGTGGGAGGAGTCACGGCAGGCTCGGCTTCATGGACTCGGTGGTGGCGCCCGAATCGCATGAGGCCAAGTCAGACATCGCCGACAAAGAGCCGCTTCTTCCGCCAAAGCACAGCCTAGAAGCCCAGTGAAGATGATCGCAGAGTTGCAAAGAAGAGATGCAAAGGATGAGCGCCGGAGGCAAAGGAGCGAGAGGAGGATAAGAGGCGATGATGAGGCCCTCCGAGTCGTAACCTCTGGATGTACAACTATTTTCGTGTAATTAAGATTGTATACGTAGCTACGCTTGTACTTACACGCTTCAGATGCTAACATATCATATCCACATCGCAGCGGCGGGACCCTCCGGCCACGCAGATGCCACCTCATGCCGTTCTTCACGCAGACACCGACGCCGACGCGGGTAATGCATTTTGTTCCGCCGCTAACTATTCATACAAGTACACAAATGCACAAGAGTTTTGAAAATTGTGGTTTCCTCTATTCTTGTAGGTGTCCACCTCACCGCTACCGCTTCCTCTGCGATTTAATGCTCATGGAGGTGATTCCAGATGGCACTAGATCGGCCGCAGATCAATTCGCCGATGCCGTGGTTTGTCGATCCGCTTGTCGTTCCTGAGACTTAGTTAGTTATTGCTTTTGCTGGTTCATAGACCTGTTGATTGTGAATGTGATGTACACTTTTGGTTTGTGAGCTGAATTTGTGAATTATTAATGCATTTTGCTATATGTGCTATATGTGCTTGGTTGGCTATCCTAATTTGCTTTATGTTGTTATCATATCAACTGTTGTCTTTTGTCTGCTGAGTGGATGTCCTAGTTTTAGGGAAGTGTCACAAATTTTTACTCTTTAAGTGCATTACAATCTTTTAATAAATGGAAATTGCTTTAGGTTGAGTGAAATATGGTGTTGATCATAGTCTTTAACTTTGAGCAAAACACATTGGAAACAATTTAGTGAAGAAGTTGCATCCAAAATAAGAACAATTGCTCGATGGAGGGAAAGTTTGGTTGTAAGTACTTACATACTTTTGTTTTCTTTCAATATGTATGCCTAGTTATTATTATGCTTTATTTTGTCAAGAAAAGGAGTTATTATTATACTTTATTGACAGATTGAGAGAGTTTTAAGTTGTTTTATTTTGTTTCTGCAGTACAAAATGTCGAGAATCGGGAGAAACTAAAATACCCCCATATCCACTAAGTAATCGTGGAGCTTGAAACTTGCTTCTAGGTACATCGTAATGAGTTTAGAGCACACTATGAAGGTATTAAAAATATATTTTAGAGTTTTATTTTTCCTAACAGCTTTTGCTAGCTAATTATGGCATAGCTCGGTTGTCCCGATGTTTTGTTTGTTGGTTTCTTGTGATGTCCATACTGTGGTCAAGAAGCGATCAAGTTGGATTCATTAATTATCCCGTGACGTAAACCGATAATTTCTCTCCAAACAATGACCTACATGTCGGTTTTGAAATTTACTAGTGTGGCTTGTCCATGTTCTTATTTCTTGTCTCGATGATTCATAGTCTTCTAACTTTGAGCAAAACACATTGGAAACAAACTAGTGAAATTATATTGTCATTGTTCGGGCAATATATTTGTGAATGTGAATGTGTCAATGGAAACTTTGATCATTTGTGAATTGTATTGATGAATGTGAATGTGTGTGAAATTATATGTTGTCATTGTTCGGGCAATTGGGGATATAAAACCGCTGAATGGGGTCTTTTGCAGTTAAAATTGGATTTTTTAAAATTCCCAAGATTTTTTATATTTTATAACTGTGTCCTCGGCCCCGACGGCCGCCGATTTACACAAACTTGCATTAGGCCTAATCTCAAATGGGTCTGTGTCTCACCCAGATAAAGTCGACGACACAGATGTGACATCCAGTATCGGCCGCTCTAATAAAGCCGACGACAAAGACAAATTTCCGCCCCAAACCCGATGAGGGATCTGTGTCCTCGGCCCCGTAAAGCCGACGACACGATGTGATATCTCAGATCGGTCGCTTTAATGAAGCCGACGACAACGACATAATTTTCCGCCCCAAACCCGAGAGGATCTGTGTCCTCGGCCCTAGGTAAAGCCGACGACACAGCTTCGACATCTGTATCGGCAGCGATGAGGTTACCGACGACAAACGTCTGGGTGTCGGGCCGGCCCCGGATGGCATCTGTGTCGTCGGGGTTTGTTCTAGCCGACGACATAGGTTGCTTGTGTCGTCGACTTTGTGTCGTGGGACTTGTGTCGTCGGGCAGTAAACGACACAACCCTGTGTCGGCGGTTTTGGCATCTGTGTCGTCGGTAAAAGCCGAGGACACTGACCAAGATCCCTGTAGTGGTAGCCGAGCGAGAGGGCATGATCGTGCTTTCCCTTCATAGCCGTGCGTCCACCCTGACCTGCCCCACGTGTGTGCCCTAAACCCTAGCGTGGACCGATTCCCCTTTGGCCCCGCATGCCCCCTCCTCTCCTGCTTCACCCTTCTTTCCCATCACACTGTAGCCCCACCACACCTCGTCCCCATCCCGATTCATACCACCGCCTCCTCCTCCTGGTGGGTGCTGCCGAGGATGCGATCTGGTGGGATCGAGTTGTCATTGGCCGCCCCATTCCCGATTGCCTGATGCCGTCAAAAAGTTTCGTCGAATTGGACACATCAAATCCAAGTCATATTCAGATACATATGTCCAATTCCGAGTAGCATCTCCCATGTCCAAAGGTTTTACCAAATCGAACACCCTGAATTCGAGTTGAATTCCAACTCTCGTATCTGTGTCCAAGTGACACCGCCTCTTCCTTAAAAAAACTGCCTCTTAGAGAAGATTACTATTCCTATCACATGATTCTCATTATCCTGACTATCGTATCTCTGTCCAAGTAACACTGCCTTTTAGAGAAAGATTATTGTTGCTATCCAGTGGTGTAGCCAGCCCAGGCAAAAGCCTAGGGCCGCCCAAAGACCAATGAGCCTACGGGGACTGCTCATAGTATCTATCTGAGAAGGTCTTATAGTATCTATTCTTGTTTGTGAAAGCCTGCGGGGACAGCTCATAGGGAATACAGGGACTGCTCATAGGCCTTATAGTATCTATCTGAGACTGCTTTTAGGCCAGGCCTCGGGCCCAGGCCCGGGTGGCCCGAGGCCTGGCTCCGCCTCTGTTGCTATCACATGATTCTTATTTCCACTAGAGAGGAGTAACACCCTGGGCACCTCCTGCATGCTCTTGATAAAAAAAGCCTGATGTTAGCTTTTTTTAAATATACTTACTGAGTTACTGCTGGACGTGGAGAAATAGTTGCCTGCAGTTAACCAAGCAACATATTTGGCCAAGCCAAACGCTTACCAGGTCTCCCTCATCCAACATTTTTTATTTGTTCATCATTCAGGCTAGAAGGTATATTTTATTTATGCACGCTGCTCAGCATTCTTGAGCCATAGACTTTTTTCAATAAAACTTTGCGTTGTTCATCTAGGCTTCTGCACCATAATGAGGTTTTTCATTGAATGATTGCAGATGAACGCTGCTTACTACAGGGAGATATCTCATGCTCTTCATGCGATCTGCAGAGATGAGAGTCAGGGGGTTATACAAGGGTTTGGGTGCTACTCTACTCAGGACCGTTCCAAAGATTTTAGGGGTCCGGGACGAGCTAAATCAAGTGGTCTTTTTATTGACTACCATAATTATTGCAGATAAAATATTGAATGCTTTCATATGTAATAAACTTGGTAGAGAACAAGTCACAACCAAAAGATAGTTTAGACATAATCAAACTCATGTACTATTCAACTAAATTGAGCTCTAGTCTCCAAGATGCACCTTCAAATTCAAATTCAAAAAATTTGGAAAAATTTTAAAAAATTATCCAAAAGTTTTCTAAAATTAGTATTAATAGCTTTATGACCCACAAGAATATTTTTTTGAAAAAAATGAAGTTTAGAATTTTACAACATTTTTTACAAATTTTCCCGGTTTTTTTCATTTTCCCCAATTTTTCAACCAATCGCCGATTTTCGAGAAAACTATTCAAACTCGCCGTTTTTTGAACAGTTTTTGACCTTTTTGTTTGAATTTCGCTCTGTTGTTTGACCAGATTTCAAATTTATTTACTTTTGAAACCATTCGATTTTTCACAAATTTCGGTATTGCTGGCTCGTCGAAAACCGTGAAACGGCATTGTTAGCCCAGCTTGTTCTTTCAGTTTATTGAGCAACTTTTTTTTTCTGTATGTCATTTGATGATTCAATAAAACACAGGGAGTAGGCCCGATCATAGCAACTAGCCAGAATAATGCGCTACGCTGCGTCGTGTACGATGATGCAGCTGTGAAAATTTTGAGAAATTTAGTCTTATTTTTAGTTTTTGTATTTTTTTTAAAAAAATAGATCGGTAGGACCCGTCGGCGAATCCATTAGCTTTTATAAACCTTCGACGAATTTGTGTTTTTTTTATAAAACCACGACTAGGACCCGTCGACGAATCTACAGGCTACTATAAATCTTCGATGAATCTGTGTTTTTTTTAGAAAACAATGGCTACTTTTTTACGCATTTTGGAAAATTTGGTCGTATTTTCGGTTTTCATATTTGTTTAAAAAAATGGGTCGTTAAGACCCGTTGGAGAATCTATAAGCTGCTATAAATCTTCAACGGATCTGTGTTTTTTTAGAAAACCGCGGTTACGACCTGTTGGCGAATCCATGTGTTGCTATAAATCTTCGACGAATCTATGTTTTTTTAATTGTAGAGGGACATAAAGTAATTTATTTTTTCCGGTCTGTTCTGGTAAAAACAACCTGGAGAACCTAAATGTAAACCACAGAGGGATCTAAATTTAATTTGCATATTTTTCTAATATTTCGGAGGGCCTAATCGCGAGGAGGGGTGAGGTGGCATGGCTCAATGCCCTCCAATCTCTAGCACTTTAATATATAGTATATATATATAAGCTTATTTATTTATGAAACTTTGCGATCTCATTAGCAATAAGCTTAATCTATTATTTTAGGTGGAAAAGATAGCGAGCCTTCGAAGACTTCTTATCGTCGCAGGTTGCGGGATCATTATTGAAGCAATCTTTTTTAGGGATTATGTCTTGTCAGTTGCATGCGGTTAGTTGGGCACACTACAAGACTTTGCTTCTTTTGCTGCTATATACTCTGAGTTGTAAGATTTCTTTGTATAATAGTTTTCGCTTAAATAATATGATGTATGGTTGTGATTCACATTGATGCCAATGTGCGTATTAACTACTGATCCAGAGACTAGTACTGTATGTATGCAGATGAGATTCTCATTTTGGCGGCAACGATTGATGTGGAATATTCATGCATTATATATGATCCTGTGAATTGCATGTGAAACGTACTATGTATTCATATTGACACTGAATTTTCATGTTCGAAAATCCATTTAACCTGTAAAGTTTGTGTGATTTCATGTACAGTAAAGTCATTATACATGCCTATGCGAGTTTTCTTCATAGATATATTGCCAAATTGCCTTCGACGTAGACGATGTGGCTTACATTACTTTTATAACGAGTGCTTCCATTTTTCTTGGATATTCTCTCCGGTAGGTTGCGCAACGCTCGCCAAATGGTCTAGCGTTTGCGAATCAGCCACCGCATGCATAGATCATCAGTGATCTCAAGAAAGCCCCGCTAGGACGCAACAGCAAACCGATCGTTTTCTGAGATTCTGAGAACGATCCCCCTGAAAAGACAAACTTGTTACCTTGGACGTAGCGGCCAGTCGCATTCCATGGACCGCGACTAGCTCCCTCGGCGACATCGATCGGCACCTCGCCGGCCGGTACAACCGAAA
Organism: Guadua angustifolia; assembly: GCA_036346375.1. NCBI lineage: Eukaryota > Viridiplantae > Streptophyta > Magnoliopsida > Poales > Poaceae > Guadua > Guadua angustifolia. Next base: position 7,457,386 of record CM070510.1, on the reverse strand, counting down.
CCTCCAAATGCAGAATTCCACGCGACCGGCGCAGATATATACACGTAATACGCACGGATACACATTCATTAGCTAAGTAAGCATTTTTCACGGCTTAATTTGCGAGCTACAAGTTGGCGCGCTGATCATCAACATGGGCAGTGCATCTGCAGGGTTGGTCATGGCTGCCGTCGCCGTGGTGCTGCTCACCTGGCTGTGGACGGCGCTGGTGCACCTTGTGTGGAGGCCGTACGCCGTCGGGAGGGTGTTCGGCCGGCAGGGCGTCCGCGGGCCGACGTACCGTTTCTTCGTTGGCAACAACGAGGAGGCCAAGGCGATGCGGGCGGCGACGAGCGACGCCGTGCTCGACCTGCGTTCCCACGACTTCGTCCCGCACGTGCTGCCGCACTACCAAGCGTGGATGTCCTCGTACGGCAAGGTGTTCCTGTCGTGGTCCGGCTACACGCCGGCGCTCTGCGTCGGCGACTACGACATGGTGAAGCAGATGCTGTCCAACCGGACCGGCCTGTTCCGCAAGACGGACCCAGGCCCCGACATCCTCGCGCTGCTCGGCAGGGGCCTCGCCTTCACTGAGGGCGACGACTGGGCGCGTCACCGCCGCGTCGTGCAACCGGCCTTCACCATGGACAAGCTCAAGGTCCGGTCGCCTCATCACCACTCTGCACACTTAATTTTCAGTCATTGATCTTTGGAGCGTATGATCGAATGTTTCCTGTGTGAATGCACGGTGTACGTGATCATCCAAGATGATGACCAAGACGATGGCGGAGTGCGCGGGGGAGGTGATCCGGGAGTGGGAGGCGCGCGCGGCGGCGAGCGGGGAGCGGCGGGCGGTGCAGGTGGAGGTCGGGCAGCAGTTCCAGGAGCTGACCGCCGACGTGATCTCGCACACGGCGTTCGGGAGCAGCTACAGGGAGGGGAAGGAGGTGTTCCTGGCGCAACGGGAGCTCCAGTACCTCGCCTTCTCCACCATCAACAATGTCCGCGTACCGGGCCTCCAGTACGCGCCGACCAAGACCAACGTGCGGCGGTGGCAGCTCGAGAGGAAGGTGCGGGGCACGCTCATGACGATCATCAACGAGCGCCAGGCCGGCGCTAAGGAGAAGGGCTACGGCAACGACCTGCTCGGCCTGATGCTCAAGGCCAACGAGTCGGCCGACGACGACGGCCGGAAGATCATGATCACCATGGACGAGATCATCGACGAGTGCAAGACATTCTTCTTCGCCGGGCACGACACCACCTCGCACCTGCTCACCTGGGCCATGTTCCTCCTCGGCACGCACCCCGAGTGGCAGGAGCGGCTCAGGGAGGAGGTGCTCCAGGAGTGCGGCGGCAGCACGGTGGCGCCGCCGCACGGCGACGCGCTCAACAAGCTCAAGCTCGTAAGCCCCTTAGCTAGCTAGCGGCTAGTCTTTGCTTGGTGACGGCAAGCGTGCGATACTGATATATCTTGTGATGCATGGCAGTTGACGATGGTGCTGTACGAGACGCTGAGGCTGTACGGCGCGGTGACGATGATCGCGAGGATGACGACGGCGGACACGGAGCTCGGCGGCGTGAAGGTCCCGAAGGGCACGGTCATGACGATACCGATCGCGATCATGCACCGCGACGAGGAGGTGTGGGGCGCGGACGCGGGCGAGTTCAACCCGCTCCGGTTCCGGGACGGCGTTGGCAGGGCGGCCGCGCACCCGAGCGCGCTGCTGTCCTTCTCCATCGGCCCGCGGTCGTGCATCGGGCAGGACTTCGCCATGCTGGAGGCGAAGGCCATGCTCGCCATGATCCTGCGGCGGTTCGCGTTCGAGGTCGCGCCGGAGTACGTGCACGCGCCGGCCGACTTCCTGACGCTGCAGCCCAAGTGCGGCCTCCCCGTCGTGCTCAAGCTCCTGGATCAGTAGAACAAGCATTTTTTGTGGACAATTACCAGTAGTAGTATACGTACACATCCATGAGTGGTTTCGTATAGCTAAATTTCCGAGTGGAGCTGAAGATTGTGACTGAGTCAGCTATAGATATTTTTGGAGGTTGCCTTATTGTAATAATAACACCAATGCAAGGGAGTATATTGCAGTGTTAAATCTTCTGTTTGAGGAACACGGTAAACCGTGAAATTGAGGTCGTATGAACATCTTCTTCAAGTCTCATTGGGTGTACACTGGGTTTGAAATTTCATTTTCGATTCTCATCTCAGAGGTGGGTGAAATTCAAAATTTCAGTGAAATCTATAAATTTCATACGAAATTCGGTCAAAATTCATAAAACAAATTTGAAATCAGGAATTTTTGAACTGAAATTTCCACAATTTTGGTCAAAATTGCCAAAATCATAGTAAAATTCAACCAAGTCAAAAATGGTCAAAACGACGTTGAAAATTTTGTAAAATTTTTGTGGATGGTCCTGACACATCACTAATATTTTTATAAAAATTTCAGATGATGACCAATCCTAAGGAATTTTTTAAAATTCTGAAAATACTACAATCCTGATAAAGGTTGGCCAGCAAATTTCAACCGAATTGAAAATGGTGCAAACCACGTTAGAAAATTTAAAAAAATTTATGTATGGTCCTGACGCATAATGTTTCTATAAAATTTTCAAATGACAATCAAGCATGAGTAATTTTTAAAATTTTGGATAGAGCTACTGAATGCTAACCGGCAAATTTCAACCAAATAAAAAATGTTCAAACCACTATTGTGAAAAACGGCCGACTCGACCAATTAATTAGCCCATTAATCATGACAGTGACTAAAACATCACGAATAGTTTAATTGGAGTGCAATTAACGTAGTCAAATGATTAATTGGCTGTATAATTCGATTAATCGGGCATTTTCTGATTAATCATCTGTGTTTTAAGTTTAATCATAAATATAGCTTATTTTTATTCACTAAGTACAATAAATTAGTTTATAATATTGTGTCACAGTGTTCATAGTATGGACCTTTTGAATGAAGTATATACAATGACATGTAAATTATGTTTTGTAGAGTGATAATTTACAATAACTTTAGGTAACTAAAATATTTCAAATTAATTCTAAATGTAAATAAACATATTAATACGAATGCATAACCATCCATAATTCTAAATGTAAATAAATAGATTAATATGAACACATAATCATCTATTAAATTCCGATTAATCATTTAGCAGAACTATGTCCATCCATCGAGCACATATTGTTTTTCATAACATTGGTTCAAACCACGTTAGAAATTCTTAAAACTTTTTTGGATGGTCATGAAGTATCACTAATATTCTCATAAAATTTTTAGATGATGATCAAGCTTAAGGATTTTTAAAAAATTATGACAGTGCTACTGTCTCTGATAAAAGCATTACAATGCTACATGTATTGCTTCCATAGATTTGATTGAGCAAATAAAATAAGTTTACTATTTTTGAAACTTTTATAGAATGGTGCTAAGCCAATGCTTAAGCTCTCCTAAAAATTTTGGATCATGATCACACTCGAGCGAATTTATAAAATTCTAACATTGTTACTGCCTCAATTATGTTCATTCTGTTTTTGAGTTTTTAAATATAACAAATGAAGTTCAATTCTTTTAAAAAATTCTTGTATGGTCCTAAACTACTAAAGATGGTACCATAAAATTTTTAGAGTATGATCAAGGTTGTACAAATTTATAAAGATCTAATAGTGTTCTGCTATTTTCATAAAACGTCTTAAAAGTTCAGTTTTTAACAAATTTTCATAGAAGATGACATTATTAAGGGTTATTGACACAAATTTGTTAAAAAAAACTTGAGATTGCAATGAAATTTGCCAAAAACTTTTAAAAATATTGTAGCAATTTGAATTATTTTTAAGTTTTTTTATCCAATCGGTATTTTGAAACTTGTCTCCGACCGAAATCTCAGAAGAAATTTCAAAAATTTCGCCATGATTTTTAACTATGGGTGTAAGCATCAATTGGGCGTGAAACATTTAGCCTTGAGTATTGTTTCTATGCATCCCCAATACAAGCTACACAAATCTTAAAGTAAGAGAAAAGGTAAACAATCGTCATCAACCTACCATTAATGTTTATGCAACTTTTAAATAACATACATAAAAGCACCACCCTTTAGCCTTTCGTGTTTCCTCCGGCCACAGCCCTTTCAAATTAATTGCCCACAAATGTTGAGGCGCTTTGACATCTCGTTTGGACTGGATCTCAGAATTGAGCTAGGAACTTGAGAATTGGAATTGGGTTCATACATACCAGCTGTTTCGACGAATTGGATCTGGAAATTGTAAGCCGATGCCACGTGCATCGGTGGAAAGCTCAAGTAACCCCACCATAACCGAGGGGTGGAGCTCGAAATCAGGGCGACTCGAGTCTCGACCGACAGAAGCGCCTCCGCTGATGCCCCACGCCGCCGCCGTCACAGAGCCTACTCCGCTGATCAGCGACAGTTCGTCACACGTTCTTCCAGTCTTCCCTAAGTCCTCTCTCCCAAGGCCCTATCGTGGATTTGTGCCACATGGAATAAAGCACCAATCTTAGAGCGACCAAGTAAAGCAACCCAATTTCCTTCCCGACCCCTCTCTCTGTGCCCAACCTGGTCTCGGGCGCCGCCACCGAGTTCGCCGACGTTCTGCGGCGGTCGAACCAGCGGCCACGAGGTGGCAGCGGTGTGGACCTACAAGCACGTTGCGGATCCCTGGGCCAAGCCTGTGGCGGCGGTGGCGTCTGACGAGCACAACGATGGTGTGTGCGGACTGGGGAGCGCGGAGGCCGCCCATAGAGCCTTTTTGCTGCAATCTGCTACTCCATCTCTTTCTGTGTAGTGCAAATCCATCTCAAAAGAAAATGATCCTCAGTGTTAGGGCAGGCACAGCATTTCCTGACTCTGTTACCATGATCCGGTTTTCTGACCCCTACTTCAGCACCAAGTAAAAAGTAACCAAAAGAGACATGAATTAACCCAAGATAACCAAAATCTATGCATGTCAACTGCCAACACCATCTTTACCGAGGCCAAGACAAGGCAAATCAGAATTGGGAACAGGAAAAGCAGAAATTCAGAAGCAGCTTATGCACAATCGTCGTCATCACACAACAGAATAAAGAGAGCAATCCCCCCAAAAACAACCAGAGGGAAAGGAAGATGCATAGTTGGTTTGATTCCTATTTCAAGATTCCCTCTGTCCAATCTCTCACTCATCTCAGTACAAAATTCAATAACCGATCGAGCTATTATTGCAACTTGCAAGGAGCAGCACACTATCATCATCACCATCATTCACACACAAAAAATACATATATATATATATTTGAAAAGATGGCAGGAGCTCTGCATCATTGGACATTCACACACCAAAATATGTCACAAAGAAAAGCTTTCCATAATGTTATATATCGTGTGATATCTCTGCTACATGTACAAATGAAAATTGTAACAGAAGTTTTCAGAACAATTGCCATTGGCTAACAAGTGGATTATGTCTGTACTTGACGAATTTGGTACAAAATCCTTTGTACACACAGCATTTCCCATTATGCAATCGTTGTTGAAAATAAGGAACATGAAAGAGCAGGAAGGGGGAAGGAACCTTAATTGGAGCAGGAGCAGCGGCGGCAATGGAAGAGGACGATGATGATAGACAGAATACCCAAAATGGTTATGGAGAGCTTTCACAGATTCCCACACCTCAAATCCATCCATCCACCTGATTCCGGATTGGGATTAGCACTGCAACCAGACCTGGATCGAGATCCATCCTAGATAGCCGTCACGACGGCGGGGCGGCGAGGGGCAACGGCTGCGACCCGGTGACAAACGGGTGCTGCAGCAGCTGCGCGGCCGAGAGCCGCTTCGCCGGGTTCTTCTGCAGGCAGCAGCTGATGAAGCCCCGGAACTCCGGGGATGCGGTGGCCGGCGGCTCCGGCGGATCGGAGTAACAGATCGCGCACATGAGCGCGGCCCAGTCCCCTGCTTGCCGAGGTTCTCCCCGAAGGGGAACCTGCCGAGGTAGAACTCGAGGATGCTGAGCCCGAAGCTCCATATGTCGCCGGCGTAGCCGTTGTAGGCGCCGTCGTTGAGATCGGTGTTGATGCGCTCGGGGCTCATGTAGGCAATGGTGCCGACGGAGGAGTTGCAGGGGTCCATGGTCTGGTTGAGGATGCGGCCGACGCCGAAGTCGGCGATCTTGACGCGGCGCGCGGAGTCGATGAGGAGGTTGGAGGGCTTGATGTCGCGGTGCACGATGTGGCGGCGGTGGAGGTAGGCGATGCCGGAGAGCACCTGGCGCGCGACGTCGGCGAGGAAGGGCTCGGCGGCGATGCGGCGGCCGTCGAGGGATCCCCCGTCCATGTACTCGAGCAGGATCTGGAGCTCCCCGCCGCGCTCGTACATGCCGTGGCACCGGACCACGGCCGGGTGCTCGGCCGTGCGGAGGATGGCGATCTCCCGAGCGATCTGCCGCCGTACCGCGTCGTCGTGGTTCCCGTACAGCGCCTTTAGGGCGTAGGCTCGCCCCGTGGCTCGGTGCCGCACCATCCAAACCGTGCCGCCGGCGCCGCTCCCGACGCGGCGCACGCGCTCCAGCTCCGCGAGCGGAGGCGGCGCCGCGGAGGGGGCGCTGGTGGGCCCGGCCCCCCCGAGGGGACCGGATGTGGAGGAGGACGGGGGCGGGAGGGGGAGCGGGACAGCGAGGGAGGGGGAGACGTCGCGCTGCGGCATGGGTAGGGTGAGATCCGGGCGCCGGCGCGGCCGCCCCGGCATGCCCGGCTGGGTCGGGAGGCCGCCTGGCTGCATCGCGCTGGCTCGCGTGGGTGCGCTGCTTGTCTTGTCGCGCTGTCTTTCCATTTATCAGGTCGAGCAGAGGAAGGTGAAGCGGAGGAGAAACTAGGCTGCTTTGGTCAGGAAACGAACGGGAAGGATCCGCTTCTTGGCACATTTACTATGTCAGCTGTCAAGTAGGATTTTTATAACACGGAGTAGAAAAAGAAGATATTGTCTACAGTTTAATAGATAGTTTTATAATATATGTATTATTATATAGATAGTCTATTAATTATACTAGATACTATTACAGACAACTATATAGGTAATCTATTGTACGAGTTGTTTTTATTGTTGTCTACAGATGATATATAATTGTATTATACACAATCACTGTCTATACCACTGTACATATTCTTAGAGAAGGTATAATGAAACCAACTCAACTTACTATTAACAAATACACTAGCTTTATCCTGAATGAAAGAGTGAGAAAAGAGAAAAAAGTTGGTTCTTATTTAATATAAAATATCGTACGAAAACATAGATGTTATTGTCAGCTAAAAACCGATGTTATTATAGTACAAACTGGCTTTTATTGCATGCTGATTTTATTGTTTACTTTAAAGACAACCTTTAGAGTTAGTTATTGTACAAGTAAACAATAAAGCCAACTTTTACAGTAACTATCACTAAAAGTTGTCTCTAGAGAAATAATAAAGCATTTAATTTGAATATTGAACACTAACTTCATCCTTATGACTATTGATAAAACACTAATTTCAACACTAATAGTCGCTCGTATCAGCTCCAACACAGGCTTTGGCTAGCTATAAAATGTTGTTTCTTGTGCGATGCTGGCTACTGATTAAAAGCCGATTCTCTTCTCTCTTATTTTCTCACTTTTCCACATAGAAAGAAGCTGATATATACATACTAATAATAAGCTGAGATAGCCTTATTGTACCTACCCTAACAAAGCCCACTACTTACTCTATCTCTCATTCATGTTATCTAGGGTAAGCAATAAATCCATCTTTTACGATAACTATCTTTAAAGATTGTCCTTAGAGAAACACTTTTGGCTATAGCATTAAAGCTCGTACAATAACTATCTCTCATCCATGCCATTTAAAGTAATCATATTTGCTCCAAAATAGACTTTTGGCTAAGTATAACATGTTGTTTCCCATACGATACTAATTGCTAAAAAGAACCGGTTATCTTTCTCTTTCTTCTATTTTTTCACTCTTTGATATAGAAAAAAGCTGTTATATCTCTACTATATAAAGCAAGAGTTTCTTCCCGCATCACTTCATCAAATTACCCACTTTTGTCACTGTTAGTGTTCTTTGCAAATAAACTTTTTATCGCAAATTAAGTTTTCGTTGCAACACACAGTCACATGGCCAGTACATGTTTATAATAAACTGAGGTAGTCTTGTTGTACCAGACCTAATGCTTTCCTTTGCTTTGCACTGTCTGTTTATCTGCTTGACAGTGGTCATGCCGTGCTAATAACCTCTCTCATGATGGATTGATGACGATGACTAACTGAATAGAGAGCGTCAACTATCTAGAAAAAAAAAAGACGGTACCTCGCCATTATATATATACACACATCATTAAAGCCAGCTTTTAAATACAAACAGTTAAAAGTAACCGATTTTTATACGGTGTATAATTTTATCTTAACTTCAGTTACATTAATCTAAAACTAACCCTCAATAAGACTTTTAGTTATATAAAGACTTATGGCATTTTAAAAAGTCTAAATAAAAAACCATCCATTTGCTTAGACCCAGCTTAGTAGAGCTCTAAATCCCAACTTCACCTCAAATCTAAATCTTGTAGGCCAAAAAAAAGTGAATTAAATTTATATTTTTAGTCTAAAATATAAATAAATAACCCACCTAAACACTCTTAATATATCTACAGCTCCAGCTCCACGAATCTGGTGGAACTAAGAATACCCAGTTTCACCAGATCCACAAATCTGATGGAACTTTTGAGCTACTAAACATTTTAGACTCAAACTATTCCCTTCGATCATAAATAGTTATCATTTGGGACATTGATATAGTAATAAAACTCAATTTTGACCACTAATTTCTATTATAATATATTTAAAAATTTAATAAAATTATAATATTACTTTTACATCCAATCTAAATATTTAAAAAGATATCAATAGCTAGAGCTTCAAAAGTTTGACTACGTATATCCAAAACCGACAAATTTTTGTGAACCAGAGGGAGTAAGAATTAAGGATGTGAATGGAATGACCTTGCTATCCTTCGATCATTCCCTTTCTTTCGTTTGATATCAATACCGCGAAGATCACTCTATCTCTGTCACGAGATAGAGACATGAAAAGGCTCATTTACTCATAAAATTGAGGAAGGGCAAAACAGGGGTGAAAAACAAAACAAAAGTGCGTAGGAAATCGAATATTATTTAAGAAAATTGTTGGAAAGACTACAACGACCTATACTTGGAACCAGTGGGAGTAGGTCAAATGCTGGACGCATTGATTGAAGCAGTCTTACCCCCACCTACAGCAAAGTACATCTAGTAATTAGCTTTTGCCATGTTGTATACGCTAAAGCTATCAAAAGTTTAGCATTGTGATAGTATTTTCACAATCAACATAGTCTTGATCTTCATATGACAAATTTAAATTTTTAGAAACACCATTAGTCAAAGATAAAAATACTTCAACAGTATGTTCCCTACGGAGACGGGAATTTGTAGGCAAATTAACAGTGAGTACTACTAATTAAGAACCTGGGCAGCAAAACAGGAGTATGATTTATGAGATGCCAAGTAACAAGTCTTACCACAAATCTAGATCATCAACGAGCCCTTTCCAACCACGTGTGCTAAAGATTTTTCTGTCACCTGTACAGCTCCTTTTTCAGCAAATGGCAAACTTCATGAACCCAACCTGTTGGCCCCACTTTCCAGCTTCAACCACGGGGATAATGGGAGAAATCTTTAGAATAACAATAATATGCTCAATTACTAACACAGTGACCATGCACTTGACCACGCAATGCATGGTCAGCCATTGGTCCCAAGCAAACCTTGGGACGAATTGCAGAACCTGAAGGGGGCGAATTACAATTCAACGTACTTAGTTGCCTTGCTAATGAGGTAAAAGTGACAGCTAGGCCGCCCTAATGTAACATTTGACTCGAGATTAGATCAGGTGAACATGTATGATTACATTGGCTACGTGTGACCAAGTTCTTCAATCCCACGGTAACACGAGTAAAAGATATCTAAACAGACGGCGTGGCCAACTCGCCATACTGCGTTCGATCTATAGGTGCAGCCGTGCAAGCGGTTGCCCGGTACATGAGCCACGCCGCTGGTGCATGCACATGATTCAGTGCTCCCAAAAAGGAATTACGTTGATAGTCATGAAGAATAGAGAATAAGGTCATTGTTTTACTGTTCTATATACATTTTTCACAAAGGAGGATGGTTTAGATAGTAAATACCAAGAGCCAGATTTGTTTTCTGCAACTTGATAGACCTGATATGCAGTGTTAACAGAGAGACAACCGCTGCTGATAAGGCAGTTCATATTTCCAATGCAGCAGATGCCTACCCAGAAGTGTAATCCTGTTAGAACCACATGAAATCGCTGTCAGTGTTCAATTATTGAGATTAATCATAATAACTAGTAAAATAGAACATCACTCTTCACACTTTCACAGAGATGCAAATGTCATTAAGACCTTTGTCCTATGATCATACTGGAGTGAAAATGAATGCAGGAAATCAAATGGCAGTCAGGCCATAACCATATGCCAAACCTGCCTGCGCAACTAGATTAAATGGCCCACAGTTTTGCATATAAATACACTTCAATTTACCATGCTGTTTAGATCATCTATTGAGTTAAACAGCTTATACTTCATCAACATATGCACAAACTAGAGGTTGAAAAAGCTCTATCAAGAATCACTATGAGCAGCCCTCAAAGCAAGCAAAAATAGCTTTCCACACGTTCCAAGCAAAATAAACCACTGCTAGAATATTACTGTTGGGCATAATAAATCGACTGCTGCCATGCTGGTAACATCATCTCTAGAAAGAAACCATTTTTTTCGTGGGTGGTAATATGTGAATATTAAACTATGGGATAAGAAGCCAGTATTCCATGCCACCAGCTACATTTCTATAATTCTATGGTAAGTTGGAGATAGAAAACCATCTTCACATAGCTGAGCAAAACCATTACCAGCTAAAAATCACTAGTGCTAGTAAGGCAACAAGATTCCAACCCAACAACACGAATATCAAATAGTGCCACAGAAAATGGAGTATTTACCCTATTATTGTAGCCTTCAATGATATGTTAATCATAGCTTGGACCATATGTAGCTACAGGTGGTCCGTATGAGTATCTCCATTGATCGCATGCTGAACATTTATCAAGCTTAGTGCTGTTCTCAAGAGTACAAAATTTACAGGACCAAGTTGTGTACTTGGCTTTTGCAATTTTAGGTTTCGCCGTCTCACAAACTTCACAGATTGGTGCCAGGGGCTACAAAAGTTCAGATTTCAAGAATGTATTAGAGAGAGAAAAGCAGTGGTAATTAAAATTAGAATGAATAGTAACGTGACAATGAACAAAAATTATAGTTTAGCACCGTGAAACAAAAGTCTGAAAAAAATAAGTGGAGATAATATAGATGCTATTAAGAGCATACCAGAAAATATGAATGCGCAAAAGAAAAAGGACTATGTCATAAAGTGAAGTGTACAACAACAAAAACATGTACAAACGAGTCTAAATGGATAATATATGAAATTATCTGCGGCGTTTGTCACAACAGTGAAGGGAATTTGGTATGCTCTTTGGATACAGTCAGATTACATCTAGGCAATGACTAATGTACGTCATAAATTTGCACATTGCAAATGCGTCTTCAGATATTGCAAGGAGCTGGTTTGTCAAGAGGCCTACAGTCACCACAGGTCCATAGGTAGGCGTAAATTATTCACATGTTATGACTTACGAAAAGTGAAAGAAATAAATAAACGTTACAGCAATAGCAAACCAAATAATTCAATTTATGCGTGGTGTTTATTCTCTATGTAACTGGCAAGTTAATACAATCTAAAAAATTAGATAAACATATGAAGTTTGGATGTCTAATACGCTACAAAAGCACCACTTAAATATGTACTTACTATTGGAGTGATAATCATTTACATACCCACCGAGATGAGCTGACATCAAAGAATATGCTAAAAGATCACAATAGAGTATCTAGTAAGAAACTCTAATTACAATATCAAAGATAGTATATGAAACCTCTGCACCTTGCAAAATAGCTTGCCACCATCCACACATAGACTTTTAGTTTTGTATACGAAATGGTATGCAGGTTTTCTGTAACTAGGAACTTCACGGCACAGCATTACAAAACAAGGTGGGTAATTTACCTGATTTAGAAGAGTGCAAGCACTACACTCCCACAGAGAACTAATGCTTGCATCAGTCGTTGTCCTACAAGAAGAGGAATCACTTCGTGCTGCAGTGCGAAATCCAGAAGAAGTGCTGGATTCCGCACAACCATTGGACAAGCCACCCTTTGTGTTTTTCCTATCCCGTGTTGTCAAGTTAGGTGGTTGTTCAAGAATAACATCTTCCGAATCATCGATAACAGATTGATCATGTGATCCGCACCACAAATCGTCGTACAACCTCCTTTCAGCAGCCATAGCAGCAGCTTGTATGGGACTAAGTGCACTCATAATATCATTATTTCCACCCAACTTTCTTGGCCCGGATGGCAAAAGAGCCTCATTCCTTGCCCGTTTCTGTGCTGCAGCTAATGTAGCTTGCCGAAGAGATGGTGGTGGTGGATGTATTGAAAAGCCACCCAATCGCCTGCCTGTACCATCAAACCCTTGTCCTGGTCCAGTAATACCCTTTGAAACAAGTTCTCCACATTCCTGAATGATTTTTTATAAGCAATATAAGCTTGTCAGCATAAAGATAAAAAAAAATAGGTACAGTGCAAGCAAAACATAAATTGCATTTCACACCTCAGAACTTACCAAAAATTACAATAACAGAATATACAAATATTTATAGAAGAAAGTTTGTGTCAGTTGTATTAGGAGCTACTCCAGGGAATGATTCTGTTATATCATCCAGAAGTGGACAGTGAGAAGTTCTCCATATAACCAACAACTTAGGGAACATTTTAAATATTGAATTATTGATTTAATTGCTTCCTTTTGAGCAACTTCTTTGGTGAGGTCAACGGATAGCTACAAATTGTGATATTTCTGAGGAATAAACAAAGAGACTACTAAATTAGATACTTCCGTTGCTGTTAATTCAATACAGGATAAGCCCATTTGGAATAAAACACAGACAATATTAACATCTGAAGCTTAAATGCTTAATACAATTACAATTTACAGAACAGCTAGAAGAGGAAAATAACACTTAGTCATAATTAGCAATCAATTTGCACATCAAAACGTGTTAAAACTACTTACACACATTTACTGTTTCTTATAGACATGAAATTGTTCCCACCTCTGATATTTCTTTTCCTAAAGTATTATGTAATCATTACAAAATATCTGACACAATAAAACTGGAAAAGGTGTTTGTGGGAGATGAAATATAAGGATATGTCAAAACGGCATTAACAGTTCACTACCTCAAAATCCTACACATCACACTAAGGACAAGCTTGAGTTATAAACAGTTTGAGACATGAAAAATATAGCAGTAAGTTACATCATGAAATTTTTTGGATAAATGTTTGTGCAGGTAAGCCACCTCTCCAAAGACCCTGCCACAGCCACTACTTTCTTTTGAATGATGTCAAAAATGCATCTGACCTACTTGAATACATTTCGTGCTGCTGTTTGGCAACCGCAATTCGACTCTTTCAATTTTACTCCAAATTGATCCTTTAAGTGTATCAAATGGTATATAGTTAAGTCATGTCCTCCCTCTATTATACATGTAGATTCATGTTCCCACACATTTACGAAGACCAAAAGGAGGGTCAGCAGGTTTGTGTCTGCATATGTACTAAACAGGACCAATTCCATCTATAACAACGGTCGATGATCATATAGGACAGCATCCATAAAAGAAAATCAACCCTGGGTTGAATGCTGTTTAACTCAGAATCAATTGAACCAAGCTTACTGGCATATGGGCCAGCTTGCAAGGGATTATGGACAACTTCCCCATTTCGATATTCTCGAGCACGGGAGTACCACATTCTAAGCCAATACATATATACCATCAAACCGCAGTTCCGGTTGAATTATCAAATTTTCTAGCACCAACACAAGCACAAAAACATCAGCGTGCGGACCTTGCGGAGCTCGTCCCAGAGCTTGTAGAACTGCGCGTCGTGGGGCCCGCGCACAATGTGGCAGAGCTCATGTAGCATCGTGTCGAGCACCTCCTCGTAAGGGATGAAGTCGTAGTCGCGTCCGGCGCGGCGCAGCCGCAGCTTCACCTCGACTCCCCCGCCGACGTTGAGCCCCAGAAGTCTCGGGTTCTTGGGCCTGATCCCATAACCAAAACGGAAAAAACACACCCCCGGCACACGGGATCGATCGTTGAGAGAGATAGAGATTGATGCGCCAGGAGGATACGGCTAGGGTTAGGGTTGCTGGCGCGCTTACGAGAACTCGATGAGGAGCTTGACGCGCCACTTGCGGCGGCGCATGATGGGCTCGACCTGCTTGGCGACGCGGTCGAGGATCGCGCGGGCGGCGGTCTCGTCGGGCTTCGTCTTGAGCGCGCGGATCTCCCACACCTTGTGCAGGTCGCCCACCTCCATCGCCGCCGCTGGTTCACGCCGACCCGGGCGCCGCGCGATTGCGAATGGGCTGGGGCGGCGAGGCGGGCGGGAGACGGCGGGGCGTTCGTTTATTATGGAGGCGTGCGCGTATGGAGGGGGATTCGACTGGCGGCGATTCGAGGGAATTTGCCTGCAGTCTGGGTTTTATCGCCGCGACTTCGGAAACAGGGGATTTGAAATCGGAAGAAGCGATGCTCCTGCTCTAAGGATGTGAATCCACTGTATAGCATGATTAGCATCTACGTTGATAATTAAAATATTGTATAGGTTATTAGTCCGATTCTTTATAGAAATTACCCGTAATAACAAGCTTGCAAAATGAATCTGTTTATCATTGTTCCTGACCCTGCTTCACCTTAATTGCTATTTGAACAAAAAGATCATAATAAACTTTTGGTAAAAGTTCTGTCTTGATCGGAGTGGGGATAGCATTTCTCTTCTGCATGTTTATGGAGTTTTGCAAAACCCAAACATCTCAGAGATAGATATAGAGGTAGGAATTTATCGAACGAACCACACTCCTTCGTAGACGTCAGAAATCCATTGATGAAAAAGGACTGGGAAAAGCTTGAACCCAAGTCCTACAGTGATGGATATACCGTTTAAATAATATCTTAATCTAGTTTCGTAGTGGAATTACATAATGAGTGAACGGTTTTAACATATAAAATAATATGTTAGCCAAGTTATATCAATGACATAGAGAACCCACGTAGGTTTCTCCTCTAAGCTCGCAACATGCTTTTCATGGCTGTCAGTCCTATTCTACTTTGATATTTAAAAGAATCCCTCGTAAGCATCATTTGTAATTCATCTAAACTTGTCTAGCATATCATCCTATGATTGGATTTAAATAGAATTGCAAAATTCAGGAGTCTATTTCATAGTTAAAGATATCGAATGTATTTTCGATTAAAGTTTAAGTTGTTACGTGGACTTTTTCCTATGAAATTCATTCTCAAACTTTGTTTTTTTGAATTTGCCGACAGTTAGCTAACTTGGTTAACATTTTACACCGTACTCACAACGCAAGGGAAGCAATAAGGGTCTGTTTGGTAGAGCTCTAGATTCCAGTTTCTCCTGAAATCTGAAACTTGTAGGCTAAAATAAAGTGAATTAAGTTTATATTTTTATCTAAAATGTAAACAAGATGATCTATTTAAACACTCTTAGAGCCTGTTTGTTAGAGTTTCAGATTCCATCTTCTCCTAAAATCTGAAACTTGTAGGCTAAAATAAAGTGAATTAAATTTATATTTTTGATCTAAAATGTAAACAAGATGATCTATCTAAACACTCTTAATGTACTCACAGCTTCAACTTCACGAATCTGGTGAAGCTAGAATTTTCAGTTTCACCAGATTCACGAATCTGGAGAATCTGAATCCCTGCCAAACACACCTTTAATGTACTCACAGCTTCAACTTCACGAATCTGGTGAAGCTAAAATTTTCTGCTTCACCAAATTCACGAATCTAAAGAAGCTAAATTCCTGTCAAACACACCCTAAGGGCTTATTTGGATGCAAGGGAATAAAAACCCAGGGAAATAAATCCCTAAAGGGATTTTACAATGCACATAGAATCCCCCTTCTTCCCCATGGGAAATATTCCCTATTGCTATTTGGAAAAGATAGGGATAAAAATCCCGGCCATACAAAAAAAATCAAAATAAATGTAAAATTAAAAAACAACATCATAATTAAGCAAATCACATATTGTATGTAACAACAAAAAAATCTTTTCGTCTCTCATATGATTATTTACTACATTTCCACTAGATCATGATATGACAGCCTGTATCTAGTTAATAACCAAATTTTTGAGGACATCAAAACGACACAGATTTTCAAAAAAAGAAAGAACGTCTTATGATTTACAAACACACGGTTCTTCTATGTCTGACGGACAAAATATTGCTAACACTAACAAAAATCTAGAACCACTCTGTGTTGGACAGCTTTTTGTCCTCTTGCTGAAATTTCTGTATTGCCAAGCACGAGGAAGGATTAAGAACCAGATAAATTGAAATATTTACAAACAGATATGAACACATGCAAATATCTTATATAGATAGATTATAGAATCACCAACAAATTTTAACATTCAAATTTGAGTTGCAATCTTGGAAATCGGGCAAACATGCAAATAGTAAAAACAGTAGCACTCACCAACCAATCATCAGCCCTTGTATGTTTTCAGAATTGAATAAACAGTAGAGTACCCAAGCAACAAAACAAAGAGACCTGATTTATGTAAACAGTAGGAGCGCTCAACCTAGAAACCACATGTCAAGACTCGCCAAAATTAGTACTTTTACTCGAAATCGACATTGCAACTGTTTGTGGTCAGGATGAGAATGACATGCATCTCTGAGTGCTTGAATTGGACGGTTCCTCCTTTCTCGCTTTTCCACAACTTCTTGATCTAGACATCCTTGTGCTAGGGAATTGAACTGAACGCCATTGCTTTGGATTGCCCTCACCTTTCTCCAATGTCTTCTTATTCTTACTCTAGTGTCATCATCCGGTGTCCCATTGGCATTCCCACGTCATTTGTGGAGGACAGCTATGGATCGGATCTTGATCAGAAAGAAGTAACCATGATAAATTAGATAGCAAGGAGACTCTTCACGTAACACTAGTTAATCTTCAACTAAATTCTAGAGAAAGCAAATGTTACAATGAAATCCATTCTTGGTGAAGTAGCCAAGAACAAATCAACATGAGAGTTCGGAACCAAACACGAATATAAACCTACAATTTAGCTACCAAATACACAAGGTGCATCTAACTAACTTGAGTCAGAAATTGGTCGAACAGAGTTCTGTGCAGGGCCCTAGACCAACAAACCAAGAACCAAAATGTAACCCAGAACTCACAAGCACCATACACTTTGGTTCTTGATCTTGGAGCACTAAAGCACCAAATCTAACACAGAATTCAGAAACACCTGCGCCAAAACAAACCAAACCAAATTAAACCTAACCTATAAGAAATGGAGCAATGAAGGCAAGAATCGAGGTCATGCCCTAGCAACATGAGAAATTGGGATTAGTCTTGAAACATGCGCCATCTCACCAGCGACGGCGGAGCGGGACCGATCAAGTGCTTCGTCTTCTCCAATGCCATCTCACCACCCTCCTCACGGAGGTGGAGGCAACGGCAAGAGGGGGAGGCAGAGACATTCGACAGAGGCGGAGGTCGTGAGTGTCGTTGGGAGGCGGAGGCTGCGAGTCGTCGTGAGGCAAAAAGATCGAGGCGTGCGCGAGGAGGGGCGACACGACGGGAAGTTTTTCCTGATGTGGAGAGTCAAGGAATTTTTCCCTGTGGAAACAACACCACTCTGGCCGAAAAATCCCTTTCCTATGGGCATCCAAATGGGTTTTCTTGTTGACCCGGGGAAACTTGCCCAGTGGGTTTCTATCCCTGGGAATTGGTTGGGATCCCGGGCGGGATTTGAGTTTCCAAACAAGCCCTAAGTCTGTTGTCGCTTTTGCACTCGACACGAAAATGCTCCGTCGAGTGGGACAATGTAACCGCGAAAGGGAGATTGTATGAACATGTTGCACGTACTATTGTGTGTGCTTTTTTTCGATCACGAAGTAGACACGCACATACACACACTACCACGCAGGCACACGTGCGTAGTTTGGGTGGCTACAACTTTTATGTATCTTTGTATAGATTCTACTCCTAGCGTATTGCAAAGATCTGATGAATCTACATTAAACACTCAGCTTTTCAAAACTAGTTGACTTTATTTCTCACAAGGAGCAAGCCTAAAAATGAACTAGCGAGAAGAAGCAACCTTTCCATGGATTTTCGTGGGCAGCTGAATTACTAGAAATAAAATACTCCTAAAAGTGCATGGTTATTACCCATAATTATCACTGGTATATTCCTTCACTCTCCTACTTTGTGCAGTGATGGATAAATGGGCGGCTTGGCTCGGCATAGCACGGTCCATTTAGACCCGGCTATTAAACGGGTCATGTCGTGTCGGCCCATGGGCCACGATCACAGTCTGAATGGCTATCTGGGCGTGTCTTGCCGTGACGCTGTGGGCTGCTTTGGACCACAAAATTTAAAAAATATAAAATATATAGAGAGAGAGAAAAATTAGAAAATCATACAATATTGAAAAAATATATAGAAAATTTTTGAAAAATCTAGAATAATTAGAAAAAATGGAAAGAATGTAGAAAAACTTTTTGAATCTATGTAAATTAGGAAAAGCAAAAAAATATAAAATAAAATTCTAAAAGGAGATAAATAATTAGAATTAAAAAAATAAGATTTATTAATGTTTGGTTGCATCGTTAAAAACTTTGCTAAGTAAAAAACTCAACATGAGAAAACCTTAACAAAGAAAAAATAGTGCAGCCTATAACTTAGTGACACAGGAAAAAAGTGAAAATTACAATTATTTTTACTGACCATCTAGAGATTTTCAAACATCGTCGCTAGCTTAACATTTTCTGTAATGTGTTAAGCTCGTTGATCAGTTTGTTCCTAAATTTTCACAGTGAGAAGTATTTTCACTATCTCACTTATCAGATTTGTTCTTCTATCCTCGATTATTCTTCTAGATAGGCTGATCAGACTCCGAAGAAACCATAGAGACAAGAACTGTTAACATATCTTGTGCTAATATGGAAAAAATCGGATATATTATCTTGTGCTCGTGCCACCACTGCAAAATGTTGAAGTTCTTATCTTGCTGCTCTTGATAGTTGACAGTGTCGCTATTGAGATAAGTAGCTAGCTTTCTACCACTTGTTGTTATGTCCATACTTGACATTATTGTATCTGAACATTTTTAGGTAAAGCCACCTGCACCCTATATCTTTTTTCATGTAATTTTCTTTTTACCTGTCGTGGGTGCTGGTGGAGATCGCTTTATGCGAACTCCAACAAACTTCTAATCGTACTTAGTATAAACTTCAGATAAGTTAGCACGAACATTAGAGAAATAACTAGAATAATCAGTACCCACCGCATCATTTAGAAGCGAGAGAACATTAATAAATCCTCAAACTTTAGCTCTATGATATAAAATAAATGTGATTGTATATAACATAGGAATTTCTTTCTAATATTTCAAAATTTTAGTTTTCATAGCATAAATAGATTCATGCAGAAAAATTGTCATTTTTATGGTTACTTAAGTGGATAGCAATTTCTAGAATATGATGCATAACTAAAGAAGAGGTTGAGGAATAAACTTCAGATAAAGCAACAGTGAAATCTAAAAAAGTTCCAAAAATGACAGCATGTATTTAACAACATACCAATGCTATTTTGTGAGTAGCAGTTAACCATCCTAGCTACGATAGTGCATGCTAATAAAAACAAAAAAAGTGTCTTATAGGGTATGAGTGACTTAAACATCAAGTAAGTAGAGTTCCATCTAACAAACATATCCAAACCAAACTTATGTGGACATACCTCCATTGCAATATAATAAGTATTATATGCTGCTGCTCGTTGATTAGAATTATTTAAGAAAGATATTGTAGTGCAAAAAAGTTCAAGGTACTGGTCTAACGTCTTCGAACCAAATTTAACTATAAGATTAATAATATGGCAAGCACAACCCTGATATAATAAGAAATATTCAGCATACGAATTAAAAAGTGAAGTAAGAATGGTCACTGCAGAAGTGTTTGCTGCAGCATTATCTAATGTTATTGCAAAATTTTTATCTATGAGGCTAAAATTTTTCACAACTTTTACAATACATTCAACAATATTCTCACCAATGTGTGCTACATCAATTAATTTGAATCCTATAATTCTCTTCTCTAGTTGTCGGTCATTATTTACATAATGAGCAACTACACTAAGGTAATCCTGTTTAGTCCTATCACTTCATATGTCTAATGTCAAAGACATAGAAAAAGCACAGATATTAAAGAACCCTTTTAGCTTACTACGATAATTATTATAGTATTTAGTTAGATCTCTAGTTGTTTTCTGTCTAGAAACTACATAAAACCTATGATTATGAGCGGTCTTAATATAGGTTTCAAATGCTGGTGACTCAACAAAATTTAAAGGTAGATCTTGAGATACGATTAAACGACAAAAGATTTATGAGCTACCTCGGGATTGTAGTTCCAATGACGTACCGTACCGTCGGGGTTGTACTGCAGCTGTATCTGTCTCAAAGCCACCTTTATTTTTCTTTTACAAATCTCAGCTTGTCTCTTCAAGTGCTCTGTTCCATCTGAAGATATCGTAGTTAATTTGTGCTTACAATATTTACAAAATAGTATACCCGCTTTGAACGCCATCTGATATCTCAAAAGTCTTTCGAAATCTTTCCAGACTCCCAATGTCCTACATCTTGATATTTTTGCCCTGATGCTTGTCAACGCAGTAGCACTTGTAGAGCCTAAGGATGGTACATATACTTCAGCTTGATACAATGCAAGAAGCTACTCAGGTGAAATCCCGAAATCAAAAGCTGAGAAGAACGCAAAATCCTAGTGCTCCATGAAGAAAGTTACAAGAAATAATTACGCTATTATTACTTCAATCTCATTTAAAGTAATAAGAATAATGAAAAATTAAATCACTATTCTTACCTTGATTTCTTGACAGAAGCCGGATTTCGGTTTTTTAGATTTTTTGCAAAATTATTTTGAAATTTGCCAAATTATCACCAACAGCAAGAAGATTTTTACAAGAGAATGCAGAGAATAGATTGCAAGTTTGTTGTGGAGAAATGAGATGGGCTGCTACCCTATTTATAGAAAAAAAAATTTAGGATTTTTCTATTTTTTTAGATTGTTTTAAAATTTTTTAAGTTTCTAACAGCTAAAAAGACTATTTTTTAAATAAACAGGTTAAACATACTGTGCTGTGCTGAGCAGACGTACTGCGCCGGCATAGGCGTGGCACCAGACTATTGAACCGTGCCGACATGGCCTGTTTTTCGGTCGGATTGGGTCGTGCCGTGCTTAGGCCTTGTTACAGTGCCAGGCCTCGGATCGACCGTTTGGCTCAGCCCATCTGGCATTCAGGCCACATCACTTTGGTCTCCCTTTCTCGCGCCAGTCGAGAGGTCGTGCGCGCGTTGGGTCGAGCAAAGCAGAGGGCGAACCCGGCGACTTGAAGTGGACAACCCTTGGCGGTTTGCACAGGATCCACCGGCGACGTCGGTGATCTCCACGGCAAGTCGGCGACCACCAGAGACCTCCCCTTCGTCCACCGCTCCCGTCGAGGTTAACTCTCGCCTGCCTAACCTATTCTTTGCCCTCGCCCCTAACCTTAGCAGCCGCCTTCATTGTTGTACCTCCAATCGCCATCGCCAGCTTTTGCCTCCTCGCCCACCGGCCTCCTTGCATAAACCCTCCTCTCTCTCTCCGACGACTGCAAGCACGGCTCCCCTTTACCGCCACTGCCCCGCCCCCTGCCTCTACATTAGGCTTCCCCGCGCGCCGTTGCCTTCGCCTCCGCCATCGCCCTGTCCTGCCGCTGCGCCACGCCTCCGCCCCTCCGCCCCCGCCGCCTCCGGTCCTGGACGCACCGATCCTCCTCCCATCATCCGCCCGCCCCGATGAACCTCCCCCTTCCGCTCCCTAGGCTCTCAGCAGCTAGCCGCCTCGGCGCCCTAGCGCTATGCCAGTCGCTTCTCCGGCTCCAGCTTCCTCCACGCGCACGCGCCACCCTCCGCGCTGCTCGACTACTCGTCCGGCATCCTCCGCGCTCACGCCGGCGGCGGGCCCCACCACCACCACGGAGATGCAGGTGGAGGAGGGGGCGACCGGGATGTGTCGATTCAGATTGTCAGGCCCGGCGAGGTGGGGCCGCTTGTACCCGCCACGAGGGAGGCGGTGGCCGTGGACGAGGAGATGCCGGCGGCTTCCTCGGCCGAAGCGCCGGCACTGGCGGGAGCGGGGAGTCGCCGTACCACAGGTACGACGTGCAGCTAGCGGCGAGGTTGGTGGAGCACGCGATTCGATCCCTTCTCCCTGCTGCTGCTCGGCGTCTTCATCCGGCAGCACTTGGTGCAAATCGGCGTGCAGTACCTACCTGTGGATGTAGTTGGCTGCTGCTGAGATGTATAAGTGTATAACCTATATGTATGATGCGTTTACTTCATTTAGTTGTGGATATATCTCCCACTAGCGTGGAGAGTTGCTTGGCAGATGATGGCTAATTGTGTAGGTTTCTTCGTGATGATTTGGATTGCCGCGGTGAATGTTCAAGTCCAATAATATCTCGCGCAAGCAGACCGCTCTGAAGGTTTGTGCTTCTTATCTTGTATAAGTGTGGTTGTTCTTCACTTCTCCTCCTAGAGGTTACTTCAGAATTTGGATACCTTTTTTACTCATCACGTTTGTTTTGGTCTGACTGAAAGTGTAAATGTGACAAGATCTTTCTTAGTATGTAACTAAGGGTACAATGCACATCTGGTTTGCATTGCATAGTCCATTTTGGCATGCCATATTTTTCATCATGGTGAATGGTATTCTCTTTTCCCTCATGCCACATGAATACTTCTCCACTGGTCATTTCATGAACTAAGCTCAATTGCACTTGGTTGTGGAAAAACTTGATGATGTGTTTTTTCATTTACAAACATGAACTAAACTGCGTCTTCTGTTTTGAAGATGGCAAACATTTCCCTTTGTTTTACTCGAAAAAAATAGTATCTTATGTTTTTTAAATGACAGGAATAGATTTACCAATACTATCTATTCAACTATTCAAGTAGCACTTTCCTCTCGAAAATTTCTTATCAGGTCGATCGGTGTTTTGACCTCCACGGATATAATGGTATGCCAAGTTGCTATGGTGGTCAAGTACGTGTGTGCTGCTCATTTACTACAAAATCGCGAAGTTCGTAACTATCATAGACAGGTACTCTGCTGTACATTATCTACAAAATATTATCTTATGTTTTTCAGATGACAGGAATAAATTTACCAATACAATCTATTCAACTATTCAAGTAGCACTTTCCTCTTGAAAATTTCTTATCAGGTCGATTGATGTTTTGCCTTCCATAGTTATAATGGTGCGCCAAGTTGCTATGGTGCCAAGTGTGTGCTGCTCATTTACTACAAAATTGCAAAGTTCGGAACTATCGTAGACAGGTAATCTGCTGTACATTATCAATAAACTCCCCTGGTCAGGACATTACTTGTTTTGCAAAATTCGCCCGAGCTTTTTTCCTTGTATGTCTAATTAATACTTTTCTTTAGGGTCGAATGCGGACAGTTGTGGAATATTTCCTACTTCTGTACGGTGCACTGTTGCCGGCTCCTGTGTGGTACCGGTTTTTCCTGAACAAGGAATATGGAAGTCTTTTTTCATCTTCAACAACCAGGTTGTCCCTAAGGTTAATAATACCGTTTCGACATCGGATTTCGACGAGCCGGTGGTACTGAAATTCATGAAAAACCGGATAAAATTCACAAAAAAATGAACGATTTTGAAAGTCAAACAAATTTAAAATCTAGTCAAACAGCGGAGCGAAATTCGAACGAAAAGGTCGAAAACCGCTCGAAAAGCAGCAAATGTTAAGCGTTTTTTTTGTGAAGATCGGTGATGGTTGAAAAAATGGGAAAAAATGTTGTGAAATTCTAAACTTCGTTTTAAAAAAAACACATACTAGAAGTCATAAAGCTATTAATACTAATTTTAGGGAACTTTTGGATAATTTTTTTTCAATTTTTCTGAATTTTTTGAATTTGAATTTGAACTTGAGCAATGAACGGAACACAATCTTTTTCTGAACTGGAGCGATACGAGTGAATTTTGAGCGAATTTTGATGAAATGTGAAACTCTGGTTGTACCTTACCTTCAAGGTGACATTTATGGTGTAAAATTAAGGTACTTCAAGTTCGCTTGTTTTATTTCTGAACTGATGCTGGGTGGATAATAGCTGGCAGTAGTGCTGTTTCCTATGTGCTTTTTACTGCTTTAACTCTTTGCCTATTTCTTTTTCGGAAAATAGACTTGTTCTGGACGAAATTACGAAACTAGTCCTCTGTGGCTAATTCCAGCGATATGGAAGCGCAGGAATTTTTTTTATTTTTTTCCTACGGTTTGGAACCGCTACAAATTAATTTAATTTTTGTGCTGCTGGAAATCAGTTTTTTTATTTTGCAGCGAACGAGATTGGCTGGCGACACAATAATCCAGCAGTTTAGAACCGCTGGAATTAGCGTAGGAGAATCCAGCGGTTTCAGACCGCTGAAATATTTGTCTTCGCTACTGCACGAGTATTTTTGCAGTACACAACAGCCAGGAATTTATGGCAAGCCGATCCAACAATTAAATGACATCATGCATGTGGATTTCTTTTTTTCCTCCATTCCTCCTTGTGCTGTGAATCTCGGTCGCAGCCGCTCAATTCCAACGGTCTAGAACCGTTGGATTCTCCTGCGCCAATTCCAGCGGTTTCAGACCACTGGATTCCTGCGTCACCAGCTGATCCCGTCAACTGCAAAATAAAAAACTGATTTCCAGCACCACAAAAATTAGATTAATTTGCAACGGTGCTTTCGTACCGTTGGAATTGGTCTCAAAGGGCTAGTTTCGTAATTTTATGGAGAACAGAGTTATTTTCCAAAAAGAAATACGCAAACGGCTAGAACAGTAAAAAAATCGTTTCCTATCGGGTTCGATCACTTTTGGCAGCATTGACAATGCTGTCTGCATTATGGTTCACATTCAACAACTGAACAGGTAACTGACTATTTGCGGTGCTAGGCTTCTAGCTGCAGCAATGAAATGGGTGGTGATCTATGCACTCTTGGTTCTGATCTCTGGAGCTTTTAGCTGATGAGTGTCAATTCCGTTCACTATACTTTCACATGCCGATGCAGGTTCTTGCTGCCGGAGGTCTGTGTGCTACATGCCAAGAAAAAGAAGCATGCTCCCATCCTCTTGCGGTGTAAACATATCTTCTGTGATTACTGTGCCTCTGAATGGTAAGTGCACATGCATTCGGTCACTTGGTTCTCGTTGCCTTGTTATCTAATAATAGCCAAATTAAAATTTCTCATCACTTGCTGAACTGCTAAATTCCTGATGTGTTGAACTTGGCATATCGTGTTGTTACTTTGGTGAACAATGGCAGGTTCGAGAGAGAGAGCGGGCATGCCCGTGTGCAGGGCTCTGGTGAAACCATTAGACCTCCGGTCATTTGGAGACGGTTCGATGAGACTCTTTTTCCAGCTGTTCTAGCAAAACCAACGAGAGCTGCTAACCTTCGGCCTGAATTTGTTGTGTTGCAATTCTCACTGTCCATCTGCCTGCTGTGTGCTGAGACTACTAAAGACCTTGTAGAAGGTACCTGTGCATGCGCATATTACTCCCTGTATAGGACCTTGCGGATAAAGCGAGCCGATGTAGTGGTATTCTGTATGGCTACTTAGATCATTAGTTCATTACGCAGTGTTATGCGCAGAAAGAGTTTTTTCGGTGCAAGTACTTGAATGTCCTTGACTGGGTATTTGGTGTACCGCCTCCATCCCACGACGAAATGTTATTGTGTTCAGAAGGCCATTTATCTTGTATGCTAATGTTGTGTTCGGATGCAGTTACTAACTTCGGATGTAAAAAAATCGAGTACTGCAGGTGACTAACCCTATGCATTTTTGTATGGTGCTTAAACTCTTGAAGTATCTGAATGTTCATGCATTGATATATATATTTTTCTCATTGCATCCTGTCCTATTTGTTGATACCGTTCTTTGTTTGTGATATATAAACAATGTATTGTGTATTGTCTTTGCAAATAAACAATTGAAATGATGTCTACGAGTAACTAAGTCAATTTAATTTTCCGGAAAAGAAAGACAAATGATACTTATATCATTTATATTCATTCATATGGTCTTGCAAAATTTAAAAAAAAAACTCCATAAATTTGTGTTCAATGTAAAGGATTAATACACAAAAATAATTAAAGTGCTACAACTAAGAGTATCTAGGTCTATTTGCCTTCAATCTTGTCTCTGATGTTAGAATTCGAAGCAGAAGCTAAACAGCCCCACCCCCGCCGCCCGGAGGCCGCCCGCGGAGCGGGGGGCCATGGTCGCTATACCGATAGGGCCTAAGTATGGACTTAAATATTTTAGTGGCCACCTTACCTGCCAAGCCGTCCTAGCTCAGTCGGTAGAGCGCACGGCTTTTAACCGTGTGGTCGTGGGTTCGAATCCCACGGACGGCGTTTAGGTGTGCCACCTATTTTTTTGCGCCTCTTGTTTTAGCCTTTTAGGGTACCAGGAGAGAGTAAGAAGACTGAAGTTGCGAACCATGAAACACCGATTCGTTCCTTCTCCTTTTTAAGGAGCCAGTCCACGTACCGAGCTGGGCTTCTTGCCGGCGACCGAGCCCTGCCGCCGGTGACCACAACCCACCTTTCGCCATGCTGCACCTGGCCACGGCTGCCACGCCCGGTTGCACGAGACACGGTGGTCGTTGTTGGTGCTCGTGGCCGCCGGACGTGCTAGAGCTCCGTTCCCGGCCGGTCGTCGTCCACGTCTATATGTGAAGCTTAGCAGACGATCGAAGCGATTGTCCCGGAGCTGCCGCTGAGACCCATCCGTAAGCAAAAACCAACACCAAGATTACTGCAAAAGAAAACAAAAGCAAACCAGTACTCATCGTCTAAGTTTATAAGATACTAGTTCAATGCCCGTGCGTTGCTACGAAAAATAAAATTGATAACGAAATATAAAGGTCAAGCAATAAAAGAAATTTGTGCTATAAGATCAAACATCTATTTCTAGTTCAACATTCGTTCATTGCTACGAAAAATAAAATTGGTAACAAAATATAAAGGCCATGTGCATAAAAAAAGAAGAATACTACCTCTATTATAGTTGGCAAAGTTCCCGGCACCACATGCATTTGAGCCGAGCCGGCGGCTCAGCTCGAGCCCGCCGACCGGCTCGGCTAAAAAAAAATTTATATTTTGATCCTTTTAGAAATTACGAATAGGCCCTTCGCGATTTTTTGTGAGTAGAAGATTTTTCCCTCTAAAATCGCGTTCGGGTCCCTCGTGCGCCGTTTTACGAAAAGAACCTCCCGTTAAATTCAAATCGCGAACAAGCCCTTTTCTAATTTTTCGGGATAGCGGATAGGTCCAAAAACGTAACATTCAGGTCCTTGCTCCTTACGTCTAGGTCCTTTCTCCGTTTTCCTGGAAAAATGTTTTCGCCACCAAAATATGTGTGCAGACTCTATCATTAGACTTTTTCCCACCTCGATTTCTCATCTCGATCTCTAATATTTTTAAACCATGTATTATTACTCGGTTAACGCCAGAGAGTGTTAGACTCAAAGAAAAGAAGGTTGTCGCTCTAATAATTTTTCGCCTTTTCCTCTAGACTTTTTCCCCACCGCCTTCTAGACTTTTTCCCTCATGCGTTTTTTCGCTCGGTCTCCAATATTTTCCAAATAATTAAATGAAAGAGATTTCTACAACTCTATCTTTCTATTTTTTTCCTGTTTACTCATTATTTGACGATTTTAAAAATAAAATGCCACCAAAAAAGAAATTTTTCTCTGAAAAACGCCACTGCAGGCGTACGCCTATGAAAATTTTTCTAGTATGTCCTATGGGCCTATGGCTTAGACAGACGAAGTAACGCCCATGTTCATTTCTACCGTCACTTCATGTAACACACCACCGACCAGACTTTGGCCAAATTAACCTCAAGAGTTCCTATTTCTGATGAACAGCGATAGATTCCCAGTAATAGAATCAACATTCTGCAGCTGAATTGCCAATCAAGATGAGGCCACCACCCACAAAAATGGATCTGATTCGATATATAGGTCAATTCTAAGCCCCATATTAATGATATTACTCACTACCAACTCAACTTACCTCAACAATAGCATTGCTATTAATGTTAGCGAGTAATACACGAAAAACATACAAAATAAAATTCCAAATCCTATGACCCCAGACCCCAACACAACACCATTCCACTACAGTTGGGGTACTACAAGAAAAATGAAAAAAGCAAGTCAGCCAGGGTCACCTCCAAAAACACCGTATGGACAAACAAGTCCCCCTACTTATTGGCTGCATTATATATCCTCAAGAGCAAAGAATACAGCAGTAATGGATATGTAAAGCCTACATAAGCGCCATCTGGAAAGGGCCCCAAATCACATGCTCATAACGATCCATCTGCAAGTGAAGGTAGCCGCACATCAGCTTAAACATTTCTTAGCCAAACCTTCCGATTAGAAAGCATCAAAGGACATTGATTAAGCTACAACACAAAGGTCATATGTTTCAAACCATCCTTCTCAACCCCCAATTTGTGGATCAAAATATCTGAATATGAGGATGTTGGTATGCATTGGTAACTCTCACACTTAGCGATCAAAATAATAGAGAAATGGGGGGTTCATGTTGCTACAGAGTACAGACTAAATTCCTAGTAGTAATAACAAAAGAAGAAAATTGCAAAGCTGGGTGAAAAATATCTTCATCAAAGCCACGCTATTTCATAAATTTCAGTGCAAAGGATGAATGAGTTCAAGTGTCTTCCATCTGACAAGGCTTTTCAGAAAAATGAATTTCAAGCATTAATAAGTTGCCAGTTAGTTGTTAAAATGAGTCATGCAAAGTTGACTATAACGATTGTATTTACCTTCTTCTGGGTAATCCTCTTTCATCTTCATAAGAGTCAACGCCACCGAGATCTGGTACCTTGTTAACAACCTCAGTTATGAAGTCAAAAGAGTTGTACCTCTTCACACATTGCTTTCTGAGCATTTCAGAAGAAATATATAAACCATGAGTCACTAAAAGCGCAGAGTTGACACACCCAGCTTAAACTAATAGTGTAAGCAATTTGAAGAGAACAGAGATAAAAGTCATTATTCACTTATGTAATTCATAAAGCTGACAACAAATAACAGAAGGATAAAAGTCATTATTCACTTGTGTAACTAATAAAGTGAAAAAAAGGACAGAAGACACCACATAGCCATACTCACAAAAACACCAAAAGAAAAAAAAGCTTAAATTATTCATCTAGTAATCTCAATACATTAGCTCAAATTTAAAGAAAGTTTAGCTTATAAAGAAGTTGAACAGACAGATATTCGAGACATATGAGGAGAATCAGCTCAATTTCCACCCAATTTCAATTTGGAGGACATTCCATCTTTGCAAATATCCTGGAGCTCAAGTACCAGAAATCACATAATAGTTGTTTCCAGTGAAAAGCATATACCAGTTTCCATGTCTGAAACTGACCTGCTTCAAATTTTAATATTCAGAATTTAAGTATATTATTTTGAAGCCAAGACTTTGGCCAAAAACAATCTGTCCATCCAGAAGTCAGGGAAAAGGAAAAAAGAAGTTCAGAGTAAGTTGAGTAACTTATTCGTATACAAATTAGTTGATTATTGAAAGGGGGGCAGTTTTAAAAATTAATAGCATGCTCCTTTATATCAACAAATTTATTAAATTAATCAATACTCCTCACAAGGATGGCCCATAGTGCACGATGGCATGATTCTTGGAACAGTTATATGTGCTAAATTGCTCCTCAATTCAGGAAAATTTCTCTAGCAACATAAGTGTAATTTGCTAAATCAGATAAACAATATATCCATAGCTCAGTGCCCGTGCATTGCTACGGAAAATAAAATTGGTAACGAAACATAAAGGTCAAGCAATAAAAGAAAATTTTGCTACAAGATCAAACATCTATTTCTCCCGATTAGAAAAGTTTTTATGGTTTCTCCTCCGACATAAATAAAAACCTAATATTTCTTCAAGGGGCGACTGCTTAAGAGATAAGACACTGTGACACACCAGATTTAGTCAGCCATCTTAGGTCAGAAGAAGTTGAAGGTTGGCACAGATAGATGCTGGTATCCAGATTCTAAAACTGCAGGTGAATTGTCTCAAACAAAAAAGGTTATGTTGTATTTCTATTTTCTACTAATAATATTGGCTTCTGAACTGCAATGTTAAAATGACATGATCTTTCATACTCACCTTTACACATGCACCCAATGTTTGGTCTGGCTATTTGGCTAGGAGCCCAAAATCTACCCAAGGATGGATCCACATCCTGTCCTCTCGCGACTTTGTATGTACCATATTTAGATGCATGACATTATTTCCAACTCCTAGAAAGTTTTACAGTTATGTCTTATTTAAAAACCCTGCAGGATGACATTTAGGTGGATACATTGTCTTTTCCAGTGAAGTAGGAATGAACAGCTGGCCAAGTTAGTTTTACGTGGTCTTGCAAAAATTTGAAAAAAACTCCCTAAATTTGTGTTCAATAAAAGGAGTAATACACAAAAATAATTAAGGTGCTACAACTAAGGGTAGCAAGGTCTATCTAATATTTAGTGGCCACCCTATCTGCCAAGCCGTCCTAGCTCAGTCGGTAGAGCGCACGGCTTTTAACCGTGTGGTCGTGGGTTCGAATCCCACGGACGGCGTTAGGCGCCATAATTTTTTTTTGCGCCTCTTGTTTTAGGGTACCAGGAGAGAGTAAGAAGACTGAAGTTGCGAACCAGAAACACCGATTCGTTCCTTCTCTTTTTTAAGGAGCCAGTCCACGTACCGAGCTGGGCTTCTTGCCGGCGACCGAGCCCTGCCGCCGGTGACCACAACCCACCTTTCGCCATGCTGCACTTGTGTAACGGACCGTTCTTTTTAGGGGTGCATATAAATACCTTTTACAACCATCCGCGAATTTAAATGTAGGTAACCAAGTGCATAATCCTAGACATAAAAGCAAATGCGAACATTTTATAGATAAATTAAGAGCCTAACGGCCAGAGTTTTACAAAGGTGCGGTTGGCACCAGATACATTACCAAAAACAATTACAGGAAAGGCTTGAGCGGATAGATCAAGGCCTTCAAAACCACATAACATCGCCAACTACGTCCTTCTGCGACTCGCCATCTTCTTGAAATTCTAAAAGATGGATTTAGGAGCAAGGGTGAGTACACAACCGTACTCAACAAACCACACGGAAACTCTGAATATTACATGCACGGAGTTTCAAGGAACTGGCACAAATTTAAATATTTGGTGGATGCATGAGCTAGGATTAAGTATAGTACGAAAGAAATATAAATCAATCAATCATCATCATTATCACATCACCACCACTGATTAATAAAATCCAGGTTACGGTAGGTTTATTATTAAAACGACTCAAGCTCAGTTACAGGAATCACCCTAAATTAACAAGCTTCATTAACCGGAAGCACGACGTATTCGAATACCATTTAGATCACTCTGCAGAGCTACTCAACTTTACCCACAAGATATCTACGATCATTAATGCCACGCGATTAACATGCAACTTTTATGCATGCGGCCCGACTGAGATGAACATAACCTTTCATTGAATTTTCCCTCTTTAGCTCCTACCCAGTAGGCAGTGCACATCCTCAGCCTCCAGAAACCCACTGGCCAAAGTGGGCCTCACGACCTGACCGACCGAGGAAACCTACTGTTGTGAAAACCGCCGAATGGCCACACCATTCCGTTTCACCCCAAACCAGGTCGCTATCCATTCCTCCACAGAGAATAGGAATCCACCTGTAGACATTCCAAGGGGAAAGACAATATACCGGGCTACGTGGATCAAGTCAACAGAGCTGACGACCCAACTTGTGGTTGAGAGGGGATTGAGTTATTTACTTTGCCCAGGGGTTGATCCTTAATTGCCGAAGACGCAGCCCGATGCACACCGCACCACCGATACCTCCTGTACCCTTTCCACACCTCACTGGGCTTGTCATCGGTTTGGGGATTGGGCCAGCATCCACCTTCCGTGGTCTGCCCAATACTGTCCCCCAAACCGTAGCAGACTTTGGAAACGAGTTTTGAACAAAAATTGAGAAGTAATTATTATTATTATAGCTAACCTACGGTGGTTCATTAATGATAACCTAAGGTTACAATTGAATATGGCATAATCAACATGGTCTTAACAAGGGGGTGAGTTTAACTAGTCAAGTCTTTCTAAACTAGCTCCTTTTTAGATTTCTACTCTATTTATAGACAAATGCAATAACTACATACATACAGTAATTATACGAAATAATGGGATCAAACTTGTTCAAGGAGTGTGGCTTGCCTTGCGAGGCTAGAGGTTCGCCTAACGAGAGACAGTCGATGTCGTGTCTGGTCTCGTACGGTGCTTGCTCCTGGCGCAGCTCCAAGAACTGCTCCGGCTCCTGGTTTCGCTCCGAGAGTTGCTCCGACGTCGGATCTAACGCGAAAAACCAAACCCATAAATAAATGAACAAAAATAACTAAAGAAAGAAAAACGGAAAAAGATCCGGGGAGAAAATGGCCGAAACGGAGCTCAGGGGTATTTTTGAAATTTTTTTGGACTTGGTATGGCGAAGCGGAGATCATTTTTGGACTCAGCACCTCGAACCGGTCAAGAATATGTATTTTTGACTATTTTTGGATTTTTACGAATTTTTGGAGATTTTTCTGGGTTTCTAAATCGATTTTCGGACTTTTAAATTAAGTTTAAATACAAAAAGGAAAAGAAAAACCCAAAATTGGATTTGTGGGCTGCACATGAGTTTTGGCCTGCGGTCCACGGGCGATCTGGGCCAGCCCAAGCGCAAGAGAGGGTGGCCTGGCTGGCGGGGCCCAGGCGCCAGAGAGGTCGACAACAAGAGGCCATCGGGCACTGCAAGACTAGCGGGCAAAGCTGACGATGGGCCAATGACGGCGATTGGGGAAGGGGCCGACAGTGGGGACCGGTGGCAAGAAGACAAGAACGACAGAGGCGCACGGGAAACTTGCGCCGAGTCAGGGAAGAACGAGGCGAATCCATGGCGAGAGCTCGAGGGCAAAATGGATCAAGGAGGAGGTAGAGGGGTCTACGGCGAATCCGAAAGTGGTTGAAAAGGAGGAAGGGAGAAAGGGGAGCGGCCGGGCGGCGGTGGAGACCGGAGGTGGAGAAGAAACCTCGTGGCGCGGCGCAACGAGGTCACCAGAGGGGAAAAGAGGTAGCGGAGAGGGAGAAGAGCTCACCGCGACTTGAGGTGGAGAAAATGGGTGGGGTGAGGGCTATTTATAGCGTCTTGGGGCGGAGAGAGAGAGGGTGCTCCCATGAGCTTGCACATGGGAGAGGGTTCAGCGGTCAAAGACGGCGTTGTCGGTGGCGAGAGATGGCGGGACGGGGAGGTGGTCGGGCTCGAGGAGGGGAAAAGATGAGCGGTGTGGGGCGGCACAGGCGTGGGCGGCACCGGAGCCGGGGCGATGGGGGTGTTGTTGCCAAGTGGCGGAGTCGAAGTGCGAGAGAGGTGGGCCGAGGCGTGAGCCCAATCAAGTGAGGTGGCTCTGCAGCGAAAGAGGGAGGCGACTGGGGAAAAAAGGGCCGGATGGAAAAAAAACGGGAAACGGGCCAAGGGCGGGAAACCGGGCCCAAGGAAATCGGGCCAAACCAAAAAGGGAAGGCTTCCGGAAATGGATGGCGGCCAAAAAGGGAAACTTTCCCGAAAAGGAAAGAAAAGCAAAACAGGCCAAGCAAAATTCAAATAAATCTGAAAAATTTCGAATAAAATCCAAATAAATAAATAAAGCAAAATTTTGAAATTTTTGGGGTGTTTCAACCTAGCCACAGCTGCCACGCCCGGTTGCACGAGACACGGTGGTCGTTGTTGGTGCTCGTGGCCGTCGGACGTGCTGGGCTCCGTTCCTGGCCAGTCGCCGTCCACATCTAAGCAGACGATCGAAGTGATTGTCCCGGAGCTGCTGCTGAGCCCCATCTGTAAGCAAAAACCAACACCAAGATTACTGCAAAAGAAAACAAAAGCAAACTAGTACTCCTCGTCTAAGTTTATAAGATATATTTCTTTTAACACGTAAATCAAGAAGATATTAAAAATAATTAAATTAATCTGAATTATTATCACTAAACACTATATTCAATGCATGTATGTATAAAATATAAAGTAACATGGATATTTATTAAGGGTATAAAGAGAACATCACATTAATTTTACATTGAAACATGAAATATATCCTATGTCCTATATCTATGGACATGACCATCTAAAAAATACGGTTTATAAACTTGGACGAAGAGAGTAAAAAACAAAACCTAATCTATATAAACTACATAATCTTGGAGATGTACAGGGGGCTTTGTGCCATCACGCGCATCCGCCATGGTAGTTTCTGAAGTGTCATAGGTACAGTGCTTTCTTTCTTCTTTTTTATTTTTGAAAATTTTCCTCTCTTAAAATTGAGCTGCAATTATTTTTTTTGGTTTTTTTTTTCTGAAAAATTTAGACTATTAAAATTGGGTCGTCCGTGATAACGTGCGAGTCCTTACTAGTTAATTAATGTCTTCGGTGGCAGCATCCAATTTCTTCGTGATGGTCGCTTAGCACCAATTCCCCCCGCGGCGCTACAAGTAAACCCGTGTGTGCGCGCACGCGTGTAGTAATGTTCGTGGTGATCCCCGGATTAAGATCTCCAAGGCATGTGATGCTCAGCTTCAAATTTCAAAGTGATCACTTTTTAATCTCTTTGCCTCCGAAAATGCAAACCTAGCTCTTTTACCACTGAAATTGCAAATCTAGCCCCTCCACCGCACTCCCCTACCACAGAAACTGGCTTACCATGTCATGGGAGCACGGGAGCGAGTACGATGCAGCATGGGGTGAGCGCGACTGAGCATAGGAGCACGTGCTCCCACAGCAGCCAAGTGCAGGAGTAGCAGGCGAGCGTGGGGGAGCCAGACCCGCCACGGTGGCCAGGTGTGGGAGGTGTCCTACCGCGGCTGGCGAGTGCGGAAGGCCTTCTCTCGCAGTAGGGGAGCGCAGAATCATATTTGAAAGGTTAGATTTGCAGTTCCCATAGGAAGAGATCTAGATTTGAGAAAAATGGTGCAAGGTGGCTAGAAAAGTGTTATCTTCTCAAATTTCTTTGATGGCAAGTAGAGTAGGGTAGCTAGGCAAGTGACAAGCCTCAAACCACAGGGATCGATCTCCTAGGTTAATTTAGGCGTGCATCAAGTTCTTGTCAGTGTCATTTTTTATGATAGCGGCGCATATATGGGCTAGATCATCCAACTGCCTGCCATGCATTCTGTCGAAGGCCGAAAAAAAAGGTTCGAATCAAAATGTGGCGATCCACATAATTAATCTAGGATAACGACAGTAATCTTGTCATTAATCTTGAGTTAATTACACTGGTATAGATATATTAGCTAACAAAATATAGAGCGGACCCGACGTTTTATCAGTTAATACATCAAATTCAAAGTGTTGCAACAGAACATTAATTAGAGACTCATATGAAACTTATTATATTTCTAGCCACACAGTGTACCATCATACAGTTCGCATATCTCAGCATAATATTTACAACAAAAGCTTAAATATAACATCTACACCATATTAGACCCTAGGGAGTGGTAGTCTCTGCTGTAAAGGCCGCTATTCCATTTAGTCCTCTTAGTAGTCCTTTGCCTCCTCGTTACCTTGGTCCTACGGGTGACTAGACAACAACTCCTCCTCGGTGTATCTATAACACTTAGAGCCTAAAAAGAGAGAATTATAAAGTGTGAGTATGAAAATATACTCAGTAAGCATCAATAACAATATGCAATTTATGAGTTTTATGTTCCAGAACCATCAGTTGTTCCTTTCCACAAATCCTTTCCTCAAGACCTTTTTACTGAAAATAGGTTTTATTAAGAAAATCTTGTATTTCGATTTTTAATTGTGAAATTGCTACTAGCACTCGAATATGAGGTAGATTTAACTTCTATAGCCTCTAATCCAGAAGATAGGCATGAATTCTTGATTTTAACCCTGCGTATATTTTGTACTACTTTACCCACAGTGAACCCAACCTTGGTCAGGAACCCATAATGTTTATCACTACTTTGGTATTTAGATATCTAACTGTGACCACCTACCAGTCGTTCTGTATACCGATTCGGGCTACTATTACATGGGATAGCCAGTTGTACCCCTTTCCGAAATCAGCGGTATTCATATACCCTGACCACCTACCAGTTGTACGACAACACAAATCGGTGGTACTAAAATATGGAGTGGCTAGTTGAACTCTTTCTTAAAATCAGAGATACTCATCCTATGGCTTTAAATATAGCATCAAATAACCAACATTGGTTATTATCCGTGTCCCTCATTAAGCCTCCGGCGTATGCAAACTTCACCTCTTACTTGCCCAATGTGGAGATCAAACACTATCATAGGACAACCTTTTCTGATTATTTTCACACAATATGGTTGATACGAATTAATATGACTCATTGTCCAAGTCTTATACCCGGGTCTTATATATAATTGTTCTATAATTTTTGATTTTATTGTGTTCTGCTGCAAAAATAATGGGTAAGGTTCATTGGTCTGTGATGATTATTTCTGTTAATGTGCGGGTTGGACGGCATGTGATGATATTATTTGATCCACCGTGCGCTGGGGAGCATTGGTGGTTTATAGGGGACGCTCGACGCAACCCTTGCGTGCTAGCTACTGAGACCACTAGTTTTCTACTGTCATTTTGATTTTTTAGCTGTTTTTGCTATTGCTATCCTATGCTTCTCTGCTGGCATGGTGGGAAATGGATGATTACTTGGGTTCGGGTAAACAAAATGCACTGCAGGTGGTGAGGGTTCGGTGCTGGTGAAGAGGACGCAGAGGTGGCTGTTGTCTCCTTCTTGCTCCTCTTGTTGTTCCTGGATGATGGTTCTGGCTTGAGCTTGCATTCCTGCCTTCTAGCTCCTGAGCTTGTCTCCTTTGGTGGCCTCCCGATGCTCTCTTGAGCTCTGGCTCTTGCTTGGCTGGCAGTGTGTGTGTGGGCGTGTGGCTTTGGTTCTGGAAAACTTGGTTCCAGTCTCTGTACTAGAGGCTTTGCTCTGCTTTGCCATATATGTTTGAATGCCTGGCTGCCTTTGGATTGGGAGCTTGGGCCAGGGGCTCTGTATTTTGTGTAGGGATGGCAACGGGTCCGGGTACCTCCGGGTCCAACCTCCGTGGATCTGGACCCGAGACCCGAAATTTGGACCCGGATCCGGACCCGAAATCAATCACGGGTCCAAACTCGACCGACCAGGACCGGACCGACGGGTACCGGACCGATACTAATTTCAAATTTCCGAATGATGCATGCTATCGAGCCTGAATAAGCGAGTAAGGCGTGGTGCGTTGGAACGATCCCGCTCTGAAAGCTCAACCTCGGAATCAGTTTCGCCGGTCCAGTGTCAGTGACTTGGCATAAAAAGGCGAGTTGGGTTCTGGTGCACTCCTGCTTGACGTTTGAGCTGCTCCAAGGATTCTCTTCAGACACACGCTACATGCTAAAAGTGAGCCTACAATGCGTAAAAGGGAGCAAAAGGAAGCCTATTTTCGAAGTTCGAACTGAAACGAAACGTAACGGGTCCAGTTCTAGTAACGG
Organism: Guadua angustifolia; assembly: GCA_036346375.1. Taxonomy (NCBI): domain Eukaryota; kingdom Viridiplantae; phylum Streptophyta; class Magnoliopsida; order Poales; family Poaceae; genus Guadua; species Guadua angustifolia. Next base: position 7,419,352 of record CM070510.1, on the reverse strand, counting down.
GTCCAACTCGTAGCATGATGGATATCAGATTTGCCCCAACTCTAGTATCGGGTCCGGGTCTAGGTACCCACGGATCCAAAATGAGACCCGGGTTCGGACCCGGACCCGAACCCGAACCCAAAATAATATACCCGTGGGTCCAAATTTGGACCCGGACCCGGACCCATCGGGTCGTACCCGCGGGTACCCGGACCCACGGGTATTTTTGCCATCCCTAATTTTATGTGTGTCTCTTATTCACAGTAATTTCATATTTATCCATTTGACTGTGCTATTTTTACTATCTTACTAAGGGTACTATTCTTTTTTACTGTATGATATTTTTTAATATACACGTGTCTACAGTTAAACAAGTTTGTATAATTACAGATGATGCAATAAAAATCTCGAGAGGTGCCGATTTGGTCTCGGACAAATTTGGTACTTCAATGAGCGATACCAATTCATACATGATCGATGGCAATTCAATTTTTATTTAATTTAATTTAATTTCTTTTGCTATATTAAATCACTGCTTTTACTAACGGATGAAAATTTTTACTAATGCAGGGCTACTAAAGAGACTAGCGCAAGAGAAGTTTTTAGAAACTTGCAAAAAATTTTATTTATGCGTTGTAATTAATCATTGATGTAATCTGTGTTTAAATTTGTAATTAAATTTTCGTATAATGAGTTCATTCAGTTGTACAAGTTTGTAATAGTTAATATAAGCAATTAATCTTTGTTGTTCAATTTTTATTTAATGACTGTCAATTTAATTTAATGACGCTGTTTGAGTTATTAGAATTCAAAGTTGTTTTACAAAATTGTTTTAATTATAGTAGTTAATGAGTTCAAAATTGAAATACACTCATTTTGAGCGAAAATTTTTAATGAGACTTGGACAGTGATTAGGTAGCTTGAATGAGAAATAACCACTTAAATGATAAATAAAATAATTTATATTATACTACGTCAACTTTGAAAGAAGGTTAACAATGACATGTTAAACTCGATAGCCAGCCCTATTTATGCCGATCATCCGGTGGTTTATTCAACTCATGGAGTACGTTGCCTGTTGGAACGAGCCGAGTACGTGCGTAGCTGCAACGAGCGCGTCAACGCCGTCAAGCCGGGCGTCAAGTGCCCAAGCTAGCTAGGCGTGCAACCCATGCGGTCGAGGAATTTACGATCGATGCGTGCCGTCAACGTACTCAAATATGCATCGAAAATTGCCAAGGAGCTTCCAACAAGCTAGCAGCCTAGCTGGCAATCGGTACGTAATGTCCTCGTCACTGGAAGGCTCAAGTAACAACACGGAAGTTGATATGTGTCCTCCACACTTTCCGGCCATTTGATTGAAGGGCAAATGATGGATTAGATGAAATCATCAATTTTAGTAGGAATAAAATGATCTAAGTTCATGTTTAGTTGAAGAGATTAGAGATAGATGGGATGATCTAAATTTTTGTTTGATTGGAAAAATGAGAGTCGGATGGAAAATGAGAGTTAGATGGTAGACGAGATGAAAGTTCAAACCGAGGGATGAGATAGTGGGATAAAAGTTGGATGAGCTTATCTAGCCAATTTCATGGGATAGACTCATCCAGCATCTATAAGAAATATTTCTAAGAGTTGATTATTCTCATTCACTTATTTATCCAACCAAACAGTAGGATGGATGAAAAAAAAAAGTAAATGAAGTAATCCCATGTGCCCTTGAAACGCATCCTAAACATCTATTTCATCCATTGGTCCGTGCCGAACAGTGTCTATAAATAGTCGCAGTCCAGTGATCACATCACATATCCACGATAATTAGTATCATCAGCTACTATTCGACCACCTAGCTACGTACCAGCGCTAGCTATGGGGTGCTGGCCTCGAAGCTTAGCTTGTTTTGTCGCCCGCTGCCAGCTCATCGCCGTCTCCATGGTCTGCTTGTCATCGTTTATTATAGGTGGCCACTGTGCCGCCGCCGCGGCGGCAGCGCCGGCGACGACCGTGCCGGCCCACGTCGGGGTGATACTGGACCTGGCGACGGGGCTGGGGAAGAAGAGCCTCCTCAGCATGGAGATGGCATTGGAGGACTTCTACGGCGCGCACCCCAACTTCACCACCAGGGTGAAGCTGCACGTCAGGGACTCCAACAGCGACGTCGTCACCGCGGCCTCTGCAGGTACCAACTACGTGCAAACTAGTTTCTTCTCCCTGGATATAAGGGGGTGTTTGGGATACCCACCAAAATCTGTGGAGTTGGTGAGCAGATATTTCTAGGGATTTGTGGAGCTGGAATCAACATTAAGAGTGTTTAGGTAGATCATCTTGTTTACATTTTAGACTAAAAATATAAACTTAATTCACTTTATTTTAGCCTATAAGTTTCAGCCAAGGAGCTCTCCCAAACAGGGCCTAAATACCAGCCGGGGGATAAACAAGTTTTCACCGTGACCAAGGTTTCAAAAATCGATAAAAATCATTCAAAATAATTTTCAAACATATTAAACTGGCTCGATAAACTAGTAAAATTCAAAAATGACAAATTTAAAAAATTTGAAAAATTTTATGTGTGGAAAACCGGTCGAAAATCGACAAAATCACTCGAAAATTGTTAGAAAATTGACTTCCGAATTGTTTCGCTTAGGCCCTATTTGGAAGCAATGTATTTTCATAGTTTCTAGGTAATACCATAGTTTCTAAGAATACCATGGTATTTTATACCATAAGGTGTTTGGTTAGTAGATACCATGGTATTTTTGGAGTATTTGAAACTCCACTTCAACCCAAAGTTTTCATAGTTTTGGCTAGCTTCTTGCCTATTTCTACTCAAATGCCATGGTTTGTGATGTTGCGTCCAAACAGTTGATAGTTCCAAGGAATACCATGGTTTCAAAGGGGTTTGATAAAACCATGGTATTCATAACAAAATAATTGCAAACCATAGTATATTAAAACTATAGCTTTGAAAAACTATGCTTACAAATAAGGCCTTAGTTTGCCGATTTTTCGAAGAAAACCGATCGAAAATTTGTGAAAATCTTTTTTCAACTGCGGAGTTCAAAGAGTTTGATTTCAAACCATTCGATTTTTAACGATGCTGACCACTTTTCGATTTTCCAATTGGAATTGGTATCGTAAACCCTGGTTAAGACGTGATCAATTTGAACAAAAATATGATAAATTAATGTGGGTGTACGAATTTGAGTGTTTTCATGCTAAATAGCACTAAATTTTTGAGCCTTCGTATCAAGATCTAATTGATGAAATAATTTGCCCACTCTCTTCTCATTTGAGTATTTTATAGAACAAAAATTGAGTACTTACAGATAAAAAAACATTCGAGTGGCATTTAGCAATTCTCTAAATTAATATGCGCTTGACGTGTAGTTGATGAAAATCGAACTCTAGACTTAATAGTGGGAAAATAGTCCGGTTTAATAACACATCTGAATTTCTAGCCTGGTCGCTGTTACTTGATTTCTTACCAACCGTTAGATAGTCCTTCCTAGTTGACAGCCAGAGTTTGATTTTCACTCACGACAAATGATTTTTACGGCTACTGATTTTGATGAGAAACACGCCGAAATAAAACTCGGATTGATCATTTGGATTAGGGCGTATTTAGATCCATTATCTCTAATAGTTAGTTGGCTAATGGCTAATAGCTGATTAACTATTAGCTGGCTAATTATTATCTGGGGTTGTTTGGATCTACTAACTAATAGGTGGTTGGAAATTTGGTTATAGGTGCAAATGTCTATTGTACCTTTGCATTAATTAGCTCTTTGTATCTTTTTTTGCTCCTGTATCGCTGCTACTATACTGAAGGTAAATTGGTCTTTTGATCATCCATTAGCTGAAATTAGTAGAAGAGAATCAGTTAATGAAATAACTATTAGCTAGGTTGTTAGTTAACTATTAACTAGACTATTAGTTAAACTGTTTAGATCTATTTTAACTAATTTTAGCAGTTAATTGTTATTACTAATGGATCTAAATATAACCTTACTTTTAAGTTGTAACGAAAAGGCGCTTGGATAAGAAATACTGGTGTAGACACCGGAAAGCCCACGTAAGAAAAGAAAATATAGAACTAAAATACTTGTTTCAAACAACACGCTTTGAGGCTTGAGAAACGGAAAATGATAGGAATGCGCTTTGACAAGGGAACATACAAGGCGAAGTGGCGAACCCCGTCTTCCCACCCCCTCTCTTGCGCTGGCAACTTCCGGGGAAGCGATGTCGTCAGCTCGCGGAAGCGGCGGCGGCAGCTGCAATTTGCGGGAGGCCGGAGCGGCGGCCTGCGGAGGCCGCGCCTCTTCGGGCTGTATTGCTTGGTCCGTTTTCCCATCCCTTAGATCTGTTCATCGCATTGTTCCATAGGAAAACTTCCTTCGAACATCCCACCTCTTTGTGTTCTTTTGCTGTGAAAAGTACACGAATTTGGTCTTTTCCAAATGATTTTGATCTGGTGATTTCTCCTACGAGGCGTTGGATTCTGGATAAGATCTTGCTGCAGATTCCGAGGAGATGCATCTGTGTTAGTGTCAGAACTCTGAACTGCTTGCTTAATTTATTTATGTTTTCTAGGGGTTTCATGTTTGCTAGGGGGTTTCCAACTAAAAAAATGCAAATTATTGGCACGCGAAGATGCATGGCACAAAGGTTCCAGGGTTTTCTTCCTATTCTATTCTTTTCGGTAGGTAGAGCAAAGGCAAGATTCCGGAAGGTGCATATGTACATGCGTATTTTATCCTGTTTGCAAAATAAAAGGGTATCTCGTCGACTTCTCTTCCTCCCGTGCATCGCAGTTCGCATAGATGCGAATCTTAAACACGATGCTAAACCATGCATGCAGAAACAAAGATGAGGTTAAGACAGCTAATAAAGCCGACTCATCCTGATTTTTTAAGCATCTCCAATGGTACTAGCTATAAAAAATGTCCATATCATCAATAGATAGTATATAGACAACCTCTTTAATAGATTAGCTATAGCATTGTCTATAAAATTAAATATTGGCCCACATGAAATAGATAATAGGGCTGTGTGCTTTTGCAGAGGCCGGAGATAAATCCTTTTTCTAAAAAAAAAATGAAACAGATAATAAGTGCCTTGGAATTAGTTATAGCCTGGCTGTAAATTAGTAGCCGGTCTATATCTCTCTCCTCATTTTCTCTCTTCCACTTAAGCAAAATACTGAAATGGCACTCTTATAACTAGCTGAAGTGGCACCATTGAAGATGCTCTTAATCAAGACATGTTTGTGCGTTAGTGTTTGGGCAGAGATGGAGTTTTTTTCCCTAGTCATTAGTGTTGGGGGTATTGATGTATGTGAGCCTTACATGTCATACTAACACACCATTAAAGTTTGATGAAATGGGAATTCGTTTAAAAAAGTAAAAATTTGAGCTTGAAAGTAATCAAAGAATGGGGTGTGTGTCGCCGAGACAGCAAGCACCTGAGCGGCCCTCTGAATTCAGATATCTCTCATCGATTCTTTGTCGATCTTTAGATTGGAATCATCGATCAATGGACTCTTGGTGTCTTTGCTCTTCCATCACCAATTAAGGATCCATGGCTTCATTTAGTTTCTTGATTTCTTTTAAGACTTAGTGCGAATCTGATATGGCCGGTTTCTAAAACTTGGTGAGCAATGATTCTAGTAGATATTGTTCTGCCAAATTCTTTCAAAGAAATGTTCAGGCCGCAAGCTGCATCATGCAACTAAAATGTAAATCATTTAAATTTCCAAAACAAGAGGGGTGAACACTAAAACAAAAAGGAACCCATCGGTTATGCAATTGTAGAACATACAGGGGATCTGATGATACGTTCTGTGGTTTTGACAAAATTTCATTTTTCTTTTCTGTGCTGCATTGCAATTATCTGGATCAATGCTCTTCAAGTTCTTTAGCATCATAAATCGGACATTATAGTTTTGCGGAAGGAATGCTATATTTGTTCTCTCTGCTTATGTTCCCAGAAAATCTGTGCCTTCTCGCTTGAACAGTTGAACAATGCGCTGACAAAAAAAAGAAAAAAAAATTCAAGAAAACATTTGTTGTTCTTGACTTGTAAGCTCATATAGTCATGTGTGTCATTCCAAAAATGATTTTAAATACTTATGGATTGTTGTTTGTTTTTCAAAATGCTGCAAGTCCTAGGTATCTGTGGTGCCCTTAATTATTTTCTTGTCCATTTATCGCCAAATGTCGTGTTTTTTTTGTATGTAATGCATATGTGATGAAGGTTTACTGGATAAAGTTGATAATCCCTGTCTTGCAGCAATAGATCTCATCGACAATGAAAGGGTTAGTGTTGTCATCGGTCCTCAGAGCACCTTTCAAGCAGAGTTTGTAACCTACCTAGGGAACAAGACCAAGGTCCCTGTTATCACCTTCTCTGCGACTGGTGATACTATCACTCACTATAATGTTCCATATTTCCTCCGTGCCTGTGTCAAAGACTCCTTCCAGGTAGCTTCCATCGCTGCCTTTGTTAAGTTCTATGGCTGGAAAAATGTTGTTCTTGTCTATGAGGACAGCATCTATGGAGCTGGTATCCTCCCTTCCCTTACCGACGCCCTTCAAGATGTCAATGCACATGTCGTCAATCGTTGTGCCATCGCTGCTTCTCCCACCACGGACCACATTGATATGGAGCTTTACAAGCTCAAGACAATGCAGACGCGTGTTTTCATTGTCCATATGTTGCCAGCCTGTGCTTCCCGCCTCTTTGCTCGGGCTTACAGAGCTGGCATGATGACTGAAGGCTATGTATGGATCATCACACACAGCATTGGTACTGTTATTGATGTGCTTCATCCACAAATCATTAAAACCATGCAGGGTGTTGTCGGTTTCCGACCATATGTACCGAAGTCTAGGAGGATTTCTGAGTTCATGGCTCAATTCATGGTCCGATTCAGAGCTAAATATCGCCAAGATCCTGATGTTAGGATGACAAAACCTACTATCTTCCAGTACTGGGCGTATGATGTGGCATGGGCAGTTGCTACCGCTGCTGAGGAGGTCAAGATGGTCAGATCCTTAAACACAAGCTTTCAGACAGTAGGAAATGTGGGGAAGAAATTAGATGATCTCCCAGCTTCACCTGCTGGCCCAAAACTCCTCAGCACCATTTTAAAAGCAAAGTTTGATGGATTATCTGGGATATTCAGGCTTGTTGATAGACAACTAGGAGTTCCTATCTATGAGATTGTGAATGTGATTGGAGAGGCAGTAGAAACAATTGCGTTCTGGAGCGCTGGTGATGGACTCTCAAGTTTTTTGAACTCCAGCACCAGTGAGGCTAGCTTGACCAGACACAGTAGTGAAGTCCTGATACCTGTCATTTGGCCAGGAGATCCAAAGGCAGTGCCCAGAGGCTGGGACTTCCCGGTAAAAGAGAAGAAACTCCGGATTGGTGTACCACTGAGACATGCTTTTACAAATTTTGTGAATGTTAAGACTGACCACAGTACAAATAGATCAAGTTTCACTGGCTACAGCATTGATATCTTTGAGGCCGCTGTGAACATGCTACCATATGCTCTGCCATATGAGTACATTCCCTATGATTGTGCCAATTCTTATGACCTGCTGGTATCCCAGGTGTATGTCAAGGTCTGTGCCCTTTACATTCATAACAGCCTTTTTGCCTTCCATAACCTTTGTTATCTCCTTTGATCTAAGGAATAAATTCATCTGTTTCTGCAAAAACTCAGCTCTACTTTTCTAATCAATGAATTTGAAAATTTCCTCATTTTGTATTACTAATTTTTTTCTTTTTATATTTTCTGGGCGGTAAAACAGAAATTTGATGCGGCAGTGGGTGATGTGACCATTGTTGCCAACCGAACTAAATATGTGGACTTCACAATGCCTTATACGGAGTCTGGCGTCTCAATGCTAGTGCTAATGAAAGATAATAGATCAAAAGTTGGATCATCATTCAGCCACTAACAAAGGAACTTTGGTTTGCTATTGTGGGAGTTTTCTTCTTCACTTGCCTAACTGTGTGGGTAACTGAGGCAGAGAAAAATCCAGAATTCCGTGGGATCAAATGGAGACAGATCAGCAACATTTTCTGCTTTTCTTTCTCCGGAGAGACGGTTTCTCGAGGTTAGTTGTCAACTTGTCGCATTCATATGTTGCACCAACATGCAGCGATGGCATCGTACAGCAGTAAACACACTTTTTTTTTTATGTTTAGAAATTTGACTGTGCTTACAGTATATACAAGGTTTAGAAATTTGATGTCTTCTGCTTTCATTTCTACTGTGATATTTTCATATGAAAGGCAAATTAGATGGTGTACCACAGTTTCAATTTTCAGAAAGATGCATTATTTGCATTAATGATAATATTACTAATTACTATACTAGATCTATTCTTTTCTACTTGACATTTTTGACTTTTTATGGTCTCCAAGATACCACTTTGACTGTTATTTTTTATAACTTTACATTAATATGTACTAATAAAATTATAATCTATGAAGGTATTTTTAATGATAGATCTTATGATATAATTTTTATAAAGCTAATCTAGATACTTTTAAATCTATTGTTGGAAATGCTTTAGAAAATTTGATAGAAAAGAATGGAGGAAATAAGTTGCTAATGTTGTGTTGGTGTAAGAGAAAAGCATGTTTTCTCCTTTAAAAAATAAAAGACTGACCAGCTGTTTCCTGCCAATGTCTAACACTTCTTAAACAAGTTTTGGACCTTTTGGAGACCGTATTATTGAGTTGCATGCATTAGTCAGTTCACTCAGTAGCTTAAGTTGATGAAGAAAGATGTGCAATTCACTTATACTTTAACACTCCTTTCACGTATAGGCTCCTTCAGACCTAGAATATAGAATAGAAGTGGGCTGCAATTATTTTTTTAATTGCGTCAATCGGATCTTGAACTTAAGATCTCTGGACTCTGATACCATATTGAGTTGCATATATTAGCCGTTCACTTATACTTCAACATGTATGGCTTGTCTGACACGTAATAAACACTGATGTGCTAGTTGATTTGTCAGTTCAATTTGTGTCATGGTTGTTAAGGCTACAAGGCGAGACGAGGCGCCAGCCTAATGCCTGGATGCCTAGGCGGGCGTCTAGGCGAGAATTAGGTGACCAAAAAATAGTCCAGCAATATTAGTGTTATCCCTTAGGCAATGTAGAATTCACGGTGTTACAAACACAGAGCAAGCAACTATCCATAGAAGATCCTAGTCCAATAACAAAAAAAAAAAAGACTATGGGCTTGGTGGTTGGCCCAAGCAGCAGTGCCCTAACCAAAAGTCAGCTTCCACAGTCCAAGAGGACCAAGACTATATTTAATCTCTTATGGCCTGTTTGGCATCGTTGGGAAATGGGAATGGGCAAGGAATTGCGAGACTTCAATTCGGCAAGCGAAATTAAATTCCCTCCGTTTAAGTTGTAAACTCCCATTCCCTTCTCCAATTCCCACCAACCAATCAAAGGATTTTATAACCCATCTCTCTCCATTCCCATTCCCTTCCGTCGATTCCCTCCAACCAAACAGGCCACGCCGCGGCAGCTCCTCCCGTCTTTGTCTTCTCCCCGATGCCACGCCGCTGCCTTCTCACTCCTCCGCTCCTCCTCCTGTGTCACCGCCCGTCGTTCCTCCCGTGTAGCCGCCCGCCGCTCCTCCCGCATCGCCGCCCGGTTCACCCCTCCCACGCCGTGCGCATTGCTCTGCTTCTTGCCAGCACCGCCCGCCGCGCCTCCTCCCGCCCCGCCGCTCCTCCCGCACCATGCCGCCGCTCGCAGCCCCTCTTGCGCTTGTGGCCACCTCCCTTCTCAACGACGACTGCGGTGGTGAGTTGGCGTGACGCCCAAGCATGCCTGGCGACGCCTGGAACGTACATGCGACCGCCTTTCCCTGGCCAAGCGAGGCGATGAGCCATGGCGGGCGGCCGGCGACTGGACGCCTAGGCCAGTCGCCTAGGCGACGCCTTGACAACAATACTTTGCGTTATACTTACTACTTGGACGTAACTGCATTTGTGTCGATACTTCAAACTCAACTTCAGAAATATACCGATGTAGTGTGTTATATGTGCTTGGAATTTCCACAGTCCACAATTATTTTAATGATTTCTGTTTGGATTCTTCTGTGCAGATCATATTATCAAAAGTCTCAGGTCAAAACTTGTTGTGGTAATTTGGTGCTTCGTGGTGGTCATTCTAGTGCAGAGCTATACAGCAAGCTTGTCATCCATGCTAACCGCACAGAGGCTTCAACCTTCGGTGACTGACGTCAGCCAGCTCTTGCGCAATGGAGATTATGTTGGGTACCAGAATGGATCCTTTGTGCACTCATTGTTGAAGGGGCTACACTTTGATGAGCGCAAGATTAAAGTTCTTAGCAAGCAAGAGGAGTACGCACAGGCATTGAGGAAAGGATCAGGGCGTGGAGGGGTGTCAGCTATCTTTGATGAGGACCCGTACCTGCGGTCTTTCCTGTCTGTATATGGGGCAGAATTCCAGATGGTTGGTCCCAGGTTCAGGACTGATGGATTTGGTTTTGTAAGTTCATTGTACTTGTGCTTTGGTGCAGCTTGTGTTTAACGCTTGCTGTCCTAACATCATGTTCTTGCTTGCAGGTTTTTCCTATAGGATCTCCCTTGGTGCCTGATCTTTCCAAGGCTATCTTGAACTTGACAGAAGGGGATGAAGGGCCGAAGATTGAAGAGAAATGGTTTGGGGCGCGGACTCAAACCTTGGGTTATAGTAATCCCAACACTGATTCATCGCCTCTCAGATTGCGGGATTTCTATGTTCTTTTCATCATCACCGGATTTGTTTCTGCTGTTATGCTATTGATAAGCTTTGGCAGGCGGATTCATGCCAGACGTACCGAAGAAGTCCATGAGAGTGGTGAGAACTTTGTCCATACAGTACAGGATAGCATGGCCGCCGACGATAATCCTGAGACGGACACTGATGACAATCATTCCCGCCTTGTGGAGTCTCTCCATATTGAGACGAACACTAATGACAATCCCCTTCCTGCTGAGCCTCTCCAGGCTGAGACGAACACTAGCTAGAATGTTAACAACTCCTGCAGATTTGCTTTCTGTGCAGTTCTGATTAGGTTCGCAACAAAGCTGCACTGTATCCTGTCGATGGTGTATTTGATAGGAATAAGGAACCAGTGTAAGGTAATTTTAGGAATGAAAGTCAACTCCATCCCACTGCAAAAATTTGGAGACTAGATGATTGTCAGCCTAGAGTTTACTTCTGTTCGATGTCAATGCATGTTATTCCCTTAAGATCAAACATGGCAATTCGTCTCTACCAAATTCAGAAATACTCCATTAGCTAACTTATGCCTAGTCCGAATACCAGTTTCCATGGTTGTGTCACCTGCTTTGCTCGGGTTATGTAATGTCAGGACAGGGACAGTGTAGCGCGGAGAGATGTTGCTTGTGCTTCTGTTGGCGGTTGCTTGTGCTAACACACCGAATTGGGTGATGAATATTTCTGTAGAACGTATGCATGGTGGATGGATGGTGTTTGGTGTAATTCCTGGACAGTTTTGAGAACTTTTGTTTCCTGGGTGGGTGTCCATTGAATGCACACACCGTAGCACTATTTTGCTCGTCTTCCACCGTGCCACCTCTTCTCCTCGTCTTCCACCGTGTCGCCCGGTGGTGTCGTGTGAAATTGACAGTGAAATGGCGTGAGGCTGTACACACTAGCGTGGGAGCCCACCGATCGGTAGTAATCGATCACCGTTGTCCGTGTCGTGCAGTTTTGCCGCCACCGTACCTCTGCCATCTCCCATGCTGATGCTACCGATGTGTGATGGCGGTAGTAAAAATAGATATCACATTTACGACAAAAACATTCTATGTTACGGCCAGCTGAAATTGCTTTACTGTATTGATGAATTTACTTGATGTGTCGTTAGAGTTTATTACCACACGTAGCCATAGCACATACTGGCCATATGATGGTGGCGTTAAAAATGAAAACTACATTTATGACCGGATACATTTCATTTTATGGCCATATAAAATCTCTTACAATGTACCGATGAATTTATTCAGCACATCGTTATAGCTTACTACCACACTAAGCCGTGGAGTATGCTGGTTGTGTCATTGTGTGACGATGGCAATAAAAATTAAAAAGGGAAGCCATATTTATGTCTAGATACATACCAACTTATGGTCAAGATGAACCACGCGACCAAAACATGCTGCTGGAGCCGGCACTATAAATGTAAACAACATTTACAGCCAGATGCATTCTAATTTTCTACCAGATGAAACCGCTACACTGTACTAACGAAATTATTGGCCGTGTTTTTAGAGTTTATTGCCACACATAGTCATGGCGCATGCTGGCCATGTGGTGGCAGCGGTTAAAAAGAAACTACATTCACATTTACATATTCTTGCAGTCATGTGTCACATGTATTTATGTGGATTTTCCATTACGGTTTTTCGGGATTTGAACATGTGACACATGTCTAGATTTAGTAGCAGCTATAAATTGTTCTTTTTTGTTCTTGTTTCTTTAGCTCCGAGGTTAAACACATGGATCAGGTTTGTTGGGAGGGCCCTGCACTACCTCAAGTTGATAATAACTTCGTCTAGGCAAAGCACACCAAAGGGTGCCACGACAACTTTGATAAGGCATGCAACATCGGGGATCCATCCCTGATAAGGTACGGGGACCAACCCCAGACGAGATCTGAGGACCAACCTCAAGGAGACATGACAAATCGGGGGATCCACTTTGAATGAGATCCGAGGACCAACCTTGGGAAGGCATGACACATTGGGGATCCACCCGAGACGAGGTCCAGGGACCAACCTCAGGCTAGTCCGAGGACCAGCCTCGACAAAGCATGAAAGCACATTGGGGGTCCACTCCGAAGAGCTCCAGGAGTCAACCTTTGACAAGGTCCTAGGATCCACCTTGAGAGAAGTCTAGGGTAGCCATCCGTCGAGGTCCCATTGACTCCCGTATAGAAGGAAGGTTGACGATTTCACGAATCTCAGACGTGGCGGGACTAGCTTTACAAAATGAATAAAAGTACACCTCGAGTGAGTTAAGATTTGAAGGCAAAAATGTTGCTTCAGGCGCTCTCTTCTCCCCTCTATAAATAGGACCCTGTAAATGAGGGTGAGAGGTATGCCACTTGTAACACTCATCACACATGCGATACATTTAGGAGGTGGCCATCAAGCTGGCTCGATTTGGCTCATGCAAGCCTGTCTAAAAAAGTAGCTTGGCTTAGCTTAGCTTGCTAACAATCGAAAAAACTAGCTCAGCTCGGTTCGATAAAAAACTCGAGCTGCATGTGAGTAGTACATGAGCCATGTTAGCTGAGATGAGCTTTGTTAAACTAAACCATGCGAGCTAGGGTAATTAGTCAAGAGCTAAGTTAAGCTATGTCGTGAGCATATACCACACATTAACACATACATGCAATAGGAGGACTGCATAAATAAAACCATAGCTAATTATCGAGCATACAAGTAAAACATAAGTAATTAATCAGGAACCGATTAGTAATCCTAACAATTCCAATCCAACCTAACATGGTTATATGGATATACATTAATTTAAATATTCATCTAATTAAAAGTCTTTCACATCAAAAGTATTGACAGTGAATATTTATTTACCGTGCCTTAACAAGCTAATTAACGAGTGGTTCGTGAGTTAACTCGGACTTGACTCGTTAAGATACGTACTGAGCTAGGATAACGTACGGCTCAGCTTATATCATTTATTTTACAAACTGAACTCATAATAAGCCGAGTTTGAGCGGCTCACGAGTTTCGGCCATTTCTACCAACCCTAAATTCATTCGTACGGTCTTTTTCACGTGATTCTCGTTGAATCTTCCCTCGCATCCTTGACGGATGACGCATGCAATCGGGGAGCCTACAAGTTTAGTCTCCGGTCTCGAATCGACGGCCTAATTAAACGAGCCTGAGCATGCATTGGCGTTTTCTTGTTCACGCATGCAAGCAGATGCAGTCTAGATGCAGCAGCCATGGTCGCTTCTGTCGAAGCACCTTTTAAGATTGATTCTGTCAGGACCCCAACTGGTTCCGACAGGAAAACCAATAAACTTCACTAAAACAAGAACCAGCCGCCACACGAGAGAACTCAACGATGAAGAAATTAGGGTTCTACACTATTCTATTAGGAACTACCAGAATATGCGAAAGGATGCCACATTCCCATTCATCACAGGATTTTATACCCAGTCTGAATTACAGCGTTAAAAGTAAACAACCAGAGTTCGTGAATGAATACACATTCAGTAAAAGAAGAAAACGACAACGTCTTTGTAAAACACTTTCCAGTAATTACTGTTCCTGTCATTTAGCCGTTGGAAGTGAGTAATCCAAATCATAGTGTTTCCTGTCCATTGATGCCTCCTTAAGTGAATTCAGCGACGCAGCCATCTGCTTGCAGACTAATTGCAGACTTTTGTTCTGAACTCTTCTACGCGGTTCTTCTTAAACAATTGAACTCTTCTTCACTTAATATTCTCCCACATCCATTGGCCCAACCAGCCACAACCAAGGTCCCGGCCCAACTCAACCGATGGATAGTTACCAACCAATAGAATTTCATATCTACCGAGAACCGAGAACTCAACCGAGAACCGAGGTACCTAGCATTTCATATCTACTAATCTCTTATATGTACCTAGCATTTCATATGTACTTATCTCTTATATAATTTCAGCAGATGACACAAAGGTCGGAGGAAGAAGTGGCTGGTGCAGATCTGAATCTGGCCGGCGAGACGAGGAGCACTGTGGATGAGGAGGACCAGGTGGACGAGGAGCACCAGGTGGACGAGGAGCACCAGGTGGCTGAGGAGCACCAGGAGGATGAGGAGGACCAGGAGGATTCGGCTGAAGGTTCTTGCTTATTGCGGAGGCGGACTAGGAGGAGCCATGCTGTCGCCCCTCCTCTGGTGCCCGCGCGCGAGGAGGACAAGATTGTGATCAGACCAGTTGACGATAGGTGAGAACATTTATTTATGTTTGTTTTATGTTGTTTACTTTAGAACTAGATCTATAGAGTTTGTGTTTCTTGCAGCTCATGGGATGACACGGGTTTCGACGGCGAGAGGACACCATAGGCGGAGTTAACGCCGTCTTGGGTAACCTCTCGCTGCTTGCACTACCGGGATTGGTGATTAACAAGGTTTGGTGAGAGCATTCTGCCACAAGTTGGAAGCATTACAAGCTATCTCTGATGTGAACCATGTAAATGCTCAGAGAGCAGTGTGGAATGACTTCTGGGTAAGATTCTCTATAACAATCTATAACAAGACAAGTACCTCCCAATACTTGACATTTATTTGGCTTTCCCTGTCTAGATCAAGATAAGGCAAAAATAACTTAGATGTCTCCACTTAATTATCTTGAAAGATGAAAGATATATTTTGTATGGGTGGTAATGAATAAATGCATATGGATGAGAGAAAAGAAATATGGGTATAGAAGGAAATGTCTCATTAAATCTATATGCAAGTCTTACATTTATAAACAAGACCATTCAAAAAATAGACCTCATAAAAAAAATAGAGGGAGTAAGTTCTACCAAACTAATTAAATCGTATTAATTCGATCAACTTTCATTCTAGCCTGAACCTGAGTTAATTTCAGAGCTTGTTTAGTTGCCACCTTTTGACCCTCTACAAGTTGAGCTAGAACTCATGTATGTGGCACATATCAACACATGTACTGCTAGCCTGTGAACTTACCAAGGTTAATGCCGCCGATTCCACTCTATACACAATACTATGATTTGTAGTACTCTGTAACACCTTCACACTTCCAGTCATCAAGAGACTCAGAATAGTACCTTTTCGGATAATTTAGTGCCACTCATTGTCAGCAATTCTGGGGCCATCCATGGAAGAGTTTCTCTCATTCCACCAGAAACCAGGGTGGCTTGTTTCATCTTCGATAAACCAAAATCAGCAACCTGTAGTCATTATTTCTCTGTTATATGCCCCAGTTATATGCAAAATTTCATCCTTCACAATTCATATTGTCTTGTTTCACACATTTGCATTTAGAAGTTAAAATGAATCAAAATTTATTCTACTGAAGCTGTGACATACCTTGCATATGGGACGAGAGGATCCTTAATATTCACTAGCAAGTTATCACATTTCAGATCAAAGTGGACAATGTCCTTGGAATGCAAGTATTCCATTCCAATGGCTGCATCCATTTGGGTGGTGAAGTTTTGAAATGATAGCAGCCTCTCTCCAAAATTCGATAACAAGGTCCCAAGGGCAGCTACTGTATTCATAATCTAAGTTAATAGAATATTGGTACTAGTGAAATTTATAGTTTACGTTACCATTCTTTCTTCTGCTTCTTCTTTACAATTTACAGTTTACAGTTTACAGTTTACGTAAATTTACAGTTTACGTTACCATATTTACTGATTGGATGATTTTGAGTCATGAAATTGTTGAGTTCTATAATTTTGTAATAACAATTCTTAAATTTGACATTGCAGAAACGTTACCGTTTGGCTGATCCTGCCGAATTGGGCCACGCGACTAATGTGTTCCATGCCAATGCAACGAAGGTAGTCAGGGATGCATTCTCCAATGCCCGGATTCAAGCAACAAATATGTACTTGAAGGGCATAGGGCGTCGAACGGTCAAGTTTCGGTCAGCTTCGGAAACTTATTTGACCGAAGAACAGTATGGGCATGTAACGCATATTAGGGTTCATGGTCATTAGGTTGTGATGTTAATATTGTTTTGATGTATTAACACATGTGTGCAGGTCATGCTTCCGTGGATGGAAGACCGTCCAAATGCTTACCAGGCTCTTTGTCGTGATGGGCTTCTCTGAATGGATCGCGAAGTCAAGGAAGCACTGAGCTGCAGAGGCGAAGGAGGCCATACGTATGGTGGTGATGGACACATCCGTATGGCTAAACGCATGGTAAGACAGGTCGTACCAAATATTTGCAATAACATATTCACAAATATATGTATGCCACTAACCCCTAGCTACAGGAGGTTCAAACTGGTGTTCAGCCGAGTGACATCGAAGTTTATGTGCGAGGTCATAAGGACGAGACCCATCACACCCCGGCGTTTGTGCACTCGGGTGGCCTCAGATCGACCGTGAGTTATCCACAATTTTCATTGAGTTCTCATCAACTTCGAGCTCTAAGTTGTATGGTTCGCTCACTGCACAGGAGAGCTATGGGCATGAAATGGTCAGGCGTCATGGTGAAGGCTACGATTGGCGGAAGGAACCTATTGATGGCGTGGCCGTGCATGCTACCGGAGGCGGAAAGAGCCATGGACGATAAAATGTCATAGTTTCTCAAACTTTGTTAATGCGAGCAATAAATTGAAGTTCACAAGCCTTTGTGTTCCTGTATTTTGAAGGTACTCCATGTTCACCGGAGTGATTGACTCGAGAGAGGTGCGAGCTCGAGGGGGTCTTCTTCAGAGCTCGGGGTTAGTAGCGTCGCCCCTCGAAAGGGGAGGTAGAGGTTGCTAGGTCTGCGCGAGGAGCTAAGGTTGCGGGATGAACATCAAAGGTCGCAGGAGGCATACTATGCTCAGTACATGGCACAGCAGCAGACGGCTATTCAAGTAAGTAGTGGTGGATTTTTTTGTCACAACTCTGAAAAGTTAGTTCATGAGCTAGTGTTTGAAGTTTTATATTATGGAAAGATGGTTTTATTTGTTTTCATTAAAATAGTAACGACATTGCATTTACAGCAATGTTCCAACAGCGAGGCTAAACCATTGTCTTTCCACCATGGCACCGCCACCACCACCGCCACAATGGGGATGTATCCTCCGGCACCTTCTCCTGCAGCTCAAAGTTAGCTAATAAGAACATTTTCCCTCTGAGCACTTTGAGCCATGGCTAAGGCTGAACTACCTGCACGCCTCTCCTCTTCAATTCTGCTAGCATGGATTCCATCTTCATTTCAATATCTCTTGTTCTTGATTTAGCTTTATCCTTTGCCTGTCCATTACGTGAGAAAACAAAACAATTAGGAAGCATTACAAGGGATATCCGACATGCAAAAGCCATTTTCAAACAGCACACCCAATATTCCTCTCCTTTTATGGTTAGCCTATCTTCAGCCATGAGTTTTTTAATCTTTGGTCTTGCTCCATAAAATTTCCAAGAACTCCATAATCAAATCAAACACTTACCAATGACCATGCATACCTCAACAAAATGGTCAAAGGATGAAATAAAAAGCTATACATAAGTACCTTCATTGCTTCCGTGTATTTTTTATTTATGGCATGCCATTGGGATTCAAGATCGCATAGGAAAGTAAATTTATTTTAGATGCAGAAATTCTATATTTGATTTGTACAAATTTAAAGTAAAGATGCTTATAGACTCCGCTAAATTTGGTCTACTGTATCGTAGGGATCGGGGACAAATCCGCCCGAGGTTTACTAAACTCCGCCGCACACACCCGGAAGACTGAGCAAGCACCGGAGAGCATGTTCAAAACCTATTTGACTCAGAGTAGCGCCACAACTCAAATGACCAATCTTGAGATGTTTGCTAATAATCTGTAATCTTGTGATCACGACAACTCAACTAACTATTATGTGTGGATGAATGAATGGATGTATGTGGATATTTGAATGATATGTGGATGAATGAGCGATATATGTGGATGAATGATATATGTGGATGAATGAATGGATGTATGTGGATATTTGAATGATATGTGGATGAATGAGTGATATATGTGGATGAATGATTGAATTGAATGAATGATATATGTTATGAATTATATTTGTCTAAATTTGTATGAAAAATGGGTATCTTTGGCTGTTTTTGTCGTCGTCCGAGTTAATTTTTAATGGGCTAGGAAAAACCGAGCGAAAATTAATAAAATTATTTTCGTGGGCAAGAAACCGCGAAAATTAACCTAATTAACTTTCGTGGGCTTAAATTAAACCGATTTAAAGTTAACCTAATTAACTTTAAGTGGGATACTGTGAAAACCGATTTAAAATTACCTAATTCTCGCCGTACGTTTTACCGAAGCGAAAATTGTGGCTTTACCGCACTAACTTCGTCGTCGCTTTTTGGTCGATTTAAAATAACTAACTTTCATCGGTTGTAATTTAAAATAAAGCTAACTTTCGCTTCTTATCTCGACGGCCGTGGCCGATTTAAAATAACGCTATGCGAAGCGAAAATAGTTATTTTCGTTGCGGCAATATTTTCGGGCCCGCCCACTTAAAATTTTCAGGATTCCTGTAGTGTTAATATGCTCCTGACAGATTCTCACTCACTCCAAGTTAGGTGTGTTATTTCTGAGGGTTTTTTATTTTTATTATGGTTTTCGGATCTAAGGTCATTCCCAGTAGGAGTTTCAACTGAGTTTTATTCTTATTAAATGACATGACACATCATCATGTTTAATTAGTGACATGGCAAGATAATTATGAAGAGAGAGATAGAGAGAGTTTCATGGGAGTTGAGAGAGTTTCATCTAGATGAAACCTGAGATACATGGTTACCTAGACAAAAACTGATATGGCACTCTCGAAAACTGAAAAATAAAACTATACACTGAGAATAGCCTGAGCATGTGAGAATGGCCTGAGCATGTGATGCGTGCCTTCGTGTGTAGATTCACTAGCAGCTGTACGTTGTTCTTTTCTTGGTCTTGTTTCCTCTGCGGTCGACGTATCTAAGGATTTACTCTCCATCTCGTATCGACGGCGTAATTAAACGAACCTGGAGCATGCATTGGCGTTTGCTTAATTGTTCACAAATGCAGGTAGATGCGGTCGCACTTGCCACATGCAGCAGCCGTGGTCGCTTCTGTCCAAGCACTTTTAAGATTGATTCTCGCTGACTGCAAGTTGGGTGTGTTATTTATTAGGATTTTTTATTAAGGTTTTCGGATCTAAACATGTGATAGATCAGTGGTGGAACTAGAAATTTTTCGTTGGGGTGTATATTTCATACGTACAACTCTGTAGTCTTTTACAATTATTTCATAACATCGTAAATCCAATATATATATTTGAAATTTGTTAAAAGTATAATATAAATAATTCTAAGATCCTAAAATTCCTAAACTACTAAAATCAAAATCAATTTAATAAACAAATTTGGTATATTAAAAAATAATTTTATACGACTTTTAAAATTTTAAGTGCCGGGCACCCCTGGTACCGCCCCTACGATAGATTCAGTAGCAGCTATACATTGTTCTTTTCTTGTCCTCGTTTGTTTAGCTCAAAGGTGAAACACATGGATAGAATTGAAGGAGCCTGGAGCATGCATTAGCGTTTTCTTGTTCACCGATGCATGCAGATACATACAAACCTGCTAGCTAGGGGCGGACCCAAGGTGGGCTCCAGCACCTTTATAGCCCGTCATCGGTACTCATGTTATACCATTGTCTCTTCGTTGAAGTATGAAATGAAATGATTTTTATCTTTTCGGTTAATATGAATTGATATGATTTTTATCTTCTCGGTTGATATTGTTTTATTATAATTTAATATTAAAGTATGATTTATTGCTGTTTTTTTGTTAGTTATCCTAAAAGTTACCATGCCCATAAGTTGTTTGTGAAATTCCTATAAACGTAATTAACATCTATAGTATATTTGTAAAGTTAGTTACGTAGAAAAAAATCATGACGACAACTCAAGAGAAGAGGTGTACATAGATCTAAAGATACACAAGATTACAAGAACCTTACCATCAATTGATTATTGGTTTTTGTATTTAGCGTGACGTAGTTCATATGATTTTAGCATCTTGTCCTCCAATCCAAATCAACCTATCCAAGACCAGTACTAATTATTCGCTGACCACACCGTTACGGCAGCTTACCTAGTAGCTAGGGAGTTGTTCATGGTGTCCCGGCAGTTAATTAGTTGGCACTGACAGCTTGTAGGTTTGCATTGGCGCCTTGCTTTTGTCGTGTACGCATGGCGAACCTGGCGACAGAGAAGCAGTCGTCACTTTAAACTAGCAGCCAGCTAAGCCTAGGGTTGGCAATAGGGACCCGTACCCCGATTCTCGGTGGGAAATTCCTTTATTATGGGACGGGTATGGAAAGAAATCGTCCCCCGCGGGGATAGAAACGGGGAAAATTATTCCCCTGTCGGAGATGGCGGGGACGGGGACGGAGAATTTTTTTCCCCGCGGAGACCCGGTTGGGGATCCAAGTTTAGTTTAGTCCAATTTAGTTATTAGATTGCAAACATATTATCTAGCCCATCATATTTACATTTTTATAAATGGGACAACATAATCTTCAATGAATGCATACAATCTTTTTTTTCTTGTCTATTGATATGATTTTAGAGTTAAAATGGCTATAAGAGCTCTTCTCTTTTGTGAAATTTTCGTGGAGATGGGTCCCCGACGGGACCCCGATACCCGAACGTGGATGGGGATGGGGGGATTTTCTCCCGAGATGTGGAACGGGGCAGGAAAATTTTGATCGTGACGAGACGAGACGGGAGGCACTCCCGGGAATGGCTTGGTGCCACCCCTAGCTAAGCCTGTGGGCCTGCTCTTGCTCATGTGTACGTCAGCATCTTCTCCTCCAATCTCTACTATATAAAGTAAAAATTTCTTCCCATATCACTTTATCAAAATTACTTACCTTGCTATAGCTTTTTAATTACCCGTCTTTGCCACTGTTAGTACTCTTTGCAAATAAACTTTTTATTACAAATTAAATTTTCATTGCAACACATGAGCATATAGATAGTCCAACTAAAACCTGTAGGGTTGCTATTGCTCATGCACACGGTCTACGCCGACATCTTGTCCTCCAATCCAAATCAATCCAAGAATTTTTTTTTAAATAATATTATTTTATTTCAAATTAGACATTAATACTCGCATTAAAAAATTGCGAAATAATATCCAAATCGCGCGGTTTGGCGTTATTAATAATCGTAAGCGGTTTGGCGACAATACTAATATCGTAAGCAGTTTGGCGACAATAAATCGATCAAAGCGCTTGAATGCAAATAACGAGAAGAGAAAGTGGCAAATGGTTTGGCGACTCATTTTCTGAACTCCGATTTAGGTGATCTTAGACTTATGCGAAGCTTATGAAGAGATCTTCGCGATAGAGTCCAAGATCACATAAATCGGAGTTCGAGTAAAAGTTACGGACGTTTAGTATTGTCGCCAAACGGTTTACGATTATCGATGGCGAGTCGCCAAACCATTTGGCTCACCAAATCTCGCTTTTTTGCATTCAAACGGTAGATATCAATTGTCGCCAAACCGATTATTAGTATATCGCCAAACCGCTTTGGCGACAATATAATCGCCAAACGATTTGGCGACAATAGATATTATTTCGCAATTTTATAATGCGAGTATTAATATCGTAATTTCTAAAAAATAATATTATTTAAAAAATTCTAATCCATGATGATGTGGTGGTTAGTTGGGTGGTCGCTACCACAATTCAAAAAACAAACCACGGTAAATCGTTGGAAAATCATAGTTTTAAGCGTATCACTCTAATTCGAGAAATAAAACCGTTCGAATTATCGGTGGAGTTCGAATTCAAATTTAAAATTTTTGAAAAAAATTGAAAAATTTATCCAAAATGCCCTAAAACTAGTATTAATTGCTTACAACATCTGGTGTTAATTTTTTTCAAAAAACAAAGTTTGGAGCCATTCAAAATCTACAAAATAGAAAAAGAAAAAAAAGAAATTAGAAGTATTTTTAGTAGCAATATTTGTTCAAATATGTCAAGTAGCAATATTTACTTCAATATATTTTAGTAACAATATTTGTTCAATTATATTTAGTAGCAATATTTATTCAAGTATGTCAAGTAGCAATATTTGTTGAAGTATGTCAATGCTAAAGTATGTCACGTAGCAATATTTTTTCAATTATGTCAAGTAGCAATATTTATTGAATTATATTTATTAGCAATATTTGTTGAAATATATTTAGTACTAATATTTGTTCAATTATATTTAGTAGCAATATTTGTTGAAGTGTATTTAGTAGCAATGGATGACACCTGAAAATGGTATTATTTGTTTAAGTAGTGATGTTTGTATGCACAAAAATTATCTTGTTATGGCATATTTTAATGTGTTAATGTTATCCAATATTGAAAAGCTTACTTCTCATTGTATGCATGCATGAACTACTAAAACTTTAGTATGAAAATTGTACTTTGTACCACTAGTTATAGAATGTACTTATTTTGTTGTACCACGTGTAATTTGACACAAGCAATTTCTTGCAAATTATTTACACAAGTAATTTCTATAAGGTATTGAAATGCAAATGGTCTTGATGTGTGAATGGTATTGGTATGTCATTATGTGAAGACCTATTTTGCTAAATGCTTAATTTAAACTTGTAATTGTCTAAAATATAGCAAAGATCATGCTGAAAAGTTTTCATATTTAGGAGAGATCATACCGAAATTTTTTCATGTTTCTCCATACTTTTTTATATCTTTCTTACATTTTCCTATTTTTTTTTGCCTTTAATGGGTTTTTACAAATTTTACAACATTTTTTTTGCAATTTTCTCGTTTTTTCACACTACAGTTATTATGGAGCGGAAAGTAGATAATTCATACTTTGTTAGCACTGTGAGGGAAACATAAAAATATGGTAATTGAGATTTAAAATATTCGTTCAATTATACACAGATTCATAGCTAACATTTTTGTACTATGTTTCATTTGCAGGCGAGGGTGTCCTATCCCCGAGTGGCTGAGATATTGATGGAAAATATTTAGACACTAATAAAGCAGACATTAAGAAAAGCTTCGTAAAGTTCATGCAGTAATGGCCTATGTATGGAGTAACAATTATATGTAATTCTTGGACAGGTTGACACCCATGAGCATAATTAACTTCATAATTTACTCCAGCGGCACCATATACTTTCACAAGTCTGTTGATGCCACCAGCATGTCAAAGGATGCCTCAAACTTGCGCAAGGTACTTGGTTTCGTTTGTACTCTTTTGTAATTTAATTGACGTCGCATCATGTAATAGTCGTACTTGGTTTTGTTTGCTCACGCAGAAAATATATTCAGTGGTCAACAAGGTGTGTCTGACAAATATGGTGTAGATTGTCACGGATAACCGTGCTAACTACAAGAAGGCGTAGCTCATCACACGCAACGACAAGAATGTGTGGCTAGGGGTGCAATCGGATCGGATTCGGACGAATATCTCTCTTTCCGTATCCTAAACCATATTTTTTATCGGATTCGGATAGTATCGGATACGGATACGGCACGGATAATATCGGTTGCGGATTCGAATCGAATACGGAGCGGAATCGATACGGTATCGAATAATTTTATCGGATAACGCGCGAAAACAGATATCGCAAAAAGCATACATATAGTACCAATTAACCAACCGTATAAGTGCAACATGCAACAAGATTATCGCAATCTAGTAAGTCATTTTATCAGGCAATCCAACAAAGTTGAAAAAGCACGTTCAATTTAAACGGTATACAAATGAAAAGTTACAAAACATAGAACGGTACGTAAATAATATCACGATAACATGACCATAACTTAACAACCAGATTAACACTGTTTGATGCATAAATATCCCATTTCAGTGAGAAAACAGAGATATTCCATACAGATATTCAAAGTGGGATATAATAAACGAACACCAATATGTAACAAAATGCAAAACTTATTAGAAGTATTTTTCGATCATGCATGGCAAATTGGCAATTGCTCCAAGCACTTCCAAAGGAAGTATAAAGAAAGAAGAATACGAGACAAAAGACAATGGGAAACATTAGTCTTTGTTTCACGATGCATAGCGGACATCAAGCTGCTGCACACGCATGAATAACCATCGGGTCCATCACAGAGCATGAATAACCATCACACACATAGCATGAATAACAAACCATCACAATAATCATCAGTCGAGAAAAAGTTCAGAGATGCATATGGCATAATGGCATGGATGAAGAAAACCTCAGATATCGGTATTTGAAGATCTCGGTATTGAAGCTCTTAGTGAGGCCGATGTCACTTTTCGGTATTCTCGAGGAGGAGGGTCTCCTTATCTGCGTGAGAGGCTGGCGACGCTCAGGCGATTGACCAAGACGAGCAAATGACAAAGAAGCGGGGCAGTGGCGGCGGAGATGGGCTCGGGTGGGCGGTGGGACAGGGAGGAACGCCGAGGAGATGCTCGGGTGGCGCGGCGGAAGGCCTAAGCGATCATGAAGGGCGGCGACGGAGGGACTCGAGAGTTGGGAGGCTGAGTCCGAGCGGAGGATTTGGATTTTGGAGGCTAGGGTTAGACTCGAGGCCGAGGCCGTGAGGCGCTGAGGAAGTGACCGAGTGAGGGTAGAGCCGAAACAGGGTTGGCTCAGTGGGCTATGGGCCGGATATCCGAAAAATAAAATCCGGATATATCCGAAAAAATGTTCGAAATATACCGATCCGACGGATAGTTATCTACCGAATCCAAAATAAAATATCCAAAACCGAATCCGAATCCGAAAAATATCCGAATCCGATCCGAACTCATCTGTTTGCAGCCACGGACGAAATATCCGATCCGATTGCAACCCTATGTGGCGTGCCTTGTGTGTCCCACACCATTAATTTGATGTTGAATGAAATTGGACAGTTTTCGATCACACCTTGGTTATTGAGTGCAAGAAAAATCTCGATGGATACATAACCATTCCAAGTTTCATGCTATGATGAAGAAGTATATTGAGGCGAGTTGATTAAGTGGAATACAAGTACTCATTTCGCACTAACTACATGTTCTTCGATAGTTTCTTTTGGTGGAAGGACAAGTTCATACAATGGATGGCGGTGAAGAATTTTTAAGCTCTCGCTTTGTTGATAACACCGAGGAAGGTATGTGTATGGCTACCTCTCGAGCTTAGGCCGGTGAGATAATCTTTGATCTGTTGTCAAGTCGGAAGTGGAACCGTTGTATGCAATTCTCTGTGATTTGCCGATCGGGATAGGGTGCCTACATTGAGCGAGATGATCCTACTGAAGCCATAGTCACGACAAGAGTATGACAGTTTGTTCTATGAGTCTCCAAAGAACAAAAGAGATGTACATAACGTGGTGGATGAAAAATGGATGACATAACGCACCACCATTATATGAATGCGGTAATACATTCTTCTCTCGAACACAGATATTGCGATTGCACATATGTTACATACTTGTACTAGCATGTTTCGTTTCACTTCATGCAACTACCGTCTTAAACCCTTGGATCGCCCTACGCTATGGCATGAACAATAGTTTCTTGTCAAATCATCGAGGAATACAATATGGCTAATCAAGTGTACCGCATAACAATATTACTGTAGCCCCAAGGTAATATTTCATTTGTATGTTTCATTTCATTGCAACTTGATATCTTACTAACATATTGTCCATGCAGATCCAACAAGGCATTTATGTGGGAAGAACGATGAAAATATACCTATTTTACAACTTCAAATGAAATGTATCTAAATGTAAATGGTATTGATATGTGAATGCCTATTTATTGCACTTATTGGATTGATATGTGATTGGTATTGAAATGAAAAGTTATTTGTTCACATATCTCTACTAATATAAATTTGCAGTTGACAGCGACCCGTTCTTCCTAGGCCCTCCGGCCATATCTCCAATAATGGCCGGTCATTATAACTAATTATTCTTTCCTGATTTATAGCCAGCCATATCTCTCTAAATATGGCTGATTATTATAACAAAATCCCTGATTATTGCTAGTAATTAATAGTCGGCCAATAATTCCTTTTGCACTTTGTATATCTTTGTACAATTTTCACAGAATCGATCAAGGGAATTCATTCAAGATCTCCCATGTCGTGTCAGCGGCGGAATGAACTCGACGAACTCATCAATATGTGACGGACCGACGACATGGTCGCGAGGCACATGAGGCGGCGCCCATGGTCAATAGTAATCGCTGCGGCGAGAAGGACAGCCAGGCGTGGCGCCCACCGAGGCTTGTGACTCCGGCCACCGCCATTTGACGTGAACAAAGCGCATAACGCTTGCGCGGCTGCGTTCGCGACATCGGTGGGACGTCGTCGACGGTGAGAGAGTTATTAGCATACCCTTGGAGATAAACAGTTGATCGGTTGAACGTCGCGAGAGAGAGGAACGCGGCGCGCGACGATGGCGGCGCCACGGCGCTACGCGTGGCGAGCGCCTCGGCATCGTGGTGTTTTCTGGTTCACCTTCATAGGCTCGCAAGCGAAAGTTCTTGAGTATAATGAAGCATTAGTTGCATCAAAGTACTCCAGGACATCTTTTAATCATTCAAATTGATTTTGGTTGTGCTCAATCAATCGCAGAGGCATCCATTATGTGTTAATGGAGTGCAAGTGATGATTGAGGCAACCATGTTTGTTGGACTAACGATCTTCCATGAGTTGTGAAGTAGGTTGAGTCCAAGACGATAAAGAATCGGGAACAAGAAGTCATCATGTGTTGATGAGTTTCAAGAGAAGATCCCGAAATGAAGAGAAGGGCTAGAGAAGGTTCATCATGTGTTGATGAACAAGAAGAAGAAGATTCGATCTTGGAGAGAAGATGATTGGAAATCATAAAAGTTCCAAATAGATCGATAAAAGCAAAGGTATAACTAGCTAGGGCTAAGGATGTTTTTCTAGTCTTTTATCGGTCTCGGTGTTTGGATGGGAGACCGGATTGCTAGTTAGGTGTCGTACTATTAAGAGGGGTTGAGTCTTTTAGCTTGAGCTTCATCATGTATTGATGAACTCAATCCGGTTCACTCTAGCTCACTCTCTTTGTTTGGTTTTTGCATGAGCTAAGTATTTGCATGTGTTGCAAACAAGGGAGCTCATGCTTGCTTCTTATTGAATCTTAATCGATTTGGTTTTTGCATGGAGATAAGTTTTTCATGTGTTGCAAAAGGTGAAAGCTCATGCATAAGTAAAGTTTATGCTTTGTGTTTGCAAAATGTGTTTTTGCAAAATGTTGATTTGTTGTTTGCAAATGTGGTTTGCAAATAAGCTAGAGGTTATGGGTTTCAATCCTAAAGCATGTGTTGGCATTTGCAAATGTGTTTTGCAAAGTGTCGGGATCATGTGTTGATCCTTACATGGCTAGAGGATTGATCTTATAGCTTTTCGGATTATTTGCAAATGCATTTTGCAAAATATCGGTGTTTCATTTGATCTTGGAGCATGTGATTAGAATTTGCAAATATGTCTTGCAAGAATTGTTTTGATCATGAGTTGATCATCACATGTCTCAATATTTGATCTTGTTGACACTTTCTAGCTTGTAGTCATGCCCTTCATCAAGTCAATGCGAGGGATTTCGAAAAATCAGATTTTAGACTTGAATGACTACAATAGAGTTTGGTTTTGGTGATATCTAAAAATATCTATTGTTGCTTAAATCTTGAAAATGGGTGAAGATTGTAGCCCTCGTGATAAGCTTCGCATAGAATCAAAGATCACCTAAATCGGAGTTCGGAGTAAAAAGTTATGGCCGTTTTAGTGTTGTGGCTGCGGTATGACCGGACCCACCTGCGGTAGTACCGCCCATAGTGCGGTAGTACCGCTGCTCAGGCGGTTTGAAAATTCCATAACAAGGTTTTTTTTGTGTTTTGATGTATGGTACTACCGGGGGTGTGTGTGGTAGTACCGGTAGGTATATCTGCCTAGGTGCGGTAGTACCGCATTTTGAGTAACGCTAGTTTTTAGCCGTTGGCTTCTGAGGCGATAATCTGCCCAAAGGGCGTAGTACCGGCCTCCCAGGGGTTTTTCGCCCACTTTGGCCCCAACGGCTAGTTTTTCTTGTGGAGGCTATATAAAGAGCCTTAGGGGTTGGCATTTGGTGGTTGTTGGTTCCATTGAGCATATGGGTGAGGTTGTGCATGTCTTGCATACTCATATTTGATTTTTGAGCTAAGAGTGAGCCATAATTGTATATGTTGCAATTAGAAAGTGGATTGAGTGCCTCTTGTGCATGTGTTGCACTTGAGGGGAGCCTTGTGCATGTGTTGCATTTGGTGATCACCGAAGTGCATGTGTTGCACGAGGTGAAGCTCAAGTGGGAAGGCTTGGCTTGTTACTCTTGGTGTTTGCCGACACCTAGACGACGTGGAGGCATCGTGCGCGGTGAGCTTCTCGACGAAGGTTGTGAGAAGCCCGCAAGTTGTGAAGGTCGGTGCTCGCCTACCGGAGCGGGAAGAGCAACCACTAGTGGATTTGAGGCGGTGCTCAATTCGTGAGCCGTCCAATTTGTTTGGGCTAGCCTCAACGTGGATTAGGGAGACAGCAAGTCTCCAACACCAGTAAAAAGTATTGTGTCTCTTGTCTCATTTACATTCAAGCATTTACTTTGTTTCTATATTATCAATTACTTGATTGTGTTAGAATTACTTAGTTTTGCTTACTTGTTCAATCTAGCAATTATTGTGTAGAGACCAAATTTAGTTAGTGCACTAGTGAGCCTAGTTGATTTAGGCCTTAATTATCAAAACCTAGTTTATCACTTCCGCATTATCTTTGATTAGGTTTTGACATAGGGGTTGATTAGAGCGAGTTATTTTAGAGAGCGATTAATCTTGTAAAACGTCTATTCACCCCCCTCTAGGCGCATCCTCGATCTTACATCTGGCGTCATGACTGGTGAAGCCAATGATAGCTAGGTACGTCAGAGGCATGGAGACGAGTAGGCCGGCAAAGGCGAGAGGGTCATCTGGGAAAAGCAGCGAACCGTTGGCATAGCAGACCACCGCCGAAGCGGAGAAGAGCGCGACACCGAGGACGGTGGTGATCCAGAAGACGCGGAGGTGCAAAGGTTGGGTGGCGACGGCGGTCCCTTTCTCCGAGGCGACTGACTACGTGGCCATGGCGTGCGTGACGAATTGGGCCGCGAGGAAGGCGGACTCTACCGCGTGCCATGGCGTGCTCGGTAGGAGGAAGAACGTGAGTGCGAGGAGGACGGTGGATGCCCCGAACGCAACCGCGTAGCGGCCAGTGGTCCGGAATAACGGTGGCTTCGGCAACAGCGCCTTGTGCTCAGGGGAAGCCCCTGTGTCGCCCTTGCAAAGGCAGTGGATGATGAGGACGAGCGAGACGACAAGGAAGACGAGGTCGACGGCGCCGAGAAGCGCGCGCTGCGGACATGGTAAGAGGAAGAGGAACACGAGCTGGTAATATAAATTGCAAAAAGGGATAAAAATGATTGATTGATTTTTGAGATCGGTAATATATATTGCTATGTACAATATATTTGGTATTAATTCATACCGGAGAAGAAACCATAAAAACTTATAGCTTTTAATTACCCGTCTTTGCCACTTTGTTAGTACTCTTTGCAAATAAACTTTTTATTACAAATTAAATTTTCATTGCAACACATGAGCATATAGATAGTCCAACTAAAACCTGTAGGGTTGCTATTGCTCATGCACACGGTCTACGTCAAGATCTTGTCCTCCAATCCAAATCAATCCAAGAATTTTTTTTAAATAATATTATTTTATTTCAAAATTGCGACATTAATATCCGCATTAAAAAATTACGAAATAATATCCGATTAATAATGTTTTGGCGACAATAATATAATCATAAGCGGTTTGGCGACAATACTAATATCGCTAAATGCGTTTTGCGAAAGACAATACCGCTAATCTGCGTTTGAATGCAAATAACGAGGTGATCTTAGACTCTAAATGGTTTGGAAGAGATCTTCGATAGAGTCCAAGATCACATAAATCGGAGTTCGAGTAAAAAGTTACGGACGTAAGTATTGTCGCCAAACTCCGATTTAGGTGATCTTAGACTCTATCAAGAGTCGCCAAACCATTTTCGCATAGAGTCGGGTCATCTCGAGTTTTGCATTCAAACGGCAGATAATTTATTGTCGCCAAACCGCTTATTATTATTAGTATTATCGCCAAACCGCTTTGGCGATTAATAGTATAATCGCCAAACGATTTGGCGACGGATATTATTTCTGCAATTTTTTTAATGCGAGTATTAATATCGTAATTTCTAAAAAAAATAATATTATTTAAAAAAAAATTCCCAATCCAATGATGCCGTGGGTCGTTAGGTGGTCGCGCCCACAATTCAAAAAACAAACCACGGTAAATCGTTGGAAAATCATAGTTTTTAAACGTATCACTCTAATTCGAGAAATAAAACCGTTCGAATTATCGGTGGAGTTCGAATTCAAATTTAAAATTTTTGAAAAAAATTGAAAAATTTATCCAAAATGCCCTAAAACTAGTATTAATTGCTTACAACATCTGGTGTTAATTTTTTTCGAAAAAACAAAGTTTGGAGCCATTCAAAATCTACAAAATAGAAAAAGAAAAAAAGAAATTAGAAGTATTTTTAGTAGCAATATTTGTTCAAATATGTCAAGTAGCAATATTTACTTCAATATATTTTAGTAACAATATTTGTTCAATTATATTTAGTAGCAATATTTATTCAAGTATGTCAAGTAGCAATATTTGTTGAAGTATGTCAATGCTAAAGTATGTCACGTGGCAATATTTTTTCAATTATGTCAAGTAGCAATATTTATTGAATTATATTTATTAGCAATATTTGTTGAAATATATTTAGTACTAATATTTGTTCAATTATATTTAGTAGCAATATTTGTTGAAGTGTATTTAGTAGCAATGGATGACACCGAAAATGGTATTATTTGTTTAAGTAGTGATGTTTGTATGCACAAAAATTATCTTGTTATGGCATATTTTAATGTGTTAATGTTATCCAATATTGAAAAGCTTACTTCTCATTGTATGCATGCATGAACTACTAAAACTTTAGTATGAAAGTTGTACTTTGTACCACTAGTTATAGAATGTACTTATTTTGTTGTACCACGTGTAATTTGACACAAGCAATTTCTTGCAAATTATTTACACAAGCAATTTCTATAAGGTATAGAAATGCAAATGGTCTTGATGTGTGAATGGTATTGGTATGTCATTATGTGAATACCTATTTTGCTAAATGCTTACTTTAAACTTGTAATTGTCTAAAATATAGTAAAGATCATGCTGAAATTTTTTCATATTTAGGAGAGATCATACCGAAATTTTTTCATGTTTCTCCATACTTTTTTTATCTTTCTTACATTTTCCTATTTTTTTTCCTTTAATGGGTTTTTACAAATTTTACAACATTTTTTTGCAATTTTCTCGCTTTTTCACACTCTTTGTTATTATGGAGCGGAAAGTAGATAATTCATACTTTGTTATAATCGTGAGGGAAACATAAAAATATGGTAATTGAGATTTAAAATATTCGCTCAATTATACACAGATTCATAGCTAACATTTTTGTACTATGTTTCATTTGCAAAGTAGGTGTCCTATCCCCGTGTGGTCGAGATATTGATGGAAAATATTTAGACACTAATAAAGCAGACATTAAGAAAAGCTTCAGAAAGTTCATGCAAGAATGGCCTATGTATGGAGTAACAATTATATGTAATTCTTGGACAGGTTGACACCCATGAGCATAATTAACTTCATAATTTACTCCAGTAACCATATACTTTCACAAGTCTGTTGATGCCACCAAAGATGTCAAAGGATGCCTCAAACTTGCGCAAGGTACTTGGTTTCGTTTGTACTCTTTTGTAATTTAATTGACGTACGCATCATGTAATAGTCGTACTTGGTTTTGTTTGCTCACGCAGAAAATATATTCAGTGGTCAACAAGGTGTGTCTGACAAATATGGTGTAGATTGTCACGGATAACCGTGCTAACTACAAGAAGGCGTGTAGCTCATCACACGACAGCACAGTAATGTGTGGCTAGGGGTGCAATCGGATCGGATTCGGACAAATATCGCTCTTTCCGTATCCTAAACCATATTTTTATCGGATTCGGATAGTATCGGATATGGATACGGCACGGATAATATCGGTTGCGGATTCGAATCGAATACGGAGCGGAATCGATACGGTATCGAATAATTTTATCGGATAACGCGCGAAAACAGATATCGCAAAAGGCACGCATATAGTACCAATTAACCAACCGTATAAGTGCAACATGCAACAAGATTATCGCAATCTAGTAAGTCATTTTATCGAGCAATCCAACAAAGTTGAAAAAGCACGTTCAATTTAAACGGTACACAAATGAAAAGTTACAAAACATAGAACGGTATGTAAATAATATCACGATAACATGACCATAACTTAACAACCATATTAACACTGTTTGATGCATAAATATCCCATTTCAGTGAGAAAATAGAGATATTCCATACAGATATTCAAAGTGGGATATAATAAACGAACAACAATATGTAACAAAATACAAAACTTATTAGAAGTATTTTCCGATCATGCATGGCAAATTGGCAATTGCTCCAAGCACTTCCAGTGAAGTATAAAGAAAGAAGAATACAGACAAAAGACAATGGGGAAACATTAGTCTTTGTTTCACAGTGCATAGCGGACATCAAGCTGCTGCACACGCATGAATAACCATCAGGTCCATCACAGAGCATGAATAACCATCACACACATAGCATGAATAACAAACCATCACAATAATCATCAGTCGAGAAAAAGTTCAGAGATGCATATGGCATAATGGCATGGATGAAGAAAACCTCGATATATCGGTATTTGAAGATCTCGGTATTGAAGCTCTTAATTGCCGATGTCGCCTTTGCGGCTTCGCGCCGAGGAGGAGGGTCTCCTATCGGCGCTGGGAGGCTGGGCGGCGACGACGGCGACTGAGAGGGCGGAAGCGACAAAGAAGAAGCAGGCAGGCGGCGGAGATGGGCTCGGGTGGGCGGCGGTGGGACAGGGGAGGAACGTCGAGGGGAGATGCTCGGGTGGGCGGCGGCGGAAGGCCTAGGCGACTGCGGAAGGGCGGCGACGGAGGGACTCGAGAGTTGGGAGGGCTGAGTCTGAGCGGAGGGATTTGGATTTTGGAGGCTAGGGTTAGACTCTGAGGCTGAGGCCGTGAGGCGCCTGAGGAAGTGACCGAGTGAGGGTAGAGCCGAAACAGGGGTTGGCCTGTGGGCTATGGGCCGGATATCCGAAAAATAAAATCCGGATATATCCGAAAAAATGTTCGAAATATACCGATCCGACGGATAGTTATCTACCGAATCCAAAATAAAATATCCAAAACCGAATCCGAATCCGAAAAATATCCGAATCCGATCCGAACTCATCTGGTCGGTCAGTCGGACGGAAAATATCCGATCCGATTGCAACCCTATGTGTGGCAGCCTTGTGTGTCCCACACCATTAATTTGATGTTGAATGAAATTGGACAGTTTTCTGATCACACCTTGGTTATTGAGAGTGCAAGAAAAATCTCTCGATGGATACATAACCATTCCAAGTTTCATGCTATGATGAAGAAGTATATTGGAGGCGAGTTGATTAAGTGGAATACAAGTACTCATTTCGGCACTAACTACATGTTCTTCGATAGTTTCTTTTGGTGGAAGGACAAGTTCATACAATGGATGGCAGCTGAAGAATTTTTAAGCTCTCGCTTTGTTGATAACACCGAGGGAAGGTATGTGTATGGCTACCTCTCGAGCTTAGACTGGTGAGATAATCTTTGATCTGTTGTCAAGTCAGTGGAACCGTTGTACGAATTCCTGTGATTTGCCGATCAGGATAGGGTGCCTACATTGAGCGAGATGATCCTACGGTAAGCCATAGTGCGACAAGAGTATGACAGTTTGTTCTATGAGTCTCCAGCAACAAAAGAGATGTACATAACGTGGTGGACTGAAAAATGGATGACATAACGCACCACCATTATATGAATGCCGGTAATACATTCTTCTCTAGAACACAGTATATTGCAGTTGCACATATGTTACATACTTGTACTAACATGGTTCGTTTCACTTCATACAACTACCGTCTTAAACCCTTGGACTGCCTACGCTTATGGCATGAACAATAGTTTCTTGTCAAATCATCGAGGAATACAATATGGCTAATCAAGTGTACACGCAACAATATTACCTGCAGCCCCGAAGGTAATATTTCATTTGTATGTTTCATTTCATTGCAACTTGATATCTTACTAACATATTGTCCATGCAGATCCAACAAGGCATTTATGTGGGAAGAACGATGAAAATATACCTATTTTACAACTTCAAATGAAATGTATCTAAATGTAAATGGTATTGATATGTGAATGCCTATTTATTGCACTTATTGGATTGATATGTGATTGGTATTGAAATGAAAAGTTATTTGTTCACATATCTCTACTAATATAAATTTGCGCTTGACAATGAATTCGTTCTTCCTAGGCCCTCCTACCATATCTCCAATAATGGCCGGTCATTATAACTAATTATTTTTTCCTGATTTACAGCCAGCCATATCTCTCTAAATATGGCTGATTATTATAACAAAATCCCTGATTATTGCTAGTAATTAATAGTCATCCAATCATTCCTTTTGCACTTTGTATATGCTGTACAATTTTCACAGAATCGATCAAGGGAATTCATTCAAGATCTCCCATGTCGTGCCGCGGCGGCGAATGAACTCGACGAACTCATCAATATGTGACGGACCGACGTACATGGTCGCGAGGCACATGAGGCCGAGCGCCGCGGTCAATAGTAACTGCGGCGAGAAGGACAGCCAGAGCGTGACGCCCACCGAGTGCTGTGACTCCAGCACCGGCCATTTGGACGTGAACAAAGCGTACAACGCTTCGGCGCGGTTGCCCGGCGACACTGGTGGGACGTCGTCGACGGTGAGAGAGTTATTGGCATACCCCTTGGAGATAAACAGGTTGATCCAGTTGAACGTCGCGAGAGAGAGGAACGACACGGCGGCGCACGACGTGGCGGGCGCCACGGCGCACAACGTGGCGAGCGCCTCGGCACTGGTGTTTTCTGGTTCACCTTCATAGGCTCCGGCGTCATGACTGGTGAAGCCAATGATGGCTAGGCACGTCAGAGGCATGGAGACGAGTAGGCCGGCAAAGGCGAAAGGGTCATCTGGGAAAAGCAGCGAACCGTTGGCGTAGCGGACCATCGCCGAAGCGGAGAAGAGTGCGACACCGAGGGCGGTGGTGATCCAGAAGACGCGGAGGTCAAAGGTTGGGTGGCGGCGGTGGCCCCTTTCTCCGAGGCGACTGACCACGCGGCCATGGCGTGCGCGACGAATTGGGCGGCGAGGAAGGCGGACTCCACCGTGCGCCATGGCGTGCTCGGTAGGAGGAAGAACGTGAGCACGAGGAGGACGGTGGATGCCCTGAACGCAATCGCGTAGCGGCCGGTGGTCTGGAATGACGGTGGCTTCGGCAACAGCACCTTGTGCTCGGGGGAAGCCCCTGTGTCGCCCTTGCAAAGACGGTGGATGATGAGGACGAGCGAGGCGACGAGGAAGACGAGGTCGACGGCGCCGAGAAGCACGCGCTGCGGGCATGGTGAGAGGAAGAGGAACGCGAGCTGGTAATATAAATTGCAAAAAGGGATAAAAATTATTGATTGATTTTTGAGATCAGTAATATATATTGCTATGTACAATATATTTGGTTTTAATTCATACTAGAGAAGAAACCATAAAAACTTTTGTAATCAGGAGAAATAGATGTTTGATCTTGTAGCATAATTTTCTTTTATTGCTTGACCTTTATGTTTCGTTACTAAGTTCATTTTTTGTAGCAATGCATGAGCATTCATCTAGTTATTGCTAAATACCTACTTTACAATTTCTGATCATATAAAATATAGCAAAGGTCAAGCCAAAATTTTGTTTTATTTGTATGTTTCATTTCATTGTAATTCAATTTTTTACTAATATTCCGTTCATGTAGATCAAATATGGCGTTTGTGTGACAATGAAGAATGACAAAGCTATGTCTACTCCACAACTTCAATTGAAAGATATTAAAATGTAAAGGGTGTTGATATGTAAATGGTAGCGAAATTGTGAATGATATTGCTATGTGATTATGTAAATGCTTATTTTTGTACTTATTTGAGTGATATGAGAGTAGTATTAAAATAAAAGATTATTTGTTGACATATTATTGTTAAGTGCCTAATTTACAACTTTCAATTGTGTAAAATATAGTAAAGGTCATGTTGAAATTTTTTCATATTTAGGAAATATCACACTAATTTTTTTTAATGTTTTTACATACTTTTGTATATTTTCTTACATTTTTCCTATTTTTTTGGCCTTCATTGGATTTTTTAACTTTTAAAACATTTTTTTCCAATTTCCCCATTTTTTTACATTTTTCTCATTTTTCTAGCCAGCTTCGATTTTTTGCGGTTTTGGGCCAAAACCGCTCAATTTTCGGCCGAAACCAAGTGGTTTTTGTTCAAAAAAATGGTGAAATTCGCTCTTGATTCGACTAGATTTTAAAATAATTTAAATTTCCATACCGTTCGGTTTTACATGATTTTTGAGCTATTTTTTGCGGTTTTTGATACCACCGGGGTTCGAAATTCGGCCACAAAACGGTTTTGATAACCCTTGTCGCTCCCAAGTGTTGCGAATAGTTCACACATCTAGTCCCTTCCGTCACTTTTTTTTTTCAAAATGGCTTTCTCTTGAATTTTTTTGCAAAACTAGCCCTTTGTGCACTACAGCAGAATCAGGACGTGACACTTGGCACTTTCCGCATTAGAGGACCACGGAAGGCTCAGGAGCTGTGCTAGGGAATTGCAGGAAGCGGATGACGATGCAGCAGATAGCATGGAGTGCAGCACCAGTCGACTTGTTGTGTTCTGATGCTGCGGAAGGACACTTGCCACGCTCTAGAGTCACGAAAAGGCAGTTGTCACACTCCACTGACGAGGGAAGGACCTGTTTAGCTAATGCTACAGTATCTCACCTGTGATACTGTAGCATAGAAGGTGTCTTCTGTGGTGTACATAGGACTATTTTTTTTAAAAAAAAAATTTAGAGAGAGAGCATTTTTAAAAAAAAAAGCCAAAAGTGAAGGAGGGCCATTGACTGAGTGAAGAGTTCACGCGTTGGATTATTTACGTGGCCACCGCTCATGGCCTTCCCGTCTGTCGATTGGGAGACGCTGACCGACCGGCGGCCGACAGTTTGGTGGGATGCTACTAGAAAAACAAAACAAGCAGATGATCGAGCAGTTTAGTGGGATGTTACTAGAAAAACGTAAAACCTGCATGGTGAATACACGGGATTGTATTCTCTTTTCCTGTTAAATCTTATAACTTGTAATAGGAGTATGCATGGGGCATCAAAAAGATGTCAATTCTGTTCCTTTAAGTTAATTGTAAGCTGTGCTAATACTCCAAATTGATGGTATTTGTAGCACTTGTAAGATAAAGGATAACTGATTAGAGGAGGTGAATAGGAGGTTACTAAATTTTTCGGTTCTAATTGCAACTAATAAAATTATTAGTAAGAATTGTAATTTTGACGATTTAAAGTTAGGTTCTCTAGGGTTCACTAAGTGCTCCAACAATAAAGATATAAATAAGATATGATTCTAAGCACAAGATCAATATGATTAAATTGCTAGAAGTGTAAATTGCGCACAAAATAGAAAATTCAAGCCATAAGAAAAAGAGACACAAGAATTTATTCCGTGATCTCGGAGACTTGCCGATCTCCTCTAATCTACGTTGATGTGACTTGAACAACTTCAAGCCGGCTCCAACCACTTGAGCCTTTCTTGATCACTTTGATAGTTCTTCCCTGCTCGGGTAGGCTAACTCCGACCTTCACAACTTACGGGGCTTATCACAATCTCTGTTGAGAAGTTCATCGTGCAGAACGCATCCAAACCGTCTAGGAGGTGGTAATCTACAAGAGTAATAAGTATTTGCTTAAGGTCGAATCAAGTGTCTAAAGGCTATACACTAAATGCAACACTTGA
Source organism: Guadua angustifolia (assembly GCA_036346375.1). Lineage (NCBI taxonomy): Eukaryota > Viridiplantae > Streptophyta > Magnoliopsida > Poales > Poaceae > Guadua > Guadua angustifolia. The sequence goes on along the minus strand of CM070510.1, from coordinate 7,380,439 downwards.
ATTGTTTCTAACTCTCTCAAGATGATAATTTAATATACATAATAAGTTGGAGATTTTATAGAGCTCAAGTATGATAAATGAGGCCCAAGAGTTATTCTAGAATGCAAGTGGGGGTATTTATAACTCCTACCAACCAAATATGGCTATTGGCTAAAAGTATCTCAAAAATGCCCTCGGATCCTGGTCATATCGCCTTAAGGCTAGTGTGATCGCTCCTTAGTAGTCAACGGTCGCTACAGTGCATTAAATGTACTGTTAGTGACCGTTGGTAATTGTGGCCGGTATGATCGGAGGGGTCTGGTTATACCGGGCTTCAAATTTGCTCCTTCGGCCAAAATACTTCTTCTTTAGAAAAAACAAGTCGAAGTGTGCCCGATCATACCATCAGCCAGTATGACTGAAGGGGCCCGGTCATACTAGCCCACCTCAGCGCCAAAATGCCCCTTTTGTAAAAATCAAGTTGGGGTGACTCCAGTCATACCACTCATACCACCGGACGGTATGACCAAAGGGATCCAATCATACCGGCCCATCTCAGCCGCCAAATGCATTTCTTTGTAACTATTTGTTTTATCTTAAATGAAAAGTCATGCATATATCCAAGTGCACATGTATTAAGCCTTTAAACGTTTTTCCGATATCGAACAAGTTTCCAAGACCCCTCTTAATAATACAACGCCTATTCTAGTAATCTGATTTTTTTCTCCAAACTCCGAGATCGGTAAAAGTTATAAAATATCCTTAAATTTTATACCTTAACTGTCTTGCCTCGATGCGTTGATCTTCCATTTTATCATTTTCATACTTCCACGATCACCGAATTTAGGACCAATCTATTCTCAACATAGTAATATAAAAATATTAATCTTTTAATCACAATTATCATTAATTACTAAAACCAAATCGAATTAGAGGTCTAAATACTTTCTACACTTCATGGCGAGCGAGGTTTAATTGCTGTTATTCTCGCACAGTTTGATACAGCTACTGGGAAACAAATAGGAACAGATAATACGTGATTGTTAGATCAAATCAAAGTATCTAACCAGAGCCCGTTGATACAAAGGAAGCTAGTAGCGCAGTTCGTAATTTTACCTAGATACCGAAATAAAAGTTAATTTTCGTCTTGATATGTGCCACTGGATGTTGCAGAAGTTTTCTGCTCTCTCGTCTTACTTTTCGTTTTGGTTCCTAGACCTCAAATTTCTAGCAACTCAGCAACTGCACCATTGGAAATGCAAGTGCTTCAATACTTTTTTTTAACAGTTACATAAATATTAAAGCATGAATAAAGAGTGGATAATAATTACTTACTTCTCCGTTTGCTTCAAGATTTATACAATTTGTATTGAGAGGAAAAACATTGAAGCACTGCTCATATTTTAATTTCAGATTTTATAGTTTGGTGAATATTGTAAATAACCAGTGATACATAAATTAACACTAGCAGCAGGCAACACCGTTACACTTCGAGTTATGCTTAAGAACATTATATAATAGAGTCGGTCAGTAATACAACCGACTTACAGGTAGCTTGATGAAGAACAGGAAGATTCGCAAGTTCGATGCAGTGTAGAACGTAGATGAAACAATAAAGCAAGCGGTCGCGCAGATGTGCGCTGCTCAGAAATCTTATGTTGCCCAGTGCAACTATTCTCTGCGACAATGGTCTGGGGATCCCTCTTTCATTCCTTTTGGGTGAATGCCGGGAAGAAAGGCTGGCGAAGTTCAGCGGCCCAACACTCTAACACAGCTCACCAGTGGAGGACTAAGATGCAAAACTGAATGGAGAGATTAGTGTCCTTTTGAACCCGGACATCTCTAGGTCATTTTAAGGAGGTACGACAATTACTCTCTAGTAACTAACACCATTAATATAAATTAAGTCATTTGTAACTGTTAATTCAAATCCAATAATGGTATTTATAACGGCTCCTGACCGGTTCAAACAAAAGAAAATAGAAATATATGGTTAGCAAAACAGGGAGATGATAGTCATTCATGATCGATTAATCACAATCACGATCTGGTGATAGTCATTCACACCAGTTATTGGTCACAACTTACCTTAACTAGCCCATGATCATGCACGATGAGCTCACCAGGTCGATCAATCTTACCGGATAGTCTTTACAACCAATCTGATCAAATAGTCGACCTGTTTTCGACACCAGACTAAACCACGAATGCTTTTGAATTTTCAACGTTAATGAGCTTAGTAAGTGGGCAAATTTCCAAAATGCACAACGAAGACAGACCATATTACTTTCAAGTCTGTAGACCGGACATTGAACGGTATAACCCTGAAATTCTGGAAGTGAAGGAATTGTCAGCCCCACCCGTTAACCTTCTGCGCAATTGCGGCACCATACCATCATTCATCTGCAAGAGTATGCGGCACCCAAATGCGTCGCCGAAGCTTAGCCAGAGACATTTCTCGGCATTGAGGAAGCTTTGCCAGAGACATTTCTATGTATGCATGCCTCGTAAGTCATGCATGCAGGTGCAGTTCTGAAAGATTTTGGTTATCAAGAAGAGCTGCAGTCTGCAGAGAAGACTGACCGACTGACTGCTCACTTGTACGAACCGTTCTGTGAATCGATCTTCGAAGTCAAATGATCCAGAGCATGAACCGTACCATAGCCTTGAGAACTTAATTGGTGGTGATGCCATGCATGACGCATTGACGCGTTTGTTTGCCGTTTAATTTTTCTGTGCCAGAGTGTTTGGAAAGGGACAGTCTCTGGCAATGTGCGCTAGCTAGCTCTGGTTAGGTTAGAGGTCCTGCGCCTCACGAAACCCTGCAGAAAATGTCGTTCTGACGACTCGGCTGCACCGCGCCACCGCCACTAAATTTCCAGGCAAGGTGCAGGTGTGGCGTGCTAATTCAGCTCATTTATACTGCATTTAACGAACGCATCATGGCTTGAGCTCGAGGCGAAAATGGCGGAGTGGCCGAGGAGCTGCCGGCGGTTCGCCGTTGCTTCTCTCATTTTGCTCGCGTTTTGGTTTTGGGATGCATCTGCGGCGGCGGCGGCAGTGGCGTCCGTGCGAGCCGACGCCCCGGCGAACCTGCGTGTCAGCGACCCACGCGGTACGTACGTGATGCTACCACGGCAGCGCATGCTGGTACACTGAAGAAACAGCTTCTACGGGGCGTACCTCTCGTGAGGATCGATGCCTCTGGTAGCCGTCCGATCGTGGGGTATGTTACCATAGAATTTTTTTTTTCGTTTTTGGCAATCATATACTATTAAGTCCTCAAATTTATCAATTTTATGACACATTTTAAGTGAATTAAACTATCGTTAAGTTTTATAGGGAAAAGTGTCAAATTTTTAGAGTGACTTTTAGAATTTATTTATAGTGGATTTAAACACACTAAATTGCACCATACATCTATAAACACACTAAATTGCACCATGGGTCCGGCACGGGTCCATCTTGCTTCGTGTCTGAACCGTGCCGAACCGCGATAGCCCATCGTGCCATATCGTGCAGGCCTGGCTCACCTTTGGAGAGCCTAGACACGGCCTATTTACGTTTCGTGCTTGATTCGTGCCGTGCCAGCCTCGATCCGGCCCATTTGCACTATTGCAACAAGTAGAAAGGAGCCGTAGACAAATAGAGTTAAGGCAGTAGACGCAAATATTATGGGAAAAGAACTAAAATTTATTTGTTTTTAAATAGTTACATAAAGTGAGGGGATGTGCTGAACACGGGCGAGAGATAGGGTAATAGGTGAGAAAAAGAGTAAGCGAGACAGACGAAAAAAATTGAAAGAGACATCGAGAGAGAGATTGAGAGAGATGGGTGAACACTCTCTCCCCTCTTACCCGTCTCTCTCAAGTGTCTGCACCATAGGTGACGTTCATGCTACTCAGTGTGTCCATGGCGCTCATACTTTGTAAATTGGTGACTTTCATGTTGGACTTCTTTCTCACGCCCTAGATCATCGGGTCTGGTATGATTCATGCTACAGTATCGTGCCGGACCGTACCGCTCATTATGCCCGATTCTCGAGCCTGGCACGGCCCATGCTACAATATCGTACCGGTCCGGCATAGCCTACTTCGTGCTAAGTCAAACTTTAGACCAGACCATACCGCCGTGCCTCAAACCGAAAAAAAAGCCCGGTCTAAGAGCATCTCCAATAGTCAAGCCTTAAAATAGAGTCCTATACCTCAAAATAAGGCCTAAACTAAAAAAGTTAGGACCCAAGATAGCTATTGACTCCAGCAATTAGATCCTAAATCTCCAATCCTTCATTAGGGCCGGAGAGGAGAGTTGCTAAATATAGCAACAGGGCTCTGAGTCCTAAACCTATTTTGATAATTTTTCTCAAAATACAACCTCTGTTGGAGTGCTTTTTTTCCATCAAAGCCCTATAATTACAATTAGCAACCTATTTAGGGCTCTTTTGGAGATGCTTTAAGGAGCACACAGGATATAGGTACACCCTTTTTACAATTTCGTTCGGAGATGAAATACGTGACGAGGCAACATAAGCCAAAAGCACATTCTCACACACACTCCGCTCCGCGGTTGCCGCCGCCGCCGCCCTACGACTGCGTATATTCGATGGGTCCTATGAGCAGGGCCGCGACGACGTCACTAGCTACAGCACCGGCACGCGATTCTAGCCTCGTCGCCCTGATGCCAACCTCCCCTGTCACAATTCGCACCGCGCCGCCGCCGGCTACGAGGAAGCGTACGGCAGGAGGATTGCCGTCTTGCCTTGAAGGAATTAAATTTCGTCGAAATTCACTAAATTTTCTCCGAAATTTTGGATTTTAAGCCTCCACGAAATTCAAATTATCGGCCAGATAAAAAAAAAGTTGAAATTGCTATAGTAAAACCTAAATTTCATGATATTTGGCTATTTTTTAAACTTTTAGGGCCGGATTTGACCTTATTTGGTTCAATAACCCTTAAGAAAGTCATCTTCTATGAAAATTTGTTGAAAAATTGAATTTTTGAGACATTTTAAAATTTTGGCAGAAATACTATCAGATTTTTATAAAATTTTAGAAGCTTGATAATGATGTAAAAAATTTATGGTACTATTTGTAGTAGTGTAGGATCATAAAAAAAATCAAAATAATTGAACTTCATTTGTTATCTTTCAAAAATCAAAAATAGAATGAACATAATTAGGACAGTAACCTTGTCAGAATTTTATAAATTTTCTTGAGTGTGATCATGATCTAAAATTTTTATGAGAGACTAATAATTACCTCTGTACCATTATATAAAATTTTCATAAAATTTAAATTTTTTTGTTTGATCAATCAAATCTATATAAGTATTGGACTTTATTTGTTATATTATATTTCAAAAATTAAAAAGAAAAAGAACATAAATGGTAATGTGCCTTGTGAGAATTTTATAAATTCATTGGAGTGTGATCATGATTCAAAATTTTTATTAGATCTCAAAAATTAAACTATTTTTGATTGATAAAGCAAATCTATGTATTGATCATCAAGCTTTTATCAGGACGTAGCACTGTCAGAATTTTTAAAAATTCTTTAAATATGGTCATCATCTAAAAATTTTATATAAATATTTATGTTACATTAGGACTATCTACAAAAACTTTTTAACGTAGTTTGATCCATTTTTTATTTTGTTCAAATTTGCGCTAAACCTTTTAACAGGACAGTAGTACTCTTCAAATTTTTTAAAATTCATGAAACTTGATCATCATCTAAAAAATTTATGAGAATATTTGTGATGCATCATAACTATGCATAAAAAATTTTAAAATTTTCTAACGTGGTTTGTACCATTTTTATTCGGTTCAAATTTGCCGGTCAATGTTTTATTAGGACAATAGCAATATTTGAATTTTTGAAAATTCCACAGACGTGTTAATCAACTGAAAATTTTATGAGAACATCTCTGATATGTCAGAAACTTTCAACAAAACTTTCAAAAATTTTCGACATCGTTTGAACTATTTTTTGATCAGTTGAAATTTGTCGAAATTTCAGCAATTTTAGACGAAATTTCAGATTTTTGTCCGAAATTTGGAAAAATTCGGTCAGAAATATTCTGGATTTGAATTTTAATCAGATTTCATCCAAAATAATAAGATTTCATCGAAATTTTGGATTTCGGTTACGGGCGAAATTTTATCTACAACAAAATTTGAACCCCTGCTTGCCGATGGCACGGACGGGATGTAGGCTCGCGGTCTCGCGTGCCGTGGTTCGCATCTTCCGTGCAGAGGCGTCGTGTGCAGAGTGAGTTTGCAGCCCAGCTTGCGTGGCGCCGGCCCGTCCGCCCAAGGTTCGCCGTTCAATCTTGACTCCTCTGCTCGAAGAATTTTCAGTTCTAATTTTGGGCCCTGGCGTTCGGCTTATTTTTGTTTGCGATTATCATGAGAAGGATTTCTGCAATTTAGTACTCGCTTAGTTCTTTTTTAATGTCGTTTTAGAAGGTGTTCAATTAACCATTTAAAATTTTGAACTCTAATTTGCACAAAAATATTTTGGATTTATCATCAAAAATATTTCTGTACTATTATATTTTTAATAGTTTTACTATCATATAATTAGAAAAAAAAGGTGGTCAGAAGCAGGGTTTACAAAACCCAATCGATGTTGAAAATCAAAAATTGAAAATCCGGTAGCACCGAGCGAAAATCACTAAAAACCGAAGGGTTTCAAAATCAAACGTTTTGGTGAAAATATTATAAAAAAATCGAAAAACCAAAAATCGACTGGCGAATTGAATTTTTCTTGTAGCAGATTTTTTGAGCGATTTTCAATGATTTTTCCTTGTTTACTTGTCATAAATTTTTCGAATTTTTGATATTTTTTTAATTTGACTGGTTTATCGAGGTTTAGGATTTCAAACCGGCTTGATACGGTCGATTTTCGTCGATTTTTTTAACCCCAGTCAAAAGTGTGTATTGGAGACCTTTTAGATGCCTAAAATGACAAGTAAAAAGGAAAGGAAGTAGAGTATCAAACAATGATGCTGATGCGATATGATCGGATCATATTGTAGTGGTTGAAAAGTATATCGTAGTACAAAATACAAACATAAATCAGATTGAAAAAAAGATTATGTGAATATCTTAGATTGGGTGAAGCTCACAACATATCTAAGATCTTGATTTTAGTTTTAAGTCTTAAATGATAAAAAAAATATTTCCTTTTTTTTGTTCTGGCGTGTAATAAAAATTTCTGTTTTAATATTTTTTTCGATTATACTAGTAGAGGCACATGTTTTAACGTGTAACAGTATATATACCAACCGAAACAAAGTATATATAAACTATATACATCCTGATATGTGAACCCATTTTAACCATTCATTTCTCTCAAAACATGCATTGATTGTATTGAGAACTGAAAGTTTCTTGCAACTTGCAAATTAGAAGCAGTCAAGCAGTGTGCATGAGGCCACATATATTGTTGTTTTTTGCTGAAAGTCATAGCCACCCACAATTTAGCACAAGTTTAATGGGCAAAAATGAATTTTCGGCAAATTCATACAGTGGTAGAAATCCTTAGCATTGCACAATACTTTACTCATTAACTGCTCGTTGTTTTAAGCATCGGCTGAAGGTCTTATTTGGAAAATATAAGGGGCATATATGTAAATTGCAAAACAGCTGCATTACATAGTAAAAAAAATAATGCATAGTATTGGTTTTAATTTTCCGTGTCTACTTCTCCGATGGAATTCACTTTAGCAGTATTGCAAAGCAATCATATAACCTTCCATTTATGTGAATAAGTGCAATGCCACATTGTGATCAGCTTAAAAAAATTGACAAGTTTTAGTCATTAGTGTAAGAGATGTGCTATGAACTATGAAGTTCTCTTTTCCCATAGGGCATGAGAAGATTGGCTTGGCACTTGGACATGATGCCAACACTTTTCTTAATCCGGATACCAAGATAACAAATGCCAGAGAATTAAGGAGAGGAGACTCAGGAGCTGTCCCTGGAGGCTATGAGAAGAAGCTTAGGATTGCTGTGCCACAGAGACATGGTTTTAAAGCTTTTGTGAATATTACTCATCCTAATACCAAGAGACAAAAGGTCACTGGCTACAGCATTGATATCTTCAAGGCTGCCATGAAGAAGCTACAATATCGTCCGCAATATGAGTTTTGTGTCTTTGACGGCCATTATGATGATTTAGTACGCAATGTATCTTCAGGGGTGAGCCTTACTGCTGCATACTACTCGCTTACGTAGTAATAGGGCATTCTTTTGGAAGGTTTGACCTACAATGCTTTAATTTCTTGTCACTAGATATTACTCTATCTCTTATGAAGTTATGATTTTCTGGGGGATAAACAGGTGTTCGACGCAGCAGTAGGTGATGTGACCATAACTGCCGAACGTTCCAGCTACGCAGACTTCACAATGCCATTCACAGAGTCTGGTGTGTCTTTGCTTGTGCTTGCCGAGGATGACTCGAAGACAATCCAGTGGATATTTTTAAAGCCACTGACGATGGAACTTTGGTTTGCAACAGTGGGCTTCTTCTGCTTCACTGGGTTTGTTGTGTGGATGATTGAACGACCCAGAAATCCGGAGTACCAAGGTTCAAGTTTGAGACAGCTGAGCACTGCTTCCTACTTTGCTTTCTCCACTCTAACGTTTTCTCATGGTTAGCGCTTCCTGATCAAGTTCCTGACAGTTTTTTTATGGTTCCTAGGTTGTTGAATTAAGTTCTTACAATAGTTTTCAAATAATCCCTTTTTTTTTTTTTTGCTATTCCACGCGCAGGTCAAATTATCAGGAGTCCTCTGTCGAAAATCGTTGTGGTCATATGGTGCTTCGTAGTGCTGATATTAGTGCAGAGCTACACAGCAAGCTTGTCATCCATGCTGACAGCAAAGAGGCTACGGCCTTCGGTGACAGATCTCGACCAGCTCCGGAACAATGGCGATTTCGTTGGGTACCAGTATGCAGGATTTGTGCACTCCGTCTTGAGAAAGGAAGGTTTCAGAGAGAGTAGGTTAAAACCGTATAAAACGAAAGAGGAATACGCTGAAGCTTTGAGGAAGGGGTCCAAGAATGGAGGCGTGTCAGCTATCGTTGATGAGATCCCCTATTTAACTTCTTTCCTCTCAGACCCTCAATACAGGAAAGATTTCCATATGGTTAATCGCATATACAAGAACCCTGGACTTGGTTTTGTAAGCCTCTCACTCTAGTGCTCTGGTAGATTCACTTTTTCATCCTTCAAGAGCTATGCTGCATGCTGGGACAAAATAAGCCGGCCTAATTAGCATTGTTTTTTTTTTGTTCATCTTCAGGTTTTCCCTCTAGGTTCTCCATTGGTGCATAATCTTTCTACTGCTATCCTGAACGTGACAGGAGGGCGTGAGGGCTCCGATATTGAAGCAAAATGGTTAGGCACAGGTGCACCGTCAACCAGTTTTGGCAGCCCCAACACTGATTCCACGTCTCTCACTCTGCGAAGTTTCTCAGGTCTGTTCATCATCACCGGATGTATCTCAGCTCTCATGCTGATGATAAGCATCGCCAGGTCGGTTCATGCCAATTACACACAAGTGAGAGATTCTGACATGCGAAGTGCCGAAGGGGACGGTGGAAGGGATGGTCATGGAGAATCTAGCCCAGTGCAGAACGGCATCGGCAACGGATCTGTGACTGATCAGCCTCACCATGAACCTGGAAATTGTGATTCCCGTGGTGTCCATCGGAGCGGCGAAAGTGCTTGTGACGATGAGCTTAGTCCAATGCAGAATGGCACTCGCAATGGCTCCGTGCCTGCACATTCCATCCAGATCGAAATGAACACTGGCTGAGATCAGTGAGATGCCGGTGCTGTCCTGCATAGCGCGCTTGGAAGAAAACAAAAGACACTTCATCTTCTGCAGATAGTCGCCAATATGCTACTACACTACGTAAAGGAGGGCAGGTCGGCCAGAAGCCCACAAGTCTTGGTGACTGATGCCAAGATTTATCGTCTGAAATTGTTGTCATTTGGTGTTATTTCACATACAAGATACTCCCTCCGGTCACAAATAGTACACGGTCTTCAAAACGTAACTTTGACCACTAACTTCTATTATAATATACTTATTAAATCCAGTAAAATTATAATATTATGAAAATACTTTTCGTAACAAATCTACACATATGATTTTTATGTAACTAATTTAAATATTTAAAAGATATTGACAGCTAAAATCTTGAAAGTATGACTATTTTATGTCAAAAATGATAACTATTTGTGACCGGATGGAGTACTGTATTATGTATATGACCAGGGGATGTATCATGCATGCTACCAGTCTACTAGGCGAATGCCAAATTAGAATCCTAGCTGCGTGATTGTTCTGGGAATTAACCAGATTTGTCTGATCTACACCTTGGGACGGTAACCACACATTGTTACTCAGAATCAAATTGCTGGGGTTTTTTTTAAGGCCCAAACAAGGGTTTTTTTTTCGTTCTTGATCATTGAGCCCCGCAAAGCTTTGATGAGTTTGCCATCTGCTCCTACTTTTTGCACTAACCTGATACTTGTCGTTTTTGTTTCGGACTCAAATTTCTCCTGAATTCAGGAAGTGAAGGAACTGTCAGACCCACATGAGCTTCTGCGTAATTGCGCATGTATGATGTATATCTGCCAGAGTATCCTAATGATACAGAAGCTAGTTAGAGAGACATTTCTTTACAGTTCGAAGCGAGTGTATGTCCTGAGCTAGTCGGTACTCCGCGCGTTCCTCACGGGTGTAAAAAACATTGTATGTTCATAGGTGTAAAATTAATGCTCTATATTCAAACATTCAGGGCAGTAATGATTGCCAATATATATACACCACATAAACAATCAGTAATATTCAAGGTACCTCCTTCGATTTAAAGGCAAGAAAATCTTGCAATTTTAGAAATTCTCACATTAATCGAAAAAAAAGAAAAAAAATCTTCACTACTTATTTTGATGAGGTCAGATTATAACAGTGCAGATTAATCATATATAACAAATATAATTGTATTCTAATCATTGAAAGGATTTCCACCACTTATTTTAGTGGGGCTAGATTATAACTGTGAAGATTAATTATATATAAATAGAGTTATATAACAAATACAATTGTATTTCAATAATTGGAAGTAGAGTTGTATATCAAAGATAATTATATCATAATATCTAGATACGTAGTTGCGCAAGTAAATCTGCTAGTTATATATTAAAAGTTGAGGATAGATGTTTTACGTTTAGTAAGAAAGGATAAATATATTACAAATTCTTAAAAAAAACATTTGGTTATTAATTCAGCAGACCCTAACTATGATTAATAAAAAAAAAAAAACAACCAATGGATGCGATGGACCCTAAGTGAGATTGAATTCTAGCCATTAGATGTGAGGGAACCATTCTTAATTATTTAGACTAAAAAGATAATAGTCCAAGTTATTAAAAAGATAATAGTTTGTTATTTGCTATATTTCCGTTGAACGACGTGTAGAATCTGACGTTGCTGATTTCGTCGTCGCCTCCGTCGGCTACGATCCCGTCTTCGCCTTAAATAGCGATTAAGCAAGGCAAGCACCCCTTTGATCATATTAATCCTAGCATTCAATTTTTCTTTTGTTTATCAAATGTTTCATGCATGTGTTTATTTTATATAAATTCACTATTTTGTGGTGTTGGTAGATATACACGTTGTCTTATGAAACTTTCTTGATAAGTATGGACATGTGAATCTTGATAACCATAGATTAAGGATAGGTATTACTTAATGTCATCATGGGTATATGCGCTTACATATTATTCATGCTTAGCCATACTTTAGAATCAATAAAGTAGATGATCAGATCAAAATTGTTTCTAAAGACTTGAAAATGACACTATCGATTACTGGTATTTTGATTAAAACCCCCCAAAAAAACTATGGTTTTGACGTAAGTGATTATTGGCAATAGCCAGATGTGTAGATGGGTTTGCACGTAGTGTAGGCTGAAGTTTTGCCCATGTCAGATTAAGGACCGAACATCGTGTTGTATGATCCAAGATAAATTCGTACAAACCACAAGTGTTGGGATGAGACAATTTTAAACCGATTAAGTTATCTAGTTTAACTTTGCATTTATGGAAGGCGAGAGCTAGCACAGGCATTCCTTTCTAGGTTTGCTTGTAGGGGTTTTTACTTACCAACGGTGTACGCCTTGCAATGAATAGAAACGTTGTGTGGGTGCGGTGTGAATGGATCTAGGTCTTAGGTGTGTGTTTCTGTTTCCATAGCGAGGGCTTAACGTCCTGGACTGATGCGAAGTTAACCTAGGTAATATAAATGTTTTCGTCATGAACATTCTGGCCACACATCCAAAGTGCGTGAAACATGCGATAAAAAGGAAAGGTCATGGCTTGTGGGTAAAGTTGTACACCTCTGTAGAGTATAAATTTAATCGATTAGCTGTACCCGCGGTCATAGGAGTCTTGGTGAACTGATGCATGTTAGCTGCTTTATTATTTTCAAAATGCTTGGGTTTACTTGATTTGCCACGTGTTGGCGAAAACAATATTATATCATGATTGACAGGATTATTGGATGATTTTGATGCTCGCGAAGAGCTGTGAGTATTACTTATGCTTTACTTATTTCTTATCAATCAAACTTACTCTTACAAATTCTGTTTGAGAAATTACATCTTGATTTACAAATTCAATTTCGCTTTATGCAAATTAACTGTAATAGCCTCCTTTGATTTAACCTGCATTTATGCATTTACAAATACCACCTTAAATCTTGCTGAGTACGAAAGTACTCACCCTTGCTTAATCTATTTATTTTTAGGTGGAAAGTTAACAAAGCTCCGAAGAATTATTTTCGTTGCAGGATACGAGATCTTCATTAAGGCGATCTTTTCTAGAGATTTATAACTTGTCAGTTGCCAGCGGATTGGATGGGAACACTACAAAACTTTGCTTCTTTTGCTGCTATATGCTCTGAGTTGTAAGATTCTTTGTATAAATAGATTCTGCTTTAATAATATAATGTATGGTTGTGATTCCAATTATTGTAAATGTGCGTGCTAGCCACTGATCATGGGGCTAGTACTGTGTACACATTAGATTTTTATTTTTGTATTTTATATAAAAATGGGGGTAGTAACACTCTCCCCCTCTATCCTCTCCGAGCTGGTCTCTCCCTTCCTCTCCGAATTCGACTCCCAGATCTGGTCTATGAGTAGTGCCGTCGGGTTGTCTCCGAGGGGCCATCGATCTTGCCGTCTAGCTCTCCCTTCGCATCCGAGATGAGGAGTCCTCTAGCTACAGCCGAGGTTAATCCTCCCCAAACCAACTGGAACTAGCCCCCCCCCTCTTGGCAGATCTGGGCGTTAGAGGCTACGGTTGTTTCGGCGGTGAGGCCGGTGAAAATGCCGCATATGGGCATGTTGCCAGCAAGGGTGGGCTCGGTAGGCTGGAGTTGTAGCAGTCATCGACGAAAGGTGTTGTTGCCATTGGGACCGCCAATGAGTGTGACCTGGAGGGTGCTGGGGTCGGTGCCCTTGCTATTGAAATCTTGTCAAAGTTGTCCATGCTTCCAACCATGGTTCAAGGCATAGATGGACAGGTTGGGCGTGTTGTGGTGGTGCACGTGCATTGAGAAGCTGATGCTAGAACTGCCTAGCGCCAAGGCTGGCCGCTCACAACGTTGCCGCATGCCAAAGTGGAATGTGATCATGTGGAGATAGGCATCTTCCCTGAGGAGATCTAGCAACAACAGCTACTTCGGCATGCCGTGGTGTCGTGGTGCTGTTTGCTGTGTCACGGTGGATGGGTCATGCCGGTTCCTCACTTTCGGCTTGGTGATGACTATGGAGGTCGTTGACGGCAGCGGGGTGTCTTCGGGCATCTAGGGAGCATCTAAGCGAGTGGTGCTTCCGCTCTTGATGGTGTGTAAGGAAAGCATGGGTGGTGCGTCGTGGTTGCACGGCGATAATGCATCGCAACAAGTGCTGGTGGTTTAGATTGGGCCATGGCGGTCAGTTGGCCAGCTTGAATGCGGCAAAGGATCGGTCTTGCTGAGTTGTCTAGGGTGTCTGTCGAGGATCGTTGCCCTGAGGTGTTGCAGACTAGTTGTTGTGGGATCGTGGTCCTGACGTGTAGGTCACTCGACCGTGGTGGAGGCTCCATGTTGCATGTAGTCTGGTTCCTCTGTGCAGGCAAGACATCGTCGATGAGCCCATGGGAGGTTGGAGGACGAGTTGTTGCCGTCTGCTTCACTTCGCAGCTTCATGCCCATGTTTTTGTTGTTGATCCTGAAGGTGTTAGTCTTGTTGGTGTAGTTGGTGTCTTAGTGGGAGTTCCCAAGTTTAGGACTCTTTCTCCATTGTTGACATCTCCCCTTTTGGGGTTGGTGGTCAGTGTCTGTGTTGCCTATCGGGGGTTAGTGTGTTATTCTTTTATTCTGAAATGAAAGGCAGAGCTCCTACCTTTAGTTTCAAAAAACTCCTACCGTATCAACCTGACGCTCTGATACCAAGATGATATTGGATTTTCCAGATCTTCATGGCGATACTCACATACTCTCTTGATGAATATTAGTTGATCCCCCGCTGTCAAATGCAATGGATTTGTAACTTTTTGATTCATCAAAATCACATGTGAAGTTATTGATATCGAGTGAAGTATATCGATCTCTCAATTCCCAGTGGAAAGGCAAATCGATCTTTGGAAGAAGTCGCACAATTTCCTTTCTCTATACGCATGCAACAAGAAAAAACAAACTAAGAATGCTAGACGAAAATATAAAGGGGAAGAAAGAGTCGGCTTGATTTGATTCGGATCAGGACTGCATTGCCGTAACCGGTTCGGTTAATGTAGCCAAAATGTATCCCATTTTTGCCCACTGTTGGTACTGTTTGGAGTAATGTGCCGGTTTAGTGTAACGCACGATTGGAAAGCTCCTGACTAGTTCGATCGTTCCTCCAGGACCTCATGCATGGAGGATTTATACTGTCCGTCATCCACCTGCATATGCATGCATGCTTACTGCACCAATTTCATGCTGCCCATCTCCAGGATGATTTCCTGACCGAGCACATCATCTTTCTTTTGCGCCCCACGCGCCGGACCACACATGCGCGCTGCATGCACCTCACATGTTCATACTAACGAACCAGTTCAGCTGCACAGATGGAACTGTATAGGAACACTCAAATAATTTGCAGAGGAAATATGCGCCGCATCATCCTGTCCTCAGTTTTGACGTGATCTTCATCTGCTTAAGGGCAGTTCCAACCCATGATTTCCATGAGCAGTGTTTAGAGGAGAGAGAGCAATAAACCAATGCATAGTTTTTCAACTTATGGTTTTCATGAGCAGTGTCTAAAGGAGAGAGAGAGCAATAAATCAATGCATGCACCACAAACACAGCTTGATAAGCGCGTAGAAACGTCCAACCCCGATTTTGCTCGTTTCTTGCGTCTTGGTGCTCGCGCCGACCCAGTTTCTTGCATGAGACACGGTTTCTTTGTTTTTCCTTCTCTCCCTTCCTTAATTCCTATGCCACATTAGATTTTTACTTAGTTGACAGTGTAATTAATTTTATGGACACCAGCTGAGGTGGAGGGTTGGGACTGCCCTAACCGGTGCCCAAGGAAAATGTTTTCTTCGTGGATCTTTCAAAAACATCTTTAATTTAGAGTTGTTTTACGGTACACAATATTGAATATGAACCGTCCATTCTATTTGATCTAATGGATCGGATTAGTTAGGATTTAGTTATACTTCTTATAATAGTATTGTCAATAAAAATCGTATAAGGGGTAGTACTGTAATTATCCATTTAGTTAATTTATCTTGAAATCAGGAGAGCAGCTTAGGGAACTGTGACCGTAGTGTTAGGAAACCTTGGCAGCCCACGAAGGCCCGCTTTGGCCCATCAGCCGAAACCTTAGGCGTAAGCTATAAATATGGAGGGGTCACCCCATTGTACATGCATATTGAGAATAATAGATCAGTTCCTCCAAACTCTGTCTCTCTCTCTGTTCTCCACTTTTCAATCTATTAGGGGACATTGGACTATTCGATAGCACGGTTCCCTAATACGTTATCATTACGAAGCTCTACCGGCAAACAGATTGAAATGGTGAGATACGGGGATTGATCTAATCATGCGTATGAATCCTACATATACATCTACGTGGCACGAAGCTACAATTCGTATGCGTTTTTTTCTGGTTCTTTTCTCTGGTACATCGTTTTTACAATCTTGTGTAGCAAGAAGCTACTATTTCTTGTTGCTACAGTACATTCACAGAAAAAGGCACGAAGAACCTGGTGCTCGAAGCACCGACTGGCCTCCACGCGGCAAGAAGTCACCATCGACTTGTGCCCAGTCGCACGAAGCTGCCGCCAGCAGAGCAGATCGTCTTGCCACTCCTCTGCCCGAAGCCGTCACCGGTGGACCCGCAGCGCGCCGCCTTCCGTGCCCGTAGCACACCGCCGGCCGGCCCGCCTCGAAGGCATTACCTTCGCCATACCGCGCGACGGCCACCGCGCCGAGAAGCTCGCCGGGCCGCCGGTCTCCATGCGCCAGGCCAGTCGCCGCCTCGGAAGCGCCGCCGATGCCGCTTCGCCCCGCGCCACTGCGCACTTGAAGCGCCGGCCGCCGGCCTCGAAACCGCCGCCTCGCGCCTCGGCCTCCGCGTGCTCGCAGCACCACCGCCTTGCGCCTTGGATTTCGCGCACTCGAAGATGCCACCGTCGCCGCGCTTGAAGCCGCCGACGCCGTCGCGCCTCAAAGGCGTCGCCACCGTGCGCCCGCGCAGCCGTGGCCCGACCGGAGCTGCCTCGCCTCCTGCGAACCTCGCCCGTGCCACCGGCCGTAGATGCGCCAGCTCGATGGCTTGAAGCCGCGCCACTGATCGCCCGCGCCACTGGTCGCCCGCATCGCCGATTGCCTCGCCCGCGCCGCCAGTCGCCGATCGCATCGCCCCCCTGGCCGCCGGACGCTATCACGATGGACTCAAAGTCCAGGAGAAATCGGACTTGAAGTCCGGATTAAAACCGAAAAGGATAGGGGGAGGGGAAGTTACCTCATTGCCCCCGGATTTTTTGACTATGGATTATGGAAAATTGCTAACAAATTCCAGAAAAATTATTTGAATATGGTATTAATTTTCTAGCATTCCTTTGTAGCATTTATGAATATTTTTATGCATTTTGCAATTATTGCTTTCCTCTTTTACTGTAAATGAAAGTGCATCTAGGCACTTATGTTATTTTGGTGATTAATGACAAACGCATATAATGACAATCTATGTAATTGAGTAAATGTTTAACTTAGTGCTTAACAAATGACAAACCTCTAATATGATTATATTGCTATGAGACTAACATGTTTATTGCTAAGTTGAGTATTAGTCTCATCTGTTTTGAGGAAAATCAAGTGGAATGGTTAAGCAAAGATAAGGTA
Source organism: Guadua angustifolia (assembly GCA_036346375.1). Classification (NCBI taxonomy): domain Eukaryota; kingdom Viridiplantae; phylum Streptophyta; class Magnoliopsida; order Poales; family Poaceae; genus Guadua; species Guadua angustifolia. The sequence goes on along the minus strand of CM070510.1, from coordinate 7,363,006 downwards.
TGCAATTTTGGTATCTCTTCTATATTTGTTATTGCATTCCTTTTGTGCAAATGCATAGTGAACTCCAAGTAGAATGTTGATTATATATATGCACATTGGTTCATGTCATACTTATTTGTGCATATATATTCATTTGAGTTCATTATGTGCTTTGTTTTTAATATGCATGTATTAACTAGAGTTAAACTTCATATTGCTATAAATTGACTTGGTGCATGCATGTTTTAGTTGTATATCTTCTCATGCAACTCCCTTAGTGAAGTTTAATCTAGAGTTGGATCACATATTTACTCTTATTCTAAATATTAGTCGCACATGTACAATTCGTGTATATTCTATCATGTGCTTCATTTAAGTAAAGACTGTGATCCTTGCCATGATTTAATTGATTCATCATATCGCAATTATCTCTCTAGTGCATATAGATCAATTACATATTCATCATGATGTACTTAGTAGAAAATATCTCTTATGTCAAGTGTTTCTAGTTATATTATGCTTCTTTATATGAAACACTTGTGGTACTTAATTGCTCACAAATATCAATTTATTCACATCTACTGAGCTTTTGGGACTAATGTCTTTCATGAGTGGTTTGGAAAGAATTAGGTCCCATATGTGTATGATGATCAAGGTATCCGGGAGGATGATCATTAAGCCGAGGTCAACAAGACGGCCATGTCACCAAGAGTTGAGGACTAAGTCAAGATCGACTTGGCGTGGAGATCGTCGGAGAGGATGATCAACTCAAGATCAATAGGACGAGAGTCTCATGAGGTGAATCGAGTCAAGTTGGACAAGGTGAAGATGTCATCAATCATTTGGTAAAAGACATCATGCGCATTGCATCCACGGAGAAGACGGCATGTGGATTGAATGTAAGACTTAGATTTCTCGTTTGAATTTGAGTCTAAGGATTGCCGTACTATTAAGAGGGATGCGACGTCGAATAACTTTTAGATGTGTCAAGTGCTCAAATGATCCTTTCTTGTGAAACTTAGAGAGAGAGTGGTGTTGGTGATGCCGGAAAGTGAAAATTGTAGGACTCTCTTGGATTCTTGGTGAAATCTGGATTTATCCTTTGAGATTTGGGTAGTGAGACCTTGTTGGTTGTGTAGCCTTTGTTCTTAGCTTTCAATAGAGTCCAAAATCACTTAAATCGAGTCCGAATCAAAAGTTATGCTCGTTTTAAATCGGTCATTAGTCCATCCGGAGTATCCGGGGTTAAGTCCGGAGTATCCGGGTTGATACTCTCGGTTAGGTCAATCCGGAGTATCCGGATGATTTCGGAGTATCCGGGGTGTCCAGAGTATCCGGGGTATTTGTCCGGAGTATCCGGACTTTGCGCAGTTCAAACGGCTAGTTTTTTGGAGACCTCTATTTAAAGCCCTCTCTTCCCCTTTTGAAATGTAGCCGTTATTCTGCAGCTTTGAGGGGTTCTCCTCTTGTTCTTGAGCCCCCTAAACACCCCTCTACCCTTAGATCTAAGTGATCCCCTTTGTGAGAAGGGTTGGGAAGGTTTTGAGGAGTGAGGTGTTAGGTTGAGTGAGATTTGAGTTATTTGAGCACTTGATTTCATCTCCAAGCTTGTTCTTCATGAGCATTTGTTACTCTTGGAGGTTGAGGACTCCTAGACGGCTAGGAGGTCGCCTACGAGCCACCGGAGCTTTGTGTGGTTGGCCGTAGGAAGTTTGTGAAGGCCGGATTCCGTCTCCGCAAGGGAAGGAATTAATGAAGTGAAGACCAGCGAGTGCATTTGTGCAACACCGGGAGGAAGAGGGTTGAAAGAGACCCCGGCTCAAGCGTCAAAGGAGTTGAAACCGGCGAGTGCATTTGTGCAACACCGGGAGTAAGAGGGTTGAAAGAGACCCCGACTCAAGTGTGACCGAGCCGCCTCAACGGAGACGTAGGATCCCCTCAAGGATCCGAACTTCGGGTGAAAAATCATCGTCTCCAAGTTTGCCTCTTACTCTTGTTTTAATATTTGATTTTGAATATTGAAATTGCCCGATCTACTTTTCTATTGAGCTTTCCGCTAGATCTCTACTTGTTCTAAGTACCTGGTAGTATTTAGAATTTTTGTGTTCAAGTAGTTTGATTAAAAATTGAAGAGATTAAAAAGGGAAAATTTTCATCTCGAGGTGCCCAACCCGAGTATCCGGATATTTAACCGGAGACTCGGATAGGTGAAGTTTAATCCAAACCGAAGGGTTAATCCGGAGACTCGGACAAAAACCCGGATAGTCCGGACATCTGGGAGTATCCGAGTAAAAGTTTCGGATAGTCCGGCCGATACCCTCGGGATTATTTTATTCCGCTGTGATTTAGTTTTAAATTTATTATTCGCCTATTCACCCCCCTCTAGGCGACATCCCCTGTCCTTTCAATTGGTATCAGAGTTTGGTCTCTCATTTTATTAGACTTAACCATCTACAGAGTAAAGGATGTCGACTAGAGAATTAGTGCACTCACATCATCCACTTGTGCTAGATGGCTCAAATTATGCTCATTAGAAATTAATTATGACTTCTCATTTTAAATCCGTGAGCCCCCAAATATGGTGGATAGTAGATGTCGGCTTTTCCTCTCCATTGAATGAAGTTAATCCAACTGAAGGAGAGATGAAATGCCTACATCTCGACGCTCAAGCTACTTATGCTTTATCTTGTGTTGTTAGCGATGAAATTTTTGATAGAATATGCAATCTCAAGAGCGCTCATGAAATGTGGATAAAGCTTCAAGAACTATTTGAATCATCCACTTCCATTGAGGATTGCATTGAGAAAGAGATGTCGAGAGATGAAACCTCAAGCTCCACGTCAAGTGATGAAAAACTGACATCTCCATCGATCTCAACCTCTACCTCAAGCGACGATGAAAATTCACTCCCATCACTAATCCGTTGCTACATGGCAAAAGGTAAAATTGAGGTAAGTGATGATGATGATGATGATGAGCTCTCTTGTGATGAATTTATGAATATGTTAAAGGAGCTCAATGAATCTCTTGGGAAGGAGAAAAAGAAGTATAAAATTTTGAAGCTTGAACATGAATCACTTCAAAATAATTATAATGTGCTTAAAGAAAATCATGAATCTCTCATTCTCAAAGAAAATTTTAAGTCGAAGGTGGATATAGGAATCTCATGTGATTTAATTGATGAAATGCCTTGCATAAATGTTAATTCTAATAATTCATCAAATAAATGCATATCCACCTCTAACAATGATTTACCTTGTTTCTCAAATGCTATTGCTACTACTTCCTCTATGCATGTTGAGACTAACCTTGTAGAGGAAAATAAAGAGCTCAAGGCCCAAGTCATTAGATTAGAAGATGACTTGAAGAAGTGCGTAAAGGGAAAAGCCATCCTCGACGAGATCTTGAGCAAGCCAAGGGCGCCTCAAAATAAGCGAGGACTCGGCTACATCTCCAAGAGGGAGCTAGCAAGACAAGGCAAAACGCAAGACACTCAAAGACTATCAAGTGCTTTGCTTGCAACAAGAAGGGCCACTTCGCCTCCGTGTGCCCTAATAAAGTGGAGATCAAGCCACAACCATCAACAATGAGGCAAACTGACAAAGAGCAAGTCAAGAAGAAGAGACGCTCAAAGCCTACTTGCTACAATTATCGGGAAAAGGGGCATATCGGTAAGGATTGTCCCAAAGGTATCATCCCTAAGCCTACTCATCATTTCAATGATTATTTGTTTAGGAAGGACAAGAATGGCAATGTATTTGCCAAGCTTGTCAAGTCCCCTATGCTCGCTCAAAATGATAATGCTCATTTGCATAGGAAGAGTAAATCTAGAAATGGATTTGCTAAACTTGTTAGGACTCCTAAGCCTACTCAAAGCAATTCAAATATATTGCTTAGGAGAAATAACAATAGCAAAACATTTGCTAGATATACTAGATCCTCTAAGCCAATGCATAATTTCAATTATCATATGCTTAGAAGAGATCAAACTAGAAATAGTTTTGTAAAGTATCATTGCCCTCCTAAGCCTTTTCATAAAAATGCTAATCATTTGCCTAGGAGGAATAATTATTGCAAACCTCTTTCTAATTGTGTTAGTCAATTCAATAATATCGAAATTAGGGCCATTTGGGTTCCTAAATCTATTGTGACTAACATTGTTGGACCCAACAAGGATTGGGTACCAAAAAGCGCCTAAAAGATTTTTAGGCAATTTGAGATGGATTGGACGCTTGACTTCCTCAAGAATATAAGGACTTCAACATTTGCAAAATGGAGTCAAGCATGAGGATGATCACTTCAATCTTGAGCCAATGCCATCTCGGGTAACAAGTATTTAATTTGATTACTATTTAGCTTATAGCCTTGCGTAGGTTATATTGCATTATTCATGAAAATCAATTTAGATTACTTGTTCATTTGTTTGCTCATGCTTATTAGTTGTTTTGATTGCAATCTTGAGCAAGTTTGGGATAGTGGCACATTAAGGGGGAGTGTTAATTCATATCCATGTATATTACATCCCTACATGTGCCCATATTTATATAAGTGCTAATGTATATTTTCAAAATCAAGCCATTTAGTCAAAAGTCAAAATTTTGTATACTATTAGTATTCTTGTGAAAAACTAATTGCAACATGTATACAAATGTATTTGAAACATTTTTCAAAAGTTTTGGTTTCACAAAATCTATTTTGAAAAGAAAATGAGTTTTATGATCAAAATCTAGTTACTAGTATCTTGTTTTGGATTTAAACTTCTAATTTTCATATAATTAAATGTAAAATTATTTTGAAAGTAATTCCAAAACAAAAATCCTAGAGTTGGTCATTCTTAACAGTTCTTGTATTCAAAAGATTTTCAAAAGACCAACCTAGCAAAAGTTATTTGATGTTGAAACTCACCGAAAAACTATAATTGATCCATAATGGTCATATTATTGCACTTAAGTGAGTTGTGCCAAATGAATCAAGTTTCATGCTATGATTTGACTCACAAGGGTATTTGCAACTCATATAACCTTTTAAAACCTTAAATACCCATTTAAGCTCATTTTTTGTAGAAATGAAGAGTTTCTTGAATGTTAAAGCTTTTATTGACCAAATCCTGCCTTTCGAGAATTTAATTGTCTTCTTTACTGTGAATCTGCTCTAAATGGTGTACTTGATGGTTATCTTGATCATTTGGAGCATTTCATATTGGTTTCATGAATTTTACCAAGGTTTATTGCAAAATGCCTTTTTGAAGTTCATCAAAAGCTCTCTTTTGATCTTATTTGGCATACTCTTACATAAAGTTGATTTTTACAATTTGAATGGATTTGATTATGCTAATAGGCTTATAAACATCTCTCTAACACAAATGAAGCCATATAAGTGCACATTTCCATTCAAAACTCATTTGGTTCCATTTTGAGGATTTGGTGAAAATCTTAATCCTTTATGTGATTCAGATACATCTTTCACCATATCTCTCAAAATAAAATTGATTTATTAAAAATTTTTATTGGAAAACCTTCTCTCGCATATGGAGCTCATATCTGGAAATTCTCAAATTTATTTGAACTCATTTGCGAGATTATTGACTTTATTTGACTTAGTGTCAAAACTAAACCTCCAATGCTCCTAATGGCCCAATTTTTGATTGGAGGGTGATATTTGAGAAATTCTTTTTGAAGAAGTCTCTTGGATGTCTATGGACTATTTCTGCAAAATCTCATGGTTATTTGACTTCATTTGATACTTTTTCAAATAATATTGAAAACCATATGCATGCATATCTTTCATATGAGCCGTTTTTGGTCAAAAGGCAAAAATGTATTCAAAAGGCCAATATTTATGAAAATCTTTATAAAAGTTCTCAAATATGTATTTCAAATGTTTTACAATGCTTTCAGAGTAAAAATTTCTATTTTAGAAATAAAATAGCAAATTTGGCCTCAAATGGATCTTATAGGATCTTGATTTTGGATTAAATGAAATATTTTCATAAGTTGAAATCTATTGAGTTTTTGAAAAAGTGGCCAATACAAAACTCGTAGGGTTGGTCATTTTACGCATTTCTCTAGTTCAAAGTTTTTCCAAACGACCAACCGTTCAAAAGTTATAGCTATTTGAATTTGGCCAAAATTCTTCATTTAACCAAAATGACCCATTCTTGCATATTGTGGGTTTTGATATTTGAGATGGATTTCCTTATGTATCTTGACTTTAAATAGTATTTCTAACTCATACAAAGTCATGAAAGTTTAAATCTCCATAAATTTCAAATCGGATTGCGTTTTGAGTATTCGGTGCGAATTGAACTTCTCTTTTTACCTTCAAAGCGCAATCTGCCATATCTTTTGAAAGAAAATTCCTTTTAAGGAAATTCTTTTTGAGAAACCTTCTAAATAGTCCAAAGTTTATTTCTGGATATTTTCAAATCATTTGGACTTAATTTAAAAATTTTTGACTTTTCTTCTTTTTGATTGAAAATCATACCAACAAAGCAAAATTTGGCATATCTTTTGATTGGAGACTCCTTTTTGGAAAATTCTTTTTGGAAAAGTTTCTTATAAGTCCAAAGTATATTTCTGCACAATTTCAAATAATTTTAACTTCATTTGAAAAAGTTATGGCTTTTTCTCACTTTGATCAAAAGGCTGAAAATTCAGACTTTTGCATGTTTTTGAGCTGATTTATGATTTTTGTATTTCCAAATCAAAGCATAATTTGAGAGAAACATCTTTGTAAGATTTGATCCTCAATAGTTAATATACTATGTAAAATTTTATTAAATTTTTTAGACGTCATATGAGCAGTTTTTCAGCTATCTTTTGAAGCCTAAATGAAATGTCAAAATCTGAAATTCTAGTTCATTGAAATCTTTGTGGTTTTCATATCTTTAAATTGGTTTCAAGGTAGAAGAATCTCTCAAAACAAAACTTGAGCATGTTTAAATGTATAGCTCCATGATATAACTTATAATCCTTTTGGAGCTTGTTTAATCAAGTTTTGTCTGATGATCTACTTTTGGTTATGTCATGGTATCAAGCTGATCTTAAATTGACATATAGTGTTGATTTTTGAGAAAATGAGCTTGTCTCGAAACAAAGATAAATACTTTTCTCAAAATTGGTATCCTTATGCAAAATAACCTTTACAAATGGATTTCAAGAGTTAAATTTGAATGAGTTTCAAATATTTTTTTAAATTGGTATAATGAGATCATCAATTGGCATCTTGAACTTTTCAAATTGCGTGCAAATAGTATTATCATGTTTATCATCTATATCGTGCATGTTGTACTTAGACATTATGAAACTAACTTGGGTCAAATTAAAAGATATTTGTTCCCGGAAATCGTGTCCTTGTCTATTGATGTTTAAGGTATTGGAAAAGGGGTCATCTTCGACGGTGGGATGAAGGAAATGGAGAGGAGCTCCATAGTCTGAGGAATCTAAGACCGGGCGCGGTGATCATGACCGATTCGAACATGCGGTTGACAAGAATCGACAAAGGGACGTGTTTCTTTTTGACCATATTCAATAATGTCTTTGCACACCATTATGCTAAATTGTGTTATTTTAAATGGTGTTGTATTTTTCAATTGGTATCATCAATTAGTATCTGTCAAGAGGTATCCTCTAATCCTAAATTGTTTTGAAGTGTCATCTAATTTGCATTTGGCATTATCAAGAATCAAAAGGTACATATGGGTGACACATTACAAAGAGGTATGCCCTTGATAAGTTTATGCAATTCTTGATCATGAAATTGCATCTTATACAATTTTGATTCATGATCTTGTATACATCTTGTGATCATATAAGCAATTCCTTCTTGTGTAATCTTCTCTATATGATCTTGATTGTTAGAATTTAATTTGATCATGAGCATGTGCTTAAATCATATAAATTTGCTATATGATCTTGATACTTAAAAATAAATCTTCTCCATGTGGAATCATATTCATGTGTCATGTTTAAGCATCACTTACATCTTGTGAATCATGACTACATTTAAATTGGTATCATTGGAAACATCCATTACCTAAATCTTGGATATAATTGGTATCATATCTTGCCTAGATTTAGGGGGAGCTTAATATCATTGCCCTATTCCTACCTCCTTATTTTTATTTTGTTCTTCCTAATCTTTTTATTGAGTGTGCAATCAAGGGGGAGAATAGATTTTATTGAATAAACAATAAGGATCTATTAAGCACCTTTTTGGGATTAATGACAAAAGGGGAGAATTTATGGATTTATCAATTGTCCCCTAATCGATTGACAAAAAGGGATAATTTGTAAGTATGATCTCTTATTGTTTCTTCATGCTTGTTTTAATGCTAAATATCTTAATATTGTCATTTGTGCAATTGATAATAGGTTTGTCATAAATCACCAAAAAGGGGGAGATTGAAAGTGCATCTAGGCACTTATGTTATTTTGGTGATTAATGACAAACGCATATAATGACAATCTATGTAATTGAGTAAATGCTTAACTTAGTGCTTAACAAATGACAAACCTCTAATATGATTATATTGCTATGAGACTAATATGTTTATTGCTAAGTTGATTATTAGTCTCATCTGTTTTGAGGAAAATCAAGTGGAATGGTTAAGCAAAGATAAGGTATGCAATTTTGGTATCTCTTCTATATTTGTTATTGCATTCCTTTTGTGCAAATGCATAGTGAACTCCAAGTAGCATGTTGATTATATATATGCACATTGGTTCATGTCATACTTATTTGTGCATATATATTCATTTGAGTTCATTATGTGCTTTGTTTTTAGTATGCATGTATTAACTAGAGTTAAACTTCATATTGCTATAAATTGACTTGGTGCATGCATGTTTTAGTTGTATATCTTCTCATGCAACTCCCTTAGTGAAGTTAATCTAGAGTTGGATCACATATTTACTCTTATTCTAAATATTAGTCGCACATGTACAATTCATGTATATTCTATCATGTGCTTCATTTAAGTAAAGACTGTGATCCTTGCCATGATTTAATTGATTCATCATATCGCAATTATCTCTCTAGTGCATATAGATCAATTACATATTCATCATGATGTACTTAGTAGAGAATATCTCTTATGTCAAGTGTTTCTAGTTATATTATGCTTCTTTATATGAAACACTTATGGTACTTAATTGCTCACAAATATCAATTTATTCACATCTACTGAGCTTTTGGGACTAATGTCTTTCATGAGTGGTTTGGAAAGAATTAGGTCCCGTATGTGTATGATGACCAAGGTATCCGGGAGGATGATCATTAAGCCGAGATCAACAAGACGGCGGTGTCACCAAGAGTTGAGGACTAAGTCAAGATCGACTTGGCGTGGAGATCGTCGGAGAGGATGATCAAGTCAAGGTCGATAGGACGAGAGTCTCATGAGGTGAATCGAGTCAAGTTGGACAAGGTGAAGATGTCATCAATCATTTGGTAAAAGACATCATGCGCATTGCATCCACGGTGAAGACGGCATGCGGATTGAATGTAAGACTTAGATTTCTCGTTTCAATTTGAGTATAAGGATTGCCGTACTATTAAGAGGGATGCGACGTCGAATGACTTTTAGATGTGTCAAGTGCTCAGATGATCCTTTCTTGTGAAACTTAGAGAGAGAGTGGTGTTGGTGATGCCGGAAAGTGAAAATTGTAGGACTCTCTTGGATTCTTGGTGAAATCTGGATTTATCCTTTGAGATTTGGGTAGTGAGACTTTGTTGGTTGTGTAGCCCTTGTTCTTAGCTTTCAATAGAGTCCAAAATCACTTAAATCGGAGTCCGGAATCAAAAGTTATGCTCGTTTTCGTCGGGTTGCTGAGTCCAGTCCGGAGTATCCGGGGTTAAGTCCGGAGTATCCGGGTTGGTACTCTCGGTTAGGTCAATCCGGAGTATCCGGATGATTCTGGAGTATCCGGGGTGTCCAGAGTATTCGGGGTATTTGTCCGGAGTATCCGGACTTTGCGCAGTTCAAACGGCTAGTTTTTTGGAGACCTCTATTTAAAGCCCTCTCTTCCCCATTTGAAATGTGGCCGTTATTCTGCAGCTTTGAGGGGTTCTCCTCTTGTTCTTGAGCCCCCTAAACACCCCTCTACCCTTAGATCTAAGTGATCCCCTTTGTGAGAAGGGTTGGGAAGGTTTTGAGGAGTGAGGTGTTAGGTTGAGTGAGATTTGAGTTGTTTGAGCACTTGATTTCATCTCCAAGCTTGTTCTTCGTGAGCATTTGTTACTCTTGGAGGTTGAGGACTCCTAGACGGCTAGGAGGTCGCCTACGAGCCACCGGAGCTTTGTGTGGTTGGCCGTAGGAAGTTTGTGAAGGCCGGATTCCGCCTCCGCAAGGGAAGGAATCAAAGAAGTGAAGACCGGCGAGTGCATTTGTGCAACACCGGGAGGAAGAGGGTTGAAAGAGACCCCGGCTCAAGCGTCAAAGGAGTTGAAACCGACGAGTGCATTTGTGCAACACCGGGAGTAAGAGGGTTGAAAGAGACCCCGACTCAAGTGTGACCGAGCCGCCTCAACGGAGACGAGGATCCTCAAGGATCCGAACTCGGTGAAAAATCATCGCTCCAAGTTTGCCTCTTACTCTTGTTTTAATATTTGATTTTGAATATTGAAATTGCCCGATCTACTTTTCTATTGAGCTTTCCGCTAGATCTCTACTTGTTCTAAGTACCTGGTAGTATTTAGAATTTTTGTGTTCAAGTAGTTTGATTAAAAATTGAAGAGATTAAAAAGGGAAAATTTTCATCTCGAGGTGCCCAACCCGGAGTATCCGGACATTTAACCCGGAGACTCCGAATAGGTGAAGTTTAATCCAAACCGAAGGGGTTAATCCGGAGACTCCGGACAAAAACCCCGGATAGTCCGGACATACCGGAGTATCCGGAGTAAAAGCTCGGATAGTCCGGGCTAATACCCTCGGGATTGTTTTATTCCGCTGTGATTTAGTTTTAAATTTATTATTCGCCTATTCACCCCCCTCTAGGCGACATCCCCTGTCCTTTCAGTAAATTCATGAGAATTCAAGCACGCCGCACGAAGCGGCCACTACCGCGCTAGGAAAGCCCCGCGTACGAAGCCGATCGTATGCGCGCATGAACCCGATCGCATGCACGAAGCCGATCATATGCGCGCACGAAGCCGATCGCTTGCGCGCATGAACCCGATCGCATGCATAAAACCAATCACACGAAGTCGATCGTGCGCATGAATCCGATCGCATGCATGAAGCCAATCGCACGAAGCCGATCGCGTGCATGAATCTGATCGCATGCACGAAGTCGATCACATACATGCACAAAACTATATATATGAATCTTTGTGAATATTTATGAATCTTGTATTTATTACTTTCTTTAGTTTACTGGAAATTCATGAGAATTTAATTTATGCATTTTATGAATCTTGCAACCACTCTCTATTAGATTGCACGAAGTAATCTAATGAAAGAATCTTATGAATATGTAAATGAATAGCATTGTCAAACGTGAGTTTGAAGAACTGGCCCCGAATGGTCAGAACTATCTCACATGGGCACCAAATATGAAGATCGTGCTTAGGAGCAAGAAGTCCCGAACTGCCATCGGCCTAGGGTCCTCGAAGGACGTGCAACCTATTGCCGAGCAGAACGATCAAGCTTTGCACTTCCTGAGGCATCACCTCTCAACCACTTTGAAGAATGAATATATGGTTGAGGAGAGTGCACCTGAGTTATGAACTGCACTTTAGAAGCGGTTCGAGAAACTCAAGTCCACCATCTTGCTCCAAGCACAGCAAGATTGGGTTTGGCTGAGGTTTACGGACTACAGAAATGTGGCCGAGTACAATTCTACCTTACATAGAATTTGTACCAATCTCTCTCTATGTGGCAAGAAGATCACTAAAGAGGAGAAGAATCCGGTTCAGGGAAAGTCCAAAGCATTAATCGCATTATTAACATCTATTTTAGATTGTGGTTGTTAATGAATTTTGAATAATGAATTGTAAGCTCTCGAAGAGCATACTTTTTCTTCCTCATGAATGAATATGTAATTTATCCTTTATTCCAGTATTCTATTTTTGCAAGCAATATTTGAATTATTTTGCCACTATCTGATTGAAATTATATTTCTTTTATCTAGAAATCGTGTAGCACCCAAATGGAGGAGATATGTATTGTTGACAGTGGCACAACAAATACTATCCTAAGAGAGTCCAAATACTTCCAGTTGATCATGAAGAATGCTGAAAGAATTACTACAATCGCAGGAAGCGATTCTTATATAATAGGTTCTGGAAGAGCCACAGTTATATTACCAATGGGTACTACTTTGGTCATTGAAGACGATCTTTTGTACCCTGAATCAACGCGCACTCTCTTAAGTTTCAAAGATATCCACGCCAATGGGTTTCACGTAGAAACCAATGAAGAAAAGGGCAAAGAATGCTTGTGCATCGTGAAGCACGCGGTATGTGGAAAAATGATATTAGAAAAATGTCCCTCATATGAATATGGGTTGTACTACACGAAAATTCATGCACCCGAAGTGTATACTTCTTTGAAGACTGTTGTCGGTGTTTCGAGAACCGGCAAATAAATTTGTAAGTCTAGAGGGGCCGCGCGTTCCCGCTCCTTGAATGGTTGGACCAAAAAGAAAGGGGATCCAAGATATATACTGGTTCGGGCCGAATGTCCCTACTCCAGTTCGTGAGGTGGTCGTGCGTTGTTTATTGATGCTGGCGAATTTGCCGTATTACAAGCGGAGGCTGAGCTCGAGCTCTGAGGGCCTCGCGTATAGAGGTCGGCCGGGATGGCTACGAGTGCGAGGGACTCAGACCTATAGGTGTGTCCGGGTTCTCAAGGGGGGCTATTGGTCGTTCTAGCTTGAGCGTGTTGTGTTTTCTCCGCGCCTGCTCCGGGGGGCCAAGCTTCCCCTTATATAGCCCGGGGTAGCAGGTTACACGGGAGCATGCGAAAACAATGAATGGGGCTCCCTACGCCTAGGGGTCTGGCCTCCCGCCTCGGTGTCTGGTCGCTGGACGTGACCTCTGACGGGTTGATGGAGGCGCAGGGCGGTGGAGCGGTCCATTCTTCCGGGAAATGGCGTACCTGCTCCCTGTACTGCTGTCAGGCGCTGACGCAGGGGGCGCCAGCCTTCGGAGATCGCCTGGGGAAGGCGCGCGGCCTCCCATCTTGCTCGGTCATGCTGAGCTGCTCGCATCAGCAGCGTAGGTGACCGGGGCAGAAACTACTTTCTGGTGACTTGACGTCTGCTTTTTGGTGAAGGTGGTCCGAACTCGCCCGGGGTTTTCGGCCAGTCCAACCCGCTGGCCGGGCTACCCTTGGGCTGTCATCACCGTAGTTTGCGGGGCGTCCAACCTTCAGCGCGGGTTGGGTTGCTTTCTGAGGTTGGCTTGGTCGGGAATTGGGCGCCTTCGTGGGGGACTGGTCGGTCGGTTTCCCTGTTGCTCTGAGCGCTGCCCGGGGGGCGCCCGACTCGTAGCGCTGGTCGGACTGCCCTTCGGGGTCGGTTTGGTCGGAAACCCCGGGCCTCTGAGCGGGGCTTCTTCTTGAGGCCTTGGCGCAGAGGTGGTCCGCATGTGGTGCGGAGGCGGCCCATATACTTTTTCTGGGCCGCTGGGCCGTCAACTGTTTTTAGAAGCTCTGAATTATTTTCTTTGTGGCATTGTAGATTAGGTCATCTTGGTCTTAGAATGATGAGAAATATAGTGAACAACTCACAGGGTCATGGCATTAATGTTAAGAATTTTCCGAATCATGAAGATTTTGTGTGCCCTGCATGTGCCACCGGGAAATTAATAACTAAACCCTCTATTATGAAAGTGCAAAGTGAAATCCATGCATTCTTGGAACGTATCCAAGGGGATATTTGCAGCCTGATTCAACCCTTGTCAAGGCCGTTTCGGTATTTCATGGTGCTCATACATGCTTCCTCGAAATGGTCGCATGTATGCTTGCTGTCAACTAGAAACCATGCATTTGCAAAGCTGATCTCGCAGATCATCAGAATTAAGAATGCATTTCCTGATCATCGTATGAAGTCCATTCGAATGGACAATGCCGGCGAATTTACTTCCAAGGCATTTGATGATTATTGCACAGCAACAGGAATAAAAGTTGAGCACTCTATACCACACGTCCATACGCAAAATGGACTAGCCGAAGCACTAATAAAGAGGATCAAATTCATTGCTAGACCGCTCTTGCAGAGTTGTAACATGCCTAAGACCTGTTGGGGACACGAAGCCTTGCACGCAGCAGCTCTCATCAATTTCAGACCATCCGCCTACAACATCCATTCGCCTATGCAACTAATGCAAGGGGTCACCCCGAAGATTTTCCATCTCAGAAAGTTTGGATGTTTGGTATATGTACCTATACCGCCCCCACAGCGGACTGCAATGGGCCCTCTCCGCAAGTCTGGGATATACGTTGGTTATGAAAGTGCATCTATAATCAGGTATTTGGAACCCATGACTGGAGACTTGCATACATCCCGATTCGCTGATTGTATTTTTTGACGAGGACCGTTTCCCGTCATTAGGGGGGAGGAAATCAACCTTTGGATGAAAAATGCCGGGAAATCATATAGCATTCCACTAGGATCCCCGCGCATGACCCGCGCACTAATGAAGCAAATCAAAAAGTCCAGAAGATAATTGATTTGCAAAATTTAGCGAATGAACTGCCTGATCATTTTTGTGATCTAAAAGGCATGATTAAGTCGCATGTACCTGCAAGAAATGCACCAGAGAGGGTGGAAGTACCAAAGAAAGTAGAAGGTACCCCTCATTCTGTTCAGAGGCCTCAAAGGAAAAGGACAGGAAATCTGGCTTCTCAAACCCAAAGTACCCGGAGATGTCAAGAGAAAACTAGGCAAGAGGATTTACCACTGCCAATCACAAAGATGCCCCAAGGAAAGAAGGGGAGCCAGTTGAGACCTGGCGCTGGAAAGAAGCCTATGGAAAAGGCTAGTCCAGATTTGAATCTTCCATTGCAGGAAGCCGCCGGAAACAATGTGTGCGCACACATGGGCGATGAAAAACTAAAGGAACTTGCTCCTGTGATGGAAAATAGCAGTGAAGAGCAAGTAGAAGTGCATGAAGCACCCCTTGACGAAATGGCCATAAATTTTGTAATAACAGGAGAATCTCTGAATAGAGCAACAGCCAATGTCGATGCATACTTTGCAAAGAAGATCACCTTGATCATTGATCATGATCTCGAGCCTACATCTCTTGCAGAATGCAAGAAAAGGCTAGATTGGGAAGATTGGAAGAAGACAATCACCGCAGAGTTAGTCTCTCTAAACAAAAGAGAGGTGTTTGGGCCAATGTGCTGCACGTCTCCCCATATAAACCCCGTAGGTCACAAATGGGTTTTTGTTCGGAAGAGGAATGAAAACAACGAAGTTGTAAGGTACAAAGCAAGGCTTGTTGCGCAAGGTTTCACTCAACGTCCTAGGGTTGATTATGAAGAAACCTATTCTCCGGTCATGGGAGGAATAACCTTTAGATATTTGATCTCAATGGCAGTCAACTTGAAGTTGAAAATGAAGCTAATGGATGTTGTCACAGCATATCTGTATGGAAATTTGGATTCGGAGATATACATGAAAGTACCAGAAGGTATCCCTATCCCGAATTAAGATAGAGCAAACAGAAACCTGTACAGTGTGAAATTGGAGAAATCGTTGTATGGGCTAAAGCAGTTAGGAAGAATGTGGTACAATCGCTTGAGTGACTTTCTCTACAAGAAAGGCTACACAAACAGCAAAGATTGTCCATGTGTATTTATACAGCGATCCCCGAACGGATTCTGTATAATCTTCGTCTATGTAGATGACTTGAATATCATTGGAACGGATGAAGAAATTGAAGAGGCATGCTCGTACTTAAAGTCTGAGTTTGAAATGAAAGACTTGGGTAAAACTAAGTTCTGTTTAGGCTTGCAGCTTGAACAGTCCAAGGAGGAATCTTGGTACATCAATCAGCCTACATGCAGAAAGTATTGGAAAGATTTGGTTTTGAAAAATTATATCCTGTGAAAACCCCAATGGTCGGAAGGTCACTCCAAGCAGACCAAGACCCATACAGGCCTAGAGAAAAGGGGGAGGAAGTCCTAAGAGCGGAATTCCCATACCTGAGTGCAATTGGAGCGCTCATGTACCTTGCAAATAGTACCAGGCCGGACATTGCATTCGCCGTAAACTTGCTAGCTAGGTACAGTGCAGAACCCACCAAAAGGCATTGGAAAGGGATTAAGGACATCTTCCGTTACCTACAAGGAAGTAAGGACCTCGGCCTATTCTATAGAAATATGAATGAACTAAGCTTGGTCGGTTATGCCGATGCTGGGTACCTGTCGGACCCACATACTGGAAAGTCCCAAACGGGGTATGTTTTCATTTGTGGAGGAACAGTAGTTTCTTGGAAGTCGTCTAAGCAGACTCTTGTCTCGACGTCGACAAACCACTTGGAAATCATTGCTTTGTATGAAGCCTCCCGTGAATGTGCATGGCTTCGAAGAATGGTTCACCACATCCAGAAATCATGTGGTTTGAACATTGAACAATCTCCCACAATCATCTATGAAGATAATGCAGCTTGTGTTGCCCAAGTACAGATGGGATATGTGAAAAGCAATCTCACGAAGCATATCAACCCCAAGTTTTTTTATGCTCATGAATTGCATAAGATGAACGAGATTAAGGTACTGCATACAAAGTCATGTTAAAATCTCGTAGATTTATTCACTAAGTCACTCCCAGCATCTACTTTTGAAAGGTGCGTTAAAGGAATTGGGATGATGATACTCAGAGAAGTGCATATTTCACGGGGAGATTTTTCACATACTCCTACATAAATCTGGAACTTAAAGTTTGAGTACCCAACGTGATCTTGAAGATTAACATTGAAGTTTGGGTGAATTGTACTCTTTTTCCTTAGTAAGTTTTTTCACGGAAGTTTTCTTACATAAGGTTTTAATGAGGCAATTCGTGCAACACAGCAAGCGTATGCTATGTACTCTTTCTCCAAGTATTTTTCCCATTGGGTTTTTCTGGAGTTTTGATGAGGCATATGCATCTCGCGGCAAAGGGCCAAGAGGGAGTGTTAGGAAACCTTAGCGGCCCACGAAGGCCCGCTTTAGCCCATCTGCCGAAACCCTAGGCACAGACTATAAATATGGAGGATGGGTCACCCCATTGTACATGCATATTGAGAATAATAGATCAGTTCCTCTAAACTCTGTCTCTCTCTGTTCTCCACTTTTCAATCTATTAGCGGACCTTGGACTATTCGGTAGCACGGTTCCCTAATACGTAGTACTGGAGCTCCCCCGTGTAGGATCGAGGATGTGCCTAGAGGGGGGGTGAATAGGCGTTTTACAAAATTGATCGCTCTCTGAAATCTATCGCTCTAATTAACCCCTATGTCAAAATCTATTCAAAAATAATGCGGAAGCGATAAACTAGATTTTGACAAGTAAGGCCTAAATCAACTAGGCTCACTGGTGCACTAACTAAATTATGTCTCTATACTAGAATTGCTAAATTGAGCAAGCTATCAATACTAAGTAATTCTAATACAATCAAGCAATTGACAAATATACTATAAAGTAAATGCTTGAAAGTAAATGAAACAAGAGACAACCGATGTTTTTCCGTAGTATTCGGAGACTTGCCGGTCTCCCCTAGTCCACGTTGAGGCAAGCCCAAACCCTTGGACCGGCTCCCACTCGAGCACCCGCCTCGATTCCACTAGACGTGGTTTTTCACGCTTTCGCGTAGGTTCAACCCGAACCTTCACAAACTCCGCCGGAGCTTCTCACAATCTTGAGAGCTCCCGCGCACGACGCCTACGCCGTCTAGGAGTCGGCAACCTCCAAGAGAAACAAGCCGATTCCTTCGCTCGAACTTCACCGTGCACAACGAATGCGCTCCCGGTGATCACCTCGTGCAACACATGCACCAAGGCCTCCCTCAAGTGCAACACATGCACAAGAGTCTCTCAAACCACTTCCTAATTGCAACACATGCAATTAGTCTCACTCTTTAGCTCAAGAATCAAATGGGAGTATGCAACACATGCAACACCTCACCCATACACTCAACCAAGCCAGCAACCACTGCCAAATGCCCCCCATGGGGTCTATTTATACCCCACCAAAGAAAACTAGCCGTTGGGACAAAAGTACTGAAATTCAGGCAGAGAGGCCGGTCATACTGCGCCCTGGGCCGGTATGACCGCTCCTCACAAACCAACGGCTAGAAAACTAGCCATTGCTCGAAAATCCAGTCATACCGCGCCCTTGGTCGGTATGACCGCACATGGCCGGTATGATCGCTCGGGGGTGCGGTCATACCGCCCAACCTCAGCGCCAAAACAGCCTCCTCTGGAGAAAACATACCGCACGGGGCAGATATTACCGACCTAAGATGACCGCTTCGAAAAGCGGTCATACCGCTCTAATCGATTCAACCGGTTTTTCGTGCAAACTTTCTTCCAAAGATCCAAACATTATTCCTTGAGCCATTAGATGATCAACACATGATCATACACTCGTGCAAAACACATTTGCACCAATTTAACTCATGCTCAAAGAATTTCAACCAAAATTGTGAAAACACGTTTCGCAACCAACTCAAGATCTATTTGCAAAACGTATTAAGCAAATCAAACCCGAGTTTATGAGATTAATCCCCCTAGCCATGTGAAGGTCAATCACGAGGCCCAGTCAACTTGCTAACACCTGTTGCAAGCCCTATTCACATGCTCTCGGGATTTCGGACTCATAACACTCGGTTTATTCGCACAATGAACTTGCAAATAACCCAATAAACATATTTCATGATTGAGCACTACTCTTTGCAACACATGCAACAGTCTAGCTCCAAGCAATACCAAATCAAGGTGCATGAACTCTCTAATTGCAACACATGTAATTCTCTAGTTCCATGCAACACAAAATCAAACTTCACACTAAAACCAAATCACTAGTATGAGCTCTCTACTTGCAACACATGCAAGCCTCTAGCTCCATACAAACACACAAACACCAAATCGTGCTTGACCTCTCTCCTTTTGCAACACTTGCAAAACTTAGCTCCAAGCAACCACTAGATTTTGAAAGATTAGTTTTGTAAACAAAAACAAAACATGAAGCTTCAACAATTTGCAACACATGCAAAAGTGAACTTCACACAAAAGCCAACACATATAGCTTATCCTATTTGCAACACATGCAAATCAAAGCTTTATGCGAAAATCAAATGCATATGCTTTACTTCTTTGCAACACATGCAAATCAGAGCATAATGCAACAACACCTAAGCATAAGCTTAACCCATTTGCAACACATGCCAAATGGTTAGTTCTTATGCAAAAACCAAATCCAAATGATTTGAGCTCGAGTGAACATGGGATTGAGATCATCAACACATGATGAAGCTCAAACTAGGACTCAACCCCTCTTAATAGTACGGCGATAAAAAACTAGACTCAAAGACTACAAAGTCCTTAGCCTATCTAGTTATACCTTCGCCGCCGCACGCAAGCAATCCCCTTTGGGGTCTTTATGATCTTCACTCATATAATCCCCTAGGATCATCACTTGACTCTTCTTAGTCTTCGGGATCCACTCTTGACGCCCATCACCTCATGATGCCGTCTTTGTCCCGTTTTCATCATCTCAATCATCTTTGGACTTAACCTAACTCAATCACAACTCATGAAAATAGTTAGTCCAAGATGCATGGTTGTCTCAATTATCTCTTGCACTCCATTAACACATAATGGATGCCTTTAGATCAATTTGAGCACAACCTTAATCAATTTGAATGATTATAAATGTGTCTTAAGTATAATAATGCAACGCATGCTTTATTATACTTAAGAACTATTCATTTGTCCTTAATTAATCAAGGAACACCATCAACACATGATGAAATGTTCTTTAGTGATTATTAAGACAAATGAACTCAATTTAAATCTTTATTTAAATTGATATGAGTATATATTAACTACTCAAGTTTTCATATACTCATGTTGATGAAAAATAATGATCCAATATGTGTAGGCTATATGGAAATGATCATTACTCTAAATCATCAACTATAGAATAAACCCCACATGTATATGTGCATAGATATAATTGACTTGGATATAATATGCACATATTCAATTTGATCATATTGGAGTATATCCTATATTACCATGAGTATACTATAACTAGGCAATTCAAATATATACTCAAGGATTTAGTTTCTTTGTCTTGATCCTTATATGTGTCAATAAAGAATAGATCAATACAATGAACCTTTCAAGTTAAACTACAAACTCCCCCTAAGTATGTGCATCCATGTCATATATGAATTGGGAAACATGATGCACATTTTGTGGTTAATATAATGGGGACATTTATACGTTTAACTTGAATCCAAAGTATGCACTTTAATACTAGAAAGAATATGCATACATACCTTGGGTTTTTCATCCAAATATGAGACTAGTAAATATGTGCTCAATAAAACATGTTAGTCTCATAAACATTAGATTTGTCATTAAACACAAATTAAACATTAATTAATATCAATCACCAAAACTAAAGGCTCTTGAACTTACACCCCGCCTGACTCGTCAGGCCGTTCTGCTTTATGTAGTTCTCCAGGGGCCGATTCGTGACCTCGAGGAGACCGATCATTCTCATCCAAGGCTGCACCTGCTGTGTTGCTCTGGTTCGTCACGAACGACACGATGGAAGTTTAGGTCTATGTGCCCCTTGTTCATATCAACCTTGTCGAACATGGTCACACCACCATCTCGAGTGGTGTCCAGTGTCTGGATGGATATTGACAGGTTACTTATCACTCAGGCTCATCTCTGTTTACCCAAGCGATCTTTTTGCTCGCCTCGGCTTCCTCTCGCTCTTCCTGCCGTTGTTTCTTCCTCATCATTAGTGTCTTGAAACGACGCCTGATGGTCATGCAGACATTGCAAAGTGCGATTTATGATACTGTATTGATCAATGGAGAGCAGTGATAACGCGTGCAGCGGTGGCGGAAAAAACTAGGGCAGCGACAACACAAGTTAACGCATGCGGCGGCGGTGAAAAGAAAGTAGGGCAGCAGCAACACGAGTTAGGCAAGGAAATGATTAAAAGTCCATAATACCTCTGAGAAATGAACGGTTAGATCTGATTTTTGCTACCACTATTTACTACATATGTTATCCACCATAAAATTCCTCTTAATTTAGACTTGTATAGATCAATTATAAGTCTGCATATAATTAAATAAAATAGTAGCCTTGCATCTCCAAATATAAGAAATAAAGATCCAATTAAACTAGAGTTCACCTGAAAATATGTAATACGGCTTAATAATCATTTCCTGTCAAATACAATACTTAACTGAGAAGTATTTAACGCGTATGTGGCCACATCATGAACATTGAAATAGTAGCCATTTAATTGTGGAGCCCTGAAATTCTTGAAGGACAGGAATTGTCAGCCGCGCATTAAGCTTCAGAAGAGAAGACTGACCGACTGAAGTGACTACTGACATGTATGAACCGCTCTGTTGATCTTGTCAGTCAAATGATTGAGAGCATTTGTTTGACCGTCTTTGGCAATGCGGCCTTGTGCCTCACGAACTGATGAAAGTGACGAAATTATGCAGAAAATGGGATTATGATTTATGAGTTTCTGACTCGGTAGCAACTAGGGTGGACATTAGGTTTTTTTCGATTTTTGGAAACCTACAGCCGAACTGGACCAACTTTGAAAACCGAACCAAAATAACCGAAAATTTTTTATTCGGTTATTTCGGTTTACTGAAAAACTGACCAAACAGACATCCACATCACAGCTTCACAGTTTATCATAGATTCACAGCAGTTCATCACAGATTCATAGCAGTTCATCACATACCGAAAAACCGACCAGAGCAGAGCAAGCATCCACATCACAGATTCACAGATTCGCATAGAAGAATTAAGAAAAATGTAGGGATTTTACAGCATTAGCACTCCAGTGAGGCGGGCGAGGCGGTGGAAGTCGAGAGAGGCGCAGCACGCCCCGACACGGTAGTGGATGAGGTGGTGGTGATAGCTCTTCTTGTTGGCCACGAAGAAGGCGGAGGAGCCTGCGCGGCGAGTTGAGGGGCACGGCGACTTGAGGAGGAATTGCAGAGGTTGGCGAGGCAATCCACACCGCGTACAGCTGCTCCCCCACTGGTTGGTCCGGGCAGAGACGCGGAGGAGTGAGATGGGGGAGGAGAAGCGGAGGAGATGGAGGAGGCGTCGGGGTGGCGGCCGCGGCGCCGAGGGAGCCAGGGGCCCAGGGAGAAGCGTCAAGGTGGAGGAGGGTTTGGGATCGCCGGATCAGAGTGTCGATCTGATCGGGGATGGGGGAGA
This sequence comes from Guadua angustifolia, assembly GCA_036346375.1. Taxonomy (NCBI): domain Eukaryota; kingdom Viridiplantae; phylum Streptophyta; class Magnoliopsida; order Poales; family Poaceae; genus Guadua; species Guadua angustifolia. The sequence goes on along the minus strand of CM070510.1, from coordinate 7,340,605 downwards.
CGGCTCAGACGGGGAATGGCCGAATGGAGGATTAAGTTTAGGACTTCGCCTCTTTGGTTCGTGACCAGGGACCTTCGGTGTTCGGCCGTTCGGGGGAAGTTAGAAGTGTGCGGTGTAATGGGTCGACGGGATTTGGTATTCCGGTTTAATCGGTTTTCAGAATCAGAAAATAGAACCGACAACCGAATAATAGCAAAATAAAAACCGAACCAAAAACCGAAAACCAAAAAAACGAAAATTCGGTTAAATCGGTTCGATTTTTAGGTTTCGGTTTAAAAATGCCCACCCCTAGTTGCAACTTGCACCGCCGTAAAATTTCCAGCCAATGTGAAAGGCCAACTGTGTCATCAAGCAGGGCTGTGCATGGTTTTCCTGACCCGACAAATAGTACCAAACAAATCAAATAGAAAAAGTCAGTTTGATCCGTATATGGTATTCAGTATAGTATGAAAATATCTAATTTTTGGGATATGGTTTATCGGTAAAAATAGTGAGTAAATCGTAATAAACCGAATACCAAAAAAATACATGTATAATTCGATAAAGTAATGGTCAAATGTGTATACAATACGATTTCACATGGAAACAGTATCACTAGATTTATCAAAGTAATGATCAAATGTATGTAATAATTTTTACTAATGTATAATTATATAAGAGTAATGGTTAAAGTTGTGTATTAGAAACAGTATCGATGTCCAAAATGACAAGTAAAAAAGAATAATTCATGTTAGTTTGGTAAATATGCTATTTACTGATACTAAACAGAAATATTATGGTATTTATCGATACTAAACCAAAGTGCTATTTGGTATCACGTTTCAATTGCTGTATTTATCAAATTGTATTTACCAATTATACCATATGCACAACCCTATCATCAGGTTCACATGTATGTAGTTGGCGTGCTAGTTAAGCCCGTATACATCTGGTACTTAGTATTTAAGTACCGATTACAATATAGCTAATTTAACTCAAATATATACGATGTACTCTCTGTATAAGTTAATAGGACATATTTTTTAAATGATCTTATACATAAATATATATAATACCTATATTATGTTCTATCGTAAACTAGTGTGATGTTTTCGGTCGTTGCCGGCCTCTGGGGTCTGGGCACTGACTTTGTATAAATTTTGGTCAAGTCAGAAACCCGTCCTTTGACCGCGAGCGACGGCTCAGGTTAAACCAGGTCATGACAGCGACGCCAGCCAGGCAACCACCATGGAATTCGCACCAAATTTCTTAGGACCTGTTTGGATCCATTAGCAGTTAATAGTTAGCTGGCTAATAGTTAGCTAGCTAATAGTTCCTAGCTAATATTAGCTAGCTAACTATTAGCTGGAGGGTGTTTGGATCCACCAGCTAATATGTGACTAATAGATGCTATTGTCCAAAATATCTATGCTATTAAATGCTATTGGTGGTAGACGTGAAGGGTATTTTGGTTAAATGCCACCTATTAGCTGGGTTTGACTAGCTAATGAGATAACCATTAGCTGAGTGCCCAGCTAATAGTTAGCTGATCTATTAGCTGAGGGTGTTTGGATCCACTTCAGCTAATTTTTAGCAGCTAACTATTAGCTGCATGGATCCAAACAGACCCTTAGATGATGCATATTGTGTACTAATCTCGTCTTTCCTTCCATATGTACTCCTCTATTTACCATATACCTTTATGAATAGATGAATAGATCTAAACTATAGATAAAAATGATTAATTAAGGTTAGCTACTAAGATTCTCTCTTTTTAAAAATAATATGCGATTTTCTATTAATTTTTTAGATTAACGTTGGAATTTTAAGTATTTTTTACTTAACGTGGGGATTTTAGGAGGGTCTTCAATTAGCATATAAAAAGATGTATCACTGAACAATTATTCCAAAGTGCAAATGAGGTGGTCAAAGCTCACCCTTGCTTCTGCCACTACCCTCTTTTTGCGAGTGCTTTGGAGCGTCGGAGGATCGTCGTTGTCGGCGACGGCACCGGCGCCCGTGCGAGTCGGCGTCGTGCTGGACCTGACAAGCGACGTGGGGAGGGGGAGCCTCACCTGCATTTCCATGGCGTTGGACGACTTCTACGCCGCGCATGCCAACTCCGCCGCGCCGGTAGAGCTGCGCGTCAGGGACTCGCGCGGAGAGGTCGTCGCGGCAGCACACGCTGGTAAGGGCGGCTCTAGTGAACTCGCATCCGCGTTTGTTTTATCGGAGAAGTTACAGAAACACCCCCTCCAAGTTAGATATTTCACCTGATTTCCTAGAAATCATTGTTTATCTAGTCTTGTACATCATCTTTTTTAAATCTAGTCTCTCTCTACGTATATTTACAAATTTAACCTTATTTCTCATTGTAAAAAGCATAGTAAATAAATGTTTTTTTTGCAAATATAACTCTTCGCATATACATTTGCAAATTTGATCTTATCCCTTGTCGCGCTCAGAAAACGTTGAAGCTAACCGACGTCACGACAGGGCGAGCGAGTACGGTAGGAGCTTACTGCTGCACCTAGGTAGCATGAAAGTCACCCTATCACTGTAGGCCACGTTGTCTTTATAGTCAGCTGAATAATGCATCTCCTATTTCCTGAAACATTCGCGGCCTTACAATTTTTTTTTACGTTTAGATCCTTTTATAAATTACGAATAGGCCCTTAGCGTTTTTTTGTGAGAGGAAGATTTTTCCCTCCAAAATCACGTTCGGGTCCTTCGTGCGTTGTTTTACGGAAAGGACCTCCCGCTAAATTCAAATCGCGAACAAACCCTTTTCTAATTTTTCAGGATTGCGAACAGGTCCAAAAACGTAACATTCAGGTCCTTGCTCCTTACGTCTAGGTCCTTTCTCCGTTTTTCCTGAGAAAAAATATTTTCGTCACTAGAAATATGTGTGCGGTTCTATCTCTAGACTTTTTTCCCACCTCGATTACACATCTCGATCTTTGATATTTTTTTAAACATGTATTATTACTCGGTGAACGCGTAGAGTGTTAGACTCGGCAAAAGAAGATTGTCATCTCTAACAATTTTTCACCCTTTTTCCTCTAGACTTTTTCCCCGCCGCGTTCTCAGGCTCGGTCTCTAATATTTTCCAAATAGTTCGTCGAAAGAGATATTTCTACAGCTCTATCTCTCTATTTTTTTCCCGTTAAAGGCGTGTTCTGTACTAAAATTTTTGTGTTCTTTCAGTCGTTCCGCTCATTATTTCGACGATTTAAAAAATAAAACGCCGCCGCAAAAAAAAAATCTACGAATAACGACACGCGTGACGTGTTACGCCGCGGAAAAAAATTGTGTCCTTTCAGCCGTTTCCCTCATTATTTCGACAATCTAAAAAATAAAACGACGTCGCCAAAAAAAGAAAATTTTCTACGAAAAAACGGCCCGCGAAAAATTTTGTGTTCTTTCAGCCGTTCTGCTTATTATTTCGACGATTTAAAAAATAAAACGCCGTCGAAAAAAAAGAAATTTTTTCTACGAAAAACGACACGCACGGCGTGGTATGCCGTGAAAAAAAATTGTATTCTTTCAACCGTTTCGCTCATTATTTCAACAATTTAAAAAAATAAAGCACCGTCGAAAAAAAAAATCTCTGAAAAATGACGCGCAGCGTAATACGTCGCGAAAAATTTTCTAGTTTCTAAGATGAGGACCACCTTCAACGGTAGGTAGGTATGTAGGAATGGTAAATTTATAGAAGAACGTGACATATGGGGCCGGACATGCTTCTAAAAAAAGCAGATGCTTGTGTGCTTGCGCAGGACTTTTCAAAATACTAGCGCTCTCTCTTTTTCATCTCGTGCCAGATGTAACAAAAGATTAGTCCTTTGAGCATTTACCCATAAGAATAGGTTCAATTTCTTATATGCTAATATTTTATTAGTATAGTGCAACACAACAGACTACAAAGTTAGCATTCTCTATTGATCACCATATTTGTAAGTGCCATGCAAATATAGGGAATTTTATAGATAGCGCATAGGCAACAACCCATCAGAAGAATTGTCTTTAGTGTTGTCTATAGATGACTTAGCGCTATTATAGACAGTAGTTGTCTAAACCATTGTACATGCCCTAATATCGATTTACTAGCCCCTCTAACCTTTCACCTCCGTTACACTAGCATTCTTCCAACTTTCCCTCAAATACTGACAGCCGCAGCCAAATCCCCCAACTTTTGGAGTTTTGTCCTGCTCTTCCGCTCCATTTCCGGGTAAATTGGTGGCCGGAGAAAGGAGGACCTGGCTTTGAAGCCCGGTTATAGCGGACCTGAGTCTTTTGGGCGAAGTTTAGGTTGGTCTGCCCTTCCTACATTCTGAGGACGTATGGCGCGCGGCTGGGGAAGAAGCCTTGCGGAGAGCACCGATTGCCCTTGGCGGCAACCGGCGGCGGTCTTGCACAGAATCGATCCGAATTCCACGGCGATTAGCCTTGCCAAGCTCCTGGATTGCCCACGGCAAGCGTCAACATCACCTCTTGATTGTCGTCCTGCGGCGGTGATGCTTCCGGGGCCGGCAAATACCATGCCTTCCACCAAGCCATCGACATCGTCTTGGTGTTGCTTATTTAGGTGCGCTCTCATGTTCTTTCTTGGCGAGGGTTCTTAACTTCCTACCTTTTACCTGGGTACAACGGAAGAGCATGAAATGATTCTTCCCCAGGAAATCGGTGTGTGTAACGAATAAGTTTCGTTGTCTCTGTGCGTGTTAGTTGTGGTAGTGTGCCCGTGCTTTCTTGTAGAGGAGCTCTAGGTGTCAACTCAAGCCAGTTGCAAAGTTTGCTGTGGTCAATTCCCCCTCAGCAATTAAAAGAAAAGGCATGATCTTTGGTTAATTACATTGTTAAGAACAAGTTTCGTGTTTGGAAGATATGATTTTCATATTGTAACTGTAATTTCCTAGACAATGTAACCCGTGAAAGTACAAATGAATTGACTGGGTTGTGTTCTTATACTGTTCTTTTTTTAAAAAAAATCTTTTTTTTTAGAGGAGAAGGACATCAAAACCTGATGTCCCAATTTCAATTAAGAAACTATCGCAACGTTCCAAAGTTATTACAACCAGCACAAAAGATCATTAAAGACCTACCAGACACAGTTCAGAACCACCAACTAAACCAACCCTTACATCATTACCAATTATCAGAGCTCCCAGGAGCAACGCCAAAAAAACACCTTTTCTCCAGAACCAGCTCTAAGCGATCAACAGATATTGAACTCGCAAGCAACCAGACTTTCTCCAGAACCTGAAGATTTCACCACCTTCATCTTCCTGCGATCCCTCCTCGATTCCAGCCGAGACTTAGCACCCGGCCAGCCTTTTCTTCCAGCTTTCTTGCTACACCTTCTACTTGACATCTCTGATTTTCTTTTAGCAAAACCAGCCAGCTTCTTAGCCTTCTTGCGATCTGCCCCAAAATCACACGAATCTCCTTCCAATTTTCTCCCTAAAAACACAAAGAATTTCGTAGTTTCCAAATAGTCCAAACGTAGCAGAAGTGCAAATATTCACAGCAGCATGCTTCTTCCTACTAATCCACCAACGAGCCACATTTTCAAAAGAATCACCCAACTTTAAATTCAGAGTATCAGCAACTTCATACCAAATAGCTTTACTAACACAACAATTAAAGAATAAGTGAGAAATTGATTCAGGTTCTGTACAGAACAAACAAGTAATATCATCCACCTTTTGCCTCTTAGTTAGATTATCTCTAGTCATCAATCTATTATTAGCCAGCAGCCAGAGAAACACATGAATTCGAGGAGGAACATTAATTTTCCAGACAGCAGGAATAAACACAGGTTGGACCCCCTCTAAAACTGACAACAACATAAAAAGATTGAACAGTATACAACCCTTTAGAATCAAAATTCCAGATAATGAAATCACAATCCTCACTAAAAACAATAGACTCAGCGATACTCACTAACTCATGCCACATATTTAAAAGCCTTTGAGAAACAGCCCTTCTAAAGGAGAGCCTCAAATTCTCACCATCCCACGCATCCACATCCAAATCCATGATATGTAAGAGACTGGTAATGCTGTAATCACTAACCAACCAGAATACTCCGCTGTTCGGTTACTACATATATACGGCATGTTCTGCTTAAATATTTGTCAGCAAACCAAAGTATATAGTGATGCCAAGTTTGACTGCATCTCTGATTCAATCAACATTGATTGGACTAATTTATGTACTGTGGATATGCTTGCAGCCGATGATCTGATCAGAAACGATCGAGTACAAGTCATCATTGGGCCTCAAACTTTAGCTGAAGCCGAGTTCATTGCCTACCTTGGAAATGACAAGCACATTCCAATCCTCTCCTCAGCTGCATTCTCAGCAGCATCGACACCTTTCTTTCTGCATACTGCACCCAGTGACTCCTTTCAGGTTGCGCTGGTCTATGCCATGCTTGGTATGTTCTCATGGCGCACTGCCATCGTGGTGTATGAAGACTCACCATTTGGTGCTCGCATCCTCCCAGCACTTTTTCACGCCCTTCAGGATTACAACACACTTATTATGGATAGTTTTGCTTTGCCTATTGATGTGACTGATGACTACCTCGAGACAGTACTCTACAACCTCAGGGAGACGCCCACACGGGTGTTTATTGTGCACATGCTCCCAGATCTTGCTGCTCGTGTCTTCCACCAGGCCAGTGTTGCTGGTATGATGTCTGATGGCTATGTCTGGATTGCGACTGCGAGCTTTGGTAGTGAAGTGGACAGCCTCAATCCTGACAAGATCGATCACATGCAGGGGGTTGTCACCTTCAGACCTTATGTGCAGGCAACAGGCCATGTCATTAACTTCTCAGAAAGGTTCAAGGTGAGGTTTCTGCTGGAGAATCCAGGCATTCACAATGTGCACAACCCGAGCGTGCTGCTGCTCTGGGCTTACGACACGGCATGGGCTCTCGCCACAGCAGTCAATATAGCCAGGGCGTCCAGCTCAACACCTGGAAGAACACTTCTCGATGCAGTGCTCAACACAACATTTGATGGGTTGGCTGGGAGGTTCAGGCTAGTAAATGGGCAGTTGCAGCTATCATCGTATGAGGTTGTTAACATCATCAGTAAAGGTGCAAGGACGGTTGGGTTCTGGACGCCCGAGTCCGGGATCTTCAAGAATTTGAAAAACAACAGTGAGAAAGGGCTGAAACAAATCCTCTGGCCAGGTGATCTAGCGAGTGCTCCAAAAGGGTGGGACGTGTCATCGAATGGGCGGCGGCTTCGTATTGCCGTGCTTGCAAAGCAGGGGTTTAACCAGCTTGTGGACGTCTCCTACAGCCCAACAACCAACAATTCTATGGTCACAGGCTACTGCATTGATGTTTTTGGCATGCTCATGAAGGAACTGCCCTATCCGGTGGCCTACCGTTATGTGCCATTTAGTGATAGCTCGGACAATTATGACAGTCTTCTCAACCTGGTGCATGAAAAGGTTAGTGTAAGACGTGATAAACATAGACATCAGAAAATTTTCGTAGCGTTTTATGAGAAAAATAACAAGCAATTACAATTGCAGAAAGTTGATGGTGTGGTTGGTGATACGACGATCACAACGACCAGGATGAATAAGGTGTCCTTCACGATGCCCTTCACAGATACAGGATTGTCAATGATCGTGGTAGTGAAGAAAGAAACGAGTGGGAACATGTGGATCTTCCTGCAGCCACTCACAACTACCCTCTGGATCGCTAGCCTTGCCTTCTTCCTCTTTACCGGCTTTGTTGTGTGGATGATTGAACACCGAATCAACCCTGAATTCCGTGGCACACCTTGGCAGCAATTCGGCATTGTCTTCTACTTTGTCTTCTCGACTCTTGTCTTCTCCCACAGTATGCATCTTCTGTCTTTTTCATTGATAACTACTATTGACAAAAAAAGGATTGGTTAAATGATAACCGAAAGTACAACATGTTAATTTTAGAGGAGAAGCTGGAGAGCAACCTGTCAAAGTTGGTGGTTATCGTATGGGTATTTGTCGTGCTTATTCTGACATCAAGCTACACGGCAAGCTTAACATCCATGCTGACGGTTCAGCGACTCCAGCCAACAGCGACTAGCGTCCAAGATCTCCTAAGAAACGGTGACTATGTGGGGTATCACAAGGGTTCCCCTGTGGTGCACTGGCTCGAGGAACTGGGCTTCCACAAGGGTAATTTGCTGGGTTATAGCACGGTGGAGGAGTATGCTGATGCCCTACGGATGGGATCCGACAATGGAGGGGTTTCCGCAATATTTGACGAGATCCCCTACCTGAAGGTCTTCCTTTCAAAGTACTGTGAAGGTTACACCATGGTTGGCCCAACCTACAGGTTGGGAGGCTTTGGGTTTGTAAGTCCCTTTCCCTGGTTAAAGATTTCATGTACTCCACGATCAGCATAGTTTGATTTTTTCTGTATGTGTTAGGCTTTCCCGATAGGATCACCGATGGTGCACGACGTGGGGCAGGCCTTCATGTTGCCTGTGGTGCAGGACGAGATGGAACGGATAGAGAAGAAATGGTTCGGTGACCCAGAAGCCTGTCAGAGCAAGAGCAGCAGCATCGACTCATCCAGCCTGAGCTTCAGCAGCTTCAGTGGGCTGTTCCTCATCAGTGGCATCATCTCGGGCCTTGTGCTCCTCATCGACCTCGCCATCTTCGTCTACCGGGAGCGTGACAATCTCAGGGCTGCAGTGCCTGCAGGCACCGCATTGCTGCAGAGGCTGCATGCGCGGTTTCAATGATGGCTTCAACGTCTCGGCCTCAGCTACCGGAAACCGCACGTCTTTAAGGGGACATATGTTGAGTTAATCTAGTTGTTTTCGGATCATCTTACATGATTGGTTAGGATTCAGTGTTAGTTTTCGGTTCAGGTATTCAGAGTCGGAGTAGTTTTTCAGTTTGTTTCGTTTGCAGTTAAGTCTGTTGCTGCAGTTTAGTTTTCGGATGCAATACAGTGTCCATGCCGTAGAAGTTCAGACTTTAGTTCTTGATTCGGTTTTGATTTGGTGGAGAGCATCCAAACTCTTGTAATCCTGACTTTATAATAGTAAAGAAAAACCAGAAAAGAGGTGAGCAGTTTTTCGCCTCGCAAAAGAAAGTTGTTTTTTCTGCTTTAATCATGTGCTGATTCTTCCTCTAAAGACTGCATACGGTTCCTTTGAAGTTCAAGTTCGTCGCTGGGCATATTACCAACAAGTGGTATCAGAGCCTAAGGAACCGAAGTGGTGGCTGGCGACGAGCAAGACCTATCAGCCTCAATGGTCGGGGACGAAGCAAGTCCATTGAAGAAAGACACAAACGTCAAGATGACAAGAAGCTCCACAATCCCGATTCAATATCCAATGTTAAGCGAAACGAATTACGGCATATGGGCTATCAAGATGAAGATCATCTTGTGTTCGCTAGGGATATAGTCGGTGATAGAAGATGGAAACGAAGATGACGACAAGGATCAAGGCGCCATAGTTGCTATCTCTCAGGCCATGCCAGATCAAGTGATGATGGCAATCGCGGAGAAGCAGACAACAAAAGAAGCATGGGACGCACTCAGGGAGATGCGAATTGGCAAAGATCGCGTCAAGAAGGCACGTGTACAAGTGTTGAAACGACAATTGAATCTGTTGCACATGCAGAATTCAGAAACCATCAGTGAGTTTTCCATAAAACTCACCTCACTGGTGGGTGAGATCTGCTTGCTCGGCACAAAACTCGACGATAGTGATGTTGTCAAAAAATTGTTTGCTTCAGTTCCAGATCGCTTTCACCCGATTGTCGGAACAATCGAGCAGTTCGGTGATGTCGCGGGTATGTCGGTCTCGAAGGCTATCAGCCGTCTCAGAACCTTCGAGGAAGGTTTCAAGGGGCGACAGTACTCAAAAGATGGGGGAGAATAGCTTCTCTTCACCCAAGTCGAGTGGGAGGCAAGGAGTATAAAGAGAAAAAGAGATGGAGGCCAAGCAGCACTAAGAGAGGAGGGCGCCATGGGAGAGGCCTTGGACGCAGACGCGGATAAGGTGCAGGCCGAAGAGATGGCGAACGCACTGTCGACGAATGAAAGTCGCGTATCTCTAACAAATCTAAGGTCAAGTGTTTCAAATGCAACGAATATGGACATTTTTCCAAAGATTGTCCCAAGCCAAATTGCAAAGAGAGGGCAAATCTCGTTGCGAAACTGAACGATGATGGCAGACCTGCTCAAGGCAATGGGCAAACAGCCGAACCCTGAAGCTGCCGAACAGGAAGATAAAACCGAGTCAAGCGATGCAAGAGGCCACCGGTGTTTTTCTCCTCCGCGAGGTAGGTCGCGTGCCGGGCATAGGAATGAAGACGGAGGCCAACGCGACCACGGAGACCACCGTTGGGCGCCACGCGCACCACAGTATGAATTGCCATTATACGATGGAACCGATGACCCTCTGTTGTGGCTATGCCAATGCGAACGTTTTGCACGCGCCCATGACATTCAGGAATTGGAATACGTCAAGATGGTAGGCCTCCATCTCTGCGGCAAGGCACAGGAGGTGCTCAATAATTGGGAGCAGGAAGAGCGGTTCATCTCGTGGCCCGATTTCTATGAGACTTTCCTGCAACGATTCACCCACCATTCGTCAGTAGGTCCTTTGGGAGACCTCGTGAACTTGAAGCAATGCGAATCCCATGCAGATGACTATGCGAAGGAGTTCCAAAGACTACTGTCGCGGGTGCCCAGGATGAAGAGGGAGGATCAAATTGAGATGTTCACGGTGGGACTCTCTGTGATCCTCACGGCAAAGGTGCGCCGTGATCGCCCACGCGATCTGGTGGAGGCCATCGGCTTGGCACGGGAGGCGGAACGCAGAGAGGACCAATGGATTGCAAGGGCAATCCAAGCCTTCCCTCAGGGAGCCCGCCATCGTCCTCCATTCAGCAGAGACGTGGCCTCTCTCACCTTGACTGGGGGACTGAGGCCCTTGGCCGCCTCGTCCCAATGGGCGTTCACATCAGCAAGCTCAGTGGCATTCCCATCCCGTACGTCGATTCAGGCTCCGGCTATGTCAAACCCAAGTGGGGAACGACCAGCCCCGGCCAGCTTGCAGGGCTCCTCAACAACCCTGCCCCGTACCGATGTTGCCTCAGTTCGGAGGAAATGGCAGAAAGGCACGAAAAAGGGCATTGCTACAATTGTGATGGGATCTATGCCAGAGGGCACCGCTGCAAGAAGCTCTTCCTCCTCGAGGTCTTGGACGAAGAGGAATGGGAAATTGAGGAACAAAGGGACATGGAGCCGGCACTCTCGGCCATGGCTCTGCGTGGTCCCATCAAAGGGAGCACCATGCAAATCAAGTTGATAATTGTAGGGGAGGAACTATTGGGACTGGTGGACAGTGGGTGCACGCATAATTTCCTGAGTTCTCATGCAGCCAAAAGCATGGGTGTTCCCCAGGAATCAGGAGGCGGGTAGCAGGTGTGGGTGGCAAATGGCGCTCACTTGCCATGCTTGGGGAAGATCCAGGCTTGCACCTTCCTCATTGACAAGCATCCCTTTGATGCATCCTTCCTGGTCATGCCATTGGATGGATTTGATGCAGTACTGGGGGTGCAATGGCTGCAGAAGCTAGGTGATATCAGTTGGAACTTTGATTCCCTTCACATGTCTTTCAACTGCCAGGAAACCCAGGTAGTTCTCTTGGGTGTCGGGCGACTGACCGATCCACAAAACCCAGGGCGGCGGTAATGCTAGAGGAGGCTGACAAGACCGCCCTCCTTGCTGCCTTTGACGACCTCTTCCAGGAACCAAGAGGGCTGCCACCCTCGCGTGCCTACGACCACCACATATGCTTGAAGGAGGGGACAGACCTGGTGGTGGTCCGACCATACCGATACCCCTACCGGTAAAAGGACGAGATTGAGTGGCAATGCGAAAAGATGCTGGCTCAGGGCATTATTCGCCCTAGCCTCTCCCCGTTCTCCCCCGTTTTGTTGGTGTCGACGATCGGGATCGCCAACTGCAGAAATGAAAAGGGGGTTAGTGATGCTAGGGACCCGAGCTGAGCTTTGCTCAACGGAGGAACGGATTCGACGTGCTGGTGGCCGGAGCAAGGCGACAACGAGCGTGGCACAGAGATTTATACTGGTTTGAGCCCCCGTGAAGGTAATAGCTCTACTCCAGTTGCCTTGCGGCGGTGATCTTTTCTATTCTCGAGTACAGTGGTGTGTTACAGCTCAAGCTCAACAATGGTGATGACTAATGCTCGAGCTCTGGTGTCGTGCCCCTCAGGTTGCGTCATCCTTAGCCTTATATCCTCCCTGCCTGTAACGGACGGGAGAGATTCCCGGGGTAGTGGTCTTCATGCGTGTTGATGGCTGGCGGTAACCGTCCCGGACACTTCGCGCACGCCTGCCTCAGCTCCACGATCCCACGTCTTGGTAACCACCGAGTAAACGCACGTTCCGGAATTCCAGGGGACGCCGCCCGAACAAGAGCCAGCCCGAGCCCAAGGCCATGCGGGGCCCGACCTCGAGGCCGCACGTGCTCGGCGCGCGGCTCAAAATTTGTCCAGGTCGTGGTCGAAGTAGCTGAGCTAGGTAACTCCGTTGACCGTGCGCTGACCGGCCAAGGGTCTCCCAGCCCTCGTCAGTTGGTCAAAAAGGAGAATGGCTCATGGCGTTTCTGTGTTGACTATCGCGAGCTCAATGCCCGGACTGTCAAGGACAAATTTCCCATTCCAGTGGTGGAGGAACTTTTGGATGAACTACACGGAGCTACGTTCTTCTCCAAACTAGACCTCCGTTCCGGGTATCATCAAGTTCGAATGAATGAGGAGGATACTGAGAAGACGACATTCTGTACACATCATGGCCACTATGAGTCACTGGCGATGGCTTTTGGATTATGTAACACCCCTTCCACTCTCTAGGCTCTCATGAACGAGGTCCTCACCCCTTTTCTTTGGAAATTCGTTCTTGTTTTCTTCAATGATATCCTTGTATGTAGCAAATCTCGCGTCGAGCATCTCCATCATCTGCGGTTGGTCCTGGAACAACTACGCCACCACAAATTATACTTGAAGCAATCCAAGTATACCTTTATTCAGAACACTGTGAGCTATGTGGGGCACATCATCTCTAGAGAGGGGGTGGCGGCCAACCCCAACAAGGTCCAGGATGTGGCCTGATGGTCACCACCAACGTCGGTCCATGGCGTTCAGAGCTTCTTAGGGCTCACCGGCTACTACAGGCGTTTCATCCTCCACTACGTGACTATTGCGAAGCCCTTGATCAACCTTCTCCGTCGCCAAACATTCAAATGGATGGCAGAGGCCAATCGCGCCTTCCAAAAGCTAAAGGAGGCGCTCATGACGGCACCGGTTTTACGCTTACCCAACTTCAATTTGACATTCGTGGTTGAGTGTGATGCCTCCGGTGTTGGGATTGGCGCGGTGCTACAACAAGAAGGCCATCCTGTGGCTTTCTACAACCGACGGCTAGCCGAGCGCCATGCCAAATTGGCAGCCTATGAGCGTGAGCTCATCGGCCTCTCCAAGGCTATTCGGCACTGGCGACAGTACCTTTGGGGGCATCTGTTTATCATCTGGACCAACCACGCAAGCCTTAAATACCTCTTGGATCAAGCCCGGATCACTCCTCTGCAGCAGCATTGGCTCAGTAAACTAATGGGCTTCGACTTCACCGTGGAATATCGTCCCAGACACAGTAACAGGGCGGCCGACGCCCTATCACGCCTCTACGAGCCACCTGCGGCCTGTCTGGCGCTCTCCTGTCCTTCCCAATCAGCGTGTGCGCAGTGGAAGGAAGCCCTCCGCAACAACCCGAAGGTGCAATAGCGGTGCTCCTAGTTGTTGCGTGTGACGGTGCTACCTCAAGATTCCTTCATGACGCTGGGAACACCAACAGATCAGCCTGTCGGGTCATCTCACAGGGCAACGACGCTGACAGGAACCTGGGAAGCACGTGGTGGTCTCCTCTATCGGTGGAAGATTATGTGGGCTAGTGCGGTACCTGTCAACAGCATAAGGCCATGACTCAGGCGCATGTTGGCCTTCTCCAGCCCTTGCCCATTCCGCACCACATCTGGACTGATGTGTCCATAGATTTTGTGGTAGGGCTTTCCAAGTCGCACGGCAAGACAACTCTCTTGGTGGTGGTCAATCGCCTCTCCATGTACGCTCATTTTTTGGCCCTCAAACGACCAACTACAGCGCCCCTTGTGGCGGATCTGATTTTTGATTAGATTGTGCGACTCCATGGCATGCCCAAGTCAATTGTCTTGAACCGGGACCCAGTTTTCCTCAGTACCTTTTGGCAAGACCTCTTTAAGCGTTGTGGTATTAAGCTCCTCATGTCCTCCGCTTACCATCAGCAGACCGACGGTCAGATGAAGGTGGTCAACCGCACGATCGAGATGTACCTCCGGTGTCTGGCCACCGACAATCCTTCATGGGTTCGATGGCTGCCCTGGTGGAGTTCTACTACAACCCCTCCTATCACTCCGCCCTTCATATGACGCCTTTCGAGCTGGTCTACGGCAAGCTACCCCCACCCTTAATGCCATACTGTCAAGGCGCCACCTCCATTGACGTTGTGGATTGCACATTGGTCAATCAGGATGAGCTTCTTAGCCGTGCACGCCAACACCTCATGGCTACCTAGAACCGAATGAAATAGCAATATGATTGTCATCATCGAAAGGTTTTCTTCACAGTGGGAGACTGGACATGGCTCAAATTACAACCCCACCGCCTACTCTCTCTGCGATCCATTGCGCAGCACAAATTCTCGCCCTGCTACTTCGGTCCATACAAGGTGATCGGGTGCATTAGCAAGGTCGCCTATCATTTGGCCCTGTCAGAGACAGCCCGTATTCACGACGTTTTCCACATCTCCATGCTGAAGCCCTTTCGGGGTACTCCTCCCACTAGTATTCCGCCCCAGCCAGCTGATGCTTCATTTCCATCTCCAGATGCTGCACAGGCCACTCCCTTCCGCTTGCTGGCCCAACACTTCATCCGGGGGTGCCGGCAATTCTTGGTCCAATGGGCAGGCGAGCCCCCTGAAGCTGCTACATGGAAGGATGCCGTGGAGTTTCGACGGGCTTTTCCCGACTTTCAGCGTGAGGATAGGTTGAATGTGGAGGGGAGAGTATTGATAGGGGTGCCGACCGTGTCTATTACAGACGCAAGGCTCGGCCGGCCAGCGCCCCTCACGCCTCAACTATGCCGCCTCAGGCACACTAGTGCATTCCTATTTTTAGCCTTCCTATTTTCTCTCCTTCCTATTATTTGCTTTCCTATTTTCTAGTCAATTAGTTGCTTATTAGTCAAGTCCTTATCCTTTCCAAAATAACAGCCCTGATTATAGGGATTTGTTAAGCACTAGAAACATAATAAAAGGGGAGAAAGAACAGAAGAAAAGGCACGTTTTGTTGCCACCAAAAACTCATCTCAGGCGCTGCCGATGACAACCGGCCGGTGGCATCGTACAGCCAACTTACCTCGGTGGTGAGCAAACCCTCTAGCTGCGGCCTCAGGCCGAGCACCAGGGCATACTCCAGGGAACACCCGTATCAGACTCCTAGCACGACGACTCATGGAGGCAAGGTTGGGAGAGGCGACTCCCACACAACATCCACACTTTCGACGCATCACTCACCTGGTGTGCTGAACGCGCCAAGCACGCTCGGAACAAGCATGGGGTCAGGAACCTCCGGTTCATTATCACCATGTACTCTAGTAGCAACATTGGGTGCACCGGTCTCACTAGGAGCTCTATTGCCTATGGTGTCAGAAGGAAGTCTTTCAGAAGCACCACGGCGGGAGCGCAGCTCAAAAGATTTGTATGATGCCACATCCCCAATGGAACTGGAGTTCTTTGGACTTTGGACTTTGTTTGTTAGGCGAAGAGAAACCTACAAATTATGAAGAAGCCAAAGGAGAGCCAGCGTGGAGAAAAGCTATGGACGATTGTCGGGGACTGAGAAATCTCTGACAGGTCAACGCACAGTCAACAGGGCCCCTAGCTCGGGGCTGAGCTGCAAGGGTCTCTAGCCACGACCTGAGCCGCGCGGTCTGCATGCGACCTCGAGCTTGGGGGGGCAAGGATTCAACTCCCGCATGACCTCGACCTTGGTTTGAAGACGTGCGATTACTCGACAGTTACCAAGATCGTGAATGCCGGAGTTAAGGCGGACGTGGGTGTCAGATCCGGGACGATTACAACCCATCTTCAGTGCGCACCATGCACTACTCTAGGAATCTCTCCCAACCGTTTCGTAGCGGTAGGAGGTATAAAACCCCAAGCGGATCGGCAGGGGGCGAAAAGCGATTTTTGCAACAAAGCAATAGACACCATTAACATAGAATTCTCCAGAGCTCAAGCTAAAGAGCGAACACTTGTATTCGAGCATAGTGAATTTCTTGCCCCCGGGCAGGACTAGAGTAGAGCTTTTACCTTCACAGGGGCTCGAACTAGTATAACTCTCTGTGTCTTGTTCGTTTTTCTCCACCCTCGACTAGCGAAGTAGCGAACCTATTCCATCGATGAGCGAAGCTCGTTTTGGGTCCCGCATACACGACTACCCCCCTTTTTACTTTTGCGGTCCGGCGATCCCGATCGTCGACAACGATGAAATGTCTTCCATCAAGAATAATGGAACATGGGAACTTGTTTCATTTCCCAACGGTTACAATTCAATTGGTTTGAAGTGGGTTTTCAAGTTAAAAAAGGACACTCAAGGCATGATCATGAGAACATAAAGCTAGGTTAGTAGCAAAGGGGTACATTCAATGACAAGGCATTGATTTTGATGAGGTTTTTGCTCCTGTTGCTCGGTTAGAAACAGTGTTCTTGGTCATTGTTATTGCGGTGCATAAATGATGGGAGGTTCATCATATGGATGTTAAATCAGCTTTACTCAACAGCGACTTGGAAGATGAGGTCTATGTTGTACAACTTCTGGGGTATGAGAAAGAAGGAGAAGAACACAAGGCCCAAGAGCTTGGAATTCAAAGTTGGACAAGTCATTAGAAGTATTCGATTTTGAAAGATGCCCCTTAGAACATGTAGTTTACAAGAAGAGCCAAGGAAAAGGGAATTTGCTAGCTGGAGTTTATGTGGATGATTTAATCATCACTGGAGTATACCGAAGCTATTGATAATTTCAAATATCAGATGAAGAGTTTATTTAGGTTACTCAATTATTATTTAGGAATTTAGGTTTGTCAAAGCTCTGGAAAGATTACACTTAGCCAATCTGCATTTGCAACAAAAGTGTTGGAGAGATGCGGCATGAAAGAATGTAACTCAACCCAAATTCCAATGGAACCTCGTCTGAAGTTGAGCAAGGAATGCACGAACCCTCATGTGGACAAAACTTTATACCATAATATAATCGGCAGCTTGAGATATTTGCTTCACATGTGCCTAGATTTGGTGTTCTCTGTTGGCATGTTGCACAGACACATGGACAAGCCCATGACAGAGCATATGGCTATTGTGAAGCATGTATTGTGGTATGTGAAAGGTACTTTGAGTTTTGGATGTGTCTACAAGAGGAATAGAGGAGTTATGGAACTAGTGGGTTACTCTGATAGTAGGGATGGCAACTGGTCCGGGTACCTCCGGGTCCAGTCTCTGTGGACCCAGACCCGAGACTCAAAATTTGGACCCGGACCGGACCAAGTCGATCCGAGTCAAACTCGGACCCGGACCGGACGAGCAGGTACCGTACCCATTACGAGGCAGACTCGTCCCAAGTCTTCCCGCGTGTGGCTTTGCCGCCTCGTTTCGGTCGAGCTCAGGCCAAGCCAATTTTGACGTGTAGGCTGAGCAGTGCCCCTCCTTTTGTAACCCGCTTCCACCGAGCCAGTCGCTCTCGCCAGCGATGCGGTACTAATGTCTGCCGACTGCCTACACGTGAGGTACAACATTGGTCGGGGTCGGACCCAAGTTCAGGATGATTCGGTTTGGACATCGGTTGTTGGGCCGGAGAATGCTGCACTTCTTGTCGGTTCCGTGATTCGTACAATCATTTTGGGCCGGGCTTTGTAAGCGTTTGTTCCGTGGGTGCATGGTTGGTCTATATGCGATGTGCAAGCTTTGGCACGAGCCCAACTTGTAGTAAGCTTTATGTGGTCCGGTGCAGGTACCCACGGGTCCAAAATGAGACCGGACCGGACCAACCAGACCGGACCAAATAATATACCCGTGGGTCCAAATTTGGACCCAGACCCGGACCCATCGGGTCGGGTACCCGTGGGTACCCAGACCCACGGGTATTTTTGCCATCCCTATCTGATAGTGACTTGGCTGGTGATACCAATGACCGAAAGAGTACTTCAGGCATGATATTTTTCCTTGGATCGAATCCTATTAGTTGGAGCTCACAAAAATAGAAAGTAGTTGCTTTATCTTCCTGTGAAGCAGAATATATCGCAGCCAGTGCAGTAGCATGTCAAGGGGTGTGGCTGCTACGATTGCTGGCTGATGTGCTAAAGTCATATGCTGAAAAGGTCATTCTCAAGATTAATAATCAGTCTGCAATTGTGTTGTGCAAAAATCCAGTCCATCATGCGAGGAGCAAACACGTAGATACTTGGTTTCATTACATTAGAGATTGTGTGGAATCAGGGGTTATAGATGTGCAACATGTTCCCACAAAAGACCAACTGGCTGATATCCTGACCAAGTCCCTTGGAAGATTGAAATTCATGGAGATGAGGGAGAGAATCAGTGTGCTGATCTCCAGCGAGAAAGGTGAAAGACAACCAGATTAAGGAGGAGATTGTTGAGTTAATCTAGTTGTTTTCGGATCATCTTACATGATCGGATAGGATGGATAGGATTCATTGTCAGATTTCGGTTCAGGTATTCAGAGTCAGAGTAGTTTTCAGTTTGTTTCATTTGAAGTTAAGTCTGTTGCTGCAGTTTAGTTTTCGAACACACTATAGTGTCGATATCATAGAAGTTCAGACTTAGTTCTTGATTCGGTTTTGATTTGGTGGAGAGCATCCAAACTCTTGTATTCCTGACTATCTCTACTACTTCTAATTACAAGTTGGTGGTAGCGGTCCGTTCTCCTCCCCCTCCTGGGCATATCACGAAACCATCGTTGTCCTGATCTTCTATACATTGGCGAATGGAGAAAGTTTTAATTCGGTTGAATATACATGCATGCGTGATCTACTACATATCAGACACTTATCTCAATCAGCCAATTCTATTTCCCTTTTTTCTTCTTCTTTCCCTATCTTTCCACCCTTCCTACCCCTTCAAGTGCAGTCTCCGCACCTTTGTTCCATGTAATCTTGCATTTCTCCTAATCAAATTATGGCTTACCATTTTAAAAAAAATGTAAATATCAAAACCTAGACACCTACAATGAAATTTCCAAGAAAAACCAAGTAAAATAAGACAAAACTTGCTGAGACAATCTGACCTACAACTAGTGGGTGGTCTGACCAGCCTTAGATGGTCAAACCTGTCCCACCTAGTCAGACCTATCTCAAATGGGCTGTCTGACCTCTCTCTCGTAACAGAATTGAAATCAACGCTATCTTAAATGCTCAAAAGAGCACAACTTTCACATGGAGACTCCAAATAACTTGAAACAAAACTAGATGACTTGAAATAAAGCTAGATGACAACCTTAGGAACCTAAAACACAGAGATCTTGCGAGAACAAAAAAAAGTTGGAACCTTTTGGCTCTTAAAAGCTCTGCTGCACCAAAACTAGTCTCAAATCACAAAACGACCTAACTTCTAAACTAAAGCTTCAAACGAAATAAAAGTTGACAAGCACTAAGATCAAGACCTCTGGAAGCTATCCCAACAAGAGTTTTTCCAAGTGCTTGCCAAAGTTGCAACCTTTTCTCCATGAGAGGCACCAAAACTAGGCAAAACCGTGAAACAGTGATTGAGAGGAGCTCGTGGGAGGAATCAAACCAAGATGGCTAAGGATGTTTTTCCACATGTCCTAGGATCCTCAAATTATAGCAAGAACCAATCTAAAATCTCTCAAGATCAAAACCCCTAAAATCACCTTTTCTTGAGTCAAAACTTAAAAAATGCAAGAACTTGCAAAATAAGGTGCCTAGATGAATGATAGCTTCAGCAGCTTGGACAAGCTCTTTACAAATAAAAACTAAGACAAAGATGTAGATGACCCCTCAGTTTATCACCGGCAATTGACAAGGTTCGGACCCTAATTACTCGTGTCCTTCTTGAACTCCTCTAAGACAGGGGTAGACTCCTGAACTATTGATTGTGGTTGTTGGTAAGGGTGAGTACTTGAAAGTACCCACCAAGTTGTGCATAGAATGTAATTCTATATAACTATATGCAAGGCTTATTTCAAAGAAAAAAGGCTATCATGGCTATTTTGCAATAAAGCAGCATTTGAGAACAAGTACATTAAATAGATTGTAAAAATAGTAAAACAAATAACAATAAATAGTAATTTCAACATTTCTCAAGTAAATCAAGTTTTCAATCTTAAGTCAAGTTTTCAACCTTCCATGGCAACCTACCATTCATCCCAAGTTTTATTTTGCAAAAGTCTAACCCTTAACTATAATTCCTAAGGTATGCTCAATATCGCGAGCATGGCTATCTAAATAGATTTACACTCTGTAGAGGTTATAAACTTTACCCATATAATACAACCAATTCACCACACAAGTGAGTGATTATAACAAAGCCTTTACAATGCTCTAACTTAACCCAGTACTACCCGCTTGTAAGATCAAGGATACCGACTAGAAGGGGCGTGAATAGACGGTTTTAAAAAATTCTTCCACGATTAATTAAAATCTTGCCTAAATACCACTATGTAAAAACCTAAACAATAATGATGCGGAAGCGATAAACTTAGATTTTGACAATTAAGCCTAAGTCAACTAGGCTCATTAAGTGCACTAACTATTTATGTCTCTACTAATAATTCCCAATATTAAATACAAACAATCAAACCATCAATTCTATGAATACAAGTTGCTCGAGTATAAATAAAGAATATAATGCAAATCATAAGAGACACACCGATATTTTACCTGGTGTTCGAAGACTTGTTGGTCTCCCTTATTCCATGTTGAGGCTAGCCCAAACAACTTTGGACCAGCTCCACGAATTGAGCACCCACCTCGATTCCACTAGTGATTGCTCTTTCCCGCTCTAGGTAGGCGAGCACCGACCTTCACAACTTGCCGGGGTTTCTCACAACCTTCGTCGAGAAACTCACCGCGCACGACGCCTCCACGCCGTCTAGGTGTCAGCAAATACCAAGAGTAACAAACCAAGCCTTCTCGCGTGAACTTCACCTAGTGCAACACATGCACTCCGGTGATCACTAAGTGCAACACATGCACAAGAGACTCTCAATACACTCCTAATTTGCAACACCTGCAATTAGGGCTCACTCTTAGCTCAAGAATCAAATGTGAGTATGCAACACATGCAACACTTCACCCAAATACTCAACAAAGCCAACAACAACTAAATGCCAACTCTCAAGACTCCTTTTATAGCTTCCACAAGAAAAACTAGCCGTTGGGGGGCAAAATGGGCAAAAATTCCCAAGAGACCCGATCATACCGCCCTAGGGCCGGTATGACCGCTCCTCAGAGGCCAATGGCTAAAAAACTAGCTGTTACTCAGAAAATCCGGTCATACCGGATAAATTTTTAATTTTTTGAACTCTCTAGAAAAAACACACTGGAAGAGCTCCGATCATACCAGAGGCCGGTATGGCCGGAGAGGGTCCGGTCATACCGGAATCCGGTATGACCGCAGGTGGGTCCGGTCATACCACTGGACCAACCACTAAAACGCTCATAACTTTTTACTCCGAACTCCAATTTGGGTGATCTTGGACTCTATGCGAAGCTTATCAAGAGGGCTATAATCTTCACCTATTTTCAAGATTTAAGAAACCATAGACATTTTTAAATATCACCAAAACAAAAACTCTAATGTAGTCATTTAAGTCTAAAATCTGATTTTTCAAAATCCCTCACATAGACTTGATGAAGATCATGGCTACAAGCTAGAAAGAGTCAATAAGATCAAATATTGAGTCATGTGATGATCAACTCATGATCAAAATAATTTTTGAAAAACACATTTACAAATTCTAATCACATGCTCTAAGATTAAATGAACACCAATATTTTGCAAAACACATTTGCAAATAATCTGAAAAGCTATAAGATCAATCCTCTAGCCATGTAAGGATCAACACATGATCCCGACACTTTGTAAAACTTATTTGCAAATGCCAACACAGGCTTTAGGATTGAAACCCATAACCTCTAGCTTATTTGCAAACCACATTTGTAAATAACAAATCAACATCTTGCAAAAACACATTTTGCAAACACAAAGTATAAACTTTACTTAGTCTTATGATGATTAATACATGATCAAATTACAAGCTAAAACACCGATGCATGAGCTCTTATATTTTGCAACACATGTAAAATTTAGCCACATGCAAAACCACACAAACCAAATTACATGAGCTATCTCCCTTTTACAACACATGCAAATCCATATCTCCATGTAAAAATCAAATCGATTAAGATTCAATAAGAATCAAGCATGAGCTCCATTATTTGCAACACATGCAAATACTTAGCTCATGCAAAATCCAAACAAGAGAGTGAGCTAGAGTGAACTGGATTGAGTTCATTAATACATGATAAAGCTCAAGCTATAAAATTCGACTCCTCTTAATAGTACGGCAACCTACACTAACAATCCGGTCTCCCATCCAAACATCGAGACCGGTAAAAGACTAAAAACACATCCTTAGCCCTAGCTAGTTATACCTTTGCCTCTTGCAACCACTTGAAGTTTTCATGATTTCCATCGTCTTATCTCCAAGCTGGGTCCTCTCTTATTGTTCATTAACATATGATGAACCTTCTCTAGCTTCACTTCACATGGGGATCTTCTCTTGACGCTCATCAACACATGATAACATACTTGTCCCGTATATCCATCTCAACCTTAGACTTAATCTATTTCAAACTCATTGAAAGTGTTAGTCCAAAACATATGGTTGTCTCAATCATCAATACACTCTATTAACACATAATGAAGTGTTCTTTGATTGATTGAAAGACAACCGAACTCAATTTAAATTTCATTTAAATTGATGTGAGTATATATTAACTATACAAGTTTCATATACTCAATTCGATGGAATCTAAAAGTAATGACCCAATTTATATAGAGTGGTGGAAAGGGATCAATATTCTTAACATCATTAATAATAGAATAAACTCTATTAAATATGTGCGTATAGATAGTTGAACTTGGAATCAATAAGCACATAATCAATCTTAGATAACATTTGAGTTTATCCTATATTAACATGAGTATACTACAACTACACAAGTTACATATAATCAAATGATTATTTCAAAGTCTTGATCCTATATGTTGTATGGCAAGAGGATATGGATCAATACTATTGAAACATCAGATTAAATTGTGAACTCCCCCTAGATATGTGCATTCATGTAGTATGGATGTAGTTGGAAACAAAATGCACATATTTTAATGTATAAGCAATGGAATAGTTAATCCTTTAACTTGTGTCCAAAATATGCATTAAGATATCATAAAATGAATAGGAGTGCATACCTTGGGTTTTCTATTTTTCAATGAGATGAGACTAATAAAAAATATACTCAATAAAAAAGTTAGTGTCATATTTGTATTTATCATTATGATCATGAATATTATATCTGAGGAATGCAACAAAATATGATAATATGAATTCGAATACAAACCTTTGATATTTCCATCTTTTTCATCCAAAAGAGACTAATAAGAGTTAAGCTCAATAAAAGAGTTAGTTTCATAAAAATGTTTGTCATTAATTAACAATTGAGACTAATCAATATTAAGATTATCACAAGAGTTAGTCTCAATATTAGATTTGTCATTAACACCAAAACCAATTTAATGGAGCTTGAACTTTCAATCTCTCCCTTTTTGGTGATTGATGACAAATCTAAGCTTAAAAACCACATTTGGATGAAAATCATAATATTGAGATAATTTAAACTATTTGAACATATAAACATATCTTTGAGCAATATAAGTATTAGCAATTGAGAATGCATATGAGAGATACTTAGACAAATAATTCTCCCCCTTAACCAAATTAAGCTCTCACAAACTCCCCTTTAACCAAATGAGGTATTAAGCTCCCACAAATTCTCCCCCTTTAGGCATTAAACACCAAAAATAGAAAACGAATCTAAAAAGGAGACTTTTTAGAATGAAGAGCTTGGCAAAGAGATACCACTTTGAAGAAGAGAGAGCTTGGCAAGAAATTATTTGAAATGAGGTTATAACAAAATTGAAATAAGTACATATGACCTATTGAAGTTCACAAGAATTCCTTTTTTAAAAAAATTATCACTTGTAAATATTAAGAATTTTTAATAAGATTCAATATTTCTACAAACTTCTTTATATGGCCCAAAAGAGTAAACTAACATAAAAAGAGGCCATAATTTGAGTTAAGCACGAGAAAGATATTTGAAACACATTCAAATGAATACCAATATTTTGCAAAATACATTTGCAAATAATCTGAAAAGCTATAAGATCAATCCTCTAGCCATGTAAGGATCAACACATGATCCCGACACTTTTCAAAATACATTTGCAAATGCCAATAAATGCTTTAGGATTGGAACCCATAACCTCTAGCTTATTTGCAAACCACATTTGCAAATAACAAATTAATATTTTGCAAAAACACATTTTGCAAACACAAAGTATAAACTTATCTTAGCCTTTATGAACACATGATCAAGTCACAAACTAAAACACGATGCATGAGCTCTCACATTTTGCAACACATGCAAAACTTAGCCCCATGCAAAACCACACAAACCAAATTACATGCGCTATCTCCCTTTTGCAACACATACAAATCCATAGCTCCATTTAGAAACCAAATCGATTAAGATTCAATAAGAAGCAAGCATGAGCTCTCTTATTTGCAACACATGCAAATTCTTCGCTCATACAAAAACCAAAAAAGAGAGTGAACTAGAGTGAACCGGATTGAGTTCATCAACACATGATGAAGCTCAGGCTAAAAGACTCGATCCCTCTTAATAGTATGACAACCTATACTAGCAACCCGGTCTCCCATCCAAACACCAAGACCGATAAAAAACTAGGAACACATCCTTAGCCCTAACTAGTTATACCTTTGCCTCTAGCACATCCACTTGGAGTTTTTATGATTTCCATCATCTTCTCACCAAACTGGGTTCTTTCTTCTTGTTCATCAACACACAATAAACTTTCTCGTTTCTTCTTCTTTTCGGGATAATCTTATGAAGCTTATCAACACATGATGACTTCTTCTTCCCCGATTCTTCATTTTCTTGGACTCATCTTACTACACAACTTATAGAAGATTGTTAGTCCAACAAATACAGTTGTCTCAATCATCAATTGCACTCCATTAACACATAATGGATGCCCCCAAGATTGATTGAGCACAACCCAAAGACAATTGATTGAAAGATTAATTGTGTCTTGAGTATACTAATGCAACTATTGCTTCATTATACTCAAGAGCTTTCGATTGCCCTAGGATCAATAAAGTGAACCATCAACTCATAATTAGTTTTTTGTTGATTTAATAGCAACCGAACACAATTTAAATTGAATTTAAATTGTCATGAGTATATATTAACTACAAAAGTTTCATATACTCATTTTGATGGAATCTAAAAGTAATGATCTAATTTATATGGAGTGGTGGAAAGGGATCAATACTCTTAATACCATCAACAATAGAATAAACTCCATTAAATATGTGTACATAAATAATTGTACTTGAATCAATATGCACATATTTAATTTTTGAGATTACTTTGGAATTTATCCTATATTGCCATGAGTATACTACAACTACACAAGTTAAATATACTCAAAGAATTGTTTCAAAGTAACGATACTTGATATAGAAAGATGAATTAGATCAATATTATTGAAACATCAAGGTAAATTATGAAGTCCCCCTAAATGTGCGCATTCATGTTATATAGAATTGAAACATTAATGCAAATCTTACGGTCTAAATAATGGTAAAGTTCATCCCTTAATTTGAATCCAAAATATGCATTAAGATATCATAAAATGAATACGAGTGCATACCTTGGGTTTTCCATTTTTCAATGAGATAAGACTAATCAGGGATATACTCAATAAAAGAGTTAGTTTCATATTTGAATTTATCAATATGATCGTGAGTATGGTATCTAAGGAATGCAACAAGATATATAATATAAGCTCGAATGCATACATTTGATATTTCCATTTTTTCATCTAAAAGAGACAAATAAGAGTTAAGCTCAACAAAAGAGTTAGTCGCATAAAAATATTATTCATGACATGGACTGGGAAAATCTCTGAGAAGTCAACATATGGTCAAAGGGGCCCCCGGCTCCAGATGTTGCATCGAAGGCCCTCGACCACGGCCTAGCGACGTGCATTCCCGCATGACCTTGAGCTCATGGCATGGGTCCCGTTCCCGCTCGACCTCGACCTTGCCTCAGGGGTGTGCGTTTACTCGGCCGTTACCGCGACCTGCACGATGGCATTAAGGCAGACGTGGGCGGTGAATCCGGGGCGGTTACAGCCTACTTTCAATGTGCACGAGGCCACTCCTCCGGGAATCTCTCCCGTCCGTTACAGGCAGTTTCCAGGAGGATATAAGATCTCGCAAGGCATGCATATAGAGGGAGAGAACACCAGTCGTAGACAAAAAAGCACAATAGAGCGCTCAAGCTCGAGCTGTAATACACTCTTTGTACTTGCAATTAGTGATATTCTCCGCCTTTGGAGAAAACTGGACGTAGAGCTGTTACCCTTGTGGGGGCTCGAACCAGTATAATCCGTTGTCCCCTGCTCGTTGACTCCACGCACTGACCTATATCACGCCTTTGTTGAGCGAGGCACTTCTTGGGTCCCTCATTCACACTAACCCCCTCCTCACTTTTGCGGTCAGGCGATCCCGATCGTCGACAGCTGGCGCCCACCGTGGGGCCTGAGAGCTTCGTTCAACCGGAAGAAGTCCCAGATCACCAATTTACTAGTGAGTTGTTCCAGGGGTACTGCGAAGACATCGGCACCAAGGTATGCTATGCCTCGGTGGCCCACCCGCAGAGTAATGGAGCAGTGGAACGCGCTAACGAACAGATCGTTCAAGGCGTCAAAAAGCGAGTGTCAGATGAGCTCGAACGACACGGCCAGACTTGGGTGGACGAACTTCCCACCGTCTTATGGTCTATTCGTACCCACGGTCGGCCGAACAGGGGTCCACACCCTTGGGCTCATGTTGATCTGCGAAGCCGTCCGCCTCCCCGAGGTCCTGTTGGGCTCTGCTAGGGTCGGCAGTCGATCGGATCGACTTCGAGCAAAACGGTCTCTTGACCTTACCTGGCGGAAGAAGTAAGATGCCGTGCTCGCTTCTACGATTGGCGCACTACGCAAGCTCTTCGCAGACATGCGTCCCGATCGGTACGACCTAGAGAGCTCCTTGTTGGGGACCTAGCCCTGAGGCGGATTCAGGCTCAGTCCAACACCAACAAGTTATCCCATGGTGGGAGGCCCCTATAGAGTTGTTTCAACAGATCGCACGGGGGCTTACCGGCTAGAGATGCCCGATAGCAGAGAGCTCTCTAGCTCGTGGAATATTGACCAGCTTCGAAAATTCTATGTGTAACCCTTTTACCTCAACTTTCAATAAAACTCTTGTTCAGTTGTCATGATTGGTCTTTGCGCACCTTTTTACTATGTTTTTTGTTGGCTTGAGCTCAACTCTCTTTGAGTCCGACCTACGGATGTGCGCGCTTGCTCTTGGCTCAGGTGTCGGGGGCTCACCCTTCACCCCTAGTGGTCGAGTTACGTGTAAGCTGAACCTCTTCGCATCAATGCTCCCCCTGCGTCAGGGTTCGAACTAATCCCGTGACCGGGTCCAACGAGCAACGCGCAAATCGTTGTCATGACTTGAGCCTCACTCTAGATCCTAAGTTTTTTTCCCGTGCGACCATGTTATGCTCCCTGTAGGCCCTTTTCGATCTTGCAGGTCTTGGTCTTTGCAGGATTTCTAACT
Source organism: Guadua angustifolia (assembly GCA_036346375.1). NCBI lineage: Eukaryota > Viridiplantae > Streptophyta > Magnoliopsida > Poales > Poaceae > Guadua > Guadua angustifolia. Next base: position 7,312,458 of record CM070510.1, on the reverse strand, counting down.
TGCGCCCAAGGCCGGCGTCACTCGACCTTGCACCCAACGGGGGCTGGACAAGATATACCACTACCAGAAAAGGCTAAGTGCACGATCGGGAAGAATGTCTTGGTCGAGAAACGATAAAGCAAACTAAGACAATTAAACTATCTTAGCCAAAATACAATCGTTTTCTTACAAAAATCTTACAAGGATTCTAGCCCTATCTACAGGTCAGCCATCTCTTGCGCAAGCTTCTCCTGCTCTAGTTCGGCGACCTTGGCCCTCAAGGTCGAGAGCTCGCCCTGGAGTCGGAGGGCTTCGGTTGAGGCTTCGGCGACGTGGCGGCGTTCTTCTTGAAGTTGGGCCAAGGCGTTCTTTGCAGCCTTGCTCGCCCTACCCAGCTTTTCCTTAAGTTCCTTGGCCTTGGCCTCGAGCTCGGGGGAGGCCCTCGGCCTTGGCCAGTTGCTGGTCGCGGCGGCCTCACGTAGTTCTTCGGCCTTGGCTCGCTCAGCCTCGAGCGCCTTGGTCGACCCCGCGCGCTCATCCTCGAGGGACTTGGTTGCGTGGTCCCGCTCTGCGGCGATGGCGCGCTCCAGCTCGGCCTTGTGCGAGGCTTCGAGCGTCTTCACCGCCTCGCGGAGGTCGGCGATCTCGTTGGAGTCATCTGCCGCCTTTTGCGCGGCCTCCTCCCGCTCGGCTTGCAGGTCCTCCACGAGCTTGGAGCGCGCCGTCTCCCGGTCCTCCAGCACGTCGAGCAAGGCCTTCAGCACGTCAGAATGCATTTGAAGGCCTTGCAGCCCTTGGGTGATTAAGCCGACGGCCTGCGAGGCTCAAAGGATCAACACGGCACTCGCCGGAAGAATAGGAGAGAAAGGAAAACGATGAAAATCGAGCTAAGGTTCAGAGAAAAATCATGTACCTAGGCGAGACTGACCCTCGAAGCGTCTTGAGAGTCTGTGACCAGGCTATTGCCCGGCGTTCTGGGCGGTGCCGCCCGCGATTCTTCTTGGGTCTTGAAGTGCGACTTTCGGGCGCTCCATCATGGGCGCCTGCGTCTCGAGCTTCCTCCTCGAGGGGGCTCGACCCGCCCCTACGCTCTGTCCAGGTGGCAGCTCCGTCTTCCGCAGCGGGAGGGTCTCTAGTCTCCTCCTCAGCGGTGGTCTCGGCCTGGTCCATGGCTCGGACCTCAGTGCTTGCGACGGCTGGAGCGTCTTCAGGATCAGTGTCCTGGGAGGTCACAACCGCCACGGTCGGGGCGACCTCGGCGGTCGTGGCAAGGGCACCGCCGGCGCCATCTTCTTCGGTGGCCTCGGGCGGGTCGACGTCATCATCAGCGTCTACCTCGCCAGTGCCATAGTCCTCGCTGGTCACAAGGACGGGCTCTTCCTCGTCCGGATCGTCGAGCCCTTGGTCGAACTCGTCGACTGGAGCTTGGCTCTGAGGGCTCGAAGGCCTGCGTCCCTGGGCCGAGGGTCGGTGGGGCGCTAGCACGTAATCCGCCTCCTCTTCCTCGTCGGACCCGGACTCGCCTGGACAATAGTCATTGTCAATACGGGCAGGTGTTGAGCTCGGGCGCTCAAGGTCTGTGATTAAGAGCCACTACTAAGCTAAAAGGTTACAGGGAAGGCTGAGCAAATGAAGGGCGTGAAGCCTACCTGGGTCGGGAGTCTCCGTTTCGCAGGAGGCTGGCGAAGGCCCTGACCTCCCGAGGTCGAGGGGGCGCTCCGCTTTCGGGTTCCCTCGGTCTGAGACCTTAAGGCCCGCGGTGGCTCTGAGTCCCTCGTGACAGAGGTCCCAGGGCCTCCCTCTTGGGACCTTTGGGCCGCCTGAGGGCTCGAAGACCTGGCGGCGGCTGCCGCGCTCACCTGCTGCAATAAGGACATGTCAGGAGATGGAGAAGCGCAAGCGTAAGCTCGGGGGCTCGACCATGGAAGTCCTTACCATTGCGCGGTCGGCCCATTCAACGTGAGGCTTCTTAGCCTTACGGTCGTCTGCCTTGCCCAAAGGCGGCTTCTTCTTCCCCTTCTTGCTCTTGCCCCCGCCGGGCAGCGGGAGCAATCTCCTGGCTGTGTCAAGCAGCTCCTGGTGGTCCTGCGAACACAACGAACGATCAGGGAAAAGCGCCGATGGAGTTCGAGCTGAAGAGCGGTCTGGGAATGCCGACCTCGACCTTCCGGCGCAGCACGTTCTTCGGGACAAGGGGATCGAGGGTATACTCGTGCGCCCCTTTCCCGAACATCTCATTCATCCTAGTGGCGACCTAGGACTCCTTCGGCGCTGCAAGGAAGCGGAATGTCAAGAGGACCCGAAGGGCGAATACGAACAAGTCTCAAGGGTAAGAAGACGTACCAGACGTACCCTCGCGGGTCATGTCGTCGCGCCCCGTGATCTCGTAGAACAGATGTTCCCTCTTCCGAAGGGGGAAGACCCGGCTCCGCAGGAAATCGTAGGCGATCGCCTGCCCGGTGAGGCCACGTGTGGCGCAGATGTGTATGGCAGCGATGGCTTCTTCATCGACCTCCAGTCGTCGGCGCGAGGTCTCCTTCTTCCGGTGATCGGGTTCCGTCGAGCAGCAGCGCCCGATCCGGCCCTTCTTGAGTAAAACCACCTCGATCCATGGACCGAGGGAGTCTGAGGCGGATCTTAGGGAAGGCCCATGGGATTCCGTTAAATGGCCGGAAGTAGAGGCATCCGACCACGGGGTCTTTCCCGGAGCGGAATAGAGAGAAGAATCGAAAGAAGAGCGAGGGGGTGGGAAGGATTCCCAGGAACCCCTCGCACAGATGGGAGAAGATAGAGAGGAGGAGAATGGAATTGGGCACCAGGTTGATGAGCTCGATCTCACAATGGGCAAGGATTGCCGCCATGAAATCGCTCTCCGGCGTCCGTAGGCCGAAGAGCGCATAGTGCTCGGTGCACACGAGCTCGTCGTCCCCAGGATGCGGTTCGGTCTCACCATCTGGCAACCTCCACATCACTGGGTCGAGGAGACCCAGGCTCTCGAGCTCCCTCATCCTCGCTAGCGACATGGTGCTCCTTCCGAGTTTGGCCATGGCGGTGGCTTTCAAGCTTGGTCAAGGAGGGAAGAGTCACGCGAGTAAGAAGCTAGGAGTCGAGGCGCAAGAAATCGAAGTTCTTGAAGGTCGCGAAGACTTGGGTTTATAGGCCCGGATCGCCGTCGGTTGAGACTCCTCAAAAGGTGTGCCAGTGGCGATTTGACGGGCGCAATTAAGGTTTGGGCGGCGGTTTCAAGGCATTGCAGGCACCCCCTCCGACCGGTTGAATTCGTACCAGCATCGTGAAGTCCAAGGGGCGCTAGGTGTCATGAAGCCGAGGTCTTTTCCTGGTAATCTCCGCCCGACCTCGACCGAAGGTGTAAGAGATCTGGAAGTCTGGTCCCAACGGCTACAGGCTCGAGGTCGATCCGGGTCTCTTCCATGACCTTGAGCCTCTGGGACTAGCTGACGTGGACTGGGAAAATCTCTGAGAAGTCAACATATGGTCAAAGGGGCCCCCGGCTCCAGATGTTGCATCGAAGGTCCTCGACCACGGCCTAGCGACGTGCATTCCCGCATGACCTTGAGCTCGCGTAGCGGGGTCTAGTTCCCGCTCGACCTCGACCTTGGCTCAGGGGTGTGCGTTTACTCGGCCGTTACCGCGACCTGCACGATGGCATTAAGACGGACGTGGGCGGTGAATCCGGCGATTCTGACCTACTTTCAATGCGCGACGAGCCACTCCTCAGGAATCTCTCCGTCCGTTCTGGCGATTTCGGGAGGATATAAGATCTCGCAAGGCATGCATATAGAGGGAGAGAACACGGTAGTAGACAAAAAAACACAACAGGCGCTCAAGCTCGGTGTAATACACTCTTTGTACTCATTTGTCGGCGTAGTACACGCTTAGAATACACTCTCCACCGCATAAAAGTACAATCTCGTGGCGGCTAGGCAATCGGGCGGCGATCACGGCCGCCCGACTTGACGTCGGCCCACGTGGCGTCCGGCGGCGGTGGGCGAAGACGCCGCCCTGCGCCCGGCGCCCGGCCTACATGGCGGCTTAGCAATCGGGCGGCGATCACGGCCGCCCGCCAGCGTCGGCCCACGTGGCGTCCGGCGAAAGGTGGGCGAAACACGCCTGCTCGCCCGGCGCCCGGCCTACATGGCGGCAGCAATCAGGCGGCGATCACGGCCGCCCGGCGGCGTCGGCCGTGGCGTCCGTGAAAGTGGTGGGCGAAACGCCTGCTTCGCCCGGCGCCAGCCTACGTGGCGGCTTAGCAATCGGCGAGCGATCACGGCCGCCCGACGGCGTCGGCCCACGTGGCGTCCGGCGGCGGTGGCGAAAGCACGCCTTTCGCCCGGCGCCCGGCCTACGTGGCGGCCTAGCAATCGGCGGCGAGACGCCTGCTACGTCCCGCGCCGGGGCAAAAAGTGGGCACGGTGGCCGCCTCGAAGGCTCCTTCCACTACTGCACCATGTCAAAACGCAGCGAGCGCCATAACAGGCTTATCGGTACAAGGGTTTTACGCAACAAGCCCATTCCTCGGCGCCTCTCACCTACTGCCGTAAAGGGTCCCATCCGTGGACCGGGCAAGAACGCAGCGTAAGCATTTAATGAAATTTGGAGGAGCGGGACAAAGACGGAAGGAGTAATAAATGTATGAGGATCAGCATGATGACCTCCCTTTTACCTACTCCCGTTAGCCTGGCCTATATAAGGGTCTCCGGGTGCATGGGAAAGGGGGACGGGCATTCGAGAGAAGAGAACTTGTAACTCAAGAGCTTTGTATCAGCTTCACACCTCTAAAAAACAATCGAGGGGAAGTAAAGGTCATTGCAGGAAGGAAAAGGGGCTGAACACAGGTAAAAGTCTTCGTGTCCTCTGCGGTTAAATCGGCGCCGGAGCCCTTCGCGTAGGAGTCCCTAGGGTTTTCGCCCTCTAGGTTTAGACAGTAGCGAAGACGCCCTCCTTCCAACCAAACCAGTCAGCATCCTCCGGACTGTCGGTGGAATCTGCCGACAGGCGCGCGCCGTAGGGGCTAGTGGTTGGTTTTCCGCTAACTCCGGCGGACTTGGTGTTCGCGGTTGAAGCGAGCTCACGCGCCGAAGATGGCGGATCCGCGGCACCAGATCTCGCGAAGCGGCGGCGACCAAGCGCCTCCGCCGTCCGCGCCGGAGGAGTCGCCGTACCCGCCCTGCAGACGGCGCCGCTGCTCTCCGGAAGTGGTGGAGCAGCCGTCGTCGAAGGTTAGCCTGAGGCAGCCACCCCGCCCGAGCGTGCACGCTGCTCGTGCCCTTCGACCACCCGCGGTGCGATTCGCGAGGACTCTCCGGCCACTCGTGGCTGCGCATTGCTTGCCTCGTGGATGCGGCCCAACCGGGTAGGGCTCCCGGCGATCGAACCGAAGTACCTCGGCGCCTAAAAAGCGCATCTTGCGGCGCTCTCGGGCCTCGAGTCGCCCCACGAGAAGAGCCTCGCCAGTGGGCGGGGTCAAGGAAAGACACGCCATCCGGTCCGGCTCCTCAAGGAACCGTGGGGACCTTCGCTCTCATCTCGGCGAGAGCCGGCAGCAGCTGGTGATGACAACCATGGCCGTCTGCGCCCGGCCGGACCAAGAGCGCCGCCATGGCAAGCAGGTGGCGGCCGACAATGAGAGTCCCCTTCATGGCTCTCACCTTCGGGACCGGGAGGAGGTCCACTCCTCCGGGTCTGCGGCGAGCCGGGCCTCGCGCTCCCACGCACGGTCTCCGAACCGGGCTTCTGATGAGCGTCTCGGCTCCCTCTACGGCGTCGAGTGCCAGGCCTTCTCCCGGCGGCTGCGCCGCGTGGCCTGGCCGGACAGGTTTCGCCCGGCGGCCATAGAAAAATATGACGGCACCACCAACCCGGAGGAGTTCCTCCAAATCTACACGACGATGGTGCGGGCAGCTGGCGGATCTGAAAAGGTCATGGCCAACTACCTTCCAACGGCCTTGATGGGTTCCGCCCGCTCCTGGCTGCTGAATCTCCCCCGAGGGTCGGTGCACTCGTGGGGACAGTTGTGCGATATTTTTGTCGCTAATTTTGAGGCACCTTAGCGCGGCCGGTGTGAGGATGACCTCCACGCTGGAACAAGAGAAGGGGAATAAACCGCGACTTCATCCGGCGGTTACATCCTCGCCGCAACACCATCCCCACATCTCCGAGCAATCGACCGTCATCGCCTTGGAGGGCGTCGCGACCGCGAAGATGAAGGAGAAGATGGCCACCGTACCATCACTCAACCTCAAAGCTTTTCTCCCTCGCACATAAGTGTAATGCGGCCGCGGAGGCGAGGGCGGCGCTGGCCCCAAGGGTGGCTAAGGCAAGGACGAGGCCGGACATCGAAAGGTCCCGGCCGTGCGGAGCAAAAGCGCGAAGCGCGAGGCGGGGAGCCCGAGCGGTTTTGGCCGCCGAGCGCAACAACGAAGAAGACCGCGCCTCGAGCGCAACCGCCGCGATCGGCGTGATGATCCGCCGCGAAGCGGCGCGACGACCGTCGGATCGGGCGAACGATCGCCCGTGATCGGCGCGATAGCCGCCGCGATCAAAAGGAGGGCGAGCCCTCTTGCCGATACACAAAACCAATACCCATGACCTAGACAAGCTGCCGGTCGTGGGCGAGATGGTGGAGCGGCTCAAGGCGCCGCCACGATGATGATCAAGATGAAGATCCCGCCCATCTTTTTCAAAGGCGGATCACACTGTGGCGTACATCCACGGTGGTTCATCCACCATTCCTCAACGCCGCTACAAGCGGCCGAAAAGGAGGTGTCGCCACGGCGTCGAGCTCGGGGCGGGCGGACATCAAATGGTGAACAAGCGATCACCTTGATCGGGCCGACCACCTGAGGGCACCTCACTGGGGCATCTCCGATCGTGGTAGCACCCACGGTCCGGAATGTCTGGTGGGCGGTCTTGATGGATGGGGGCAGCTCCATCAACCTCTTCTCTGCGTCGGTATTCATGGCGCTGCAGATCCTCGCCGGAGATCTGCGCCCGGCCCTGCCGTTCTTCGGGGTGGCCCCAGATGCGGGCTTGTTCCCCTTGGGTCAAGTTTGCCTCCCCGTCACTTTTGGGGAGAGGGATGTGGATTTCGAGGTCACAGATTTCGACCTCCCATATAACGCCTTACTTGGTCACGGCGTGGGTCAAGTTCATGGCGATTACCCACTATGCTTACATGGTGGTGAAGATCTGCGGGCCCGGCCCCATTGTTATCAACGTGGATAGGTGCGAAGCCTGCTGCCGCCAGAGCGAGCTTGGGACTGGCGGTGCCACTGCGTCGGCCGCAGACCGACGCTTCCTCGGGGAGCCCTCAGTTCGACCGTGCTTCACGGCTCGCCGGTGAAGTAAAGGTGGTCGCCTGAGTGAAGCCCGGCGAACCCGAAGACCGTCAACATTGGCGTCAACCTCGGCGCCAAATAGGAAGACGCGCGTCACCTTCCTCGATCAAGCGCAGACGTGTTACGCCGGCAACCGTCCGACATGACCGGGTCCCCGTGGAGGTGATCGAGCACCGATTAACGCGCTCACACGACGCCTGATCCGGCTGAAGGTCCGGAGGCAGCGCCGAGCGACAGGACGCCATTCGAGAGGAGGTAGAGAAGGCTTGGCCTTGCTGAATAGTCGAAGTCTCTCATCTGAGTGGCTTGCCAACCCGTGCTCGTCAAGAAGTCCAACGGGAGGTGGCGCGTATGTGTCGACTTCACCGACCTCAACAAGGCTGCCGAAGGATCCATATCCCTGAGGGTCGATCTCATTATCGACTCACGGTAGGGTCGAAGCTTCTTGTGCTTTACGGGCCAGTATTACAGGTACCACCAGTTAGCATGGCGCTGAAGACGAAGAGAAGCGCATTTGTAACCCCTACGGTGTATATTGCTATGTAAGAATGGCTTTTGGCTTAAAGAATGCGGTTCAACTTACCAACAGCTATGCATATCACCTTCCGCCCCACTAGAAGCGAAATCTGAAGTCTACGTTGATGACTTAGTAGTGAAGATTAAAAAGAGTGAAGAAATGATCCAAGACACGGAGGAGACCTTTGCTAACCTCCTAAGAATTGCTGAAGCTCAATCCAGAGAAATCGTGTTGGTTGCCCTCAGGCAAGTTCTTTGGGTTTCTGGTGTCGGTAGGGGCATCGAGGCCAATCGACAAGATAGCGGCCATCGAGCACATGAAGCGCCAATGGCGACTCAAGCAAGTTCGATTCCGGTGGTCGCTTTGGCCTCCTGAGGCGATTCATTGCCGCTTGGGCGGCGAAGCCTGCCTTTGTTCAAGTTGTTGAAGAAGACGAACCACTTCGAATGGACTGAAGAGGCCCAGAAGGCATTTGAAGACCTGAAGTAGTACCTCTCCTCTCCCCCGGTCTTTGGTTTCCCCGTCGGGAGAGCCTTTGCTTCTGTATATTGCTGCCACCCCTGAGGTGGTAAGTCAAATGTTAGTTGCGGAGAGGAAGGCGTCGAAGCCGGTTTACTACATCAATGAGTATTGCATGAAGCGTAAACTTCGGTATCCTCAAGCTCGAGAAGATCTTTGTCTGCGTCTGGTTGCATCCGAGCTACGGCACTACTTTCGTGGGCGAAATCACCGTCGTCACGGCCTACCCTTTGCGGAAATCCTCCACAATCGTGAAGCGAAGGCCGCATTGCTAAATGGTCGGTGGAACTGGGGAATTCAACATCAAATTCGTACCCGCACCGCTATCAAGAGTCAAAAGTTGGCGGAGTTAAATCACGAGTGGACTCCGCCACTCTGGCAAGAAGCACCGTGTCTTCCCCTAGACGTTATTCTTTGATGGATCCTTGAGCCGGAAGGCGCGGGTTTGGGGTTGTCTGGTCTCCCGACCGGTGACACCCTCCGATGCGTGGTCGCCCTTGAATTCAAGGCCACCAACAACATTCTTGAGTATGAAGGTCTGTTGGCGGTCCGCGCTCGCTTCGGCGTTGGGCATCGGTGTCTCAAGTCAAGGGAGATTCCTGCTGGTCATTAATCAAGCTCGGAAGGAGTTCCAATGTTCCGACCCCACCATGGCGGCGAACCTGGCGGAGGTCCGAAGAATGGAGCGTCATTTTGAAGGTTTGGGGTATATTCATATCCCTCGGCGTGACAATCACCTTGCGGACGGGCTGTCCCAACTTGCATCCTCAAGGGCTCCTGTTCCGGTCGGGGTCTTCGAAGAAAGACTACCGCGACCGCCCATCGCAGACCCACAATTCTGGGGATGATGGTGCATTGTCATGACCCGGTCAGTGGGGACGACGGCAAGGCTGTCATGACCTCCCGGCTCGGGTGGGGAAGGCGATGCACTATCACGACCTCCAATTCGGGAGGGAAGGCAGCGCGCCCAACCCCGTGTCCGGAGGGAAGAAGGCAGCCGTCTTTGGCAAGACTGGGAAAAGCTTCGGCCAATGAGTACCAGGCGAGCACCGAGTGGTCGCCACCCTTGGGCGGGAAGATCGATGGATGGACCCTATCACGGCCTTCTGCGTGACCAAGTGATCCCGACGATGATGCCTCACCGAGAAGATTGCACGAAAGGCCAAGTGTTATACTCACGGTAGGTGGGGACCTATATCGCCAGAGCGTAAGCGGAGTTCTCTTGAAGTGCATCACTCGGGAAGAGGGAGCACCGCTCTCGATATCCATGGAGGCGTCAAGGAGCCATATGTCCGCGGACTCTAGTCGGCAAGCGTTTCGCCAAGGATTTTATTGGCCTACCGCCCTCCAGGATGCTTGCGAGCTGGTGAGGACGTGTGAAGCTTGTCAGTTCTTCGCCAGGCAAACCCACCGACCAGCCCAAGCTCTGCAAACCATCCCACTCTCCGGCCATTCGCGTGCGGGTTTGGATATCTGGGCCCGTTCACTCGCTGGCCGCGAAACTTCACCCACCTCTTTGTCGCCATCGATAAGTTCACCAAGTGGGTCGGCCGGCGCGCTTGAACCATCACGCCGCGCCATTATTAAGTTCATGCGCGGGATCTTCACCCGCTTTGGAGTCGCCAATCGTATCATCACCGACAACGGCACCCAGTTCACCAGCGCGGCTTTTCTGGAATTCTGTGAAGAAGTGGGCACCAAGGTATGTTTCGCTTCGGTGGCCCATCCCATGAGCAATGGTCAAGCGGAGCGCGGCCAATGCGCTGGTCTTGAAGGGCCTCAAGACAAGAGCGTTTGATCGGCTTCACAAGAGGGCGCGCGGTGGGCGGAAGAGCTCCCCGCCGTGCTGTGGTCGCTCCGCACCACACCAAGCCGGGCAACGGGCGAGACGCCTTTCTTCCTAGTATCTGGGCGAGGTCGTCCTCCCCTCGAGTGCCGCCGGTTCCCAGCAAGCGTCTCGGTGTTCAACGAAGAAGACCAAGAGGATCTCCGTGAGAAGATGTCAACCTTCGGAGGAGGTGCGGATCGTCTTGCTCTCCGTTGCCCGCTTCTGTGAGCCTCGGCGGTACCACGCCACCGGGTCTCCGAGAGAACAGCGATGGCGACTGGTCTTGCGCAGATTGAGACGCATCTTGGGTTGCATAAATCTCCCCGATGGGAGGGCCTTCAAGGTGGTCTCGATATCTCGACCCGGGCGGTCCGGTTATGCGAGGGCGGTGAAGAGTCGACGAACTCCTACAACATAGCCTTGTTATGGAAGTTCTATCCCCGAGGAATTGTAAGTACCAATGAGCTTGCTCGGTCGACCTCGAGGTACGTCCCTCTTCCTACTTGGGCGGTGGGCTGGCGCGTCGATAAGGCGATTGCCAGAGGCTTTGCTTCTCCATCGTTATTCCACATAGTTGTGTTTCGAGTGGCGATTATGCGCATGTATGTTGCTGGTTACGTGCGTTTGCTAATTCCTTTGTGAAAACCATAGCGATCTTGGCGTCTCAGTACATTTAGCCCGGCGATCGAAGGCGAGTCAGTGCAGGTGCTCGACGTGGCTCGCACACCTCGGGTTGGCTCTCTGAAGCACACCGGTCGTCACCATGAAAGCACCGTCGGCTGATGCAACCCCGAAAACTTGTCGCTTTGTACGCAAAGACCGCGTGTTGGTTTCTGGCGATTCACAAGGACTTAGAATCCAAACAAAGGCGAGCCAGACACTTCATCTTTGGGACTTGGAATGTCACTGGCCTACCTTGCGATGCTCTTCGGATGTTTACTCACCTTTCCATGAGAAATGCTGCAGGCGCGAGGTAAGCGTAAAAGTGTTGGCTTACTTTCACGAAAAGCCCTGCGTCTAAAATTCGCGCTTGATGGCTTGGGGGCCGCCAATACGCCCAAGCCAAAATTTCACGCCTAGTGCCTTAAGGTGTCTCCGGTGCCCGTCATTTGGTCGTCCGGCTTCAAAAATGATCGCCCGGTGGCTTGGGGCTCGTCGCCAGCCTTAAAGTGCTTCAGCCGCCCAAAGTGTTCGCCGGCGCCCGTCGTTGTCGGTCGCCCTTCGAAAGGTGATCGCCATGGCTTAAGGGTCTCGCCAATACCCCAGTCACGCCCAAATACCCAGTCGTCGCCGCCCAAATACCGCCCCAGTTCCTTATCCTGCGGCCTATAAAACAAGATAAGCGATCTATACCGCATTTTTCGGCCATTTCCTTACGATCATATCCTGAGATGGGTCAAGCTACGCGTGATTGTCGCAAGTGTTGGAAACCAGCGGCTCCTCATGATAAGAGAAGGAGGTGTGCTAAAGTGTTAACGTCTGGCGAGACCAGGTTATCGGAGTGTCAGTTGGGCACCACGCTCCTACACGGCTCGTACGCCTCGGGTTGGCTCTGCGAAGCACCGCTGGTCGTCTCCGTTGAGCGTTGCTGGCCTAAGGGCACTTCCGAAAACTTGCTGTCTCGCCACGTTACGCCGTGGCGCATTCTCGGGCAATCATCGGGGTCTAAGTTCCGGGAGGCCGAAACTTGCGATTATCTCGCGCAGAAACCTGACGCTAGGGCCTTGCTGTGTCCTGCGTTCCCCATTCGACTTAGGGCCATTTTTCGCCTACGTTTTATGTGGTCCGCGTAATCTATGCTTGCGATCACAACGGGCACATAAAATCATTTGGCAGAACTCAGAAACGCTACCCTAATTCGAGCGTTTTTAAAAAGCATTATTGCCCAAGTCGAATGGCGGCCATCCAACAAGCAAATATAGCGGATTCAATCATACGAAAATAAGCGGACACGTGAATAACGATCAAACATCTAACATTCATCCAAAAGCTGTCCAGAGTTTTTTTTAGGCGCAGGTTCATCAACAGAAGCAACAAAAAAAAAGAAACAGAAGAAAGCCGCCCGCCTTCACTCCTCGTCCTCGCCGAAGTCGAGTTCTTCGTCGGCGCCGGCGGCCGGGTGGAGACGCCCATGACCGGTTGCTCCACTGCGCAGATTCCACCCACGATTCAGCAGCGTGCACCGCGCCTCGCCCGAAACCGCCGCTCGCGTCTCCCCGACACGCCGTCACCACCGCCATGGGATCAAAAGCGGCGTCGCGGTAGCGCAGCGAGCGTGTAGGTTGCGACCATGATCGCGACCTGGCGTCCTTCCGTGGCGGAGCGAGCGGCAGGGAGTCCCCGTAACGCCTCCGCGGCCTGGTTGGTCGCATGGGCGAATTGAAGCACCGAGTCCTCCAGGGGCGCGCTCAGCCTCAAGCCCAAGGGTTCCAGGCACCTCTTGGTGCGCTCGAACGCCTTCTTCAGCATGGTCGCGAGGTTGCGCCGCAGCCGGAAGGATTCAAGTGTCGAGGTCTTTAGCGCCGCCTCGGCCCTCTCCGCCCGTGTCTCGGCCCGTTCCGCCCGCTGCTGCATTGCGGTCGTGTTGGCCCTCTCCCGCGCCAGCTCCGCTGCCGCCCTCTCCCGCTCCCGCTCCAGCTCGCCGCTCACCGAGGCAAGCTGTTGGGCTGTCTGGGCACCATGCCTGGAGGCGGCGGCAAGAACGGTGCCTAGTGCCGCGCATGTCGTTTACCTGGGTGAAGAGTTCGACGGCGCTGGTCGGGCGGCAGGCGCGCGATGGCGAGACCTCCGGCTGGTGCCGGAGTGTCTCGACCTGGCGGCGGTGGCGGCGGAGGCGCTGCAGAGGCCTCCGCCGTCTCCGTCTCGGTGGTAGCCGGTGTTGGCACCTTGGCGCGTTCGAGGGCGCCCTTGGTGGCGCCTCAAGCTCAGCCGGCCGTCGGGAGCGTGAGGCCGCCTGGCGGCGATGGCTGGCTCCGTGGCCAAGGTTGCTTGCGCGCCGCAGCTTGTCGGCGCCGGAGGTGAAGTCGCGGCGGGCGCCCTGTGCCCGTCCCTTGAGGGGTATCGCCACGGCCGGGGGTGGTGGCGGTGCTTTGTCCGTGGCGGGCCCTTTAGGGTCCGAGCCAGCAGCGTCGGTGGCGGCCGCCGCTTGCCGCGCCCGATCACGACGGCGAGCACGCCCACGATCACCGAGGGGCGCGAGGCGGATCACGGCCGGTCCCGTGGAGTCCATCGGCGGAGTAGCTGACGACCCGCAGCGCTCGCGTGCTCGGTCGGCGGCGGCCGGCCTCCGCCGAAAGGCGTGTCGATTGGGACCGGCGAGATCGGTAGCGGCAAGCCACCGGCCCAGGTTTGGCTCCTCAAAGTTGCCCTCGCCTGTCGCAAGAAAGGGTGAAAGATGGCGGTCGGTTGGTAGGAAGACGCAGGAGAAACATGTGCGTAAAGGAAACTAGAAGAAGACAAGGACTTACGTCCGCCACGTGCGCGTCATGTCAGGTCGTTGTCGCCCGTGTACTGCCATGACGGCCGGACGCGCCGGCGAAGAGGGCTGATCCTCCGGGCCGTGTAGTCCCGGGCTACCAGCCCTCCGTTCAGTCCGGCGTCCCGCAAACCGCCGATGCGGGCCGCCATCGCGCGAAGCTCTGCTGCTCTTCGACCAATGAGCTCCGCTTCTCGAAGGTGTCTGCCGTCCGTGGTATCCCAGGCGTCAATTCATTGGCTATCATCGGATGTCTGACCGGTCATTGCGCCATGCCCTCCGATTGGACTGGTTGAAGGGAATGTAGCGGAGGCCATCCGTCGAAGGCGGAAATAGCAACTCCCCACTACTTAGTAAATGCGTTGGTGGCGCGCGAGAATGAAGAAATGGCGAAGAGAGGAAGGTTCGCATCACCCCATGAACATTTCACGAGGTGTGCGAAGATGGCAAGGAAGATGATAGAATTGGGGTGAGATGAAGATGGTGGATTTCAGAGAAATGGAGGACGGTGAGAAAAATTCGAAAAAAGCGGAAGAAGGCCCGCCATCATGGCCCAGTGTGCAAAGACGATCTCGTCGGAGAGGCATACAGGCGTGGCGGTCCCCTGACGGTATCGGAAGGTGCCTTCCGTGATTATCCATCCCATCCGCCTTACGGCAAAGGCGTCAACGATGAGAGGCTGGAATGGGGTTCACCATGGTGGCAAGAAGACAAAGAACTCTGGGAAGAAGAGGCGAAAGGACAAAGAAGCAAAGTGCGCAAGAAAGCAGAAGACGTGAACCGCTCGATACAGATGCATCTATATATGCGTTCCCCACGTCGGTGGCTCACGAAAGGGCAGAATTATGCGCCGTTTCGGGTCCCAAGAGAAAACGGCGAGATACGTCACGAACCGGCGGCCAGATCCTCATGAGTAGTGGCCCCGCCGAGAGCGCTAAGCATTAAGTGCATTAAATGAAGGTTCTAAAAAAGGAGTCTTAGGCCTGCGCTCTAGGGCAGGCCCGGGGGCTACTGTCAGCGTAGTACACGCTAGGGTACCCTCTCCACCGCATAAAAGTACAATCTACGTGGCGGCTTGGCAATCGGGCGGCGATCACGGCCGCGGCCAAAGCGTCGGCCACGTGGCGTCCGGCGAAAGGTGGGCGAAGACGCTCGCCGGCGCCAAATTACATGGCGGCTTAGCAATCGGGCGGCGATCACGGCCGCCCGCCGAGCGTCGGCCACGTGGCGTCCGCGGCGGTGGGCGAAGACGCCGCTGCGCCCGGCGCCCGACCTACGTGGCGGCTTGGCAATCGGCGGCGATCACGGCCCACCGCCAGATCGGCCACGTGGCGTCCGGCGGCGGTGGCGGGCGAAGCACGCTGCTTCGCCGGCGCCCGGCCTACGTGGCGGCCTAGCAATCGGCGCGGCGAGGCGCCTCGCTCCCCGCCGCAGGCAAAAGGTGGGCACGGTGGCCGCCTCGAAGGCTCCTTCCACTACCGTACCATGTCGAACGGCAGTTCGCCATAACAGGCTTATCACCGCAAGGGTTTCGCAACAAGCCCATTCCTCGGCGACGCTCACCTACACGCCATAAGGGGTCCCATCCGTGGACGGGCAAGGGCACGCGAAGCATTTAATGAGGCCGAGGAACGGACAAAGACGGAAGGAGTAATAAATGTATGAGGATCAAGATGATGACCTCCTTTTACCTACTCCTGCTAGCTTTGGCCTATATAAGGGTCTCCGGTGCATGGGAAAGGGGCGGGCATTCGAGAGAAGAGAACTTGTAACTCAAGAGCTTTGTATCGACTTCACACCCTCTAAAAAACAATCGAAAGCAGAAGTAAGGTCATTTACACGAGGAAAAGGGGCTGAACACAGGTAAAAGTCTTCGTGTCCTCTGTGAGTTCGTCGACGCCGAGCCCTTCGCGAGGAGTCCCTAGGGTTTCGCCCTCTAGGTTTAGCCACCATGAGACGCCTCCTTCCAACCAAACCCGGCTCAGATCCTCCGGCCTGTCGGTGGAATACGCCGGCAGGCGCGCCTGTAGGGGGCTAGTGGTTGGTTTTTCCGCTAACTCCCCGCGGACTTGGTGTTCGCGGTTGAAGCGAGCTCACGCGCGAAGATGGCGGATCCGCGACACCGAGATCTCGCGAGGCGGCGACGACCAAGGCGCCTCCCGGCCGTCACGCCGGTTGAGGAGTCGCCGTACCCCGCCCCTGCAGGACGGCGCCGCTGCTCTCCCGGAAGCGGTGGAGCAGCCCGTGCGTCGAAGGTTGGCCCTGGAGGCAGCCACCCCCGCCCAGAACTTGCACGCTGCTCGTGCCCTTCTGGACCACCCGCCGGTGGAGTTCGCGGGGGACTCTCCGGCCACTCCGTGGGCTGCAAGCATTGCCGCCTCGTGGATGCGCCCAACCGGGTAGGGCTCCCGACGGTCGAGCACCGAAGTACCTCGGCGCCTAAGGCGCATGCGGGGCGCTCTCAGGCCTCGAGTCGCCCCAACGAGAAGAGCCCTGGCCAGGTGGGCCGGGGTCAAGGAAAAGACACGCGCCATCCCGGTCCCGGCTCCTCAAGGAACCGTGGGGACCTTCGCTCTCATCTGGACGAGAGCCGCCGGCAATGCGTGATGACTTTTCGCGATGCGTCGCCGTGCCACCGGACCAAGAGCGCCGCCATGGCAAGCAGGTGGCGGCCGACAATGAGAGTCCCCTTCATGGCTCTCACCTTCGGGACCGGGAGGAGGTCCACTCCTCCGGGTCTGCGGCGAGCCGGGCCTCGCGCTCCCACGCACGGTCTCCGAACCGGGCTTCTGATGAGCGTCTCGGCTCCCTCTACGGCGTCGGGTGCCAGGCCTTCTCCCGGCGGCTGCGCCGCGTGGCCTATTTTTCAGGCTCGCGAAAACACCGAGCGGGCTCGCGAGCCGAACCGGCTCGACGGCCCAGCTTGGCAGCCCATCAAGATCAAGCCCATCTGTTCAGCGCCAGCCCAATAGCCCATCTCCTATTCTCCTCAATCCTCAATTCCTCATCGGTTCCATTGATCCCCTCAGTCCCTCAGACCTCAGTCCTCATTCCTCACAACCGAGCGCCCGAGCGAGCCGTCTCCCGTCTGCCTGGCCTTCTCCCATCCCATGTGCGAGGTGGCGCGCAGACGACAGAAGCAGAGTCACCGCCTCGCCCGATCACGGATCGCCGGACTACGGATCGAGTCGTTGCCTCACCGGATTGTCCGGATCGATAAGCGCCTCCTCCTCCCTCATCCACCGATCTAAGCACTCAAGGGTCCTCGCCGGCGCCGTAGATCTGCTTCCGCCCTCTCCATGGCTGCCCTGCTGCTGCTCTTCCTCCTCCTCCCGCTACAGCGAGGGTTAAGTTAGCACATGATGTGTCGGCTACATGGCATAGAAAAGATGGCACAAACAAGAAGCACCCAGTGAGGGTTAAGTTGCCTTTGATATTTTTCTTGCTTGTGAATCTACTGCTCGGTGCTCCCATAATATGGCTCTAGCTTAAATTTTGTTTCTGCAAGTTCTATTTTAGCATTTGAGCTAAATTTCGCTTTTGTTGCTAGTATGCAAACTAATTGTTTAATCGTCTCATAAGCAAAGCTTGCATGTTTCCGTAAATGATTTTGTTTTCGCTAAATGTAGAGCAATGTAGCATGTGTGATCTTCAAATTTCCCTAAATATGAAATCATTTGGACACATCTGTTTAATTCCAGAAAGTTGATAGGTGAAAAAGTCATGCATTCCTACATATTTTTTTTCGACGTACAATCTGCATATATTGCTTGATTGTTTTTGTACACTATTTGCTGATTTACATGTGTAGTCATGCGCTTCTATCTATAGATAATAGACTCAATATTGCTCTTCCATCGAGTAGAGAGTGTCGCAGCACTTTTGTGTTTCATTCTTTCTGCACTGGTCATTAGCTTCGGATTTTTAGTAGCGCCTGTGTTGTTTGTTGTTTGCTGTTTGATGTTGAGCAAGTGTATATAAACTCACTAACTCAGAGCATGCCTTGGCTCGGCGAGCCAACGAGCCGGTTCGCAAGCCGACCTCGAGCCGAGCCGATTTTTTGGTCTCGTCTCAGGGCCAAGCTGAGCCTGGCTCAGCTCGCCATTAGACCGAGCCACACCGAGCCGAGCCGAGCCTGGCTCGGCTCAGCTCGTTTCCAGCCCTACCTGGGGAGCTACCTCCCTTCTCTATTCAGATCGACCACCATGCAAACCCTTCTCGCTTGGATCTGGCTAGCGTGCACCTCATCTTGTCCTCATCTGACCACCATGGGCTCGTCTTATCTAGATCTGACCGCCGCCGATGTTGTCACCCCCTCCTCCCCCAATTTGGGAAGAGTGGGAGTGGATCTAGTGGTGGTCGGTAAGGGCGGCAAAAAAGAGAGGAATGAGACGAGGGTTGGGTAGGGCGACGTGAAGACGCATGGAGCAACGCTGGTGGCAATAGAGGTTAAAGAGGCAGAGGTAGGTATGGGGGCGGGGCAATGCCTCACAGATGCTTGGAGTGACATTGGTGGTAGTAGAGGCAAGTGAGGCGGTAGCACGGACAGGGTAGTGTGGGCTCAAGGGTGGTGATAGTTCAAATGGAAGCAAGGGATACAAGCATAGTGTGCACTGAAGGATGGTGGTGCGGGCTTGGGGGTCTGGGAAGGACGAGGAGAGGATTTAGGAAGGAGAGCATGGTGGTTTGCGTTCTTGTTGATAGGCGCGTACATGCGGTATGATCTGGGTGGTTGTGGTGAATAGTGGATTGGGGAAGGAACGACACGAGGAGTCAGGGTAAGACGCTGACATTACAGGTCCACACGTCATTGTCTAGAGTTGGAGGAGTGGTGGGAGGAGAGAACGAACCTAGTGCCGTTAACTCAAATTTATAAGTAGCAGAGATACAGATATAAATAGATATAGAGGTACAGAAGATAAATAAACAGTAATTTGGGTATATGTTCTGGGTGATCAAAGTCCGAAGATTGTACTGTTTCTCCTCCATGTAAAAAATTTGGAAACGGAGCGAGTACGCTACAAGTAAGTAGCATTTTTAGGTAGGGTGTAATTGGATCGGATAATTTTCGACTGACTGGATATGTTCGGATTAGATTCAGATATTTTTTTAGATAGTTCTCGGATTCAGTATCGGTTTCAGATACTTTGTTTCGAATTCGGCTTCGGATTCGAAAGATCACTATCCGTCGGATCAGGAAATTCCAAACCTTTTCTCAGATATATCCGGTCTATTTTATTCAGATATCCGACCAAGCCTCGCCTAACACAGGTCTCCCGTCTTAGCATCTTCAATCTCCACCCCCACCCCCACTAGAGATGTCCAAATGGGTCGGGCCAAACGGGCCGGCCCGAGGCATGACACTATTGGCCAGGCCAAAGCACGGCACAGCCCAGCCATAAACGGACCGTGCTAGCATGGCCCACTTGCCCATGATGTGCTTGGGTGGCACCACGACACGGCGGGCCAGCATGGCACGGCTTGGTTTGGCCCGGCATGATTAGGGGTAGACATGGCCCGTTTAGCTTGAAAAATAACTGTTTTATAACCGTTGGAGGCTTAAAAAATTCAAAAATATCCAAAAAAATTCAAAAAATACTAAATTTTTTCCTATAAATAGATGGCTGCCCCCTCATTTCCACACCAACAATCTTGCATTCTCTTCTATTCATTCTCTTGTGAAAATTCTTTTGCTCTTGGTGGTAATTTGGCAAAATTCAGAATAGTTTTTCCAAAAATTCAAAAATCGTTAAGAAATCAAGGTAATAATTGTGATTTAATTTTTTATTTTGTTAGTATTTTAAATCATATTTTAGTACTAATAACGTAATTATTTCTTACAGTTTGCTTTATGGAGCACGGGGATTTTCTGTCTTTCCTAGCTTCTGATTTTGGGATTTCACCCAAGGAGCTTCTTGCATCCTATGAAGCGCAAGAAGCTGCAGGAGCTGTGCCATCCTCATGCTCTACAAGTGCCACTGTGTCAGCAAGCACCGGGGCAAAAATATCAAGACGTAGTACATCGGGAGTCTAGGAAGATTTCGAGCAGAGTTTTGAGATATCAGACAACGTCCAGAACATGTATGCTATTTGTAAATACTGTAAGCATAAATTAACTGCAAAATCTTCAGGTGGAACAGGCACTTGAAGAGGCATGCTGAGCGCTATAGAAAAACAATGAGGATGGCTTTGAGGCAGTAAGAATCGATACAACCACGACGATGCATCAGACGTGGCGGGACTACAATCCTGAGGTAGCTTGTGAATATTTTTGTCGTTTAATCACTTCTCAAGATCTTCCTTTAAACTTTGATGAGTCAGCTGCATTTGAAAACTATATTAGGACCGCTCATAATCCTAAGTTTTCTGCAGTTTCTAGACAAACAACAACTAAAGATTTGATTAAATATTATAATAATTGTTGCAATAAGCTAAAAGAAAATTTTAGTACATGTACTTTTTCTGTGTCTTTGACATCTGATATATGGAGTGGTAGAGTTAAAAAGGATTACCTTAGTGTAGTTGCTCATTATGTAAACAATGAATGGCAACTAGAAAAGAGAATTATAGGATTCAAATTAATTGATGTAGCACACACTGGTGAAAATATTGCTAATTGTGTTATAAAAGTTGTGGAAGGTTTTGGTCTTAGTGATAAGATTTTTGCAATAATATTAGATAATGCTTCTACAAATACTTTTACTATGAACATTCTTACTCCGCTTTTCAATTCATATGCTAAATTTTTCTTATTACATCAGCGTTGTGCTTGCCATATTATTAATCTTATAGTTAAATCTGGTTTGAAGAGGTTAGATTAGTATCTTGAACCTTTTCACACTGCAATATCTTTTTTAAATTATTCTAATCAATAATTAGCAACATATAAGACTTATTGTATTGCAATGATGTGCATCTACGTAAGTTTGGTTTTGATATACCTGTTAGATGGAACTCTACTTACTTGATGCTTAAGAATCTCATACCATATGAGAGCACATTTTCTGTTTTTATTAACACGCACTGTCATACACGGGATGGTCAACCGCTACTTACAGAGCAACATTGGTATATTGCTAAACACTTACTGTCATTTTTAGAACTTTTTTGAATCCACTGTTGCTTTATATGGAGTTTATTACGCAGCCTCTCCTTTAATTGTACATCATATTTTAGAAATTGCTACCCACTTAAAGAGCCACGAAAATGATAATATCTTGCATGAAGAGAAAAGGCATATTGCACCCTCACATATACCGGTGATGGTCTGGCACCCGACCCTTGGCGGAGATTGTCTTAGCTTGGTCGGAGCTTGTGGGGCGTCCGACCCATGGCAGGGGTCGGACCGCCCGCTAGTTGGTTTGGTCGAGGACGAGTGTCCTTCGTGGCCCAGTGGGGCCTTCGGCCAGAGCTGGACTTAGGGCAGCCCATTTATCGTCCCGAACCGCTGGGAATACCCATGGTATGAGTACTCATCAATATGCTAGTTCAGCTTATGTTTCATGGTCTTAAAAGTCTGCCCAGTATTAGTGTAAACTCTTTAATCAATGTAAGAATTGCAATGATCTCTTGGTGAAATGATGTGTATCGAGGCTGTCACTTGTTGGGCAGTGAAAAAGGTTAATTTGTATACTTAACTATTTTCCACGATTAACGGTGTCACTTGCTAATATTTAGTAACACTCCAGAAAATTGACATGTTTAACCTAGGCGTAATGACTGAATAATTCGTTTGGTACCCATTGTCTAGAGTTTTTTAATAGTATAAATAGTACATATTGCTTAAATCATGTGCTATTTTCATACACTTTTCTCTCTAGAGACTATCTCATTTATTGTTCAACTTTTTAGTGCTAAAATTTGATGTTACCAATGCCTGA
Source organism: Guadua angustifolia (assembly GCA_036346375.1). NCBI lineage: Eukaryota > Viridiplantae > Streptophyta > Magnoliopsida > Poales > Poaceae > Guadua > Guadua angustifolia. The sequence continues at coordinate 7,290,902 of CM070510.1, read as the reverse complement.
AGTACTTGTATTGACTTGGTGCTTTGTGTGCACCTATGCTTTAGATTTGGTGGGATATTCAACAAAAAATATCCGGTACCATATTGATTCCGCTCCGTATTTACTTCGAATCCATAACCAATATTATCCACGCTGTATTCGTATCCGGTATTATCTGTATTTAACTCCAAATCCGATAAAAAAATATGACTTAAGATATAAAAAAAACATCCAATCAAATTGGAGACTATTGCGCCCTATTTTCAGGTTAGCTCGTTGCCAGAAAGCCCACTGCAAGTTCGGCCGTCAACGAGGTTGCTGTTCGGGCACGACGTCGAACGCAGCGGGCCCAAATCCCCAAAAACCGCGAGATCGCAGCGCAACTCGCCACCTTCTTCCAGTCTCCATCGATTTTCCGCCTTGCGCGTGGAAAAGAGAGCGCATCGCGTCCCACTCACGCCCTCTCTCGCGGCAGTCAGCTCTAAAGAGGCTGTTTGGTTGCCTTTTCATCTCAATCTCGTATGAATCAGTCAGACTGATGAGAGCTAGGTTATGTAGATGCAAAGATATGATATTTGGTTGAGTGCATGAGTTGAGTTAGGCTGTGAGAAGAATGGAGAGAATGTGTTTGGTTGACTGTTTATGTGCTTCTCCATACCTTGCATGCACCTCAGCTTGCATCCCACCAGCCAGGTCCACAGGAAACGACCAAAATCTACGTTTCTCCATAGCATGGCTCAACTCATGCAATTGCATCTCGGGGGACAGACTCCACTCTTCGTGCAGCCAACCAAATAAGTATCTTTTGTATCTGTAGATACAATTCTCTTTGGATGCGGCCAACTAAACAGCCCCAAAGCCTCCCAATCCCTCGTTAAGTAACATGTTGATGATGATTAATTAACTCATCAAACTAAAGCACTATAATAGTAGAGACGATATACTACTCAATATCATCTAGAGATAAAATTAAAGATAACTTCTATGATAAATGACATCTTAAAATTATCTCTACAAAAGCATACAATCTTTTCACTGTGACATGAAAATTGTTATTATGGGAAACAACTCAGACAATAAAATCTTACACTACCTGTATGGTCATTTTTTTCATGTCTATCTCATAGAGATACAACTATGCTCTCTCCTTTGTATCTATACTAGGTGGAAAAGCACGCTACGCTGCGCCGGTTGAATTTCGATAGCATGCGTGGTTATGACCCGCTGGCAAATCCATAAGTTGATATAAACCTTCGACGAATCCGTGTTTTTTCGGTGACGAAAACATTGTTTTCGTTTTTTGTCTTGAAAATATTTTTTTGGTTTTTTGTTGTGTTTGTTAAAAAAATGGGTCGTTAGGACCAACCGTGAATCCATGGACGAAAACATTGTTTCCGTTTTTTGGTCTTTGAAAACATTTTTCCGGTTTTTTGTTGCGCTCGCTAAAAAAATGGGTCGTTAGGACCCATCGGCGAATCCACGTCGCTATAAATCTGTGACGAATCTACATTTTTTTAAAAAGCCCATGATTCGACAGTTAGCAAATCCATAGTGATATAAAACTTGATGAACTGCGGTTTTTGGTGACGAAAATATTTTTTTGGGTTTTTGAATCTGCGACGAATCTATATTTTTAAAAAAACCGATTCGATCCGTTAGCAAATACATAAGCCGCTATAAAACTTGATGAATATCGTTTTTTGTGACGAAAAAAAATTTTCGGGTTTTTGGTGGCGAAAAAAGTTTTTCGGGTTTTTCGGTGGCGAAAACATTTTTCCGGAAAAACGGAGAAAGGACTGAACGTAAGCGAGGACCGGATGTTATTTTTTGGACTGTTAAGCTATTCGAAAAATTAGAAAAGGGCTTGTTCGCGATTTGAAACTAACGGGAGGCTTTTCCAGTAAAATACCGGGCGAGGACCCAAACGCGAAGTGGAAAAATATTTTGTCTCACAAAAATCGCACGAGGACCTATTCGTAATTTGAGAAATGGAAGGGTTTTTTTGCAAAATCGTAAGGTGACAGGTGGTTTCCCGGTTGCTCTCCAATTCTTGCGGGTATAGGTTATGTAATGATAACTTACTAATGTTGTGGATGCACGTATGAGTTTGCTGGCCGGTGCACGTGTCCTGAGATCATTGTAGTTTCTACAGCGAAATACTATAGTACATTTTAATTTTTTTCTTTTTGAAAAAGATTTTTTTAGGGTAAAAATTTCTCTTCTCGTTAACGTTGTGTTACAGTTTTTTTACTTTCTCTATTTGTTTAACAAAGATTTCTCTCCCTATTAAAATTTAAGAATCGTTCACGACAACATGTCGGTTTTAATTAAGGGGACATCCAGTGCAATCAACACTTTGGTGCAATTATCGTGCAATCCAACTAAGAAAAATTTTAAAAAATTCTGAAAAAAATCGTGGATGTACATCTCATCTTACTCCATCTACATATAAAATTTCATGATCAAATTCGTCCTATGTTAAGAGTAATAAAAAAAACAAATTTCTGACAAATTTGAATAGTTCAAATGCACCCTAAATTTGTCTTTTTTGTAACTTTAAGCATAGGACGAATTTGATCATAAAATTTTATATGTAGATGGGGTAAGATGAGATGTACATCCACGATTTTTTTCAGAATTTTTTGAAATTTTTCTTAGTTGGATTGCACGGTGATTACACTAAAATGCTAATTACACTGGATATGTCCCCTTAACTAACTAGTTAAAAAAAAATCTTAGAGGGCAAAGAATACGGACAGCTGATGTGGTACGCTTTTATATACGCCTTGGTCAATCGATGAAGGCGCTACCCCCCGCCAATCTCGAGACGGCCCAAGAAATGCGAGCCCCACGTTCTCACTCCACCCGGTTCCAGAGGCCAGATCTTGTACCCCACGGCCCCGGCCCGAACCGCGTTGGTTGCTACGCCGGGTAGCGGAGCAATCGGCTTGTCGGAAAGCGCGAGAGGGAAGGAGAGGAGACGAGAGAGATGGGGGTGGAGGCCGGCGAACCCAGCTCCTTCCTCAGGTGAGCGAGCCCGCCTCTGCTCCTATCTATTCCGTTCCGTTCTTGTTTAATCGCTTCGTTGCGATTTTATTTTCTTGGCCGTGTAATTAATTGGGCAAGAACGCTGTGCTCGGGTGGATGCGGGTTTTTTTTCTGTGATTTCCGCAGTTGCCACGGGCTCCATAGTGTAGTATTTGGGGGGGAGTTGATGGTTCTTGATTTGTGAAATACGAATCCAAGAAAAGGAATAAAGGATGGGTCGATGATGGTAGATAATGGTTGCTCGCAATGTCAGTCCCTTCTTCAGAAGGAACACGCACACACATACATCGAGACCTGCCTGCCCCTGAGCCAAGGGCCAGCGCTGTTGCAATGGGCATTCCACAAGCTAATGGTGGATTGGAGATGGATATTTTGTATATCTTCTTCTTCAATGAAATGACGCGCAAGCCTTTTGCGTCTTATCAGAAAAATAAAATAAATCCCAAGACAATTTGAAATAGTGAATGGAGTACTCCTTTCCAAATACTGCACAGGTTTTCGACTCTCTGTCGGCCTAATGTGGTGCAATTATAGTAGTTTTCTTTTTTAAACTGCATTATGAATAGTTTCTAGTTAAGCCACACGAATGCGTGTCCCTGATAATTAAAGAAGAATGCACTAGATTGCATTTTGTTTGGTACTCATCGTATGGACCTAGTAACATTGCCCAAAAAAATGGTGAGAGACAATCTTCTTGATTTACTTAATCCATGTAGTGTGTTAGAATATAATTATGGCATTCGTTTACCTACCATCAATACATGAGACTAGACAATACCGTCCTAAGACAAACATTGCAATTTTCGGTATTACCTGTTCGGACCAGAATGAGATATGAAATGCATTGGAAGTTCTCACCATTCCCCTGTTTATCTGCTCTTGCAGCTTATCTGCAGCCTTTTCCTATGGAATTGCATCTATGGCAATGGTTTTCATGAACAAGGCAGTTCTTATGCAGTATGTTCACTCCATGACTCTTCTTACTTTACAGGTATGACTGAACATCACTGCCGACAAAACATTTGTTTCTTTCTATGTTTGTCTAAGCCTGATTCTGTTGTTAAAATTCTCTTTTATTTCTACAGCAAATAGCTACAGCACTTATCATACACTTTGGTCAAGTTCTAGGAGTGTCTAAAAGGAAAGATCTCAGCATGACAATAGCAAAGAAGCTTCTTCCAGTGTCAATTTTCTACAATGCAAATGTCGCATTTGCTCTAGCTAGCTTGAAAGGGGTTAACATCCCTATGTATATTGCAATTAAGAGGCTCACCCCCCTTGCTGTATTGGTGGGTGGGCGCTTACGGGGAAAGGCAAAGCCACCAACACAGGTAAGAATGTTCTCCTCCCTCATGCAATGTTTTTGTTTTTGCCACCAACACGGATAACCTAACATAGGCATGCGATGTTTTCCCTCTGGGAGGGAATGGCTTACTATTATCTGGCACTTCCTCATCAGTACAAATTTATTTTAGGTATCCCTTTCGGTTATCTGCACCGCCGCAGGTGTCCTTATTGCAGCACTTGGAGATTTTTCCTTTGACCTGTATGGATACTGCATGGCTCTTACATCAGTCTTCTTCCAGGTTAGTACTTATCTGTTGTTCAAAAAAAATTTGTTTGGGTATATTTCTAACTGTGAGCTGAATGCGTATGTAGATAATGCATTTTTTTTAAGATATTTCTTTCTTTCCTTTTTTAACAAAGCAGACGATGTATTTGATTCTGGTGGAGAAATCAGGTGCAGAGGATGGTCTTTCCTCAGTGGAGTTGATGTTTTATAACAGCATATTATCACTTCCATTTCTGTTTTTCATCATTATTGCAACAGGAGAATTTCCCCATTCACTTTCAGCACTATCTGAAAAGGTTAGTAATATGAATACAGGTTAATCAAACTTGATTAGCACATTTAAGGTGGCAATCTGTTTTTTTAAATTTGTTTTACCCCTGTAGCTCACAATGTTCTGTGACTACAGAATAGTTTGTCCTGAGCTTCTAGAACAAATGGTTTTACACTCAACTGTTGATCAACATAATATACCTTTGATCCTAATTGTCTTTTTCTGCATCAGATGATTTCCACCTGCTCTGTTCTAAGATACTTACGTGGTATTTCTTGAAATGCAGACAGCCTATCTATCATTCACTGTTATTCTTGTTATTTCACTGGTGATGGGTATCGTTCTCAATTTCACCATGTTTTGGTGCACAATTGTGAACTCTGCCCTGACAACAACAATAGTAGGAGTTCTCAAGGGTGTCGGGTCAACGGTAAGGTTGCGTGCTTCTGTATAAACAGTTTAATAAGTAATTGAACCCTTGGTGCAATGCAGCTCTGAAGTTCTGGAACTTAAGTATATCTTATACCATTTTTTCTCACCGGTTTTTCAGACCCTGGGTTTTGTTCTGTTGGGAGGTGTCGAAGTGCACGCTCTTAATGTTACTGGATTGGTGATCAACACGTTTGGTGGTGTCTGGTATTCCTATGCGAAGTATATGCAGAAGAAGAAAATGCCACGGAAAATTCTATCTGATGAAGAGGCGCATTCCCACAAGTAGCACCAGGGTTAGTACACAGTAGCTTGGTAGTTGTACTTCATTCTTTAAGCAGATAATAACTGAATACCAATTTAAAGTATATTTTTCTGGACTCCCGTTCCACCAGCAGCAAATTTATGGCAAAGAGGAAGCGACAAACGTGCTTCCTTTTTCTTTGTTTTAATCAAATAGGCATTATGAGATCAATTAGACCATGGGGAAGTGAAATCGGTGAACCATTTGAATGTAATGATGTATCACCAATCGATTAGACGGACAAGATTATCGTTGGATTTTGCTCCAAAAGATTCACTTATTTCAGAACCAAATGTGTGGGGTTTGAGGAGGGGAATACCGTCGTTGAGATGTAATCATCCTCAGATGAGATAGCAATACATGTCTTCACGTTTACTCCTTTAATTGATTCCAGAATGTGTCTTAAACATGCTGCAATTTTACATTGAAGTTTAGCTCGTATTGAGTGTATGATTATGCCAAGGTTTTGAAGCTAAGCGGTAAGTGGACATCAGAAAAGCATTTTTTTTTCGAGAAAAACTAACCAACGGTATACCGTTGCAACGGTATAGGATGAAACTTACCCGTGAAACATGAAACTTTGGTTGAAACTTATCTGTGAAACTCGAAAACCTGATGAAACTTACCCGTGAAACATCATGAAACTTACCCGCGAAACCTAGCAATGAAACTTACCCGTGAAACTAATGAAACATGCTATACCGTTGCAACGGTATACCGTTGGGTAGTTGCTCTCTTTTTTTTCCATGCCGGTTTAGGCCTTAAGGGTATATATTATAGAAATCAGATCGAGTCAACCAAGGATTAATTATGCTGCTGATTTTCCAATTTCCATTAATCTGGCACATGTGAGCTCCTTGCTTATGCTTTGTGTTATTCTCTGAAGAAATGGGTGGAATCATCAAAGAAAATCCACAAGTTCAGGAGCTCCATTGTAAGCCAAACCAGGAAGAATGAACATGGGAGGGAGAGAACAAAAACCTTCTCTCTTATTTCGTCTCTGCCGCACAGATTGCGTCGGCGGCGGGTGGACGACGTGCAAGAAGACCCCCTGCCCCCCCGTGATGCTCGTGACGGCGAACGGGCGGTTTGTCGTGTGGAGCAGGCGATCAGCGGCGCCGGGGTCGCACGGCACGACCGTGGCATCGGCAGCGCGTGGGCGGGAGAGGCGGAGGGGCGCAGCGCCGGTAGGAGGTCCCGCTCGGCACGGCTGGCCGCGTCCATTCGCGCGCGAGAGAAGCGACGCTCGCCGCACTAGCCGAGGAGGAGGGCCCTCGCTAACGCGTTGCGGCTTACGAGTGCCGCCGCCGCGTCCGCGCCTTTCGCGTGACGGGGCGCACGTCGCACGGAGCGGCGGGGGCGGCGCTGGGCTGGACGGGACGCGGCCGCGGCGGCGCATGCCATGCTGACCGATGGATCGCCCATGCTGCATCTGTAGAGTTGCTCGGTCCGCCAGTCAATGCGACAACTCGCTCGTGTGAATTGAGGTCCAAATGATACCGCAAACTTAATTACATCTGCATGTACAATACGAGCAAAGACTAAACAACAAGCTGAACCTACAACAACATTACAACAGTCACTCTACTTTCAGAAACCAAAAAAAAAAAAACAAACCAATACGGTCACTATCTACCATTTTTAGTCTCCAAAAGCCCCCAACCACCTGTCTACCCTTCGCCCAGTGATGCTTCATCACATGTACGGCTATAATGTTGAGCTTGAGCCTTTTTCTGACACCAACAATCAGTTAGCTGTCAACCCAAAGTCAATGCAACGTTTGCAGAAAGCCAACGGGAAGCAGGGTTTGCAACAGAAACAGCAATCTCACGGTAGCAAATAATATATCAGCTCTGAGACTTTTACCATCCTTGGGAGCTACGTACTACCTCAATGTAAAGTTTGGTGCCTCTCAAAGATGGTAAAAAGTCTCATCAGCTTTCCTTAGTCGTCGTGCTCTGCAGAGAAGTCTGGCTCAGAAGGCTTCCTGAACTTGGGCAATTCTTTAACGCTCTGAGTTCCTTTCCTAGCCCCAGTCATGATTTTCAGCGCGAGGTTCTGCTCAGGGGAAGCACCGTCTTCATATGATCTCATGGAGGAGAATGAATCCCTCAGGCTCAGGTCCTTGGCCAGCTTCCTCCTCTTGTATCGACGCCAGGCAGCTTGGATGAAACACGCGGCCCAAGTCTTCCAGTGGTGAGAGTAGTAGCGGAAAGTGTGCTGCAACTTCCTGCTGTGGAGGCGTCTGAATTGACTGGCAACAAACTTGAGGTCCTCTGCTCGGAGAGCGAATGCCTCCACTTCAACGAGTGCCTTCACCGTCCTGGTGGATGACGGTAAGTTGACAGTAGGCTTGGGAACAAGAGCCCATCCAAGCAATTCTTCGCCACAGAAATCGCCAGTTTTGAGGGTGATTGAATTGAAGAAGCCTGTCCGGCCACCATCTGTGGTGGAGCTTTCCAGCTTCCCACGAATGATAAAAAGCATCTCGGTCACTGGGTCGCCTTCACGGACAATGTATGTGCCCTCTGTGCTCAAGGAAGATACAAGACGCTCACAGATGGCATCTAGAAGTTGATCATCCATCTGGGAGAAAAATGGGACCTGAAACATTGCGATATCAAAAATTTGTTAGATTCGATATCAAGTGATCTGCAATGTCATGAATTGACCACCAATGAAATTATATGTGTGGCATTGATCACCTAACAAGTCATAAGAGCTAGGTCAACTATCGCTATCAAGTGTCACTTGCCAAAAGATGGTTGAGGGAAAAGGTATATTTGCAAATGAGTTCTCAGACAATTCGCGAATGGATTGTTGGTATACTTGAATCCTGCTGCATATTCAAAAGCTCAAGCTCTACCATATGTTCAAACAAAGGAAACAATACAAATCTAAGTCAATACATTAGCAGGTTTCTCCTCTAAAATCTCTGGTAGTTTTCCCTGTTTTTCAAAGCCTCAGTTGCGGCGAACAAGAGAAACCATAGAAGATGGTAAGAACTCCGAGGTGAATTTTCCATTTACTAAAGTTTGGAAGATGGAGAGAACGGAAGAGAAGCACACATTTGCAATTATTTTCCATGCCATACTTATCTCCTTTATTGAATGCTCTATTTGGAGGAAAAATGTCCATCCATAGTCCCTCAACTCTTCCTGTGGTTTAATTTTTGTCCCTGATATCCATCCAATACCAGAACCCGTCCCCTCAAGCAAATTGCGTCCCAAGGCCGCTTTTGTTAGTGGTTTTGAGTGATGTGGCTGCCCTATCATCAGTTTTGCCATGTCATCTACCACATCATCAACTTGACCCCACATGTTAGCCCCTCCTCTTCCTTACCTCCTCACTCTTCCCCACTCTCACTCTTCCCCACTGAAGTGCATGGTCAAGTTGGTGATGTGGTAGATGACATGGAAAAACTGCTAATGTGGCAGCCATGTCACCCAAAACCACTCACAAAACCAGCCTTAGGACATGATTTGCTCTGGTTTTGCCAGTTGGGGATGGGTTCTAAATGGTATTGGACATTAGGGATGAAAATTAAACCAGCGGAAGAGTTGAGGGACTACAAATAGACTTTTTCCCTATTTGGATTGTAAAATAAAGGAAAAGAATAAGAAGCATCTTCCAACCCTATTCTATCCTTTTCTTTCTCCTTTCCTCCTGTTTTATTTACTTCCATGGTATCACCTCTTTTTATCCATCCAAATGTGGCATGATAACTAGAACTGATGGTCACCTAGGAACACGTAGCTTATTTGTCCAGATGGTTTATAACAGGATCTCCAGATGTCTAGATGGTTCTGAAGTTCACTAAACTGGTGTTTTTTTTACAGAAAACAAAAGAAATAAATCTATTTACCCGGCAAACAAGATCCAAGCAAAGGTGGCGCTTGATGTCACGTCGAAGATCTGCAGGCAGAGCCTTCAGGATAGATTCTTCGTCCACACCTCGAGTTGCAAGCCACTTGTAATGAATAAATCTTCTCACCCTTTCTCGTAGTTCATGAGGAAGTTGGCGATGTCCCATCCATTCTTCAGTATCTCTTTGCTTTAGTCTCCACTCCTCAACCCTTGCAGTGATAGATTGCAAGTAGGTCTAGCAAATAATATAACGTTATAAGCTCCATGTTTCTTGTACACAAATTAAGTTGGGAAATGTGGCTTTAAAAAACAAGGGCGCCATTTTGGTATTATCAGTACGATGGTTTAATAGTTACTAGAGCAGATTATAGCATAGTGAGACATGCATGTAAAAGTATGACCTTGTCCAGACAAAAACCTCAGCATGCAATACTTGTTAGTCTGAACAATATATTGAAATCCTCAATGTACGTTGACCATGCATATCACCAAGCACAAAAGGGATTTTCATGCCACCACTCCTAAAGCAATGGTCAAAGGCTATAGATTCAACAAGTTTAAATCAAAATTTGCAATGGACAACCTGACAATTTTGGTCCATGAGCAAACTTTAACAAAAAATTGACCCATAAGCTTAATACATGGTTTCTGAGCTAATGCAGGGAAGGAAGAGAAGATCTGAAACACCCAGAACTAAGAGTATAAAAGAAAATGACAGCACGATACTTTTTTATTATTTTTGAGATTACAAAGGTAGACGCACACACAAACACACTACCACATACACAAGCATACATGAAATTGTGCCCTAGCACGCGCCTAGAATTGCGAAGGCCGGGAAAAATCCTAGACCTCACGGAGCGTGGACACGCGCTTTCCCATTGTGGTGCACTCGTGTATGCGTAAAATTGGGCGGCTAGGATTTGACTTGTGGATGGAGTCATACACCTACATCTCCACCAACTGACCAACAGGTGGTTCATAATGATGGCACGGTACTAAGGAGGTAGGACCAAGGCTAGACAAGTGGTGGACTTAAGCATCAGAAAATGGTTTGACAAAAGCAAGTAAAATCACAATAGATAGCTAAGGAATAGGACAACTAAATAAACAGTAAAGCTATTCTCATATCATAAAAGCAGTTCCATGATTGGTAGGTGTAGTTTACGATGTAAAAGTACCTGCACATTTCCAATTAAATGCGCAAACAAGACGAGACCAAGCACTGCCAAGAATATAGCATACATTGTCTCACCAATATAGGTACTCACAGTCAAAGTCTGGCCATAGCAACTGTTTAGGAAAAAAGAGAGAGAGAATCATATAGCATGTCAGAAAATAATAGATTATTATTATTATTATTATTATTATTATTATTAAAGAACCAGAGTAGCAACCTAAACTTCTCAGATCAGAAATGTAATAATGTTGAAGTTATAGCTGCAGATGCACAAGTAAGATTTCTAAACTTTTGCTTTAGCAGACAATAATAATGTGTAAAATTTTGCTTTAGCAGAGAATAATAATGCGTCAATTTTTGCTTTAGCAGAGAATAATAATGTGGTTAATGATCAAATTCAGCACCTCAATTACCAGTCTAAGAGAAAAATGTGTTCAGCTAAAGTCATACCTTAGATTCTGCAAGCCCCACCAAAGGCAATAGATGTACTTTTTCAGGAAGCTTCGATTAGGAGCTTGGTTTGCTAACAATGTCTGGAACATGCCATAGTCAAAACTGGTATTTTTAGCATCACAGCTAGTAAAGATATAAGTGCTATTCAACCAATTTGGATCTGGCTTTACGTCACAAGCCAGGTGTCTATGGCAATTAATATCGTTCCCGCAATATTTTTCCCAACATGCAGTCTGTCGATTAACAGCTAGCAGGTACCACAATGCTCCTAAAACCTGAAAAAGAGAAATGCATGTTGAGCAGTTCCACTATATGATAGCAAAACAGAAACTATGGAAGCAAAATTTCAAGATATGAAATGGAGAGACTGCACATAGAAACTCATATAAGTATCATACATGGCTAGCAATCATGTATAACAGCAGATTGTATGCAGCTCCTTGCCAAGCAGTCTTCGAGAAAGCTCCAGTAACTTTGACAATTTTGTTATTCAAGGAAAATATGAGATATAATCTTAGAATATACTGAAAAAGAGCAACCAGAAGCAGTATGTCACTGTTATGCTTCGAATATTTGATAGCTGGTATCACAGACCAAATAATGATCTGCAGGAAAAGGGGAAAAATGTCAAACAACAGCCACAACTCAAACTTCAGGTATAAAAATGTAAATTGCTTCACCTCAAAGAAACTAACATATATAAACCCACAACGAGATAAACTTTTAGGGCATGAGGTTGAGGGCAACGACTGCTGTGCAATTAGGGCTCCCGTGCAATCACCGTGCAATCCAACTAAGAAAAGTTTCAAAAAATTCTGAAAAAAATCATGGATGTACATCTCATCTTACCCCATCTACATATAAAATTTCATGATCAAATTCGTCCTATGCTAGAAGTTACAAAAAAGACAAATTTCTCAAATTTATCTTTTTTGTAACTTCTAGCATAGGACGAATTTGATCATGAAATTTTATATGTAGATGTGAGAAATTTGTCTTTTTTGTAACTTCTAGCATAGGACGAATTTGATCATGAAATTTTATATGTAGATGGGGTAAGATGAGATGTATATCCATGATTTTTTTCAGAATTTTTTGAAACTTTTCTTAGTTGGATTGCACGGTGATTGCACGGGAGCCCTGATTGCACAGCAGTCGTTGCCGAGGTTGAGACCCACTACTTTCATGTTTGATAAAGAACGGTTTTGTCATCAGAGCAAAGTATGTCAGAACCACACAACAAATGAGAACTAGTGACCAATATCTTATAACAAAATTGCTTTTTGGTAGTTTCAAGGCATACAATTGAATAAAAAGCAACAAGCACACAGTACAAATGCAGCATATCTTCAACGAATTGCAGCATTCAGAAGATCACTATATTGACCTATATTACCAGTTTCAACTTATAGTATCTGATTGCTACTGACATGAAGAATACCGAGGTTTCTTAATGAAGGTCTTCTGGAAGTTTCTATTTTTAAAAAATGCAATAAACAATTCAAAAGACATCATATACAATTCATTTTGGGATTGCAAGAGGCACTTTTTTTGAAAACTTGATTTATTTCAAACTATATTCTTTAAGAATTTCCTTAAGAAACAAATCCAACCACCTATCACTTTCTTCTTTATAGCATGGCTTGTGAAGACACACACAGACATGTTCTGCTTATGGTCAAATAAACTAGATCGTTGCATCCAGAAGAGGAACAACCCCTCAACTCAATCCTACCACATTACAATTATTTTGGCAGTTCATGACCATAACAGCATCTAGATAAGTGCTAAATGAAACAATATGTAAACATCAGTGCTTATTACTAATGCTTTCAATAATGATAAGGAACGCATCAGAAAGGATCCATACTACCTGTGGTAAAGGCAGTGAAGCCACTAAATCAGCTGCAAAGTCAGATCTCAAATACTGCTTTGCTATCTCATTAGGATCTATGACAAGGTCTCCTCGACCAAAAACCCCCAACGTGGAGCTTGGATTAATATATGCAGTCCTGAACTTTATCATAATTTGGATGACATAAAAAAGGTCCGCAGTTGATCGGAAGACAGTAACGATGATAGCTAGGTGTCTATCTTTCCCTATACATGAAGTGCGTGTGCCATAAAAGATTTTAGGCACATAGAAGTACAGAGGGTCCATAAATAGAGCAATGAAGCATGAGATGCGGAAGAGATAATTCCATGTTAAGATGAAATCGCTTGATGGATCAATAACCTTCTTGTACCAAAGCTCATGTCCGGCAACAAAATTCTTGTTTTCCCACGAACTCCCCACACCGAGTTTACTAGCAGCTAGGGCAGCCTGCTTGTGGTGAATGGGTATAACTGGCCTTGCCCTCTCGTCATGGAATCTGAGGACAAAAATAGCATTAAAATTCCCCTCAAAACGAAGCACTAAAAATGTGCTAGATTTTCTTTAGAGATAGATAGAGTAAGTTCAACGATTCTAAAGTCAGACGTGATCATTTAAGGTCAACATCAATCAGCACAAGGCTTATTTAAATTACGTTTTCTATCCCATTCTCAGCTATGAATCTATATCTTATTCTTCTCATCAAAAGTTAAACTATTACACTTCACTCACACCACAATTATGCATACAAGAAACTGACCATCAAATGATTTTTATTCTGCAAACATATCAAATAGATTATCCACAAAAGAAACTAAAACCAAGCATTTTTAAGCCACACAGGAACTATGAACTTAGAACCACTACAAGAACAAAGCAACAACCAACCCAATCCAACCCAAAAGTTCTTCTCAAATCCCTGCCTAAACAAGAAAATTTCCAGCAAAATCGTGCTCCCTCATGCCTTCACCTACACGCCCCCTAAATAATTTCCAGCAAAATCGTGCTCCCTCATGCCTTCACCTACACGCCCCCTACCTCCCCAAGCTAAAGAGAAAAATCCTTGCTCCCGAGCAAAGAGAACAACAAACAAATAAGCAATTCTAGCGGTCACCTCACGGTCCTCTGCTTCTTAAGCGCCATCTCGTCCTCCACCCTCCTCGACCCGAACATGGTGTCCATCCACTACAAGGACCATGAACTCCACAGCCAACAAGTCACCCAAGAAACCACCAAGAAAATTCCTCCTTCCCTCGTCCGGCGCCGGGACAGCTAGAAGTGGATCTCCTCGCTGGGGCCGGAGGAGGAGGCCGGAAAAAGGGTGCTGCGGCGCTCGGGATCGCGCGAAGCCGGTGCGCGGAGTTCGAGCAAGGAGAAGACGACCGGAAAATGGAAACTGCCCGGAGGGAGAAGACCGAAAGTCGACGTTGGTGTTGAAAGTAAGCAGTGGTTGAGAGTTGAGACATCGTTTTTTTACTGGACATGTATTACATATTTATATAAGCTAATAAGTGAAAGTTAATTATCCATTTAACTACTTAACACTCTTTTTTTGACGAATAACATAGCCTTCATGTGCTTCAATAAGCTCCTCCAAAAACCCAGTGAAAAAATATAAGGAGAAATTTGTTCTCATAATTATATGGCATCTAAAACTCCTTTAAAGCCCAATAGGAAAAATATAAAAAGAAACTTTATGGCGTAAGTTCACCATCAATGTTGCCTCATTAAAAACCTTCTATGAGAAAATGTTTAGAGAAAACTCATAAAGGAAAAGAGTGCAATATGTTCTAGTTCAAAGGTCAACTCTTTTTGAACCTTACAACTCACGAAGCTGTCTCACACCGATCCCCTAGATACATCTTTGGAATGACGACGTCGGTAAAAATTTAGTGCATAAATCGGCTAGATTTTCATATGACTTCGTTTGCAAAACATTTATTTCACCGCTCTTTTGAAGTTCGTGAGGAAAAAATAGTTTAGGAGCAACATGTTTTGTTATATTACTCTTTATATAGCCTGTTTGCATCTGAGCAATATAGGCAGCATTATCTTCATAAATAATGGTAGAAGATTCCAATGGATCAATACCTCATGACCTTTGTATGTGGTTAATCATTCTGTGAAGCCATACACATTCACGTGATGCTTCATATAAAGCAATTATTTCAGAATGATTAGTGAAAGTGGCTACTACAGATGTTTCATATAAAGCAATTATTTCAGAATGATTAGTGAAAGTGGCTACTACAGTCTGTTTACAAGACTTTCATGAAATGGCCGTACTACCATAAAGGAAAACAAATCTAGACTGTGACTTGGCACTGTGGAGATCAGATAGATAGCCAGCATCTGTATATCTAATTAAAGTCATATCTTATTTCTTTGAAATATCAAACAAAGATCTTTTGTACCATTAAGGTACTTGAGAACTTGTTTAACACCAGCCAAATACCTTTGGTGATGCGCTGTATCTAGCCAATAGATTGACTGCAAATGCAATGTTAGGCCTGGTGCAATTTACAAGATAGATTAGTGCTCCGATGGCACTAAGATATAGAACTTCTGGTCCCAATATTTCTTCATCCTCTTCCCTAGGTCTGCATGGGTCTTTATTCACATGAAGGGATCTCATGACTATAGATGTTTTTGTTGGATATGATTTATCTATATTGAATTTCTCCAATATCTTTATATATGTAGACTAGTGCACAAATGTTCCTTCAGACACATGCTTAAGCTGTAAGCCTAAGTAAAATTTGGTCTTACCCAAATCTTTCATCTCAAACTCCGTCACAAGATGGTTACTTGCCTTTTCTATGCCCCTTGTGGTTCCGACGATATTTAAATCATCAACATATACTGAGATGATGCATAATCCACTTTAGCATTTCTTTATAAACACACATGGACAATCATCATTATTGAAGTATCCTTTCTTCAAAAGAAACTCACTTAGTCGGTTGTACCATATCCTTCCCGACTACTTTAATCTATATAGCAACTTTTTCAACTTGATGCTATACATGTTGCGATTTGCATTAGGATTCAGAATTTTAACCCCTTCAGGGACTTTCATGTAAATATCCGAATCTAACGACCCATACAAATATGTGGTTACTACATCCATTAACTGTATTGATACTTTCATATTAACTGCCAGAAATATTAGATATCAAAACGTTATTCCACTCATAACAAGAGAGTATGTCTCATCGTAATCGATGCCTAGTCTCTGCGTGAACCCTTAGGCTACAAGCTTCGCTTTGTATTTCACCACTTCATTGTTTTCAATCCTTTTTCGAATGAAAACTCATTTGTTTTCCACAGGAAACACTTTAGGAGGAGTTGGTGTTATTGGACCAAATATCTCCCTTTTATTAAGCGAGAGCAATTCTGCTTCAATTACTTCCTTCCATTTGACCCAATATGAGCGCTTCATGCACTCTGTCGTGGTCTTTAGTTCTGAATCCAGTTGAAGGCTCTCAGCAATCTTTGAGGCAAAATGTATATCAACAATTATAGTATCTCTTTTATATAATTCTCACAAATTGACATAATTCATGGAAATTTCTTCATTTACATCATCTAACTCCTTTTGATCTCCCATAACAATGGAGTCTAGGGATTCCGATGTCCTAGCATCTAAATTTGTGCACACTTTGATGCCAAGTTTACCATTCCTTTGATGGTTCTTTAACTTTGTGTTGAGTTTCTTTTACTAATTCAAGTATTGCACCTTTACCTTTAGAAGAATTCTATTTTTGCGGACGTCTCCATGGAACTAAGTCCTTTTTATCTGGAATTCTCCCTCTCTTCTCATTAGGGGCAAGAGTAACTTTCTAAAGCACCACATCTCTTTCTAGTACATTGACTGTGGGTATATATGATTTTGTAACACCCTTGTAATCAGTAAATGCATCAGGCAGATTATTTGTAATTTGTTGCAAATCTATTATTTTCTGAATCTCTAGTTCAGATTCTTTAGTATGTGGATCTAAGGATTAATGCCAGTAGCATTCCAATCTATTTCTCGCCATTCTTTGTGGTATTTATCTTCCCCTAATACCGAAAAATTATCCTCATCAAACATACAAATCAACGTACCAAGCTGTAAACAGATCCCTTGTTAATAGCTCAAAGCATTTTATTATTGACGGAGAATTATACACCACATAGATCCCCAACTTCCTGTGATAGCCAATTGATGTACATTGTGGTGGTGAAATCGATACGTATACTGTGTAACCGAATTTTCGCAGATGAGAAATACTTGGTTTATTTCCACGTACTAATTGCAACGGAGAGACCGTATGATATGCAGTTGGTCTTATTTGGATTAATTCTGCCTTGTGCAAGACCGCATGGCCCCAACAACTTGTTGGCAACCTACAGTTTTGTAATAGAGGTCTAGCAATCAGTTTGACCCTCTGTATCAAAAATTCTGTTGTATAGACATATGGCATATAATGCTCTATATTAATACTCAGAGCCATACAATAGTCATTAAATATCCTTTAGGAGAACTTAGCTGTATTATCCAATCTAATGGATTTGATCCTGTTTTCAGGAAAATTGGCTCTTAACTTAATTATTTGAACCATTAATCTAGCAAAGGTTTGGTTTCGTGTGCTTAATAAACACACATGGAACCATCTTGTAGAAACATCTATTAAAACCATAAAGTATCTAAACGGCCCACATAAGGGTTGAATAGGTCCACAAGTATCACCCTGAATTCTATCCAGAAAATTCAGCGACTTATTTTTTACTTTGAGGTATGATGGCCTCAAAATCAATTTCCCTTTAGCACAAGCAGTGCACATGAAATCCTTTGATTTAGGGTATTTTGAAGTTTTAATATTATAGCCAACAGAATAGTTTACAATTTTTCTCATCATCCCTATACCAGAATGACATAGGTGATCATGCCAAATCTTGAATTTGTCAAGATTTTGAAAATTTGTTTTGAACGCAATATATGGTTCAAGTTTGATATATGTGTAGTACAATCTAGATGAATATGAAAGAAAATTTTCAACTACTTGTTTTCCATATCCATCAACTTTAGTGAGGAGAATATATTCATCGTCTCCCTCACTAGTAGTTTCCACATGGAAACCATTAGACGGATATCTTTAAAACTTAGTAGGGTACGATTTGATTGAGGATACAACAGAGCATCTTCAATCGTCAATTGTGTACATATAGGGAGAACTATGATGGCTCTTCCAATGCCAGTAATTAGATTATCACTTCTAGTGATAGTCATTATATTTCCACTTTTCTTTTTCAAAGTCTGGAAATATTTTGTTTCCCTTAATATTGTATTTGTGATACCACTGTCAATAAGACAGATTTCGTCCTCTATTGGATTGTGCCACCAAATTCTATAATAAAGAGCATGATTATTAACTCAAATATAAACAAGTACATCAATTTATATATTGTATGTCTGCAAATACAATATATGCTTATACAATACAATTACAATGCCCATGTTCCTACAAAATTTAGTTAACTGAAAATATACAACAATATTATGTAGAACAATTATGAATAACTATTTACATAAGGAGATAACTAGGAGACTACACGGTGTCTCCAAACCGATCTTGGGAAGCGTATTCAACCAACATATCATCTATTTTCATGAAGATGTCTTCCTTCAGTTGGAACTAGGAGAACATTTAAATTACAGTCACCGTAATAAAACACTTCATGAAAGCTCGTCCTCTTACCATTCACCCAACCCTGCGTGTGTTTGTCCCTCACTTAACCACCTAATCCTTGTGTAGCTCAGCCTCTGCTCCTCGCTATATCTGTGACCTGAAACGTCTTAACTCAAGTGATGTTTTGTGCTTTTTGCATTCAGGCCTCTTTAGAACACATGAATTTAAATTCGAGGATTCATATCGTCTCCTCTAAATATAAAATTTCTGCAGGACAAATAGGCCTTCAAAAACAGTTCAATGGCTAAAGATAATGATACTCCCTCCGTTCAGAAATACAAGGCCTATGAATGATCCCGTTCAGAAATATAAAACATATATATTTAATTAGGCTTTTCCTATTATACCCTTATTTATTCTCTCTCAACTACATGTATTTATTCATTACACCACACACAAACTATTATCTCTCATCTTTCAAGACAATTAAGTTGGGGTATCTAAGTTATTTTTACTCATACATTTCTCAATTTGACTCCAACATTAATCATTGTGCAAAGTCAAAATACACGTTATATTTCTGAACAAATGGAGTGCGACGCACCCTTCCCAAACCCATCATGTAGCAACCGCAGGATAATGGTTTCTGTTAAGGAGTTTGGGCAAATAACTTCTAGCTCTTAGAATGGGTGTCTTTTGTGGATAGGTGTCTTTTAGACACCATCAACTTTCACCCATTAACTTGTATAAATATGTATCACATGTGCAATGAAAAGTGATCCCTCATTTTTCTTGAGTTCAATCTCTACTCTACTTTCAACACGTTATCAACACTACTCTAATCCACGAGCACGGTGGCTATTGAGCACAGGCAAACAGAGATCAACGATCGACAGGAGGATCACCGGCCACATTCCGGACACGGTAAGTTCAATGGCACAGAACAGCAATGATGTCTCAAACGTCATTACCTCCATCTTGAACTTGGAAATGGCGATCCTTCGCATCCTGCCTTTACAACACCGCCGGCCAGGACGTCGCTATCGACATGCACGATATGATCGATGCCGGCAAGGTCATGCTCGACCTTATCGCGGCATGGTCGGTGGACCACCATTGGCCGCAGCGACCGAGGGGGCCGTGGTGCTCCTCGGTACAGCACAGGCCGTAGGGGCCAAGGTGCCCCCACAGCGTGGTAGGCGCAACCGAGACCACGACAGCAACCAACTTAGTTTGTGTGCAGGAGGTGTGTGGCGAGGCCGACGTGGCGGCCGGCGTGACAGCGGCGTGCGAGATAAATCCAAGGAGGGCCTTTGCCAAATGGCGTTGGCCACTCAGCTGCGGTCGTGCCCCCATGACCTCGCCTAGCACAATGGCGACGCCTAGAGAGGTGGCGGTGCCACCAAACATGCATAAGGCGGCGTGTGGTAGTGTGCCGACAGCTCCCGACACCAAGGCGATGGAGGCGCCAAGCGCACTCGAGGGAGTGGCGGTGCTCCCTGACGCGCCCCAAGCGGTCGAATCCGACGGTAGATTCGGCAACGTGACCGGAGCACCCCACAAGCGATGTCGAGGACTTCGGTTCCCGCATGCAAAAGTAGATGGTGAGAGTGCGGCAGCCGCGAGCCTCTCACCGGCGTTAGGGCGACAACAGCCGACCCCAACCACCCAAGGCGGCGGCCATGGTGCTACTGCTAGGGTTGGAAACCCTAGCATCGGGTCTAAATGGGTCGGTCGGCATATTTAAGGGTGCTAGCAAATTTGCAAAAGGACCCCTGGAGTAAATGTAAAACTACGAATTAATGGGTCTACTATATAAAGTTTGCAATTATCTGACTTGGGCAATAGTTCTAAAGATAAATTTGATGGGTAGAGGTTTTGGTGCAACCATCACTAAACCTCAACAAAATGACCTGCAAATTTCACAAGCCTCAAAATATCCAGCCCTGCATTTTATTCGGCATCACTTCCACTCAGACCTAAAAACTAAGTACTTGATGGAGGAAGATTCACTTCAATTGTAGAACTCCTTAAAAGAGAAGTATGACCAACAAAGGTCGGTCTTGTTACCAGAAGCTCAACTAGAATGGTCACTTATATGTTTCCAGGACTTCATGTATATGGCAACATATAATTCAACAATACATAAAATAAATTCCAAGCTAAAATTTTGTGACCACGGAGTTGGTGATGCTGAACTAATAGAAAAAAAACATTGTGCACTTTCCATCCTTCTATACGTATACTTCAACAGCAATATCGCCAAAAGATGTATACAAAGTACTCTGAGTTGATTTATACTCTATTTCAAGCAAAGAAACATGATGAAATTCTTATGAAAATATCATACTTGCCCTATGGAGGCAATGGCAGTGCCTGAAGCACATGCTAATACTCAGGGAGCTAGCAGTAGCCATGGGCGTAAGAGGCGCCATAAGAAAAAGGGAAAGTGGCAATTCAATGATATGCAGAAATTCAAAGGCGAAAGATATAGCAAGAAAAAATTCAAGAAGAATTTTCTAAAGGAAAATTAGGCCTTTGCCATAAATGTGGATGCAAAAGACATTATACAAAAGAATGTCGCACTGCTCCATATTTGATTGAGCTATATCAACAATCTGTGGACAAAGGCAATAGGCCTAAAGGGGACAATATTAAAGTTCACTTCACTAGCAGACAAAGATCTAGAAATGGGATCAAAGGATATTGCTCTGAATGCTAAGCACCATCAGATGATCCACATAAAGGAAGACAACTTCATGAAAACAGATGATATGTTGGTTGAATACGCTTCCCAAGATCGGTTTGGAGACACCGTGTAGTCTCCTAGTTATCCCCTTATGTAAATAGTCAGTCATAATTATTCTACATAATATTGTTGTATATTTTCAGTTAAGTAAGTTCTGTAGGAACATGGGTATTGTAATTGTATTGTATAAGAATATATTGTATTTGCAAACATACAATATATATATTGAGGTACTAGTTCTATATTTGAGTTAAAAATCATGCTCTTTATTATAGAATTTGGTGGCGCAATTCAATGGAGGACGAAATCTGTCTTATTGACAGTGGTACCACAAATACAATATTAAAGGAAACAAAATATTTCTAGACTTTGACAAAGAAAAGTGGAAATATAATGACTATCACTAGAAGCGATAATCTAATTATTGGCACTGGAAGAGCCATCATAATTCTCCCTATGGATACACAATTGATGATTGAAGATGATCTGTTGTATTCTCAATCAAATCGTAATCTACTAAGTTTTAAAGATATCCGTCTTAATGGTTTCCATGTGAAAACTACTAGTGAGGGAGACGATGAATATATTCTCCTCACTAAAGTTGATGGATATGGAAAACTAGCAGTTGAAAAACTTCCTTCATATTCATCCAGATTGTACTATACATACATCAAATCTGAACCATATGTTGCGTTCAAAATAATTTTTTAAAATCTTGACAAATTCAAGATTTGGTATGATCGCCTAGGTTATCCTAGTATAGGGATGATGAGAAAAATTGTAAACTATCCTGTTGGCTATAATATTAAAACTTCAAAATTCCCAAAATAAGAGGATTTTATGTGCACTGCTTGTGCTAAAGGGAAATTGATTTTGAGGCCATCATACCTCAAAGTAAAATATGAGTTGCTCAATTTTCTGGACAGAATTCAAGGCAACATTTGTGGACCTATTCAGCCCTTAAGTGGGCTGTTTGGATATTTTATAGTTTTAATAGATGCTTCTATAAGATGGTCCCACGTGTGTTTATTAAGCACACGGAACTATGCTTTTGCTAGATTAATGGCCCAAATAACTAAGTTAAGAACCAATTTTCCTAAAAACAGGATCAAATCCATTAGATTGGATAATGCTGCTAAGTTCTCCTCAAGGGTATTTAATGACTATTGTATGGCTCTAAGCATAAATGTAGAACATTCTATGCTATATGTTCACATACAAAATGGTTTAGTAGAATCTTTGATAAAAAGGGTCAAACTGATTGCTAGACATCTTTTACAAAGTTGTAGGTCGCCAATAAGTTGTTGGGGCCATGCGGTCTTACACGCTGCAAAACTAATCCAAATAAGACCAATTGTCTATCATACGACCTCCCCGTTGCAATTAGTACGTGGAAATGGACCAAGTATTTTCCATCTGTGAAAATTTGGTTGTGCAGTATACGTACCGATTTCACCACCACAGCGTACATCAATTGGTCCTCACAGGAAGATGGGGATCTATGTAGGGTATAATTCTCCGTCAACAATAAAATACCTTGAGCCATTAATAAGGGAACTGTTTACAGCTCGGTACGCTTTTTGTATTTTTTATGAGGATAATTTTTCGGCATTAGGGGGAGATAAGTACCATAAAGAATGCCGAGAAATAGATTGGAATGCCATTGGCATTCAGTCCTTAGATCCACTTACTAAAGAATCTGAACTGAAGGTTCAGAGAATAATAAATTTGCAACAAATTACAAATAATCTGCCAGATGCATTTACTGATTACAAGAGTGTTACAAAATCATATATACCCGCAGTTAATGTACTAGAAAGAGTAGAGGTACCTCAGAAAGCTACTCTTGCCCCTAATGAAAAGAAGAGGAGGAGAATTCCGAATAAAAAGGACTTAGTTCCACTGAGACGTTCGTAAAAACGAATTCTTCTAAAGGTAAAGGTACAATACTTGAATTAGTAAAAGAAACTCAACATGAGATTGAGAACCATTAAAGGAATGGTAAACCCAGCATCAAAGTGCGTACAAATTTAGATGATGGGACATCAGAACCCCTACACCTCGTTGTTATGGGAAATCACAAGGAGTTCGAGGATGTAAATGAAGAAATTTCCACAAATTATGTCAATTCGAAAGAATTATGTAAAAGAGATACTACAATTGTCGACATACATTTTGTCTCAAAGATTGCTGAGAGCCTTCAACTAGATCCAGAACCAAAGACTATGGCAAAATGCATGTAGTGCAATTTGAGTCAAATGGAAGGAAGCAATTGAAGCAAAATTGATCTTGCTTAATAAAAAGGAGGTATTTAGTCCAGTAACACCAACTCCTAAAGTGTTTCCTGTGGGAAACAAATGGGTTTTCGTTCGGAAAAGGAATGAAAACAATGAAGCGGTGAGATACAAAGCGAGACTTGTAGCCCAAGGGTTCACGCAGAGATCTGACATCGATTACAATGAGACATGCTCTCCTGTTATGAGTGGAATAACGTTCCGATATCTAATATCTTTGGTAGTTAATATGAAAGTATCAATGCAGTTAATGGATGTAGTGATCCCATATTTGTATAGTAGATTTGGAAATTTACATGAAAGTCCCTAAGGGGGTTAAAATTCTAAATACAAATGTAAATCACAACATGTATAGTGTCAAGTTGAAAAAGTCGCTATATGGATTAAAGTAGTCAGGAAGGATGTGGTACAACCGACTAAGTTTCTTTTGAAGAAAGGATACTCCAATAATGATGATTGTCTATGTATGTTTATAAAGAAATCCCAAAGTGGATTATGTATCATCTCAGTATATGTTAATGATTTAAATATCATCGAAACCATTAGGGAAATAGAAGAGGCAAGTAACCATCGTGTGACAGAGTTTGAGATGAAATATTTGGGTAAGACCAAATTTTGCTTAAGCTTACAGCTTGAGCATGATCCTGAAGGAACATTTGTGCACCAGTCTGTATATATCCAGAAGATATTGGAGAAATTCAATATGGATAAATCGTAACCAACGAAAACACCTATGGTCGTGAGATCCCTTGATGTGAATAAAGACCCATTCAAACCTAGAGAAGAGGATGAAGAGATATTGGGATCGGAAGTTCCATATCTTAGTGTCGCCGGAGCACTAATATATCTTACAAATTGCACTAGGCCTAACATTGCATTTGCAATCAATCTATTGGCTAGATACAGCGCATCACCAACAAAAAGGCATTTGGCTGCTGTTAAACAAGTCCTAGGATACCAAAGAAATCAAGATATGACTTTAATTGGATATACAGATGCTAGCTATTTGTATGATCCTCACAATACCAAGTCACAGACTGGATTTGTTTTTCTTTATGGTGGTACGTCTATATCATGAAAGTCTTGTAAACAGACTTTAGTAGCCACTTCCACTAATCATTCTAAAATAATTGCGAATGTGTATGGCTTCGCAAAATGATTAACCACATACAAAGGTCGTATGGTATTAATCTATTGAAATCTCCTACCATTATCTATGAAGATAATGCTACCTATGTTTCTCAGATACAAATAGGCTATATAAAGTGTAATATAACAAATATATTACTCCTAAGCTATTTTATTCTCACGAACTTCAAAAGAGTGGTGAGATAAATGTCTTACAAACGAAGTCATATGAAAATCTAACCGATTTATTCACTAAGTCTTTACCGACGTCCTCGTTTCAAAGATGTGTCCAGGGGATCGGTATGAGACGGCTTCGTAAGTTGCAAGATTCAGGAGGAGTTAACCCTTGAATTAGAATATGTTGCACTCTTTTCCTTTATGAGTTTTACATAAATGAATTCTCATAAAAGATTTTTAATGAGGCAACATTGAATATGAATTTAAGCCATAAAGCTTCTCCTTATATTTTTCCTATTGGGTTTTTAAAGAGTTTTAGATGGCATATAATTATGAGAACGAATTTCTCCTCTTATTTTTTCACGGGTTTTTGGAGGAGTTTATCGAAGCACTTAAAGGCTTTGTTATTCGCCCAAGAGGAGTGTTAAAGAGTTTAGGCAAATAACTTCCAACCCTAAGAATGGATAACTTTTGTAGATAGGTGTCTTTTAGACACCATTAACTTCCACCCATTAGCTTATATAAATATGTATTACATGTGCAATGAAAAGTGATCTCTTATTTTTCTTGAATTCAATTTCTACTCTACTTTCAACAGTTTCTTTCTGGTCCCCATGAATTATGGCCGCCACGGACCAAGCATCCTTCCCAAACCCATCACGTAGCAACCGCGGGATAATGGTTTCTTTCTGGTCCCCACGAATTATGGCCGCCACGGACAAAGCACTTAAACATGACGTAGCTGTCACAACTTTGGACAGCTCATACAGAAGCAACTGGTAAGGGAACACCAACCGTCTGAGGGCAAGCAAATACTGCTCAGCAAGAAAACGTCAATTTCAGGATGTCACTGCCAACTTTTTAAGACGTGCTGATCTCCTACAATGAACAAACAGAACATGCTAGACGTCGAACACCGGTATAAAGTTAGCACACCGTAGAAGAATGGTAACTATGCCAAACAATGAGCAAGACTGATCTGAAATATGACATGCAGATAAGCCAATATGATATATCTAAGCTTCGGGGGAGATGCGAACCGCAACGAAGCTGGTGGGATTTCACTTCAGGCTGAACGGGTATTAAGTTATGAACAGGTCAAATAGCATCTGGTGTTTCAATGTCAAAATAAACTAGCATCTGACATTTTGCCTGTGGAAGCGATCAGATGTCTAGGATTTAACCGTTCAGCACATGATCAAAGCGATCAACAAATATGTCAAATGCTAAAGTGATTTCACATGTGGCATCCAACATTAATGCCGTATGAAGGTGAGATATTTTGCTTGAACGCAGCATCTATGAAGAACATCAATCATGATGATGCAGTGAAGGAAGCAGAAGGCAGGGAAGGCTTGTTCGACGCGGCATGTTGAGGCAAGTTGAGAGCGAAGAACAAAACGATGAGGGCCAAACTCAGCGCAGCAGTCTAAACAGGCTTACACCTCTTGCTGAATTCGGCCTTGATCAAATTCTCTTTCTGGTGCCCTCATTTCCCCGGCATAAAGCATGTTTAAAGCATGGTAAACATGCGGTGTGGGTGCAAGCCATCGAACTAAATACTGCAGCTCCGGGGAAGCCAATTCAGTTTCTGGAAACTCGCTGAAGAAACTTGTGCTACTAAATACTTTCAGATGCTGCAGTTATGAACACAATCAAACCTTAACAACTTGGTATGAGAAGAAAGGTCATTACTGCTTTTCGACGAGCAGTATCTTCAACAAAGTATATGCGTCACGAAGAGGCGACGCCGGCAGGAACTAATGGATGGTATTCTCATTTGTTTGCATGAAGCAGGCGAGGGCGTGCGAAGAATGAAGAGCGAAGAACACAACCATGAAGGCATAACTGAAAGCCGTAGTCGGCCGAGTCGTTTAAGCAGTGCAGGACGATGCCTTTTTAACACACAGAAGAAAGACAATTCAACTTAGTTTAATACATCCATCCATAAGTTTGTCTAGTGATTAAAATCAAGCACAAGCATAATTGGGCAGATAAAGTTATGATAACCTTAACCAAAGTCAAGCAGTCGATGACGGATCTTCAAATAGGACACTGTTCATAGCTGACAACCCACATGGCAATATCTGTAACAGAACACTCTTCAGACATCAGGTTCAGCTCTAACTCCTGCTACGACGGTACCTGGCACCATTAAAATCACAGCAATTCATTGGATACAGAAATTATAAAAGCTACCTTCTCAATACCTGACAATACAATGGTTACTGAAATCTGCATTACCCATTGTCATAGGTGGGAGAATCATCCCGGGCACGGTTGTATCGTGGTGACCTGCTATAGCTGCGTCCACGAGCTGGTGACACACTACGACGCCTTGGAGAGTGCCCTTGAGGGCTGTAACTTCTGTTTGCAGAGCATATTATTTTTACCAGATTTATTTTTTCTGTGTAGTCTACTAGTTACAAAATTGGAATAATGAAGCAAACTTATGTGACAAGCCTGGTAAAAAAATAAAATAACAAGATAACCATAGTGCCAATGCTATGTCATTATTTTATAGCATTTACAAACACCTCCCCTAGCATAATGTGTTTGTTGTACCATAGCCATCCCCATAAAATATTTACTAAACCATATCTCATGTGATAAATCAGTTTAAATGGATAAAAAAATAATAGAACTAAAGTGGATTGCCCATCACATAGTTACCAAAAACACGGTTCGTTTAAATCATGGTACGGGATTTGGGTTCACGGTACGCCACTTTTTCTTCCAATTTTCACAACGAACACAAACCCCGTACCCTGAACCGGTTTAGGATAGATGAATCAAGTTCACGATTCGCAGGGGTTTACAGTGAATCCGGTAACTATGACCCATCATGTCATCGAAGGGTTAAAAATTGAATGAACAAAAATTAAACTGAAGTGGGCTGCCAGTCACTAAGCCTTCACACCCTCAAGCAGAACCAACAGGCTCAACACATTGATGGTAACGAACCTACTGCATAAGCAAATAGTAACAGTAACATTTGTCGACGGAAAATTTTGTACCTAACAGTAACAATTATATTTGGTTACCTTCTACCATAGCTTGGACTCTTGCGGTATCTGGGACTCCGGCTGCGACTGCGGCTCCTGGTGCGATGCCTTCCACTACCCATACCCCCAGCACCAATCCTCAATCGGCATTCACGGGCAAAGTGCCCAGCCTCGCCACATTCATAGCACTTCATCTCAGACCCACCATATTTATCACGACCACCACGACCGCTGCTGGCATTACGAGACAGCTCAACTCTCCATCCATTCTTGCCTATAAAGGAAAAAGTCAAATAGTTAGAATTAACTCCACATGAACTCACACATGTAATGCAGGGCCATTGAAATGCAACTTATGCTGGGCCAGGAGGGAGAAACTAATCCTAAATAATAAAATAGGGTCATCGTAAAAACTCAAAAGAAGTTCAATTCATCAACTATAATTTAAATGTCTCCAAAGTCCCAGGTCCAAAATAATGGACAACATCTGTTAACGAAATAAAGCAGTCTACGATCTAGTCCTGACAAATGATATTACCATATAACATAAACTTTAGAATAGTTTAATTGTAATTCAGATATTTCTCACAAACAGCCAGCATCTCTCTCCTAGACCCAAGAAGAACACCGATAAGGAAATTTCCCATGTACAGCTGATGGAACATGCTGAGAAAGGATTAACATGTTCAGAGAAAAGCACTGGTCACATACCATCTAGATCACGAATTGCATCCTGAGCATCCCTCCTGTCATCAAAGTCAATGAATGCAAAACCAGGTGGCTTTCGTGCAACCCACACACTGTTTCCACAAAACAAAATTAGGCAAACTGTGTCAGGACCATCAGCATCAAGCAGAATATAAATTTGTGAATGCAAAAGATAAATGCATGGACTCGTGTGACGAATTTATCAATAAAGCATGAAAATAAGCAATTCTAAACACACTTCAGGGTTCTCTAGTGGGACACAGCAGCAGAGTTCAGTAAATTAGCCGTATCGTTTGCAGTAGATGTCGAAGTACTGTGAACCTGTATCCTGATGTAAGCTAATCTAAGATGTACAAATCCCAACACATTTGATGACAAGATTACAATATAGGCCCATCAAATAATAAATAGTCGTGTAAGCATGCACCTATAGAAGGATGGCAGGATTATTTGGACATGTGGATAAATAGTAGCACACCATCATATATGATATAACAATACAGAGACAGTCAATTCATGCACATGGGTATGAAGCTAAAATTGTAGGGAGAACCTGCCACATGATTTACGATTCATTTGGTGCTGGAATGCTCAAACGTCATTAAAACACAGTACGCGCAAACTAAGCCATGAAACGAGTTGGTTGCCCCGCTCTAGGTTGTGGCTTATTCTCCCCCTCATGCATCTCACCCAAAAGAATTCGCATGCACACGCAATTCTATCAGAAGACGAAACAATCGCACAGAATCCAGAGCACGGGTAGAAAACACTGACCTCCGAAGAACTCCAAACACGCGGAACTCGTCCTCGAGCTCCCGGGCCGTCACACGGGGATCTAAGCCGCCGACGTACACGCGCGCCATCGCAGTCAACCGCTCTTCCTAACAATCACCAAACAAACAAACGCAGGCACCGAGAGCGGTTAGGTCTCCGCAACGGGCGAGGGAAAAAATAGATTAACCTTCTCCGATCTAAAGCTCATGACAGAACCGGCTTCCGAAATCGACGACGCGAGCACGAGCACGCTAGATCTAGGGTTTGGGGTCTCGAGGGGGAGAGGGGAGATTGGTTGCTCACCTTCTCCGATCTATATCTCCAGGGACGCGACGGCGACGGCGGCTCGGCAACCGGGAGTGGGAGTCGGAAGGGAGGAGACGGCAGCGACGGGATGGGCGGATGGGGCGGGGGCACGGAGATGCACGCGGCGATCGAGCGGTGGACGGACAAGACGACGAGAGAATGGATATATTGCGGTCGGGGGTTGGGGTTGGGAATTTTTTTTTATTTAATATTTATTTTTAATCGCTTTTTCATAGCTATTCGCCTGCGGGAAAAAATTTCAAAATACCTCCGTCGCCGCCGGACGGGCGATCGCTTCAGACGGGCGAACGGCGGGCTGCCCTAACGGCAAAACTTCATGAGCGTGTGGCGAGAACTAAAAAAAATAAAAAATGTCTGATCGCGCAGCGTATGATCGATCTTATCAAATAATTTTTTGAAATTTTTGTTGTAAATTGTTTGTAGAATTGTTGTATTGAATCGGACGAATTAGAAAAAAACTTATTGTCATGTAATGAACCGGAAAAATTGTTTTAGTTAGTTAGTAATACACATCTCACTTAGGTATTTTCGTAGCCTCGTAGGGTCCGCCGAATCTGGTAGAAAAAATCTGGGGAAAAATCAAGGCGGCCTCATAGCGCGAGCTCGACTTTCGTCGGGCGAGATGGCGGACGTTGCCCGGCATTTTGTTGCGAAAATCGGAAAAGGCACTCGCGACCACTAAACCACGTAAATCGTGGCCACTTAGGGTTTTCGTAGCCCAGCGGATAGGCTATACACGGTCAAAAAATACGGGAAAAATCAAGGCGGCCTCACGCATAGCGAAACTCGACTTTCGACGGGCGAGATGGCGGACGTTGCCCGCATTTTTTGCGAAAATCGGAAAAGACACTCATGACCACGAAACCACGAAAACTTTTACGAGGTCGGAAAATTTTGAAACTTTTATGGAGGTTCCTGATAAATCAGTGATTTTACCATAAAAATTTCAAATGATTTTAATATATAAGGAATTTTTAAAATTCAAACAATACATATATAAGAGGCACATACAAAAAGTTCGGATGATAAAATAAGCGATAGATTAGATTATATTATATTACATGGGCATTACAACGATGGCGAGGTTAATAAGGAAAGCACTTGTTAAATCGTGATGGAACAAATGATCGTTCGCCTATCTGGGTACAAACCCGAATGATGTCCGACATTTTACGCATATTACGACCCGTGTTAATTTTGCGATTTGTCCTCGGACACCGCTCAATCCCTACTATGAAAGAACTCCATGGGGTTCATGAGTGCTCCCAATGCGCCCATTGGGTGGCCTATGCCGTCGTCTCGGTGTATAAGACTTAAATTTTGGTTGTTGTTTATGTGGATTTACGCCTCCCATATGGGCATGTCATCCGATTCAGCATCCCTATGTTAATACCACGGGTTCCCGGGTGGTCCGCGAACTTCGTCGAGGATTTGTTGCGTGGTGCGGACCTCGGCCGGCCGCTTCCCTGTCCCTTCTTCTTGAGAGGAGGAACCTCTTGCGCCTCTCTTTGTGTTGGCCGTTGGCGGAGACATGCGAGACGCCGCTCTGTTCGGCTCGCACTCCACTATATGGTGCGGGAGGTGTGTGTTGGGCTTATGCTTGAACAACCGGAGCGTGCCTGCGATCAATGCAAGATGCCCTTTGGTGGTTGCATAACACCGTGGGCGTACTCGGTCCGGCTTTTACGGCGGTAGTGGCACCACGGAGAGGTTGCTCCCCGATTATCCCATGCGAGTTGCTGAGATGTGGGTGGTGCGTCTCGGGTCCACCGATTGAAGTAGCCGCACGATTCATCCTCGGGCAAGGGCACCGGTAGAATCTCCGGTCCGCTAGATCACCGTGGCGGTATCAACCACTGCCTCCAGGCCATGTTCGCAAACGTCAGGGCTTTCGGGTGGCCCTGGAGGAGGTTCCTCCTTTGACTTGTTGATGTTCGAAAGTGTCCTTTTGAACTCCTGTGTGCGATGAACTGGTTTAGCACTACTACTTTGTGAGTTTAACATGAGTATGTCGCATGAAACTCACCGTCGGTTAACCCCTTGCACACCGCCCTAAGCTCTGATCGATCTAGAAAAGGTACATATCTGGCGGCCTCTCCCCGGTGAAGTTCTCGGCGAAGCGGGTTTGGCGTCGTGGCGGTTGTAGAAATTAAATGTCGCGTCGTTCGGCCCGTCGATCCATTGGAAGAAGCAACAGGTCCTTGTCACGAGAAAAGAAAGAACGAAGCATGAGATAGTAGTGTTACCTGTATTGTGTGGACATCGATGGGTTTACCTTGTAGGTGCGAACACAAAGAGGTAGTGGCGCGGGCCGCTCCATGGGTAGATTGCTCCATCTTCGCGGTAGGTTGCGATCGCATTTGGGTCGGGCAACTCCGTGAAATCTGAAGCGTCGGCGCCATCTTGGCATCCGGATATTGAGGCGGGAGGACTTACGCTTCTTTGAAGAGGCGACAGAGAACGACATTGTACTCTCTCCTTCCCTTCTCTGTTGTTCTTTCTTGTTCTCTCGCTCTTTGGGTATGCGAGGCGTCTTGAGCGATGATTATAAAGGGTAGATATCGCTTTGGGTATGGGGCGTCGCCCCATTTCGGGCGATATTTACCTTCGAGCGATGTGCCTCGACATATCAGGGCTATCGCCCCATTCGAGCGAAATTTACCTTAGGGCGGTGTGCCTCGACATATCGAGGCTATCGCCCCATTTTAGGCGAAATTTACCTTGAGGCGGTGTGCCTCGACATATCGAGGCTATCGCCCCATTTCAAAGCGAAATTACCTTGAGGCGGTGTGCCTCCTTACATTTTCACAATGAGCTTTTTTTTCATCGTTTATTAATAGCCAATTATACATTGTCGAGCTATGCGGATGTTGCTCGACGCGAAGTTGCGAAAATCGAGAAAAATAAGGTGAGCGACATGGCTAAGAAAACATAACCTACGCAAATACAAGCACTTAGTTCGAGATAGTTAGACAACATGGTCTTTGAAGATAAATAAATTACAAAAGTACAAGCTGTACAATAAGTCGATCCGGCGACGCCTCTGATCGCTTTCGGTGGGTGCGTGAGTGGCGGCGGCGACGGACGACCCTCCTAGCCCGGCCTGCTCTGAGGGGTAGCGTAGTATGTCGGCGGCTCGGGTGTCTGCTTTGGGGTGGTGGCCGTGCTCCTCGGTCGACATGAACTCGTCCAGTCAAAAGCTGGATCTCGTCAATGTCGTCGTACCTCGAGTAGTCGGCAAAGACCGCGTCTTGTTGTCGAGAGACGAAGATCGCCCGCGTCACCACCGTGTACATGCGTCGTGGAGGAGGACCCGAGGGCACGTACTGGGTGACGTCGGGTAGTGTGGGCCGACTCGCTAGGCGAGATGTGGGCACGCGTCCAATAGGCGGGGGAGGTGCTGGTTGGCGGGGCACCACGTCTGGGCCCCCCGGCAGGTGAGTAGGCTGCACATCCGCCCCATCGTGGCGCGCCACCGACCAACTGTTTCCATTCTTTGAGCGGGGGGTGGCGCGACGTCGCGTCGAGGCCCGCCAAAACGGACTCGAACTCCCGTACATCGCCTTCGCAAGACGTGCTGCAAGTAATGCCGCTTGATATGAGTTAATTTACATAAAAACATACGTGTAGGGCTTTGGGGTGACCCTTACATAGCGTTCTCCTCTGGGACATCTGTGAAGAATGCGTCTCGACACCGATCTGGGAGCTGGGACATACTCTGTGGTGTGTACCCAACCCTAAGCCGAGTCGTGGCGAACCGATCCATGTAATCGTCGTGCGTGGCACGGTCGTGCGGCCGGTCTCGTCCACCTGCCTGACCGCTGGTCCCCTTTGCATCGACCACGGTATCATGCGCGCGTAAAGAGCGGAGTGCCTAGTGCATGCCCCGTCGGGTCATCTGCAAAGCAAAAGCGGCAATTTACATACAACATTCATTCATTTGGAATGGTAAGTATTGTGCTCGGGACACTTACTTGTGCAGCGGCACGTGAGGCAGTGTGAGTAGTCTGCGGGGAAAGTCTGGAAGAGGCGAATCGCCGCAACACCCGGTCGGCGAGTACTCCTCAACGCCTGGTCAAAGAGGAGCACCTTACGGGTGAGCGAGGCGATGGTCACGCCCGCAAGAAAGCTCGGACGACCGTGAGGTGCTCGGACTGACGCGTCGCACACAGATGTCGGTGTCCACCGCCGTCCTCGTCGTCTGACTGTCAAACTCGAGCGAACTCGAGTGCGACTTCTTGGTCTGGCGGTGGTGGGCGTACACCCGCCACGGAACAAAAAGTAGTCGTCTTATTAAAGTGTCCAAATTAGGGGTTAGATACAAGGGGCATACATCATTTGGACCCGATGAGGCCCATAGTGGGCGGTCGATCTGGGGAGGCCGTGGTACGAGTTACGTAGTCTGGCGCCTCGTCAACCTCGGGCCTACAAGGAGAAGTGCTCCCGGACCACAAGCTGCGATAGTAGAACGCAGCCGTCAACGGCGCCTCTTTGCCTACCTTGGAGACGACCTCGCCTGAGACCTGTGCGTGCCGCGAGCACGACAGAGCCCCACGACCATCGCACCATCGTGTGCAGCGGCAAAGTTAGACATGTCTGTCGTAAGAGATTTTAACGAAATGTGTTACAGTCCGCGGGTGTCGGCGATAAAGCTGGCGAACTAGATCGGTCTTGGGTCCACCGTGTCCCGTCGCGAGGGCGGAACATGTACCAACCGAATAGGACTAGCAGTGCGCCTCGGTGGCGTGCGAGTCCTCCTCGTCGACCTCCGGTGGAAAGCTCGGCCGCGGCATTGATGCAGATATTGTCGGCTGCTCGGTCGCGTATCCGTTAAGTTGCAATGAGCGAGGTACTAACAAGTGGCTGGAGCAACCACGCTACGGACTCCGTGCTTCTCATCGGCTTGTAGAACGCGTCTGGCCGGCCGCGGGTGTCGGTCCACAGGCAAAGCGCGCCTCAAGCGCTCGCCAATCGAGGGGGCGTCGTGCGGCTGCAACCGCATGACCCGCGAGGGAGGCCGAGGAGGCGACCGTCTGCGGCGTGGGAGCCATCTCTCGCCTGGCGGTGGAGCGTGTGTCTCCGGTCTCCACCGGTCCACGAGTGGTCGGCGAGGACCGGTCGTCTGAGAACCGTGTGACGTCGCGGGCCCTCCACGATCGTCTGCTCCACCATCCGTGAAGCGGAAGTAAGCCGGCGATTCAGAACTGCACGTAGTGTGTAGCGTCGTTAAAATTCCATTAGCGGTAAGTAAAATAGTCACGAAAACTTCGGCGACTTCTTTGTGGAACCCAGTAGCGGGTCGATCCAGAAGAAACTTCGTTCGGCACCGAGACCGAATGTCCCCACCGCCGCCCTCAGCTGCGGACAACCTAGGCCGGTGGGTCAAGTCCACGTCTTTGGTCTAGCAACTCGGGAGTAGCGTCGGAGACGCCCAACTCTCGCCATCGTCGCTTTGTACTGCGTGGTTACAAAGCAAATTCATGGTTAGAAAGCAAATTAAGTGGTACACGTTGCAACTTCTAAAAATTAAATGAAAAGTAATGCAATGTTCCATATTCAAATATTACATTAGCGGGGATAACAAATAAGCTGGTACATACAACCGAAAATACATTGGCGGGGATAACAAATAAGCTGGTACATACAATCGAAAATACATTGGCGGGGACAACAAATAAGCTGGTACATACAATAGAAAATACATTGGCGGGATAACAAATAAGCGGTACATAGAATAGAAAATACATAGGCGGGACAACAATTAAGCGGTACATAGAATAGAAAATACATTGGCGGAGACAACAAATAACTTGTACATAGAATTGCATTATCCACAATTACGACGCGCCTCAGACTCGTCCATATCGTTCCTAATATGCCGTGTCCTTCGACGCCCGACCTTCTGCATCAACATTCGGATGTCCGATACCCATCGATGCCCTGGAGGGGGGGCTGCCGTGAACGATCCATCGACCCGGTACCCGTACACCTCGTTATGCCACGTGTTGAGAACACTTTGCTTGTAGTAGTAGTGGGAGATGTCACGGACGACATGGTGGTGTGTCTACTTTCTTCTGCGGCAATCACGTCGCGCACCGGCAAGTCAGCGGCGTGGCCTGGCGAGAGCACTCGCGGTCGGCGGCTTCGGGTATGCACGATGGGAAGTCCTCTGCCGGTGGGCACCTCTTGACCCGGTCACCGCGATTACACGTGGTACCTCCGTTCCACGCCACTCTCCGGTGTCAGCGATGTGTCTGTGCCTTCCGTGTCTTGTTTGCCATGTGCGTAGAGACAACCGTCGAATCTGACGAGCGATTGTCCGACATACATGCAGCGGAGGCCTTGTACCGCTCAACGAAATATCTTTGGGTGCCTAGTAACACACCCTCAACAATGCCCACCAACGGGAGGCATCTCGCGCCTTTCATTACCCAGTTGTAAATCTCCGCCAGGTTGGTTGTCATTATTCCATAGCGGGAACCGCCCTCGTCATGCAGAATGGACCATTTCTCCAACGGCTCGTGTCGTATCCAGTCCGTGAAACTCTTTATGCTTGCCCGACCTCGCCGGATGTTTGATCTTGGCCGGTCGGGGCGCACACAAAGTCAGGGGGTCATCTCCTTACTCGTGGTACACCATAGGGTTCCTTGACGAACTAGCGCCATCCCTTGGATTCAGTGATTGCTTCTTGGTTAGTTCATCCAACGTCCTCCACAGCGACTCGAACTTCCTCCGCTGGTTCTGTTTGCACAGCCGCTTGAACATGTTCATAAGTTCCTTGTTCCTGAACTGACGGAAAAAATTGGCACCCATGTGCCTCATGCACCACCTGCTCTTCAGGTCTGGCCACTTTGCTACTCCCACGACGTCGGACCCTTGTTGCATATCCACGATCGCCCTCAGCAACCCTGCATGTCGGTCATGGATGACACATACATCGGGGCGGTCTTGCACAACTGCCATCGGTCTTGCACAACTGCCATCTTGACTCTTTCAAGAAACCAGTACCAGCTCTCCGTGTTTTCCCCCTCCACGAAGGCCAATGCGACCGGTAGAACCTGGTTGTTGGCGTCCACCGCGATTCTTTGTTAGAATCGGCCCTTGTATTTCCTGTGAGGAATGTGCCGTCCATGCAAATGACCGGCGGCGGCGTCTTGGGAAGGCATTAATGCATCTTGTGAGGGCGAAGAAGGCCATTGAAGACCCACTTACCCGCACACACCATCCGGGAAACTCCATAAGGTCGATGGCCGTCTGGGATCCCTACTTGATATTGCCACGAGCAAGTGTGGAATATTCTCGTAAAGCCTCGTATGTCCCGAACCGTATTTGCAAAGCTTTGTTCTTTTTGCTCTCCAAGCCTTTCGTAGCTAATCTTGTCTTGAAACCTCTCCTCCACGGCTCGATAATGGATCGAGGCTGCGGTGTAGATTGTCGACGATCGGCCATAAAACACATTTGCCACCCAAGTGGACGGACAGATTGCGGTGTTCTGCTCCGCTTCCTCCGGTTAGCGATTATGCTCGTCACTATGGAACATTTCGATAGTCCCTCCACTTCCCTTGTATGCATGCACCGCCATGGGCACGAATCAACTCGCACTTCACGTCGTAGTCTTTTTCTTGAACTTCACTACCTGAATTGGCGCCAAGAGACATTGACCAATGCTTCACCGCATCCATCACGGCCTCCTTGTCTTTATATATGGCCCCTATGCGACCTCGTTCTCATGATACTCCCATGCATCTCTGTTCCTTCATTCATTGTCGGTCTTGAAATTATATTTAGTCCATGCAGGGGGCAGGCACCTCGAGTATTGTCCTCCTCGTCCGGCGTTAGCCATCGAGGACTTCCTCATCCGCACGGTCCTCCTCCTCCATCAACTCAACTATGTGCTCCACCTCCTCCCCTCGTCGGCCACCCCGCGCCTCCACGGTGGCTCCTCGCCCCCTCGATCCGTCGCCACCGCCAACCTCGCCACCACTTTCATCATCGCGTTGTTGCATATCTGTATTCCTCCTCCGTAATATCTACCCGACATCACGCACCTCCGACACCGATGGAGGTACACAGTACCAATCTACCGACAACATGAGCGCCAACCCGCTCTCTGCGTATCAACATAGCTCCTCCATGCCGAGGTCGCATTAATAGGAATCGACTCTCCATAAAAAAGTCCTGCATACGACTTACTACTACTCTAACCCGTTAGAACACTCACTGGGCATCAAAGCGAACATCCAAAATATAAACTCCATCAAACCCTGTATGTCCTATCTCTCGGCCTAGATATGCCTGTGTATTCTTTGAAAATCCCGACAAATCGACTCCATTAAATACCTGTGCTATCTCCCCATCTCCATAGAATATCTGAAAATACAATGTCTCGAACATCGCCTACAACGTCGAACCTAAAAAATCATCATTTTTACCCTCTTGATTTATAACGGCGCTGCCATGTTTTTAAATATACTAATTTTTAACGTAACACGGTCATTGACTATAAATAAGTAATTCGATTACCTATATTACATACATAAATATTACATATCTAAAATATTAAATACATAAATACTAAATATTAAATCTCTAAAATATTACATACATAAATACTAAATATTAAATCAGTAAACATTGCCTAATATTTCTACTATCCAATCCTAACTAAATTAAATTTCCAAATACTATATTGATTCTCAACATTTCTAAATACTACAATCCTAATATTTCTAAATACTATATTAAATCTCTAAACATTGCCTAATATTTCTACTATCAATCCTAACTAAATTAAATTTCTAAAAACTATATTGATTCTCAACATTTCTAAATACTACATTAAATCTCTAAACATTACATAATATTTGAACTACCCCATCCTACTACATTAAATTTCTAAATTACTACATTTCTATATTTCTAAATATTACAAAATACTAAAATTTCAAAAAAATTACATATAAATTTACGGACTTACCTTCAAAAAGCGATGAATATTTTTCCCTTTTTTCTTCCCTCTCTCTTTTTCCTCTCCTTCCTCTCCTCTTCTTCTCCTCGCTCTCGCTCTCGCTCTCGTGGCGGCAAGCAAATGGGCCTGATGTCATGTGGGTATAAAAATACCACGGTGCTTTGGGGCAAGCGATCGCCCACCATGGGCGATCACTGGCGACAGGCCGACGCGTGTCCTTGTGCGTTTTAATAAACGCCGTTCAAGCCGATTAGGTGGCCTCCGTCGCCCGAGTGCAGGCGATCGCCCATCTTGGCGAAGGCGGGCATTTTCAAAATTTTTCATGGCGACTAGTTCGAAAAACGATTAAAAATAAATATTAAATAAAAAAAATTCTTGGGGTTGGGCTCTCCTGCGCCGGATTCGTCTGGAAACCACACGGTTTTGGGGAGTTGGGCTTGGGCTCGTTCTGGGCTTGCCGAGTTGGGCTCGCGCTGCTCGGTTCAACATCATTAGAATGTTCTCTTCGTCACCTCACCATCAGTGTGGAGAAAAATGGTATATCTAGATGGACGAATATGATACAGCTGAATAATTAATTGTAATATGGTCGGTTAATAAGAATTTAACGGATGATTATACATTCATATTAATATATTTATTTATATTTAGAATTATTTTAGTTACATAAGTTCTTGTAAATTATCACTCTACAAAACACAGTTTACATTTTATTGTTTATACTTCATCCAAAAGATACATACTATGAATGCTATGATATAATATTATAAGCCAATTTATTGTGCTTAGTGAATAAATATGAGCTATTTTCATGATTAAGCAGAAAACAGATGATTAATCGAAAAACACCCGATTAATAAGATTATGCAGTCAATTAATCGTTTCACTGTGTTAATTGCACTTCAATTAAACTATTCATAATGGTTTAATCACCGTTACCAATTAATCGGTAGACTAATCAATTGAGTGCATTATCATCTGTTTCTACGCTATTGTGGTTTGAAAATTGTAGGACCAAAAAGGCAACTAGAGGGAGGTAAATAGGAGCCAAATAAAAAAATTTCTCCTAAATTTCAAATAATCAAGAGAACAGATTTAATGATTGTACAATCCAAATAGGTGGTCAGATGAATAGTACTCTAAACCAGGAGGTCGGATGAACAATGAACACCAAACTGGTCGGATGAATAGTAAAAACTACACCGGTCGAATGAACAGCGTTAGTGTGAATAGTGATGTAATGAATAGTATTTAGGTGAATAGTAAAATCAACACGATTTCAAAAACAAGAATAGATATAACTTTTGATTAGGCTATCCAAAACCTGTGAAACTTTGTGTGCACCTTCCTATAGATGTCAGGAACATATTCCAACCTTCAATCGCAATGATTGACATCAAAATTCTTACCTTTTTCTAGTTTAATGAATGATGTACCAAAACCGGGTCAAACACAAAAACCTCAGCTCTCTCAGCCTTGTCCCGATCTCCTTCGCCTCACCATGACCTAGCTCCGAAGTCTTGTAACCATCATAGACAAGGAAAATGCATTACATAACATTGCTCAAAATGATATGCAATAAGTAATCAGCTGAACAATCACACATCTAAGAATCCTACCTTAGCTCACAGCAAGTCAAGTATACGACCACTTAAAGTTCTGACCCGTCAAAGCCCGACCTCTGGTCCTCGGACAACTCACAACAACTCAAATTGCTTTAAACTAAGACAAGCTCAATTCAAACTCAAATATGAGCACCAAAAACTCAAATAAAGTCAATTACTCATCACATGCATAGATAGATTTACACATGG
This sequence comes from Guadua angustifolia, assembly GCA_036346375.1. Taxonomy (NCBI): domain Eukaryota; kingdom Viridiplantae; phylum Streptophyta; class Magnoliopsida; order Poales; family Poaceae; genus Guadua; species Guadua angustifolia. The sequence goes on along the minus strand of CM070510.1, from coordinate 7,250,309 downwards.
TCTTTCAAAAATAAAAAAGTGAGCTACAAGCATATGCTTGGTTGAAAACCATGCATCAGATTTTCATGTAAAATGCATTCCACGGGGTTGCATTCCTGCTGGTTAATAGAGATGGGCACTGAATTGAGTCCTTTTGGGCGGGGCAGAGGCACTGCAGAATTCTTTCGGCCCAAATCTCATTAACACGTAGTGGACCATACCGTGTCGACAGGGGTATGGCTGGGGCGTGTTGGGGTTCAAAATTGGGCATGACAGCGGCATGATCTGGCATGGCGTTTTGGGCCGGGTTCGTGCCGGCACGTGGGCACGGAGAACATGGCGCCACTATCGCGGGCCGCACAGGGCACGGCAACCCACGACATGGAGGTGGCTAGGTTGCAGCAATGGCATCGTACTGTTTGTGCCCACGGTAGTGGCCCATGGCGGGCCGACGCACTGCTGCCGACATGACAAACCTCACTGAGACACTGAAGTGTTACTGCTAGTGCTCCACCTCCCGTGCAGCGCTCCGCCTCCCTTCTCCTACGGCCACTCGCCTCCCTCATCCTGCGTCTGCTCCGCCACCATCCTCCCACAGCCGTCCCATGACCGCTCCGCCTCCCATGGCTGCTCACCTCCCTCCCCACCGAAGTCTTGCCGCCTCGGCTCCCCTGCTGCGTAGCCCAGCTCCCCCGCCATAGCGCCTTGGTCATGCGTCGCCTTGGTCTACCATCACCTTGGTCGGGCGTCACCTTGGCCACGTAGGGGACGCCGAGGGATGGATGGAGGAGCTCCTCATCGGGCCGGAGCGAAGTCTGTGAACCGAAAAGGCCAAAAGACCTGGGTTTCAATTAGATCTGAGAAGTGAATTTAATTTCGTCCCTGGTTGGAAAGCTTACGAAATGTTGGAGCTTCTGTGCATGGCTGAAAAAAGAAAAAAATCCATATTAGGAAGCTTCCCAAAAATAAATGAAAGAAAAGATAGTTATGTACATGGTTTATGAAACATGACATTAAAGGGTGATGAAAAAGTATGCCTTTAAAGATGATAGTGAATCATCCATTTGAAAAGAATAGAGGTGTGTTTGGCAGAACTTCCAGCTTCAGCTTCCCCATGAAAAGCTGAGGAGCTTTACCAAATAAGAAAAAATCAACTAGCTTCACATAGAAATCCGAGGAAGTGATTCATGTTTTTTGACTTGCAGCCTGAGAGCAAAAAAACCTGCTCCCCACCTGATTCACAACCTCTCAGTTATGAACCTCTCCACCAAGTTCATAACTATTTCTCAGACAAGAATCACTTTCACCAGAGAATCGATTCCATAGAGAATCAGGAGCTAGAGCTAGAAAATCAGGATCTAGAACTCTGCCAAACAGGCCCTAGATACTCCATTCAATCAAAAATAACTGTTGTTCTGGACATAGTTGTAGTTAAACTTTCAAAACTTTGACTAATAATATATTTTTAAGTATTTAAATTGGATACATGAAAATCATGAGTAGATTTGTCTCGAAAAGTCCTTTTATAATATTATAACTTTAGTTAGTATTATAAATATTTTATAATAGAAATGAGTGGTAAAGTTGTGTTTTGGAGATTGTATCCATGTCTAAAACAATAACTATTTGTGACCGGTGTAAGATCGATGATGCCGACTAGAGGGGTGAATAGGCGGCTTTAAAAATTTACTTCTCTATTAATTTCTACAAACCAATTCACCCCAATTACTCTTATGCCAAAACCCTGACAACAATTAATGCGGAAGCAATAAACTAAGATTTTGACAATCAAAGCCTAAAATCTCTAGGTTCACTATGTGCACTAACTAATTATGTCTCTAACAATAAATTGCAATCCTAAGGACAAGCAATCAATCAATTTAATTCTATAAATATAAATTGCTTGAATATAAATAACGAATATAATGCAAGCACAAGAGACACAATACTTTTTACCGTGGTGTTTGGATACTTGCCGGTCTCCCTTAATTCACGTTGAGGCTAGCCCAAACGAATTGGACCGACTCTACGAATTGAACACCCGCCTCGATTCCACTAGTGGGAGTTTTTTACCCTTTCGGGTAGGCTCAACTCGAACCTACTGCAGGCAAAATAGTGGTAGTGCCAGCCTCGGGCGGCACTACCATTCTTTAGGGGCGATAGTGCCAACTTAGCGGCACTACCTCTCTTCAGGGGCGGTAGTGCCACATTTTTCAAACATAAACGATCATAACTTTTTACTCCGAACTCCGATTTAGGTAATCTTGAACTCTATACGAAGCTTATCACGAGGGCTACAATCTCCACCTATTTTCAAGATTTAAGCAAACATAGATATTTTCCAAAATCACAAAAATAAAGACTCTAATGTAGTCATTCAAGTCTAATTTTAATTTTCTCAAAATCTCTCACATAGACTTGATCAAAAGCATGACTACAAGTTAACAAGAGTCAACAAGATTAAAACTTGAGCTTTGTGATGATCAACTCATGATCAAAATAATTTGCAAAATCCAACTTGCTTGAGCATTCTCATTTTGCAACACATACAAAACCTAGCTCCAAATAAAACCAAACAAACTCAAATGTCTGAGCTCACTATTTGCAACACATGCAAATCTTGGCTCCATGCATACCCCATAAATACAAATTACTTGAGCCATCTCCTTTTGCAACACGTGCAAAACTTAGGTCCACGCAAAACCAAACAAGCTCAAATAAGAAATTGAATTAAAGCAAGCATGAGCTATTTTCTTTGCAACACATGCAAGTACATAGCTCATACAAGAACCAAGTATGAATTCAATATTCGCAACACATGCAAAATACGAACTTCATGCAAAAGCCAACGCATACTGTCGACGATTCGGGAACGGATCCCCCGCCGAGCTTACTTGTTGAATGAGGGATCAACCAGGGCTAGGGATGGCAATGGGGACCCGTTCCCCGATCCCCGGCGGGGAATTCCTCTATTAGGGGATGGGTATGGGAAGAAATCGTCCCATGGGAAGGAAGCAGGAAAATTATTCCCGTCGGGATGATGGGGGACGGGGCGAAATTTTTTCCCATGAACCCGTTGGGGATCCAAATTTAGCTTAGTTCAATTTAGTTATTAGATTGCAAACATATTCTCTATCCCATGATATTCACATTTTCATAAACGGGACAACATAATCTTCAATGAATGCATGCATTCTTTTTTTCCTTGTCTATTGATATGATTTTAGATTTAAAATGGCTATAAGAGTTCTTCTCTTGTGTGAAATTTTCGCGGGGATGGGTCCCCGACGGGGCCCCGATACCCGAACGGGGATGGGGACAGGGGAATTTTCTCCCCCGAGACGGGGAACGGAGACGGGGACGGGGACGGGGAAAATTTTGGATTGCGGGGACGGGGACAGGGAGGTACTCCCCGACGGGGAATGGCCCCGTTGCCACCCCTAACCAGGGCCCCTTTCCCGCAAAGGGTTTAGCGTCCGAAGGACTGCCGAGCTAGGAGGATAGTCGGAGGTTCGAAATAAGATAACAGACAAGAACTTTTTATCCTGGTTCGGGCCTCTCACGAAGGAGATAACAACCCTACGTCCAGTGGCTTCACTATTGCTGAAGAATGATTTATAGGGTGCTTGCTCGGGAGTGTTGAGCTTTCTCTCTTCTCTCCACTTCTTACAGATACTCTTGGGTGTTTTTTTTACAGTTTCTTCCGAAGGAGATCATCCCCTTTTTCTAACGAGTGCCAAAAAAAACCCTCGGATGTTTCTTACAGCGGGGTATTTATAGACGATTACAGTCTTACATCATTTATAATTGAATGACATGCCACTACTGTGCCCGGACGTGGGCGTAACTGCTGCCCTTACTTTTCACCATGCCGTGACGTGGGCGTAGTGGGCTTAGAACGTGGCCGTATGGTCCTTCGAGCCACTGTGTGATTAATGCCACGTCGTCTTCGTGGGCCGCGCCCGACCTGCCGATCATGCCCGGGGTCTTCCTCCAGTCTTGATCGATCATCGCATCCTCAGCGAGCACGCTCGGAAGCGAGGCACATGCTCGGGACGAGCTTGGTCAGTCGAGCGGACCTATCGGTCTGGCTGCCCGAAGATCTTCCTTGGGAACACCATCCAAGGGTAAGTATGGTCGGCCGAAGATTGACTGCTGGGGTATGATGGTCTTTATGGGAATCACCCAATCCCCGACACATACGCTTATCCCACTTGTTACACATGCAAATCAAGGCGTTATGCGAAAAACCGAAACATAGACTTCTCCCATTTGCAACACATGCTAATCAAAGCTATATGCAAAACCAAAGCACAAGCTTCACCCATTCGCAACACGTGCCAAATGGTTAGCTCCATGCAAAAACCAAATGAGTTGAACTTGAGTGAAACGCGGGTTGAGCTCACCAACACATGATGAATCTCAAATTAGAAAACTCGAGCCCTCTTAATAGTACAGCGATAAAAAACTAGACTAAAAAATTAGGAAGTCGTTAGCCTATCTAGTTATACCTTCGCCGCCACACGCGATTCCTTTTGGGGCTTTTAAGAGTTTTGATCTTTTTGCATCTCCCTAGAATCGTCACCCTTCTTCTCTTTTTTTGTCCATCCTCTCCTGGTGAATTTCTTCTCTTCTTTTCTTTGGGATCTCTTCTTGACGCCCATCTTCACTTGATACGTCATTGTCCCATTTTCTCGTTTCAAACATTTGGACTTAACCTATCTCATTCACAACTCATAAAATAGTTAGTCCAAGACACATGACTGTCTCAATCATATATTCACTCTATTAACACATAACGGAAGCGTCTAATATCAATTGAGTACAACCCAAATCAAATTAAATGATATAAATGTGTCTTGAGTACACGGATGCAACTAATGCTTCGTTATACTCAAGAACTATCAATTATCTTTAATCAATCCAAAAGAACACCATCAACATATGATAAAATGTCCTTTGATGATTAAAAGACAACCGACCTCAATTTAAAATTTTATTTAAATTGATATGAATATATATTAACTACACAAGTTTTCATTTACTTATGTTGATGAAAAGTAATGATCTATAAAGTGTGGACTATATGGAAATGACCGTTACTCTAAGCCATTAACTATAGAATAAACCACATATGTATATGTGCATAGATATAATTGACTTGGAGACAATATGCACATATTCAATTTTGATTAAATTGGAGCTTATCCTATATTACCATGAATACACTACAACTAGGCAATTCAAATTTATACTCAAGGATTTAGTTTCAATGTCTTGATCTTTATATGTGTTAATAAAGAATAGATCAATACAATGAAACCTCCAAATTAAATGACAAACTCCCCCTACATATGTGCATCTATATAAATATGGAATTGAAATCATTATGTACATCTTGAGGTCTAAATAATGGTAGAGTTCATCCTTTAATCTTAAATCCAAAATATGCGTTAAGATATCATAAAATGAATATGAGTGCATACCTTGGGGTTTTCCATTTTTCAATAAGATGAGACTAATCAAAGATATACTCAATAAAAAGGTTAGTCTTATATTTAGATTTATCAATATGATCATGAAAATTATATCCAAGGAATGCAATAAGATATGACAATATGAACTTGAATGCATACCTTGATATTTTCACCTTTTTATCCAAAAGAGATTAATAAGAGTTGAACTCAACAAAATAGTTAGTCTCATAAAAAGATTTGTCATTAATTAACAATTGAGACTAATCAATATTATGATTATCAAAACAATTAGTTTTAATATTAGATTTATCATTAACACTAAAATCAAATTAATGGAGCTTAAACTTTCAATCTCCCCCTTTTTGGTGATTGATGACAAATTCGAGTTTAATATACAAATTTGAATGAAAATTATCATATTGAGATAATTTAATCTATTTGAACATGTAAGCATACTTTTGAACAATTTAAGCATTAATAATTGATAATGCTTATGAGAAATAATTCTCCCCTTAACCAAATGAGACCAAATTAAGCTCCCGCAAATTCTCCCCCTTTTGGCATTAAACATAATAAATGAAAAATGTATCCATAAAAAGAGATCTTTAGAGTGTAGAGTATAGCTAGGAAATACCACTTTGAAAAACTCGTAGCTTGACAAGAAATTCTCTGAAATAAGGTTTTAATTGTTGTGAGATAAGGAAACCTAAACCAGATATGGTTAGGACTCTATCTCTTCATAATGTGGTCGAATCAGAACTCTCTCTCACCGCTATATATATCGGGTGCCCCCTCATTGTAAACGATTGGATCAATAAAGCGAGAGAGAATTCCACCCATACATTGTGTCTATTGATCTTGCTCTCGTGTTTGCATCTACATCCGTTGATTGATCGTTGACGCTCGACGACGTTTTACAACACGTTATCAGCACGAGTCTCTACCGCAAGAAGGACGATCGTCGACTACAACGAACGACTACTACCGGCGATTGATCGCCCGATCCGATCTGCAATCAACTCGTCATCACGCTGGCATCCACTCGGATTGCCGCAAAGTCCTACGCGACTCTATCCTACGCGATAGTCTAACCGATTTTCTCCAGATAAAAACAAGGTATTAAATCATAGCGGTACAGTGATCTGAGGTACTGTTAACTATCAAAGATCGAAAAAAAATTCTGCCGACCCGATCTTGCCCGTCCAGCAGAAACGGCGATGGCCTCCTGTCGAGCGCCCGAAGCACCGGCTTGACACGGCGATGGTTGGACCCGCGCGCGCCTGAAGTCGAATCGGCAACACCCGGCCGCTGGACCCGCCGCGCCTTAAGCCGAGCTTGCCACGCCCGAAGCTGTGCCGCCAAACCGGAAATCCACCGCCCTTGCCCGGCCGAGCTCGGCTCCGCTCTCGCGCCCGAAGCACATCGCTGCGGCTCCGCTGGCCCTGTCGCTCACCGACGGCGGTGCCCCGGAGGACGTCCACGCGCCACGCCCTGGTAGTCGAGACTCGCATCCGCCTGGAGCCGGATTCCACGCGCTGCCTCGTTTTCCATGCGCCGCCTCGGCCTCTTCGCGCCAACCGCGGGAGCTCGCACGCTAGCCGCCGTGCGCCGCCTCAACCTCTGTCGCACCCGTTGCGCGTGCGACCTCCTGGCTAGGCCACCTCTCGCGCCACCACCTTCACGGCCAGCAGCCACGCAGCGGCCACGCCGTTGCCCAGAGGTCCACCGTCGCGTTGTTGCCCGTTGTCGGCCTGTGGACGCTCGATCATCTCGCTGCCTACGGTGGCGCTGCTCTGCATCTTGTGCCCACTCCCATGGCGCCTCAGAGTTTTGCGCGTGTCGGTGGCGGCGGTGGCCAGTGCCTGCGGTTCGATCGGTGTGGCGGCTAGGGTTGAGACCCTAGCCGCCCCTTTACCGAGCAGCGCCACAAAGTGACGTAAGGCCCAATGGCCAAATGGCCTAATTGACCTGAAGTTTTCTGGAAGAAAAGAAAAAATAAAAACCAAAATTGGTTATAAATTCTAGAAATTTTAATTTCTAGTCAGATGGGTTTTTAAAATTTGGAAAAACTGTGATTTATCTCATTTTGAAAAATTTATGATCTGGGTTTATTTTCTAGTTTTATGCCATGTTTATATGTGCTGTAATTTATTTTTCTATTATTTAAGTAATTCTGAAAATTGCTTAGTAATGATAGAAAATTATGGAAATAATCGAGCTATCAAAGCAGTTTTGGGCTTGAGGGCATAAGTGGTTGGGTTTTTGATTTTTGGGTTATATTACACATATATAAAACCAGAAGTTTATGTTGCGATGAAAACCATAGTTAAAACCCTAGAAATATTTAAGATCTGGCATGATTGTCTGGGTCATCCTAGGTTGAATATGATGAGAAGAATAATAAATAATTCTGCTGGCCATAATATAAAAACTACAGCATTTCCTAAACCTGAAGCTTTTATGTGCCCTGCATGTGCTAAAGGAAAGTTGATAGTTCATCCCTCTCATCTTAAAATTAGGGAAGAATCACTGAATTTCCTAGAGAGAATTCAAGGTGATATCTGTGTACCAATTCAGCCCCTGTCGGGCCCATTCAGATATTTCACGGTGCTAATAGATGCTTCTACTAGATGGTCCCATGTATATCTCTTATCTACTAGGAACCATGCCTTTGCTAAATTAATCGCCTAAATCATTAGATTAAGAGCCTCTTTTCCAGAAGAAAGGATTAAGTCCATTCGAATGGACAATGTTGACGAGTTTACCTCAAAAGCATTCAATGATTATTGTATGGCTCTAGGCATTAATGTAGAGCATTCTGTACCCCATGTCCACACCCAAAATGGCATTGCAGAGTCATTAATTAAGAGAGTAAAGCTTATTGCTAGGCCACTCTTGCAGAATTGTAGGTTACCCACCAATTGTTGGGGCCATGCAGTGTTGCGCGCTGCATCATTAATTCAACTCAGACCAACTGCATACCATGAATTTTCCCCCTTGCAGCTAGTGCGTGGGAAAGAACCAAGTATTTCCCATCTGCGAAAATTTGGTTGTGCTATATACGTGCTAATCTCTCCACCACAGCGTACCACCATGGGACCTCACCGGAAGTTGGGGATCTATGTAGGTTATGAATCTCCGTCAATAATTAAATACCTAGAGCCTATGACAGGGGATCTGTTCACGGCTCGGTACGCTGATTCTATTTTTGATGAGGACAATTTCCCGGCATTAGGGGGAGAAAAGTACCACATCGAAGAATGCCGGGAAATAGATTGGAGTGCCACTGGCATTCAGTCCTTATACCCACCCACTAAAGAAGCCGAACTTGAAGTTCAGAGGATAATAAGTCTACAACAAATAGCCGATAACCTGCCAGATGCCTTCATTGATCATAAGGGAGTGACAAAATCTTATATATCTGTAGTAAATGCACCTGAAAGAGTGGAAATACCCCAGAAGGTTATTGAACCCACTCTTGCCCCTCATGGCAAAAAGAGGAGGCCTCAGTGCACGGACTTAGTTCATGGAGGCGTCATGACGGAGAACCGAACAAATGAGATCACTACCTGAGACAGTTGAAGAAGCTCAACCTATTGTTGAGAAAATCCCTGAAGCGAGCCATCCTGATGATGGTAATCTCCCTGAAGTGAGCCATCCTGAAGATGAAAATCCTAGTGAACATTTGCGTGCACAATCTAACGCTGGGAAGTCGGAACACCCAGAATCCATCGTTGTGGGAAATCACGAGGAGCTGGAAGAAATGAATGAAGAAATATCCACCAATTATGTGGATTCAGGAGAATTATATAAAAGAAAGACTACAATTGTCGACATTTATTTTGCCTCTAAAATTACTAAAACTCTTGAACTGGATCCAGAACCAAAGTACATGGCAGAGTGCCAGAAGCGCTCAGATTGGGTCAAATGGAAAGAAGCAATTTAGACGGAATTGCACTCGCTTAATAAAAGGAATGTATTCGGTCCTATTGACCGGACACCTCCTAAAGTGTTCCCAGTAGGATCAAAATGGGTTTTCATCCGGAAGAGAAATGAAAACAACGAGATGGTGAGATATAAAGCGAGGCTTGTAGCACAAGGGTTCACGCAGAGACCCGACATTGATTACCATGAAACATATTCTCCTGTGATGAGTGGAATAATGTTCTGATATCTAATATCAATGGCAGCAGGCTTAAATTTAAAAATGCAGTTGATGGATGTGGTGACCGCATATTTATATGGATCACTGGATTCTGGCATTTATATGAAAGTCCCTGAAGGAGTAAAAGTCCCGGAGCCTAATAATCGCAACATATATAGCGTCAAACTGCAGAAATCGCTATACGGATTAAAACAGTCGGGAAGAATATGGTATAACCGGCTTAGTGAGTTCCTCTTGAAGAAAGGATACTCCAATAATGATGATTGTCCCTGTGTGTTCATAAAGAAATCCCAGAACGGATTCTGTATCATCTCAGTGTATGTTGATGATCTGAATATCATCGGAACCACAGAGGAGATAAAGGAAGCAAGTGCTTACCTCACGATGGAGTTTGAGATGAAAGATTTGGGTAAAACCAAATTTTGCTTAGGCCTGCAGCTAGAGCATCTCCTAGAAGGAATTCTTGTTCACCAGTCTTCCTATACCCGGAAGGTATTGAAGAGGTTTAATATGGATAAATCACATCCCTTGAAAACCCCCATGGTTGTCGGATCCTCGAAGTGGATAAAGACCCATTCGGGCCGAGGATGGAAAATGGGAAGTCTTAGGACACGAAGTTCCATATTTAAGTGCTATCGAAGCACTCATGTACCTTCTTGAATTGCACAAGGCACGATATTGCATTCGCAGATGAATTTGTTAGCAAGGCATAGTGCATTAACAACCGAAAAACATTGGGTTGGTGTAAAGACTTTACTCGAGATACCTCCAAGGTACTCAAGATCTTGGATTGTTTTTCGGAAGAACCAAAACTTGACCATGGTGGGATATACGGATGCTGGCTATCTGTCTGATCCCCACAGTGCCAAATCTTAGACTGGTTTTGTATTTCTCTGCGGTGGTACAGCCTTTTCTTGGTGGTCTTGTAAACAGACTCTGGTAGCAACTTCTACCAACCACTTAGAGATTATAGCCCTATATGAAGTCTCACGTGAATGTGTTTGGCTGCGACGTGTGATTAGCCATATCCAGAAGTTATGTGGCCTTAACACCGTCGATACCCCCACAATTATCTATGAAGATAATTCTACTTGTGTTGCACAAATGCAATTGGGTTATGTAAAGAGCAACATCGCGAAGCATATTGCTCCTAAATTATTCTATCCTCACGAACTTCAGAAGAGTGGTGAGATTAGGATCCTGCAAACAAAGTCATGTGAAAATCTTGTAGATTTATTCACTAAGTCTTTACCTAAATCCACATTTCAAAGATATGTTAAAGGCATTGGAATGAGAAAACTTAGAGAGATGTGGAGTTCAAGGGGAGAAAACCCTTGAATCATAACCCTTATTGCGATTCTGAAAATCCTAATAAACCCTGAAGATAATAAGTTGTACTCTTTTTCTCTTTGTGAGTTTTCCTGAAGTTTTCTCACATAAAGGTTTTTAATGAGGCAACTAGTGCAACATAGCATGCGAGTGCGATGTTCTCTTTTCTCCATCTCTTTTTCCTACTGGGTTTTTGAGTGGAGTTTTTAACGAGACATATGCATTACGCGATATTCGACCAAGGGGGAGTGTTGTGAGATAAGGAAACCTAAACCAGATATGGTTATGACTCTATCTCTTTCTAATATGGTCGAATCCGAACTCTCTCTCTCATCGCTATATATATCGGGTGCCCCCTCATTGTAAATGATTGAATCAATAAAGCGAGAGAGAATTCCACTCATACATTGTGTCTATTATTCTTGCTCTCGTATTTGTATCTACATCCGTTGATTGATCGTTGACGCTCGATAACGTTTTACAATATTAATAAGATTGAAATAAAATCCGTACGGGACCAGCCCGATAAAACACGACCCACCTCTGCCGGTAAATGAAACCTATGGCTCACCTGAAATGTCAGTGTCAATCACAATAATGCTACTGTTCTGAAATCAAGGCAGTATGTATCACATCACGTGCACATGGGCCATTCATTTGGCAGCCGTGCCCTGCGTCGTCAATGCAATAAATCCACCTTACCAATTTGACGTCTGGACTCTGGACGGAGAAGAAACGTCGAAGGTGTATCAACTTTTTTTTTAATTATATAAATATTAATGTATGGATAAAGAGTAATTTACCTGCCGTTTGTTTTCGGATTTGTTCAGCTGGTCAGGACAAGAAAAGCGTAGAAGCACTGATCAGCGCGCGGCAGCTCTAGCACAGACCCCCGACACCTCCTCGATCGATCGTCATGGCCACCGCAGAGCACGGGGCGCATCCTGCCGCGGGGGGCGTGGACGGCCGCGACCACGTCGTGGTCTTCCCGTTCATGGCCAAGGGCCACACCATCCCCCTCCTGCACTTCGCCGCGGCGCTCGCGGTGCACCACGGGGGCCGCCTCCGCGTCACGCTCCTCACCACCCCGGCCAACCTCGCCTTCGCGCGCCGCAGCCTCCCGGCGTTGGTCCGCGTCGTCGCTCTCCCCTTCCCCTCGCACCCGCGGCTGCCGGCCGGCGTCGAGTCCACCGACGCGCTCCCCTCGCAGTCCCTCTTCCCGGTGTTCCTGCGCGCCACCGCGCTGCTCCGGGAGCCCTTCGCCGAGTTCTTAGCCTCCCTCCCGTCGCCGCCGCTCGTGCTCGTCTCCGACTTCTTCCTCGGGTTCACGCAGCGCGTCGCGAGCGACGCCGGCGTCCGCCGCCTCACGTTCCACGGCATGTCAACCTTCTCCGTGGCCCTCTGCTTCACTCTCGCCAGGATGGGACCCTCGGCGACGAGAGTCGAGGACGGCGTCCAGTTTCACGTGCCCGGCTTCCCGGAGAGCGTGACGATTACCACGGACGATTTCCCGGATGCGGTGGTGCAGGCGGCCGACCCAGACAACCCGATTACCCGGTTCTTGGTGGACGAGGTCCGCGACTGGGACTACCGTAGCTGGGGCATCCTGGTCAACAGCTTCGCCGCGCTGGACGGGGACTACACGGCGATCCTCGAGTCGTTCTACCTCCCCGGGTCTCGCGCCTGGCTCGTCGGCCCGCTGTTCCTCGCCGACCGCGAATTGCCGGAGGTGAATAAGGAAGAATACGACGACGATCCCGAAGGCTGCATCTCGTGGCTGGACGAGCGAGCCGGGAGGCCCGGTTCGGTGGTGTACGTGTCGTTCGGCACGCAGGTCCATGTCGCCGCCGCTCAGCTCGACGAGCTCGCGCACGGGCTGGTGCTGTCCGGCCACGCCTTCCTCTGGGGCGTCCGGTCCGACGCGTGGGTCCCGCCGGTGGACACGGCCCCCGACGGGAAGATCGTCAGGGGCTGGGTCCCGCAGCGGCGAGTGCTGGCCCACCCGGCGGTGGGAGGGTTCTTGAGCCACTGTGGCTGGAACTCGGTGCTGGAGAGCCTGGCCGCTGGCCGGCCGATGCTGGCGTGGCCAGTGATGGCCGAGCAGGCGGCGAACGCGAAGTACGTGGCCGACATCGTCAGCGCCGGCGTCCGCGTGGGGGTGAAGGCTAGAGAGGCGGCTGTCATCGGCAGGGAGCAGGTGGCGGCGAAGGTCCGAGAGCTGATGGACAACGGCGACGAGGGGCGGAGGATGCGCGCTAGGGCCGAATGCATCCAGCAGGCGGCGAGGGCGGCGGCCGGCGCGGGCGGCACGTCACGGCTGGCGCTGCAGCGGCTGGTTGACGAGCTGCAGGGAAGCTACGAGGGCGACGACCACAAGTGAAGCTTCTGTCAAGTACGACAACCATGCATTGTTCAACCAAGGCTCCTGTTTGGAATACACGGAAAATTCCTGATTTCTACTTAAATTAAATTGCATTTTATAAATTTCTTGCAAAATTTCTACGTTTCAAACGTATCCTCAACTTCTCCCTTTGTACAACTCTCACCTCTAATCTATTGCATGAGCTTCTAGAAAAATAAAAGGTAGTGCCAAACAAGACAATACACTTGCTACATTTTTTTTTTTTTGATATTAACACTTGCTACATTTGATTAGCCTGAACCGCGGCCAACCTTGCAAGGTGCAAGCCGAAACTGAAAATCCAACACTTAGAAAATGTCAGGCCAATGAACATTTTGTGGTTTATGCAGAAATTGAACCGTCTCTCCTCAACTCTCGACAAAATTTCTGTGAAGTTACTAGGACGTAGGGCAGATTAATTTTTTTTAAAAAAAGATTAGCAAGAACTCTGTCTTTCATTCAAGAGGAAGAAAATAATAAAAGCGTTTTTACCAGCAAGCCGTGGAAGGTTCGCGGTTGAGATTTTAAGGACAAACTGTGTAATCCTTAGGACAACAAAACCTTAGGACGCCTCTTACTTAAAAGATGCTTAACAACACAGAGAAAACAGAACTCATGATACTGATATTGTAGCCTCCCTGCTCGCCGTCAAGGCGAAGAGATGTTGTCTCCTTGTTCGCTGTGAATGTCTGATCGAGATTTCCTCTTGACGTTGGAGCTGTTCTATATTTCCTCTTCCCTGCATTCCAGCATGTATATGACCTAGTTCCCATCAGATGAAAACTGATCTCCCGGTTATCGATTTTTGGCTTCAGATTCTTACACCGAATGCCTAAGTACTTATCATTTTCCTTTTGCTGCAGCTCTCGTCGAGTACTCAACTCGGCAGTTAGAATGTCGCTGGCAGCATTCTTGCCGATTCCAGTTGCCTTGATAGTTTCCCTGTTGCCTCTGTTCATTCCGGTCATCACCCTGAGATCTCTAAACATCGGTCTGTAGTATGCGAGCAGTTTGTTGTCCGCTGCCCGCACATGTCGTCATGGGGATCTGTCTCAGTCTCCGAGAGTCCGAGCATGGCAATATTAAACAGACGCAAACATGGAAAAAAAAACAGAGAGAGGAGGTCGACACAATCGGGTGGTGAGATGGAATCATGGAAGTGCGTCTCTCGCGTATTTTTTAGATAAAGGATTAAAATCCGGTCTCTGCAATTGCACACAGTCAAGTTCTTACAAATATCACATCCGCATAGTATTATTGAATAATAGAGACAAAGAGAGTGTAAAATTAAAAGCAAATTCTATAATTGCTTCTCCATCCATTCTTGAAAAAAATATCCAACGCCACAACCTTCAATGCATTGCAAACCAGTCGAATGGTCTCCCTATGTGTCTGCCTTGTTCTTATTGGTCTCAATTCTCCAAATCAGATCGAGAGAACAGACAAAAGTTCAGCCAGTAGAAGTACTGTGCAATGCTTACGATTTGCCTTTAGGAATTTTTGTCGATCTTGGCGTTTTGCACAAGAACATAATCTTTAAAACACATCTTTAACCACTAATTTCGAGATAAATCTACATATATAATTCTCATATTCAATTTAAATATTTTAAAATACATTGACATGCAAGGTTTCAAAAATTTGACTGCCGTAAGTCCAAAATAATAACTATTTATAACCAAAAGGAGTGCTGGTTAATACATGCACCGATGCATAAATGAGATGATAAACTTGACAAGTGATCAAAGTGAGATTGCCCGGGGTGGGGACAGCAACATGGAACAAGAGGGTCATTGCAAACCGTTGGAGATATGCCCTAGAGGTAACCATATGGATGATTATATTTTCTTATGTTTATGATTTATTATTTTGTTCTTTGAATGATGTCATTATTATTTATTAGTAAGTATGTGACTTGTTTCTAAAACTCTATATATGACTTTGTGATGACTATTCCAAAAATGATCTCTAGTCGATAAACATATGAGTACACATATGAATGGAGTACCATATGTATTGATTGATGACCATATTTTACGGGTCATGGATAGGGAGATATCAAATTAATAATATGAACACATGTTAGAAAATATGGAGTTGGATTGACCCATCTTGAGACACTACAAGAGCATTATAATCTTAATTGCCATCAGTTAGTCTCATATACAATGTGAATGCTATATTTTTAGACTTGAGGTTGACGTATGTACTAAAGATGTGTAATGACTTGTTTAGTGGTTGCCAAACGTTACTCTATAACTAGGTAGTTGAAAAGATGGCTTTCGGGTTTGTCATGGAGCATGCTTTGAGGTATGGTTGATCAAGATAATATTTGCCCCTCCATACAACATGAGATATATCTTTAGGCCTCTTATATGGTCGGATTTCGGAAATGTATGACCATGCTACTCGCGGTTAAAGAATTATCCGTAGTTGGGGATTCCGAGTCACGTAATCGAGAAAGAATTTTGAGTCACTTAATTCGGATGATGATCTGAATTTTGATAGGCTTCAAGCTCCTAATAGGCTTCTAATGTAAAGACCATTGTAGGGCGTTTATATAAGGGGGGGGTGATGGCTTTAGAGTTTAGAGGCACCACAGGAATTCAGAATTCCTGAAACCCTAGCCGCCACATCTCTCTCGTCCAAAACCGTACAGCCGGCACTAGCACTCCGACGCATGACGTCTGTGCCCTGTACGTGTGGATACTTTGGAGACGTTGCTGCGAAGCTTCAACGTTAGGACGATCCGTAACCTGTGGCGATGATTAGGACAATTCGTAACTTGTGACATTCATAAGGAGTTGTTGGAGGAGACACGAGGCTAGAACGACTACAACCGCACCAACACACTACATCAACTCTACTTCCACTATAGATCCGCGCATCTAATGGTAATTCCGTGATCTATAACTTACAGTGATTCTTTGGTTATACAATAGAAAATTTTGATTTTATGCTAAAATAGTCTACTCGTTCTCGTCACAAACTACTACTGTAAAAAAGTGTAGGATCGATATGTACTAAACTAGCAATCAGAGGGGGGGTGAATGATTGCGCGGAAGCTAAAATCAAAATTTTGATCTACTAAAAATTCACCCTAATTCGGACTCAAATAAGTGCTTCGTATTCAACAAAACAGAGTATATACGTTCGGTAAATTGTGAATTCTCGGAGATCTAGCTGTCGGATTGACCTGAAATTTAAACAGAAGAAACTAGATTCCAATACGCATCTAACAAAAAAAGAATCAGGTCGATCGGATCTACGGATCAAAAGTTATAAATCCTGCAAGCTTGCTGTGACAGAATATGACGAAAATCAAGCAAACCCTAATTTCGTGATTAATCAAAATCTACAAAATATTAACCAACAAAACTTTGAGGAACACTAAATTAATGCCCTAAGAAGGTTTTAGATGGATCAAATCAAAATTAAACTTGTTAAATAAAAAGGACAATGATTCAATCTACTAAACCGAAATTGAGCAAACAGGGTCAGAAACCGGTACCATAGAGCATCATGTATGAATAGTAATCCACGATTTACTGTAGCAATGCGAGATTACTGTAGCACCGAAATTACTGCAGTGCTCGGACGTCTCCTTTTCATGCATGCATTCACGAAACTACAGCCAGCAACTTTTGTGATCGAAGCAATCCTTCGCGCATGCATGCAACGTCCAGCAAGTGCTCTCCGCAACTCGCGCCAGGAGATCAATGATGAGCCGCCGGGAGCCAAGCGCCTAAAAGAAAATTACTTTGGCCGCAGAAACAAAGCGCCGCCCAGAAACAAAGAGCCGCAGAATCAAGTCGCCTCAAGCATGCAGACGCCAAGAAAAGCCAGCCGCCAAAAAGCTTTATTTCTTTTGTCTAACAATACTTTAACATAAGTACAAACCCTAATTCCAAGCTCCAGAATAAACAGAGGACACCTCCCTCTATTTATATAGAGCAACCACAAAGAGATTGAATACAACTCCACTTCCAACATGGAAAGAGTTCGTATCTATCTCAACTTGGCCCAACATGACCAAAAACAACTCTTGCACGCATGTACAGCCCTGCTTTGTAATACGTGACTAACCAACCTCCATGTGCATGTTCTCTAGCCCGAACGTCCGCATGACATCCTCGACCACCAAGACCTCGATTCCTCCACGAACCTAGTCTCGAACCTCAGTTCCTCCATGAACCTAGTTCCAGGTCCGTCATCGACCACGTTCGCCCTCGAGCAACACCTGCACATGAATTAACAAACAACCAGTCCGAGCACAAGTCCACGACTTGACTCAAGGTTAATCCATGCAACCACTCACACGAGTGCATTGCATCAAGCAAAACCATTATGCTATCACCAGCATAATAAACATATCACCATAGCACATGCACAAGCACCATACATGCTATAACCAAAATCACTTTACAATGCCAATTTCACCATTCAGCCAATTTTTCATCACATGATCTCACAAAAAGAACAGTGCTCGTGACACTCATGAGCTCGACTCTGATCACCGTCACAATTCACAGGCGACAGGAGTTCAAGTTGTTGTTTATTCTGGTTTTGTAGGGTGCTAAATTGCAAGATCTTTTTTAATAAAGAAAATATAAATTCCAAGCTCGTGTGGTTACTTTCATATATAGAGGAAAGCTCTTGCACTTGATCTTCATGTGCGATCACTAGCAAGCCTCTTAAAAATTGAGTGATTTTTGATGATTTTTGGAACCGACAGCAGCTAAAATTGCTCTAAATTCAAAATATAATTCAAATTCAAATTCAAACTTAAATACCATATACTCAAATACCGTTAATAACCCATCATAAATATAGACCTACCTCTGCATGGTCCTTCGTATACGAAACTCTGCATATTCGAAGACTGATGCTCTCTATATAAGGTATTTCTTTATCCATCGGTATTTGAAAATGGGCTCTCCAGCTTATCATGGCATTTGCTGACTATCCCTGAACTACTCATGGCACGTGCTGCCAGTATTAGTTTCTTCCAGTCTTTTAAGCTACTACCGTGTGACTGATACTTATTTGGCGCTTGGTCCAGTCCTTTTTTTCCCCATGACCTCTGTTTGATTGTTTCCAAGAATTTCTGCCCTGCTAAACTGAAGCATGCATGCTTGCTTGTTTCAGCCTTGCCATCTACTCAACATGATCGATGTCGCTTGCTCCTGTCCTCCTAACACTGTCAAATCTTCACCTGCTTTTGTGCCCGATTGACCGGTCGCATTCACTTTTTAACTCACCGGATTTGTGAACTAATGATGCATGGAGCATGAACACACCGCGAGACTCGGGTTAAAAATAAGAGAAAAGGAATTAAAAGGTGCACTTTGCTGTAGCTGTGTGGTCCTCTACCCTACCAAAAATTTGACTCGCCATCACCAGCTTGGTAACCCAAGTAGCACAAATGCACAGTACAAGTCTCGTCCTCTCTGGTGCACAGTTTTATTTAATTATTATTTGTAACGGACCGCCCTTTTCATAGGTGCATATAAATACCGTTACAGCTATCCAGAACTTTAGCTGTAGGTAACCAAGTGCATATTACCTGATATAAGAACAAATGCGAATATTTGATAGATAAATTAAGGGCACGGAACACATTACAAAATGTGCGGCTGGCACGGAACACATTACAGAACACCCACAGGAAAGGCTTGAGCAGATAGATCAAGGCCTTCAAAACCAAATATCATCGCCATCTACGGTCTCCTGGAATCCGTCGTCTTCTTGAAAATCTAAGGGGGGTTTAGGAGTAAGGGTGAGTACACAATCGTACTCAACAAACCACACGAAAAATTCTGAATATTACATACAGGGATAAACAAAGGCAGGCACAGGTTTTAAGTATTGTGGATGCAAGTTGTAAACATCAGTTTTCATTTTACATTTGAAACACAAACCATAAGTAGCAATACCATGGGGGGTCATTTACAAAGTTCACAATTACGACAAATTCTATTATAAAAGCTACAGGGGCGCAATTACAGGAATCACCCTAAATTAACTCAGCTTCATTAACCGGAAGCACGGCGTATTCGAATACCATTGATATTACTCTGCAGAGGTGCTCAGCTTTACCCACAAGATGTCATCAACCGTTAGTGCCATGCGCAAACAACATGCAACTTTAATGCATGCGGCCAGACCGGGATAATCATAGCCTTTTGTTGAACTTTCCTCCTTTAGCTCCTACCAAGTAGGTTGCTTGGGTCCACAGTCTCCAGGATCCCACGGGCCAATACGGGAGGCACGATCTGGACATAATGTGGATACCTACTGTTGTGAGAACCGGCGAATGGCCTCCCTCATTCCCGTTCCACCCCGGTCGCTTCGCGGACCATTCTCCTCCCAGAATGGTAGCTACCTCCTATAGGTATTCCAAAGGGAAGTACAATGTACTGAGCTATGTTGGAACAGGTCATTAAGGCTGACCGGCCCAACTTGTGGTTGAGCGGGAACTGAAGTTATTTATTTTGCCCAAGACATCAGTCCTTAAATACCAAAGACTCAGCCAAATGACATACCACAAACCGCCGGTACCAACTGTACTACCGCCACACCACAACCTAGCTTTGTCATCGGTTGGGGGTTGGGCCAGCATCCACCTCCCGTGGTCCGCCCAACGCTGTCTCCCAAACCGTAGCAATTTTTGAAAATCACTCGAGCTAACTCTCGGAGATTTTAAGCAAATTCAACTAAGGGTGAAGTTGTATTTATTACTATTCTACAATAGTTCAATATTTTATAGCCTAAGGTTAGAAGGAATTAGGGCATAACAACAGGTTTAACATTTGGTTGTATCTAATCATGTCATTCGAAACTACCACATTTTCTAGTTTTCTAAAATAACCAAAATAATGCAGTACAGGAAATATATATATTATTGTAATGGAACTGAGTTCAACATGTTCAAGTAGCATGGCTTGCCTTGCGGGATTAAGGGTTCGCCTAGCGAGAAGTGGTCGACGTCGTGTCTGGTCCCAAATAGCCTCAGCTCCTGGTATGGTTCCAAAGTCTGCTCCTGCTCTGAGATTCATGCCAAAGGTCGTCCCGACGTCGGATCTATCGCGAGAAAACACAATCAAAAAAATAAATGAATAAAAACACAAAAAGGAAAGAAAACAAAAAAGAGGAAAACGAAGAGAAAATGGCCGGAATAGGGTTTAGGGGTATTTTGGAAATTTTTTGAACTCGACTTGGCGGAACAAAGATCATTTTTGGACTCAGCGGCTCGAACTGGTCAAGAATATGTATTTTTGGGCATTTTTGGAATTTTGGGAATTTTTGGAATTTTCTGGGATTTTTGGGAATTTTTAACTAATTTTCAGATTTTTAACTAAATCTTAAATCCGAAAATTAACTCAAAAATCCGAAATGAGAATCGGGCCGCATAGTAACCGGCCTGGTACTGTGCGGCCTTTGATGGCCTAAGAGGTGAGCGGCGTGGCTGCCCACAACATGTGGCGCGCCCACACCTGCGTCGGCCGAGGCGGCGAGCACGGCCCAGCCATGGGTTCGGCCAGTGTGCGCCCTGGCGACGGGCCAGCCAGTCTTGTGAGCGAGGGCGAGGCTGACGCGCGGGCCCGAGGCGAGATGGGGACTGGTAGGCGAGCCCAGGATGGCGGCGGCTTGGGAGGAAAACACTGACTGGTGGGACCAGGCTGTCGGCGAGAGAGAAAAGCGCGGCGGCGGGTCTTAGCCGGAGACGAAGAAGACGAAGGGCGTCTCGGCGAAGGAGTGTGCGAGGGGGAAGAAGAAGTGGCGTGGGAGGAGCGGAAGAACTTACCAGTTCGCATGATCACTACAAGAAACAGGGAAAAATTCGTGGGCTAAAAACCCACGAATTTAGGCCAAAACCCACGAATTTAAGTTAAATTCGTGGGCAAACCGTCGAATTTAGTTCACGAATTTAACTCGACGAAATTAATCAATTAAATTCGTGGGTTACTAGAAAAACCCACGAATTTAACTGTTAAATTTGTGGGCTGAAAAAACCCACAATTTATGATTAATTTCGTGGTAGGTAAAACCCACGAATTTAATTAAATTCGTGGGCTGATAAAAACCCACGAATTTAATTAAATTCGTGGGCTGAATAAAACCCACGAATTTAACAGTTAAATTCGTGGGTTTTATATATTACTAATTTATTAGCCATTATACCAAAATATATATATATATATCACGGTGATCCACCACCCATCCAAATTGTATTTCATTGATGTCAGCTCGATCATTATTTTGGTAATTTGATACCCAAATTATAGCAGCAGTTACTAGCCCATTTTCCAAACCTGGAAAAATGTAAATAACATATATCTGAACCGGATTTAACGTGGAAAAACCCTCCAATGCGAAGGGTAAAAACCACGGACACCGTAAACAAACTTCACTATTTTCAAGAGTGTTTACAAATCACGGAGAGATCAACTCATGACGGCTTACAAGATGAACATATATAAAGGCGGCGGCCTCTGCTTCGCTCAAGCGAAGTTAGCCTTCTTACGAATTTGGATCATAATTCAACAAAAACTAAGTCATCGAAATATACAAAATTTGGCATGATCTCTCTAGTAAATAGGACATCCACTCAGAGATAAAAAAACATTTGCAGTTATAATATATATATATATATCAATCTCTTCAACCAAAAGAAAACATTCTAGCAGATCCTTAGATAATTTTACTGATATTTTTGATCATGTGTATCAAGAGTCGCATTGTTTTTGTGATTCATGGAATTTGTGTCCAATAAGCACGGTGCAAGTCATCTTGAATCTAAGCGGTTTTAAAGTAGAAAAATTAGCTCAAGAACATCACAAAGAGGTATAAATTGTGAATTTGTCTTGAAGTAGTAGTATTTGACATGAATACTGAGATAGTGCATAGGTTTACTCCAGATTAGTCCAAATCTTGCAACAAATAGCGAGGCGAAATCTTGCAACAAATACCGAAAATGAGTAGTTCTTTGGGTTTTTCAAACACATACTAATACACTAAAGAAAACATCCGTTGTATTGTATCCGGGCGGTGGCGCTTCAAGAGATCATCATAAGTTACGCTATCATCTTCCTCTACACCGCATCAACATCTAGGTATCATAGCGCATCAACAAATTAAACTCGCAAATAAAACAAAGGATCGGTTAGGCAGCGTGTAACGAAATCGAAAGTGATGAAACAGATCAATAGTGTAAATGCCGGTCTTATAAAGAAGATAATCAATAACAAGATCTAGAGGATCGCTCATGTACAAAAGCAAGATATTGTGAGAAACTAGGTTTCATACTCTTGATAGCTAGATCTTTCTTGTCAATTGTTTACCATCTTTTCCTTGCAATGTTTTGAGGTGCAAAAGCTATTTCATAGCAGCCTAGCAACTATAAAGAAGGCATTTTCTTGCTAGTCTTGCATTTTCAATTATAAGTGTAATGAATCAAACCGCTTATCTAGTATTCAATTTATGCACAGTATCAATCAAACTTATTCAATATTGCTCACATTAGAAAATCAAAAAAAATACCAATATACTTGAATTGGAGACAGAATTGAACTAACATTTTTTCAAGAAAAAAAATCACTGCTCATCATTTTGTAAGACTGGCTGCTGGTGCCTTCCTGGTTTGATACACCAGCACACCCCAAACCAAAGCATGCGCCAATATCTTGTCTCTAGGATAGCTGGAGACTCGATGGACCCCATATTATGGTAGTTCAATCATATAAGCAAACTTCAGTTCAATGAGAAATACATATCAGAAGGCCATAGAGCAAACTTTTAAATTATTTTTTATATTCAGTCACTTTAACTTTGACCTGTACTATAGCACCAATTTCTCTTCATGGAGAACTACAGATATTTACATTCAGTACATATCACAAAGCACATAATCTGGAACGATCCATGTCACAAACACATAACCTGGAACGATCTCCAATCAATGAACTCACCAAGTTCTTAATGCAAGGGTAATGCCCATTGCTGTCTAGATAGATTTGCATATGGTATATTTGTAGGACTAGATAGATTTGTTTTTTCCCTATGAGTAAAGAGAACTGCTAGTATATTTTTTTAGGACAAAAACAACTAGTATATACTTACTTTCAGGCATTACAGTTTTCAACTCTTTTTTAATGTGTAATATGATAGTGTTATTAGATACCTTCCTAAGTTGAATTATTGCAGAATAGGAATGTATAGAAGCAAACAATGACAAACTTGAGTTAAGCCATCAAATAGATATGAGTTAAGCCAGTACCTTCATGATGAGCTTCAATGAAGTGAGTTCTCATGGATACTGAAAATTGGTGGATTAACTAGAAAGATTGTGATGAAATACCTCCATGCAATGCTTAGTTTTCAGGAAAAAGCCTGAGCCTCAAACATATTGAAGAATTTCTGAAATGGAAGTTATCGAATAAAGATCCATTAAACATGCAGTGCTCCTATGAAAAGAAATAATTGCACTTCTAAAATAAAATTTCACATGTGACTGCCCATTCTTGACTTGCATATATACACATCTATGGAGGAACAGTCAACCACATTACCAAATCCCTCTTCTAGTAACGAAGCTCGAGCCCCTCTACTGGCTCCTTCCCGAAGAAGGCATACTGCCCAGCATACAATTTTCCCCAAATCAATTCATATCATATATTCCAACATGCCAAACTGAGACCAGAATCTTCCAGGTTGTATTTAAATAATATATGTTATGAAAAATTGGAGTATGTACCATTGCATGAGAATTAATGCATCAACAAAGAAGAGACATATAACTTATTTCAACATATAAGAGTAGCTGTAGTATCTAAAGTAAAAGAAAAAAATGAAACTGAATACAACAAAGCTTTATCTCTCAATGCCATACGGATTTCATTCTCATTAGAAATGGCAAAAAAGTCCCCGATTTTGTATAAAGCGCAACAAATAGCAATTTATTATTGCTTTGTTCAAGGTAACAATCGAACATGGATGTAGAGGTTATACATTAGCAAGAACAAAGTAGCTAGTTACTCGCTTAGTCTAACATGCGTAAGTAGCTTATCGTGGAAATTTGCTACAATTGCTTCTAAGAGGCATATGCAATATTCACACAATTGTCACACAGCGATAAAAGTGCGAGAATGTCCTTCGGACAAGTAGCTTACATGGAAGGACCCCAAAAATCGTGACCGACTAGATTTTCACTATCATAAAATCGACTTCACCAAAGAAGAGCAACCTCCACCCCAACCCCGATTTTGTAAAAACTTCACTCTTTTACCATTGAACTTATTATTATACATACGCATGA
This sequence comes from Guadua angustifolia, assembly GCA_036346375.1. Classification (NCBI taxonomy): domain Eukaryota; kingdom Viridiplantae; phylum Streptophyta; class Magnoliopsida; order Poales; family Poaceae; genus Guadua; species Guadua angustifolia. The sequence goes on along the minus strand of CM070510.1, from coordinate 7,225,641 downwards.
TGGAAGTAGAGAAACATTGACATGGAAAAGCCAATCATATAAAATTATCTTGGATGGAGAAAAGATTCAATCATTCAATTAAGTGCCAAACCTGCAAATACTTGTATGGCAGGCTCTTTGATGATATGAGGATGCCTTCGATGTTATCACCTCCAAAGATTTTTATCCTACCATCCCTGCAATTTCAAGTGCAGAAAAGCAGTCACCATGTAGTCAACAAGAGGCAGACCCTAGGTAACTAGTGTTAACTTCATATTGAAACATGAGCATCAGATTTACTGGGCCCTTGTCCATATGGAGAACGCTATACAAATAGGTCCTGAAAGGCTTACAAAGTTAAAAGCAGTCCTCACCAGTGCATGGAAATTTTGCAGTTCTATGTAGTGGTTAAGTATAATTTTACCTGTGTAGTGATACATATAACCATATATATATCGCATATGCATCTCATTCATATATATATCGCATCACACTCAATACATATAACCATATCGATCACGCATATATATATCGATATGCTTCTCATTCAACACAACCATCTTCACATTCAATCTTATTCAACACATTACAATAAGTCCATCACAAGATTCAAGAGTATTACCAACAAGATTCAAGAATCAAGAATCAAACTCCACAACGAAGTTCAAGCGAACGAAGAATTAACAAACGAGACACCAAACCTATTACCTCTACTAAAAGACTGAAACCAACCTTTTAACTCTTTAAAACCGGCTTAAAACTAAGTCACCGAAATGTACAAAATTTCGGCATGACCTCTCTAGTAAATAGAACATCCACTCAGCAGACAAAAAAACATTTGCAGTTATAATATATATATATATCAATCTCTCAAACCAGAAGGAGACATTCTAGCAGATCCTTAGATAATCAATCTTATTCAACACAACCATCTACACATTCAATCTTATTCAACACATCACAATAAGTCCATCACAAGATTCAAGAGTATTACTCCACAACGATAATAGTACCCATCACCTTCTTGTAGACAATCCGGTATATCGTGCAAGCCTCGGTGAACACATCGTCGAGGTTTCTTGGTGTTTGTTCAAATTCAGCAGCGTTGTAGAGCATCTGCAGGTTAACAAATCATTTCTGAATGTTGGTAGAATCCTCAGGTATGCTGTTCTTCAGTAAGAATATGCTTTCCAATCCATGAAGTGCGGATATTGTTTTATCATCAGATCACCTTCAATATTGATCTGTTGGGAGGGTAGAAAGATAAACCGTTAAAGTATGATATACTTTGGCATGCAATGAACTTAGGACATGCAAAGTATCAAAATAAGTAACCAAGATGCAATTGCACATTTTATTTCTTTATTTTTTTGGTAACTATATTACTTGATCTGGACTGATTCACATGTCAAGACATACACATGTAGCCATACAAAATCAATTTCAACAAATATATTCATACCAAAACAACATTGTGTCAAACAATTTAACCCATAATTGCTACCGAATCTTAACAATGAGAACATCAAATTAGTAAGCGACTTTCCTTGAGCTACTAGCTAATGCTATCAACTAATTGAACAACAACCAAACCTTTTTTCCCAAACAAGTTGGGGTGAGCAAGGAAATAAACCTAACCAAAATCAATAAAACCCCTAAACCGCAAAAAAACATACACCAAGGAATCTCCTTGCTATCAACTAATTGACTTATGGTAATATTATTTAGCATCACGACATCTAGATACAAGCCTCTACAAAGTCCATAGCAATAATTGGCACTTTATGCAATCCATTTTGAACCTATACTTACATGGTTACACTTGGACCATGATGGATCTGAATCAAAGTCACATACTATATTGCTATGTGCTATCTAGTTTGACCCGAAAACAACCCAGTCTTTGGAGCATCCAGAGCAAAACAATAAATGTCAACTAACTTAATCATCTTATTATTTATCGATTCCTTTTCGCTTTCATCAACTTCATCTGTTAAGAGTCGGTCCATTTATGCTAACCAACAATCAGCTGCTGTACCAAGTGCATAACTGAAAGGAGGAAATTTCCAAAAGGTGTGAAAACTTGCTATTACAAGCAATGGTAGATGAAACCAATGTATGAGGAAACACATATAAACAACTTGAAAGACATAATCAGATCTTAGATATCTAACAACTATGAGCCCATTAATTTAATCATTATGTTAGGAGATGTTCGATTAAAGCTCGTCCGGATTTACTATAACGATCCACACGTGTGAAAACTAAGACTTCATGGCAATGCAAGTGATGTGGCATCGAGCATAGTTACACACCAACACTGTGACGATTTACAGTAAGAAATATCTATAAAGAACCAAAAGATGATGTCATGCACAAACAAAGTTCATATGAATGATTAGTAATTAACCAAAATAACTACAACCTATTGAGCTGAACTTACACTAGATGCATGTTCTGGGAACAAGATTGAAGTAAATATTAAAGCATCAGAACATCGGCTACTATAAATTCAAATGAGCTGAAATCACAGAAAAATTAAGGCGTCATATACAACCAATAAAAACAAGCATCTATAAGACTAGAGAAGTGCAATGATGATGTAGAAATAAGTTGTACATGCAGCGCATGTAGGATACATGGAGCCCGAAACAAAACAAAAGAAAATTAGACAATAAAAAAACGATGTGATCCACCAGACCTGCTCAACACATTGTTTGATAACATCTATCTATAGGACATTTACATGCTGAAAGGAGCTGCTACTTGCCAACACAAAAATCTTTTTTTTTTCTTGCCATCAGTTTACTTTTAAAAAAAACTAACACAACCAACACCCATGATGTCACGTTGTCACCACATCGAATGCAGTAATAATGGACTTGAGATTTGATATTGAATCATTGAATGCACACTTCTGATTTTTCCTATGACATGAATATCTAAAAGGACAAATAAAGCATTAATTAAGTTTTCTATACACACACAGAGAGAGGATTTGATGTCACGTAACCAAAAAAATGATACATGGCGAATAATAACTTCCCAAATTACAAAATATTTGACGTCAACCAAAGCTAGCCAATGCAGAGTCAAAAAAGCCATCTAATGCAATCAGCACAGATGCTAATCCTTTCACTCGAAACATAAGAGAGCATTCAGCCGTTATCTCTAGTGAGCACAAATGCATTGATAAATTCATCCAAGTGTACATTTTTTCTAAAGCAGCCCAAATGCGCTTATTTAGCAGAGGATAAAAAAATAGGTCAGAAAATATTGATATGAATAGGCATGGATAAAATTCAGAAAGGAGTACTAATTAACATGTGGAGATAACAACAATCACAGCAACATCTTTACATTACTTTGAAAGAAATGCAAGCTAAAGGGCCAAGGTTATATCTGTTTCTTATGGCACATTAAACTACGATTATGAGCTATCCTTGTGAATTTTGACGTAAACTTCTCTGCAGATTAAGCCCACTATCTGTTTCTTGTGCCACATTAAGCTGTAGAGAATCTACCATGATTTGGAATGCTTATGAGAAAAAAAATTAAAAGGAGATGTACTCATATACCATCAGCTTTGCATTATCACTGTCTTTTTGCATGTGGTCAGTAACTTGCCATTATCGTTACCAATGATGTCCTTGAGAAGTTTTAGCAGAAAATTTAGCTTCCAGCAGGTATAACCATGAGTTCAAGGTAGCCGTGGCAAAGAATATGCTACCATGAGAACATTAATATCCTAATATATGGTAATTATTCTTATTTTCCATTTTATAAATAAGTCGATCTCCAATCATTTGAGAAAATGCCAAAACGATTAGGATACATTACCCGCTGACCAACATGAGTAAGAGCCGTGCAATATTATACCTAAATGTAACAAAAAGTTAAATCCAATTAAGCACAATGAATACATTATAACAACAAGACAACATCTTGTTGAAAACATGCATCTGGACAGCCATTAGCCCATTAGCATATCAGCATACTGAGTATTTTAATTGATTATTACTGAAAAAGTATTACCATTTGACCACAAAATCAATGTCTATACAAAAGAAAATGACATGTCACTTTTTTTTAGCTTGATGCACATAACACAGGAAAGAACCAAGGAAATCTAGAGTTGAACCAAATGGGCCAACCTTGGTCAATTCACAAATCTGTTTGTACACTTACACACTAAAGTAACAACACTTACACACTAAAGTAACAACATAATATTACACGAAAAATGAATTGGGAAGATAGCACTTTATTGATGTGTTTATGAAATCTAATATACAGTGCTGGATTGTCAATTGTCATCTTTTCCGAATCTAATTATCAACTGCAAAGTATGAAAACCACCTTCAAAATGAAACTATCAATCCACTTAGATATCTAATGCATGCTCGCTGCCACATCGTGCCTCGAGCAACTTCAGATTGTTTCTCGAGGAACAACTAATTGGAATCTCTTCTGTGCGACGCTACTATTCCATTTCAGATATCTAATCAAGTAATATTGGCATGACTGAGAATTCAAGATCACAATATAAGATATGGAACTCCCGAACCTCCTCACCGGCGACATTAAAAAGCCTCACGGGTGCCGGTGTGACATGGCCCACGCCGCCGCATATCCAGCACACAAGTCACAGCACCTAGAACCCACCTACTGCCGTCTTGGTCGCTACACAGCCTGTCGCTCTGTACTGGAGACACCAAGCAACAGCAGGAGAGTACGCTCTGGTCGACGGCGGCGGTCCAGGAGCTCCACGGTAAGGGGTGGGTCTAGGCCTCCACAATACCGCATCCACGCCTGACGCCCCTAAGCGTGGCCGGTGTCGCTGCCGTAGGCCCCCGCCGTGACGCTCCCAGGTCGCCGTCGGCCAGCAGGTGGCACGGTAGCGCATGAGGGAGGCGATAGCAGCGGAGGAGACGTCGGTGCCGCGTGTGCAGGTGGCGACGACGCACGGGGGTCGCCGTGTGTGGATTCGCCGGTGGCCATGGCCGGGGAGGTGCTCAAGTTTGGAGGAGAAGGGAAGGAAGTGGCGTGGGCGAGGGCGGCGGCAAGCGAGCGAGCGGGCGGGCGGGTGCATCACAACAAGCGGCAAAGGAAGGGCAGGGCGGGGCGGGGGGGCGGCGGCAAGGCGGGGTGGCGGGGAGTGGGGCAAGGGCAAGGGCATGGGCAGGCGTGGCGAGGGCGGGGCGCAAGCAAGGCAAGGCGGGGTATACAGGCAAGGGTGGGTGAGAGGAGAGAAGAGATCGAGAGAGAGACCGAGAGAAAGAGAGAAGCGAAGGGGCTTAGGGTTAACTTTTTAAATTGTGGGCATCTGGCCCACAATTTAATTAAATTGTGGTATTTACATAAACCGATTTAATTTAAATTATAAATTGTGGGTTTTTTGTGGCTCATTTAATTTAATTAAATACGTGGGTTTTTTGTAAACCGACGAATTTAACTCTGTAAATTCGTGGGTTTTTTTTTGACCCACGAATTTTCTCCTGTTTTTTGTAGTGTGAGGGGAAAAAGTAGGCTCGGGAGGGGATTTTATAGCCGCAACCGGAGGAGAAAACGACGAGCTCGGCATCATGACTTCGGCGACTCGGAGCGGCGAGGGGAGAGCTCGCGGTGGGGCACAGAGTTGACGGGTGCGCGTGGCGAGGTGATGCGGTGCCAGGCGGCAAAGCGACGGGATTGGCTCGCAGTTGCACGAAAATGGGCGCGGCGATGGGACGGCGAGCCGAGGTATGCGCTTCCAAAACGGGGAAGACGACACTACGTTGCGCAGGCCGAGCGGCTAGGTGGGCTGCGGCGTGGAGTGGGCTGAGCGAGGCGGCCACCGGCGCTGGAGAAAAAAAATTTGGCGAGGCGGTAGGAATGGGCCGAGGCGGCGCATGGCCAAGTCTGAGAAAAGTTGAGAGGAAAACGGGCCGAGGAAACCAAATGGGCCAGAGCCGGCCGGCTAAAAACAGAGGGGGAGGCGGAAAATCAAAAATGGAAAGCGGAAAATGGGGGAAATGGCCAAAAAGGGAAAGTTGCGAATAAAAGCCGAAATAAATCGAAATAAAATCGGAGAAAATCAGGGGAAATCCAAACAAAAATAAATAAACCCATTTTTGAAATTTTTGGGATATTTCATTATTTTTTTGACAAACAAGCTGATGTGGTGTGCAATTTTATGTTTTATTCTTCTTTTAAAAACACTGTCTATGCTCAAATACTTGGTGAATTAGATGTTCTCTTGCAAAAAAAAAAGAGGCATGTAACTTGTCGGGAATTCACAATCACAGTAGGCAAAAGCAGCTGCGGAAAATTCCTGAAATTGGTGTCGTTTAAATCAAGTCTCAGAGGAGCTACAGGGATACAGATGCATTCTGTGTCTCTAGTCAAATTTGCTTGGGAAATTCAACGTAATTTATCCCTCGAGTAAAAAAAGCAGGCACCTAAACTGACAGCGGGAAGAAGCAGAGTTGGTGCAGCATCGTCACTGTTTAACGCTTAAATATGGCCAGCTGCGCGCCTGCACAGTGTACAATTAGTGTTGCAACAACCCGTAGACCAAGTGCAGCTACTGTTGCAACAGCCTGTAAATGCAGTGTACTCTGGCATGCGGGAATCTCTTTTTTGCCCGTAGGCGTAGATCGGGTGTCGGACGGCGGGCGGCGAGGTTTCCGGCGACCTCGGGGTTTCAGTCAGCGGGCGGCGAGGTGTTCGGTGACCTGGAGGCTTCCTACGACGGCGAGGTTACCAGCGATCTCGAGGTTTCTGCTGAGGACGAGGTTTCCAGCCGCACCCTTACAATTTTGAGAAGTGCTACAAGTTCACCTCTCTAATTCTAATGATTTTGGATTTTTATGTCCTTAGAACTATTTAGGTTGTATTTTTAATAAATTTTAAATATATATATTGAATTTTTTATTTTATAAAATCACCGTATATGACTGTATAATTGTACCAGTAAAATGTACACACCAACCAAAATTTTATAGTTCCGTTGTTTCAGCCTATGGCGGGTTTTCTGGTAAGATATGTGCGGATAATGGAAAAGCTGATTCTGGATTATGGGAAAATCGGATGAATGATAGATTCTTATTTTTTTTTTTTACAAATTTTGCTTCTGATTGTGAGAAAAATTTCTCAAAATCTACTCCCATGATCAGAAGCAGAATTTGTAAATAAAATCAGAACTATCACCTATCTGATTCTCCCAGAATCCAGAAACGCTTTTCCAAAATCTGTCCTGACGAGGACAGCATTCGGCCTGTGTACAAAATACGGTTGATATTGATTTATATCGCTAAATACGGGCACGGATCTCATAACGCTTCGCCTACGGGCAGAAAATCCGGGTCGTCTGGCATGCAGAGTCCACTCCACTCCCGTCGTAAGAAGAACAGCTCACAAAACCGACGGAACGTGGGGAAGAAAAGGATTCTGGATCCAGCTTCGTCTCACCTTCTCATCACATGCACCGCCGCCTGATGAGGCAGTGGCAAGTCAAATGTACCACCATAACACCATTAAATGCTAATTACGCCAACGAGACATGGCTCACTTTGAGGTATTAGGGACATGATGACCGGCTAATTTGTTTTTTGTCATGACAGGCAACCGATTTCTCAGTTGCATTGCCATGCCTGAACTCTGCTCATGTCTGTATTAACCAGTTTATGGCAAGAGCTCGACAGAGTCGGACTGCAGGTAAAACAACACAAGACCACCAAGCAAACGCGTTAATGAGACGGTAACTCACTGGCAAGTGTTGAGCAATTCTTTGTCCTAATTTAACTTCTCTGCCATTACAAAATGATGAATGAAACAAACAAATGTGGCTCCGATTTTGCCCGTCAGAGGGTACATATGGTCAGAGATTGTGATGAGGTTTGCAGTTCTGTTTTGAAACCATCACTGTCTACCTTACAGATCTAAGCAATCATTCTTCTTTTGTCCATGAGTGGCTTCCAAGTTCCTCCAATTCTACTGAACTTGTAGAACAAAACACCATAGCTTTTGTTTCACCAAACGCTGAAAATCTCTCACAGGTCTCAATTAAGAATAGTTTCCTAGTCTGCTAAGTATTGCATCATCGTCGTACCAATGCAATTCTTTTAACCGCTTTTTTTTTTTTAAAAAAAATGTTGCTTTGCAATCGCTATAATCAATCCGACGAACAAAAGAAGAGGGGAAAAACATCGAAGAAAGAGAGCGATCTTCTGTGTTCAAAGTGCAAACCAAATGCAGCTTAAGAATGGCTTCCAGCTCTGTTGTTCTGCTGCTGCCCGCCGACGACCGACAGCAGCGCCGTCCTTGAGAACGACGGCCTCTCCTCTGCGAGAGACGAGACGCCATTGTTGCCGCAGCTTCCTGCCTCCACGTCCGGATGCTCCTCGTTTCCATCCTGCTTCTTGCTCTCCTCGGCCATCGCCGGCCACCGGAACGACACCGCGCGCTTCCCGGCGGCCAATTCGGCCGTCCGGCCAGTTTCCTTCTTGACTGGCACCATCCAGATCTTGGACACGGAGAAGCTGTCCTTGTTCAGCCTCGCCGCCGCCGCCGCCGCGGCACCGTCACCGCAACGTCCGGCGTCTGCTGCCGCGGCCTGTGTGACCGCCATTTCCCACGCGCCTTTCTTGGTGCTCCCGACTTCGCACTCCGACAATGCGAGCCGGCGCCGCGACCTCGAGCTCGCGGGCCTCCTGTTGGGCGTCTTCATGGCGACGCGGAGGGCGGCATGCTCGTCCATGACGTACTCGTAGGATCCCATGGACAGGCACCTTCTCTGCCCAAGGTTTCCCCTGCCGTTGCCGTTGCTGCTAGTACCTTCAATGGTCAGCTCGCCTGCATTGCCATTGCCGTCCACGCACCTGAACTTGCCAAGCTTCACCTCGACGACCTCCTCTGCCCTCGGGGACCCCTCAGTGTCCCTACCACCCGGCGACTCTCTATCCCTGACCGTCTCGGGGAGGCTCTCCGACTCGAGCACGAGAACGATCGGGCTGGACGCCGGCGAGACCTCGGCAGCGAGGATGCTGGCGCGGCAGAGCGGGCAGGTGGAGTGCGACAACAGCCAGGCGTCGATGCAGGGCACGTGGAACGCGTGTCCGCACGTCGGCAGCAACCGGAGCTTGTCGTCCATGTCGAACTCGCACAGGCACACTGCGCAGTCAAACGGGTCGTCCTTGCGGTAGCCGGCGGCGGCGGCTGCGCCGACAACGGCGTGGTAGACGAACACGGGGAGCGCGTCGATGAAGGCCTGGTCGACGCCGGCGTCATGGAGGTGGAACAGCTGCTGAAGCTGGCCCTGGAACGCCGTCGGGCTGCCTTCGTCGCCAACACCAACACGCCGCCGCCGCCGCCGGCCCCAGCGCAACCGGAGGAGGTTCCGCACAAACAGGTTGAGCAGGCCGAAGATGAAGAAGACGATGGCCAGGATGGCGATGACGAGGAGGACGCCTGGGCTTAGCTTGGTCTCGATGGTGTTAAGCACAGAGTGCGCAGGTGGTGGAGGAGGAGGAGCGTCCATGGCGTCCCAGCGCTAACCCGACTAAGAAGAAGAAGAAGAATGAGGTGCCTTTGTATGTATGAGGCGATGATGTAGAGTAGAAAGGGTAATGGGTTAGTGATGGTGATGAGATACACTGACAGAGTAGTACTACTTCTGGTTAAGGTTTTGGCGAAGATTCGCTATATTTAGTCCCTTCAATATTTTTTTTTTAACTTTTGGATTTTTTTAATGGAATGGTAAATATAGCCATCTTATTGATCGCGAAAGCACCGACAGGCAACATGTATCGCCTACCATACTCCCCTAGCAAGGCAAGTCGCTTGCACCACAGTAGATGAACGATCGCGGTATCCGAGCTTCGCAAGACGAGATACCACGGTGTCCGAGCTCGGTAAGTGGCTGCTGTAGTACTCGAGTTCGGTAGATACCTGTCGAGGTAGGAAAGTGCAGTAAATGATACATGTCACTTGCTATATTTTCACGGTTGAGAAGGATGCTAATTTACGATTTCGTTAAAAAAGAAGACCAAAAGTGGAAAAAGTGTGCGGCTAAATTTTCCAAGGCGTCTTGTTTGGATGGGTTGGTGATGGTGATTAGACAGACTGACATCAGAGTAGTACTACTCGTGATTAAGGTTTTGGTGATCCAGGAGGTGAGGGAGTATTAGGTGCTGGGAGAAGAACGCTAAGGTCATGTTTGGCAACAAGGTTTTACAAAACCATAGTTTTGTAAAACTATGGTTTAGAAATTGTCTTGGCATAAAAAACATGGTTTTACTAAACCCTATTAAAACCATGGTTTTTTTTGAACTCTCAACTGTTTGACTACAAAGTTTTGGGAGTTGTTTTGGTACCAACGCTCAGAAAAATTTGCCCAAGACCAAAGTTTCCAAAACAGAGAAAAAACCATGGTTTTGTGAAAACCATGGTTTTTAAAACAGAGTTTTTTGAAGGGCTACCAAACACCTTATGATTTCTAAAACAAAGTTTTTCTCTAAACCATGATTTTATCTAAAAACTATAAAAAAATATTGTTGCCAAACAGACCCTAAACTGCTTACCGTGTTTGTGACTGCGCAAAGCACAATACAGATTTATTTGTCGAATGGAGTGCAATGTACCGGCATCCTGGAGCACTGAAATCTAGATGAGCTACCGGGCATGTCGATTGCCGAGGGAAGGAGACGTGAAAACTTTCCGAGCTAGTAGTCCGTTTACTGTCTCAATAGAATTACCCTAGTATAGAATCCGTTTAAAGCCTAGCACCACTCACAGATGGACTCATATATACATAGTATTATATTTATATTTTTGTTATCACTTCGTGTAAAAGTGTTAATCTGAAAGTAGTAAAAGCTGTTGCATTGCACGGAAGAACTGCCAAAGCTGGGATTTAATGTGACAGACCATCCTTTTCAGGGGGTGCGTATAAATACCTTCACAGCTACCTAGAATTTTAGCTGTAGATAACTAAGTGTACATTGCCAGATATAAGAGTGAAATCGAATATTTTATAGAGAATTTAAGAGCTTAACGGCTAGAGTTTTACAAAAGGATGTGGCTGGCACAAAATACATTAAGAATTTAAGAGCTTAACGGCTAGAGTGAAATCGAATATTTTAAATATAAAACTGATAATCCAAATATCTTTCTTTCTGACACTAAGCATGCTTTCGTTTTTTGGAAGGGGGTTGGTTGGGCCATGCAGGCTACCAAATTCAGGTATAAATGGCGGGTTGGTAATGATACTAAAGTTAGGTTTTGGGAGGATATATGGTTTGGCAACTCGTTTTTGGCAATTCAATTTTGAGATCTTTACATTTTAGTGAATGAAAAGGGCGCTATGATTGCGGAAACTTGGGATGGATCTAATGTTAAGTGCTCGTTTCGGAGAAACTTTTGTGATAATATGTTGAGTAGGTGGTTTGAGTTGGTTGAAGTGGCGAATACTTTAAATCTTACTAGTGAAGAGGATGCTCTGGTTTAACAGTATAATAGCAATGGCATCTATTCGGTTAAATCCCTGTATGCTATCATAAACTTTAAAGGTGTGTTACCGGTGTTTATTCCGGCTGTGTGGAGTTTGTTGGTGCCTCCTAAGATTCAGTTTTTTCTCTGGCTTATCTCTCATAACAAAATTATGACCAAAGATAATCTTCTAAAAAGAGGTTTGAACAAAGGTTCTTGTTGCAGCTTTTGTGATGAATCAGAATCTGTTCTGCATCTTTTCTTTGACTGTGTTATTGCTAAGAGTGTTTGGAACTTGATTGGCAATTTTTTTGAGCTAAGTATTGGGTATAACTCTGAATCTGTGGCTCGCTTTTGGATTAGTAATAAGAAAAATGCTGCTTTGAATACAATTTGTGCTGCTTTTTTTGGAGTTTATGGAATGTCAGAAATAACTTGATTTTTCGTTGCCAGTGTTGGATAAGTGTGAAAACAATTTGGAGAAAGATGCTCATTGCTCTGAAAGATTGGAGGCCGCTGTATACGGACGATATGATGGGCAAAATGAACCAATTTTGCAAGGATCTAGAGATCAGGCTTCGAGCACCGCTTTTGTTGGAGTTGGGGACGCCGCATCTAGGGGTCCAAAACTGGTGATGGTTGGATCTCAGGATGAAAGCAACATTCTGGAGCTGAAAGCACGTGGTCTCTTCATTAGTTCCTTGATAGATTAACAGCAAAAAATCTGGTTTTGTATTTCTGTTAGTCCAAATGGTTTGCGTATGTGTTTGTTTCTGGGAGTTTGCTGGATGGTGACTTCCCTGGAGAGAAGTGTTTGCTGGTTCTGGTGTGTACCTGGTGCTTTATTTCAGGTTTTTGGTGAGGCAGGAGGCGAGGTGAAGTATGCTTCAGGGAGTTTTGATGGAAGTTTCCCTGTAAAACTTCGTTGTCTGGTTTTGGTTTATGTCTCAGAGTTGGTATGTGTGTGTGGGTGCTGGTATGTTTGGGTTTTTCTGAGTCGGTGTGTCTGGTGGTAATGCTTGAGAGGTTGTTTTGTTGGGTTAAGTGTTGTATAAACTGATATGGAACTCTCTCTAGTTTCAGTAATAGAACTGGGGCATCAGCTTTTGATGTCCTTTTGATCTATTTTTTTTTAATACTACATGTAGGGGTAAACAAGGGTTGACACGGATTTTAAATATTGTGGATGCAAGTTATTGAATACTAGTTTTATTTTACATTTGAAACACAAGCCAAATACTAGATAATACTACGGGGGTTTATTTGCAAAGTTCAAATTTGCGACAAGTTTTATTTATGAAAACTATTTGAGCGCGGTTACAGGAATCACCCTAAATTAACTCAGCTTTATTAACCGGAAGCACGTCGTATTATCTTCGGCCGTCAGTGCCTCACGCGATTAACATGCAACTTAAATGCATACGGCCGAACCGAGATGATCACAGCCTTTTGTTGGACTTCCCTTCTTTAACCCCTATCCAGTAGGTTACGAGAATCCACAGTCTCCAGGACCCATTGGCTAAGGCAAGAGATGCGATCTGGTCGTTGCGGATACCTGCTGTTGTAAGAACCAGCGAATGGCCACCCCATCCCCGTTCCAACCCAGTCGCTTCGTGATCCATTCTCTTACCAGAATGGTAGCTGCCTCCTATAGGTGTTCCAGAGGGAAGTATAATGTACTGAGCTATGTTGGAACAGGTCAACAAGGCTGACCGGCCCAACTTGTGATTGAGCGGGAACTGAAGTTATTTACTTTGTCCAAGACATCGATCCTTAAGTGCCTGAGACTCAGCTAATTACATACCACAAGCCATGGTACCCACCGTACCAACCACCACACTACATCCTAGCTTTGTCATCGGTTGGGGGTCGGACCAGCATCCACCTCTTGTGGGTAGCACAACATTGTCCTGTTAACCGTAGCAATTTTGAAAATCACCTAAGCCACTTCTCGGAGATTTAAGTAATTGAGCTAAAAGTGAAATTATGTTAATTGCTAATCTACGATGGTTCATTATTTTATAACATAAGGTTACAAAGGGATTAAAGTGTAGCAACAGGTTGAGTGTTGGGTTATATCTAATCATATCATTTTAAACTATCTCCTTTTCTAGTTCAATATGTTCAAGGGTGTGGCTTGCCTTGCGGGGTCGAGGGATCTCCTAGAGGGAAGTAGTCGAGATCGCGTCCGGTCCCAAACAGCTCCTACTCCTGTTACGGCTCCAAGAATTGTTCCTGCTCCAGGGGCTGCTCCAACGTCGGATCTTGCGCTAGAAAACGAAAACAGTAAATAAATGAATAAAAACACCCAAAAGAAGAAAACAGAATTTGAATCGAGGAGAGAATGGCCGGAAGCGGGATGAAAGGGTATTTTGGGGATTTTGGAAATTTTGGGGACTGAAATTGGCAGAACGGAGATCATTTTTTGACTCAACGGCTCGAATTGGTCAAGAATATATATTTTTGGGCATTTTTGGATTTTTAGGAATTTTTGGGATTTTTCTGAAATTTTTAATTATTTTTTTGGATTTTAAATAAAATTAAAACCCGAAAAACAAAATCAAAAATGAAAATCGGGCAAGACAAGAACTAAACCGGCTCGATCTTTACGACCTGGTGCAATACAAGACGTGTCTGCATAAGACTGGCTCGCTAGGAACACGCGAGGGAGGAGGCCGACCGATGGGTTCGGTGCAGTGAGGCCGGGCGCGTGGGGCCCAATGATCGATGGGGAGAGCGGCGGCCAGTGGAGGTCGTCACGAGAGAAGGAAGATTAGGCCAGAGCCAGGACAGAGCCCGGGGGAGAAAGGAGAGTGGGGAGGAGTGGACTCATGGGGAACTCGGGCGGGGTTTTATAGGGGAGCGGAGGAGAGAGGCAGGCGCCCGACGAGCACGAGATGGAGTGGCAGGGGGCACGGGGGGCCGGCGACGCGGCAACAAGGGGAACAAAAAGAGGGGGTCAAGGGGCAGGAGCGCTGGCGTGGCAAGCAAGGTGAGCTCATGTCACGGAGGCGAGGCAAAGGGGAAGGCTGTCGTGTGGGGTGGGCTGGGCACAAGCGAGGAGGTTGGCTGGGAGGGGCGTGTGTGGCCCAATGAGAGAGAAGGAGGGGGAGGGAGAAAGGGGAGCGGGTTGGGCCGTGGGGGAGAGGGGAAAAGGTGGGCCGAAGGGGAAGCAGGCCCAGGGGAAACAGGCCCAAGGGGGAAATATGGGGTTCAAAAAAAGGAAAGCGTAAACGCGAAGTGGTTTCCCAAAAGGGAAACTTTTCGAAAAAAACCAAATAAAATCCAAATAAATCCTGAAAAATCAAATAAAATTCGAACAAAATAATTTTGAAATTTTAGGGTTATTTCGTTTAACTGCTGGGGGCAGGTTGTAAAACTCGACCAGAGGCGGAGAGAAAACATCTCGGTGGTGTTCTCATCTGTACTCGCTGGAATGCAGGGAAGAGGGAAAATTGAAGAGCTTTTCAGCATGAAGCTTTTCCAACGCAGCTAGTCCTATCCATCAATCCAACATTGACAGTGAGCAAGCAGGCTACAGCATCAGCCTGCCTCCATAGTCTATCAGTGCTTTTGGTGGTGGTGCTGTTTCCTGTTGTCCTACCTCTCTTAACCTAGGTTTTCTAGGGTTTTAGTGCTCTCCATTTGATCAGTTCATTGAGCTTGCTGACTTTCGAATCTCCGCCACGATCTTGGCCCGACAAGTCGTAATTATGCTTTTGATCTCCTCTCCATCATTCAACTCCTACCAATCTTTCGGAAAAAAACCAACTCACTTTAGATAATTAATGTGGGGCTAATCCTATCATCGCTCCATATAAATTACATGGTCCTTCATATTAACAACCGAAGTATTACATTATAATTGGACACGCACGCTACATTTGAAAAGGTTCTGAAGCTTTTGTTTTTCTTTTTGAGACCATGTGAAGATTCCATATCTGATTGACAATGCTGGTCGGTTAGAGGACCAAGACTAACAAGGCAGCTACCATCGATCACATGCATGGATGCTGTGATGCACGGTGCATCCACTTTCAGTTCAATGCATGCACAAGCTTGCAACCAGCATAAACAGCACATGAAAAGATCCCCTTGGATTAATTGGAACGTCTGTTTGGATGCAGTCAAACAGCAAGCAGCTAGCTAAGGTGTCCACCAACTAGCAAAGAAACACCTCCTCCTCCACTTGTTTTGTTAGCAAAAGTAAACGTTAAGATTATGTTGGATAAGCACAAGTCCTGTCCAATGATTGTCTGGCACACAGAAGTAGCAGACTTGTTCTCGACGAAAATGACACTAGACAAAACAAGAACAGGCGAAAGGACTATACAGAAATGACGGGTATAAAGATTGAAATGCATCCTGTGTCCTTTCTTTCTGCTGCGTTGCCATTGGATTTGGAAGGTTACTCCGGCCTATGGATCATGACCATTGTCATGAATCAAACATAGGTGCAAGCAATCTATTTTTTAAAAAAAAACAGAGAGACATAGGTGCAGGCAATATCTAGCCCCTGAAGTTCTATTTTCTAGAAGCGTTGCGCCTCCTGAGGCGTCTCGGCGACTCAGGAGGTGATTCAAAATAACTAGTCGAGCGTCCCCCAAACTTCATCGCCTACCTCGCCGCTGCCGTCCGTGACTGCCGGCTGGCCGACGGCGGCGGCGGGGTATCTTCTGCACCTTCCTCCCCCTTCCCCTCCTCTCTCCCCCTCCCCACACCCAAGAGCCGATGTCTAAGGAATCGGGTGTCGGTGGTGACAAGCCCCGTCGCTGAGTTCGGGTTGGTGACGACGAGCGTCGATCGGAGCGACTGGTGGGGTGAAGCTCCACAGGGACCGATGTTGCGGCCGGCGTTGGGAGCCAGATGGCGCTTCCTTCCGTGCTGCTTCTCGCGGCTGTCAGATCTGGCCAGATCTGCCCTCCTCTTTGCCAGATCCGATCGACGCGGCGGCGTGTGAGATGCAAGTGGGGGTGGTGCGGGCTTGGTGCGGGCTCGGTGGTCCATTAGGCACGGCGAGGTTGGTGTTCCCTTGGGCGGCGAGGTCGTGGTCGTCGTTGCCCCAGAGGCGATGGCGAGGGCTCGGACTGGTCGAGGCGGCAGTGAGGTCTTCCTGCCGGGTGGGCTTCAACTGGAGCAGGTGCCTTGGTCACGGGCGTCTTCCAGGCGTCCTTGAGGTAGATGATGGGGAGTCTTTTGCGGATGACGGCACGAGTCGGTGCGGACGAGATGGCCCGGAGGTTGGAGAGCGTGAGGCCATGGGCCAGGCAGTCTAGGTTCGTTTGGGCGGTCAGCGGTCGGCAGTCGGCGCAACAGTCTGGAGCTCAGGCAGCGATCAGGGTTCATTGGGCGGAGGTGGCTCTCGGTCTGTGGCGTGTAGGAGGAGGCGGTCCGAAGTCGGCCAGAAGAAGAAACCGCAGCTCGGCCGGAGATAGTGGTCGGGCAGGAGACGGTCCGAGTCAGCAGGAATTCAGCGTGGCAAGAGAAAGCGGCGCGGCCCCGCGCTCAAGGGGACCTTGAATGGCGGGGACTGCCTGAGGTGCCAGGAGAGGCCCGGGAGGAGGCTGTGCGCCATCGTGGGTACAGAGCTCAGGTTGGCTGAGATGCAACTGCCGAAAGTGCTGAGCGACGAGGCTAGGTTGGGATTAAGGGTCGTCTTGTTTGTCATTGCCAGAAAAGGTGTCGGTGTTTTAACTAGTGTATGTGGTGTCTTGGGAAGCTTTGTTAGGTCTCCCAAACTGGTGTATCTCATGCTATAGCTGGGATCAGTATCTATGTAATCGCCTTTTCAAAGGCTACTATTGTTTCTTCTCTTCTGAAATAAATGACAGAGTTCCCGTCCTTAGTTTCAATATATATATAGCCCCTGAAGCCACTGCACTCCCTGTTCATTTGGATCAGTTAAAGCTGAAATAGGAGTTCCTAATCCATGAAAATAGGTTAACCACTCTCAACCCCTTTTGAGCTTATCAAAGGGTCACTGGGTGAGTTACTTCGACAAATCTGAACTTACATAATTGCTGGAATCCATTTTCTCCACATTACAGTTCAATTGATGTTACCATCGCATATTTGGCGTGGTCGTTCAATCTCAAATCAACACAAAAAATCCTCTCCCTTCTCGATCTCAAGCTCTGTACCATGCATACCAGACTGACAATAAACCGCTCCAAGAGGAAGACACACTTCCTTGCCGTTTCTTTGAAAGGAAGAAGATCATCCAACTCCTTCGCATGCATGCATGGTCGCGCCATATTCAAACTTCCTCAAACGAGTGCATGCCGTTCTTCAACCACTATTACCGGAACCCTACAACTAGGGTGGAAAACAAGTTGAGCTCGAGCGAGCCCCCCTCCCAAGCTCGAGCGAACCTAAGTTAGGGTTTGAGCTTAAACTTAAGCTCGAGTTCGGCTCGGTCCAAGATCGAGTAAGCTTTGTAGTAATCAATAATTCAATATACACTTATTTTCCATAATGAGAAAAGCTCAATCTCGAGCTCGACTCAAGTAACTTTGGTAAGAGTTAATGTATAGTAACATTTAACAAGTGAAATATAAATTTTTCGAGACTTGCGAGCTATTTAAGCTTGGCTCGTTGAAGCTTGTGAGCTCGGATCAATTAGAGCTCAAACCAAGTTTGAATCAAACCTAGAGCAAACCGAACTCGAGCGGCTTGCGAGCCTTAACTTTTTTTTCACGGCCCTATCTACACCAAGCAAACAATGACACTCTTCTCTTCAAACTAAACTAGAAAGGCTAAAAATAATCATGGCTAAATTACAGGGCCCCCCACCAACATCGCCGAGCCCCAAAACACAAAACCATTTCTATTTGTTTTTTAGAACACGCAAAATACTCGCGCGAAGACCACTCCTATTTATAACCCTTCCCTTCCTTAGCAAGCCCCGGTTCCACCCATCGCTCTGCCATTTCCACCCAAAGAAACAGAACAAGAATGATAAGCAAGGACGCCTGTGCATAGAGATCGATCGGAGCAGAGCCAAAGATTCGATCTTTGCAACGACGGCGAGCAGCTGAGCGCTATCTGAGAGGACTTGCTGCTGGTTCGCGCGCGAATCCGAGTTGTTCTGCTTGCATGAGCAGAGGATGCGGGTGCTGGAGGAGGAGCTGTTCCCGTCGACGCCGGGAAAGTTGAAGGTCGAGAGGTCCGGAGCGATGGGCCGGCAGCTGCACCGGTGCTTCGCGTCGACGGGGACCATGTTCCTGTGGGCGCTCTTCCTCGTGGCCATGACGGCGACTTACCTCAGCTTCCACTCCTTCGTCGACACCTCGTCGCGCTACTTCGCCGCGTCGTGGGGCGGGCTGCACTGGGAGCGGCAGATCCGGGCGTCGGCGTCGCCACGGCGGCCGCCCGGGTCGGCGGAGGGCGCCGGGCTGTCCGTGCTGGTGACCGGCGCGGCGGGGTTCGTGGGCACGCACTGCTCGCTCGCGCTGCGCAAGCGCGGCGACGGCGTCGTGGGGATCGACAACTTCAACTCCTACTACGACCCCTCGCTCAAGAAGGCCCGCCGCGCGCTGCTCGCCTCCCACGGCGTGTTTGTCGTCGAGGGCGACATCAACGACGGCCGCCTCCTCGCCAAGCTCTTCGACGTCGTGCCCTTCACCCACGTGCTCCACCTCGCCGCGCAGGCCGGGGTCCGCTACGCCATGGAGAACCCGGCGTCGTACGTGCACTCCAACATCGCCGGCCTGGTCTCCCTCCTCGAGGCCAGCAAGGACGCCGACCCGCAGCCGGCCATTGTCTGGGCGTCGTCCTCGTCGGTGTACGGCCTAAACGACCGGGTCCCATTCTCGGAGGCCCACCGCACCGACCAGCCGGCGTCCCTCTACGCCGCCACCAAGAAGGCCGGCGAGGAGATCACCCACACGTACAACCACATCTACGGCCTCTCCGTCACCGGCCTCCGCTTCTTCACCGTGTACGGGCCATGGGGCCGCCCGGACATGGCCTACTTCTCCTTCACCCGAAACATCCTCCAGGGTAAGCCCATCACCGTGTACCGCGGCAGGGACCACGTCGACCTCGCCCGCGACTTCACCTACATCGACGACATCGTTCGGGGCTGCCTCGCGTCCCTGGACACGGCGGGGCGGAGCACGGGAACCGGCGGCAAGAAGCGCGGGCCGGCGCCGTACAGGATCTTCAACCTGGGGAACACGTCACCGGTGACGGTGCCGACGCTGGTGTCCATCCTGGAGAGGTACCTCCGCGTGAAGGCCAAGAAGAACGTGATCGAGATGCCCGGCAATGGCGACGTGCCGTTCACGCACGCCAACATCAGCCTCGCGCGCGAGCAGCTCGCGTACAAGCCAACGACGAGCCTCGAGATGGGGCTCAAGAAGTTCGTCAGGTGGTACCTCTCCTACTACGGATACAACCGGGGAACCCACACCTTCAAGAATTTGTGATTAGTACTGCAGTACATATATATGATTTTTGTAACCTGGCCTGGGCCTTCCATTCTCTGATCAAAGATTGGCTCTTTGTTCCTTTGTTCGGGGAAATACGAGGAAGAATTGTTTTGTTGGTGAGGAGAGCATGGAATGGGGGGCAAAAGCAATCAGAATGGGGGGTGATTTTTTTCGTATTTTTCTTCTGTAAATTGGATTATATACAGACCTTTAAAAAAACAATGCACATAGTCATCATGAAATTTGGGAGTTCTGGCTGATTTTTCTAACATTTGGATTTGCTTAATGTCCATCTGCCTCCATCTTCGTCTCCCACTCCAGTGTGCAGTATCTACCAACATTATTGTAAACTGGCGGATTCCCCGAACAAGATATGCCTATATGTTTGAGAAAACATGTAGGATTTCAAATCGACAAATCCTATAGAAATTTTTACTCAATCATTTTGAACATAGGAATTTTCTATAGGAAAAACATAGGATTGAGTTCATATTCCTTTAACAAGCAGATCTAGCCGCGCAGTTGCGCGGCTAGATATTATGATGCAGTTGTCCTTGATATATAACTCTACTTCTTATAATTTAAATATAATTGTATTTGTTATATAACTCAAATATCTATATATAATTAATCTGCACTGTTATAACATCCACTCCAACCTCTTTGAAAATTCATATGAATTCATATAGATTTCGTATGAATTCTATAGAAAAAAAAACATATGAAGTCTCACCAGATGTTTTAATTTATATAGATTTCATATGAATTCTATAGAAAAAAACATCCACTCCAACCTCTTTGAAAATTCCTTTACTTTTCCTGCGGTCCATCTAAACGCTCCATTCCTATAATTTTCCTGTATATTTCAATACTATGTTTTGCATCTGCATTCCTATTTTATTCCTGTGTTCGTATTCATGTGTTTTTTCATACATTTGTTCCAAAGAGGCCCTAATTTAGTTTATACCCCATCTACTGACCTAAATACTCCCAAACTTTTACATCTACTACAAGATTAGTTTCTCATGTACCAAACTCATAGTATTACAAGCTCAGGGAGAAAGGCATACAGAGCTTGGGAAGAATTTCATCTCACTGGGTTATTCTTGATCGCTGTTTCGATAATGAACCTAGTCCTCGTGCCGTATTTCCAAAATAGGCAGTAATTCCTTTCAATCTGTGTTGTATATAGTTCTCTTCACTCTAAAAAGAACAGAACATCAGGGTAACTTCCAAGGATGATGACTTTAGAATGCTGACAAGTGCTCATGCAACCAAAGGTCTGTCAAGAAGCTAACAGTAACATACCTCAAAATCCAAGGGAGGAGAAGACAACCAGGAAAGTTCCTCTACCTGGCGTATGTCCACATTCCGTGGCAAGAACATGATGATATTAGGAACTATTTTCTGAGCAGTCTGGAATATTGCATACCTGCATGCAAAGCCATAGGTTAAATATACGATTAGGAATTATTAC
The DNA here is from genome assembly GCA_036346375.1 of Guadua angustifolia. NCBI lineage: Eukaryota > Viridiplantae > Streptophyta > Magnoliopsida > Poales > Poaceae > Guadua > Guadua angustifolia. The sequence goes on along the minus strand of CM070510.1, from coordinate 7,204,284 downwards.
GTTTCATCTCGATAAACCAGTTACTTGTCGGCAATAAGATTATGCAAAAGTTTGGTTTCACTTTATTGATGCAAACTTTCATGGCCAGAGCTAGAAATGTGTCAGGATGCTAAATCTGTTTTAAAGCTGAAAACTGTATTGAGTTGTTGGTTCTTCTTTTCCACCTTTTGGTAAGGACAAAAGTTAACTCAATGAACAGCGTACCCATCTTTTGGTTTCAGCATATCAAGGGTGTAAATTGGCGCTTGACTGTATGACGGGCCTCCCCATGGTGGTGAAAGGAACACCAAATCTGCCTGCTGCAACAGCAGAAATCAGCAAACCGTTTGAAAACTGAAACAGACACTCATGTACGAAGTATATTACCTGTCTTTCCTCAACAACTTAATTTTTGGGTAACCAGGGTAATGTATGAAATTTAATATGGTATCGGAGACAAGAGGTCTGGAGTTCGAGAAGCTCAATGTTCATTCTTGCTTACATTGTAGAAGCTACCAGTATGCTACAAGTGTGAAGTTTTCGGCCTTGTTCAGTGAGTGAATGAACATATGTTATACCTTCAAGAAAGGCGCGAGGAGGAAGAAATCACCGACCACGAACTCGATCCTGTCCTCCACGCCGTAGATCCTCGCGTTGTGCGCCGCGAGCTCCGCCTTGCGGGGGTCGATTTCCACCGCGATCACGTAGCAACCCCTGCAACGAGAGCGAGATGCCTCGACGGGTTTAGCGCGGAAGAGAAGGGAACTGGATGGAGAGTGGAGACGGAAAGCCGAGAGTGGGGTTGAGCGGCGCGTGCCTTGCAGCGAACTGGATGGAGTTACCGCCGACGCCAGCGAAAGCGTCGATGACGAGGGCGGCGGGCGCGGAGCGGGAGGCCTGCGCGGCGGCGACGGCTTCCGGGGTGGCGGAGTACCAGCCCTCGGCGTCCATGCGCACGCCGCGGTCGTACAGAGAGAAGAGGCTGTGCCGGTGGGCCCAGTACTTGCCCGCCACGGCCTCCTCTGCCGCGGAGGCGGCGGCATCAGGGCTAGTTTGTGCCTCGTTCTGCGCGTGCTCCGCCACCGCGCGCTTCGGCTTCTTCGGAGCCTCGACCTCGTGGGGAGGGAAAGGGGTTTGTGACTGGTGTGGACATGTCCGCTGGTTGGAGGTCAGGACGGATGGTAGAGAGGACAGGGAGGAGGCGGCGGAGGTGGTAAGGCCACGTTGGAGGTGGCGGCGGCGGCCGGAGGCCTTTGGGTTTGTACCGAGGAGGCGGAGGAAGCGGTGGGGAATTCTGGAGGCGAAGGGGATGGCGCGAGCACGACGGTCGCGGCGGCGCGAGGCCATTGGTGGGGCACCTACTTTTGCCATGTGTGGTCGGTCTTATTGAGCTCCCGCTTAGAGGCTCGACACCGGCGGCCGGCGGGAGGAAGCTGAGGCGTCCAAAATGAATTTCGAAGGACCTATTCACGGCCGTTCGGAACCTAGATAACTTTTCGATTCCTGCGAAAATTGAATTTTCAGTAAAATATATGTAGAATGCATGAAGCCTCGGCTTGCAAGTGAATATTTGTTTTTCGAGTCTCAGGCCAGGTTATTTAGACTTTTTCGTCGGTTTAAAGTTAAAAAACTACCATTTAAACAAACGAATAGTTTTTTATCTGAACTTTTCAAAAGCTATAAATTTTCATATAACTAAAAGTCAAAAACCACTAAAGAGAGGATTTTTTAATTTTTTGATAGTTGATTTTAGACTAATAACATTAAAGTTAAATAAAATTACCCACCTCTATCAAATACAAAAAACATTAGTTTTTAAGCTCTTTAAACCAAAAAAACTGACTTTAAATTATAAGTTAAAAAGTCTAAATCTAAACAACAAGACCTAAACAGAGATGTTTTGCTCAAGAAAAACATGTTAACAACGGCCGTCTTCCACGAACTGGGCAACTGGCAAGGCACATTCTTCGATGTTCTCACGGTAAATAATTGATGGGTATAAATTAGTCACGTTACAAATGAGTAGGAACAGCACGCATGGGACAACACTCAATTAAGACAAACATTCTAACGTGCAAGTTTCTTAGCTGACAACAAATGTGGCGAAAATCAAGACATGCTAGGTCCTTCGCATCTTACAACCCGGGTGCGCAACTGAAATGAACTTGGTAGAGCGACATCCTTCCAATCGGTTTCTTCACAGATCAGAGGCTCAAATATCCAATTTATCAAACCATGGGATCTGCGTATCTCCAAGGTTCTGCAGACGATGTGCCAAGTTTAGTAGCGTTGCATGCTCGAGAAAAACTTCAGCAAGGCAAGAAACAGGGCATATGAACTTACTACAGATGAAGTATTCGCGGTTGTGCTCCCCAAGAGGAACAGGAATGCATTGCAGGTAAAACACGACCACTGCAAATATGAGCTTCACAAGTACTTGGACAACCAAGGGAGATCCGGGGATTCCTTCAGGGCAAAGGTTATATCGTCACTACAAAAGAAAATAAGGTGTTAGTGTTATGAATAGCACATATATTGAACATGAGGCCAACAGACTAGTATATATACATATACATAAGGGTATAGAAGAAAACCTATATAAGACAATATCTATAAAAGGCAACTAGCAATCTATTATATAAGGCAACTAGGATATGTCTAACACTTCCCAAACTCATCGAGGATCAACAACACTGAGTTTAGAGAGATAAAAACTGTGCTAAACTCTAGTCTGTGTCTTCGTAAAGAAATCTGCTAACTGAAGCTCTGAAGGCACATACTGAAGAGCCACAACCTAACCCTGTACCTGTGACCGCATGTAGAAAGCATCAACACGAATATGCTGAGTAAGATCATGCTTCACATGATCTCGAGCAATGCTAATAGCACCCGTAGTGTTAGATAAAAGAGGAGACGGTGTAGAAACAGAAACACCAAAATTCTCAAGTAACCACCGTAGTCAAGTAACCTATGCTGTCAAAAAAGCCATAACTCGCAACTCAGACTCGGCACTCGGACGAGAAACTGCTGTCTACTTCTTAGTCTTCCAAATAATGAGAGAACCAACAAGAAAAACACAATAAACAGAAAGAGACCGTCGATTAGAGTGATTACTAGTCCAGGTAGCAAGGGAGTATGCCTGAAGCTGAAAGGAGCTGAAGCGAGGAAAAAAAAGACGACAAAAGATAATTTCACGAAGATATCGTAGAATACAAAGAAGATGACTATGGTGGAGCTGAGTGGGAGCAGAAATGAACCGAATTAAGATATAAAATGGATATGAAATATCAGAACAAGTGACACCAAGGTAAACAAGACTCACGACAAAATAGCGATAGCGAGTAGGATCCTCAAAAAGCTCATCAGTAGAAGATCGAAGGTAAATATTGAGCTTCGAAGGTGAAGACTCCTGTGGAAACAATGTCAAAAGAAACAACTGGAAGAGGCACCGAAAGTGAAGGCTCCTGTAGAGAGGCCAGCGAAGAAGACCAACCGTGAAGAACGAAAAAGGGCAATTGTAGTATTAGGAAAAGTTAGGAAAAAAAGTGGCTCGACAAGAGATGCTGGAGTGGAAGAATGACGAGGGTAGAAGGAACGAGCCTCATCAAAATTAATATCATGAGAGATCCGCATCCGTCAGCCAACAGGATCCCAACAGCGATATCCTTTGTACTCAACATTATAGCCCAGAAAAACACACTCAACAGATTAAGCGGTCAGCTTAGCGCGTGCACGAGATGCGAGGACATCACACACCCAAAAAGGTGAAGACTAGAATAATCAAGAGGCGTACCATAAAGACACTCCACTGGAATCCCACCCTGAAGAACAGAAGAATGCTGAATATTAATCAAGTACATGGCAGTGAAAACAACCTCAACCCAGAAATGAGGTGAAGAATAGACGCAAGTAAAAGAGCACGAGCTATCTCAAAAAGATGACGATGCATACGCTCAACCACACTATTTTGAGCATAAGCACTAGGACAGAAAAACTAAGAAAAAATGTCTTACTTAAAAAGAAAAGTACAAAATGCTCATCAGATACTCCCCTGCCACAAAGAACACAAATGGAAAAAACAAACTAAGTACAGATTATGGTGGCAAAATTTTTATACATAGATAAAATCTCGCTACGAGAAGACATAAAATATATCTAGACGTGATCAGAGAAATCATCTATAAAAACAATATAATACTTATGACCCCTTTTGAAACAACATGAAGCAGACCTTAAACATCAGAATGAATAAGATAAAAAGGACGCTGCGATACAGGCTCACTGGAAGGATAGGGGAGTCATATTTGCTTACCAAGCTTACAACCCACACAATCTAAAAAGATATCATCAGACATAGATCCGTAAAGGTCAGGACGAACTAAAAAAGACAAATGTGAACCACAAAGATAACTCAAATGATGATACCACTGAGCAAACGATCTGATGGAAGATGTAGCAGAGGCAGAAGCAATGGAGAAGACAGAGAGACTGACAAGGGCAGCGAAAGGAAGATAAAGCTAAAAGTATTAGATGTCATATAAAAAGAAGCACCAGAGTCACGAATCCATGATGAGATAAGTGAAGAGTATGTGGAAGGTGGGATCTCATGAGAAGTCTGAGTGGCAGATCTAGCAGAATCTAACAATGCAGAGGTAGCCATGCGACGTAGCAACATGTGAATATCTTGTGTAGAGTCAGAACTAGCAAAAGCCGACGGAGGAGCAACACCCAAACCTCCAATGCCCTTGGAAGGGTATCCACCTTAAGGAGCAAGATCCTTCTTTCTATAACAAAACTGCTCCACATGTCCATTTTTATCACAGTAGCTGCAGTGAAGCCCTCCACCCCCAACAACCACCAATGGAGTAGGTGCTACTAAACACCACCAAGACCGAGGGAGACGATAGCAGACCAGCACCACTAAGACAAGTCTCCTCAGTACAAATAGCAACAAAAACCTCTAGCAATGTCACACAAGGATGGCAAGCAAGCAACTAGACACGAATCTGCTCAAACTTAGCCCGAAGACGTGTCAAGAAGTTATAGATACGACGAAGCTCCAAATGAGTGCGGCAAACTTCTGGTCCAAGAGTCAAGCTGGCGCCATACCGAAGACAACTGTGCGAAGAATTCATTCCAGTAGAATCACCCTGCTGTTGCGACTACTCACCAGCAAGCTCATAGCTCGCGAAGATACGCCCACATCAACTGTGGCGAAGACAAAGCAATCATGTCTCCAGTGAGATACACCTCCATGCTAGCAACCAAAATAACGGATACTCGTGCATCCTCATTAATCCACATCTTATATACAGCAAACTAAGTCTAAAAAGACTCAACAACATCATCATGATCATCAGACACCTTCTGTCGAGTAGCATCATCCTCCTCCTTGAGAACACTGACCTCGCATCGCATGTGAAGGCGCATATGTAGAACCCAGTCTCGATAATTGAGACCATCGAAGATAACCGGGCGGCGAGGAACAAAGATAGTGTTCGAGGAAAAGCCTGAAGACGATGACATGATTTTTCTTTTCTTTTTCTTTTTCTTTTTTTACCTAAGCCGAAACCAAAATAAACCCGTTAAAAGGAACAACCCGATCGGATTGAAATCCGATCGGTCAGGCGGGCGAGAGCGGCTAGCGGTTGTCAGTTGGTGTCAGGTGAGCATCACTAGAGTCGCAGGTGATGTTAGCAGAAGGCAGCGGGCGGCGACAGCGTCGTTGACCACGGGATCCCGAGCGACGTCACCAGAATCTTCAGCGGCGTTGACCAGGAAGCCTTGGGCGGGAGCCAAGGCAAGCAACGTCCATGGCATCGGGGGCAACATCGACAGAAAGCGACCTGCAGATCGGCGGCCTCAACAGAGTGGTGAGCGGCTGACGGCAGAAGCCGCCAGTGGACAGAAGCGACCGACGGAAGAGCTGGTCAACAATCAAAGATACAACTGACGGGAAGAGCCGACCAAGCAACGATGTGTTAGGTGACGCAAGCGCAACGTCAGTAAAACCCTAACCTTTGCTCTGATACCATGTTATGAATAGCACTTGTATGAAATATGAGATCAATGGGTCATTATATATATATGTACACGAGGGTATAGAAGAAAAGACTACATAAAGCAATATCTATACAAGAATAGCAATCTCTATACAAGACAACTAGCAATCTCTTACATAAAACAAATAGGATGTTGTCTAACAATTAGTACATGAGGAAAGATGTTTAAACAAATATGCACTTTGAATTGAAAATTCTTGGATTTTAATTCGCTAGCGTTTTAACGCCTATGTAGATGGGTGTCATTGTCAAGCTATCCTGCAGTGCCAGTTTCAAAGGTAAATGCAGTTTCGAAAGCTGACCTTGGGTAGTTAAGCTGCAGCTTCTGCAACTTGTGTTTAGTGCCTTCCTCGCAGAGAATGATCTTGCTTTCACCAAGCTTGCAACTGCGAAACGAACGTATAACAAGTAGTAGAAATCAAAATGAAGAGAGCATCAGCATGAAGCATTGGGGGTTAAAGGTGCCACATATGAAGAAAATGCTCAAGAACAATAGAGAATGAGCACAGCTAAGGAAAGGCATTCATTTTCAGCAGTACAGCACAAACTCAAGACTGACTGGACCACATTTATCCCTTGTTACTAGGCAAACAACAAAATAAAGATTATCATTATTCACGACCAGACATTCATTGCCTTTCTTGAATAACTGCGTACAGGGCTAAACTATATAAGGCAGAAATAGTAAAGTGCTTGAAAGAAACATAGCATTAATGTGATTCTACTAGTGGCGGTGTAATGTTTAGCACAAAAAAACGCCATTTAACTTCTGCATATAAATCTTCACCAGCATGAAATTAAACTTGTACATATAAATCTTCACTTGCATGAATTTAAACTTATGCGTATAAATCTTCATTTGCATGAAATTAAACTTCTCCATTCAAATCTTCAATTGCATGAAATTTGTTAACACGTTAGTGATGGAAGGAAACAAGAACAATTCGATGGGAAGAAATGCCAATGTTTTCGCTTCAGTTCATATCAGAACATGTACTAGTCCAATCATCTCTGCGCCTGCAAGAATATTTACCCTAAAATTCTAAGAAAATGGCATTTCCAGGGCAATATTATGACTTCCCTTGTAACAAGAACATGCCAATAGAACTGCATTAGCAACAGTACAACTAAGCAAAGGCAAACACCAACACAATCCACATCACAAATAATAGTACATGCACTTGAACTCATGGAGTCAACCGAATGTAAAAGCAACTTTAGCACAGTTTCAATGCGAATACAAATTAAATCAGAATCACTTACCAGATTTTCTGGAGAGTGTCATACCCAGGCAATAGTTCTCTATTGACGTGGCACCAAGAGAGAACAATTGTTGCCAACTACAGAATAAAAGAAATCCCATCAGATTTCTTCTACAAAAGCACCTTTGTTATGGACACTCTTTCTAATTTCTAGATGGGAATAACTTTAAAAAGAGTAGAATTGTTTACATCTGGACAGTAATTCAATGAAGGAATACTGACACCCTGGAAAATTCTGTTGCAAGCATAAGACTGTTTGTCTCAAGCCTCAATTCACATGGAAACTGAACCAGACAAGATGCTGTTGAACGAATTCTTCAATAATATGGAAGGATAACTCAGTGAAAGACCAAATGACTAATTAATTCATGGCCTTTCCCATCAGACCACTATACTGATCCAGGGAAATAAGCAGTGCTCGTGTTATAGTAGTTGATGAATAGTTGTGAACTCGGCAGTCATAAAAAGAACACTAATTCACTGCATTCATGAAAGAGCTATGGTTGATCCAGCATTCTCATACTGAATACAGCAAGAGTAAAATAGGGTAAACCAATTTGACGAATTACCTACAGGAGAATAAGCAATCATGAAAATATTGGAAGATTCCAAGATGATATTTTGAAGAAACTCTATACTGAATAAGATTATAAGAATATTGGAAACCATTGCACACTGGTAACAGTTCCAGCTTTAAGGTTGTTGTGGTTACAGGAAAACCTATTCAGAGGTAATAAAGGCAGGTGCCTAGAACAGATACACAATGGACTCTGAATAAATTATCTAATTAAAAAAGTAGTAAAAGTAGGTGATAAATGAAAAAGGGTAAACTGAATTCATCATAATATTTAAGGAAAAAAGAGAGAGAATCCAGATGGAGCAATTTTAATGGTATTTTTTTTCTTCATGGCCGCAATGCTAAAGACCAACGACGGAACCAAAAAATAAAAGAAATATGTGCTCACCTTATCAAACATTACTTCACCTAGTCCACTTTTGTATAATTCGTGAACCATAGCAACCAATATAATTTTTCCAAATTTCGGGCAATTCTTCATTACCTGTAACAGACAAAAAGTTAAAGGCAATGTAATGTTGGATTGTGTAAGGACCCGGCAAATTTAAACTAAACAAATAAAATCATTAAGCATCTAATCAAGAAGATAATGGGCAACTAAAGTTGATAACTGATGTCATGCATAAGTTAATTACAATGACCTATATACCCTCATGGTAGCAAGTAAAGCATCAGGGTAGAAAGGTAAAAAGGACACAGTAGAAAGGGATAAGACCAAGCACAGCCGATGCACTCCCCTTGGCCTTCACCAAACCGAGAGCCTGCAAGCAGCACAGCTCATTCTTCCCCCATTGCCACACACTCCCAAACCGAGTGAGCAGCCATCCATTCCCCTTTTCCCATTCCACCAGAGAGCAAGGGAGCAAGCCAGGAAGAACACAGCCAGCCGAGAGCTTGCCAAGCGCACAGTCGATTCATTCCCCATAGCTCCACATTCCAACCAAGAGAGAGAGCAAGCCAGTGCATTCTCCTCTCTAGCCAGTTCCATACCAAGAGCAAGGAAGGAGAAGAGGAGGCCAGGAGCACCAGCCGAAGCAAGAAGGAGCAGAAGGAGACCAAGATCCAGGAGGGAGGATGCGGCCACCTCTCCAGCTACTTCACCAGCAAGGCAGCAACCCTACCTCAACCCCATCGTTCACATCACCACCGAAACCATTCCATCGGGTGCACAAGCAGTAGCACTCGTAGCAATGTAGTATACAAAAATAAGTAGAGATCAGGTAGAGTAGCAAATAGATCAAGTGAAAACCCAGTGGTCTCAGAATATAGCACTAGATAGGGGCTGCCTTGCGCGTGCCTGGGTTCATCTGCACTCCCCAAAGTCAAGGTTCAAAAAAGCGCTAGGCAGTAGACGGGCGGAGGCCCACTACCTAGCACCTAGCCCGCCTAAGCGGCACCTAGGCGGAAATCACGAACAAGCACTAGCTACTTAATTTTCCTGAATACTTTCTACTGCTTGCTGCCTTCTACAACCTACACATTGAACCATAACTAATCTTCGAGCTAACAAAAGCCACATTTCAATAGAATTGTCCGTTTATTGATTTATACCCCATTCCTACATTGAAAGCTCTTATCACTTAGACTAAGTGAAACACATTAGTTTGCACAAATCATTGAGACTAAGCTCTTATCACCGAATAACCGAACACCGATTAGCACTTACGCAAACACAGTTAACAAATTCCCTAAGTCCATGACTCCGAGGTAGCAACCCTAGATCGATCATTCGGTGGCCTCTAGTCTTCCCTTCCCGCAGCCCTCCCGAATCCGGCGGCTGCCCTCCCTTCGCGTTCGCGCAACCCTCCCGAATCGCGCTGCCCTCCCGATTCCGGCAGCTGAGGGCCTGAAGCTCCTCCCTTAGTGCAGCTTGCACTCCAACCCCTCCTCCCTCGAACTCACCAACAGGCGACGGCCGACGCCTTAGCGCACCTCCCTCGGCGCCGCCTACCCTCCTCCTTGGCTCCCTCGAGCTCTCCCGAATGCCCACCCCTACTCAGAGCCTGCCTACACCCAGTCACCCGCCTTTTCGCCGCTGCCTGCGCATCCGCCGAGCTCCGTCAAGGCGGCTCTTCCGCCTAGAGCACGATTTTGTGCCAAGGCGAGGCAGGCGGCCGCCGCTGAGCGCCTAGGCGCCGCCTTTTTGAACACTGCCCAAAGTACAGTTGAACGCTGGTATCGCGGCAATACCTCCATCCCACAAATTTGTATGTGCACACATCATCACAGACCACCAAAACTTACCTTCTTAGTGAGCTAATGGGCATAGAGACCAACCCAGTTCTCCCTATGAGTAAGCCCCCAACCAAAATGGCGACTGCAGTAGGATCTCAAGTACCGAGCCAAGTAGAGGCTGATAGGGAGAGCTCTGTCCAGAGGAGAGGATGGGGTAGGAACAGGTGAGGGGAAGTAGAGGGAGGGCCAAATCGGCTAGGACAGGGAGAAGCACAGGGTAGTGGAAGCCGACGAAGCTAGGGAGAAGCCAAAGAGAGAGGAAGGAATAAAAACCAAGTGAACCAGAGAGTTCGGCCGAGCAGCAGAAGAAAAAGAGAGGAGACACTGAGAGCATTCGGCCGATTGGAGAAAGAGAGGGGAGAGACCGAGAGCTAAGCCAGGAGCTCAGCTCCAATGGGTAGGAAAAAGAGAAGAGGCAGAGAAAGAAAAGAGAAGAGGCAGAGAAAGAAAAGAGAAAGGACATAAAAAGAGAAGAGAGAGGGAAAAAACTAGAAAAATTAGTTTAGATAATCATTTAGTTGTACATCTATGAAAATCAAAAGGATAATAAATAGCCACGTTAAGTAAATAAGCAGTTATATATAACCTTGTAAATACATGAAAAGCTAAAAACAGGAATTAACACCCATCATATAAATAAGATTACAACTGTTGGAAATGGTTGGACACCATAAATCTAGTCAAATTAATTGCCATAAAGTTAATATTCTATGGTTTTCAGGACAAGAACTGAACCCACCAGCCAGCCAGTTCCAGAGTTCAAGCGAGGTCAAAGCTTTCGAGTCTATACCAAGCATATCAGGCAAGCTTCCTTTGATCATATTTTATTAAATGTTTTCAAAAGCTTTTACATATTTACATATATCATCACTGCTTTGGAAAAAATATATTACAATTGAAAACCTTAAATTGGATGCGGTTGGAAATATGGATTGTGAATGGATGGATGAGATGATAATTGGATTTTGGTATTTGGATTGGCTCATCCAGCAAATGTAGTAGTTGGAGTATGTTTGTTATCTATTGGCGTATGTTTATTATGGTTGGTAGAGGGCGCTGATGAGAAAGATTGTCATGCCGATAGGGTCCTCTACATAGGCTATAATATAAAATTAAACAACTAACACTTGGGCAATGAGCAAAATTACAGTATCAACTATAGTGTGTAAAATCAGTCAAAAAATTGTCATATGAAAGTATTAGAATCTCCACAATAGATAAGAAATCTAGTGCATGCCTCTGGGATATGCCGGTAGGCCCAGAGGTGCAAGCAAATGTAGTGGCGGTATATTTGAAGCCATGGGTATTGTTACTACCTACGGGTAGTCAGAGTACAATTGTAACTACGAGTCTGGTGGGACAGCCTGAGATAGGTGTCCCCAATTCAAGTGCAGGATTAAAGATCTAATACTGGATTAGTGATACACATTTTTAAGCCTCACAGGATGGGATCACTATGAGTAAGTTGATACAAACTTGTGCAGGGTAAAATCATGAATTCATGCTTGTCTCCTGGATTGGAGGCTACAGAAGCTAAGTCTACCTCATATACGGGTGTTAGTAGCAATTTTCATAATTAAAATAGGCAACACTTAAAGAAAACAAAAAACTTAATTTATGTAAAACTGGATTTTGAGGGAAGGTGATCACTAGAAGGACTTTGGTTAGAATTTAGAAAAATTCGTCTATTGCATTTTGCTATTAATGCTTACTTAGTACGCTTGTACTCACTCTTGCTTAAATCCCTCTTTGTTTAGAAGATGAGTCCTATGGATCCTCCTTCGAAGCGTGGGGTAAGGATTATACGCAGTGTCAGAACCTTTAGGAGGACGACTACTACTACCACTACCTGGAAGACTATGGAGTTTGGTAGACAATATTCCTGTTCTGGCATGTTGTCAAGGTAATTAGATGGGTGTAATATATTTTTGTTGTAATAGGAGCCCATGTATAATTAGTTGTGCTAAACATTTAGCCCTGCGTGGCTTTCTGGATGTAATATATGTGTACCCCCATTCAGTCTCTAATTATTGTTCTACTACAACATTTTGAGCATATTGTAGTAACTGATAAAGTGTCGAGGCGTCCGATATTTTATTAGCTACTATGCCAAGATCCATGTAATTAACTTGGTGTATTGGTAGTGTTACTGTCATTACCCTGGACTAATTATGCGAGTCATCACAATTATGCGAGTCATCACAGATTGTCAACTAACATTAGTAATTGGTCTGGTTAGGCAAGTCTAAGTACATGTGGTTATCGTAGCGAAGCAAACTATGCAATAGATAGCAAAGCCATCAAGAAATATAAGTTCATATAAGAGGCAATCATTATGCACTTACTTGAATATGCGGTGCCTGAAAGACTTCCTGAATAGCAGCTTCTATATCACCCATGCAAACAACACCATTTCCTACAAATATTGGATCAAAGTTTAATGGGCTATATAAAATTTCGAATTGAGTCTAAACAAATGGAGGGGTAAAATTTTACAACCATACTACATGGTCAATTCGTACTAATAGTCAAGATGAATATAAGCATAAAGATATAATAAACCCAAAGTTCACTGTTTAAGTGAATAGATAATTACAATTACAATACATATGTGGATGGTACCTCTATTCGCAGAAGAGGAAGTCTGTCCAGACTGTTTAATACGGTAGTCTGCAAACTCTGCTGCACGTCTACAAATTTCTAAGGCTCGTCTAGCATCGCCTGACATAGCAGCCACCTGTGTGAAAAGGCAATCTAGTCAGCTGAATTAAAATACATGCCAACAGAACACTGGAAGATGGTCTAATCTTCACAATTCACAGAACAGAAAAGTTAATTAGAAGCGAGATATGGATAAACAGCATTTTTTTTTCTTTTTCTGTTTGGTCCAGAGATCAACCATTTTTTCCTACACTATGAAATGATGGAACTCAGTGATATAAGCAGTGATAATAATTGGCAAATAATAGTCAATGTCAGTACACTGCGTTGCTGCAAATCCGTTTATTCCACTGACTTCCATTAGTGTCAACTAAACTTGCTTACTAATTGTGAATATTCTATTTCTAAATCATTAGGTGTTCCATGATAGTATCTTCAGCCAAAACTAAGCATCCTATACAGCTGAAACAAAGAACTGATGTCCAAACAGATTATTAGGTGCTTTGTACCATATTATTGGAAAAGGGAAATGCATGCTGCATGCATATGCCATTCATTATACTAGTTTGATGTGGTTTAAAATCATCTCTAGACAAAACTCAGATTAGATGGACAAAACAACAATCATGGATGAAAAGATCTGAGTCTATAATAGCAAATATATTCACATGGTACTGCAATCCAAACCTTTCTCGAAGCAAATTCAATAGCTTGCTCTTCAAAGGCATCGATACCCTTAAGACGGCTTGCTATGATTTCCTGCAGTTGCCGAAAATTATAAGGGCCAAAACACAATCGTTGAATACCCATCCGACTTGAAATACGAGGCAGTAACTTTTCTGGAAGATCCATTGTGTTTGCTATACCTGTATTCAGCGACAAAATAGCCAAAGAACTGAATAAGTACAAGGCTAGACTAAAATCACATGTCAAAACAAAAGAATAGGTACCTATCACAACTAGGTTTGAATTTGGCTTGGTGGGCCAATCAAGAATGTTATACAGCACCTGAAAAGAGATCCAAATATCAATGAATATGAGCATATATTGTACAACAATCATAAAGTCAAACAAATGGCAATATCAAACATTTTTTTCTAATTCATTTCCCAAAGAATAAACTACAAAATTACACACATACTTAATAAGTTCAGTTACAAATATTACCGACTGATTTCTCGTCAAAAGAAGATCAAGCTCATCGATGAGCAAAACAATTGGCTGGTTTGCTTGCTTTCCAATTTTAGTGCCATCTGAGAAGTGCTCGGTTAAATAATGAAGAGCTTTTTTCCATCCCACCCTATGCCCACTCAACTGTTCATATATAACCTGCATATTTAAAAAACATGTACCCATTGTAATTCTTTTTTTGAGGGGATGCAAATGCTATGCTTGAGTAGATCAGATTTGCCATTGGTTAACCAAAGTAGGAGTTTGTATACCTTGTAGATATTCTCTGGAGAGGCTAGTTTTAGACCATTAATCGCTATAAAACAATAGGGCCGCAGAGCTCCAGAATCAAGTTCAGATCTCAACCTCCTCATAACTGCAAGTACACTCATAGTCTGCAGGTCGATATAACAGGTGCAGAAAATCTTGTTTAACATTCAGCCACAGGGAGGAAATCAAACCATCACAGCAGCCATGAAAAGATGGTTGGTTACCTTGCCAGTACCAGGTACACCATGAATATAAAGGCAGCGTCCTAGACATTGGTCATTGCAAATTGCATCCTTCACAAATGCAGATATCTCCTCCATTTCTCTGACATAAGACTTGTACTCAGTGACAGTTTTCATAAGAAGGCTGATGAAACATGCCGAAAAAATGAATAAACAAACTCTAAAAAAATGAATAAACATACTTATCCCTGCAAGGCAATGACTTGGGAAGAGTTGCCAATAACAAGGTAGCTTTCGCCTTCTCCAGATCAGTCTTTTGATGACACCGAACATGCTCAGGAATTTTTCGGATCCCAATTTTTTGTAGGCCATACATCCTCCCTTTCCGTGAATTCTATGAATAAACATGCCATTTCAGTAAAGCAATGCAACAATATAGAGGGAGAATAAGAGTTAGTACCGCAGCCAATTCATGTGATTGATTCCTTCTGGCAGAGCAAAATGTAGCTGGTTCCTCCTCGTCATATTCTGAATCTTCATCAGTGTCACTGTTATAATCATTACCAGCATTGTAAGGCTCATCACTGGGATCTTCTTTCATCTACAAAATAAAAGAGCAGTCATAAGCTCAATCACTGACTATGCATTATACCACATCGATGGTCCTAACTTCTTAGAACGGAGCTTTACATATTTGAAGTGCCAGTAGATGTACCTCAGGTTCATCATCAATATCTGTCAGACGCTTAAAATTATGCCAATGTATATCATACTCGTATTCACAATAAAATACATCATCTCCTTCATTATTAGCATCCCTAAATTCTTTCGGGCTCATGACATAACAATGTCTAAGGATTGTTTCCATCTGCAAAAGCCATAAGCACAAAGAACTACAATGCATAAACATACAAAAAATTATTAAGGACCCAACCGTACGCACAAGAAAAACTAATCACCTCAATGTCCGCAAGATCGTTTGTACGGTACAGTTCTCTCCGCAAATTATGTGGCTGCCTTCCTGCTGCAGTCTCTTCGGGGATAACGTACCACCTTACCTTTGCCCAGAATGTTCCATCTGGCTCCCTCCACAAACTGTTGCAACCAATAGTGTCGGTAAGTAAACTCATGAACCGTGCAGCGATTGTTACTTTGTTAGTCTTAGGAAACAGACTAACAGCAGAGAACTAGAAGTATCACTGCAAAAAAAAAACAAAGCATATACTATATTTTTGGGCACTTTTCCCATCCCAAATCGTAGTTGTAAACTTTTTTGTTGGAAAAGGGGGATCAGACATATAGTAAATTGATGCCCTGAACCTAATTTAAAGGCTATAATACAGACTTTCCGCAACTAAAAGAAAGTTATGTCTAAGCATCACTCAGTACTACCACACCTAATTATGACTAGGACACTATTCCACATCTTATCACATCAGCAACCAGTAACCACCAGCAATACCCAATGCGGCCTCGGCTTCGAATTCTGTAAAATTCCCCGATGTTCATCGCAATGTAACCAACTACAACCAAGTCACATGAATCAAAATGAAATGTCAACCAATTCATAAACTTTTGGTCTGTACTTGTACTTCGAAAACCACTCCAAGGCCCAACCCACACTGACCTCTCGATGCGTGCAGCCCACAAATCACTGGAGAGAAGCTTCTCCTTGGCGGTCCTCGTGATGCGCTTCCCCTCGGGCGGCTCGGGCCGCTCGACCGCCCTCCCCGCGCGCTCAGCTTCGCAGCACGGGCACGCCCAGTCCCCCTCTGGCACGCGCCGCAGCGGTGGGCGCACGCAACGCAGGTGAAACCCGCCGAGGCACACGTCGCACTCCACCATCACCCCGCCGCCGGCGCGGAAGCACACGCGGCACTCCTCCTCCTCCGGGTCGTCCGCGTCCGACTCCGCCCCCTCCCGCCGCTTCACGTACACGTCATCCCCAGCGTCAAACTCCCCACCGTCGTACACCACCCTCCGGTAGTACGCCCTCCTCTTCGGAGGCCGCTTCTGCCGCTTGGGCTCGGCCTGAGCCGGGGTTTTGGGCGACGGTGCGGCCCTCTTCCTGTTGGGGGTGGGCGTGGGCTTAACCGGGGCCTCCGAGGGGGCCTTGGTGGGGGTCTCGAGGAGGCGGCGGGAACGGCGTACGGTGGAGGGCGTCGCCGGAGACACCGGCGGCGGCGAGGCCACGGACTTGGACTTCCGTCTGGGCGTGGGCTTCGACGGGGTGGAGAAGTCCATCTGGGCGGCGGCGGAGGCTGCAATTGGCTTCGATGGAGAGGATCTGGGCTTGGATTTGGATCTGGACGGGGTGGCGGAGAGATCCATCTGGGTCTCTCGCCGGAGGCGGGGAGGGAGGCCGATGGAGTGGGGAGCGTAGATTTGAAATGAAGGGGGCCGATGGGATGTAATGGAGTTAGGGTTTGGCGTTTTGGCGCCCTTTGGGCGTTTTTCGCGCTTTTGCAATTTGGCCCTTTCAAAGATGGGTTTTAGAATGTGGCCTTCAAGGGCTCAAATTGCATTTTGAGTTTTGTGCTGGTATATTTAGTGTGCACAAATTTAGTTTGTGGCTACCGTGGGGGAAAACTCGTAAGTCAGGAGCAGTATTTACCAGAAGTTTCTTGGTTTCTGGTATTGGAAAACTACACTGTCATTGCATTTTAAAAATATACTTTCTAATTAGGGGTGGAAATCGAGTTAAATCCTCGTTTTTTCGAGTTTTTTCTAAAATTGATATAGTTTGATTTAACATCATTTTATCTATAATGTGGATGCATTTTTAGAATCGAGCCAACGAGACGAGACGACCCGAGCTGAGCCAGTGCAAAATCTAATTTCATTCAAAATTGACTCATTTCAACATTTAACCAATAAATGAGTGTAATTAAAGCAATTTTGAACCGAGCCAACGAACGCCACCATCGAGCTTTTTTCCGGCCCTATTTCTAATTCACATGTCGACTATCTTAAAAGTAAAGATTGTAGTGTGTTAGATATTATCATGAATGTGATATAGTAAAAATTATGTTGTCGCTTGCTCTAATTAATTTCGAATGTCCGTCTAGCACTTTTTGTTTTTTAGACTTATTTTGACCGTAGAAAACTTTACAATCTCAAAGTTACTAAAAAAATAAATATACCATATGCAAGTCATGGGCTAAGGCTAAGGTGATGTTTAGAAGGAAGTCACAGTCTCTTACACGTTGTTTGCCACTTTTTGAGAAGGCACATTTGACCATTATAAGTTAAGGGATTCGTCAGTAACGTAGGTGTATGACCACCTATGTTCTCGTGGTCGTTTGGTATAACCGTGTTATTTGTCCAGTTTTCGCCTATTTATAGTTGACAACGTATCCAGTGCTAATGGTTGTTCAGTGTTAACATGCTAATATGCATCGTGGGCCATCCGATCTATAATGTGCGGCTCAGATTGAGAGTGGTGGAAACCCCCCTTGTCACTTAAACAGTTTCACGAAAAAACCCCTTCGTTTCTCTCCTCGTTCCTACGATGCCCCTGTCTTTCCCGATCCCGTTCACGTACGACGCGCCGCCAGATACGATCGCGACTCGATGGACTCTCCGCCGGCGGTTGGTGCGGCACCGCCGGCCGCCGCTCTCAGCCCTCCTCTTCCGACGACGAATCCCCTCTTGCCGCTAAGCTCTTCCTCTCCGCTGCTTCCAGGCCCAGCTGTGGTGTCTCCCTGCACAACCGCGGCACCGCCCTGTAATACGTCGTCGTCGTCGTCCCCTATCGTGGAGTATGCATGCGTATCCACGGCACCGCCCTTCCTAGCCAAGGTGCCGCCTTGCCCGGCCGTGGAACCGCCATGCTCGATGGTGGCTAATCCAGTCATGGTGCCGCCTTGCTCGTCAGGCTGCTCGAAAACAACGCATTGCAGTGTTCAGTTTCAGTTTACCACTGCCGGCATTGTTTAATGCTGATTTTTAGAAGCATTCATGTGTTCAGTTTTCCACTGCCAGTTTGTTTAGGGACTACCTGCCTGCAGAATCATTCATGTGCTTGTTTTTAGTGCAATACAGATTTTTCAGAAGCTTATTTTTAGTGCACAATCAGTGCATTTCAGATTTTCAGAATTGTATCATTCATAAGCATATCATACATGTCGTGGATCATACAGATTGAATCTGAAAATCTGACAAACACCCATGAAATCTGCCTGACACTCAATTGTGTGCAGGTTATTTTTAGATTCATGTCACAAGTTAGATTTTCAGAAGGATATCACTCAACTCAATTCGGTCATTGCATACACAAACACGGCGCTATCTTCTGAAGCCGAGCCTGAGCGAGTGCTTTGGTGGAGGCAGGAACGAGGACACGGGCCCCGAGCCAGCAGACACAGGGCAGGCGTGCGGTGGGACGCTGCAGCCAGGATTGGAAGCGGCGGTGGGGATGAGCTGGGCGGCGAGGTGGGTGGGATTCATCATCGGAAGAGGAGGAGACGGAGGGAGACACCACAGCCGGGCCTGGAAGCGGCGAAGAGAAAGAGCTCAGCGGCGAGAGGGGATTCGTCGTCGGAAGAGGAGGGCTGAGAGCAGCGGCCGGCGGTGCCGCACCAACCGCCGGCGGAGAGTCCATCGTGTCGCGATCGTATCCGGCGGCGCGTCGTACATGAACGGGATCGGGAAAGACAGGGGCATCGCGAGAACGAGGAGAGAAACGGAGGGGTTTTTTTGTGAAACTGTTTAAGTGGCAAGGGGTTTTTCACCACTCTCAATCTGAACCGCACATCATAGATCGGATGGTCCACAATGAATGTTAGCTTGTTAGCACTGAACAGCCATTAGCACTGAATACGTTGCCTTCATAGTTTATTGCCATTATCTTTCTTTGTGCTTTTATAGACATATCTTGCTTTGGATCACAAATCACACTAAACCTTTATTTTTCACCGTGAGGGACCGAGAAAAGCAAAATATGACATCTTGGATGTACCGGACTGCCCTTTTCAGGGGTGCGTATAAATACCTTTACAGCCACCTAGGATTTTAGCTGTACGTAACCAAGTATACATTGTCAGCTATAAAAGCAAAAGTGAATATTTTACAGATAAAATAAGAGTCTAACGGCTAGGGTTCTACAAAGGGTGCGGCTGGCACCAAATACAATATCAAAATACCCACAGGAAAGGCTCGAACAGATAGATCAAAACCTTTAAAACCAAATATCATCGCCATCTACGCTCTTCTGGAAATCATCGTTTTCTTGAAATTCTAGAGGGGAATTTGGAGCAAGGGTAAGTATACAACCGTACTCAACAAATCAAACGGAAATTCTGAATATTACATGCATGGAGATTTCAAGGAATTGGCACTAGTTTTAAGTATTTGGTGGATACATGAGCTAAAATTTATTCTTATATATATATTACATTTGAAACATAAACCATCAACAACAATCATCAACAACACCACTGTGTTATTAATAAAATCCCGATTACGGCAAGTTTATTATTAAAACTACTCGAGCTCAGTTACAGGTATCACCCTAAAGTAACCCAGCTTCATTAACCGGAAGCACGGCGTATTCGAATACCATTTAGTTCATTCTGCAGAGCTACTCAACTTTACCCACAAGATATCTATGATCATTAGTGCCACCGGATTAACATGCAGTTTTTATGCATGCGGCCCGACCGAGATGAATATAACCTTTCATTGGATTTCCCCTCTTTAGTTCCTACCTAGTAGGTTGCAAGGATCCCCAGCTTCCAGGACCCACAGGCCAGGGCCGACAACGCAATCTGGCCAATTGAGGATACCTACTGTTACGAGAACCGACGAATGTCCCATACCATTCCCGTTCCACCCCAAACCAATACACGATTCATTCCTGCACTAAGAATGGAAATCCACATATAGGTATTCCAAGGGGAAATACAATATATCGGACTACGTTGGATCAGGTCAACAGAGCTGATCAGCCCAACTTGTGGTTGAGAGAGGACTGAAGTTATTTACTTTGCTCAAGGAGTTGATCCTTACGTTCCTAAGACACAGCCCAAGACACAACACAAAACTAGTACCACCGTACCCATCACCATACCATACTTGAGCTTGTCATCGGTTTGGGGATTGGGCCAGCGTCCACCTTCTGTGGTCTGCCCAATCCTGTTCCCCAAACCGTAGCAGGGTTTTAAAAGCGCACCCTGAGTCAAGACTCGAGGGTTTTGAATAATAAAGAAAATGAAATGATTATTATTATTGCTAACCTACGGTGGTTCATTAATGATAACCTAGGGTTAACAATTGAATATGGCGTGATCAATATGGTTTTAACAAGGGGTGGGTTTTAACTAATCAAGTCTTTCCAAATTAGCTCTTTTTTAAATTTCTACTCATTTACAAACAAATGCAATAACTACATATACAGTAATTACACGGAAAATGAGATCAACATGTTCAAGGGGTGTGGCTTGCCTTGCGGAGTCGAGGGTTCGCTTAACGAGATGTAGTCAATGTCGTGTCTGGTCCCGAACTGCTCCGGCTCCTAGCACGGATCCAACTACTGCTCCTGCTCCGGGATTTGCTCTGAGAGTTGCTCCAAAGTCGAATCTAGCGCGAAAAAACAACTCCAATAAATAAACGAATAAAAACAACAAAAAGAAAGAAAACAGAAAAAAGTAACAGGAGAGAAAATGGCCGGAGTAGGGTTCAAGGGCATTTTGGAAAATTGTTGGACTTGGTACGGTAAAATGGAGATCATTTTTGGACTTAGCGGTTCGAACTGGTCAAGAATATGTATTTTTGGCTATTTTTAGATTTTTAGGAAATTTTTGGGATTTTTTGGAATTTTAAATGATTTTTCGGATTTTAAATAAATTAAAATCTGAAAAAGAAAACAAAAGGAAACACTGTGCTAACGGGTCGCATAGTGCTACGCGGCCCATCGGCACACCTTTGGCAACAAGACGCCAAGACGAACCACAATACTGCCCACGTGGCCCACGAGCTGCTAAGCCACCTCTAGCGTCAAGCGAGTGCGTGAGGTGACAGCGGGGCCCGCATGGCCGAGACTCGGAGGGAGGCGCTGACAAAGGGGCCCGCGACGCAGAGAGAGGGGGGAGGCGAGCTGGCACGGAGGGCCCACTAGCTAGAGAGGGAAAAAGGACAGGGGCGGTGCGCGGTGGGGCTCCAACCAGACGCGGGGGAGACGAAGCACGAACAGGCGAAGGAGGGTTTCGAGGGAGGAATGGGTTGGCGGGTGAGCATAAGGAAGCTTCGAGGGACTCGGGGGAGGGGTGAAATGGGGGAGGGAGTGAGCGAAGAGGCGGGGCGGCAAGAGGGCACTGGAACCGAAGAAGAAGCTCACGGCGCGGGACGGGGAGGCGACCGGAGAGGGAATGGGTAGGCGGGGAAGGAAGAAGAGAACGCGGGGAGGAAGAAAAGAGTGCTCACCTGCTCGGGGGCGAGGAGAAATGAAGCTCGGGGTGGATTTTTATAGTCGTCGGGCGAGGGAAAGAGAGAAGGGAGCAGGGAACCGGCGAGGACAGCTCGGCGGGATTCATGGGGGGCAGGTGGGCGATGGGACGAGGCGAGGCAGGGTATGGCGGAGGCGACGACCGTTGAAAATCGACGCCGGGGAAGAGAAGCGACCGGGCGGAGCGACGAAGCGAGCACGGACCGGGTGCAAGGAGGAAGAAGAAAGAAGAAAGCAAAGCGGCGTCTTGGTGGGCAAAGCGGAGGCGGAGCTGGGCCAAGCCGGGGCAGGCAGCGGAGGCCCACGTGTAGGATCGAGGATGCGCCTAGAGGGGGGTGAATAGGCGTTTTACGAAATTCGATCGCTCACTAAAATAATTCGCTCTAATCAACCTCTATGTCAAAACCTAATCAATTATAGTGCGGAAGCGATAAACTCGGTTTTGACAATTAAGGCCTAAATCAACTAGGCTCACTATGTGTACTAACTAAATTATGTCTCTATATAAGAATTGCTAAATTGAACAATCAATTTATACTAAGCAATTCTAATCAAGCAATTGAACAATATACAATAAATGTAAATACTTGAAAGTAAAAGAGACAACCGATATTTTTCCGTGGTGTTCGGAGACTTGCCGGTCTCCCCTAGTCCACGTTGAGACAAACCCAACCACTTGGATCGGCTCCCGCTCGAGCACCCGCCTCTTTCCGCTAGTCGTGGTTTTTCACGCTTGCGCGTAGGCTCAACCCGAACCTTCACAAACTTGCCGGGGCTTCTCACACCTTGAGAGCTCCTACACACGACGCCTACGCCGTCTAGGAGTCGGCAACCTCCAAGAGAAATAAGCCGCTCCTCGCTTGAACTTCACCGAGCACAATGAATGCGCTCCCGGTGATCACCAAGTGCAACACATGCACAAGAGGTCACTCAATCCACTCCTAATTGCAACACATGCAATTAGTGCTTACACTTAAGCTCAAGAGACAAATGGAGAAGAGCAACACATGCACAACTCTCCCACACAGCAACAACACTTTGCCCAAGCCCCCAAAGGGCTCTATTTATAGCCCCACAAAGAAAACTAGCCGTTTGGGGGCAAAATGGTAAATCAGCTTTTTTCCGGTCCGGACCTTGGCCGTCCGCCCAGCCCGATCCTGAGACAGCAACGGGAAAAATGATCAGTTACACTACCGGTCCGATCAAGATGCCGATCAGGTTGCACACTGCGTGTCCGGCCAAGCACCGACACCGACCGGCCGCCTCAAGCAACCAAAACCGAAAACACTCTCTTCGGAAAAGTCGCGACCGGAGAACGAGCGGTCAGATGGAGGTCCGGTCCGACGCCAAGCTCGGCGCGACCGCCTACGGCCGCACCGCCTTCATCCGGCCACACCAATGGATCGACCACAAAACACTCATAACTTTTTACTCGAACTCCGATTTGGGTGATTTTTGATTCTATGCGAAGCTTATCACGAGGGATACAATCTCCACCCATTTTCATGATTTAAGCACCCATAGATATTTTTAAATATCACCAAAATCAACTTGCAAAAACACATTTCGCAATTAACTCAAGATCTATTTGCAAAACGTATTAAGCAAATCAAACCCGAGACTATGAGATTAATCCCCCTAGCCATGTGAAGGTCAACACGAGACCCAGTCAACTTGCCAACACCCGTTGCAAACCCTACTCACATGCTCTCGGGATTCCAGACTCATAAACCTCGGTTTATTCGCTGCGAACTTGCAAATAACTCAATAAACACAATTTCATGCTTGAGCACTACTCTTTGCAACACATGCAAAAGTCTAGCTCCAAGCAACATCAAATCAAGGTGCATGAACTCTCTAATTACAACACACACAATTCTCTAGTTCCATGCAACACCAAAACCAAACTTCAATTTCACACCAAAACCATTTCAACCATATGAGCTCTCTACTTGCAACACATGCAAGCCTCTAGCTCCATACAAACACACAAACATCAAATCATGCTTGACCTCTCTCCTTTTGCAACACATACAAAACTTAGCTCCAAGCAACCACAAGATTTTGAAAGATTGTTTTGAACGAAACCAAAACATGAGGCTTCAACATTTGCAACACATGCAAAAATGAACTTCACGCAAAAGCCAACGCATTAGCTTATCCTATTTGCAACATATGCAAATCAAAGCATTATGCGAAAACCAAATATATATGCTCTTCCTCTTTGCAACACATGCAAATCAGAGCATAAACCAACAACAACCAAGCATAAGTTTAACCCATTCGCAACACATGCCAAATGGTTAACCCTCATGTAAAAACCAAATCCAAAAGGTTTGAGCTTGAGTGAACGCGGATTGAGATCACCAACACATGATGAAGCTCAAGCTAGGAAACAACCCCTCTTAATAGTACGACGATAAAAACTAGACTCAAAGACTACAAAGTCCTTAGCCTATCTAATTATACCTTCACCGCCGTACGCAAGCAATCCCCTTTGGGGTCTTTATGATCTTCACTTTGATACTCCCCCGGGATCATCACTCGACTCTTCTCTTTGTCTTCGGGATCCCATCTCTTCATGATGTCGTCTTTATCCCGTTCTCAATCATCTCATCCATCTTTGGACATAACTTAATCACAACTCATAAAATAGTTAGTCCAAGATGCACGGTTGTCTCAATTATCTCTTGCACTCCATTAACACATAATGGATGCCTTTAGATCAATTGAGCACAACCTAAATCAATTTGAATGATTAAATGTGTCTTAAGTACAATAATGCAACACATACTTCATTATACTTAAGAACTATTCATTTGTCCTCAATTAATTACGGAACACCATCAACACATGATGAAGTGTTCTTTAATGATTAATAAGACAAATGAACTCAATTTAAATTATCATTTAAATTGATATCAATATATATTAACTACACAAGTTTTCATATACTCATGTTGATGAAAAGTAATGATCCATTATGTGTAGGCTATATGGAAATGATCATTACTCTAAGTCATCAACTATAGAATAAACCCTACATATATATGTGCATAAATATGATTGACTTGGATATAATATGCACATATTCAATTTGATTATATAGGAGTATATCCTATATTACCATGAGTATACTTATAACTTAGGCAATTCAAATATATACTCAAGTATTTAGTTTCTTTGTCTTGATCCTTATATGTGTCAATAAGAATTAGATCAATACAAGGAGACTTTCAAGTTAAACTATAAACTCCCCCTAAGTGTGTGCATCCATGTAATATATGGATTGGGAAACATGATGCACATTTTGTGGTTAATATAATGAGGACATTCATATTTTAATTTGACTCCAAAGTATGCAACTAATACTAGAATGAATACGCAAACATACCTTGGATTTTTTATTTTTTAATGCGATGAGACTAATCAAAGATATTCTAAATAAATAAGTTAGTCTTGATATAAGATTTGTCATTAATAACAAAATCACATTAATGGATAATCACAATATTAGATTTGTCATTAACACCAAAATCATAACTAATGAAGGTTGAACTTACACCACGGGGCGCGTGCAGGAAAAAGGGGAGTGGGCCAAAGGGAGCTGGGTTGGTGCGGGGCGGGGCCCAAACGGGGGAGGAGGCGAACGGGCCAAACGACGCCGACCGAGGAAGGAGACGGGAATTCCGAAAAGGGAAAGCGGGTTTTGGGGCCATTTTCCCGAAAGGGAAAGAAATCAAAAAGGGCTCAAATAAATCCAGAAAAAAAACAAATAAAATCCAAATAAATAAATAAAACAAAATTTTGGAATTTTTTTGAGATGTTTAATTGGATTATTGTACACATGTATTTTTATTGGATATAGGTTAAGATATTTCTTGACGCAGAGCTCTCGATGAATTTTATATTTCTACCAAGTGGATTGAACATGAGGTCTTAGACCCTAATTTGAGTTAGACCATGTTCTTAGTTTTTTTTTGCCTTAATTGTATTTACTCAATTCACTATCAATTTACTTGACTAGTCAAACGAGAGCTCAAAGTGTTTACATTTTTTTTATATACGTCACAAATAATTGTCATTTTGGACATCGTCACGTCACGGCCCCTAAAACTCAACTTTGGCCACTAATTTCTATTATAATTTATTTAAAAATCCAATAAAATTATAATATTACAAAAATGCGTTTCGAGATGAATTTGCCATATGATTTTTATACATCTAATAAATATTTAAAAATATATCGATAGCTAAAGTTTAAAAATTTTGACTACACGTATCTCAAACCAATAAGCTTTTGTGAATCGGAGGGAGTATAATGCTACATATGCACTAAGAATATGTGTAGAAATGTTTAGCACTAGTACAAAATGCAACTTGCCTTTAGAAAAGCTTTTGATCTGCAAGTCGCTTAGAGCCTGTTTGATTGGAAGCCAAACAATGCCACAAGTGTCTTAAGCAAGTTTGGTAAGTTAGGATAGTGTTTGGTTATAGTCGTAACTAAGCCATGCCATACTTTTTTCTTAGTCCCACATGTTGTAGCTGTAGTAAAGTTGGGGCAAGATTCCCTTTGGCAAGCTAAGTTGTGGCTCCAATTTTCTTTGGCACACTTTGACAAGTTACACAAAAATATTTGGCAAACTTAGACATCCTTGGGCTATCAACCAAACATGCCTAAATGAGCTTTGGTAAATACTATGCTTTTTAAACATCTGGTATTTTTGTTTAAAAAATAAAAACTTGGATTAGCTAGATGATATGTTTATAACATGTTGAATAGCTTTGGACTCATCTTGTTAGTCATGATTTTCGGTTAAAACAGCAAGTCCGAAAATCATGGGTTAATTCCACCATTGCTGTGTTCTGATTGGAAGCTTACTAAAAATTGTTGGTTTTGATCCCGTTAGCTAGCGCTGTATTTAACAGGAAGAGGCTAACACTCAATGATATTAGAAAAACTCTCGAGTTTCGCCTCTGTTCCAGAAAATACCCATCCGATCTAGGGTTTCAGCGCGAGGCTACCGAAGACCGTGACCATCACCGAGAACATCTCGGTGCCCCCTTCCTTCTTCATCGCGCATTGGTGCAGCTCCATCGCCGACACTCAAATTTCACCGACACACAATAACCCTAATGGCTTCCACTTCATCACCGGGTCAGTTAATCTCGTGTCTTTGTTTCCGCATTATGATTTTGGTGATCATGTCACGTATTAGTTAAATACTAATTCTAACACATCTTTATATGTTAGATGTGTTTGCTGTGCTCTTAGACCGAACATGCTATATTTGTAAACACCTTTATTGCATTCTATAACCATTACGAAGTAAAACCAAACAAATCTAATAAGTAATAATCATCCGTTCTACCATCACATTCAACATAATGTCTATCTCATTATGAGTGGATTATATTTTGAACCGAATACCACCTATAGTTTTACATTTTGTTCCTGTGTTCAAGTGGTATTTTGTGGGTTTCTTTTGCCTGAAAAAGAATTCGTAATACTTGCACCAATATGTCGCTGGCTCGCTGCTGCTCTAGCTCCACAGACTGCCCTTTTGATGTGTGAAGCTGGCGCGTGCCCGAAGCGCTTTTCCCGCGTCCCCGGAGGAGCCTTCTTTTCCGACCCAGTTGAAGACTCCACTGTTTAATTACTGTTTTGTGGGCTCAAGAATAAATACCAGGATATTTGTCAGTGACAAAAGCTAGGAGAAGATGGGTTTGTTATCATCTGCTGATCGAGGGCTTACCAACTGGTACTACCCTCACTAGTCGCAAAATACTCCTACTAACACTCAATTGTGAAGGCACATTGAACACTTAAAATACCACTCCCACTGCACAGTGGTCCCACATATGCTGTCCCACCTGTCAGTTTCAGAGGTTCTGCTGGTGCCAGTTAGCAAACAGAAATCAAAATTCTAAGACAAAAAAGGTCAAACGGCCATCCTGTACTCCTCCTGCCAAAGGAATCTCCCAATTGCTTAGGACTCTCACTTCTGTCCTATTCTTTTTTCATCAGTTCTTCTTGTTTTAGACACTAGTATTTTGATGTCAATAGGTTACTGCCATTCATAATTGGCTGCAGGCTGCTTGAGTGGTATTTTTGGATGCAATTAGGCATCACTGTGCTGCAATTTTTGCCATTTTCGGTGCAATTTTCGCCATTTTTTTTCCTTTTGTGCTTGCCTGCGAAAGGGCTGAAAGGTTCAGGCCAACCCTGATTTGATGTTCTTACTTCTTACCCATGTCCAAACACTGACATTTTCTTGCATTTTTAGGACCTGCCAAGCTTGATACAGACGCGCCTGCGCCTCAACTCCGATCTTTTTAGTTGTTTTCCACGGCGCTTAGGATTCAAGAAAAAAACAAATCCGTTCTTGGACTTCTGAGCTCGAGATTCAGCCTGGAGCAATTCGGCTATACCCAGTGAAAAATCCAAGCTTTAGAGCGCAATCTCCAAGAAACCATTGAAGATCTTGCGCAAGAGAATAAGCAGCCAAGAAAATGTCGCCTCAGCCGCCGCCCGACCTCCCCGTGGACAAGGTGAGGAGCAGCCAGGAAGAGACCAATGTCCTCATCGAGGAGGCTCCGGGGTCGCCGGCGGACGGCCCCGGTTGGCCGCCGTCGCCGGTGGGTTGGTTCCGGATGCTGGCCAAGGAGCTGCACTGGAGCTTCGTGTTCGGCGTGGTGGCGACGTACGGCATCAGCCAGGGGCTCGGGGGCGGCATCACACGCGTCGCGTCGGACTACTACTGGAAGGACGTGCAGCGGGTGCAGCCGTCGGCGGCGCAGGTGTACCAGGGCGTCACGTCGATCCCGTGGATGGTCAAGCCGCTCTGGGGCCTGCTCACCGACGTGCTCCCCGTGGCCGGCTACCGGCGCCGGCCGTACTTTGTTTTTGCTGGTGAGGAGCATTGGTTTTGTGTTGTGTCGGTTAGACTTACAGTTATGCTTTATTTCTCGAATACAGTGAACACCCCTTGTTTATTTATGAACTGTAAACTGAAATTTTTTACTGAAATGTTGCAATGTTTGATGATCTGGTGCTGCCAGAGTAGTGGGGAAACATATCGAGTTGTGGACAAGCAAGCTTGTGAGTTGTGACTCACATAGGGCTGAATCGGCTGATAATCCTTTGTCGCTATGAGTACTAGCTGAGTTGTCCATTTGGATGGATGTAGTTCAGATCCAAGCTACATTAGAAAACAAAGTTATATGGCATTGAGTTAGCCTTTTTTTTTTTTGATCGGATTGG
Source organism: Guadua angustifolia (assembly GCA_036346375.1). Lineage (NCBI taxonomy): Eukaryota > Viridiplantae > Streptophyta > Magnoliopsida > Poales > Poaceae > Guadua > Guadua angustifolia. The sequence continues at coordinate 7,175,178 of CM070510.1, read as the reverse complement.
GTTAGCCATATTGCTATGCTGAGTCACTGAACTGTATATAGAGAAGTGCAAATACTGATCAATGACCAATAGTTAGTGGGAAGGTAATCAATGCAGCTATGTATATGCATTTATTCTAAACAAGTTAACAAAGTTCGCCGCATAAGCCACAAACATCAGCTATTCCTATAGCAGTGGCATTTTTAATACCATTCCCTCAATTAATGTAACTATAATTTGGTAACAGGCTATGGAGTTTTTTATTGATTATGTCCCTCCTTGTTTTCTGATGAATATGCAGGCATCATGGGAGTGATTGCAATGCTTATAATCTCTCTTCACAGCAACCTTCATGCATTGTTCGCCTTGTTAGCATTGACGGCCGGAAGTGCAAGTGTAGCAATAGCTGATGTAACTATAGATGCTTGTGTGGCTGAAAACAGTATATTGTACCCTCATCTTGTTGCTGACATGATAAGCTTAAATGGATTTTGTGCATCCATTGGAGGTCTTATTGGATTCTCGATAAGTGGTTTTCTAGTTCATGCAATTGGATCGCAAGTGAGTATCACCAGTTCACCGTACTCATGTTTTGGCACTTAATACTGCCATTGATAGTCACTAATCAGAAGAGTTGAATATCTTCCTGATAATCCAATCTAGAGTACTTTATCCACTGAAGATTCTGTTTTATGCATAAAGAATAAGTGCACTGAGCTTGTCCTCCTCTCTTTCATCTGATAGAAAGTAAATTGGGTATTGTCATTACTTTGGCTGGTGCGTGTATCTGATAGCATATAAATCTTGTCTTTTCTCAAGGGTGCCCTTGGCACGACAGCTATACCTTCTGCCTTGGTAATTTTAGCTGGAATGCTGCTTAAGGAGGTCCACATCCCCAACTTTCCATATGAGCAGGTTAGTAGGTTTCTTTTTTTTTTTTTGTGTTGTTGGTGTTTGACATCAGGTACAAGTACTTTGTATGCATACGCTAACTTTTTCCTGTCTAAAACTACAAACTAGGCACATAAGAAATTTGTAGAAGCCAGTGGAAAAATGTTGATGACCTTAAAATGCCCTGAAGTATGGCGGCCATGTGTTTACATGTACCTGTCTCTTGCAATGAGTGTGAACATTCAAGAAGGAATGTTCTTCTGGTACACAGATCGAAGTGCAGGGCCATCTTTTTCTGAGGTACATTTAAAAATATTTTGGCTATAATGCACGCTTGCTATTGACTCCATTGTTCTCATGAAAATATGGTTTTCCTGCAATTAAGATTCTTTTGTAATTGACATATCTGAAATGATATACCCCTGATGCAGATATAGCATGGTTACTTCTAAGAATTTCCCCATCTTTGGTGCATAACCAAAATCACTGTTTCTGTTACTTTTCCAGGGATTCATTGGGTTTATCTTCTCAATTGGGTCAGTCGGATCTCTTGTCGGAGTCCTACTTTATCAAAGTATTCTTAAGGACCATTCTCTTCGTGGCCTCCTCTTTTCAAGTCAGTTATTGCTAAGCCTGTCGGGAATGCTCGATCTGATCTTGGTACTTCGTCTAAATCTAAAATTAGGGATACCTGATTACTACTTCGCTGTGATCGATGAGGGGGTCTCCAAAATGATCAATCGTATCAAATGGATGCCACTTTTGGTGCTTAGCTCGAAGCTTTGTCCCCCTGGCATTGAGGGCACATTCTTCGCGCTACTCATGTCCATTGACAATATTGGCGAGCTAACCGGATCTTGGGCTGGTGGATTGCTCCTTCATTTGTTGAAAATCACAAGAACAGAATTCAAAAACCTCTGGGCGGCAATTATAATTCGAAATGCAATGAGGCTACTACCATTGGCCCTGTTGTTTTTGGTGCCGAGAAGTGACCAGAATTCTGCCCTTCTTCCAACTGATTTGCTGACTGAGGATGATGGTGCTGAAGCTCACCAAGTAGAGAATGTTGAGCTAACCTCTCTTACTGTTGATGGGAATTCGGGAAATGATAGTTCGCTCCAAGAATGCAAAAGTCAGGAGGACCTTGATGTAGAACAAGATGACGACCAGGCTTCACTGCTTGCCAACAGGAGTTGATGGATGATTATACGGGAATTTCAGGACACAAACAAATAGTTAAAAAAAAAAAACTTCTTTTAAGTTTTTTTTTGTGTTGTTCATGTTGTTGTATTCATTCATTTTACAGCAGGGTAGATAATCCTCAAATGTCACGTAGTATGGATACTTTGAACTTTGATCTTGATGGTTTTTTAAACTCACCCTGTATTATCTAATTTTGGCTCAAGTTTTACCGACTGTAAATTTATCCTTCTTGCAAGTTATGCAATATGTCTCTTTTTCCTTTTCCCTGCTCCAACCAAGCAATTTCATGCTCTATTTTTTTTTTCAGAGGAGGCTATTTCATGCTCTAAGGCTCTATGGTTTCAGCCAGGGTTTCAAAAACCGGCGAAAACCGCTCGAAACTGCAGTTTTCGACCTTACTGTTCTGGTTCGAGATCCGAAATCGCTCGGGAAACCGTTGAAATTTGAAAAACCGCGGTTTTGTTTTTAATGAAAACCGCTCAAAAACCGTTTTTAAAGAACGTTTAATTGGTTAGGTCGGTTTTTGGTGAAAAACCACGATTTTTTTTTGCATTTTTTATTTCTTAACCTTTCGGTTTCTGACGATTTTCGAGTGGTTTTTGCGTTTTTTATACCGTGAATTTCGAACCGGTTTTTAAAACCCTGGTTTAAGCTATGAGAGGGCTGAATTAAGGCCACAATAGTCAAGTCTAGCGGATCAGGTTTCTCTGCAACTCATTTTCATGAACAGGTGAAGAGAACGATATGCTAATAGCGATGTTGCTCAATAAGTTTGGTGCACGCCAACGATGATTGTTTTTTTCCCTTAAAAGGAACAGTTGATTCTAGGTTTGGCAGCCCTGTTAGATCTTGTTAGGGATGCATGAATTTCACGGGATCTCTCTATGAACTCTTATGCTTACTTTATTTAATAAAAAAACCAAAAGCATAAACTCTAGATCAGCATTGCTTAGAGCATCTCTAACAGTGCCTAAAATCCATTCCCAAAACCTGATTTTGGGCTTGATTGCAAAAAAAAGTACTCCAACAGTTTCTCTTTTTAGCTCCTCAAATTTTGTGCCTAAAAACAAGACTCGACTCCTCATTTTTTATGCGCTCTGTCGCGCTCCCAATCAACATTATTTCGCGCCCAGGATGGCCCACCGGACCAATTCAAAGGTGTTTTTGGGATAAAATATAGGAACTGTTGGAGAACAAGGTATTTTGTAGACCCAAAATTTTTTAGGATGGTCCCAATCTAAGAATATTAGGAAATATTAGGAATTGTTGGAGATGCTCTAAGTTCTTTTTATAATAAGGAAAATCCCTTAGGGCTTTTTTGGGCCGTAGGATTTCATATGAATTTTGGAGAGTTCTAATTCTTAGGATTTTTTTTTTTCTGAAGAGTTGTTTGGAACGTATGAAAAGAGTTGCCAAATTCATATGGAATACATTGTTATGCCCCGAGTTCCATAGAAGGATAAGCATGGCCTCAAATGTTATTTTGTCTTTTAGAAGTACAGTATAATTTCCCTCCCCCATCTCTAATCAAGTACGTCGTCTGATTATTTTTATAAACGTCAATGTATTTCGAAATTATAAGTTTGTAAATTCTGACCAACAATTCATCTAGCAATATATAGATTTATGACACAAACATGATACCACTAGCTTTATATTTGAAAGCACTTTTCTATGATTATGATTTTGTAGCTATGAACAAAGTATTATAAAATAAATTAACGGTCAATGTTCAACTTTGAATACGGTATCAAATTAAACCATGCCTTATAAAATTCGACGGAAGGAGTAAACCAAATACCAAAATTCTTACCTTTTCTCTTTATATAAGGTATCCAAAACAAATTTTTTTAGCAATTCCTACAAAATTCAACAAGCTGTGACATGATTCCACCCTTTATACCGCTAAAGATTGCCGCAAGCCCAGCCCGTCCACCTGTCCATCCATGCGATTTTGCGAAAAACCCCTCCATTCCTTCGAAATGCGGATAAGTCCTTACGAATTACAAATAGGTCCTTCGTGATTTTTTGTGAGACGAAGATTTTTTCTTTTTCTTCGCGTTTGGGTCCCTGGCGCGGTATTTTACGAAAAAGTCTCCCGTTAAGTTCAAATCACGAACAAGCCCTTTTCTAATTTTTTAGATAGCGAACAGGTCCAAAAAAATTACGAACAGGTCCCTGCTTCTTACGTTCAGGTCCTTTCTCCGTTTTTCCCGGAAAAAATGTTTTCGTCACCAAAAAAACCCAGAAAATTTTTTTTCGCCACCCAAAAAACCCGGAAAAAATGTTTTCGCCAAAAAAAAAAAAACAGATTCGTCGAAGGTTTATAGCAGCTTATAAATTTGCCAACGAGTCATAACCGCAGGTTTTTTTAAAAAAAATGTAGATTCGTCCGAAGATTTATTGCGGCCCATAGATTCGCCGGCGGGTCCTAACGACCCATTTTTTTTAACAAACACAAAAAAAATCAAGAAACGAAAAACCAGATTCGTCGAAGGTTTATAGCGGTTCATGGATTTGCCCACGGGTTCGAGCAGCCTTTTAAAAAAGAAAATACATAAAAAAAAACGACCGCACTTTTCTTTAAAAAAAAAAAAACACAGATTCAACCGCAATTTTCTAAATAAAACGCGCATCGACAAAAAAAAACGGATTCGTCGAAGGTTTATAACAACTTGTGTATTTGTTAACGGGTCATAACTGTGGTTTTTTTTAAAAAAAAGTATATTCGTCCAAAGATTTATAGCGACCCGTAGATTCACCGGCGGATCCTAACGACCCATTTTTTTTAGTAGACAAAAAAAACAAAAAAAACACGAATTCAACCGCAATTTTCTAAATAAAACACGCATCGACAAAAAAACACGGATTCGTCGAAGGTTTATAACAACTTATGGATTTGCCAACGGGTCATAACCGCGGTTTTTTTTAAAAAACGTTGATTCGTCCAGAGATTTATAAACCGCGGTTTTCTAAAAAAAACATAGATTCCTTGAAGGTTTATAGCTAACGACCTATTTTTTAAAACAAATATGAAAACCGAAAATACGATCCCTATGAATTTGCCGACGGGTCCTATCAACTTTATAGAACGGCACGCAGCGTAGCGCGCTATTATTGCTAGTTCTAATTATGCGTTTTTAGATTCTGCGATCCGGAACCTTAAGATGCTTGAAAAATCTTAAAAAGCCGTATGACGTGGACCTTTTTTTTAGATGTATGATGTTGACTTTGGCGCATAGTGTAGTACTAGTAGACGAGTACCGTCGGTGGGAGAACGTTTTCCACGTGAAGACGGCAACGCGAATACGCGATCACTAATACCGTCGCGTCTGCCCGTAATCGTACAACGCCGAATACGGTAAAAACCATCCGATCCGACCATCGAAGCCGGCCCCCACACGTGGGCCCCACCTGTCATTGCCCCCACGCGGCTGACAGCCGTATTCCAGCGAGCCAGCCCACCACCCCCCGACGCCGCACTTTATCCGCACCGAGATACGGCTACCCGTCGCCGACAGATGGGCCCCAAATTCCAGGACCCACATGTCATAAACCGGCGCCGGCTTGCGAGCGCGACTATTTCTGGACCCTTGTCTTTCCCAGACGCCAAGCTCCCCTCGTCCTCTTCCTCTTCCGCCTCCGCGCTCCCTTCCTCGAATCATTCGCTTCGCCTCGCCTCCCCGATTCGATTCGGCCCACGCTTTGATTCGCTCGTGGTGTTAGGGTTAGGGTTTCGGCGATCCCCATGGTGCAGCTCCAGAGCTCGGGGAAGCGGCAGCACGCGGAGCCGGCCGAGCCGGCCATGGCGCCGCCCGTGTCGCCGCCGCCACCGCCAGCGACTGTGAAATTGGAGGAGGAGGAGCTCCACGACGAGCAGCACGGCCCGCTCAGCAAGCGCGCCAAGGCGGCTGAGCCATCGCCGCCGCCTCCACAGCAGCAGGTAGATCCGGGGTGTCATAATTTTGTCTTCCATTTGGTGGCTTTGATTGGGACTGAGCTGAGTAGCACGCTGGGTTCTTTCATGCTTGGTGGCGAATTGGAGAGTTTCGATACGAGGTTATGCTTTTGAAGCCAAATCCGTTCCATTTGTTTTTTGGGTGGGAGGATGGAATACTCTTGTGTAAGTTTTATGCGTTTGATCCAAACTATCGCCATGCTTGAGGACTGGTGATGGCCACATGGGAGGATGATTTGCGTGCACTAATTTGTTGGTGCGGACCGGAATTGTGAGCTGACATTACTAAAGAGATTCCGTTCAAGCTGTTATTTGCAAATTTATTGAGAAATGTGTTGAAAAAATAACATGGCATAATGAAGCATTTGAGTTAAATCCGGTGCTATTTCCGTGTGATTTTAACTATGGTTAGTTAGGATCACAGTCCTCTTCTGTGGGTGGCGCTTATGAACGAGTTGGAAAGTATCTCCATGAGACGCTACTGCGTGATTGGGAGGCTGAGGAAACTGAATTTGTAGGTTTGCGGATTTGCTGCGTATTGCACACGGGTTGACAGCTAACTTCACGTAGTCATGGGCACTGCTTTACCATTATTAGTGTGGGAAATTGGTCAGTTCCTTACTTAGCAGATTCGAGAATGTTTCCAGGTTCAATCGAAGTGTATGGGAGCATGTACAATTTAAGATGCTTGTACATGAGTGCTTAGAGAGAGAGAGAGAGAGAGAGAGAGAGAGAGAGAGAATACATCCACATCATCAAACACACATGCAGAAGTCATTTCCTCAGTTGGAAGTATCTATTTTGTGGGTGCTTAGATGCTATATTATCTACTAATTCGATATACTATACACATAAACGCCTGCTAAAGCACTGGTGCCTAATGAAGCATCGATGCTACAAAATAAGCACCTCATTTATCCTATGTCGTAGGAAAAGCACCTGCATTGCACATGCTCTGATGCCTTTCTAGTTAATTTGTACCTCTTTTGGAATGAAATATACCGAGGAACCCTGCAAGACCTTAATGGCTTGACCAATAGCAGATGTCCTGTGCACTGTTTTGAGTGCCTGGGCAAGAAAAGTGAAATAAGCTTCCCATTTGGACAGTACAATCCACTGCAAACACTTGTTAACCTTGGGGTGCGCACCTGGGGCAGCAATCCTGAACCGTGTAGCAGGTGAAAGATGTCATATGACTGTCCCAGCATGCATTTTAAGCTTTGTTCTCCAGAAATTTATCTAGGATGCATGCTTGCCTGTCAATGCTCAAAGCATTGCCCTTTTGAGGTGTTTATGATATTTTCCTTTCCTATGATTTGCCATTTATAGTCTTGGAATATAAAACTTTGGAATTCCTATTTCCTATGCTGACATGTAAATTTGCAGGAGATGTATCACAATGTACTTGACGAACCTAGCCCATTGGGTCTGCGGCTGAGAAAAAGTCCATCTCTCTTGGATTTGATTCAGATGAGGCTTTCTCAAGCAAATTCCAATGCAGGGCAGTCTTCTATGGACAACTGCAGCGCCGAGCCTTCCAAGAAAGACCTTAAATCTGGTACATCAGCAGCCGGTGAACGGTTGAAAGCTTCGAACTTTCCTGCAAATATTTTGAGAATTGGTACATGGGAGGTAAGGGAATTTATAGCTGAAATATATGTTTTTTTAATTCTTCCAGAAGTCTAGAAGAACCTCAATATGTATATGATATTTTTCGGTGAATGCATCCCATCTGTCTCTCCCTCTATATATGTGGCCTTTTCTGTTTGTTTCAATTAAAAAAAACTGTACTGTTTTCACTAGAAAGATTTCATGCAGGTGATGCTTTATTGAGGTACTCTTGGTAATTTAAATACTCTTGATTTAGTAAATCAACATTGTGATGGTTTTGTTGGTTAGTGAAACTTTCAAGCTAATATTCATGTAATTACAATATTGATTCTAGTTTGTAGTGTGTGTTCTTAGTGCAACATCATTGCATCCTATATCCTGTCCAATCTTCTCAGCTGTTATATAGCAGCTCACCTGGACAATCTTTGGCCTTAACCGCCTTAACTGAATTCTATCTCTGAGCAGTATATATCACGATATGAAGGTGATTTGGTGGCGAAATGTTACTTCGCAAAGCATAAGCTTGTATGGGAAGTTCTGGAAGGTGGTCTTAAGAGTAAGATAGAGATTCAGTGGTCAGATATTACCGCTTTGAAGGCAACTTGCCCTGAAAATGGACAAGGAACTTTGGATGTGGTGGTAAGTTTCTCCAGAAGAAGTTTTCTTTTAGTTATTACTTCCATAACTCCGTTCTTTCCTGAGAGGTTTCCATTTTTTTTATGAAGTTGGCCCGACCACCTCTCTTCTTCAAAGAGACAGATCCTCAACCAAGAAAACATACATTGTGGCAGGCTACATCAGATTTCACTGGTGGCCAAGCAAGTATGAACAGGTGAAGGATTATTTAGTGTTTACAGCCAGAGCATAACTTCATATGCAAAGCATGTTCTTTAGGGGGGATGAAATCTGTAATGGCCGTACAGCACAGTATGTTATTATTTTTGTCTGCAGGAGTATAACCTGAATTTGCTTTACATTTTTGGAAGCCTTGTTGTGTTTGTAGACCATACTTGATGTTTACCAGGGCTTTTGTAGTACGTGCTTACTTGATGTTTACCAGGGCTTTTGTAGTACATGCTTAGCCTTATTTTTATAAGGTTACTTCTGTGGTTCCGTTTCTATTATTAGAGGAACAGAGGGAACCCCTCCAGTTTGCTTTTGGTGCTCAAAAAGGTTCTTCATAGAGACTGTTTTACAGCCTGCAGCTACATAAGTAATATAACAGCAAAAACTGGATGGTCAAGACAAGTGTAAAGATAGCTCTTCGATCCTCAGCAAGCTAGCTAGTACAATACTTTGGTTTATAACCAAATTCCATTTCTATTATTACTTGCTGAGCTCCTAGTCAAGCCTTTATCTAATCTATGACTGTTCCAAAAATATGCAGGTGGCATTTTTTGCAGTGCCCTTCAAGCTTGTTAAGCAAGAATTTTGAAAAGCTTGTCCAGTGTGATCAGCGGCTAAATCAATTGAGTCAGCAAGTAGATATCTTATTGGACTCAACAGTTTTTGAACCTAGATGCTCTATATTTGAGGATCCGGTTGAATCAAAGGGCCATGGTTTTGCTAATTTGAAAGATGAACATGAAGCTATACCTGGGTTTTCAGGTTCTGTGTCACCATGTGCTGGTTCATTCATGTCTGCTAATAGTGAAGTCAATGATTCCATTGAAAAGCAACAAGAATTTCTTGCTCAGGCAATAAACCCAGGTAAATATCTCCATCCCTCCCTTTTTGCACTTCCTGGCTTTGCCTTACTACACTGCTAGCAGAAGTATCAATACCTTGCTTTAGTTATTTTAATATATGCATCACAACTTTTTGTTTAATATAATTGGAATAAATAAAGGTGATGTGCTAACCTGTACACGTTCTAAAATTCTGATACTCTTGTTGCTTAATCGTCAGTTACAGGGCCTTTCACATGAAACATCTGTATTATTCTAGATTGATCTTTCTAATCCTGTGGGTGTTTACCAGGAACTAGTGCTGTAAATGTACAAGCAGCCAGCAGAAATGTAAATGGTGCAGCTCAAGAATTCAATATCCCCAGTTGGTTGAGTCAATTGAAAGTGCCTGGGCTTAGACCGTCCATGTCAGTGGATGATTTGGTAAACCACCTAGGAAATTGCATCAACGAGCAGATCACTTCAGGGAATCCTTCATTGGCCAACAACGAGGTGCCTACCAAAGAGACTCTGGAGGAGATTGCGCAGTATCTTCTTGGTGATACACAGGGCCCACCAGCGCCGGCATCTGATGAGCAATCACTAATGGCAAGGGTGGACTCCCTTTGCTGTTTGCTTCAGAAAGATGCAGCACCGACTGGCAAGCCAAAGCCCGAGCCAAAAGACAGCGACAGCATTGGTGGGGAGGATTCTGAAAGTTCTGATGAAGAATTTAGCTCCGCATCAACGAGGAAACCTACAGATGTCACTCAACTGCCAGCCATGTCGAGGAAGGACTCATTTGGAGATCTGCTGATGAACCTCCCCCGCATTGCCTCGCTGCCGCAGTTCCTATTCAAGATTCCAGAGGATTCTGAGGACTGAATCTGGACGACTTTGCTCCTCATTCCCTAAAGGAGAGGGGCTTTGCTGTAAAGACTTGTATCTGAGCAATAAGCGATCCCCTTCACTCGTTTTCGGATGATTAAGCTGCTCAGTGTTCAATCCCCACCCTGTAAATGTGTCGCCCAGTTGGTTGCTTCCGTTGTCTATGTCTCGGTATTCGACTGTGTAGTGGAAAGATGTTCATTGGTTCTTTAAACTCAGGCATGTCCTTGTGCAAAATCAATTGCCAAATTGTTCAGAATAATTTCCTGAAAGTGTCCGCAATACCCTATATCGGTTCCAAGTTGACATGAAACCAAAGTTGGTTATGTCATAAGCCATCATGGGTTAAGGCTCAGTTTGTTTAGGCTTGAGCTTGAGCTTATTTGACTTCTACACCTCTATAAACCACAAGCCAAAACAAACAGTATTTTTCCAGCCAGACGGAGAGAAGAAGTTTCTAGCCCAATTTACACTACGCGAGAGAAGCAAGGAAAACGATACTTCTCGAGGTGGCTGGAGCTTCTAAAAATCCCACTTCCCTGATACTCTTACAACTTAACTATTATTTATGAAAAATTGCCATCCTCATCCAGCTCCAGCAGCTTCTTCCAGCTCCAGCCAAATAAGCTCAAGCTCCAGCCTAAACAAACTCAGTCTAATAAATGGTCCAAGTCGACGGATGCCGGTGCAAGTGGGTGCACGCCGCCGCCATGCCTCCACTGGCATGTTTGCCGCCGCGGCCCATTACCTTCACTGTGGGGGTCGGTGAATGGTTCAATGGCCGGAGGTAAGCCTGCTGTACGCCGTTCGATTGAGACCCTGCGGCCCAGATCAAGGAGGATGAGAACCCCGGCGGGAAACTTCGCTAAAAAGCCCTCGGGTTCGGTTGTAATACCGCCATACATCCACTCCTCTGTGGATCGCGGGTCTTAATCGCGATCGTGGCTCACTGGCCACCGTCGGATTGAGATCAATTGTGCAGGTGTCCCCGAGGGAATGTTTTACATGAAAGCCCTAGTATTGTGTTGAAATTACTGTTTGCACGATCTTCGGATTGGGTTGAGTCGTAGGTCGGTCATGGATGGCCGTTGGATTGACCTTACGCGGCCGAGACCGACCCATGCATAAGATTTAGGGTCTGTTTGGTAGAACTCCGGATCCCAGCTTCATTTAAGATCTGAAACTTGTAGGCTAAAATAAAGTGAATTAAGTTTATATTTTTGTCTAAAATGTAAACAAAATGATCCATCTAAACACTTTTAATGTAGTCACAGCTCTAGCTCTACAGATCTAGTGGAATTAGGAATACCCAACTCCACCAGATCCGTGCTAGTGGAGCTGAAGCTCTACCAAACACACCCTTCGAAGAGATCACACGACGCCGTCAACGTGGGCGTGGCCAATGACGGACGGACGGAGAGGATAGCAGCCTACGGCCTCAAGAGGCTAGCCCACAGCCGAGGAGGCGAGGGCTGAGGAGCGATGAAGCTCGCCACACCGTGCGCCAGCCAATAAACGACGGAAGCAGTGGGTGGTGTCAGCCATTGCGCTAAGTGGAAGAAGAACAATGAAGATGGCCTTTGTCCATAACACTTCAACGTTTACCAATAAGTACGTGTGGCGTGCCGGATGGGGTACAGTGCGGCGTGAGTTGTTAGCGCTGAGGCGTGAGTTGTTAGCGATGCTTGCTATTGTGTGTGTTGGGTAGGCCCATGTGTCAGGGTATGAGCTGGAGGGGTTTAAATACTGTAAAGCCTGACGAAGTGGTTATGAAAGATGAGATTCCTGACTTCCTTCCCAAGTTCCTCTGAGTTCTTCCCTTTTCGTTCTCTTCTTCCTGCTGTATTTGTCGCAAGATTGTGACAATCTGGTATCAGAGCCCTCTTTCTTCCGCTCTGGCGCCCAAGAGAAAGCAATCGCAGTGGGAGACAGATGGCGGCGACCATGGCGTCTGTGGAGAACCAATTTGAGGGGATTAATACCCTTCTGAGGCAGATATTGGATGATGTGCACGGGGTGAAGTCCGAGATCGGTGAAGTCCGTTCTGCGATGGAAGGGGTGCGAGGCAGGGTGGAGATCCTTGAGGTACAAACGGAGGCAGGCGGGTTGGCGGCGATTCATGGAGGTTCGTCGACCACCCTGGGCTCCCAGGCGGGGGTGTTGGGGCCTATGCTGCGACAAGGAGGAGAAGCGGAGAGGACAAATGAATCTGGTGGTTCGGAGCAAGTGAAGGGTTCGATGAAAGGAATTTGGGGCCTCCACCGACATCAGCGGTGATTGGAAAACAGGAAGGGTGTCAGGCTATTCAAGTGGCTGATCTGAGAAGGCCAGAAGAGAGATTCGTTGGGGAGGGACAATGCGGGAACTCTCCTTGGCAGACACGACAAGCCTTGCCCAAATTGGAGTTTCCGAAATTTGATGGGGAAAATCCCAGATTATGGAGGGAGAGGTGCGAGACTTATTTTGAGGTGATGGGAGTTCATCCAGGGGTGTGTACGAGATTTGCGGCGATGAATTTTAGTGGTAATGCTGCTCTCTGGCTGCAAAATGCGGAGGCTAGTGGAATATTTGAGGATTGGGAATCCTTATGTGAAGTGGTGGAGAGAAGATTTGGTAAGAACCTGTACAAGTGTCAGATGAATCAACTCATCTGCTTGAAGTAGACAGGTTCGGTATCTGAGTACATTGAAATGTTTGAAAAGCTACAGCATCAACTGTTGCTTTACAATCCGTCACAGGATGATGTTTTCTTTGTTACACATTTCCTGAGTGGGCTTCGAAGAGAGATCAGGGCTGCAATAGTGTTGCACAATCCAAGAGAGGTGGACACGGCGGCAACATTAGCCCTGGTGCAGGAGGAGGAATTGGAACACGTGAGGAAGAAGTCTTACCAAAGAACTGACGGTAAGGGAGGAGGCAAGTTTCAGGATAAACTCAAATGGCCTAGTAAGTTTGAGGAGAGTAGAAGAATTGATGATAAAAAGAAGACCAACAGTGGCCGGGTGGATGATAAGCTGGATGCCTTGCGAGCTCATTGACGGGCTAATGGGCTCTGTTTTGTTTGTGGGGAAAAATGGAGCATTACAAAGAAAAAAAACGTACCGATCATTGCTTCTTAAGAGTTGATAGTTGATATTTATGGATTTTTATATTTTGAAAACATTACAAAATATCTTCCATGTCTATCTTAGAAAATATGTCTCGTTCAATGTAATCTTCATTGCCGAGAAAGCCCTTTCAACTGTAGCTGTATCCACAGGTAAAATTAATACTAATTCAATAAGCTTATAGACTAATGGATAAACAACATGCTTTTTTGCTTCAACCATCATCACCGCGAGACTAGCAAGATCATCACAACTTGAAAATTCTTCTCTTCTCAAGTCATCAATGAATAAATCAAGTTGTGTTTCCAAAACCACACGATCATATGATGAGAAATCATCTGAATAAATCTCTAAAAGCCGAAAAAACCTACCATGTTCAAAATTTGCAAATGAATCTCTTGGGTCTAGACAAGTAATGCATCTCAAAAGCTCTATCGAAAATTCATTGAACCGATTGTTTTAACTCGGTAGCTTCTCTAAATTTGTAGACGAATTTTCCTTAAATTTATCTAACTTAAGGGGGAGGAGAGGGGGGGCATGGGTGGGGCTCCAGCCCACCTACGCCCCCCGGTGCATACGCCACTGATAACAGTATAATACGTATAGTTAGTAGTACCTGGGAAACGAAGCTTGATATGAATAATTTTTTGGATGCATCTTGAGTGTTTATTGGTAATACTTATATACTATTATTATTATTAATTAGAAGGCTCCTATTTTAAATCTCGTTCCGGGCCCTTGAAATCTTAGGACCACCGCTGCGACGGAAGCAGTGGGTGGTGTCAGCCATTGCGCTAAGTGGAAGAAGAACAATGAAGACGGCCTTGGTCCATAACGCTTCAACGTTTACCAATAAGTACATCGGACGGCTGTGGTATCAGATGGCGATCAAGATCAACATCCAGCGGACAACCGAAGCCGAGTAGTTTTACTGTTAAGCCTGTAGATCATCTATTGTCATTTTCTGATTCTATTCTTGTCTTACCGAAGGTTAATTACTTTTACTGTTTTTTCAACAAACTCTATACTCGGATATGTTTAAAAGTGCTGTGAATGAGAAAAGGAATCAACTTTGGATTCCGTATGCTAGTGTCTTTAGTTGTTAGAGTAACCCTAGTTCTTATCTATCCTGTCTTCTCAGTTCTTCCTTTGGCGATTTGGTGATTTTGGTTCAGACTTTGAATCGGATTCATGCTGGGTTGTGACAAATTGGTATCAGAGAAGTACACTCCTTGGAGATTGATCTAGGCTGTAGGACAGAGGGTTGGCAAGACGTAAAATTGCTCTGTCTAGTCAGTCTCGAAGACAAATGTCAATTGGATTTCAATCTCAAGAGGTGAGTTCAGAAGAAGTATTGGAAAGAGATAATCGAAGGGAGATTGCAATGATTCATGAGCGATTGACTGAGTTAGAAGGGCTCTGGTCTGATATAGCAGAGATCAAATCCCTTTTGATGAGTCGACCATGGCAGATGGGTGATACCAGAGGCAGTCTCCAGACACCTGTAGTTCTAGAGGAAGTAGCTAACTCAGGGCAAGCAATCTTAAACCGTCAGGTGATGACCAACTTTCCTCATCTTAACCACAACACATCTGTGTTTGTTGAGAGACTGGCAATTGATAGCATCTAGGCCTCCTAATTCTTTTCTCATATTTATCTATATGGTTTTGGTGTTGATGACTGAGTCAATAATCTCTAAGCTATAAAGAATATTGGATGAAGTATCAAAGAAGTCTCCTAAACAGTCAAGATTAAGGATCTTTATTGATAATTCTAGCTTGGGAGATGATTCAAGCTAAGTAGTTAGGACTTATTTCTTGTTTGGCTGTACTATAAAGGGGGATTGTGCACAAGTTAGAAATTTGGTTCATACTAGATTAGACTGCTTGGAATTAAAATTCTTTAGTCATTCTGTCCCTTGAATTAACCCTTCTCCCTGTACAAAGTCTAAGTATCTCCCCGGACTAAACTTCATTGCTCATTCCTTCAGTCCAGCACAACCTTAGCCAAAATCCATTTACGCCGGACTATTCCATTTTTTAGTCCGGCGCCAAAACATACTCAGATAGAATCCTAACCCAGCGCATTCCATTCACGGCGGACCAAAAAGTTCCTATCAGAAATTCTAGTCCGGTGCAAGCCATTCACGCCGGACCCTTTATTCCTTAAGTCTGTGGTAAAAGAATTCTTTGTTTAAAGCAAACTGAGCGCACACCATTCATGCCGGACCAAATTCCACTAACACAAAATTCAGTCCGGCGCAAAAGCAATCCTCTCGGTTAAACTCATATATCATTTCAAAAAGTCCGTTGCTGTTAACTCCAGTAAAATCCTTCTACGGTAGACCAAATTTTTCGGTCCGACGCGCATGTCAATTTCACATCTTTTCGCCGGACCAAAACAACCAAACATCCTGTGTACTACGGACCAAATCTTTCAGTCCGGGATAAATATCCTTGATTAGTCTGGAGTATTAGGATCAGTATTGAAGATTAGTTCGTAACAAATGTGTTAAGCTATTTTTTGACAGTTTGACATGTTTCAAAGGTCACTATGGTAGGTGTAACGGCTATATTCAGCCCAAATGCCTATATAAGCATTTCTTGAGCTATCTAACACAGAACTTGATGATCTCCTTGACATTTTAGCATCCGTAGAGCTTTCATTCCACCAAGGAGACTATGCTTCACATTTGAACTTAAAATCTGTACACTTTTTGAGTGTTTAGCTCCAAACTAAGTCTAGTTGTGTTGTGCTGAGTGAACCAAGAGACAGGACTAGTGCATAGTCTATTACTCTTAAATCTTATTGATCTTAGATGGCTTGGAGGCTGTGTAGGTGTGACCTGTCCAAAGAAGTTTGTGAAAGGCCACCTAGCTTGTGAGAGGTTTGGAACTCATCTCACCGGAGTGGTGAAAGAGTTACTCGAGTGGAGACCAAAGCTACTGCGACTAGCTTTGGAGGAGCTATACTTCGAGAGAAGTGCTCTAATGTGGAGTAGAAGAGTGACTCCGAACCACGGGACAAATATCTGTGTCTGTAAGTTCAACCTTCATTAGTAATGGTTTTGGTGTTAATGACAAATCTAATATTATGATTATCCCCTAATGCGATATTGTTATTAATGACAAATCTTATATCGAGACTAACTTGTTTATTTAGAATATCTTTGATTAGTCTCATCGCATTGAAAAATGGAAAACCCAAGGTATGTCTGCGTATTCATTCTAGTATTAGTTGCATACTTTGGAGTCAAGTTAAAATATGAATGTCCCCATTATATTAACCACAAAATGTGCATCATGTTTCCCAATCCATATATTACATGGATGCACACACTTAGGGGGAGTTTGTAGTTTAACTTGAAAGTCTCTTTGTATTGATCATTCCTTTATTGACACATATAAGGATCAAGACAAAGAAACTAAATCCTTGAGTATATATTTGAATTGCCTAGTTTAGTATACTCATGGTAATATAGGATATACTCCAATGCGATCAAATTGAATATGTGCATATTATGTACAAGTCAATTATATTTATGCACATATACATGTGGGTTTATTCTATAGTTGATGACATAGAGTAATGATCAATTTCATATCGCTACACATAATGGATCATAACTTTTCATCAACATGAGTATATGAAAACTTGTGTAGTTAATATATACTCATAACAATTTAAATGATAATTTAAATTGAGTTCATTTGTCTTATTAATCATTAAAGAACACTTCATCATGTGTTGATAGTGTTCCGTGATTAGTTAAGGACAAATGAATAGTTCTTAAGTATAATTAAGCATGTGTTGCATTATTATACTTAAGACACATTTACAATCATTTCAATTGATTTAGGTTGTGCTCAATTGATCTAAAGGCATCCATTATGTGTTAATGGAGTGCAAGAGATAATTGAGACAACCATGCATCTTGGACTAATAAGTTTTATAAGTTATGTTTGAGTTAGGTCCAAAGATGAATGAGATGATGAAAACGGGACAAGGACGGCATCATGAGTTGATGGGCGTCAAGAGTGGATCCCGAAGACGTCAAGTGATGATCCCGGGGGAGTATCAAAGCGATGATCATAAAGACCCCAAAGGGGATTGCTTGCGCGCGGCGGCGAAGGTATAATTAGATAGGCTAAGGACTTTATAGTCTTTGAGTCTAAGGTTTTATCGCCGTGCTATTAAGAGGGTCGTTCCTTTGCTTGAGCTTCATCATGTGTTGGTGATCTCATCCCGCGTTCACTCAAGCTCAAATCTTATTTGATTTGGTTTTTGCATATGGGTTAACCATTTGGCATGTGTTGCAAATGTGTTAAGCCTATGCTTGGTTGTTTTGCATTATGCTTTGATTTGCATGTGTTGCAAATAGGATAAGCTAATGCGTTGGCTTTTGCGTGAAGTTCACTTTTGCATATGTTGCATTAGTTGAAGCTTCATGTTTTGGTTTCGCAAAACATCTTTATAAAACCTTGGTGTTGCTTGGAGCTAAGTTTTGCATGTGTTGCAAAAGGAGAGAGCTCAAGCATGATTTGATGTTTGTGGTTTTGTATGGAGCTAGAGACTTGCATGTGTTGCGAGTAAAGAGCTCATACATGTGATATGGTTTTAGTTGAAGTTTGGTTTTGTTGTTGCATGGAACTAGAGAATTGCATGTGTTGCAATTAGAGAGTTCATGCATCTTGATTTGATATTGCTTGGAGCTAGACTTTTGCATGTGTTGCAAAGAGTAGTGCTCAAGCATGAAATGTGCTTATTGTATTATTTGCAAGTTCGTTGTGCGAATAAACTGAGGTTTATGAGTCCGGAATCCCGAGAGCATGTGAGTGGGGCTTGCAACGGGAGTTGGCAAGTTGACTGGGTCTCGTGTTGACCTTCACATGGCTAGGGGGATTAATCTCATAAACTCGAGTTTGATTTGCTTAATACGTTTTGCAAATAGATTTTGAGTTGATTGCGAAATGTGTTTTTGCAATTTGGTTTGAATTCTTTGAGCATGGTTTGATTTGGTGCAAATGTGTTTTGCACGGGTAAATGATCATGTGTTGATCATCCTTGAGGCTCAAAGAATTGCATTTGGATCTTCGGAGAAAAAGATCGGATGAAATCGAGTCGACTGCCAGGCGGTGTGACCGCCCTCGGTTGGGCTGGCGTGGGGCGGTCGAAACCGCCCTGTCCGTCGGACGGACCGGGCGGTCGGACCGCCCCCAGCGGCCTGATTTTTCGAGCCTGGTCGGCTCGGTTTGTCGGGCGGTCGACGGCCGGCGGCGCGTGTGACCGGCGCCGTGTCGTCGTTTTTCAGAGGAGGCGCCGGGTTTTGCTGGCGGCCGGACCGGCCGGGGTCTGGCATGACCGTGCTGCAGGCGACCGGCCCGAGCGCGATGCGACCGGCCTTGTAATGGTCGGTTTTCCGACCGTTGGCCTGTGAGGGTCGGTCGGACCGGATTTTCTCTGGTTTCGCCCATTTTGCCCCTAAACGGCTAGTTTTCTTGTGGGGGCTATAAATACACCCCTTGGAGGGCTTGGGCAGGGTGTTGGCTGTGTGTGGGAGTCATTTGCATGTGTTGCTCTTCCCCCTTTGCTTCTTGAGCTTAAGAGTGAGGCTAATTGCATGTGTTGCAATTAGTGAGTGGTTTGAGAGGCTCTTGTGCATGTGTTGCACTTGAGTGAGGTCCTTGTGCATGTGTTGCACTTGGTGATCACCGAGAAGCGCATTTGTTGTGCCCGGTGAGGTTCAAGCAAGGAGCGGCTTATTACTCTTGGAGGTTGCCGACTCCTAGACGGCGTAGGCGTCGTCTTGGAGCTCTCGAGGTGTGAGAAGCCTCGGCAAGTTTGTGAAGGTTCGGGTTGAGCCTACGCGCAAAGCGTGAAAAACCACGACTAGTGGAAAGAGGCGGGTGCTCGAGCGGGAGCCGGTCCAAGTGTGGGCTTGCCTCAACGTGGACTAGGGGAGACCGGCAAGTCTCCGAACACCACGGAAAAACATCGTTTGCCTCTTGTCTCTTTTACTTTCAAGTATTTACATTTATTGTATATTGTTCAATTACTTGATACTATCTAGAATTGCTTAGTATTAATTAGTTGTTCAATATTGCAATTCTTGTGTAGAGACATAATTTAGTTAAGTGCACTAGTGAGCCTAGTTGATTTAGGCTTTAATTGTCAAAACCTATTTATCGCTTCCGCATATATCTTTGATTAGGTTTTGACTTAGGGGTGTATTAGAGCGATCGATTTTAATGAGCGATTAACTTTGTAAAACGCCTATTCACCCCCCCTCTAGGCGCATCCTCGACCCTACAAGTGGTATCAGAGCCACGATCACTCTCATTTTAGGCTTAACCGTCTAGAGAGTAAAAAGGATGGCAAATGGAGGTTTAGTGCACTCCACCGATTCATATATATTTGATGGCTCAAATTATGCTTCATGGAAAATATTTATGATTAGTCATTTTAAATCCATGAGCCCACAAATATGGTGGATCGTAGATGTCGGCATTTCTTCTCCACTAAATAATATTGCTCCAACTAAAGGAGAAGAGAAATGTCTACATCTCGACGCTCAAGCTACTAACATTTTATTTAGCGTTGTGAGCGTAGAAATTTTCAATCTCATATGCAACCTCTCGAGCGCTCATGAAATGTGGATAAAGCTTTAAGAATTATTTGAATCATCCACATCAACAAGTGAGGATTGCATTGAGGAAAAGATGTCGGTTAATGATTTTTCAACCTCTACATCAAGCAATGAAGAACCGGCATCTCCATCAACCTCAACCTCCGGCTCAAGCGACGACGAATTTTCACTCCCATCCAAAATTCGTTGCTTCATGGCAAAAGGTAAAAATGAGGTATGTGATGACGAAGAGCCCTCTTATGATGATTTAATGGACATGTTAGAGGAGCTCAATAATTATCTTGGGAAGGAGAAAACAAAATATAAGATTTTAAAGCTTGAACATGAATCACTTCAAAGTGATTATAATATGCTTAAAGAGAATCATGAATCCCTCATTCTCAAAGAAATTTATAAGTCTAAGGTGAATATATGAATTTCATGTAATCTAATTGATGAAATGCCTTGCTTAAATGTCAATTCAAATACTTCATCAAAAATTGATATGTCCACCTCTTGTGAAGATTTAATTGATATACCTTGTTGCTCTAATAAATTTGCTTCTAGTTCCTCTATGTCTATAGATGCTAATCTTGTAGAGGAAAACAACGAGCTCAA
This sequence comes from Guadua angustifolia, assembly GCA_036346375.1. Lineage (NCBI taxonomy): Eukaryota > Viridiplantae > Streptophyta > Magnoliopsida > Poales > Poaceae > Guadua > Guadua angustifolia. The sequence continues at coordinate 7,154,631 of CM070510.1, read as the reverse complement.
GGCTCAAGTCATTAAGTTGGAAAATGACTTGAAGAGGTGCGTTAAAGGAAAAACTCTCCTCGACGAAATCTTGAGCAAGCCAAGGGCGCCTCAAGACAAGCGAGGACTCGGCTACAACTCCAAGAGGGAGAACAGCAAGACGAGGCATAATGCGCGTCACACGAAGACAATCAAATGCTTCGCATGCAACAAGAAGGGCCACCTCGCCTCCGTGTGCCCTAATCAAGTGGATAACAAGGCCACAACACCAACCATGAGGCAAGCCGGCAAGGAGCAAGTCAAATCGGTCAAGAGAGGGCCAAATAGCGTGACATGCTTCAATTACCGGGAAAAGAGACATTTCGGTAAGGATTGTCCCAAAGGTACTACCCCTAAGCCTATTCTCATCGATAATAATTATATGCTTAGGAAGGACAAGAATGGCAATGTGTTTGCCAAGCTTGTCAAATCCCTATGCTTACTCAAAATGATATTCATTTGCATAGGAAGAGTAAATCTAGAAATGGGTTTGCTAAAATTGTTAGGACTCCTAAGCCCACTCAATTCAATTCTAATATATTGCTTAGGAGAAATAACAATAGCAAAACATTTGCTAGATATACTAGATCCTCTAAGCCAATGCATAATTTCAATTATTATATGCTTAGAAAGGATCAAACTAGGAATGGATTTGTCAAGAATGCCAAAACTCCTAAGCCTTCTCAATTCAATGCAAATAAATCGCTTAGGAGTAACAAAAATTGCAAATCCATTGCTAGTCATGTCAGTCAATTTAAAAATGCTAAAACTAGGACCATTTGGGTTCCTAAATCCATTGTGACTAACATTGTCGGACCCAACAAGGATTGGGTACCAAAAACCGCCTAAAAGATTTTTAGGCAATATGAGATGGATTGGACGCTTGCTCACTCAAGAGGAGAAGGATTATGTTCGTCTACAAGTGGTGTCAAGCATGAAGAAAATCAAGTTCATCATGAGCCAATGCCATCTCGGGTAACAAGTATTTAAATTGATTACTATTATATCTTATAGCCTTGTGTAGGTTATATTGCAATATTAATGAAAATCAATTTAGATTACTTGTTGTAAGAACTTGCTCTCGCCTCTTATCTATTCTCTTATTGCAAATCTTGAGCAAGTTAGGAAGTGGCACATTTAGGGGGAGTGTTAATTCATATTCATGTGTATCACATCCCTACGCAGCCCATATTAATATAAGTGCATATATATATTTTCAAAATCAACCATTTAGCCAAAAGTCAAAATTTTGTATACTATTACTAATCTTGTGAAAAACTAGTTGAAAAATGTATACAAATGTTTTTGAAATGTTTTTCAAAGGTTTTGGCTTCACAAAAATCTATTTTGAAAAGAAAATGAGTTTTAACTCCAAAATCTAGTTACTAGTATCTTGATTTTGATTTAAACTTATATTTTTCATAGAATTAAAACTAAAAGGATTTTGAAAGTATTTCCAAAACGAAAATCTTAGAGTTGGTCATTCTTAACAATTTTCGTGTTCAAAAGATTTTCAAAAGACCAACTTATCAAAATGTAATACCGCAAACCTTTTCCAGGGTTTTTGGCTCGAATTGTGTTCGTTTTCTTAAATTCAAGGTTTTATTTGGAAGGGCAAAAGTGGTCGTCTCGCGGTTTTAAGAATCTTAGCAAAGGTTTTGTGTTGTGTTGAATGCTTTTTGGAGCAGGTGTTTTCTTCCGAAGTAGTATAGTTGGCGGCAAGTTTGTTTTCTTGTTATTTGTCATCTCGCGCCAAGAATTTGAAATTTATTGATTTGCGTTAAGGGTTAAACGTTGGTTTTTGGTTTGGGAGGGTGTTTTGGAACTTTCCTCTCCACCTACTCTCACTTGGATTTGTGTGGTGACCTTGCTTCGTCCACACTGTCAGATATTTTTGAGCCACGTACTTCCCCATTTCTCCTGGTGTGGCGCCCAAAGTGTGCTCTCTCTGGCAAGACTTGCCCACCAAGCCTTCCCTATTTCGGTTCTTTGGCTCCTGCAGCCTCCTCGGCTCCCCGAGCGCCTCCTCCGATCTCCTACTTGGCTCGGCGGCGCCAGAGGGCTCGGCCTTTCACCGGCCCTCCCTGGCGCCACGATGGCCGAGCCTTGCTCCTCCTGGCGACCGCTCCTCCTGCGTCTCGGTTTCCTGGCCGTGAATGTTCCCTGGCGGTGCCCTCTCCTCTCCCTTGCTTGGCAAGGGCAAGAACATCATCGAGGCGGCCAGGCGGGTCAAGTGGCTGCTCCAGCACTTCCTACCGTGGCGAGCATCCTCGGCCATTGCGGGTCCTCAATGCAAGATCTTGCCTTGGCTCCTCCACCTCCTTTCCTCCATGAATCAAGGAGAGTTTGAGGTAAAACCCTAGGAATTTGGGGGCTTTATTGCGTGCATGCTAGGTGTTTGATGAAATGCCTAAAAGATTTAGGTTATAGTATCGCGATGGGTTAAGTGTGCAAGGTAGAGGGCGGGTTTGAGCTGTGAGAATCGATGCATTTCTAAATTTATGTGTTTTAATCCGATCGCAGAGAGGGCATTAAACTAATTCACAAAATTCATATGAGCAATTGATGGTAGGCTAAGTGATTGAGTTAACCAAATTATGTGGTTCATTTGTCCTAAAATTTGTATTGCTTGTATGTGTTCTCAATTCAGACTTTCCCTACTCTTGGGAGGTCATGTTGATGTTGATGCTTTGTCATGCTGCGATAGGATGTTGAGGTGCATTGTTCATTTTATTGAGATATAGAATCGGTTGAAGATCTTGAATTGAAAATCTATATGCTCTGAGTAAGGTGTATAGTTTTTATGCAAGGTGATTTAGTGGTGTAAAAGGATGTGCTTAGTCTTGAATGGTATGTTCAGGCTTCTTTGTTTAGTTCTTATGCGTTTAATTATCATAAATGTAGCCTAGAAGATGTAATTGATCGCCATTTGATTATGAGCTCACAATCAGATATTAGCTTAAATTGTTAAATGGTTATGCATAAGATCCCAAATTGAGAGATTTGTCGATGTGTTCTCCTATTATTAAGGTTTAATGCCTCTCTGTCTATTTCGGTTGCTGAGTTTCCATCAATGGAATTGGGCTGTTAGGCAAGCGTTGAGGTTTCGTCATGCTTTGAGGTAGTGAGTCGGACTTTGATCCCTTCTTGTGCGTAACGTTCTTTTTCGAGGAGAATGTCTTGAGGGTGACCTCAACTCTGAGTTGCCTCACGCGTCGGTAAAACAAGTGCAATCCCTAGAGTGGTATTAGGGTGTTAAATGCTTTGTTTGCGATATGATTATGAAACTTCTAATGATGTGGTTATGTTTATTAGCATATCTAGAAGTTGTTTTTAGTATGGTGATGAAGATGGATGAATGTTAGCAAAATGGTAAGTAAGTTATTCAATTCCCATTTATTGCATTGAATTACTTAATTTTATGAATGAGTATGGTTATGTTGATGCAAGTAACAAAATGATGAATGCGATTAAATGATAGCGTGTGTGTTTATATTCGGGTTGGCGTGCTTATAAACATGTGTATGACCAATGTGGAGTTGAAATAGGATGAAGCGGGTAGATCATTCATGTCAATTGCATAATTGCATTCATGATGGACGAGGCGTCCCATGTTGATCTTGGGCCTCGGTGCTCACCCGTAGTGAGCACAAAAGTCCTACCTCGTAGTCCTATTCATCGAGGTGAATGGGAGCGAGTCGATGAGAGTAGGCCCGACGCACGATGGTGAGGATTGAGGGTGCACACCGACGGTGTGCACTCGGCTATCTTGGTATACGCTATGACAATGTGCATTATGAGCATGCATGGTGCATTCATTTTATGATTCATGAGAAAGAGGATGAGAGCATAAGCGCATTGCATTGTGTATTGCAATTGGTAAATGTTAAGTAATGAGAATGGAAATGACATGTTGAGGATTGATACATGGAATCATCTGGAAGAATTAGTGAGGCATGAGTAAGGTATAGTTACGTTTAGAGTTGGATGTGATAGGTGGGACTAGCTATGGCTTCTTTTCTTGGATGATTTCAATTAAATAACAGTTATGTCAAGTGATGAAGTAATTGTGTTCTTACGTTTGGATTTATATGAATTCAAACTGCTTCTTTCTATTCTGAAGTCAATTAAAGAAATCATACTTATGTCTTGAAGTACTTATATTCTAGTTGAATTAGTTACTTTTCATACTTAATTGCACTTTGTTTGAGTCTTGGACTCACGCTTGATTGTTTTCTTGTTTTAGGTACTTTGAAGTCGGCTCGTCGGGTTGGGAGTAGAATCACGTGCGACTTGGTCTCCAACATTCTACTTAATCGATTCATTAAGTTGGATGTAATTAATCTTGATTGTATTGTGTTGTCCGTCGTGGTGGGTTTATTAAATGTGTTGGATGTGCGATTGATTAGCTAAGGACCGCTAGAATGATATTATGATTGCTATTGTTCTTTTGTCTGCGAGTGGATGTCCTCTTTACAAGAGAGGTCATGCCAAAATTCGAACTTTTCTTGACTTAGTTTTCAAATTTGGTTTTAGAGTTAGCGGTTGTTTTAGACAATTCTGTTGAGTTGTCAATTGAGTGTTTAGAGTTTTGGGTAGCATTCGGTCGTTTGGCGTAGAATTATTCTGATTAGTATCGAGCGGGCTTGTGTCTATGGTGTTGAATGTAGTGAGTAATTCTAGAATGAATTAAAATTTTGCTGTGTGAAGGTATATATGGTTTAGGTTGAATCTTTAAAATGTGGCCCTAGGGCAATAACCTTACAACTTGAGGTATAATGGGTAATTAATTTAAAACTTGACACACTCTGATGCACAGTAGGAAAGGGATGGGTTATCGTTGCGTTGTGCTGCAATGTTTATTTTGTTATTGATGCTATGTTGATACATGATTATGTAATTTGTTAGTTTGATAATGCTATGGTAGTATTTACCGCTATGCTTTTGAAGTGGTAGATTTCTTAGTGGGGTCGGTGGGACTCCTTGTGTTAGAAAGGATTTCGGCCTCATTGTGTGGTTGTGTTGGTCGATGTGGCGATTGAGAGCCGCACCGGAGGATTCATAACCTCGTGCGAGGAGGTCGTTATTCCTTTGGTGTAAATCGAGAGTTGATGGAATTCGTTTTGGGTTTATCTTCTTTAGACTTCTCGGTTTTAAAAACCAAGAAAAGAGTATCGTTTTGCATCTCTTTTGGTTGCTTTGCGGAGAAAGTTATGGATTTCTCTATGTTGTCATTCTCCAAGTTGATGTTGTGGTGAAAACTTAAGTCGTGAGAACTTAAAGTTTGGGGCTTTAAAGGAAAGGGGTTGTTTGACCGATTTGCTTTCCCTTTTCATGAATTTAATTGTGTAACTCCCTTCCTTCGTGGAATTTTGGAGTTTGAGGTTTGGTTTGGAGAGTTGTTGAATGCCAAGGTTTGAGTCCTATCATTTTCTAAGTCTCTTGAGAGTCGAGCTTCTTTAGAAGTTTGGTTGGCTTTTCTGGAAAGGAAAATGCGATAGTCAGAGTAAGTTGTAGGTTGATTGAAGATCTTCCCATATGAGATTGGTAAAACGATTGAGTTGTTAGGGTGGTTGACCCTGTGGTGATAGATGACCGGAAGTTTTATGTTGGTCATGGTGATCCACGATTAAAAGTAGTGATGATGCTGAGGGAACAGCGAGTTTGGTTGCGGAACCTGCTTTACTAGGGTGATGGGATTAAATTGGTTCGAGGTGTTCTCAGTGGTCGGATTATGTGGAGTACTAATAAGTTTTATAAGGTGTGTCTAGTATAACCTAAGTCGAGATTGTAATTAAAGTGCGGAGAATTAGTGGATTGAATATTTTGGAGCTTGGTTTGCTCTTTAGCGACGGATGGCCTTAGAGCCATTTTGGCGATTTATGTCGCGGGGAGGCATTGTCTAAATTAGTGGGGACTTGAATAGTTGCTCTAATGTGTTCCTTGTGTTATTGTCAAATAGGAAATTTGAGGGCAGGCTAATCTTATTAAAGGTTGTTTTGAAAAGTGATCACCTAGAAATAGGTTAAGAAGTGGTGTTGGTGGACATGTCGATTATGGATAAAATCTCCTGTTTCCCCTTGATAAGCATTTTAGGGGAAGAATTGGTTCAGTGTAAGTAATAACTTTTTTAGCGTGGATGTAATCAATGGATGAAAGATTATGAGGAAGAAAGAGTTCTTAATTATGATTTGGTGTGATGATAGTTTTGGACTACTCCAGTTCATTGAATTATGCCACTCCGTGGTTGTGGCAAGTTATTGGCTCAAGATATGATTGCGGAATCTACACTCAGCGTGTATGAATGGATTGTGTTTTTTTTTAGCACCTGGGCTTTGTTGTCTTTGAATTTGGTATCTAAAAGAAATGAATAAATGTAGCGGAAAGCGTTGGAAGCTCTCGAGTGAGAGATAACGGTATCAATAGCTCGATTGGAGATGGATTTAAATAAAATAGGAATGATCTTGGTGAATGTTCCAAAAGGGTGGAGTCTCTTGTGGGTATTAAATGAGATTCTTATTGGTGAAATGATTTTTCGTCTAGGAAATGAAAATTTTCCCTCCCTGTTGGGAGAAAGGTGTTGGTTTTGGGTGATATCTTTCTTTTGGTGTTAGTGGGTTGCCTCTTTTCCAAAAATGGAGTTTTGTTGTATTGTTCTTAAATCGGGTGATTCTTCGAGGTGAAGCTTTCCACCTTAGGGCTCAAGGTGTGGAAGTGGTTTATGTTGTCAAGAGAATGGAGTTCTCTTCGTTTTTGTGGCTATCTTTGAAGAAAGTTTGCGTGAAGTTGCTCTTCTCAATTGAGTCCCCCTCGTTGTGCATTTCATTGCTTTGATTTCAAATTGAGAGAAATGGTTAATTTTGGAAGAGAATCGAGATTCTCTTTGTCTTCGATTGGATCTTGATTCTTTGTGTGAGTAATTTAAAGATTTTCCAAGAAGGAGAACCTTGTATGGATGGGATTTAATGAAGTCCTAATTTGGGGTTAAGTGTTATTGGTATAGGGATTTAATGTGGAGAGTACGGAGAGGTGTTCCTTATCGTGGTTCTATCCTTGTAGGAGGATCATTTTAATCACCTTGTCCCTAAGTTGTGTGGGACTTTGTCATTGGTGGATTGGGTGGAATCAGTCGCTAAATGCATTGTTTTCTTAAGTTTGTCGGAACCCTCGGGTACTGGGGTTGGATTCAATGTTTGGTCAATTTGAAATGGCGGGGAATCAGTTATGAATCTTTCCTTCGAGTGGTTGTCTCCTGCGCGAGACATGTATGAAAGAAGATCAAGTATGATTTTATATTGTGAGGAGAATAGGATTTGTACCCTATTGGGCTAATCGTTTAGATAGTAAAGAATGTCTTTGATCACATTAGCCGAGGCGGTCGTGGCAAGATAAGATTTGTGCTTTACGCCTGGAGGATTCTGGTGTTAAATGGTTAGAAATAGTGATATGATCGGAATTTGTTAGAAGCTTGTTGGAATAGAGAATTATGTGTGTGGCTCTTTGGTTAGGAAGGTTAAACAATGAGGAGAGATGGGAATCGGTGTTTTCTTGGTTAGTAGGGGATCCAAGTTTAGAACCCAATGATTAATCGAGATAGCTTGGGTGTTTTGACGATAAGTTGGTTGGATGCTTAATAGAGTGATGTGACTCGTGTTATTCTGTCATCACGAGTTGGTTGATCTCGTAGTATGGAGTCTTAGATAGGAGATTTTAATTGGGTGAGTGAAATTGAATAGATAAATAAGAACTGAGTTTGGGAGTTAGTATTATGATCTTCCGTGAAGAATCGTTGGTTGATTGGAGGTGGTGTATTGAGGCGTTAAAGAAGAGTATGCTCGAGTTATCAGTTAGTGTTGATCTTTGAAAGGCACGGCTTTCGAGTTTTAAATACCATCTTGAGTTAAGGAGTTATAGTGAGTGTTGATTTGTTGTTGGATGAAATGAGTTCGATTGCTTACTCCTTTTATTTGGCGAGAGTGGGATTGAGTTGTGGAATTTTCTCTGCGCGAGGAGTACTGGATTTGTTGTTTGGTATCCTGTTTTGTATTTAGATTCCGTTGTTCGATTGGTGTTCTTATTGTAGTCGAATTAGAGGTCGAATTACATTAAAGGGAAAGAGTGTAATACATAAACCTTTTCGGGGTTTTTGGCTCGAATTGTGTTCGTTTTCTTAAATTCAAGGTTTTATTTGGAAGGGCAAAAGTGGTCGTCTCGCGGTTTTAAGAATCTTAGCAAAAGGTTTTGTGTTGTGCCGAATGCTTTTTGGAACGGGTGTTTTCTTCCGAGCCGTATAGTTGGCGGCAAGTTTGTTTTCTTGTTATTTGTCATCTCGCGCCAAGAATTTGAAATTTATTGATTTGCGTTAAGGGTTAAACGTTGGTTTTTTGGTTTGGGAGGGGTGTTTTTGGAACTTTCCCCTCTCCACCTACTCTCACTTGGATTTGTGTGGCTGACCTTGCTTCGTCCACATGCCTGCCGATATTTTTTGAGCCACAGCCGTTTCCCCCATTTCTCCTGGTCAGTGGCGCCCAAGGGTGTGCTCTCTCTGCCAGCACTTGCCCAAATAAGCCTTCCCTATTTCGATTCTTTGGCTCCTGCAGCCGCCTCCCACTCCTAGGCGCCTCCCTCCATCTCCCTACTTGGCTCGGCGGCGGCGAGGCGGCAAGCCTCGGCCAGACCAGCCCTCCTCAGGCGCCTCGATGGCCGAGCCTTGCTCCTCCTGGCGACCGCTCCTCCTGCGTCTCAGTTTCCCTGGCCGGCGAATGTTCCCCTGGCGGTGCCCTCTCCTCTCCCTTGCTTGGCAAGGGCGGCAACATCATCCAGGCAGCGGCGGCTGGCCGGTCGTGGCTGCTCCAAACCCCTACCGGCGGCGAGCATCCTCAGGCCAAGGGGTCCTCAATGCAATCTTGCCTTGGCTCCTCCACCTCCTTTCCTCCATGAATCAAGGAGAGTTTGAGGTAAAACCCTAGGAATTTGGGGCTTTATTGCGTGCATGCTAGGTGTTTGATGAAATGCCTAAAAGATTTAGGTTATAGTATCGCGATGGGTTAAGTGTGCAAGGTAGAGGGCGGGTTTGAACTGTGAGAATCGATGCATTTCTAAATTTATGTGTTTTAATCCGATCGCAGCGAGGGCATTAAACTAATTCACTGAAATTCATATGAGCAATTGATGGTAGGCTAAGTGATTGAGTTAACCAAATTATGTGGTTCATTTGTCCTAAAATGTATTGCTTGTATGTGTTCTCAATTCAGACTTTCCCTACTCTTGGGAGGTCATGTTGATGTTGATGCTTTGTCATGCCTGCAGTAGGATGTTGAGGCTGCATTGTTCATTTTATTGAGATATAGAATCTGGTTGAAGATCTTGAATTGAAAATCTATATGCTCCTGAGTAAGGTGTATAGTTTTTATGCAAGGTGATTTAGTGGTGTAAAAGGATGTGCTTAGTCTTGAATGGTATGTTCAGGCTTGCTGTTTAGTTCTTGCGTTTAATTATCATAAATGTAGCCTAGAAGATGTAATTGATCTGCCATTTGATTATGAGCTCACAACTGTATATTAGCTTAAATTGTTAAATGGTTATGCATAAGATCCCAAATTGAGAGATTTGTCAGTGTGTTCTCCTATTATTAAGGTTTAATGCCTGCTGTCTATTTCGGTTGCCTGGAGTTTCCATCAATGGGAATTGGGCCTGTTGTGGCAAGCGTTGAGGTTTCGTCATGCTTTGAGGTAGTGAGTCGGACTTTGATCCCTTCTTGTGCGTAACGTTCTTTTTCAGGGAGAATGTCTTCGGGGGGTGACCTCAACTCTGAGTTGCCTCACGCATCGGTAAAGGCAAGTGCAATCCCTAGAGTGGTATTAGGGTGTTAAATGCTTTGTTTGCGATATGATTATGAAACTTCTAATGATGTGGTTATGTTTATTAGCATATCTAGAAGTTGTTTTTAGTATGGTGATGAAGATGGATGAATGTTAGCAAAATGGTAAGTAAGTTATTCAATTCCCATTTATTGCATTGAATTACGAATTTTATGAATGAGTATGGTTATGTTGATGCAAGTAACAAAATGATGAATGCGATTAAATGATAACGTGTGTGTTTATATTCGGGTTGGCCGTGCTTATAAACATGTGTATGACCAATGTGGAGTTGAAATAGGATGAAGCGGGTAGATCATTCATGTCAATTGCATAATTGCATTCATGATGGACGAGGCGTCCCATGTTGATCGGGCCTCGGTGCTCACCGTAGTGAGCACAAAAGTCCTACCTCGTAGTCCCATTCATCGAGGTGAATGGGAGCGAGTCGATAAGTAGGCCCGACGACGGATGGTGAGGATTGAGGGTGCACACCGACGGTGTGCACTTTCACTCTACCGGTATCGCTATGACAATGTGCATTATGAGCATGCATGGTGCATTCATTTTATGATTCATGAGAAAGAGGATGAGAGCATAAACGCATTGCATTGTGTATTGCAATTGGTAAATGTTAAGTAATGAGAATGGAAATGACATGTTGAGGATTGATACATGGAATCATCCTGGAAGAATTAGTGAGGCATGAGTAAGGTATAGTTACGTTTCCGAGTTGGATGTGATAGGTGGGACTAGCTATGGCTTCTTTTACTGGATGATTTCAATTAAGTAACGGTTATGTCAAGTGATGAAGTAATTGTGTTCTTACGTTTGGATTTATATGAATTCAAACTGCTTCTTTCTATTTACGGAAGTCAATTAAAGAAACTGTTACTTATGTCTTGAAGTACTTATATTCTAGTTGAATTCGTTACTTTTCATACTTAATTGCACTTTGCTGAGTCTTGGACTCACGCTTGATTGTTTTCTTGTTTTAGGTACTTTGAAGCTGGCTCGTCGGGTTGGGAGTAGAATCACGTGCACGACTTCGGTCTCCAACATTCTACTTAATCGATTCATTAAGTTGGATGTAATTAATGCGGTTGTATTGTGTTGTCCGTCGTGGTGGGTTTATTAAATGTGTTGGATGTGCGATTGATTAGCTAAGGACCTGCTAGAATGATATTATGATTGCTATTGTTCTTTTGTCTGCTGAGTGGATGTCCTCTTTACAAGAGAGGTCATGCCAAAATTTCGAACTTTTTGCTGACTTAGTTTTCAGCCGGTTTTAGAGTTAGCGGTTGTTTTTAGACAATTCTGTTGAGTTGTCAATTGAGTGTTTAGAGTTTTGGGTAGCATTCGCGGTGCGTTTGGCGCCGGGGTGTTACACAAAAGATATTTGATTTTGAAACTCGCCGAAAAACTACCCATAATGGTCGTATTATTGCACTTAGTGAGTTTCTCCATTTGGATCAATTCTTGTGTAGAATTGTGATTCAAAATGGCATTTTAGACTCATACACAAAATTCAAATCTTTTGTCTTACCCCTTGCTTAAGTTGAATCTTTTGTGTTATTTGAATTTGACTTGGCTTTTAATTGCTTCTTCAAATGGACTATTTAGGTCAAAAGCCAAAATTCATATTTAAAAGGCCCAAATTTATGAAAAGTTTTTAAAAAAGTATTCTATTATGTATTCCAAAGATTTTATAAGTTTTCAAAATGAAAATTCTATGTTGAAATCGAATTTAGCTCAAAAAGGATTTGATTTGATCCAAAATGACCTATTTAGGCATATAGCTCAAATCGTGGCATTCGAGTTGGATTTCATCATAAATCTTGGCTATTCACATTCTTGATACACCAATCTAAGCCATAAAAATTGAAATTGCATGAAATCCAAATTGAATTGCATTTTGAGGCTTTTTGTGAAAATCAATTTCCTTTTATGCATCAAAGCGCAAATTGCCATATATTTCGAAATAAAATTGCTTTTGAGAAAATTCTTTTTGCAAAACCTTCTAATTAGTCCAAAGTTCATCTCTGCAAATTTTCAAATTTTTTGGAATTTATTTGAGCTATTTTTGACAATATTTGCAAAAAGTCTAGAGTTCTCGGGCTGTCAGGGCCGGCCACACCGCATGGGGTGCGGTTGCACCGGCCGGCCGGTCGGACCGGCCCCCATGCGGTCGGACCGGCCATGGCATGTTGGCTCTGAAATTTTCAGAATTTTCTCGAGTTTGCTTTTGGGATATCTTTTGATTGGTACTTCCTTTTTCAAAAATTCTTTTTGGAAAAGCTTCTTATAATCCCAATGTTCTTTTGTGCAAAATTTCAAAAGCTCTGCAATTTAATTGAAAGCATTTTCAAGTGGTATCAGTCATGAGCACTTTAAATGAACTAAAGAGTGATTTTCACTTGATCTTTTGAAAAGACAAAACTTGTGCAATTCAAATGCAAATAACTCCATGATTCATTCATTGAATATCTTGGGGAGTTTATTTATATCAAGTTTTGGGCACTAAAATGCTTCCAAAGTGATATCATATCTTTATTTTGCTCTGATACTAAATCTTTGCGATTTCATTGATCTATCTTGAGCTTTTGTTCCTTTTTGATACCCGTAAGTATATATTGCCTTGATTTTATTGCTCTGATACCCATCGATGTTATCGACAATTTCTTCAAGTGGTATCAATTCTTTGTGAGTTGATCCTAAGTGGTATCAATTGAGCCTTTGTTCATTCCATATGCTTACAAGTGGTATCATTGAGTTTCTCTTTTCTTTAAGTGGTATCTTGGACTTTATTGCTCATTTTCTCTAAGTAATAAAGGAATTCAAATAATCAAATGGTATGTTCATTTCCTTCCTTTTTTTAAGTGGTATCATTGAATTCAATTATTTCCTACAAGTGGTACTTCATTACCTCTTTGTAGCATTATTGCGATACCCATATTCTTGATTAAGACTTTTCCTCTCAAATTAAAATTGTAAGTTCAACCACTTAAGATTTCCCTGTGTGAGAGTCTTTATGGATTGAAATACATAAAAGAGGAAAATCTCAAGTTGAGCATTGTTCTTCATCAAAAATTTGAAAATGCTCATTTCTTTTGGATCTTCAAGCAAGCCCTTGAGATTAATTTTACAAGTGGTATCTAATTTCTCAAGTGGTATTCTTTTTGGGTTCCTCGTTTAACCCGGTTAGGCAAATTTGTTGGATTCTTCAAGAGAATCATGTTGAAAAGTTGCAAAGCCTATTAAAATGAGGAGTGAATTATTTGAATGTGTTTCAAATAAACCGTGTGATACCCTTACTTCATTTTTCATGCTTATCTTTACAAGTGGTATTTGTTTTACAAGTGGTATCCACAAACCCAAATATGGTCTCTTTTCGAGTTTTCCTTATTTTTAGACCATATTTTAAATAAAAACTTGTTTTACTTCTTGAATGACCCTTCAAGTTTCTATTTGGTTTGAAATCTTAATTCATTGCCAAGGTCATAAATGTTCGTTTAAATTCCTATATGACCTTCATTAAAAGGAGATAATTAAATAAAGGGGAATTAGGAGCTTAAAAAGAGATAATTAAAAAAGGGGGAAAATAATTAAAAAGAAATGGTTAGATGCCAAAAAGGGGGAGAATAAAATGAATTCCATTTTTTTGGTGTTTAATGCCGAAAGGGGGAGAATTAGGAAGCTTAATATCATTTGGTTTAAAAAGTGAGCTTAATATGATTAAGGGGGAGAATTTATTCTCATATGCATTCAAAAATTGTCAATGATTATATTGTTTAAAATGTGCATATGCATTCAAATAGCTAATTTCTCTCGATATGTTAATTTTAATCCAAATATGCTTATTAAGCTTGGATTTGTCATTAATCACCAAAAAGGGGGAGATTGTAAGTTCAACCTTCATTAGTAATGGTTTTGGTGTTAATGACAAATCTAATATTGTGATTATCCCCTAATGCGATATTGTTATTAATGACAAATCTTATATCGAGACTAACTTGTTTATTTAGAATATCTTTGATTAGTCTCATCGCATTGAAAAATGGAAAACCCAAGGTATGTCTGCGTATTCATTCTAGTATTAGTTGCATACTTTGGAGTCAAGTTAAAATATGAATGTCCCCATTATATTAACCACAAAATGTGCATCATGTTTCCCAATCCATATATTACATGGATGCACACACTTAGGGGGAGTTTGTAGTTTAACTTGAAAGTCTCTTTGTATTGATCATTCCTTTATTGACACATATAAGGATCAAGACAAAGAAACTAAATCCTTGAGTATATATTTGAATTGCCTAGTTTAGTATACTCATGGTAATATAGGATATACTCCAATGCGATCAAATTGAATATGTGCATATTATGTACAAGTCAATTATATTTATGCACATATACATGTGGGGTTTATTCTATAGTTGATGACATAGAGTAATGATCAATTTCATATAGCTTACACATAATGGATCATAACTTTTCATCAACATGAGTATATGAAAACTTGTGTAGTTAATATATACTCATAACAATTTAAATGATAATTTAAATTGAGTTCATTTGTCTTATTAATCATTAAAGAACACTTCATCATGTGTTGATAGTGTTCCGTGATTAGTTAAGGACAAATGAATAGTTCTTAAGTATAATTAAGCATGTGTTGCATTATTATACTTAAGACACATTTACAATCATTTCAATTGATTTAGGTTGTGCTCAATTGATCTAAAGGCATCCATTATGTGTTAATGGAGTGCAAGAGATAATTGAGACAACCATGCATCTTGGACTAATAAGTTTCATAAGTTATGTTTGAGTTAGGTCCAAAGATGAATGAGATGATGAAAACGGGACAAGGACGGCATCATGAGTTGATGGGCGTCAAGAGTGGATCCCGAAGACGTCAAGTGATGATCCCGGGGGAGTATCAAAGCGATGATCATAAAGACCCCAAAGGGGATTGCTTGCGTGCGTCGGCGAAGGTATAATTAGATAGGCTAAGGACTTTATAGTCTTTGAGTCTAAGGTTTTATCGCCGTGCTATTAAGAGGGGTCGTTCCCTTTGCTTGAGCTTCATCATGTGTTGGTGATCTCATCCCGCGTTCACTCAAGCTCAAATCTTATTTGATTTGGTTTTTGCATATGGGTTAACCATTTGGCATGTGTTGCAAATGTGTTAAGCCTATGCTTGGTTGTTTTGCATTATGCTTTGATTTGCATGTGTTGCAAATAGGATAAGCTAATGCGTTGGCTTTTGCGTGAAGTTCACTTTTGCATATGTTGCATTAGTTGAAGCTTCATGTTTTGGTTTCGCAAAACATCTTTATAAAACCTTGGTGTTGCTTGGAGCTAAGTTTTGCATGTGTTGCAAAAGGAGAGAGCTCAAGCATGATTTGATGTTTGTGGTTTTGTATGGAGCTAGAGACTTGCATGTGTTGCGAGTAAAGAGCTCATACATGTGATATAGTTTTAGTTGAAGTTTGGTTTTGGTGTTGCATGGAACTAGAGAATTGCATGTGTTGCAATTAGAGAGTTCATGCATCTTGATTTGATATTGCTTGGAGCTAGACTTTTGCATGTGTTGCAAAGAGTAGTGCTCAAGCATGAAATGTGCTTATTGTATTATTTGCAAGTTCGTTGTGCGAATAAACTGAGGTTTATGAGTCCGGAATCCCGAGAGCATGTGAGTGGGGCTTGCAACGGGAGTTGGCAAGTTGACTGGGTCTCGTGTTGACCTTCACATGGCTAGGGGGATTAATCTCATAAACTCGAGTTTGATTTGCTTAATACGTTTTGCAAATAGATTTTGAGTTGATTGCGAAATGTGTTTTTGCAATTTGGTTTGAATTCTTTGAGCATGGTTTGATTTGGTGCAAATGTGTTTTGCACGGGTAAATGATCATGTGTTGATCATCCTTGAGGCTCAAAGAATTGCATTTGGATCTTCGGAGAAAAAGATCGGATGAAACTGGAGTCGGCCTGCCAGGGGCGGTGTGACCGGCCCCTGGTCGGTTGGACCGGCGTGGGGCGGTGGCGAACTGCCCTGGTCCGTCGGACCGGCCGGCGGTCGGACCGGCCCAGCGGCTGATTTTTCGAGAGCAGCGCGGCTCGGCTTGTCGGGAAGTGGTCGGCCGGCCGTGATCGGTGCGACCGGCCGACGGGCGGTGTGGCCGGCGCTGTCGATCGTTTTCCAGAGGAGGCGCTTGGGTTTTTGCCTAGCGGTCGGACCGGCCGGGTGTGGCCGGCCGTCTGGCGGTGCGACCGCCCGAGATGCGGCGATCGGCCTTGTAATCGGTTTTCCCACCGTTGGCTGTGGAGGGCGGTCGGACGGTAGAGGTCCGTGGGACCGGATTTTCTCTGGTTCCTTGGGGGGCTTGGGCAGGGTGTTGGCTGTGTGTGGGAGTCATTTGCATGTGTTGCTCTTCCCCCTTTGCTTCTTGAGCTTAAGAGTGAGGCTAATTGCATGTGTTGCAATTAGTGAGTGGTTTGAGAGGCTCTTGTGCATGTGTTGCACTTGAGTGAGGTCCTTGTGCATGTGTTGCACTTGGTGATCACCGAGAAGCGCATTTGTTGTGCCCGGTGAGGTTCAAGCAAGGAGCGGCTTATTACTCTTGGAGGTTGCCGACTCCTAGACGGCGTAGGCGTCGTGCGCGGGAGCTCTCGAGGTGTGAGAAGCCTCGGCAAGTTTGTGAAGGTTCGGGTTGAGCCTACGCGCAAGCGTGAAAAACCACGACTAGTGGAAAGAGGCGGGTGCTCGAGCGGGATCCGGTCCAAGTGTAGGCTTGCGTCAACGTGGACTAGGGGAGACCGGCAAGTCTCCGAACACCACGGAAAAACATCGTTTGCCTCTTGTCTCTTTTACTTTCAAGTATTTACATTTATTGTATATTGTTCAATTACTTGATACTATCTAGAATTGCTTAGTATTAATTAGTTGTTCAATATTGCAATTCTTGTGTAGAGACATAATTTAGTTAAGTGCACTAGTGAGCCTAGTTGATTTAGGCTTTAATTGTCAAAACCTATTTATCGCTTCCGCATATATCTTTGATTAGGTTTTGACTTAGGGTGTATTAGAGCGATCGATTTTAATGAGCGATTAACTTTGTAAAACGCCTATTCACCCCCCCTCTAGGCGCATCCTCGACCCTACAGTGTCTCCTGTGCTTATTCTTGTTTTTTTGTGTTACTTTCAGCTGTTCCTTATTGCATATGCTCTTGATTCTACCATCTTGTATTTGTTAGCTACTTACTTAAGCAAGATAACCATTCTGTAATTAAGTCTGAAAATTTGAAAAGTTGTCTATTCACCCCTCCTCTAGGTCAACTTGTTCCTTCAGCAATATCTAGCAATAATTTACCAGTTTATACTCATGTTATTAGAACTTTCTCATGGACTATTCTAAGAGAACATGGAGGATTTGAAATTCTTGGAATATCTTCTAATATGCAGCCACAATTCATTTCACCTCAGATTGGTTCTAGTTTGCCCGTTGGTCCAAGTCCTTACCAGCAAATGGGAATAGGCCCGATATCATTTCCTTCACAAATTCTAACTTATCATCACCCAACTTTTGGCCAAAATTTCTCTCCTGGAGTTACATATAATCCAATAGCACCACCACAAGGAAAGCACCAAGCAGGGATTCATCTGTTCGATGCCTGAAGGAACATGTACCTGGGAGACAACCATCAATCACATCATTATGCCGAAGCAGTGATGAAAGGTCCAAAACTAGAAATGACTCTCTTTGATGGAGATAATCCTTTGGGATGGATCGAGTTATGTGATAAGTTCTTCGAAATGGTGGGTACCATAGTGGAGCAATGGGTCAATTTGGCCTCGGGGCATTTGATTGGTAGAGCTTAGACTTGGTTTAAAGGCATTAGTATTTCCTGGTAGTAGCTTAATTGGCCGCAATTCAATGCTATCTTGTGTGACCGATTTGCAGAAGCCAACACACTTGAAGCTAAGGAGAAATTACAGAATATCAAGCATGTGAGCAATGTGAACAAATATATAGATTATTTTGAAGAGTGTGTGGAGTTAGTTAAAAGAGATCACTCCTATTTTCAAGAAAACTATCTTCCGAGTTGCTTCATTGGTGGATTGAAGGATGAAATTAAGTATGACATCAGTAGCCATCAACCAAAAGGTCTCTTAGAAGCTTACTGGTATGCTAAATTGGCGGGAAAAAGTGTTTGGGCTAAGAAAAACAGTCATGGTGGAGGAACATCTAAATACAAGACTCAAGCAAATGGACCGAAGACTTCTGTTCAGAAGGCAGTAAATCTAGGCAATTCAGAAAATCAGAAGGTACCAACACCTGATAGAGGGGAAAAACTGTGCTGGCATTGTAAGGAGCCATGGACACCGGGTCACCAACTTCAATGCAAAGTCAAAAAGGCTCTACACATCATATTACTACAAGGAGTAGAAGACATGAAATGTGAGGGGACTAATGGATTTGTAGAGTAGGGGCTATGTGACTGCACTTGGTAGTCCAAATTTGGTTGATCAAACAAAGACAGAAGAGCAATTGATGCCTATATCAGTTCATGCGGTACATGGTAGTACTGGACCTATCACATTTGCATTGTTCTGTGTATTGGCCATAAAAGAGCAATTGCTTTAGTAGATAGTGGGAGCATGGATTCATTTATCGATTATGAGCTAGTATGCTATGAAGAATTAATAGTCATTGAATTATATTCTAGGAAAAAGAGTCATTGTGGCTGGGGGAGGAGAACTCATTTCTGATGCAAAAACAGACAAGCTTCGATATCACATCTAGAGTATTCCTTTTAGTTCCAGCTTCAAGTTACTCAAACTAGGCAATTATGACATAATTTTTGGAGCTGATTGGATATATGAACACAATCCCATTAGTCTAGACCTCACGATTTTTTTTAACAATACAAAAGGATGGTTGGCCCTTCAGTTTAAAGATTACACTCAGCCCACTGACAAATTTAGCATCACTGTCAATCAACTTCAGAAAATGGTGAAAAAGGGAGTAAATGGATATATCATTCAAGTAAATGCTGTAGACTATGAGCTTAAAAGTTGTGATGATCAAGTCCCGATTGAAATCCTTGATGATCAAGTCCCGATTGAAATCAAGGATGTGTTGAGCAGATACAACAGTGTATTTGAAGAGAAAAGCAAGCTGCCACCAAAACAGAATTGTGATCATGTCATTCATTTGAAAATGGGGGCCGAACCACCTAACCTTCAACCATATTGAGTACCTCACTATCAGAGGTATGCACTCGAGGATATCATCAAGACCTTGCTAAGGAATGGTGAGATATGCCCTAGTTCCAATCCTTATTTCTCACCTGTTGTAATGGTCCAAAAGAAAGGAGGATGAAGAATGTGTGTGGACTTTCGACAACTAAATACTATAATCATCAAGAATAAATTTCCAATACCAATTATTGAAGATTTGCTTGATGAATTACATGGATCAACTCCTTTTCCAAGTTGGATCTAAAATCTGGATATCACCAGATCAGAATGAATGAAGATGACATCCCCAAAACTACTTTTCACACTCATTTGGGACATTACAAGTACATGTCATGCCCTTTAGACTTTGCAACGCTCCTCCGATTTTTCAAGCTCTAATGAACCAAGTTTTTGCTGATCATTTGAGAAAGTTT
Source organism: Guadua angustifolia (assembly GCA_036346375.1). NCBI lineage: Eukaryota > Viridiplantae > Streptophyta > Magnoliopsida > Poales > Poaceae > Guadua > Guadua angustifolia. The sequence goes on along the minus strand of CM070510.1, from coordinate 7,135,072 downwards.
ATATTGGTCTTCTTTGATGATATACTAACATATAGCAAAAATCTTGAAGAACATCTAGTTCATTTGGCGAAGGCTTTGCATTTATTACAGAAGAACCATCTTGTTGCAAAGCTGAGTAAGTGTAAATTTGTAGTGGCAAAGATAGAATACTTGGGGAACATAATTAGCGCAAAAGGAGTACCAACTGACTCTAAAAAGATTGCAGATGTGGTAAATTGGTCTAAGCCTAATAACATCACTAAACTGAGAGGTTTTTTGGGCTTGACAAGATATTATCGAAGATTTGTACTAGGATATGGACAAGTTTGTCGGCCTCTATTTGACATGTTAAAGAAAGACAGCTTTGCATGGGGGCAAGAACAAATAGACTCTTTTAAAAAATTGAAAACCATTATGACAACCTGTCCAGTTCTGGCTCTACCAGATTTCAATCAACCCTTTCAGCTAGAAACAGATGCTAGTGGGAATGGGATCGGAGCAATGTTGATGTAGAGGGGCCGACCTATAGCCTACTTCAGCAAAGCACTGGGACTTGAAGCTCAAAGTAAATCTATATACGACAAGGAGGCAATGGCTATACTGGAGGCTTAAAAAATGGCACCATTATTTGTTGGGTAAAACTGTAATCATAAAAGCTGATCAGCAGTCTCTTAAGTTTATCACCACACAAAATCTAGTAGAAGGAATCCAAAACAAATTGCTATTGAAGCTTTTGGAATTCGATTACAAAATTTAATATAAAAGAGGAAAGGAAAACAAAGTCGCAAATGCTTTATCCAGAAGAAGTCATCATTCCCTAGAAGTAAACACATGCATGGCTGTTTCTTATGTAATTCCTAAATGGATTCAGGATGTGAAACTCGGCTATGTCAATGATCATAAAGTAGCCAAAATTCAAAAGGAGTTGCAAACCAATCCACTGCTGATGATAAGTATGCAATAGAAGTTGACATTCCTAAATATAAAGGGAAGATTTATGTAGGAGAAGGGAATGATATAAAACAAAAGTTAATTGAGAGTTTCCACCAATCGACTATAGGAGGACATTCAGGAGTCAATGCCACATATCGTCGTCTTAAGTAGCTGTTTTACTGGCCCAAGATGAAAAGAAACAAGGAGTTCTAGTTAAGGAATGTCCTATATGTCAATTAACTAAAGTTGAGCATATACATGTTCCTGGCTTATTGAATCCATTGAAGGTCCTGGACTTGGTATGGTCACATATTTTTATGGATTTTAACGAGGGTCTAACCAATTCAAAGGAAAATGAGGTAATATTAGTTGTTGTGGATCGATTTACTAAATATGCCCATTTCTTGGCTTTAGCTCATCCATACAATGTTCAGCAAGTAGTGCAACTTTTTATGGACAATATATTTAAGCTACATGGAATGCCATTGGTTATTGTGACTGATCGAGACCAATTATTTACTAGTCAATTGTTTGGAGAGATATTCAAATTATTGAAGGTCTCGTTGAGATTTAGCTCGGCATATCATCCTCAGTCTGATGGGCAATCAGAGAGAGTCAACCAGTGTTTAGAAGCCTATTTAAGAAGTATGGTCTTCCAGGAACCCAAGAAATGGATGTGGTGGTTGGCGATGGCTGAATGCTGGTACAATACCACATATCACACATGTGAAAATCACCCCGTTCCAAGATCTGTATGGCTATCAGCCTCCCCAAATAGCCGAGTTAGCTATTTCTGGTAACATTTGTCCAGAAGCTAGAACTACCTTAGAAGAAAGAGAAGAGATGAGGAAAAAGATCAAAGAAAACTTACTTGCAGCTCAGAACAGGATCAAATTTTTTGCAGGTAAGTTAAGAACTGAAAGGAAGTTTGGGGTGGGAGACTTGGTGTATTTGAAGATGCAGCCGTACCACCAGAATGCGTTTGGTTGAGGGGTTCTCTAAAGGTTAAAATATTATGGAACTTTCAAGGTGCTGAACAAGGTAGGTACAATGGCTTACAGACTCTAGCTTCTGCCAGATGCAGGTATCCATCTCGTCTTTCATGTGAGTCAGCTAAAGAAGCACATATGAGCAAAAGCTATTCCGATGGAAAAATCAAAACCGAGCCCTTTGATGTATTAGATCACAGAATCATTCCCAAAAAAGGTATGGATGTTACTCAATGGATGGTTTATTGGGCCAATTTTTCGCTGACTGATGCTACAAGGGAGGACGCCTCATTCATCCAGAATACTTTTCCAGAGTTCAAGGCTTGAGGACAAGCCCCTGTTCACAGGGGGGGGGGGGGAATGTCGACCATTTCGCTAAGTGGAAGAAGAACAATGAAGACGGCCTTAGTCCATAACGCTTCAACGACTACCAATAAGTACATCGGACGACTGTGGTATCAGATGGCGATCAAGATCAACAACCAATGGACAACCGAAGCCGAGTAGTTTTACTGTTAAGCCTGTAGATCATCTATTGCCGTTTTCTAATTCTATTCTTCTGTTACTGAAGGTTAATTACTTTTACTGTTTTTGCAACAAACTCTGTACTCAAATATGTTTAAAAGTGGTGTGAATGAGAAAAGGAATCAACTTTGGATTCCATATGCTAGTGTCTTTAGTTGTTAGAGTAACCCTAGTTCTTATCTATCCTGTCTTCTCAGTTCTTCCTTTGGAGATTTGGCGATTTTGGTTCACACTTTGAATCGGATTCATGCTGGGTTGTGACAGGTGGTCCGCGCATGCCACGAGGCAGCGGCTGGTTGCGCCCCACGCAACGGCGTGCGCGGCCGGGTGGTCATGGGTTCAACGGGTATGATGAGGCGCCAAGCAGTCTGCATTCTAGCATTATTATTTATTTCAAATCTAGTCCTCCCACACGCATGCATTTGTAAATTTCACGAATGCATTTGTAAATTTCACGAAAAGTGGTCGATGTCATAGCAGGACAAGCTACTATGGAAGAAAGCGCTGCTGTGCTTAGGGAGCATAGAAGAGCTGCAACAACACGGATGACATCGTTACCACGCTTAGGTAGCACAAAAGGAGCTTTGCCATAGTAAGCCATACGTTGCTCCCGTGGCTAGCTAAGCTCTCGAGGTGTTAGTAACCTTCCACACTCTCTAGGAATAGCAAAGGGCAGGTACTGTATCGTCTACCGCATCTTCCACAGTGAGAATGTACGTGGGGGGGATTAGATATGAAAAAAATATACAGGGACTAAATAAGCGGTGATTTCACCGTGCAGTACACACCGCACCTTCCACGGTGAGAATGTACGTGAGGAGGATTAGATTTGAAAAAAATATACAGAAACTAAATAAGCGGTGATTTTGCCGTGCAGCACACGCACTGGCCACCGGCCGGCAGCCACCTATTTGCCACAGGCTCGGCGGCGCTGCCTTGCGAGGGGCTCAACAGCCGCCAGCCCTCCCCCTCGCGCAGGCGAGCCGCCGTTGCTGGCTGCAACTGCAATGCTAGCAATGATGTTAACGGATCCGATGTCACGTTTCTGGTGACCTTGTTCAGCCGGCAATGCAATACCGGGCTGCAATTGAATAGTAATTTCCAACAACGGGCTCGATACTCCAGTGCACTGCTTTCAAATGAAGATCAACTCATCTATCCACAATAAGCAAAGATTGTTTCGAGTTTCTTCACCACAAATTTACAACCACCACCTGGTCTGATCTCTGAAGCAATCATACAAGAATAAAGGGCTCGTGATTTCTAGTATACTTTACAACAAACAGGATTGGAAATCCATACATATCACAACAGCACCAGCCTTTCCGGTGGCACAAGGAACTGAATACCCAAGCCACCCAAGTTCACGGTGTTCCATATTGGCAGCTCGGCACTGCACAATGCACGTCCCCCAACTTTGTGTTGGAGCGCCAAGCTTAGGGCTTACGAGCAAGGGAAGCTGTACAAGAAAGAGCATGGCCTCGCACAGGAACCGTGAGCTTGGCACTTGCTTTACATTTTTGTCAGACCTGGTGCACAAAGGCTAGAAGCAAGAGTTCAGAATGTGAGATGTGATCAGCAAATAAGTAAGGGGTCTCTATTCCTGGAGAGCTTTCACACGGGAGGTCAGCTCTCTGACTTGATACTTGAGACGGTCGGTGTTGCAGAAAAAATCAACAAACACTTGCCTCTCCCTCCCTACCTCATGGGCACGATTTTCAAATATCTGCAAATTTATTTGTAACCATGGAGTCAATAGAGGAACATGGAGAGAGACGGGAAGACTGCTATTCTTCAAAACTCTTTTTTAGTCTTTTAAGTTCTTTGCTTAATAACGATTGACTGACGACCGAGTCAACAAGTTCTTTGTTCTTCCCAAGTTGTATATTGGATAAAAAACAAATAGGATCCCCATGGTGTTATGTCTATCTCGCGGACAATTTCAGATCTATGCAAGATGATGGAGTACGGATCCGTTCCAATATTCCATGAGGAAATAACCTCAAGAACGATATCATAGTAAATGTGACAATACCTTTATCTTTTGGGTGCGAGCCTTTGTTACTTCTTCAACAGAAACTTCAACTTGAGCATTGGCATTTTCCATATCATCAAGCGCTCGCATTAGTGGCTATAACAAGTAACACCAATTTAGTTCAAGGGACATGGATGTGATGGAATAAAGGATATACAAGAAATAACACAATCTGAGGATCAAAGAGTGTACCCAAGGTGTCAATATTGGTTCTGCAGTTGTTGACGATGCAAATAGAAGCTGTTCAACTGTTTGTATCAGAGTGCATCTGCAGAAGTGGAGAAGAGTGAAATGACTCGGCACCTATTGGATACATATTGGCAGACTAAAAAGTGAACGCGCAGGATACGACAGCATATTGAATAACTTAGGTTTTGTAAAGGGCTTGAAGGAACGACCAGAAATTGAGCATGGCTAATTGAACCATTACTATACTACTGTGATGTTTCCTATTGCAAACTTATTTATTAGTATAAACAGTAGATGAGGCAGCAATTCCCTATGTACAGAAAAAGTCAAGCTAGCTAACACACCAAGCACCATGAGCATTGGCACCACCATCCAGAGCTTGGCTGCATGCTAGAAAAATATCATCTGTCGCAGTGGTTTGTTGGGTAGCCGGAGGTCAGCCTTATTGTTTATGCACCAAACTAAGAACGTGAATTGGTTGGTTCATACCATAAGAAGCACTAAAAGCAACCATATTCAGACAGGAAATAATGTAAACAAAACAAATTATTAGACAGTGCCTTGTTATAACTTACAGCTCATTGATACATCTTTTCCGGTCAGCTGGAAGGGTATTTTCAAGTTCAGACTGAAGAGAAAGCAAGTCAGATTGAAGTGCCGATATCTGCTGAACTAAAGCATGTGCTGACATGTATGTTGGCACTGCTGCTTGAACATCTACACAAAAGATAGGCAGTATTAATAATAGGTGAATTAGAATCTCAAACTGCTAACTGATTATGGAGTTGTCTGCTTACTTGAGTGAATGCATAGGAGATCTCGCACTGCATGGAGGAAAGTGTCACGGTCATCAATTGCTCCATGTTCACGTACCTCAGATGCAGCTTGCTTTAATGAATTATAATGGCCCTAAAGATTAAATCAACACAAATATAATTTACAATCCTTCTGAAGACAATAAGAATGACACGTCAAACAAGCATTTCTGAAAGTAGCATGAAACATATATGGGAACATATCCTGTGCAACCAGAGAGTTGGTGAAACTACAGTGCAACCCAACTAGAAAAAGTTTCAAAATTTTTTGAAAAAAATCATGGATGTACATCGTCCTGTGCTAGAAGTTACAAAAAAGACAATTGATCATAAACAGTAATTGTTACTGTTCATGATCAAGTTTGTCTTTTTTATTACTCTTAGCACAGGACGAATTTGATCATGAAATTTTATATGTAGATGGGGTAAGCTGAGATGTACATCCATGATTTTTTTCAGAATTTTTTGAAACTTTTTCTAGTTGGGTTGCACCGTGGTTTCACCAGCCTGTCTGATTGCATAGGATATTTTTCCAACATATATAGACACTAAAGAAGTGAAGACAGGGACGAAGTTCACAACAATAGAGATTTCTTACCAGACGAGTGTTGACTGCTGATAGGTAGCTCTGTAACTCAGATTCTATGACTCTAAGCAATGAGTAAGCACCGGCTATGTTCTTCCTTTCAAGTTGACAAGCAATCTTCAGAAACTGGTGTCTGGCAAGCTGATTAACCAAGTGATTGATGAACTGCAAAATCAATAAATGGCAGCATGATCAGAAGAAAAACACAAGGACGTATAAGAAACATAATCGTAAGTCCAGCCAACATACAATCTTCTGAGAAAAACAGTTGCCTGTTGAAGATCAAACTTCAACAAACATGAAAACAGCAGTGTTCCTATCAACTGCAAAAGGCAGCTTGCTGAGGGTGATCTCAACATGTATTGGTGCACAGTAGCAACACATTAGCATTTCCTTGATCAGTAAATTGCCTTCCGCATGTAAATAAAGAATACGGTGCAAAGCAACTGGGTTTTGCGACACATAGTACCAATTAAATCTAAACAATAGGACATAAATGATAATTGCCATCCGCTTGATTCTTTCATGCAATTGACTTAGAAATCCTCCAAAGATTTGAAGGCGAAAGCAAAATATGGAATATAACGTATACACAACTTGAGATCGAAATCATACACCTTAATAGGCATCTAAGCCACATCTTAGTTTCATAACATTAGAGAGGACACCACCAATAAGAAAACGCAGAAACAGAAGACAAATAAAAGATGTAGAAATGGCACATATACTGTGAGGATGTGTTTACCGTTTTCTGCCGGTTAATATAGTATTCCTGGCGCATGACCTTTAAATCATAATCCCCTAAATATTTGGTGTTCAGAAGAATGTTAAGAAAACAACACGACAAAATCTTATGTAACAGTGAAAAAATAGAAATGATTTGTACAAACCTTGCAAAATATATGTGCCTTGAAGTTGAGCAAGTTCTGAACAGAGGCATGGTATGGTCTGGATGGGAGAACAAGTAAATAGATCAACAAACAAACTTATGCCGTAAAACATTTAATCATATGCTAAAAGAAGCACTGAAGTGTAACTCATGCACTGCAGTAAGAATTATTATTCGCATCATGTCGGCATGTCCTCTAAAATGCTAAAAGCATCTTGCATGTAGTGAGATATCAAGCTAATTCCTGCACAACAGAATTCTAGCTTTGAAAAGAAGCACAGAAATTACTCCAAGGGAATTGCAGATTTCACAATATTACCATGCTTGTCTTTGAACAAAACTAAGTTACACTACATTTTTAATTTCCTACAAGAGGTAACTCAACCCTTACAGTACTAAATGGATTTCACAAAATTTCAAAAACACTGCTAGTTGTCACTCTAGGTTAGTCTGTTGAGGATGTCTGTTAATGAACACTCCATTAAACTCCACATACATGTAAATATTCGACAAACAAACCTATGCATTCTGCTGTTGATTTTGTGCCATTGCTCTAAGAAGTCAATATTCCACAGGAGTGTAGCGACAAGAGCTCAAGTTTTAGTTCAGTAAATCCAAACTTAAACTTGACTCATGAGCATTAGGAGGTGTCCGATTCCGAGTAGCATTTCCCGTGTCCAAAATTTTTTACCGAATCAGGATACCCCGAATCCGAGTCAGATTCCGACTCACATGTCCGTGTAACACTGAATCTTACAACTTGGGCATGCAATATATTTCTAAAGATAAGACTGTATCCACATACCTCAGATACAAAACCCTGCACCTTTTGAGAAAGTGTCGAGAGTTCTCCAGCAAGCTCAGAACCTTTTCTCCTGAAGAAAAACAAGAGAGAAATAAGAGGTAACTGAGATAAGATAAATCTTTTTCTGCTTTAGATATTTTGTCACAGTTATGAAGAACCATAATCAAGACTCGTAACATAACATATACCTAAGAGAATGGATATCCCTATGTAAATGAGCCTCGTCGGATGATACTTGTGATTTTAAAATTGAGAGTATGGCCTGCTGTTTAGCATTCTCAACTTGTGCTTCAATCCATTGTCGTTCACTTGTAGCAAATCTGTTGACCGATTAGAGTAAGTCCACAGACAACATTCAAGAACTGCTAAAATTATGACAAAGCTGAAAACAGAAAACTTGTAGACATTGCCACCAAAGAACACATACAATCCCAAAAGTTACGTCACATATATGTCAATGAACCGAAGGCAAATAAGAAAATACAACATAAAAGGCTTTTTATTAGTTAGCCATCTCGATATGGTATGATTAAGGCTTTGCTTGGCATTGCAGTGGGCCATGATAATCTCATTTGGTAGAACCAATTTGGCTACCTGCCCTTTTTAAACTGCATAAAAAATGGAGATTGTAGTGTTCTAAATAACAAAAGCTATGGGAGTAGTTTTCACAGAATTTTTTTTTTTGGTTAAACTCCAATACGATTTTCCACAACTGCTTTCTCACAGCAGTTTTGGCCCCACCACACCGCAAAACCAAACTAGCCCTTAAGGGGATGTATCAGATGCAAACCCATGTTAAGGTGCACACATGCAAACTTTTATGTGGAGCAGTGAATGAATGATGGATAGGTGAGATTTAATGAATCACGAGGACGTGGGAGCTCAGATAAACAATTCTTCAACATATTAGAGGTTTATTCAGAAAGTTTCCCATCCATGTGACCATAAAATCTCATGGATCTTATCAACCTATCTCTTATCTAATGATCCACATGAAAAGTTATCATGTTCGCACCTAAACATGAGTTTTCACCTGATACGTCCTATTATTAAAGGTATCATGCAACAAGGTTGCATGAAACGTTAAGCATTGTGATGAGTGCGAACAGAAAGATTAACACAAGATATCAAGCGAAAGAAACTACATGGAACGAAGTCGTTGCAACTCAGCCACACGTTGGTGATTATGAGATTTTTCAGAATCTCCTGCATAAAAAAGAACATGGCTGTTGTAATTAGTTCATCTCAAGGCACAATCATGCCATTCCAGTACTAGAGTCATGCCCTTTAGAAAGTCAATTAAAAAACAATTTACTGCAGAGGGGATTTACCTCTTATCAAGCAATTAGTGATGTCATCAAGACTAACCCAGGAACATTTGGATTTTCCCTCTTCAGCAACAAGTCGAAATGGACCCTGATAACAGAACATACATGAAACAAATAAGAAGTTCAAAATTTTGAAGAGTGTTCGTGTGGTACTCAAAGAGGACAAAGGGTATGGTTGCAACAAAGATGTGCAATTGTACAACGCATTGGTTCTGGACATTTAAAAAGGTGACAGATAAATCCCCAAAATCTGCCAAGTGACATGAAACGCACTTGTTATAGGCTGATAGCTTCCTCACAAATTTTTACTAATAGTCACTGACACTGGATAGTGTTAAGACACACAAGAAAAGAATAGTGTCACTGAACAAAAGGAAAACAGAGACATGGTAACTCTCCTTAAAGCAACATGGGTGGCAAAAGCCATGTAAAGAGGAGCAAACGTTTTATTCAGCATAACCAGCTCCACGTAACAATGGCAACTGAACAATATCCAACTATGCAGGCATATGCAATGCTTTTTTTTTAAAAAAATGATTGTGACATTTCTGCACCTAAAATGAAAAGTATTACTGATAAATGCTAAATAAAATTGAGTACAGATAAAAGTCTAGCACCAGATTTTTTAACCATCCTGTATCGTTTACCTCTATTGGATATTCACCGAGATAGGGTAGGTATGCAAGATGGTGGGGTTGAGATTTAAAAAGGTGAGATTTGTTTAGTTAAAGAAGAAATATAGGTTACAACTTGCCCAAATTTTTAATACATCTGAAACAAACACAAATTAGCCAGTAAGTTAGTTGCAAACAATGTGACAACCACATAGATATTACCTTCTCAAATTGCTTCGAGAACCACTGGTTTAGCTCCTTTGCACAAGCCAAGTCTCCAAAAACATAAGGGTGGAAGTCTGAATATGCTAGGTATATACTGTCCTCTGCATATCATGAATAATAAATAAATTATAGGGGACTCTATTGGATACAATGTGATGTATATAAATGTGAGTATTATTAAGTGAAAAATACTGAAAATAATAGACAGTGAAAAATACTGAAAAAAATAGACATGCCCTATTGTCTCTAGGTAAAGTTCATACCATCTCCTGAATGATAATGGGCCAATTCCTGGGTTGTAGCAGCAATTCTTCCAAGAACTGAATTCATCTGGAAGTTAGCAAAGACATCAAATCAAACTTCATTGAACAATAACCTCATGGAAAACATTCTGATATCCCAAATAACAAAAGACAGATCCACAAAAAAACAGGCTCATCAAAAAAAGTGCACACTAGCACGGGTAAAATTTGAGCAACAACCAAGCAATCTGGGAATTCTCTGGTTTAGGAGTGTACCAATACAAAAGAAAGAGCTCACATTGTACTATGAGATAAATCATAGTGCATAACAAAGCATATGTTGTTATTAAGAAAAGTCTTATCATGGAAACAACCCTCAGTTTTGTACCAAATAAAAGAAGCATGGTTGAGATTATAATGGTAGCAAGAAACATGCTTTTCCGTTTTGTTGTTTGTAAGATACTAATTCAGTCAAAAGTCAAAATATGGTAATAGCACGAAAGAAAACATTTAGAAATGCAACAGAATGGATGATACCTCTAAGTTTCTGGAAGAAAGTATCTCTTCTAATGATATAAGTTGCCCACTAACTGTTGACATAGCTGATACACGTGCCCTTCTGCCTTGAATAAGAGAAGAAGCTTGCCCTGCAAGCAAATCGAACTGTGCTTGTTGCCGTGCAAGCTGCTTCTGTAATTCAAAAACTTCGGCTCTGTATGCTAGTTTTGCTTCTCTGAAAGCAAGAAAATGAAAGGGCCCTGTCAATAAAAGCACATATAAGAGTCTAACAAGAAATGTTCTATCGTGCAATTTGTAATTTCACCTAACTAGCATTTGATAGCAACTTGGCCCAAAAGAGGGATGTTAAATCCAAGGTTCAAAAAAGCGCTAGGCGGTAGGCGGGCAGAGGCCCACTGCCTAGCGCCTAGCCTGCCAGGCTAGGCGGTGCCTAGGCGCGCCTAGGCGGAAATCGCAAACAAGCACCAACTATTAAATAAACTTAATTTTCTGAGTACTTTGTACTGCTTGGTGCCTTCTAAATCTACACTTTGAACCATAACTAATCTTCGAGCTAACAAAAGCCACATTTCAGTAGAACTGTCCCCCATTTATTGATTTATACCCTATTCCTACATTGGAAGCTCTTATCATTGAAACTAAATGCAACACATTAGTTTGCATAAATCACTGAGACTAAGCTCTTATCACCGAATAACCGAACACCGATTAGTACTTACGCAGACACAGTTAACAAATTCCCCAAGTCTGTGACTCCCAAGTAGCAACCCTAGATCGAGCATTCGGCGGCCTCTAGTCTTTCCTTCGTGCAGCCCTCCTGAATCCGGTGGCTGTCCTCCCTTTGCGTTTGCACAGCCCTCCCGAATCGCGCTGCCCTCCCGATTCCGGCGGCTAATGGCCTGAGGGTCCTCCCTCGGTGCCACTTGCCCTCCAGCCCCTCCTCCCTCGATTACCTCGATCGGCGATGGCCGACATCTCCTCCCGGTTCCCTCGGCGCCGTCTGCCCGCCTCCCTCGGCGCCGCCTGCTCTCCTTCTTGGCTCTCTCGAGCTCTCCCGAATGCCTACCCCTACTTAGAGCCCGCCTACGCCCGCCTGCGCGTTCGTCGAGCTCCGCCGAGGTGGCTCATCCGCCTAGAGCACGATTTTGTGCCAAGGCGAGGCGGAGGGCCGCCGCCGAGCGCCTAGGCGCTGCCTTTTGCCGCCTTTTTGAACACCGGTTAAATCAAAAGACAGAGCTCACACAGATAATATGTTGATGGCTATAACCGGATCTCAGAATTTTTTTTCAAAACCAGCATTTTTATTTTTCTTTTACTGCTTTTTTAATGTTTCTGTGTTTAATACATGTTCAGTGATTCAGTGATCACCATTTACTATACTCCGTCGAAATGACATACAAATGGTTCCAGAAACTCCAGTCCTAGCCTGGACTTTCAGGAACCAATCCCCACTAGGATTTGGTGTGACACATGGCTATAGCTACATCAATGTGAATGCAGCAGTAATTCAATGGCATCATGACTTTCACTAAAAGTTTATAAAATGGAAGTTCGGAGCACACCGAATATCAAGAGTAGTTTCTTCTGATCCGAAGACAGCCTCTTGGTTGTCTTTCTTGCTTGAAAAGGCCGAAATACTATCAAAAGTAGAGTCCAAATCCTCACCCTGAGAAAATGATGCAGAGTGTTGTAAGAGTTTAAAGGTTTGACTGATGGACACATAGATGTATAGATGTTTATAATGCATAAAAAAGCTGCAGGGTGACAATGTTACATGAGACTGCTAGCAACTTACTTACATAATATATAAGTTCTAATTTTAAAGCTTGCAAGCAGGGTTCCAGATCTTGGATGGGATCAGTTCGCACATGTTGTGTATCTTCCATTAACCGCTGCGAACCGGCCAATTTTCAACATTTTCAATAAAATCTAGGTTAATTTTTTATATTTTATTTGATCACAATATTTAAATACTATCTCAGAAACATCTGCCATTTGGAACCCGCTTGCAAGGTCAACTAGAAAAGGTGCATGCCCTATAGTCTTAAAAGATCGTTGAGATATTTAAATTAGACAGCGCAGAAAGGTCTCAATGGATGTATATACCTCTAGCAGTCTTCCCTCTTCCACAAGTTGCTCATACCTGTCAACCAAAACCAATGGAGTCATGTGCAGATAATTCAAGCAAAAGAAACATAACAAGCCTAAAACTCACCCATGCAAATTTGTTTGCTAATTATAACAAAACAGTGGATAACTGATTTAAGCCCCAGCCAACCCACATTTACTTAATAACCAGACAAGTGCAAGTAAAATTGTAAATTCAGAAGCATCTCAATTACACAAGTATGACACAGTAAAAAACTATGTTTTCTTAACAAAAGGCCAGAAGGTATATGACAAACTTTCCGCAATTACTTTTGTAAGAAGTTAGGCACTATTGTGTGGTTCAAAAGTCATTACTGAAGGCAATCATCAAAACACAGGGAACCTACAAATCCTTATTTCGCAAGTTGGATGAAGTTGCCAGGAAATCCAAAGCGCAATCACAAGATACACGACTCATGTTTCTTGGAATACGGAGAGAGTGCAAAATTGCAAGTCTCGAATCCCAACCTCCCAGGGGGGACCTATGTTTCAGCATCTTTGTTTTTCTTGATGCAGGTATCTTGGTTATGCTAAATGAAATGCTGCCCTGATTGAGCAACCAGTTTGGACAGTGAAATAGAGGAGAAGGCAAGTGACGAAAGGAACGTTTTTTATGCTGCGTGTGTGTCTTTTGTTTTCAGATGTCATAGGGTGCAGTTGTATTTGTGTTGACCGGGATCTAATATTCAATGAGCTCGGTTCTGTACTAGCCTTTGTGTAATCGCTTACATGTATATGAACTGTTCCTGACTTCAGCATAAGTGAGGGATTATCAATAAAACCACTCATTTGAAAGGAAAAAAAAATCATAAGATACACATACACACTATCAGTAAATCTGTAAAACAGCATCAGTTACTTCCACTAGGCCGAGAGAAGCAGATGTCAATAGAATGTAGATATTTAGCTTCACAAGCTCGAGCAATCTGTGGCATCTGTCACCTGCCTACAATCCAGTTCACCATCCTCCCATCCTCAAATGGACACAATCCAAGTGAATACCACTCCGAGAAGTGAACTACCAAAACACTATCTCCACAATCAGAAGGAACACACGCTGAAAGAAAAAATGCAGCTACCAATAAACCCACCAAGAGGGCAAACACCAAATCCATCTATCCAGCTTAATCAAACTGGGGACAAAACTGTAACAAAATCCTCGAATACAACAATATAATCCTGGAATTTCCGATTAATCCGCAGAATTTCCCCTCACACCGACACAAACCCACCCCTAGAGCAAATCGCAGAAATTCCCGCGCAGATCGCCCCCCAGCTCCCCAAATGTCGCAACAAACAGCACCAAGTCACCCATGCCGCAGCAAGCATCAGACTAGGGGCCTACTCGTAGAAGCATCATGCGCATTCCAGCGAAGCCGCTGCTGAATCGGCCTCAGCAACAACCACCACCAAAAAAAATGGGGAGAGGAGCGGGCGAGGGGCTGGGCGACGGATGGATGGGGAATTCAATTTACTCACTGCGAGAGGTGGGAAGGGGAAAGGACGTTAGACGGGCGGAGGCAGGAGCAGATCCAGGCGAGGAGCGGGCGCGCCTCCTCGTACTGGAACGGCCACTCGAGGGCGTCCGCGTCGAGCGGGTCCTCCCCGTCGAACCCCAGCTCCGTCAGCGCCGCGCACATCGTCGCCCCGCTCATCCTCGCTCGCTTCCCTTCTCGATCGACGCGCGCTGTTTCGGCGGTGGTTGTGGTGGCGGTGGCGGTGGGTGGACGGGCGGCTGCGGCCGGCAGCGGCAGGAGTGGAGTAGTGCGTTCTGCTCGCGTGCGCTCGAAACAAACGCGAGGAAAAAAAATTCAGATCTGCTGCGAATTTGGAGTGTTATATTATTATTGGGTTTCGAATTCCAGAGCCCAAATGTTTGGGCCTTGTAGAGGCCGGCCCAAGCATGCTAGTGTATATATATACGGTGTAGTCGACTTGTCTACGTACTTTCCTACCAGAAAATACTCGTATTCTTAGATGGGTACCACTCGTTTGAGTTTGCCCTCAAAGTAAAATGTTCTCCATCCACCGTCAATCTTCTCATTTTCCTCTCACTTCCCCATATACCTTCCATCCTTCATAGCATAAAAAAAATCAAATTAGAAAATTTTAAACATAAAGTTTAAACTTGAAAAAAAATATAACACAAAATTTTCAATTCAAAAATTTTTGAATATAAAAGTTTCGACACAAAAAATTTTAGAAATTTCAACTCATAAAAATTCAAATCAATAAAAAAAATCATGAATCAGAAAAAAATTCAAATCAGGAAATTTCAATTCGGGAACCTTTAACGAGGAAACTTCAACTCAGAAAAATTCAACTCAAGAACTTTCAACTGGGAAAATTTAACTCGAGAAATTTCAAATCATAAATTTTCAAGTGAGAAAATTTATGAGCGAGAAATTTGAAAAACATTTGGTCTCGACTCAAAAAAATTTTGGTTCGAAAAATTTTACCTCAAAAATTTCAACTTGAGCAATTGAACCTACAATTTTTTGTCCAAAAAATCAACTCGAATAAAAAAAATTCAACTTACAAAAAATATACTCGATTTGGAGGCATTTCAAATTGGTTTCAAAGAAAATTAACTTACATGGTTATGTGACTTGAATACAATAAAAAATGTTCATAAAAACTTATCGATTTGGGATATGTGTAGTCAAACTTTTGAAACTTTAGCTATCGATACCATTTTAAATATTTAGATTGGATGCATGAAAATTATATATGTAGATTTATCTTAAAACGTACTTTTATAATATTATAATTTATTAGATTTTTAAAATATATTATAATAGAACGTTTCGCACGGAGAGCGCTTGTGGCGAGATTTTGTGGGTTTTGTTGGTTCGCGCATAGAGTTTCAAATTTTGTTTGGGTTCACATTTTGGAGATTGAAGTAATCTTATAATTTTGAATAAAATCTGATCAATATTTAAAAAGAAATTTTGAAATCTTGAATCAAAATTTGGCTAAAATTACCGAAATTTCACCCCAAAATCTTGTCGAAAATCAACCGAGGGTAAAAATAGTCAAAATCAACCGAGGGTAAAAATGGTCAAAACAATGTTAGTTTTTTTTTAATTTTTTTGTGGATAGTCCTGACACATCATAATGTTTCCATAAAAATTTTAGATGATGATTAATTTTGACGAATTTTGAAAAATTGTGACAATGCTACTGTCCTGATAAAAGGCTGATCGATAAAATTTCAACAGAATAAAAAATAGTTTAAACCATATTAGAAAAATTTGAAAATTTTTATGAATGGTTCTGATGCATCAATAATTTTTCTATAAAATTTTTATATAACGATCAAGTCTAAGAAATTTTTAAAAATTAGAACATTGCTACTGAAGGCTGACCAGTAAATTTCAACTAAATGAAAAATAGTTCAAACCGTATTAGAATTTTTTGAATTTTTTTATATGGTCCTGAATTATCACTAATGTTTCTACAAAATTTTTATATAATGATCAAGCTTAAGAAATTTTAAAAAATTATGACAGTACTACTCTCTTGATAAAAGCCGATGATAAACAGATAGATTTAATTGAGCAGCTAAAAAAGGGTTATAATTTTTGAAACTTTTAGAGAAAAGTTCTGAGGCAATTCTTAAGCTTTTATAAAAATTTTGGATCATGATCACACTCTAGTGAATTGATAAGATTCTTACAATGATACTGTATCATTTGTGTTTCTTGTGTTTTTTATTTTTCAAAGATAACAAATGAAATTCAATACATTTATAGATTTGATTGAGCAAACAAAAAAGTTTAAAATCTTCGAAAATTTTATAATTCTTAAGCTCTAATAAAATTTTTTGATCATGATCGCACTCGTGAAAATTTATAAAATTCTGACAAAGTTACTGTCTAAGTTATGTTTATTCTGTTTTTGATTTTTTTAAAGATGAAAAATTAAGTTTAATTATTTAAAAATTTTTTATGTATGATCCTACACCACTAAAGATAGTATCATAAATTTTTAAGAACATAATATCAAAAATTCAATTTTTCGATAAATTTTATGGAAGATGACTTTCTTAAAGGTTATTAGACCAAATCCGGTCAAACAACCCGAGAATTTGGTGAGATATGGTGAAATCTTAGTGAAATTTCTAAAATTACTATAACATTTCATTTTTTTTTCAAACGTCTCATCTAACTAAAATTTTGTATCCATCTCCGACGGAAATCGTAGATCCGGCGAAATTTCAAAGATATTTCGTTCCATGCTCGTGGCCCACAAAGGACCGCGTGGAGAAGCGATTTACGGTAAACTAGTCTATCCGTTCTTAATAATATCATAATGACTTATGTCCGGACGTTTGAAATTTTTCAGATATACTGTAACATTTTTTTATATATGTGCAATATTTTTTATCAGCGTGAGCAATATTTTTCTTCGATGAACAGTGAAATTCGTTACAGTAAACGGATATTGCAAGCGTTAAAAAAAATATTGTACGTATTAAAAAAAATATTGCATGCGTAGAAAAAAAATATTACAAGAGACGTCTGATAGGATAACAGTAATCGAGGTCTCCCTAATAATATTCTTCCTTCGCTTCGTTGCTACGGCAGCAGAGCACTGCAGTGACTGCACGCAGACGCAACCCGTACGGTACCTCGCACCACTGGCCAGTTCCACTCTCAAGTCTTAACCACCGGGCTAATCCTAAACCAAAACCGAGCTACTCCTTAACCTCCCGTGCCGTGCGATCGTCGGCGCGACGCGAGGATACTGCCAATGTCGAGCGCCTCCCGATCCCTCGCGCTGCTGCTCCTCGTCCTCGCCGCCGTCGCCGGGGCGGCGCCGTGGCAGGGGGAGCAGGAGAGGGACCGGGTGCCGCGGGTGCCGGGGCAGGCCTTCAACACGAGCTTCGCGCACTACGCGGGGTACGTCACCGTCAGCGAGGAGCGCGGCGCCGCGCTCTTCTACTGGTTCTTCGAGGCCGCGGACGATCCGGTCTCCAAGCCCCTCGTGCTCTGGCTCAACGGAGGTACCCGCCGCGCTTTGCGTGATCTGGCCTTAAATCTTAATTGTTGGGTTTTGGGGGCTAACTTTGTGATGGATTGACCTAAAAGCCGTGTTCTTTTTGGTGCGTTAGTCTTCATGGCAACATAGGAATCAACCATCGTGATCTATACTTCTTTGTTTCGGCGAAAGATTTGAGTATATTGGATGGAGGCGTTGTGTTAGGAACTGGGGTGATCTAAAGCCTTCAGTTTTCTGGTGGCAAGATTGGTTGTTTCAGTAGAATGGCAGTGGCGAAGTATGAAAATTTCTTTCTCAAAAAAGGAAAAAAGTATGACATTTTTGTCACAAAGGTTTATCTGTGATAAGTTTTGTATCTGGCACCGGCACAACTGTTTGTGGTATTGCTTTAGAGAGTAGCTAGAAAATCATATGTACTAAATGCCTATTCTGAATTCTGTATATTGCAAAATACAAAAGTAAACCCCTATAAACTAACTTTAGGTGTATTTATTTAAATACAAATAGAGCCCATATATTTTCTACTCCACCCATCTTATCCTAATTTATGTTTTTTTAGTTGGGTACAAGGACTTACACAGCACACGCTCCACATGCACGCACACGCACGCGTGTGCATCCTATACACGCTAGGAATTTTTGTAGAGGCCCCTGGGCCTCTAGCTAACCATCTTACTAACGCACACATGTGTATGTACCCTGTTCTAATTTTATTTAAAGGGTGAGGCTTGCGGTCGATCCAAGGATTGAACACATGACCTGGTCTCAAGCGCACCGGCTCAAGACCAAACGAGCTAGCACTCGTCCTCCTAATTTATGTTAGTTAGCTAACTTCAGTAGTACCTTATCTTTCTTTGTGAGGCAAGTCCTTGGTAGTGAATTTCTGAAATATTTCTGTTGGGTATTGATAAATTTATCTGGGCTATTAACTTCTCCTTCATTCACCGAATTTCATTTGGTTACAATACTATGAATGGGTTGAGATTATAATTGTGAGTTTACTTCATTTCATTTTCCAGGGCCTGGTTGCTCATCAATTGCTTTTGGACTTGCGGAAGAAGTTGGACCTTTCCATGTTAATGCAGATGGAAAGGGTGTACACATGAATCCTTACTCTTGGAACCAAGGTAGCATTCAACAGAAGCAAATTCGATTCATGAGGAATACCACCACTTTCATTTATTTATTTATTTTATATATGCTGCTACCTTCTTTTTTCAACCTTCTGTTTTTGGTCACCACGGAAGGCAGATGTTATCAGTAAATAGCTAAGTTTTTTTCCTCATAAAAGACAAATCTTTCGCCCTTCCTTTTCTATTGGAAACAAAAGGAAACAATCTTACGAAATATTACACCAGTAGTTCTTAAACTAATCAACTGCCTGCCTTAAGTATTATTTCTATTTGATGAATTGGATTCCTTGGATTGTTACTTATACACATATTGTATTGTAGATTTACTTTTCAGTCTCACAAACCTTTCTTGTTTCATAGTAGCACTCATTTTCTTTTGCTAAATTTCTTAGTTCTTATAGTTATTGCACTCCAGCTTGATACTTGGAAGACAGGCTTTTTAACAAGTTTTTAAAATTTTCAGTTGCAAATATCTTGTTCCTTGATTCACCGGTTGGTGTCGGTTATTCATATTCCAACACCTCTGATGATGTTTTAAGCAATGGGGATGAGAGGACTGGTACCACAACTCCTTTCACTCTGCCTATCATATGGTTTACATGAACTTGATGTTCTCCAAGAGTAACGCTATTAGAGTTTGCTCACGGGTGTTCTCAATGTGTTATAGCCAAGGATTCTTTGGTGTTCTTAACAAAGTGGCTTGAACGATTTCCTCAGTACAAGGGGCGCGAATTTTATTTGACTGGAGAGAGTTATGCTGGTCCGTAGAATCTTGTACAAGTTTTCGTTTCTTCTATACAGTCTACTGTTTCTTTCTTTCTTTAGAAACTTTCTAAACTCAAATATAACTCTGATTTGGTTAGGCCACTATGTTCCTCAATTGGCTCAAGCCATAAAAAGGCATCATGAGGCCACTGGAGACAGATCAATCAATCTAAAGGGCTATATGGTATCGCTTTGGTACTTCTGCATTTTAATTGTATAATTTCATTGTGTATTTTGATTGTTTATGACAAAACTAGCAAGACATATTTTCATTAAGGACCAAATTAGATAGCTACCCTCATTTTAATACTTCAATAGCAGTAATTTCCATTGCAATATTGTTGCCCCTTAAGTTCTGTCTTTCTGATAAGAAATTTGAACTTATTTGCAATTTGCAAATTAAATGCAATACATCTGGCACATATGATTGGTGGGTTATCTGACTGGCCTTTGTATGTCGCGTCCATTTGAATGATGGTATGCTAATTGCTCTGTTTCCCTTATAATTTCCTTGTAAATTGGGGAGATAAATTGGTAGCTTGTCCGTTTGACTTGATTAATTCGTTTATGTTACTGTATCTTTTCATTGGTTGAGTTATAAAATATATAGGGACAAAAATCAGATAGTCCACACGTGACACTTATACCTAAAGTTGGTATGTAAAATATGTGTTTTGAATTATGATGCATTAGTTGATGGTGTCTAGGAACCATAATATTTACTTATCTCTTTTCTTTCTATGTCTAATGTCATTTCTTACAGGTAGGAAATGCACTGACTGATGATTTCCATGACCACTATGGAATATTTCAATTCATGTGGACCACCGGCTTGATTTCTGATCAAACATACAGGCTACTGAACATTTTCTGTGACTTTGAGTCCTTTGTGCATACATCTCCACAGTGTGATAAGATTCTTAACATTGCTAGCACTGAAGCTGGGAACATTGATTCATATAGTATCTTCACACCTACTTGTCATGCATCTTTTGCCTCCTCAAGGAACAGACTGATGAAAAGGCTACATGTAAGTTTTCAAGCTCCTGCAACTCAAGTCACGCAAGAGAATTTCAATGTAACATTTTACTTGATATTTTTAAATTTGATATAATTTACTCAACCATGAATGCATGTGTTAATACCTTCGTATCTGAGGTGGGGATCACAGGATTGTGGCGACCCGTATAACTAACCCAGGGTGGCGACAATAACACTGTCTCACCCTTAAGTTAATCACACAAATCTCGGCACAGCCACCGGCAAAATATTGAAAAATCCAATACTTTACTAGCTACTATGCCGTGTTCAGAGTATTGCAGCAGAACAATAATTAGAGACTGCATGAAAATATATTTATTGCTAGCCACGTAGGGCTATATGTTCATTACATAATATATTACAGCGCTTCCCTGTACAATAAAAGAGTACGACTACTGCCTGTACATACTAAATATCTCCTAGGAGCATCATATGGCCTATATAGACTCCTAATACTCTTGGTAGTAGTCGGAATAATAATAGCCCTTTGAGCCTGTTGAAGTATAAGTGAATTGCCCACCTTTCCTCATCAGCTTAAGCTTTTGGGTGAACTGGCTGGTGCATGCAACTCAATATGGTATCAGAACCAAGAGGTCTCGAGTTCAAGACCCGGTTGGCGCAATTTTAAAAAATAATTGCAGCCCGCTTCTATTCCATGTCCTAGGCACGAGGAGCTCACTTGCGTGAGGGAGTGTTGAAGTATAAGTGAATTGCCCACCTTTCCTCATCAGCTTAAGCTTTTGGGTGAACTGGCTAGTGCATGCAACTCAATAGAGCCATCCTCTTGATAACCCTGGGGCTGATCCTGGGAGTAGCCTTCATCTTCGACCTCATATGCTGATCCATCAGGATCTCTTTCTAGAAAAGGGGGAATACAAGAGTGAATACAACGTACTCAGGAAGTATTAGATAACAGAATGCATTATGATGAGTTTCTCTTCTCCATCTAACTCCTTTCCTCCAAATATGAGTTTAACAAAATTAGGTTTTTAGTTTTCTCTAAGGGTTGGAAGTTTTAATTATTGAACGTTGACTACTAGCACCCGTATATGAGACAGACTTAGTTTTCGTAGCCTCCAATCCAAGAGACAAGCTTGAATTCAAGATTTTGACCCTGCGCAGGTTCGTGCTTCTTTACCCATAACATCCTCCACTACAGAGGCTCTAGAACGTTTATCGCTACTACGATATTAGATCTCCAACCCTGTACTTGAGTGGGGAGGGCCTCCTCCAGGCCATCCCACACTTGCAGATACAGTTGTACCCCGGCTTCTCCGGTAGTACACAATAGGCTTCAAATATACCGCCCCTCTTACATTTCATCATCACACTCTCATCTCACGTCCCCTTGGGTCATACCGGCATTTCCTAGCTCGACCATAATTGCTTACCCAATGTGGAGATCATAATACTTTCATAGGACAACCTTTTCTGACAGCGATTTATCTCGCTATGGTTGACACTGAAATACGGCTCATTGCCCGAGTGTAGGTGTTTGACCTTATATGCTAGTCAGGTAGAGGGCCCCATCGGCAACTCTCCTTCTCATCGGCGTCCTTTACCCACAATAATTATCTCTAATAAACAGTCCACGACTCCATTCGTAGACTCCAAACTCCATCACATCATTTTCAAACCGCAACTCGGTTTCATTTCATTCTTTCTCAAAACACACTCCATTTTCATCAAAACATTCACCACACTTCCTCCATTCACCTTAGAATTAGCATTTTCTTTTCAAAATAGATTTTGATGCAGTGACGAGACACACACGCACACACACACAGATATATATATTATGAGAAAGCATTTAAAAAGGGGTGGTCAAGGAATCTTGCCTGGAATAGAACTGGTCGGTTCGGCCTTGCTCGAAGATTGGTTCAGATTGGTGAGGCAATTCAGGTCGAGACCTGAAAACATAAAATCTATTACTAGGGTCATCACTTGAATTTAATTATCTCGGTGTCCAACCGATTTTCTGACCTGTCGTTCAATTTTATCTGAGTAGTATTTATTAATGCTAGTTGTCGAATTTTTACAGGAACCACAAATCGATAACCCTAAATCGACATGGATCGCGACGCGATTTATTTTTCTACCCTCCTATCTTTCTCTTCTTTCTTTTTCTTTCCCTTTTCTTTTCTTCTCTTTTCTTCCCCTTTTTTTTCCTTCTTTTTCTTGCTTCTGGCCGCAACCCTCTTCTCTAGTCTTGGCTGAAGCCTCTGGCTCTTGCTCTTGGTTCTGTCGCCCATGCCTCCTTTTCTCCCGACCGAGTCCCCTACTTCCCCTTGCCGATCTCATCTCCTCCTCCCTCTTGCTCTCCTGCACGCCTCCTGCGCCTGGCGCCTCCTCTCCCGTGCCTCCCTCCAGCTACTTCTCCCTCCTCACTCACTCACTCACTCACTCACTTGGCGGCTCCTCCTCCCGGTCGGTCTTGCCTACGCCTCCTGCGCCCTCACCTGGCCGACGGCAGCCTAAGGCGCTGCCCTCACCTCCCTCCATGATCTGTTGCTGGCAGCCCTTGGCCTTGCAGACTTGACCATGGCAGCGGCTCGCTCTGGCGCCTCTCCTCATTGCAGCTCCTCATGACTCCTTCTCCTCTCGGCATGCTCATCCCGATGCACGGCGCCGACCTGGCTGGCATGGCCCGAGCGCACCTAATGCTGGTTCTCCTGCAGCTTACCTCCTCTGCCTCGACCGAGCTAGAGTTTTCTACCCCTTTTACTCTTCTGCATTTTTACTTGCTTTACTGATTTCATTTTAGCATTGTGGTCTATGATGAATCGTTGGGGGAGGGTTTGATCTACCCTAAAAAGAAAGAGCAGATACTACACTATTGGTTACCCCAACCTACTGAGATCACACGGGGACTACCCGATCTATCCCCTACCCTACCCCATTTGCTGGCTACACCCTCGATCTACCCTCTGCATATACAAACCCGCACTGTAGCTACTCTTATTAGTACCTGTATGTGCACCTAGGCTTGATCGGTTGAAGGTGAAGCTAGTTGTGGATGGGTTGAAGCTGGGGAGAAGAGGTGAGGTTGGCTTCGGGCTTCTGGATGCCTCCACCTTACTCCTTTTCGGGTTGCCCTTCACCTCCTCTTCCGAATGGCTTCTGGTCACTCCGCTTGCCTTCTCTTCTGGAGTTCCTCCCCTCTTCTTGCTTCGGCTGGAAGCTTGCTTTGGTGCTTGGTGGAAATGGCTGTGTTCTTGTGACCCTCAGTTTGTGTGTTGGGAGTTCTGGTTGAATGGCTGTGTGGCTGGCTATTGGCTGGCAAGAGCTGGCTTTATGTATCCTCTTGGCATGCCCAATGACCATTATGCCCTTAGGGTTTTACTGTTCTCTATTGGCCTGAGGGGCATTGTGGTCATCCTGCGCCTAAAACACTAACGGTACCCATATACCTACTAGGTAAGTCTAAAAGCGCCGAATGATGAACCCGAAAACTAGCTAGAGGTGCCTGCCTGGGTCCCGGACAGGTCGGGTACCTCAATGAGCGGTACTTTTCACTGCGGGACTGATGACACTTTTCTAACCCTTACATTTTATTTTCTTGCCTAATCACTTTTATTGTTTAATTAATTCTTTAATTAAATTGATATTTTTAAATTTGATATAATTTACTCAACCATGAATGCATGTGTTAATACCTTCGTATCTGAGGTGGTGCTAAGTGACTTTACGGGGATCACAGGACCTTACTGTTTTCTCTAAAAAAAACGAAAAAAAAACAAAAGTGTAGGTTTGGGCACCATATTTTTTCTTTATTTTTTTAAATCTTAAAAGAGTTAAAAAATCCAAACACTTTGGCACAAAAAGAATGACTTGTATAAACCAAGGAGGGAGAATTGTCTTGATCTAAACCATCCATATAAATTAGTATCATGTGCAAATGGATACTCATCGTTACGTTCATAATATTGGGATTTGTATGCTTCATGAATTCTTGCATGCTTTTCTGTTCATCTGATTCGTAATCATGATGTCTTTTGATAGTCTGTTGGAAAAATGGGAGAGCAGTATGATCCATGCACTGAAAAGCATTCAATTGTATACTTCAACTTGGCTGAGGTGCAAAAGGCACTTCACGTTAGTCCGGTCATTGGCAAATCTAAATGGGAGACCTGCAGGTAACATTATGATTAGATTTTTATACATTAAATTGATATCATCATTATGGTGTTACTCTTGAATCCTGATTATGAATTCAGCATCCTAGTTTTGCATCCTTATGACGTAGGATTGTTAACACTGCATTTCTATCATAAATTGCTGGGAAGGCTCTTGTCTTTTAACAGTTGTAGTAATATTGCTTATATTATCAGGAATTAAATTTGATTCCCCACCTCATGGCGTAGGGTTGTTCACTGCATTGCTATCCTAATAAATTGGGATTACGGTTTTTGAAATTATATTGTTATGTTTATGCTTTGTACTTTCATTGATTGATGTATTATCAAGTTTGGATATTTCATTTTTAGTGGTTGTTTTGTAGCAACTGAAACTAGGAAACATGAACGTCAATGACACATAATTCGGATAAGCTGATCAGCAAACATGTTTCTTTTCCCTGTCTACACTTTTAACACGTTGGTACTGACATTATTTGCAGTGGTGTTGTTAATGGTCACTGGAGGGACAGCGAAAGATCTGTGCTGCATGTCTATCATGAGCTTATACAATATGGGCTTCGTATATGGGTGTTCAGGTTATTCCTGACTCTGCAAACTTATAACTGCTTGCCCACTCAAGCACTTGAAGATAGCTGGAATACTAAATTATTCTCAGTGCCAGAGTTTTAGGATTCAGCTGATTTTGTTTTCCAAAATACTGTTAACATGCTGTGATTGCAGAAAAGTTGGTATAAACCTGTCATGACATTATACGTAATACAACCTAAGTTCTACAACAACAACAACAACAAAGCCTTTTAGTCCCAAGCAAGTTGGGGTAGACTAGAGTTGAAACCCAAAACGATCCGCTAACAAAGGGAGAAAGAGAGAGATGAAGAAGTAGAACAAAGCCTAAAACTATACCAAAACGAGGTATAAAGCCTAATCAAGGTTCAGGCACGTGGATAGCTGCTTTCCACGCACTTCTATCCAACCTAAGTTCTATGTTAATTTTTTTTGTCAGTTTCTTTTTCCCAGTTAACATGGCTGTGTGATTGTGACCTACCATAAGATGCTTAACACTACAGGGTTGTGTGCTTTTCTGTGTTATTCTGCAACTTTTTTTTGTATGTGTTATTCTTCAACCAAGAGAAAACACTAGTTTCAAGGAACCAGTTTTTCCCCCTCTTTGTATTTTAAACCTCATGCAATAATGTCTTGTATATATGATAGATATTTGTTTTGTTTTGTTATTTACTTTGTCCAGTGGAGATACAGATGCAGTGATTCCAGTAACATCAACTAGATACAGTATTGATGCTCTGAAGCTGCCAACAGTAACTCCTTGGTATGCTTGGTATGATGATGATGGAGAGGTAGGGGCTTCTTCTTGACCAAAAGACCCCTGAATATTGTTCAATAGTTTGAGGCTTTCTGGTTCATTTTGTGCATAATTCTCTCAGTCCCAGTCACTCCCAGACCATTCATATTTTGGCCTGGGGTATGCAGCACATGTGTCCTAATGGGCTAATGGTCTAGTCACCTATTACTGCAAGTTGAATTTTTCTGGGAGTTAATGTCAGGGAATCACTGGCAGAACTCTTGCTCCTAGTCCTAGGACAGAAAAGTCTCACAATTCAAGTGATACCCATGAGCTGTTGCATATGCATTTGTTGTTGTTTCAATGCTTTCACTGTGACCATTGCGCATAAATACATGGACCATGCTACTCATAATGCTTTCTTTTCAATTGGGATACGTTGTATTCCATGGGCCTTTATAACACAAAATTTTGTATCATCCTCTGTTTTTTTGTTACTCGCTCCAAAATATTTTATTGTTTGGGGTACCCATCCTCCATTGCATTCATAGTTTCTGAATTCTTCTGTGGTTAAACAGGTTGGTGGCTGGAGTCAAGGTTACAAGGGCCTCAACTTTGTGACTGTGAGGGGTGCGGGTCATGAGGTTCCTCTCCATCGTCCGAAACAGGCTCTTTCTCTCATAAAATCATTCTTGGCTGGGAGCCCAATGCCTGTGCTACCTGATCTACGCAGCGATATGTAATATGTTCGGCTACAATTGATTCCAGATATAACATCACAAAAATCCAGCTCAACCAAGGCCATCAGTAGTTAACGTTCCACACAGAACTTGCACCATATACGGATAGCCATAGCTGTTGTCATTTGCCTGTGCTATTGGTGGCAGTTCTTCCCTCAAGAAAACAGGGAACAAAACTGCGCAATAGATGTCTGCCACGAATTGACAATGTCTGTTAAATTAGTGTGAACCTAAAATAAATCTAAATCAAATTTGAGCATTCACACTTTCTCAGTATTGTCTTAGATGACATATATGATTGCATGCATTTTCTTTTTTCATAAGATGTGGCTGCTGATGTTATGTCTTGGCGCGGATAGCAGTAATACTCTTGCATTTGTGCAACCTGTATACGTTTTATTTCTTATTTCTTAACTACTCCTTCTGGTCACAAATAGTTGTCGATTTGGGATATGTGAAGTCAAACTTTTGAAACTTTAGCTATCGATACTTTTTTAAATATTTAGATTGGATGTATGAAAATCATATATGTAGGTTCGTCTCGAAACGTGTTTTTATAACATTATAATTTTATTATTTTTTAAAATATATTACAATAGAAATTAGTAGTTAAAATTGAGTTTTGGGGATTATGTCGATGTCTGTTCAAAACAATAACTATTCATGACCAAAGGGAGTAATAAAAGAAAAGTTTACTTCGCTCATGTTGGACGATTCCTTCATGCGGCGTGTGACCCTAGTGGCCTGGCCCTCTCTTCTCTCCCGTCACCCCAGAGCAGGGTTTACAAAATTGACGATTTTTGACTGAAAATCATGATTTTTGCTTATATCGAGGTGGCTCGGCAATAAAAACCGCTAGTTAAACTTTGGAGTTCGAATGCAAATTTAAAAATTTTAAAAAAATTAGTAAAAGGTGTTACATTTTTTTTGAAAATTTTTGTGAGGTCTTGAAGCAATGCTAATGATGCTAGAAAATTTTTAGATGATTAGCAGACCTGTGTATTTTTAAAAATTCTGAGAGTGATACTGCTAGAATATATGCTCTTCAGTTTTTGATTTTCCAGGGACACAAAATGAAGTCTAATATTTCTTAAACTTTTTGTGTGATGTTCTGACATAATTCTAATGATGTTGTAAAATTTTTAGATAATGATCAGACATGTGTATTTTTTAAAAAAAATTATGAAAGTGCTACTATCATTATATATGCTCTTTTGTTTTTTATTTTATATGGGCACTAAATGAACTCTAATATTTCTAAAACTTTTAGTACATGATCCTTTCGCACTAGTTATGGTTACATTAAGATTTGAGAATATAATATATATTGTAAATTTTTACAAAAATCTGACAGTCTCTTTTGTTCCTTTTCATTAATTGCTATTTTAGATTTTTTAGAAGTACTAAATGATTTTAAAATTGTTTAAATTTCTCTGAGGTATTTTATAGATTAATTGCGATCTTTTTGTAATTTTTTAAAATTATTTGGATTTTTTAATTTTCCTTCAGTGTGCTGAAAATCGAAAAAATCGCTTAAAAATAAAAAAAATCAATAGAAAATCGGAGAAAACCTATAAAAAATCAGTGAAAATCACACAAAAATCGGTAAAATTTCTCAATTTTTATTTTTTTTCTACTATTGTTTAACCACCAAGTTTAAAAATTTTAAATTCAAATTTGTTTGGTATCTACCGATTTTCGGTCAATTTCTACAAAGACGGTTACCTCGTGCTACTCCTCAAAAGTCGTCCGGCAGTGCTCTCCCTTCCTCTTTCCTCGCTCTCCTCGCCCTCCTGACCCTACACGCCCCATTGCCGCATCTCCCTCCTCCTTGCTGCCTCCCCAGCAACGTTGCAGTCGCCTTGTCGCCTCCCCGTGTCGCTGTCGCAGCCGTATCCTCCTTGTCTCGCCCCGCCGCGCTCACCCACCCCTTTCCCTCTCTCGTGAGGATCTGAAGCACCGCCGCCTGTTGACCTTCTCTAGCAATGGATCTGGCCCAATATGCGGAGCCGATCCTTCACCTTCCTCTCCTTTAGCACCGGCCGCAGCCGTAGCCTCCTTAGCAGTGGCGGTAGAAGCGCGCCTGTGGATGCCGGATCTTTCCTCCGGCCTTGATGAGCACACGGTGGCGACAGGGGGCCACGCCGGCCAATAGGATGGTGCGGTTCCAGCATGACTGCCCTCGTGGTCCTCCGCCCACCCCCATCGTGCGGAGCACCTCCAGCAGGCGCTAGCCGTACATCCTCTCCTGCATGCTACTCCGCCACTTGGTGTGCGTCAGCACGGGCGCTGCAGCAACACTGATGAAAACGGATCGGATATTTTCCAACCGATCCGGATATTTTCGGATACATATTCTGTCGGATCGGATATTTGTCGGATAGTATCAGATCGGATACAAATACATTTTTTTTGTCGAATACGGATACGGTAGCTTATTATCCATCGGATACGGATACAGATTTGGATAATCCGGATAATGGTGGGCCGGATATCCACATATACATATGCGCTGGGCCAAGATTACTCTTTTGGCCCAAAAAGGTTTCTTAGTTTTATAATTGTTTTCTAATTTAATTAATCTCTAAAGCAAGTTTTAATTATTAAAGTTAGCAAACTAACTCCAAAAATTATGAAATTTTTTTGAGAAAGTTACAGTAACAATCTAACATTAAAAAATTATTTTAAATATTTTTTAAGATTTTAATTTTTCTCAAAAATTCAGAAACTCCTATTCTTAATAGGAAAATATATTAAATAAGTAGCTAAAAATGCATAAAAACTCATAAATACATAATTTATTTTTAAAACATAATTCAACTAAGAATAAAAATTTTGAGTCATTACATGTAAGTGTTATATACTTTTCCTAGAGACATGATATCTAAGTATTATCAAACTTTTAGTGTGTTATGTGTTTGCTTCTATTTGTATCTCTGAGAAAGGATTACCTTTATTTTGTGTTTTAATCTATGTGTATGATGAACTAATCGTATGTGTGTGATAAATTAAATCTTATATAATTTTGTTTGGAACATGGTATCTAACTATTGTCTAAGTGAATGAAAATGCTTACATTTGTTCAATTTTCAATAATATTTTGATCAAATCAATTAGTTATGCATTTCTATTGATTTTTTATGTACAATTTAAGGGGTTATCATGTTCCAATAAATATTCGAAACTATATCCGATTTGATTCATATTCAATCCGTATCTGTATTCGATACTATCCGTATTCGTATTCGGACTATCCGTATCCGTATCCGAGAAAGAAATATGAAAACAAATATGGTAAAGCTATTATCTGTCTGTATCTGATCCGTTTTCACCCCTATGCAGCAGTGGACGGCTTCCCCTGCTTTTTTGTCCCAGCCATCCGGTCTCAATCCCTGATGTTGTGCCTTGTGGGGTCAAGTTTGCTTCCAAAGCTGGAAAGATCTTAATGAATCCTGTGATGATTATGTTTTAAGAGAAGGTGATGAGGTCCTTGTTATAGCACAAGATGATGATATTTATGCTCTTGCCCCTCTACCAGAGGTGAATTTCCTGAGTTCTACTTAATGTTGTATGATATTTGCCTCTTTGTATCAACTATCAAGCAGGCCATGCTACTGAGATGCAAAAATTCCTTTTCTCCTTGAGTTTTATTTAATTGATGTTATTTCTTGTCAGGTGCATAAGGGTTTTCTACTTAACATTCCGCTCATCCTAAATATCCAGAGAAAATTTTGTTTTGTGGTTGGCAACGTGACATCCATGATACGATAATGGTAATTTAACTTGGACATTTTGCCTGGAGCGATGTATTTTTAAGAAAATTTTGGTAATGAATGTTAGTGTTTTGTAGATTCTAGAAGTATTTCTTGCTCTAGGTTCTGAATTAAGGATGTTCAATGAGATGCCAGAGAAGGAGAGAGAGAGAAAGCTGACTG
This sequence comes from Guadua angustifolia, assembly GCA_036346375.1. Lineage (NCBI taxonomy): Eukaryota > Viridiplantae > Streptophyta > Magnoliopsida > Poales > Poaceae > Guadua > Guadua angustifolia. The sequence continues at coordinate 7,104,194 of CM070510.1, read as the reverse complement.
ATGGTGGTATGGATATTTGTGGACTAACAAACATTAAACTTGTACATCAAGAAGGAAATGCTATCATCAAGCGGCGCTTAAAAAGCTTGCCTCTGGAGACCTTTGATTCTGTGAGTGTATAACCTATAGTAGAGACAAATAGAACTTTCTATTTAATAAATGAAATAATTGATGAAACAGCCAATTCTAGTCAAAAGATTTCAACAATCTATCATTACACTATTCTGCTCTTAGTTTTAGGTTTCCATTATCCCATATGATCATATGTTCACCTCTTTTTTTTCAAAGCATATAATATGTTTACTAGATGTCACATAACTCATTTGTGTCATGTATGCGAATAGTCCATTTAGTGCATATACTAAATTTCATCCTCATCTTATGTTTGGAGCTGTTTTGATAACTGAAATAAAAATCAGGAGTCTATTAGTTGGTTTATTTTCATAGAATTAAATTATTGTCAGGTCATCTTTGATGTACATTTCTTTTACACCAGTTGCCAGCTTATTTGTCCTGAATTACACCCAATGCTAACTTTGAAACCACAGATTTTAATTAATTCTTGCAGATGAGTCAGTGAAGGACTCCATTGTACATTCTGATTCACGGTCTTTAGCTACACTACTTCTAATCCGCGACATTCAGGTGAGTAACAAGCAGCCTGGTATGATAACCGACATGGTGCATGAATAAATGACTTTTGCATTACTGATGTATGCCATCTTCTACGGTCCAAATGTCTTCCATCAAAGGAGCTAAAATCACCTCTCCATTACAACGACTTATGTCCCAGTTCCTGGATTAGGGAGATGCAACATGCATCGGACAAATCAATAATCATCAATGAAATACTGGATTCTAGAACCAGAAACCTAGTATCTATCTCGAAAATTAGTGATTATGTTCTATCAAATGAGCTTGTCAGTATGGCATTAGCAATGGTAGCAGAAGACAAGCAAATCAACAGAGTTCTTGAAGAACTTTTTGCTGAGGAGGTACTACCTTAAATGCAACATGCTCTATAGTTTGCATTTAATGTCATGATAACATGCTTTTGCACAACCTATGTTTACTGCCCCGCTTTGTTCAACTAACATTGAGTTGAAGTATTCTCCATTTAACAATGCACCAGATGATAGTTTGTTAACTATTAACTACTTAGTTTAACTTGCCTTACATGTGATTATTGTAATCCTATGAGATGTGCATACAATCGGCTGAATTTTGTCATGTAGTAGGCAATGGTAAATTGGTCATCTACAAAATGCATACACTATTCATTGCTTCATTTTAGCTCTGAATTAGAATTTTTTGAGCTTGTGTTATCTTTTAATAAGAACCGATTAAAATACCTTGCATAATTATAAATTTTTAAGTAAGCTCTTTACCATGTTTTTATAGTACACATTTTACAACTATGGATATTAATAGTTGGAACATGGTAAGTTGTTGAGATAATGGTATTCTTTAAAGTAGACTATATTTACATATGTTGCAAAAAAATTAATTGAAGACTGCTGCAGGAGGTGCTGAGCCATCTAAAGCTATGAGCTGAGATAACATGCTTACCATATATACATAGTGTTAATCCAAATAAAGATATGTTCTTGTTTGGGTTTGATTACCGAAAAGGAACCATATGTATTCCTTTCTTTGATATTCTTTTATGTTTGCTTCCGCTTGAAGATCAAAACCATATTGTTTTGGGTTTAGGGTCTGATGCATTTGTTGTTGCCCCCTCAACTTACCTCACATCCATGGTGGATCTAGGAATTGGTTGGTTCGACATCTTTTAACTTGTTGGTTTACTTTATGTGTTAAATGGAAATATTGTTATTTGTGTAAAGTCTGGGGTTCCGTTGCATTGCACAGGCACCCTACTAGTAGTCTCATGTTTTAGAGATCCAAGGGTGTCTGATGAACGGTGGTAAATGAATGGTTTATGGTTATCCAAAACTGGCGATGTCCTTGCACCAGTCCAGTCTATCCATAATGTAAAGTAACCAATACCTCCCACTGGAATAACTTCACAATTGTTGAGGGGACTACACCATGTACACATGGAGCAGCCGGTGAGAAACTTCAATGTGGGTGTACCTCACATGTCAACCCTATTTGTAGCCGTTTGATAGTGTGATCCATACTGATCATCGATCTGATGGTTCCAATTGGTCAGAGTGACTTATTGACGCTCAACTGTGACTGAGCACATTGTAAGAAGTGCTCATCTTGGATACAGGACCTATCATGCTTAGAGTCTTTTCATTCAAAACCTATCATGCTCACCTTGATTGGTCTCAACTCTCAGCAAGTAATGGAATATAATCCATTCAAATATCTTTGTAGAAAACTTTATCTCAATATTATGATTTTATATCTTATTCTACACTCATATGTCTTTGTCATTTGAATTGCTTTGCTTCTATGATTGCACTTATGATCTTACTCATCAATATATTGATTTTTTGTTGAGTAAATTTCACAAAACAATAGGGTTTTTTTGTACAAACTAAAAAACTACATATTTTAGCTTCTATTCCACAACACTACAGATTTTAGGATAACTTGTGTCATAAAACTACAGGTTTAGAATTGACTATTCCTTATAATAGGTTTGACAGTATGGTTCACATGACAGCCTCATGCACCCACATTTCCCATTTCACTCGCGTGTTGTAACAGCCCAAAAATCCAGAAAGGACATAAAGTTCAAAAATGCAATTTGAAATTGTATTCTTGTTTTGAATTTTCATCACTTTATGCTTTTCCAGGATTTTTGGATGTTAAGAAAAAGCTTTTATTGATCAAATTCTGATTTCCTAAATTTTGGATTATAATTCCATGTAAACATAAAATCTAGAGAAAATTTATTTAAATCCTAAATCATCTCCATCACACCTATAAAAAGTTCTAGAAAATTTTGAATGCATTTGATGCTTCAGAAAAATCAAAAACAACAAAAATTCAAAGAGAATAGAGGCATTGATAAATTTTTATAAAAATGTACAAGCTTGATAATGTTCTGGAAATTTTATATTATCATATTTAGAACACCAGGACCATCCAATAAAATTTTAGAAATATTGAACTTCATTAAATACCTCTGATAAATCAAAGAACTTAAGAACTTAAATGGGGCAGTAGCCTTGTCCTTCACAACCCCACTTGCTAGCCTCAACTACGCCGTGGGCACATGATTGTGCCAAAGCACGTGCTCTGTTTTGCCTCACCCGTGTCATGCATGCCCAGCCTCACCTTTACTCCCTTGGCCTACTGAGCCGCTACATTGCCACAGCAAGACCCCAGGCCACCATTCCTTGCCATGGCACACAAGAGAGGTCATCGCTTGAGTCTTCACCTCTCCGAGCCACCGTATATGCCACCATTTCCTCCTTTGTCTCGCGCGAGCTCTTGAGCACGAAGTCACTTCCCCGTTGTCCCGCTGACACCGTGTGCACATGCAAAGCCGACCGAGAACCCGCAGGTGTGCCAATGTCGTCCTTGCCCTTGCCATGGCCCGAGCTTGTGGACTCCTCGCCACGCGCCCTTCCTCGTCACCTATAAATACCAGCCGGGCTCCCCCATAGCTCTCTACTCCCTCTGGCTATAACCAAGGCTCTAGCCTCACCAAAGCCGCCATTGCCAGTAGAACCCGAAGCTTGGGCCAAAACAAATTTGGGCGCTACGGTAGGTAATATTTCAAGTCCTTGAGCAAGAACCTTCCTATTGGATCCTTGAAGTGTTTTCTAGCTTTGATTCCTTAAGAGCCCCCTGATGCTTTCCCCCTTGTTTCCCAAGTTTAAGCACATCTAACTTCCTTTCTCTCCGGTCGGCCATGATAGTTGCCACGTCTCACCACCGGCAGCCATATTTCGGTGACTGACATCCACCACCAACTGGTGCACCGATGTCCCCTCAGCTTTGTCAAGCTTCCTGGACCCTCGCCTGAGCCGCGCTGCTCCTCCCTCACTGCTGGTGAGCTCCACGGTCGCCTTCCCTGCTATGAGCCACTGACAAGCAGGCCCTGCTCGTCAGTCTCCCCTCTCCGAACTAGGACACCGATGACCAGGTCACACCGGTCAGATCCTTTGAGAATGCCTAATTAAAATATGTTTTAACTAATTTGTGTATGATGTATGGTCCCGGGTCGGGCTAAAAGCCTAACTTGAGCGGTTATTAAGGTATGAGTTGCTGACACATGGGTCCCACTTGTTAGTGACTAATTTAAATAAAAAAACTCAAGAAAATTCAAAAAAGAAAGACGCCTTTTCTGTTGTGAAAGCGTATTTCTTAATTTTTGTGATTTTCTAGAACATACAACATTTAAACAATTATAACTTTTGCATTTTAACTCCAAATCAAGTCAAACAAATTTATAAATTCCTCTAAAATCATGAACTTGCCAAATATGCAAAAATATTAAAATTTGGACCTATGTTTCAATGTGTGAATTTAAAATTTGAGTAAAACCTAGAATATGCACTATTTGAAATTTTCACAAAATAACTCCAAATTTGATGAAACAAATTTCTAAAAATTCTTGAGACCATAAAAATTCCATATCTACAAAAATATTTGAGTTTAGACTTAGTTTGAATTGAACTTCAAATTTTAGTATTCAATATATGCAATGCTTAAAAATGAATAACTTTTGCAAATAAGTTCAAAAATTTGTGAAACCAACTCCTGAAATATACTAAAAACTGGAGCCTCTGCCTCTACAAAAATATTTTAAATTGAAAACTAGTTGCACATATTACTTTATTAGAATGATTCTTGCCCTAAATAGAAATTAGAATAATCTTAACTCATACGAATGAACCTCAAAAACCTTGAACCCACTTTCTGAAAATCAGTATAAAACCAAAACTCAATGTTGTTGCACTTATTTGATGTTATTGACTTCTTTTGTCTCTTATTGTTATTTTGTGTTAAACTGCGTGTCGACACCGACGTTCCAGAAGCTTCGACCATCAACACCGACTCTGCTCAAGAACTAAATGAGCAAGGTAAGCACCCTCTTTGACCATGTTGAGCCCATTATTTCACTTAAGTTATATTATTTTTTCAGATCTATCTATGCATACGCTATTTTCAGTAAATGAGCTATATTGTGGTTTTGGTAGATATAACCCTTACTTCATAGAACTTCCTTAATAAATTTTGACATGATATCTTTGATAACCCTAAGTTAGGTTTAGACATCTAGTATAGTCAAATTGGTTATATTCGAATGTATATGTGCACACTTGCGTAGTCATACTTTAGAAATGGGATAATGGACGGTCGGACATGCTATTCTTTGTAAATGAAAATGGTGAGTATAGTTAAAGGTTGCTGATATTTTTGTAAAAATCAAAACAAAACTGTAGTTTGATATGGGCAAGTTATGGAAATAGCTGGATGTGCAAGGGATGGGCTTGCACGTAGTGTAGGGTGAGTTCTCACCTGGGTCAAAACTTTCCTCTAGGTCGGATTAAGGATTGAGAGTAGTGTTGTATAATCCAAGAATATCAGTGCAACAAAAAATGCTAGTATGTGATAGCCTTGACCGATTAAGTTACATGGGTCAAACTTTGTACATTGAAACACTGTAGTATTACATGCAATCCGGGTAGGTTTGCTCGAAGGGTTGCCCACACCAAGGTGTTGGGAATAAAGCTTGCCGATACAACGGTGTGCGCCTTGTTATGGGGAGAAGTGGAGACTTAATAGGGGTGGACTGTTATTGGGACCCGAATGTGCAAATCTGGACCCTCTATGTATTTTGTACTAGTCCAGGATCACGCTAGTGCACACAGGCTCAACATAGATGAATATCACAAACATACTCAACGATAACATAAATAAGACTTTATCAAGTTTAATATAACTGTTGAATGACCATACGGTCCACCTTACATAAGTACGCCACGTAGGGCTAACTGAAAGTAAACAAATAAACTGCAGCGAAAATAACGAAAACGCGTAGAAACTCTTCAACTGCCACAAGCAACAGACAAGGTTCGCACCCTAATTGTTCGCTTCCTCCTGCAACTCCTCCAATGCAGGCATTGCTTCTTCCTCAACTAATGATGTTGGTGGCAAGGGGGTGAGTACATAAAGCACTCAACAAGCCGTGCACAGAATGCAATTCTACTTACTATATGTATGGCTTAGTACAAAGGAAGGCTACAAGGTTACTTTGCATAAACAGCATGTAACATTCCAAATTTGAGTTTCTTTGTGCTTGAATTGCAAAATTCGAACCAGTTGCAATTTATTCGAATTAATTCCAACTTAATCTGAATTTTCACAATTTAAAAGGATTTAATTTGAGTAATCCATACTTCAAATTAAAGATTTCTTGTTTTTATTGGGTTCCTTGTGCTTCATGGAATTTTTCTGTATTTTTGGAGGTTTTTTTGAATTTATTTGCTATTTATTTGGATTTATTTGCTTTTATTCAGTTTTTCTGGGATTTCTTAATTCGGAAATTGTTTTCTTTTCTTTTTCCCGTGCGGGCCGAACTCCTTGCCCCGGCCCGTTCCTATTTCTCTCGGCCCGGTCCGCTTCACCGCCGCTTTACCAGCACTAATTCCTTCAAGCCCACTCTTCGCCAAATTTAACTCACCGAAAACCCTAGCGCCCGGTAGTTGATTTCGATCCAACTTTGAACCCCTTGTCGCACTAAAGCCAAAACCCTAACCCTAGCCTTCGCCAATCTCCACCGTTGGATCTGGATCCAACGGCCACCACTCGCCCGTGCCCGCGCGCGTTGCGAGCCGCCCGATCAGCGCCGAATCGACGGTCTTCGTCACGCCACGTCGCCCCGAGCTGCGCCGCCGCTCGTAAACCCTAGCCGCGTGGTGAGCCTTGGCTTCCGTGCCCTTTACCCACCTCCCGAGGCTATAAAACCTAGCGCCGCACTGCTCCGAGGTTTGCCACCCCGCGCCGCCTCTTTTCCCCTACTCCTCGCCGGCGGGGACGCCTCCGTGTGGCCGCACGACCTCACCGAAGTTTGTCGTTGTGTCGAAGGCGTTCCGCCGTTGATTTCTCCGTCGCCGGTGAGTTTCACTGTACCTTTTGGTTCCGTTGATATCCTCTCGTCACCCTCTATCTAATCCGCTCAATCCCGATCGCTAATCGCCTCTCCTCCGCCGTCTTCGGTGTTGTCTTCTCCAACTCCGGTGGAATAGCGCCGCCCCCCTCGCAGCCGTCTTCTTCGCAAGTGCTCTGCCGTTCGATCTCCCTCCGACGGCTCGGATCATCCCACGTCTTCCTTGCCGCGCCCTCGCTTCGTCGCCACCCGATCAAGCCTCAACGCCTAGATCTACGCCACGTACCCCCCCGGTAAGCCACCTCGCCGCAGCCCACCTCGCCACCGTCCGATCACCCTCCGCCGGCTCTGATCACGCCATGTCTCCCCGCCTATGCCTTCGCTTCGCCGCCGTCCGATCGGCCGCCGACGCGTTGGATCGTGCCACGTCGCCGCACCCGCATCTTCACTCCACCACCGTCCGATCCACCGCCGTGTCGTCCAATGCGCGCCGCGTGTCCCGCCTGGTCAGTTGCCTCGTCAGCCCTACTTCGCCCCGTGTCAGCCACGTCGAAGCCACCTCAGCCCTAGTCGCCGAGTCATCCGCCGCATGGCGCCACGTGCCAGCCACGTCCGCGCCACATCTTCGCCACGTCGCCCCCGTGTCTCCCTCGGTGAACCGAGTCCACCATGAGCCAAGTCTATGACTCGTGGGTCCCATTTGTCAGCTGCATGAATTTTCCCTTTTTTTCCTGTGATTTTCCCGAAAATCCGAATCCAGCCAATCAGAGCTTGACACGTGTCGCCCCTAGCAATTTCCTGATTTTCTCTCCCGAGAAACTTCCAAAGGCCCGTTCTCCTCCGTCCGAACTCCGAATCGAGTGATTCAATTTTCTAAATTCATCTAAAATCATGCTCTATCTGCCAGTGCCTTTATTTTGATTTTTGGATTTTATTTGAATTTGTTTTATTTATTTTTGTTCTCGTTTTACGTGTAGACGACGCAGTTGAAGCGCAAGCGGATCATCCGGCGGAGGTAGCACTAGCGGGAGGCGTTGAAGGCAAGTCTTCCTTGAACATATTGATCCTAAATTTTATGAAAATTATATTTTGTTTTAAATTATGCATGCTATCATTTTGAGTAAAGTACTTTAAATGCAATTTTAATGCTTAGCTAAATTCCAATTTTGTTATGCCCTCATTAACATTAATTGTGACAACCTTGACACCTTAGGAAATATTAAGTATTGTATTTGTTGATAAATATTGTAATTTGGGACGGTAGTATTGCTTAGTCATGCTTAAGCATTCGGTATTATGCCATTATGGAAATTCTTTCAATCATTGTTCAAAATTAATTGTGAAATTATGGCAATTGGTATTGCTGGTATTATTTAACTGAAATAAAATGAAAATGGTTTAGACCGGGGTGGATGGTTGTTTGGTGGGTGCGTGATGCACGAGATCTTGTTTAGTGTTAGTTCCGCCCTAGTCAATTAAGGACCGAAGCGTGTGTTACCTTGGATCGAGCTTCACCGTACAACCACAAGTCTATATGGGTACGACCTGGCTAAGTAATTTGTGCATATCGTTATTAGCTTCGCCATTGGGTTGAATGTGGGTGTCGGGTAGACACTTGCAAGGCGCAAGAGGGGGCTTCTGTACTGGGTGGATTTAACCCTAACAGCGGTGAAACCTTAGCGGGCGAAGTTAGTAGCGGTGTCGTACATTGTAAAGGCCTTGTCATGATCTCTCTGCCGACACACCAAAGGGAGTGTGTTAAGCAACAAGAGTCGATCATGTCTTGTGGGTAAAGTGTACAATCTCTGCAGAGTTAAAACTACTTGAGTAGCCGTGCCCACGGTCATGGGCAGGCGAGGTACGCTAGCACATTGTAGATTTTATGGTTTTAGTTTTAAATGAAAATAATGGTTTTTGAAAACCGTGAGTGGTTGGAACTCTCGGGTTTTGGTTTGGCGGTTGGAGCCAATCGGGTGGTTGGAACCTATGAAATTGTTAAACATCAAATTCAATTATTATGTTATTTACTTTTTGTCAAATACTGCTTTATGAAATTATTATTGTTATTGCAAGTTAAATTCTGCTTTACGCAAAAGAACCATATTATGCCTTCATTTGTTTAGCCTTGCATATAGTTATTATGCACTATGATTCCAAGACTTGCGGAGTACGGTGTGTACTCACCCTTGCAACATCAAATTTTCTCAGAAGAGTTTGCTGAAGCCGAAGGTGATTATGATTTCTTTGCATGTGGATTCGATGAAGGCGATCCGGACTACTAGGGCGCGCTCCCCAGTCGATTGCCTGTGGGCATATGGATTGGCTCTTTTGTTGCTACTGTTTAATTTCCGCTGCTACTTACCAACTTAAGCCATAAGGCTTGTTACTTGTAATAATGTGTTTACAATGCTATTTCACTTTTGCTTAATTATTATTGTTTACTTTGTGATATGACTATGTTATCATCACTGTGTTCGCTGGGTGTGCTAGCTGTTTCTGGACTAGCACGGTTATACTCAGATGGGTCGGATTTGGAAATCCGGGACCCGACACAGCATTTACGAAAGAGTAACATAAATAGATTGAAAGACAGTAAAACAATAATAACAGTAATAACTTTGCATTTGTTTTTAATGTCCAACTCATATCCTTATTTCCATATTCCAACATTCCATCCCCACATTTATTTAATAAAAATCTAACCCTTGACTGTAATCACCGAGCAATGCCCAATACCGTGAGCACGGCTATTCGAATAGGCTTTACACTCTGCAGAGGTTATACACTTTACCCACAAGATATAATCAAACACCACAAAGGCGAGTGACCATAACAAAGCCTTTCCAATGCCTATCTAAACCCAGTACTATTCGCTAAGGTTTCAACACTAGTGAGACTGGTCACCACATCCAGGGCCCCCCTCTTGCGCCATGTGAGCCAACCCGTGCGAGGACTGGTTACTACTACCTGGGCCTCACACCACCACAATAGTACTAAAGTTTAGACTCAACAAATTAATCAGCTAGGTCTGTCCCATTCCAGACTTGTGGCTGTATGAATGACTCAGTTCAAATTTTTGCAAGGTTAAGTTCTTAATTAACCAAGGCAAGACTAATCAAAAATCACCATATCATTAACATCATAAAAAGCAAATGCGACCGCCCACATGCCAACCTTGGCCCACCACAAAACTATGCCACTTGCCTTAGTCTAAATCATTTTACCACCCCGTTTGATTTACCATGCACCACGTGCCATCAATAATTCCAACATTGTATGACAACAATGACACACAATTAATAATCATGTTCCATAGTCATTAAGCAAGATTAAACATTTGTGCATGAAAGGATGACTCGTTGCATGGCTAAGCATTCTACTTGCGTTCTATCCCATATTGGCATTTATAGCTACCAATTACTATTAAACCATTCTAGGGTGACAAATGCATTACGACATACGACATAGCAAGGTTGAAAGTATCTCAAATGGACGGTTAACTACTCTCAACATATAGTGAACATTTGATAATTGAAATATATGCAATACATTAAAACAACATAATATTTAAACATGGGTTCAACATGGTCAAAGCACGACTTGCATTCGAATGGGTCTGGATCCTGCTCTGCAACCTAATCAAGGGCTGACTCCTCAATCACAAACTCTCCCGGCAACTCGACGTCTACGCGCAACGAAGGGAAAAGCAATAAATAACCAAAACAGAGAGCAAAATCAACTCAAAAAATTAAATAAAATTCACTAATAAATAGAGCACAATTTTAAAAAATTTTAGGAATTGGAATCACCTCAATCGGAGTTCGGACGCAAAAGATATGGCCTTTCGAAGTTTTAATTAACTAGAAAACCCTAAAAATCAGAAATTCCTATTTTTCTAAATTATTTTTATACGGAAAATTCCCATTTATGATGTCAGCCTGGCCTCTGATGATGTCAGCACCGAAATGAATTTTTAGCTGAATTATTTTTATACGAAAAATTAATTATGATGTCATCGCTGATGTCAGCATGACACGTGGCCCAATCACACGCTGACACGCGTCGCAACCAGAGGCTGCCACGCGTCTCGGCGCATGGACCCAGTCCACGGCACGGCTCGAGCGCACGGTGGACTGATGGCACTGTGATGTGCACCGGCTGACGCAAGTGCTGGCGTTATCGATACGACTGGACCAATCACAGCACGACACGTGACACTACACTATTAACCGAAACTCAAATCATTCTCGTCCGTTCAATTCAAAATGAATGGTCAAGATTGATCACGGCGATACGACTCGGGTCTACCGGAGCCAACACGTGGCTTCACCACGACCATTGGATCCTAATCGGACGGCTAGGATTTAAACGGCAACGTCGATAGAGACGACGGCATTGACTCCTCGGCTTCCACGCGACACGCGTCGACACGGGACTAGCCCGGCGCGCGGTGTGATCTCGTCCGCTCAGATCAAAAGGGATGGCCGAGATCAACCGATGCAATACAGCTCTGGTCTACTGCGGGGAAGATGCGTGGCGGCACGGCTATCCTCGGATCTGGATCGGACGGCACACAAGAAGCGGCGGCGATGCGACCGCGACACGCGATCGACGATCGAGACGACGCGCATCCAACAGCGAAGGTTACTCATCGACGCGGCAGAACGAACACCCTACGATCTAGATCTAATGACTAGGATTAAACTAACACAGATCTATGCGATGCAATCTAGACCGTTGATTGAAATTCAATGGCTGAAAGATGAAGATGGAGTTTACTGCTGTAGGGCGACGTGGAAGAATATGGAGCATTGCTTGGACATCGGATGGTGGATGAAGCTCGGCTGGCGGCGATGGCACAGCGGCGCGGTTCTTGCTAGAGGGGAAGAAGACGACGTGCCACGCGGCGATGCGGGGCTTCTCCGGCGATAAGAAGTGGATGGGTCGACGCGGCTCGGCGCAAGGAACACTCCGGTGACCTTGACGACGGCGGAGATGGACCAGCGGCGACGCAAAGAGCGGTGGAAGGTCTCGGGACTTTGGCGAGCTCATGCGGCGGCTAGGGCGAACCTCGGTTTGCATGCGCGGAACAGAAGGTGCGGCGGCATGCGGGGAACACGATGCGGTCAACGGCTCAATAAATAGGGGCCTCGGCATCCGCATCCGATGCAAAAACGCGGAGGAGGTTGAGGCGGCGGCAGAATCCGGCGGCGACATGGAGAGGCAAGGTGGCTCTATCGCAGGCGCACACGCGGCACGATCCGACGGCTCGGAGCGCGTGGCGACGCGGACGGACGATGATCGCACGATCGTGATCAAAAGGTGGAGACGCGGAACGTCTAGGGTTCGGCGGCGGGCTGGGTTGCGTGCGGAGGGAAACGGGCCGGACCGGAGGGGGTTTCGGCCCAACACTATTCAACGAATTAAAATACCTTTTTGAATTAAAACAAATCAGGAAATTCAATAAAGCCAAAAGAAATAGCAATAAAATCTGAAAAAATCCAAAAAAATTCTAGAAAATACTTTGAAGCAAATAGAACCCAAATAAAATACTTCCAATAAAAAAATCACCAACTAATTGCCCAGAACAATTAAAGAATAGCAAATGCTCAATTAAATAAATGCTAAAAGAAATAAATAAAATCTCAAAAAATTAGATAAAAATAAGAAAAGCACAATGAATCCAGAAAAATAAAATTTGGGATGTTACAACTGTTGAGAGTACAATGATTGTATAAATATCTTTTACCGCCATAGTAAGGGTTTGTTCTTACCGGATTGGTGCAAGGTTAGATTTAAGTAATATAAAGATTCTTGTCATAATCTCTTGGCCACACACCATAGGAAGCATGAAAATAGCAGTAAAAAGAGCTGGTCATGTTTTGTAGGTAAATATGTACGTCTCTACATAGTATAAAACTTTTCAAAAAGCCATGCCCATTGTCAAGAGAGGTTTGGTGCACTGACATTTGTTAGAATTTTTGATATTTTTACAAAAGGGTTGAATTGGAAATATTTGTTAGAGAGTCTTTGTTTCAGTTTTTAAGCTAGGGATTGGCAAGGGAATGTGTCGACGATCCGGGACAAGGTCCCCTGCCGAGCTTACTTGTTGAATGAGGGATCAACTTAAGGCCCCTTTCTCGCGGGGGATATACGTCTGAGAGTATGCCGAGCAACGGAGTGGGGTATACAACACAATCAGAAGGCACAGGGGGTCGTTTTTTAGCTGGTTCGGGCCTCTCGCGGTGGAGATAATAACCCTACGTCCAGTGGATTTCACTAGTGCGTGAAGGTGGAGTACAATGCGCTTGCTCGGGGCCTTGAACGATCCTAAGGGCTCCCACGATCAAGCTCTGTATGCGATTGCGTGTGTAGTACAGAAGGTCCGACCCTCAATCCACCGTGGGAGGGGGTATTTATAGGGAATTACAGGAGACAAATCATTTATTACAGGGCGCGCTCTCAGATAGGACGTCGTGAGCGATGTCGCGCCACCGGGTACCACGCGACGTGGGCACAGTGGGCGCGGACCAAGTCAGCGCGGACCGTGGCGGCGCGGATCCCGGGCGCGCGATCCTTGAGCCACCATGCATTTAATGCCACGTTGCCTTGTCGAGGACCCCCGAGCTGGCTTGCTCGGGGCCGGGGTGCACGAAGGTCGGTCCTGCATGCGTTGCTCGGGCAAGGGCATGGTCGGTTGGTGCCGGGCTTCGATGGTCGTCTTGGTACAGTGTATCCAATCCCCGACAGAATGGTTCAGTACTCACAATCATGGAGGACTATGAGTTCACATTTATGCTTTCATATCTTTTATTTATGTATTAATCAAAATGCTCTTTCAAATGCCATTTACAATTTAATATTTGATATCCACGTTCAATGTTGCTTTATGCAAAAACGAATTTAGTAGCCTTTCCCTTGATACAGCCTGCATTTACTATACTTTTACGATACACTACAAGTTTTACTGAGTATAAATGTACTCAACCTTGCTATTGTTGATATTGAGTTGATGAAGGATTGGAAAATCCCGACAATGCATTCTATACAGCAGGATACAGGGATTTCGATTATGTGTTCTTCTAAAGGTTTATCTTTGTTAGCTGTCTGAGGGTTATGATGGGCATACTACGGGATTATGAATCTTCTAATGTACTTTACTTGGCTTATAATGCCTTATTGTAAAATTACTTTCGCTATTGTATGTATAATACCATGTATAGATGTAATGGGACTAGTACTGTATACACATGGAACTTTTCTTGGTATTCCAAGTCATAAAGGAGGGTCCCCACACATGTGAGGCTACCATATGGGCCCCCACTGTATGACACATGTAGTTTTGTGACACAAGTTCTCCTAAAATCTATAATTTTATGAAATAGAAGATAAAACATGTAGTTTTCTGATAGTTTGTACAAAAAAACTTGTAATTTTGTGAAATTTACTCTTTTTTGTTTGATTGGGCTTCAAAGGAGAATTAATACTTATCTTTAATCCTTAAGATCAAATCTTCAGCTCCTGCAACCTATCTGTTTTGCAGTCCATACTGGTTTTCTCCGTGCACAAATAATTACTAGTGCCCATTCTGTTCATGTGGCAAATTGTTTTCAGATTTACAATGCAAACTAATTGCCAGCATCAGCTCCAAAATCTACTATTTGCTAAGCCTTTCACAGATGAACACCTCAATTTTCACCAGTATTTTCCAGAAAAAAACTTGCCTCACGAAGGTTTGCATACCTTATCCTGATATATGTGCTTGTACATATCATTTGTTCAGGTTTTAGTGTTGCCACTATAATGAATCATGCATCATGCTCCACCAACATGGAAAGCCAAGCCACATTCTTGCCCTTTTATCTTTCGGGTAACCTCTTTTTTGTTCTTTTACTTGTCGTTTCCAATTAGTCGCACCTTTGACAAAGGAGCGTGTTTTGATTTTGTCGATTTCTTTCCGACCAAGATCGGCACTTTGAGAATAGAAAATTATTGTGCAAAGCTAGCACCAAGCAGTGGTTTTGTGCACCATGTTTCAGAATTCAGACTTCCACTCTTATAAAATATAAGCCCTTTTTTTGTCAGTAAGAATGTTGTAGTGTATGTCAAGCACTTATCTTTCTATATGCAATAGTAATTTGATAGTTTCAAAAACGCAAGCTGAATTTACAGTCAAGAACTCGTATGGAACATACAAACCTGTTTCTTGAAATAATCACCTCTGTTTTCTGATAGAATTCCGATCATGTGCAGATTAGCTTTGCAGGCTGCACCTGTTTGAACCGCATTTTGCTCTCTCGGCTGCCGACTCAGGTCTTAATCCACTATTTGCTGTAAATAATTTCTGCATGCATTCTGCTACTAGCTAAGATGAAGATACTTGCCCGTGCTTGTTGCTAGTATTTGGCATGTAAGTTTGAGTCTGTTTGTACTTTACATCTCCATGACAAATTCACCTTCCACTCAAAGTAACTTTCTCTCAGTCGTTTTCTGGCATCTGTGAAATGCAAAAATCATTCAACTTGTCGAGTCATCGCTCTCCTTATAAGCCTTCATCCAGTGTGGGCACACCTATGGTCTATGAGTATAGATGTTTTGACATCTAACATGCAAATAGGAAGTGTTACTGCATTTGACAAGTAACACTCAACTCAAACGTGCCGTTCTCTTTTGCAAATTTCCAGCATAAAGTTGCTTGTCTAGTGAGATATCCTCCTTGTTATGCCTTCTCACCGGACAGGGTTGCCTTTCTCAAGTAAACTTCCTGGTCCCTGTTCATCTGCCTTTCTCAAGTAAACATCCTGGTCCCTGTTCATCTTTGATAGAAATGCAGTAGTGTATACATGACAAAAATGTTTCTATATACCTAGCGAGAACGTAATATGTAGAAAATATCATTCAACTCAGAGCACACGAACTCAGATACAAAACAGCCGGCGAAATTTCCAGCGCAAGATGACTAAGTATGTGCTGTTGTATATACTTTCGTCGTTTTCGAATGCATATCATTCTAGCTTTTAAATTTTATTCGTAAATATATATCATTCTATAATTTTGAGGTGATTGTTTTACTCTCTACACTCCTCCTTAACTATTTTTAATGTTATTTACAATCATAAATTAAAATAATAAACATTGTGTAAAGATATAATAAAGAGATGTAATACCATCTATTTTTGAGATGTGCTTCGGCTGAAATGAAAAAAAAAAACTAGAATAACACCTGCCCCATAAACAAAAGAACAACTGATTCTGTCCGACAATTGTACTTTCACCTACCACTCAATCAGGTGATTAGGCATTTAGGTCCCTTTTGCCACGCTTGTCGTGTTAGCCATATACTCGACACTCCACACGTGCCAAGTCCTCCCCCCACACGTGACAGCCCCCTTGTCGCTTGGTTGTAGCCTACTAACTTTTCTCACGAGATCACGTCACACCACTTTATTGTAGACTTATACAGTTGTACTGCCACCACTACCACCGGTGTATGTGCCTGTAGCTTTCGGTTTCTACGATGGTTTACTGTAGGGATTTAAAAAAAATTCAACGTCTAGACTCGATTCGAATTCAGTTCGAGCTTCAAACAAATTGAATTTGAGATTAATCTTGAGCTCATAAACTTCATCGAGTCGAGCTTGAATAATTCACGATCCTAATAAATATACAAATTTCTTGTTAAATATTACTATACGTTAATTCTTACTAAGTTTACTCAAGCTCGAGCATTTTTTCATTGTTGAAAGATAGTGTATGTTGTTTACTGTTACCGAGCTTACTTGAGCCTAAATGCAAGTTCTATAACATCCCGAAAATTTGAAAATAGATAAAATAAAATTTAAAAATTTAGAAAATATAATTTTTAATTGAAACTAAGATTTTAATTTAATTACTATCTTTTTCCTTATTTTTTGAATTTTGGTCTTTTGGAAAGGAACATTTTGCATTATTGAAATCCTTTTGTCCAAAATAAACAAAATATGAAATTAAGTTTAGATTGTGATTCTATATTGAATTTTCATCTTTTATGAATTTATGTTTAACTTTTTGGTTTTTAAGAAAACCATTTTTATTGTTGGATTTCTCTTTTCTAAATATGAAAACCCAAAATTATATGAAGATAAAATCTCAAAAAAATTTATTTAAATCCTAATCCTTCTCTAGAATTATCACAAAAAGTCTCAAAAGAATTTGAATACATTGGTATTGCTATTTCAGTTATTTTTGAATTTGAATTTGGTATTATTTTATTTTATTTTTTGCCTTTTATTGGTGTTACTATGCATAATCATACATAGACACTGACATATCCGAAGCTACAACTGTCTACCTTGACCCCGAGTCGATTCCTGAATCAACACAGCAAGGCAAGCACTCACTTTGATCATATTGATCTCAATATTTAATTTTTATTTTGTTTTGTCAAATCTATTTATGTATGTGCGTATTTTCTATAAATTTGTTATATTATGGTACTGGTATCTATAACCCTATATCATGGAACTTTCCTAATAAATATTGAACTGTGAATCTTGATAACCATATAATAAGGTTAGATAATACATAATGTCAATATGGGTATATGCGATTACATATTAATCATGCTTAGCCACGCTTTAGTATTGGAAATTGAAATAATTAGATTAAACTATTTCTTAAGAATTTAAAAATGTTGGATGTGACATTAAAGGTTATTGGTATTTTAGTATAAAAACTCAAAACAAATCTATAATTTTGATGCAGACCATTTTGGTAATAGTCGGATGTCCATGTGATTTGCACGTAGCATAGGGGAAGATTATCATCTGAGCCAGATTAAAGACCAAACATAGTGTTGTATGATCCAATGGATATCTATATAACCACAAGTGTTGGTATGAGATAGTCTTAAACCAATTAAATTATCTAGTTTAACTTTCTATATTGGAAGGCTAGAGTAGTACGAGCTTTCTAAGACGGATTGCTCATAGGGGCTTTCACACAAAGGTGTTGGTAAATACATACCAATAAAACAGTGTACATCTTGCTATGATAGGGAAGTGAGGACTTAACAAGAGTGAACTATTGAGAGTATAACATTGTATAAATATCTTCCACTGCTATAGAACATGGGGAAGTAGGGATTCAATAGAAATAGCCTATTGATGTACAAATATCTTCTACTGCCATAGCAAGAGTTTGTTGTCACCAGGCTGGTGCAAAGTTAACCTAGTTAATGTAAAGATTTTCGTTATGAATATTCTGACCACATGTTAAAGGAGTGTGAAAATAGTGGTAAAAAGAAAACGTTATGACTTGTGGGTAAAATTGTGTACATCTACAGAGTTTAAATCTTTTCAAAAAGTCTTGTCGCATTCATAGGAAACTTGGTGAATTGACAGTAGTTAGAAGTTTTGGTATTTTCAAAAAGAACTGAATTGAGGATATTTGTTAGAAAGTCTTTGTTTCAGATTTTATACTAGGGAGTGGCAATGAGATGGTGTGATTCTCATATTCATGGAGAACTGTGAGTTATATTATGCTATGCTATTCTTATTTATTTATATACCTGTCAAACTTGCTCTTACAAAATTTCGTTTGTAAATTACTACTTGATTTACATGTTCAACTTTACTTTATGCAAAATAATCGTAGAAGCCTCCTTTCACATAGTCTGCATTTACTATACTTTTGCGATACACTTCAAGTCTTGTTGAGTATGAAAGTACTTAGGGCCTGTTTGGTACGGCTCCAGCTCCACCAGATCCGTGGATCTGGTGGAGCTGGGTTTTCCTAGCTCCACAGATCCGTGAAGCTGGAGCTGTGAGTACATTAAGAATGTTTAGATGGATCATCTTGTTTATATTTTAGGCCAAAAATATAAACTTAATTTACTTTATTTTAGTCTACAAGTTTCAGATCTCAGGAGAAGCTGGGATCTGGAGCTCTACCAAACAAGCCCTTACTCTTGCTTTATTGTTGGTTTAGTTGAAGAAAAGGCTCCTGAAGATATATACTTTGCTGCAGGATACGGAAATTTCGATAATATGATTTTCTAGAATTTATACTTTGTCAGTTGTCTAAGGGTTTGTATGTGCGTACCACAAGGCTTTTGGATTTCCACTGCAACTTACTCTGAATTGTAAGACTACATTATGTAAATAGCTTCCGCTTTAATAATATTATGTATGGATGTGTTACCGCTGTTGTAAATGTGCGTAGTAGCTATTGATTATAGGACTAATATTGTATGCACATAGATCATTGTTCTTGGTATTCTGTACCAAAAAAGAGGGTCGTTATAAGCTAGAACCCCAACTCGAGCTCGAGCCTAACAGGCTAGGCTCGCTTGAACTCGGCTCGTTTGCAGGCCTAGTTTTCCACCCTTGTTCTTCTCCTCGAAATAATCACTTTTTAGCTCTTGTATCTTCTTTTAATAAAACTAGCCCCACACAAATGCATTTACAGTTTAGCCTATCCCCTATCGTGTCTGAAAAGCACGGGAGTAGGCATGCGAGCTTAGGAGAAGGTGCTGCCACTCCCGGAGAGCATAGGAGGAGCACGGGCATGTGAGCTTGAGAGCACAGGAGCACATGCTCCCACAATAGGGCAGTGTGGAAGGCATGTTGTCATGGTCCCAGGGGTTTCGGCCAGTGACCTTATGTGGTAGGAGAGTACGTAGGGTAATACATGTCATCTTTTAGCGTTTTCGCTTTTGAGAATATGGTTATTTTTACAAATATATTTAGAAAAAAAGCCAAATTTGTTAAAAAAAAATGTACAAGAATCGGAGGAGTGATGACTTGTTCTTCCTCTCCGCCATCGCATCGGATAAGTCTGCCCAACAGCACCAGCAGCTTAGCAACGGGTCGCCGCATCACTCCGCAATACACACCACTTTGTGATTTAGCGATATATAATAGCAGATGGGCATCTAGCAGAGCAACTTCGTGCCGCAAAACGTAGTTTTTACCTCTAAATCCGATTCAGCCTCCACACAGGTGAATGGTCCTGTACCCATATATACTTAAGTTCGGTATTAGATATGCCTTCCTTAGAACCGTCAGGCCGATTACTGATTTCGCAAAAGAGTGAAGTTTTAGAACACGTGCTGCCAAACTTTATAAAATTTGATCAAATGTATTGTTTAAAATGTATAATTTAGATATATGAAAATGATACGAGTGAATTTTCATAAAAAATGGTTTCATAAGATCACACTTGTATAACATTTTTTGAATATACGACAACATAATTTAGTGGTCAGACGAGTATATCAGTGAATTTGAAAATCTTCTTTGTGATTGGATAAAGTAAGTTAATTTCCTCTGATGGTAGTTTTACAATAATCTTGCATGTCATACATTGAGAAGGCCAAAATCCCCAACTATGTCAACTTGATTGGACTCATTTAGGATCTTAACAAATTTAATCACAAGTATATATACCACTTCTTCTTTTTCAATAATCTTTACTATTCTTTAATTGGCAGTTGGTGGCGGTGGTGCATTTTTCTTCGCCGCCCCCACCCCACCCGATTTCCTTCCTTCCTCGCGCAGCCTTCCTCGCTCCGGGCGAGCAATCCCCGCCCCACGCCGCGCCCCCGATCGCCGCGCCCCCGATCGTTCCTCGCGCATCCTTCCTCGCGCCGCGCCCCCGATCGCCGCAATCTCCGCCCCACTCCGCCCCCCCGGTCGCCGCAATCTCCGCCCCACGCCGCGCCCCAAATCGACGCAATCGACGCAATTTTCTGGTGCTTTCCTTCCTCCGATCTGATCCGGAGATGAGTATCTTCTGGCATCTTTCCCTTTTATGGACTCTCTTCCGATTGATTTTCCTATTTTATTTAACTCGCGTTGGTGCATCCGGGGTTGCGAGGAGTTCGTCGAGGGAAGGTGCATCCGGCAAGACCACCACGCGCAGGACCTCAGCAGAAGTTCCAGAAGCTCAACGTCGGGGTTGCGAGGAGTTCCAGAAGCTCTACCTCAGCGAGGCCGTCACCACCGGTCGCACCGTCAGCTGCAACATCGAGGAGGTCGTCTTCAAGAGCATTCGCTTCGAGGTCAGCCCCGCGCCCCTTCCTCTCCCCCTCCCTTCTCCAAGCACCTAGCAAATAACAACACTGCTTCATGGAACAACCGCTTCTTTGAAAAATAATCGGATTGCTTGGTTTTATTCGGATTGGTATTGCTGCTTCTTTGAGAAATGCCAGTTGTTGACAGACAATGAACCATAATTTGTGTTTGCAGTGGTGATCTATCAATAGCTGTGGTGGTGAATTGAGCTAATTTCAGAGACTTACAGAGTTACAGTAGTGCCATATTTTGTGTTCTGCAAGGTATTTACAGTGGCCATGTAAAATTTAATTCGTCTTGCTGATGAATCTTTTCACTTTTTTTATTACAACTACATCTGATAGGATCATCATACTGTATATGATTGGATCATCATACTGTATATGCAAAAAGAAATATACATTGCAAAAAGAAATATACATCTGATAGGATCATCTGATAGGAAGATTTTGCATGGATATAATAACATAGTTGAAATGATGTATATTGGCTGGTTATCATTCTGTCATACTGTTTGGTTTGCTGTCCATGCAACATTTTCTGAAATTTTAGGTCTTGTGAAAACGTATATTCAATGATCAATACACAGACCATTTGATTGGATTGAAATTTGTCATTGTCTTAACGGATTGGAAGACATCTAATGAAATTTTGATGCAAGTGGTGCTTTGATTTAGGAATGTGTTCTGACCATTTGATTGTGCGGAACCAATGATTATCTGTTTACATGATTCTTTTCAGATTTTTATTGAATATAGTGATTGAACTAAAGGAAGGTGTGGGCTTGTAATTTGAAAATGTATGTTTTTTGTTTGATCAACAGGCTGTTGCAATTTCTCCTACTGCAAAATCGTTAGCTGCATATCCTAAGTCTCCTTTCCAGGTATGTCTTGTCCCTGGCTACTTACATTCTGTAGTACACTTCTTTTCATCATAATGACCGCAGAGTGTTTTAGTGTTGGTCGGGTTATGATTAGCACCTTATTGCCAAAATACTAACTATATTATCCTTCAAAATACTAACTATATTGTTGTCGCTGTGCTGCTGGTGGCGGTAATGCTAATCAGAACCCCTTTCTGGACATCCATGTTCAAAAAAGAATATACAGGGAAAGAAAAATAAAAAAACCAGTTGGACCACAGCTGGGGGCCAAAATCCAATCCCAGCCTAATGCATTTCAAATTTCTATAATCCTGAATTGTTTTCTGGTTGATAAGTCAAGTCAAGAAATTATTGGTGCAGTGTTGTAATCAAAATATGAATTGTTTCTTCTGCAACCTCATGTATTAAACGGTGTAATTTATAGTAAATATGCACGGGAGAACAAAAACAGTTCATGTAGCAAATCTGTGTATTTTGCGTGGACAAATTAATTTATGTTTGATTGGTGTTTGTATTCGACAGAGATTGTTGTCGCTGTGCTGCTGCTTTTGCTACTACTGATCAGAACATTCTCCTGACATCTCGAAGAACAGTTCAGGTTAGTTCTTTTATCTTTCCATTTTTTCTGTGCGTTCATTAGAAGATGATGTGTTAGGAGTTGATGCTTCGATTGGAGTACATGACAATGACTGATTGGGTTTTATTTATCCTGGAAGTATAGTTTTTAGTACAACATGTTGGAATTATAGCTCTTTGCTTCCCGCACACACACACACACACAAAAAGGTGGATGATTGATGCAAGCATTACCAAGTCAAGGCTATTTGCAGTCATGGCAAACATTGACTCTGAATCATGAAAATAAACTGATACACTTAAATCTAATTTGCATGCCAAAATATTTGCAGATTAGAATTTAGTACCAGCTTATATCTAAATTGAGCAATTCATAACAAGTCTCCCTTTTCTGGTGCTAATCGTTACATGCTTCGCTGATATTCTCTTATTATCAGAGAAATCGCTTCCTTCGATAGCTCTTAACGTCCTATTCATTGCAGCAATTTAACTGGAAGAAACATTAATTAGCAAATTTTGTTATGATTACATGCATGTTCATTGTGGAGACAAGAAAGTTGCTAATGATTGTGATTCATTGAATAGAGTTACTGACAAACGAAGAAACAAATGCAGATGCTACTGTCTGGACCATAGATAATACTTAGTGTCGGAGGCTAGATATGCAAACTGAAGCCTTTGTTTAGTTTTCCGTTGCGACATCATTATATTAGCAAATTTTGTTTAGTTGAATAGCGGCACAACGTTGAAAAGGCTAGGATTTTTCTTGCTTCTCTCCAACCCCTGTAGAAATCCAAAAATCAATTAAAGCAAGAGAAGAACAATTGAAGCAAACACAACAGGAGAAGCCAATAAACCTGTAGAACAGGCCATCTTTGATTTTGACTCCAAGCTGATATGCCCTAGGGACTTTCATCCACGGCACAGAAATTACATCAGCTTTATCAATCTCAATAGTCTTTCCTCCACCTTGTCTCTTCCATGCAAGTCCTCCAGAATGCACTTTAAACTGAGCAGGATTCTGTTTTGAAGCAAGAGTCATGGCAATATGCTTCCTGTGTAACATCATGGCAACTTATATTAGCCAGACTTTGTTAATGCACATGCATGCACATACAAGTTCTTGTTGATTCAAACCTTGCCATTATCATCAGCCACCAACTCCGCCAACTGTGGTGTTTTCTTCAGATTCAAATCAGCTAACAGTTGTATCTGGTTCATAACTGAACTCAGAGCAGGCTCTATCTAGAGATGCTGCAAGTAGATGAAAAATATGTTACTGCCATGTCAAACACATATGCAATTATTGAGTAGTGATTGATTTTCAGCAGCATATTACGCCATTCATTTCTACATTAATTTTCTAAATTAAATTCTATAGTTCAAAGAAACCGACAGAACTTTCTTTTCTTCGATAGCTTTGGCAAAGGGAGGCAGCAAGCTTCTACTACTTCGATCGAACAATCTCCGACATCTCGAAGAACGATTCGAGTTAGTTCTTTTATCTTTCCATTTTTTCTCGTATGCTCATTAGAAGATGATGTGTTAGGAGTTGATGCTTCGAGTGGAGTACAGGACAATGACTGATTGGTAATATATTTGCAGTTTTATGTATACTACTGATTGGTAATATCTAGCTTTCCTACCAATCTTGATACTTTAATCTCCTAGGCTAAGTATGTCTGTTTTTTTACATGGTATGGATAGCATTCCTTTTACATGGTATGGATACAAATGCATGGTACTTTAATCTCCTAGGCTAAGTATGTCTGTTTTTTTAGCCTTACAGAAACATCTACTCTCTGAAATTGAACTTTGTATGCTGTATGTATATGTTCTTATGTTTTTTACTGTGTTTAGCCAAATCCTGATAGTGTGAGCAGCATGGCCTGCATATAAATTCTCTCTCATCTAAAGTTCTCTCATCTTAGTCTATAACCTATCCCCCCGGCCAATACCCTAAGCCCCTTCAAGCCATGCGTTCTGGACATCCATGTTCAAAAAAGAATTATACAGGGAAAGAAAAATTAGTACTGAGGCCAATCCAATCTATCCAGCCCAGCCTTAAGGAAGCAAGGGCATGCATTTCCTTGACTGTGTTTGCTTGCTCTGAGCTAAGGTGTCCAGTTCCTGGATCTACGGTGGCTCTTGGTATTTTGTAGCCCCTCTACACTATTGAAAGGATTAGGTTTGCCTCATCAATAAGCGTTGTGTACTTTTGGTACACTCACGATTTCCTTTTCCTTTTTACATTTGCTCTCAATGTATGTTATGTCCCTCATCTTCAAATGAATGGATAAACTGTACTTACAATGCGAAATACTGAACGTGGAAAATGCTCCTGTCACCATTACAATAAAATATTTTTTAAGTATTTTGTAACATCTGAATGTTTATGTCAGTTCGATGGCACCAATTAATGCATCACGAAAGAGAATGTACGCGTTGTTTCCTGAAAGCCCTGCGGTGCCTAAGTGAGTTTTACTTGACTATTTCTTTCGTATAATTAAAAGTATATCAAATGTTTAAATATGCTTTTTTTTAGATTCAAGGAGTTCGACAACATTGAATACGGGGATATATACAGGTCTTGGAACATTTGTGTGTTAGTAGATATTAAATTTCCGATTGAAGATAACGGCGATTTGCTTCGATTTATCTTAATAGATGAGACTGTAAGTTCAACGATAATTCAATCCATAAAAATTATTTTATCTCGCTAACTAACATCATTTATTTTAAACTTAAAGGGTTCCAAAATAGAAGCTATTGTCAGGGAGAGAAATGTCCATAGGTTTAACTTAGCACTCAATGAAGGCTATAAGTATATCATTCATCGTGTGCAATTCCAGCCCAACTGCGAGGAAGTTGAGTTTCGGAGCATCCGAAACTCTTATGAGTGCTTGCTAACGAACCGCACAACAGTTGAACCCTCTACGGTAGTAGTTGATTTTCCGGTCTACCCAAAGCATTTTATGTCATTTGAAGATGTTTATGGACGTCCGAACAAAACATTTGTAGGTATGGTTCAAAATTTCTTGGTAGCAAATAAAATATCAAATGATATTTTCATGGCAAAATTTAAACATACAATATTTCATACAGATGTAGTTGGAGTAGTCGTTCATCTTGGTGATCTTGAGTACTACAAAACCTTTCCACGCCGTATACCGAACAGAGAGGTCACTCTTCTAGACACAAGGTAAATCTATAGTATGTTTTAAAAAGTATGGTTTGATTAAAACTAATCGGCACATAATATTTAAAATATTTATTATGTTTAATTGCAGGTTTAACCTGTTAGTTGTTCAAGTATGGGATGAGCATTTAACCCAATATATGCTCAGTTGGTCAAAGGCTAAGGCAAAAAACCATGTGCTTGTAGCAATTATGCTAAAAAGGACAACAGATACGGTAACTAAGTCATTAACCTACAAAATAATAAATACTATTAAAGAAAAGGTACTCATAATATGTTGCTTTTAAAAACAGGTTGTGTGGAAACTACACAGTACACGAAATTAGCATTCGCCCCAGATCTTCCAACACAACATGCACTTCAAAGTAAGTGTTTTTTTTAGTAAGACAAAATAGGCTCCATTTAAAAGAAAACTACAACCCTCTTTTACTAATACATTTTTTAAATTATTATTGTAGGCTTTCGACACTCTCTGGTGTCAGGAGCATTTGATCTCACATTTATAAAAAGATTTATTGAAAGGAGGTGGCAATACTCAGCTCATATGGTTACTAGGACTACCAATCGACTATAGATGATGCTTATATGATAAATGATGTACCTGGATGCTGGACATCTTTTATTATTTTGATCACATGAATAATTGCTTGTGAATGAATCAATTTCTGTGTCATTAAGTGATCTACGTGTTATGCTTATATATTTGACGTGGAGTGACTTCTATGTAGTGGTAGTAACTTATTTCATCACGCTGTGGTCACAAATGCCTTTCAGTTCCTTCGTAGCATAATCCCAGCAATTGGACTAAGTTCTTGTGTAGTGTATGCCCAATTGTTTCAACTTCCAAGGTGAACTCCTTTTCTGTTTCTCGTGGGATTCTATCGATCTTCTTGACTGCAATGCTGGTCCCAAACTCAGCATGCAGGTGCCCCTTGTAAACAACACCAGAAGCCCCCCTGCCCACCTCCTCACTAAATCCATTGGTTGCTTCCTTGTCCTCCCAATGTCATTTACCAAAGAAGCCTCACGAAATTCACCCAACTCAAGATCTGAAAGCTCTCTCTGGAGCACCTTTTTCCCATCAGGTGATCTCTCAGCATTGTTTCTTTGCAAATTTGATGGCTCGCCATTACTTTCATTGCATTCAGGAAAAGACATGATATCGTCATGGCTAACATTTCCTCTGGCACTTTTGGTTAAATTCATGGAATTTACACCAACATTAGCATCCTTTGAACGCTTGTGTGTCTTCTCCTCAACAAAAGGTTCCCTGTGTCTACCCCTTTTTCTTGTGACAGAATCATCAGGGTCATCAAAATTGGCCTGGTGGCCTTCAGCATGTACATAACCTCTTCCAAAGTTACCGCCCATGCTATTCAAAGTTTTCTGTATCTTATCCGACTTTTTCTTAGAACTTGATTTGTCAATCTTTTCTTGTGTTCTCTCAGAGTGCATTGTTGTGATAGGTATATTTGGGCTCTGATTTATCATTTGTAAATTTCCAGAACCCAAAGGCCTTCCTTTCATAGCAGGGCTACTACTATCTTGCACATGCATATCATTATGTGCATCCCAGCCAACATTCCCTGTCTCCTTGCTCAACCTCTCATTAATATGTTTGTCATGAGGTAAGTTTTGTCTGTGTTCTGAGAAAGAACCTGTAGCTCCTGAATGTGCCATGTCAACCTTGGCCTTTTGGGCACTTTTTGGCTTTGTAGCAGTGTTCTCATCACCAGGGCACCTTTTCAGATTGGGTTTGGCACCTTTCTCACTGATCCTTGATGTTGATTTTCTTTTGCTACCATGCTGCTTCATGAATGGACTGGCCTCTTCCTTGGGTAAGTTCTGACTACTCGGTGCTAAGGAGTCATCAAAAAGGTTGTCCTGATAAGTCATTTCGTCCGCAGGATACTTGCCATCAACTATACTAGGACCTATTCTGGTACTCGCAATGTTTTTGCTTCCTGGAATTTCTGATGGCTTGTCTAAGTTGCTTGCACCGAAGCTATCAATTGATGCAGCTGTATATGTTGCCTCATCATTGTCGGTATTAAAATTATTCAGATCAATGTGTGATGATGTACACTTATACTCCAGATTTGTTCCAATGTCAATTTGCTCATCTTGTCCATCCAGTGTTGGCAAATCACTTGGCGAGGAAGACAACTTCAGTTCATCTGCTACTTTCCTTTGTGCTGTATCTGCTTTGTCATAATCACTTGTGATATCCACAAATGCATCAGATCCTTCCTTGCTACTCGATGAAGCATCACTATCACTGTCGCTGCTGCTCCCACTGCCATTTGCCGCACTTCTGCTTTGACTCCCACTATCACTTCCACTGTCACCGCTGTCACTGTCAATGTCACTTCCACTGTCACTAGACGTGCCTGCTTTACCATCACTGTCATTATTGACCTTTTCCATAGGACCTCGATTGCCTATAAAGAAGGTAAAGAAAATGTCAAACATCACTGATTCTTTTGAAAAATAATATAACAAGATGTCGCTAATTAAAACTCCACAACAATAAGATAATGATTTGCTGCAATTTTCATTTGCTAAGTGGAGATCTGCTCATCTGCTAGCCTTATTTGAGACTAATGGACTAGAGAACTGTTTATGGACTAAGTTGAATGAAATTTTGGAACCGGTCCTACTTTAAAGAACTGTTGATTTTGGTGAGTGTAACTATAGGTTGCTCCTGGCTTACAATATTTTACGCCAATGCAACTGATCAGTCATGATTTAAGACTAGGATTTAACTTCAAGCTTTACAGTAGAATAAGACAGAAAACTATAAAAAAAAGACAGAAAAGAAACAAGAGGGAATACCAGTATTTTGCTTGACGGTATGGCAGCAAGTTTCTGCAGAGCTGTCCCGATCAAACTTCGGCCGAGAGAATTTGCATGAAACATGGGAATGGGTGAGGATTCCGAAGAAGAAGACGAAACAGGGGGGGCTCGGGATCTGGATCGGGAGGTGAGGATCGCGAGCACCCCCGAGCGGCGTGGGGGCGGAGAGGGGGGCAGATCGATCTGGAAGGGGACGGGCGGAGCGAGGATTGTGCATCGCGGGCGCCCGGGCGGGGGATCGGGAGCAGGATCTGGAAGGTGGGCGATCCGGATTTTGCGGCGCAGTGCGGGGTCCCGATCAGGAGTGGAGGGGAGAGGGGAGAACGTACCGCTGCCACCAACTGCTACTTTATATTAGTAGAGATAACTTTACAGTAAAATTGAGAATGCCAAAGTGTTGTTTTCATAATTCCGTTGGGGCTGACACCAATCGTTTTGTAGATCACAAACGATTTTGGCAATTATGTCGCATCATCCAAACCAATCATCACGGAAAAGGAAAGAAGGTTCCTATGTGGCCATCCCTTTAAATTTTGGCTTATATTGTATTGTTATAACTACATGATATTAATTTTAACTGCGTGATATTATTTTGTGAAATATCATTTTGGTAGTGATGGATGCACAACATGCTCCAAAGAGACACCGCACCGCTATTTTGCCACAAGCACAAACTAGCTTGTTTATACGTGACGGAAACAATATTCAAAGTCAAAGTTATTCGTCTTCGGACGAAGAAGATGAGCATAATCAAACACCTATGCTATACACAATTCCACCTCAAAGTACCCTCACAATGGGTGTATCGCTACAAGGCGATTGCTCAAATGGTATAAGTTGTTTTTTTTCTATGATGTGTGTTCTAATCACAAACATTCCTACTCCTCAAAATAGCTCATTATTATTACATGCGTTGTACACTTCAGGTAGGATGAATTACCGTGATGTTGCTGAAAGTTCTGCTGCCATGACAGATGACCAAACACAGCTAAATTTTGGTCAAATAATGGCTCACATTGCACCTGAGCAAAGTGTACCAAGTCATGGTGAATAGTTTGCAAGGAACGCAAACCTTACAGAAGAACAAATACAATCAAGACGTCAACGACAAAATGCTAGGTATGCAGCTCTTACACCAGAGCAAAGGCTAGCAAGACGAGAACGTGACAGAGCACGTCATCAAAGTTTAACACCAGAGCAAAGGCTAGCAATACGAGAACGTAACAGAGCACGTCGTCAAAGTTTAACACTTGAACAAACGGAAGAGATTAATGCCCGTCGAAGAGCACGTAGACAAAGTTTAGATCCTAAAGAAAGGCAAGAGTCAAATGCTCATCGAAGAGCATGTAGAAGAGAGGAGCGGGATGACATTAACGCTCGTAGAAGATCAGCCAGGCAAGTAATTACACCAGATGATAGGCAAGCATTGTTACATGAACGTAATGCAAGCTACGCAAGTAGGAGAGACACCCCATGCTCTGAATCAATTGCAATGCAATGCCCATTGTCAGATGCTTCAGTGGTTGCCGATCCATCATCGCATGGCCTCGCTATTGCAGATCCCTCAACGCAGTCATTCATTACAAATGATGGTAATATCTACAACTATATTTACCTTTGTAATTACGTAACCGTCATTAACCTGTACTCGCGAAAAATGACAGGTGATATAGAAACAATCGTAGAGGAGGATATGGATGAGGAGTACTACCTGTTCGTCGGTGAAGGTAGTTCAGTCGTCATTTCTCTTTTGTTTATATGGAATTCAAGAACTATCATAATCCCTTCAACTTAAATCCATCCAGATGACGACGAAATGGAGGACAGGGACTTTGATGAGCTAGCAGATAACTCTCCAGCGGCCTCGAATGTCCAAGATCCCTACGATCATTTGTATAGCAACGTGCCCGATAGCACACATGTCTTTGAAGGTGAGCAGATCTACGAGCATTGCGGTGCAAAGAGGTTCCAGTATGAGACGAACGGGTTTTGTTGTCGCAATGGTAAAATCAGGCTATTGGACCTAGAGCCAATTCCCGAACTCCGCAGGCTTTGGTCGAGTGTAGATCCCGATGCTAGGCATTTTCATGAAAACATAAGATTCTTCAACGGTCACTTCTCCTTCACCAGCCTAGGCGTGAGTCTCGATGAGAACTACACCAACATGAGATCTGGAGTGTACACATTTCGAGCCCACGGACAAATTTACCACAATATCCATTCCTTTGGCCCAAGCGAATCCGGTCCAAATCATTTGGAGCTCTATTTCTATGATGATGACCCCAGTCTGAATCACCGGTTTCGTTACTCACCTAGCCTCGACCAGGAAGTCGTGAGGAGGTTGGTCAACATCCTCCGGGACAACCCCTACTCTCAAACTTTTAGGAGCCTAGGCCAAGCCGAAAACCTCCAGGAATATCGTGTATCACTTAACACCGACTTACAGCTGGATCAACGAGTGTACAACAGGCCAAGATGCGTCGAAGTGGCATTGTGTGGGTCGAGGGCAGCGAGTCATAAAGAATTCAATCGTGGCGTAATCCTATATGGCAACAACAATGAGAAGTATAGTATAAAGCCACTCTATGGATGCTACGACCCCCTATCGTATCCACTCTTCTTCCCAAGAGGAGAACTAGGATGGCATCCACATATCCCCAAGCATGGTGTGCCCCTTGAAGCTGTAATTCGGGCATCGGAAAATAACAATAACAACAGTCACTACGAGGATCAAGGTGAGTATTGCTCTGAACGTGGAACTTATCATTATTGATGTCCTGATTATTTACACATTATCTAACTATGTCCCTCGTTTGCGTAGAATCGAATAACCGGCTTTGCGTTACTGTAAGAGACTACTACTGCTACAAATTCCAGATGCGTCGTGGGGTATTCAACGTTGTTGTGCTGACAAGCGCCTATTTCAAAGATCTGTGATTGACATGTACATTGTAACACCCCAATTTTTGCTCTTCTTGCATTTACATGGTATTTTGAATTTTTGGGAATTTCTGGAGTTTATTTCGATTTATTTGGAATTATTTGGATTTATTTTGAATTAAACCATTTATCAAATCAATTAAATAATAGAAAAGTTAAAATAAAATTTTTTTTGAAAATATTTGACTTGAGTCACAAATGTCCTAAAATATTTATGAGAATTTTTCCGAATTTTTCGATATTTTAATGCCCCAAATAAATTATTTGAATTTTGGGAATTATTTTTAATCGAAAAAGAATTAAAATCTGAATGAATAGTACTGGGCGAAATACTGTGCGGCCCGCACTAAAAACCCTAAGCGCCATGACCGTTCGATCTTCATCCGACGGCCCTCATCGCGCCACGTCACTAACCCGATTCTCATGGGATTCCGCCCGCCGTCGTGTGGGCCTCGGTTTCGCGATTTTCACGAAGCCGAGGGCACTATTTATTGCGCCGCCACCGTGTTGGGATCCTTACCTCGCGCCGCACCCGTCCGTACTCATCACGCCGCCCGAGACGCCGCCGCCTCGCCGCACGACCTCGCCGGTTCGTGGAGTCACCGCCGGTTTTCTTCGTCTCCGTCGCCGGTGAAGCCGCTCCGCCGACTTGAAGGTCTCCTCGAGTTCCTCAAGAGAGACACACCGAGGGTAACCCATTCGACCGGAGACACGCCGGGCGCCATGCGCATCGTCGTCTTCCCAGCTCCGTCGAGCCGCCGCCGCCGCACCATCACCGTCGCCGAGCTCGCGTCGGCCGTCCGTCGCGCATCAACGATCCGAGATCCGCCACGTCGCCCTTAAAGCGATAAACTTCATCTTCCAATCTCCGCCGTTAGATGCAAATCCGAGGTCGCCAGTATTGCCACGTCGCCGTTCACTATGCACGAGATGCGACAACACGGACCCACATGTCAGTGGCACCGCACCGCCATCGTCAGAGACGCCGACAAAGCGGACCCACATGTCGGCCGCCGCGTGCCTTCGTTCACACGAGACGCTGACAGCACGGGCCCACTCGTCAGCCGCACGCACCGTGCGTGTGATATCACCGGCGACGTCATCGCGGCGTCACGGTGGGACCCACTTGTCGATGAGAGAGCCGAGTCGTCTTGGCGTCCACGATGACGTCATCTTGGCGTCATCACGGGGCCGGTCGGTGGCGTCGGCAAGGCCACGTGTCACTCTCTGGTGGCGACCGTGTCACAGATGACGCAATAATTAATTTTCGAAAAAGAAAATATTTATTTAATTCGGTATATTGATTTTAAATATATTTTGAAACTTCAAATGCTTATAACTTTTATGTTTTAACTCCGATTTGAGTGATTCCAATTTCTATAAATTTGTAAAATTGTGATCTTTCTGTTTATGAATTTTAATTGAATTTTTGAGCACTGTTTGTCTACTGTTTATTTATTTATTGTTATTTAATTGCGTCTGGCGTAGAGCGTTGAAGTGCCCAAAGGTTTCGAGGAGAAGTTCGACCGAGAGCAAGTTCAGAACCGAACCAGCACTTTTTGAAGGCAAGTTGTGTTTGATCATGTTGAACCTATTAGAGCAAATTATTTTGATTTAAACTATTGCATGCTAATTTGATAGAAATGACTTTGAATAAGTTTGGGATTAGTTAAATGCCTAGTTCTTTGTATGCCACCTTGTCATATATAATTGTAGGCCATGAATCCTTTGTCACCCTAGGTTATGAATTAATAGTTGGACATTAATATTTTGCCAACATGGGTTGAGTAGACCGAAATAGTGTGCTTAGCCCTGCCACGAGGACAATTCATGATTTTGGAACACCAAAGTAAATAATGACTTAATGAGATATGGAACACGTTTTGTGAATGAGACATGTGTTATTGAGTTGATGATGGCACGTGGTGCAATGGTAAAGAACCGGGGTGGGAAAATGATTTAGGCTGGGGCAAATGGCAAGATTGTTTACGTGGGCCAAGAGTGGCAATGGCGGTCGATTTGGTTTTATTGGACATGGATATTTGAGTTACACTTGGTTAGTCTTGCCTCGGTCAACTAAGGATTTAACCTTGCGAGCATTTGAACTGAGTCTCTCATCTGACCACAAGCTCCGTAATGGGACGGGCTTAGTGAGTAAACCGAGAAATCTATTCTTTGGTCTTGTTGTGGTGGTGTGAGGCCTGGAGAAGCGGAATGAGAACTCACATGGCGCAAGAGGGGGGCCACAGGTGTGGTAACCAGTCCCTCCAAAGTGTTGAAACCTTAGCGGCAAGATCTTGAGTTTAGATGGAACTTTAGAAAGGCTTCGTTCACGGTTATTTGCCTTGGTGGTATTTGATCTGTATCTTGTGGGTAAAGTGTATAACCTCTGCAGAGTGTACAACCTATTCGAATAGCCGTGCTCACGGTATTGAGCATCGCTTCGGTGATTCTGATCAAGGGTTAGATTTTTATGAAAATGACTTGTTTATGGAAAATGCTCGGATTGGTGATGATGAACTTGACTTAGGATGGAAAAATGAATTACAATTGAAATGTTTGTGAAAGCTACTATTCCTACTCTTGTTTTCTTTGCTTTGCAATCTATTACTATTTATTTGAAATCTTTGTCTTGCACATGAACCATAGCCCATCCTTTATACTAAGCCATGCATATAGTATATTAGCATTGCATTACATGCATGACTTCTTTGAGTGCTCAAAGTACTCCCCACAACAACACAACTTCAGTTGAAGAAGAAGCAACCCTGCTCAAGAGGAGGAGTATCGGGAGCCGATTTAACTAGGGAGCGAGCCCGATCGATTACTGTGGCAAATTGGTTGGCGCCACGAGTTTATTTTATTTCATTGCATTTGAATATTTTAATAAGTCTTAGCCTGCGAGGCGTATCTTTTGTAACTTGACCATAAGGTCGATCAACTAGTTTGAGTATTTAATCAAAGTACTTATTATTTCGTTGGTTATGACTGTGATATGTACCAATGTTGAGACTGTGTGCACTAGCGTGATCCTGGACTAGTGCTGAATACACAGAGGGTCCGGATTTGCAAATTCGGGTCCCGACATACATCAAGGTGGAGGGTACAAGGTTGGACTACATCAGGCACCACCAAAAGGAGATACGAGCCGATCTGTACCAGGGCGTGGTTGATAGCATAGAGTCTGGAGAGAGTAGTGCGCAAGCTGTGGGCAAAAGGATCGTGCTCCCATCTTCATTCATTGGGGGTGGTAGAGATATGCAACGAAGGTACCTGGATGCTATGGCCTTGGTGCGTAAATGCGGAAGCCGGACATCTTCTTAACTATGACCGCAACCCTAACTGGGAAGAGATAATACGAGGGCTAGAGCACGGGCCGG
This sequence comes from Guadua angustifolia, assembly GCA_036346375.1. Classification (NCBI taxonomy): domain Eukaryota; kingdom Viridiplantae; phylum Streptophyta; class Magnoliopsida; order Poales; family Poaceae; genus Guadua; species Guadua angustifolia. The sequence goes on along the minus strand of CM070510.1, from coordinate 7,069,267 downwards.
ACCCCACAGATCGCCCTGATCTCATCGTTCGGGTATTCAGAGCCAAGCTTGAGAGCCTCAAGGAACAACTATTCAAGAGGCATATCCTTGACACAGTAGCTGCTTATGTGTACGTCATCGAGTTCCAGAAGAGGGGTCTTCCGCATGCTCACTTCCTTCTTATCATGAAGGGAGGGTACAAGCTCACGTGTCCGGAGCAGTTTGACTGTCTCATCTCTGTTGAGCTCCCAGACAGGAACAAATACCCAGAGTTGTACGAGATGGTCATTAAGCATATGATGCATGGCCCATGCGGAGTCCTAAATCCGAAGAACGTGTGCATGCAGGAGGGTAGATGCAAGAACTATTACCCACGTCATTTCAATGCATCTACAATACAAGGGAATGACTCATACCCATTATACAGGAGAAGGGATAATGGCCGCCATGCAAAGGTTCGAGGGCGAACGCTTGACAATAGGTGGGTAGTGCCATACAACCCTTACCTTCTAAGGAAGTACAACTGCCATATAAATGTGGAGGTTTGCTCAAGCATAAAAGCTGTAAAATACCTATTCAAGTATATTTACAAAGGCCACGACCGTGCTTCTGTAGCTCTCAATGAACCCGATAGCAACGGAAATATTGACGAGATCAAACAGTTTAGGGACGCTAGGTAGGTTACCCCACCAGAAGCTCTATGGAGGATCTACAGCTTTGACCTTAGCAAGATCTCCCCACCCGTGTTGCAAATGCAACTACATCTACCGAACATGCACATGGTCTCGTTCTCCGCGGGTCAAAATCTTCATGATGTTGTTGCCCGGCATGGCGTCGAGAGGACCATGCTGACAGAGTATTTCAACATGAACCGAACATGCGAGGAGGCTCGAGGGATCTTGTACAGGGATTTCCAGCGGCATTCATTTGGCAGCCAGGACCAAAGCAGTGGAAGAAGAGGGTAGAGTGAACACAAGTTGGCAGAATCGTGTCGGCTCGTCTGAACGAGGGGGAGCGTTACTATCTAAGGGTTCTCCTAAACCACGTACCTGGTGCCACCTCCTTTGAAGAACTTAGGACGGTGAACGGTGTAGTCTACCCATTCTTTCGTGAAGCTGCTGAAAAGAGGGGAGGCTGACAACACCCTAGATGAGTGCCTTACTGAGGCTGAGCTATTCCAGATGCCATCATCGCTCAGGAGGCTCTTTGCAACTATACTGGTCTTCTGCGAGCCAAACGACGTGTGTGGGCTATGGGAAAGGCATCTTGAGGGAATGTCAGACGACTACCGCCGTTCCCATGCATGCCAATAGACGGTTGAGCAGATGGTGCTATTGGACATCAGAAATATGCTGCGATCGATGGGGAAGGACATAACATCATTTCCTCTCCCTGTTATAGATGAGTCTCACGACAACGCCGATATAGATGTCAGAGAGATATATGAGGAGTCAACAATCCAGGTCGACGATGAGCATATATCTCTATCGTCCTCCTTCAACCCTGAGCAAATGGCAGCGTACGTTGACATATTATCTGCGGTTAACAGTGGCGATGGAGGTGTCTTCTTCGTAGATGGCCCGGGAGGCACCGGAAAGACATTCCTATATAAAGCTTTGCTTGCGAAGATCCGAGGTGATGGCAAGATAGCAGTGGCAACCGCGACGTCGGCGTAGCCGCATCCATCATGCCTGGAGGTAGGACAGCGCACTCGAGGTTTAAGATCCCACTCAACGTTACAAATGGGGCGGTCTGTAGCTTTACAAAGCAAAGTGGGACCGCTAAGCTTCTTCAGCAGGCGTCATTGATAATATGGGACGAAGCCTCCATGACGAGGCGACAGGCGGTGGAGGCCTTGGACAGTAGCATGCGGGACATCATGGGCTGACGTGATCTGCCGTTCGGTGGGAAAACGATCGTGTTTGGTGGAGACTTCAGGCAGGTTCTACCGGTTGTTCGTAAGGGGACGAGACCACAAATAATTGACGCGACGTTGCGTAAGTCATACCTATGGGATTGCATCGCGGCTAAGGCTCGTCACGTAACATGAGGGCCCAGTGATCCCGAGTACGCAGAGTACCTATTGCGGATCGGGAATGGTATCGAAGAAACTAATGAGGATGGTGCATGCGGCTTCCGACCGGATATGTGTTCCATACACGAAATGACACGAACATCGATAAACTCATACAGTGTTTTTCCTATCTTTGAATGATAACCTATCGGATGCCAACTATATCACATCTCGAGCCATCCTGTCGACCCGAAACGAGTACATTGATAGGATCAATACAAAGATGATTGACATGTTTCATGGGGAGGAGATGGTGTACCATAGTTTCGATTCTGCAGAGGATGATCCCCATAGCTACTACCCTCCTGAATTCCTAAACACCCTGACCCCTAACGGTCTACCTCCGCATGTACTTAAGCTCAAGATTAACTGTCCCGTGATCTCTGTTGCGGAACATTGACCTCGCAAATGGACTATGCAGCGGACGAGACTTGTAGTCCGGCATTCCAAAAGAATACTATAGATGCTTAGAGATTGTGCTTGGCCAAAGACGCCGAAGAGGGTGTTTCTACCTCGAATACCTCTATGTCCCTCTGATGACGAGATGCTCCCATTTAGATTCAAGAGGAAGCAGTTTCCTGTCAGGCTCAGCTTCGCAATGACAATCAACAAGGCGCAAGGGCAGACCATCCCGAATGTCGGTGTCTATCTCCCTGAACCGGTTTTCTCTCATGGGCAATTGTATGTTGCGCTATCTAGAGCCACCGCTAGAAGCAATATCAAGATACTTGCCATCACAGATAAGGAGAAGGACAAGGGTCGAAAGTCTAAGAAAACTCATGGAAACCTCACAAAAAACATTGTCTACAAAGAAGTACTCACATCATAGACAATATTTTGATTGAAATGATATCCAAGTCGTGTTGCAATGTAACTGTTTATTTTAAGATCTTTCGGGATGTATACCATGAATCTATCATCTATAAATATGTTCTAATATATGATGAATGCTGATGTACTACGTACAATATATTAGGTTTTAATTCATGCTGGAGGAGAAACCATAAAAACTTTTGTAATCGGGAGAAATACATGTTTGATTTTGTAGCACATTTTTTTTATTGCTTGACCTTTATGTTTCGTTACTTCATGTATTCAGGTGCGGCGGTATCCGCTAAAGTTTCTTTAACACAAGTAAATAGCTTGAAAAATCTTTCATTTTTTCAAAGAAAATAAGAGGTAACATTATACTTATTTGTTTGGTCTCCCGCGAAGAGAGGTGAAGGAGTATCTATTGCTTGATTTCTTCCTCATAGGTTGAGGTAAAACCGAAAAGAGTATAAGCTCGCTTAACACAGAATGTTGGTCAGATCAACCATCGACATATGTAGACCTTGGCAATAGGCCGTGCCTTTTTGGCATGGCATTGTCCGATGTTTTCGGGTCTTGTTGGGACATCACAGATTGTCGTATTAATTTTGCTAATTACCCTAACGACGGCGGGAGAACATTATTCCTCGGATTACTGTAGCTACAGTAAGTTTTGTAAGTTATGCTGGTAATATTTAATAATTGGTTTTTGGCAGCATCCTTGTTCATGTTTTATATATTACAGATTTGGCAATGTACTATTGCATCGGATGCAAGTGCTTGTTTCTGGCCTGAGGCATGCATTGTGAATATTATGTATGTCTTTAGTATGTTTTGATAAATCAAACTAGAGAATTGATGGCAACTCCTCGTGAATACAAAAACTTCAATTTCATTAACAGAGTATTGGTGGCAACTCCATGGACATAGAGGGGGAGGAAGGAAACACTAGCATTGGCAATACTGCCGAGCGTTCGCTCGATGCTGTGGCAGACGGTTGCCTCGGTTCCTATTCGGAGCAAAAAGAGATTAGAATGCCACAACATAACAAACCAAAGAAGGAGCACATAGCTCAAGTTGTGCCGCGAGGTACTTATTTCTGCTTGTTAATTTTCCTTTTTCTTTAACTAGATATGCTATTTAATTATTAAATTATTATTCATTACAGATTATATTTGCACCAAAGAAGATATTGAGATTATTGAATACATGAAGTTAGCACCGGAAAAACAAATTCTGGTTGACATCGACGGTGCATTTGTAGATAGATATAATATGGAATGCCTTTTCCATGGTGACATGCAATTGAATGGCGATGTAAGTATATCTATATAGAGTAATAGATATTTAAACATGGCTCTACATAATATAATTGTATTTTTTCTTACACAAGTTATAAGTGCGTATATTAATTGTATCATGGGTGAAAAACATCTACTTCATAGAGTTGGTGGAAAGGTCTTCTTGGAGGATACATTTATTTCCAGTATTCTTAAGTGTGATGGTGGCCTTAAGTTGGACCAAATAAATTATAAGGAAGATACCTTTCAGACAAGGGTTGATAATTATTTAGACCATGACATGGTGAACTTAAATCCCTACGTATATATATAATAATACCAATGGACAATATTTACTAACAAATGTTTGATGCAGGTTTTTATTCCAATAAACATAGAAGACTTTCATTGGTACCTGGTAGGGGTGCAACTGGAACGGATATTTTCCGACCGACCGACCGACCGAATTAATTCGGATAGCGATTTGAATAGTTTTTCGGATATTCGAAGAATTTTTCGGATACGGATACGGATAAGGATAGTTATCTCGGATAAGGATACGGATACGGATAGTAATTATCCGACGGATACAGGAATATCCGAGTTTATAATCGGATAATATCCGGATATAAAATATGGATATTATCCGAAAACTTTAAAGACTTCTCCAAGTCTGTGAGTCTGTAACTTTCCAATCAAAAAGCACTAGTCACCAGAGTCTGGAGGCACTAGTACCAGTGTACCAATACCACTCTTGGTACTCTACCAGTACCAGTGCCAACTGCTAAGTGCCAAGTACCAACTACCATTCTACTAAGTGCCACACTGCCACTGCCAAAGTGCCAACGCCAAGTGCACCACAGCGCCAATGCGGTGCCAAACCAAAAATTTACCGCATGCTTCGTACTTCCCGACTTGTCCACTGGCGTCAGGCCAAAACTGAAGGCAATGTGACACTGCCACGCAGTAGATCTAAAACCAAAAACATAAAATCCCCAATCCATCACTCGTGCTCTCTTTCTCTATCTCTATTCTCTACTAGTCTGATAGTCTCTCTCCTCTAAAATCCCCAATCCAAACAAAACCTAGCTGAGCTGAGTGGCTTGAGTTGAGGAGGCACCGAGGCGGCATCGGCTGTCCGGCGCACTCCTAAGGTGGTGTCGTGGACAAGTGCCAAATGGTGCACTGGTGGACTGGTTGTGTTATTACCTTACATCGTACATGCCCGCACCTAATTGGTTAAGTAGACTAGAATTAGTAGTGCATAAATTTGATATATGGTATTATATGATTCTATCATGTTTACCTGACTAGTTTGTGACTTCTAATTTGCTAGTGCCATTGTCTTTGATAATTCTATTATGACTCTACATTTAGCTTTTATATAATTTCTAGTGCGTTCATTATTAATTCTTAATTATGTACATGCAACTATAGTAAATTCTTGTACTATTTTCTTCACATTTTGTCAATAATTATTCATAACTCATAAGTAATCTACCATTCAGTATGTTACATGTGCAATAAATGATCTATATTTTCGTGTATTATCCGGCTAAAAATATTCGTACCCGTATTGAATCCGATGCAGTATTAAGCCGTGTTAAGTAAGTGATAATATCCGGTATTATTCGCATTCGTATTCACATCCGACACTATTCGTATCCGACTTCGTATTCGATAAAAAATATGGATACGAATACGAGATAAACAATATCCGACCGTATCCGATCCGATTACATCCCTAGTACCTGGCAGTACTCAATGCCCCTAAGTGTGAGGTACATGTACTCGATTCAATGGGCAAAATGGACCACACAGACCTCACTATTACTGTGAGTAGTTATTACTTTTACATTATTATTATTGCTACTATTAGCATTATTATTGTTGTTGTTGTTGTTAAATCTTCGATGATATATATTTATCTCAACAGTTAAGAGGCCTAGATAAACATATAAAAGTCACTGCAAAACATAAAGAGCTTAAACAATACAAGTGGTGGAACGTTGACGTTACAACATGGCCTGTTATAGAGAAGATTCTAAAGCCAATGCAAAAGGATGGGTATGTTTTAACATGTGACTTATGTAAAAATGATTGCCTTCCTTTCATTACATAAAAATAGTTCAATGGATTACATAAAAATAGTTCAATGAAGTTTTAAATCACGTAGGATATCCTGCGGTCTGTGGATGATAAACTACATGGAGTACTGGACAGGATCGCAGCTTTCTGATAGTTTCACTTAGGTATTCGAATATAAGTTTATTGCATGTTTAAGTATATAACATATGAACATATATGTTTCACTATTTTGCAGGATGATATAACAAATTTCAGGTTTAAGCTTCCTGCAATCTTGTGGGCCTCAAAGCTAAACACGAAGAAAGGATGTCAAGAACCTGAAAAAACAAATGAAGAAGAAGGTCAACATGATGTTGAATTTATTGATGCTCCGGGCGAGGAACCTAAACCATCAAACACATCACATCAAACTAAATCAGATACATCTCTATGTGTCCTTTCCACTGGAATAACACCAGCGAGCAGCCCACATGAATTAATGGGTGCACTTTGCAAATATATCATCTCAATTGACCATGCAGAATCTTTAGAGTAAGTCATTTTTTTGTGCAATAAATTATGCATAGTATAAATATATCAACTTTGATCTTGCAACAGCTAACCGAATATACATTTTCATAGGAAAGAGTGGGTTCGAAGCACCAAGCCTTACCCAATTTCTATAACTCTCAGAAAACTTCAAGAAACACTGCATGTCAACAAGCCAATGGAAAGTGCTTCTTTCAACATGGCTGTGCGGATGCTCGCATGCAACGATGTGTTGTTGTTCCAGGATGAAAATTGCACTACATGGACCTGCAGTTTTGTGTAAGTTATTTCATTTATATGTGGTAACCCTATTTTATGTGTTTATTATTATTATAACATTATATGTATGTATATCTGACAAAACAGTCGTTGTCTGACTTCGGTCGAGAACCATGCCGGCGTTCCAAGCTTGATGTCCAACAATTGGCAAAATTATTTAAATGTTGGCCTAACATGGAGTATGATATTTCACATTGCAACAAGGTAAGCTATGTTTCTTTGTCAATCGTTCATAAAAATTGTTTGAATCATTCATTATGTTTTTCTTACATAAATTGTTTGCGATTCTATTGCCTTATTCTTTCCTCGGTCACTTCACATTGTTTATACTACACATGAAAGATAGAAGTGTATCTATATTGGACTCACTGACCTATACCGACACGGTTTAAGGCTCAACATCCTACCATGTACTACATTCACAAAATATATAAGATTGCCAATAACGTGAAGCTAGCCATGGAAGTAGCCAACCCTATATGGAATAGCGATATTTATGTATGGCGTGCATATTACCGACATGTGTTCCAAAAAGTAAGACCGATAACTTGCTTATAAATTACACTTAACAAGTTTGTTTGTCTACATACATGTAACTATGTGTCCTTTTGTAGGGACATCCTTTGGATATTTTGTAATCAACTTCATGCGCTCTTGGGATGGTATGAAATTACCATCACTTTGCCTTCGTGAGTACTATTATTTATTTATTTATTTATTATACTTTGTCTTACCGTAGCACAATTAATGTTTTCTAATGATGGTCCATAATAATGCATGTATAGGATGGGAAGCTGTTGAGGCGAAGTTTCTCGTGGACCTCTTGAACTACAATGAGAATGAATCGAAAGACAACATTCACGAAGTTATCTGGAAATCCTTAATCGTGTCGAGATTAGATTATTTTAATGATAAACAATTGCGATGTTACTTTATGCACTTATTTATGTAATCAACGATATAATAACTCTCTGTATCTTTCTTTTGTGCTTAATAACTACCTCTCAAATGAACCATGAGATCTTGTTACTTAAAAGTATTACCCTCCTATTTTGTATTTGGTTTTAATTCATACCGGAGGAGAAACTATAAAAATTTTTGTAATGGGGAGAAATAGATGTTTGATCTTGTAACACAATTTTCTTTTATTGCTTGACCTTTATGTTTTGTTACTAATTTTATTTTTCGTAACAACGTACGAGCATTGAACTAGTTAAAGCCATAATTAGGGGTGGAAAACGAGCCAATTGAGCTTTTTTCGAGCTTTCTTTGACACTAATTTATTCTTATTTATTATAGTCTCATGTATTGTTTAAGACCCAACTTCGAACCGAGCTTAACGAGCCGAGCCTAACAAAGCCGAAGTTGACTCTTGTTTCAAATCAACTAATTTTTATTTTAAAAAAAAGTGAATGTAATCGGAGCAATTTTGAAACGAGCCACCGAGCCAGTTCAACGAGCTTTTTTTCCAGCCCTAGCCATAATTGATTGCCTCCCAGCTCACACGAGACGAGGCCAACTGTGAGCTCTCATAGTGAGATCAATCACCAAACCATGCGCACGCGCACCCTCTTATCCAAAGTCAAACATTTGGCGCCAAAGCCAGCTGCGGCCTTTCAACAGCAGTTAGGCAGCCACCCTCGATCTCCCGCCTTTTTTCCCCTTCCTCGTATCATCTCCAGCTACACCTCCTCCTCCTCCTCCTCCTCCTCCTCCTAATCCCCCAGCTCTCCATAAAACCATGGCATTGTAGCAGACGTAGCTATCAAATGATCGGCACGCCTACCTCATCGCCACCTCCCTTTCGGCACCAATGGCCAAGTTGCTCATCCCAATCATCATCTTCCATGTTGGCCTCGTGCCGATCGCTGTCGTGGCCGCCACCGCACGACCACCAGTGACCGACGACCGGTCCTCTCTCCTTGCTTTCCTCTCCAACGTCTCGGCCGACCCCGGCGGCTCCCTCGCTAACTGGGGCCGCTCGCCGGAGTTCTGCAACTGGACTGGCGTCACATGCGCCCGTGGCCCGGCGGGCAGGCCGCGTGTCACGCAGCTGGTGCTTAGCGGCCGGGGGATCCGTGGCGTGCTCTCGCCGGCGTTGGGGCGGCTGTCGTTCGTCACGATTCTTGATCTGTCGAGCAATACTTTCGCCGGGGAGATTCCGGCGGAGCTCGGCTCGATGTCGAGGTTGACGCAACTGAGCTTGACGAACAATATCCTTGAGGGCGCGATCCCCGCCGGCATCGGCCTCCTCCAGAGGCTCTACTTCCTCGACCTCAGCGGCAACCGGCTCTCCGGTGGCATCCCGGATACGCTATTCTGCAACTGCTCCGCCTTGCAGTATGTGGACCTCGCCAATAACTCGCTTGCCGGCGACATCCCCTACGCCAACGGGTGCCACCTTCCAAGCCTGCGGTACCTCCTCCTGTGGTCGAACGACCTCTCCGGCCCAATCCCGCCGGCTCTGTCGAACTCCTCCATGCTCGAGTGGATCGACTTCGAGTCGAACTACCTCACCGGCGAGCTGCCGTCGCAGGTGTTCGACAGGTTGCCTCGGCTCCAGTATCTGTACCTCTCATATAACAACCTCTCCAGTCACGACGGCAACACCAACCTCGATCCCTTCTTCGGTTCCCTGAGGAACTGCACCAACCTGCAGGAGCTCGAGCTCGCTGGGAACGACCTCGGCGGGAGGCTGCCGCCGTTCATCAGCGAGCTCGCGCGCCGGTTCCGGCAGATCCAGCTCGAGGACAACGCCATCTCGGGCTCCATCCCGCCCAACATCTCCAGCCTCGTCAAGCTCACCCACCTCGACCTCTCCAACAACCTGCTCAACGGCTCCATCCCGCCCAACATCTCCAGCCTCGTCAAGCTCACCCACCTCGACCTCTCCAACAACCTGCTCAACGGCTCCATCCCGCCCAACATCTCCAGCCTCGTCAACCTCATCTACCTCAACCTCTCCAACAACCTGCTCATCGGCTCCATCTGTTAGATTAATCTTGTACGCGGTTTCCAGAGTAAGAGTTTGTTTTGCTTAGTCTGTATTCAGTTTTCTGCAGCAAGTGTTGTACTCGGTTTAGTCGTTTTAGAAGTTGTTGTCGGACAGGGCAATAGTTCGTATCAGTAGCTAGCAAAAGGCGTCAGTTCGGTTTCCGTTTTGAGTTGCAGTATGAAGAATCAAACTCTGTATTGCTGGGTATAAGTAGCGAATAAAATAAGAAAAGACGTGAGCTTTCACGTCGAAAAATAACTCTGCTGCAGATCGTTTTGCTCTGTTGCCGTATTGAAGATCTGAACTTAGGTTTCAGACTTGGCGTTACAGAATCGTTGCAGTTGAGCAAAACTTCAGGTTGTCTGAAAAAACGTTTTTCAGGCAATTGACGGTACAGACCAAATAAGCATCTTTGCTTAGTTTTGCTCTGCGGCTGATTGTCTCCATCCCTAGGCGTTTCAACAAGTGGTATCAGAGCCACCTTCACACATGACAATGAGCAGGAACGCACCACCGGCAGCAGCGCTTACCGATCCGTCCACATCCGGTGTAAAAGCGGTAGCAAGAGGAATTCTGATACAATACCCGATGCTTGATGACACGAATTACGGTCCTTGGACTGTGAAGATGAAGATCATACTCCGATCGCTCGGTGTATGGGGAGCGGTAGAAGGCGATGCACTGGTCGAAGAAGACAAAGATCAGGGTGCTTTTGCCGCAATCTCCCAATCTGTCCCGAACCATGTCATGATGGCTATTGCCGGCAAGGAAACAGCAAAAGAGGCATGAGGAGCAATCCGGGATATGCGCGTAGGAGAAGATCGTGTCAGAAAAGCAAGAGTTCAAGCATCAAAGCGCCAGTTTGATCGGTTGATCATGGGTGATGGGGAGAGTATTGTGGAATTTTCTCAGAAGTTGACCGCGCTGGTTGGTGAGATACGATCGCTTGGTACGGAGTTGAGTGAAGTCACCGTTGTTGAAAAATTGTTTGGTTCGGTGCCCGATCGGTGAATAAACCTCGAAAGGAAGACAACGTGGACATGGTGAAAAAGATGGTGAGCAACTTATGCTTACTCGTTTGCAACGGGAGAGTTTCAATGCAAAAGATGAGAAACAAGGTGAGGCCTCAAACTCTGGTACGAGAGCTCCTTATGGCCGAGGGCGTGGCCGAGGAAGAGGCTGTCGACGTGGCCGAGGCCATGAACATGAAAGACAACAAAGTGATGAAGGAGAAGAGAGGAAATTCAGAAAATTTGACAAATCAAAAATAAAGTGCTATCATTGTGACATGATGGGCCACTTCCGAAGTGAGTGCCGCAAACCAAGGAGGGAACAAGTTCATTATATTCAAAGGGAGTGTATAGGTATCATCCGGATGTTTTTGTCTTAACTAACATCCAAATTCACCGGGCCGTTGGATCTAACATCCAAATTCACCGGGCCGTTGGATCAAATCATAGGATTGGATGTAATCGATACTCTCGAATCTCAACAATGATCCAATGGTTCAAGATTTGGATGATTTCAACAAAAAAACATCCGGTTGATGTTTATCAAATCCCATATTCAAAAGAAGGTAGATCAAGAACCTGCGTTACTGCAGGGTGCAGGCCGAGGTATGTAATGTAGCTAAAATCGTCCAGGAGGACGTGAATGCAGAACCTGCCCATTCCGTCCAAACTGCAGGTATAAATGTCACTCGGGATGACAATGACCAAGTAGTCCAGAAGGTTGTTAGTCAAGTCATCCAGAAAGAATCTGCACAAGGTGTCCAGAAAAGTATTGATCATGCAGTTCAAAGAGTACTTGCACATGACGATGAAGAAGCAAAATTCGCCCACAGGGAAGAACGACTAGTATTGCTTAATGAAGAGAACGTGATTCCTGTTGTAAGCGCCGAAACAGGAAAAGCTAAATGGTACTTTGATTCCGGAGCGAGTAATCATATGGTCGGCTCTAAACAATTTTTTGCAGAGCTAGATGAAACAATAACAGGTACTGTGAAATTTGGAGATGGATAGATGGTTAATATTTGCGGGCTTGGATCAGTATTTTTGAATTACCAAAATCAGGAACACAAGATGCTGACTAATGTATACTATATACCAAAGTTAACATGCAGCATTTTGAGTATTGGACAGCTAGATGAAAGTGGGTATAGAGCAGTGCTTCAATGCTTTTTCTTCCAATACAAATTGCACAAATCTTGAAGCAAACGAAGAGGTAAGTAATCACTATCTACCTTTCATTCATGCTTTAATATTTGTGCAACTATCATAAAGAAAAATATAAAAGCACCTCTCAAATAATAATTGAAGATGGTGCCATGCATATATATGACAGATTCCTTGTGACGCCACAGACCGTGCTTTGTTTTATGCAGGTACCACCCTTTCCATAGGGGACGGCGAATCCGCTAACTTCTGGGAATCTAAATGGCTTCAGGGCCGATCGCCTGCGGACATCGTTCCGTCATGTTATAAATTAATCAGGAATAGGTCAGGGAAGGTGAAGGAACTGATGTCGCACGCTGCTTGGACTCGCCCTCTGCGTCGGATCACAACCGCGACGCAGCTCCAGGAGTTCTTCTCACTTTGGCTGGAGCTCCAGCAGGTGCAGTTACAGCCGCACATCCAGGATACCATCATCTGGAAGTGGTCGCCAACAGGAGAATACTCTGCAGGCTCGGCCTATAGGGCCCAATTCTTTGGTTCCACATCTGACCTACCACACAGGATGATTTGGCAGGCCTCGGCGGAAGGGAAGTGCAGGTTCTTTGCGTGGCTATTAAATGCGGGAGATGGGCTTTTGAGGTCTGTTTGTTTCATTGGAGATTGTGGAAAGCGACTTTTAAAAACTAGATTGTAAAAATTTGGATTGTTAAAAATTTGGAGGTTGAAAGCTCATGGTTGTTTGGTAACCTAGATTATAGTTGGGGGCAATGGTGGGTAATTTTGGTTGAAGTTGGGGAAAGCTAGGGAAAGCTAGGGGCAATGGTGGGTAATTTTGGTTGAAGTTGGATGGGTATTGTGGTCTTTTGCAAAAAAATTTGGAGAAAGGGGGGGAAGAGTGGATTGTGGGATTGCTACAATCTGGTCTCCAGATTGTTATAATCTAGATTAAAAGTTTGCTGTTTGTTGCCCTTCCAGCTTTTAAAAGCTGCTTTTCACAATCTCCAGCTGAAACAAACAGGGCCTGACATCTGACAGGCTCGCAGCCAGGGGGTGGCCGCATTCCACTATTTGCGTCCTTTGTGGCACGGATTCTGAAACGTCCAACCATTTGCTACTGCTTTGCCCTTTCGCGAGACAGGTCTGGCGTGCGGTGCTACGTTGCGTTCAGGACGGTCTCGGCGTCTGCGGCCACCGTCGGACAATGGATAATGTGTCTGGTGGTATGACTCTCGGCGCGACTTCCCCGAGGCAGGCGGAAGGATTTCGATGGGGCTGTAGCATATAGTCTCTGGAACATTTGGAAAGAGAGAAACAATAGGATCTTTTCTAACTCCTACCGTACGGTGCATCAGGTGGTGGGTGCTATCACTCAGGACATCGGCAACCGTCAAGTCGCTTTCGGGGTGTTGTAGTTTTTTGTATCCGGTTTTCTCTACCTTCCCTAGGCCGGCTCCCCGGGTTTTCAGCCGGGGAGTTTCTCTCCTTTCCGTCCCTTTAGGTTGTCTTTTCTTTCTCGGGATCTACTTCCCCTCCATGTAAACTGATCTGTGTTCTTTCCTTCTCTTAATGCATTTGGCAGAGCTCCTGCCTTTTCGTTCAAAAATATATATATGACAGAGAAGGGAGTTATCTCCCTCAGGTATTCATATCGAAAAATAGACTATATGCACATGATCTTGAAGTGACCGAACCAGTTTGTCTGCTGGACAGAACGAGTAATGTTGCATGACTATGGCACAATCGGTTCGGACATCTGAACTTCAGAGCTTTGAGAAGCCTCAGACTGAAGAACATGGTAGAAGGCATGCCAGTGATTGGGCATGTGGAGCAGTTTTGCCAAGGCTGCTCGCTTGGCAAACAACACAGGAAGCCCTTTCCAACGTCTGCCATGTACAGGGCAGAAGAAAAGTTGAAACTTGTGCATGGTGATTTGTGCGGCAAGATTACTCCAAACACGCCTGCGGGTAATCAATACTTTCTATTGCTTGTTGATGACTTTAGCAGGTACATGTGGGTAGAATTCCTTAAAAGCAAAGATGAAGCATTTCATTTTTTTAAGAAGTTCAAAGCTGCGGTGGAAAATGAGAAAAATTTGAAGATTAAAGCCTTCGGGACCGACAGGGGAGGTGAGTTCCTTGTGATTGTTTTAGGAAGCGTTAAACCCTACCCGGGCCGCAGCTTTGTTTATATAACTGCAACAAATTATGGCGTGCGTAACAATCTGAAAGAGAGAACTCTATCGCAAGATTTGCTACAGAGTTTACAATGTTTCCAACTAACTGAATATCTATCTACAGAGATAAGGAAACAAACCAATGACTGAATCCAGGTTTACAAATATAACACACACCATATTGATTTCCTAACATCCTCCCTCAATCACAACTTTATTAAGTTGAGATTGTGTCGAAAATTCATAAGTTTTTGTGTAGATAGAGCCTTGGTGAAACCGTCAGCAATCTGATCCTTTGAAGAGATGAATCGAATCTCAAGCAACTTGTTTGCTACTCTTTCTCTGACAAAATGATAATAAATTTCAATGTGTTTTGCTCGAGCATGAAATACTGGATTTACTGAGAGATATGTGGCTCCCAAGTTATCACACCAAAGACAAGGAACTTGATCTTGTGAAATTCCAAGTTCTTTTAGTAATGATTGTATCCATATTACCTCCGCAGTAGCATTGGCCATTGCTTTGTATTCGGCTTCTGTGCTTGATCGAGACACAGTTGCTTGTTTTCTAGCACTCCAAGAAATCAAGTTAGTTCCAAAAAATATTGCAAATCCTCCAGTTGACTTCCTATCATCAACACAACCTGCCCAGTCTGCATCAGAGAATGCACTTACCATTGTAGTACTGCACTTTCTAAAAGTCAAGCCAAGATTTATAGTACCTCTGATATACCTCAAAATTCTTTTTGTAGCTGTCCAATGAGCAGTGGTTGGTGAATGAAGATATTGACATACTTTGTTTACTGAAAAAGCTATATCTGGTCTTGTGATTGTTAAGTACTGAAGTGCACCTACAATGCTTCTATATCTAGTACAATCATCAGTGCCAAGAGGTTCACCATCGTAGGCAGATAACTTGTCTGAAATTGACAAAGGAGTGGATAGAGACTTGCAATTACTCATGCCAACACGCTTCAACAAATCTTGAGCATACTTTTCTTGAGACAGTACTAGACCATCCTGAATTCCTTTTACTTCTATGCCAAGAAAGTAATGCAAGTCTCCAAGATCTTTTAGAGCAAAGCTACTACTCAAATCTTTTAGCAAAGCTGAGACTGCTTCAGTGGAAGAGCTGGCCACTATAATATCATCCACGTAAATTAACATAAACATAGTGATGCCTGATTTTTGATATATAAAAAGAGATGTATCTGACTTTGATGATTTGAATCCTAATTGTTGCAGTTTTGAGCTCAATTGAAAATACCACGCTCTAGGCGCTTGTTTTAAACCATAAATTGCTTTGTCTAACTTACATATGTAATCTGGGACTTGTTTATCTTCATACCCAGGTGGTTGCTTCATGTAGACATCCTCTTCCAGAACACCATGCAAGAACGCATTCTGTACATCTAACTGTCTCAAACTCCAGCCCTGTGATACTGCAATTGCTAAAACAAGTCGAATAGTAGCAACCTTGACAACAGGACTAAAAGTATCTTCATAATCTAATCCATATCTTTGTTTAAATCCTCTTGCTACTAACCTTGCTTTATATCTATCTATTGAACCATCTGCTTTTCTTTTAACTTTATATACCCATTTACAATCAATTATATTTTTACCTTTCTGTGGAGGTACCAAATGCCATGTTTTGTTTTTCACCAATGCTTGATATTCAACTTCCATTGCATTGCGCCATTTTGTATCTTTTAGTGCTTCTTGGAGAGTTTCTGGTTCTCCTGTAGAGCTAAAAAAACCATACCTTACAGTACCATCCATGCGAATAAGTGGCTTCACAATACCACTCTGCAGCCTAGTCTTGGGCCTGTGCTGAACTGAAGTTGGCGAAGACATCAGAGGGACATCAGAGGATCCATGCTCGACTGGACTAGATTCTGAGTCAGGTAATTCTGAGGAAGCTACACTCAAGCTATGTTCCATCGAACTAGATGCAGTTGGCGAACTGGATGCAGTTGGGCTGCTATTTGTTGTAGGAGAATTCGGTAGGAGAGGCAGATCGTTCTCAGTATGAGCCACAGGAGCATCTGAATGAGCTTGAACTATAGGAGCCTCTGCATGATCGTCATGATGCTGAGCGCTACTCCTTGGAACACCAGAGAGTTATTGCACACCATTTTCCCTTTCTGCATGCGCCCTGAACAGAATCATCACAACTCAAACCAGGGTTATAATTAGTCATATGATCAGTGCATCATTCTCCCCCATGATCAAGACCGAGTTGTTGACGCAAATGAAAGGGAATGAGAAGAATTTCTTGGCGAAGACGAGAGCCAGCATTTTGATGAAGTTTGGCAAAGGGAAAGACATGCTTGTCAAAGATAACATCTCAAGATATATAAACTCGACCTGATGATGGTTCTAGGCACTTGAAACCTTTGTGAAGGGAACTATAGCCAAGAAAAACACATTGTATTGACCGAAAAGCTAATTTTTGAGTGTTATAAGGTCTCAGATTTGGCCAACAGGCACACCCAAAAATACGAAGGGATAAATAATTTGGTTTTGTTCCAAGGAGACGCTCAATAGGAGTATGCATATCAATGGCTTTTGAAGGTAGAACATTAATAAGATATGTTGCTGTTAGGAACGCTTCATCTCAGAATTTTAAAGGCATCGATGCATTAGCCAAAAGAGCTAACCCAACTTCAACAACATGACGATGTTTTCGTTCTGCTACACCGTTTTGTTGATGAGTATGGGGACAAGAAATACGATGAGAGATGCCAATCTTTTGAGAGAAAGAATTGAGTTTTTCATACTCACCACTCCAATCAGTTTGCATGGTGAGTATTTTCTTGTTGAACTTTCTTTCAACAAAGTTCTGAAAATTGTAAAAGACCTGAAAAACATCTGACTTTTTCTTAATTAAGTAAAACCAAGTATACTTGCTATAGTCATCAATAAAACTGACATAATATTTGTGTCTACCAAGCTGAATCGGTAGAGTCCCCACACATCGAATGGACAAGTTCAAGAGGAAAAGTAGACACATTATTAGATCTTGAATAGGGAAGCTGATGGCTCTTGGCCTTTTGACATGCATCACAAATGGATACAGAACTAGATTTCTTAACAAATGGCAACTTATTGTCTTTGAGGACATGATCGACTATTGAAGAAGAAGGATGACCTAAACGACAGTGCCACCATTCTGTGGAAGGCTTGATGACACCAAAAACTTGTTTATTTGACGGCTTTATAGGGTAGAGACCTCCTTCACATGCACCTCTAAAGATTGTTTCCTTCGTTGCCTGATCCTTGATCAAGAAGAAATTTGGATGGAATTCAAGAAAGGCATTGTTATCAGAGGCTAATCGATGAACAGAAACAAGATTTTTATGAGCACTAGGAACATGTACAACATTATTGAGATGAAGATCATGCGATGGGGTATGAACAATAGCACGACCAATATGACTAATTCTCATACCTGATCCGTTTGCTGCATGCACCTGATCCTGTCCATGGTACTTATCACGAACAATCAATTTATCAAGTTCTCTTGTGATGTGATCGGTAGCCCCAGTATCTGTATACCAGTTTGTATCAATGCCATATGATGTAACTGCAGATCCTGCAATTCTTTCTTCAGGCTGATAACTTTCATCAAATCTATTCCAGCACTCTAAAGCAGTATGATTTGGTTTGTCACAAATATGACATTTTGGCTTCAAATTGCGCGCCCTTCTTTCTTTGCACTTATGATCTGAAGTCTGCTTTGTTATTTGTCTTTGCCACGGTAATTGCCATGGCCCTGTGTACGTCCGCCACGATAATTATGGCGACCACGGCCGCGACCACGAGAGACAATATTTACAGATGACTGAAAATGTCTCTTTGTGCCGTGTAGCATCTCTTGCCGGGACTCAAAGCTTAATGCCTGCGCATATAGCTCATTGAAAGAGACTGAATCTTTGGCAAGTATAGAAGATACCAGTGGTGTGTAGTCGGAGTCAAGTCCGTTCACAATGTATGACACCATCTCCTCGTCATCAAGAATTTTTCCTGCAGCTGCAAGTTCATCTCCATATGCCTTCATCTTGGAGAAGTATTGCGCCATTGTCATGGTGCCCTTCTTTGTGGTTGCAAGAGCAATCCGAAGATTGGTTACTTTTGCCTTGGACTGTGATGCAAACAGCATCTGAAGAGCACTCCAGACCTCAGCAGGTGTTTCCCTGGTGGCAACATGTCCAAGAACTTCTTTCGTTAGAGAATTCAGCAAATATCCAAGTACCTGCTGATCTTGTGCCACCCATGTCATGTAGTCGGTGTTGGGCACAGTGGACGTCGTCTTGTCGGCGTTGGTGATGGTGATGATCTTCGGTGGTGGCGCAGCTTTTTCATCAAGATACTGCATCAATTATGCCCCACGAATGGCTGGGAGCACCTGCGCTTTCCACAGGAGATAATTATCTCGTGTGAGTTTTTCTGAGACAGGAGGACCGAGCGGCATCAGCGTGGAAGGAGAAGAAAGATTCGCCATGAACAGATTGCTAGTTAGATGTATGTGGAAGAGGTGGCTCTAATACCATGTGATTGTTTTAGGAACACTATTACAGAATAGGTCATCACTGCCGGTTCGTCCACGCCATTACTGCCGGTTATGGGCGCCGGCAGTGATTGGTCGGCAGTGATACTCGGGGTTATCATGCGGCTCGAGAACCGACAATGATAATAGATATCACTTGCGGTTCATTATACAAACGGCGATGATATTCGACTATCTCTGCTGGTTTACACTAGCATCCGCGATGATACTCAACTATCTCTGCGGTTCAACCTAGAATCCGGCGGTGATATATGTATATCTCTGCCGACTTATCTGAAAAACCGATAGTGATACGTGTATATCACTTTGCGGTTCTGAATGAACAAACAATGACAACGAATTCGAAAAAATTTGTAGATGTACTTCATAGATTACTCTACCTATGTATAAAATTGCGAGTTCAAATTCAATACATACGAGGACTTACAAAAACTCTTTTTTTGTAAGTCCTCGTATGTATTGAATTTGAACCTGCAATTTTATACATAGGTAGAGTAATCTATGAAGTACATCTACAAATTTTTTCAGAGTTTTCGTGACTTTTATTAGTTGGTGTGCATAATGTGTACACGGGAAGGCCTGTGTGCACATGATATGTTGCCTTTAAATACATAGTATATAAAGCGTCGTTAGATCATAATTAAAATATATTAAAGCATCACAATATTTAGTTTTTACAATAGTCTGTTCACAAATGTAGTGTGAGTACATCTCGTTCACTTTGGATCGAGGCTGTCGTCGTGGAACTCGCCCTTTGGATCGATGACTTGTTCACAATGAATCCAAATGATATGCTCTTGAATTGCTAAAATTTCTTTTGGCGATGGCGATTGGTTCTCATCTTGGAGCGCTGTTATTGAAGAAAAGAGAAATTTAATTAATGATGATAGATGTTAAATGAAAGAAAAGTAGGCATGAATGTGTAATTATATACCATGGCTTCGTTATAGCCGACACTCTTCGTGACAATTGCATGTAAATTTGTACATACGTAGTATCTTTATAAACTATTTCCGGGTCTGTCTCATGCATGGAAAGTCTGTTATTATTTTGAAAGTTTTCAGTAGGGAAGATGCGGACCACCTTTCTTGCAATACCGCAGAATGCACTGTGAATGATTTTAAATAGTAATTAACCTTAAATACAATAGAATAAAATATTACTAGAGCAATAGCATAACGATCGAGTTTACTGCTCATCATCTTCCAAAAATTATGTTCATACTCACGAAGTTCTTTTCTCATCGAGTCCAAGACAAAAACCACCTAGCTTCTAACTCGATGACGAGGAGGACCCAGTGATAACTAGACATATATGTTAACATAGCCTATTAGTCCCACACCGTATCACGCAAAAATAGTAAAACAATATTAGAAGTAGGGTAATACGTACTGAAAGTTATAGGGTACAAGTACGGAGGTTTTCTTTTTCAGCTTGTAGAAAGTCTTAAATAAATAGTCTTCAACAAACTTTGGGTCATCACGGACGAGTTTCTCGTTGACAAGCCCCGGATCGAGAAATCCTAAATCTTCATCCTTATTTCTTCTACATATCTGTATCTCCATTCTACATATGTAAAAAAGAAGTTAGACATACAGTTGAACGGTAGAAGAATATACAATAATATAAATAGAGACTTACAAAGTCCATAGTCTGACCAGTGACGCGTCCAGAGCATCTGGCCGGTACAACATATACAATTCGCAGAACTCTAACCAGAACATGCCATCCCCATTGTGAAAATCCGAATCTTTGTATTTCACTGGGACCGCCCACATACCCTCTTGGCACTGCTGCATGTATCTTGATGGGCGCGCATAATTTTGTTGTTAGGTTCTCTAAATCTTCTGGGGGAGCCAGCGGTTGCCCCAAAATGTACTTCCAGCTTAGACCTAGCTTGTAATTACGACGTTGTTCAGCAGCATCTTTTTGAGCTTGCGACATCGACGCCTCAGCACTAGCCATCTTCAAGTTTTGCTTTCTGGAGATGCGCTCATAGTCCGACATTTTCGAAGGTTTAGAGGCCCTCCCTGTCTCTTTGGCTTTTGCCATACTCAAGAAAAACTCCTGCGCATTAGCATCGACTTTAGTCTTCTCGGGTGATGGCACCTTTTGGAAGTGAGATGTTACCTCGGCCTTCGTTTGCTCTTTGCGTTCTTCTTCAGTCATATCGGCTGATAATTTCTTCTGAAGCTGTGCTGCCTTCACAGATGACCGAGATTTGGTACAAGACGATGCGGACTTCTGAGATGGTGCTGATGTTCGATTCTTCTTATGTGCCGGCTGAGGAGTTGGACTTTTCCTGGCTGGTGCCGGAGGAGGAGTTGGACTTTTTCTGGATGGTGCCGGCGGAGGAGTTGGACTTTTCCTGGCTGGTGCCGGCGGAGGAGTTGGACATGTCCTAACTGGTGCCGGCGGAGGAATTGCACTTTTCGTAGGCGACAGGTCTGCGTGTGGAGAGTGAGGCTCATCATCATCATCGTCGTTGTCGGCCTCATCGTCCGAGCCGAACATAATCAAGCTCTTGCGCCACGCGAGGAAGCCATGCACGTTTTCTCCAAGTTTGTTTTTTCCGTCCTCGCCAGGAATCTCTACCTCCATTTTGCGATATTGTCGGACTACTTTGTCTACTTCGACCTGGCGAATCCAGTGATATTAGGCGGCGGTCTGAGAACTGCGAGGCGCGATGGCCAAGCCACGCCATCAGCCACCTTGATGGTAATGCCATGTGCGGACAAATGCAGCTTGCACGTGTCGGTTACGTGATGTCATCCTTTGGAAAATGGAGTCGATGCTCTCCGGAATCGTTGTGGGCCTTGACTACTCTTAAGAACACCGTGGTGAGGTTCCGAGGGTCATCATCGAGTGGCGGTCGTGGTGAGAGCTTTCAGTCTTGCTTGCTCGACAACTTGATCGACTCGCTCTCTCTTCCTCTAACGCTCTTGCCACAACATCTTGTATTTGACTTTGCGGTTCATCTTCTCTTATTCTTTTCGGCCGCTTGTACAATGATCGTCACCGGGAAGCCTTCTTTCCACGGCACCAAACCAACTCCTCGGGTGCACCGGGATGCTCCACTGTTACCGGAGAACACGATCGACTCATCATTCTCCTTCGTGGCACGAAAAGCCCTTGGGAAGACTCCACGTGAGCATCGATATTTTCTGCGACACCTCCGGGCTCTATCGCTCCTGAAGCTCAAGCTGCCATCTTCGAGATAAAGCCCCCTCCCAAGCAACGATGCTTTGATCGTGCGATGAATTCGGCCGTCGCGAGAATGCGCCCTTGAGGTTAGCTCTTGTTCGCGGCTATCCCATGCAGTATTTTCTTCACGTAGCCACGATTGCCTAGCGTGTGAGGTACATATTCTTATCCGCGTTAGCCTTGTTCTTCTGACTCACTGTCTGGGCTTCTTCAGAATTCCTGTACTCCACAAAGTCCTTCCAAAATTCCCTTATCTTTGGAAACATGTTAAAATTTGGCGTGACATTCTTCTTCACATAGTTCTTATTCAGCTGAGTCTTCCAATTCTTCCAGCATGTGCACATGATACTTAGTGCACGTTTCTTTGCAACCAACTCTGACCCTTGGGGGAAATGGAATACTTGTTTTAGCTTGCCCCATAGCGAGTCCTTCAGGTCATCGGGAACCACCCACTGATCACCTTCGCGGCCGGTCCATGATCTATAGCTGATGGGCACGTTATCCCTAGCAAGTACTCCGCAGTTTGTCTGTCTGGCGCTAACGCCGACGTGGTATAGCAGTTCCCGACTTCGAGAGCTGGACTATGTTGTGAACGCCTTAGGCATCTTGCTCGGACCACGACACCAGCGCGCCTTTGTTCACCAGACGTTTGAGCCTACAATTGGATCTTGTTATTAGTCGTATGACCCTACAATATTTTGGGAATCTGGCGTACTAATACTTTACCTCGCCCATGTTAGTCGCGTCAACTTGGTCCATGGCGATGGCGTCGACTTGGTCCATGGCGATGGCGTCGACTTGGTCCGTGGTCGTGGTGCGGGTTGCTCCATATCAATATCCTCAGAGGTTCGGTATTCCCTTGGGCTATCCATTCCTACTTCATCTATATTCGAGGGCGAACTCCTCTCGCACTTGTCCTTGATTCGAGGCCATTCCTAGCAATCGAAATGTTATTGGGTTAATTATATTGCATTCATTCATGGTTGCTACATGACATCAAACTTGTGAATTCAAGCGATGGTAATTTTGCTAGAGTTGAGAGGAAATCAAGTGATGTTGTGACCTCGAAATGAAAAAATAATATGAAAAAATTCATATATTCTTAAGAATATATTTGCTTAATAAAAATAATGAATCATTCTTATTCCACACTAAAATGATTTTAAAAAATAAGCCCTGCAAGTTCAAGAAGTATGGATGCGGGAGCGTCCAGAATTGCAAGAGGCGAAGCCATGAGGCGTGCTCGCTTGACTTGGAATGATTGCAATCAATCATTCCATGTCAAGCAAGCATGTCACCTCATGGCCTCATGGACGCCTCCCGCACCCATGCTTCTTGAACTTGCAAGGGCTTATTTTTTTTAAAATTATTTTAGTGTGGAATAAGAATGATTCATTATTGTTTTCTGATTGTTTTCGGATTGTGATATGTCACTTTTTATACACATACATCTTTATACACACAAATATATATATATATATATATATGTTTATACACATACATCTTTCAAGGTCACATATATACATCTCAAACACATACATTTTGGTCAACAAAATATACATACACATGAAATTGTAGAATCAAATTCATTATATCTGAGAGTTACAAAAAGAAAATTCGACAAGTTTAAAGAGCTTAAACTTGTCGAATTTCTTTTGGTAACTCTCAGATATAATGAATCTGAAATTTCATATATAGGTAGGGCAATCTATGTGCACAAGATCGTTGCTCACATACAAATATTTGGAAGACTTAGAGGTGACACCCATACTCCACTTAAGTGTATGCTCACTGTTGCCAAAGTCACCCGAAAAATCTCTCGTGGGCACCCGAAATATGAATCGATTCCTCACACGTGCGTTGGACTTAGAGGTGACACCCATACTCCACTTAAGTGTATGCTCACTTGTCACCCAAAAGTCCGTGCATGGAGTATTAACTAAATGAACTACAACTATTACAATTAGTGGCACAAAACAAATATTTACAACACATGTATACATCTGTACAAAACAAATATTTACAACACATGTATACATCTTTCAAGAACATATACAAAGCACCAAATTGAAGTTTACTTTTGGCTGCAATATAAATAACCATAGAGCAAAATGATCAAAACAACACAAGGGCAGAAAAATGAACAAGGCAACAAGCATAAAGCTCAACTTGTTTATTTTGAGTGTTCTCAGATGTCGGGTTGCCCAAAGGCCCTCCTCGCCACAAGGGACGAGTAATAGACTAATTTGTGACAACCTTACCTTAGTTTCAAACCCGTACCACCTTAACATACACATTAAAAAATTGATAATCAAGCTCATTTGTTAACAGATTATATTGATTCAAAGATACATTCAGATCAATAGATTAAATATTTGCTAAGCGAATCATGAAATGAAGTTCGGATTAGTTAGCTAGCTATTTTAAGCTGAGCGAGCGATATAAAGACAATGAAGTAACACCGATAGTGAGCATACATTCAGATCGATAGATTAACCAAGTAGTGTTCGATTATTATTGTTGAAGAAGGTGCGAGTATAAAAGCAAGACTTTGTTCATTATTCCTCTTAAGCATATATATGAGAATATATAATTCACAAACAAGATGTATGACATAAACAAGACAACACTAAGCATGGTTAAGTCATACATAATATGAATTATACCTCTTGTCTCAAAGACAATAAAATGAATATGGTGCTCTCAGATTTAGGGTTAGAGTAAAGATTAGAATCTTTACTACAATCACGAATCGGCTAACAATTTATTCTATGCATTAGGCCTTGAACTCTTACCACCTTAAATGCACAATTAAGAATCTACTGTCAAGAATTATACCCAAATCAGAATTAATTCCTTGTTAACCGAAGCACAGGACTTCCAGTCCAACAGGAAATGTCAGAATCTCTCAATAGTCGAAACCTTTGCTTTGATTACCAATTCGGTGATCTCTAATACCAGTTTTAAACATACCAGTACAAGAACTAAGCCAGATTCAGTTATCAGTTCAAATCACACTGGTATTAAACAGTTTTGCGCAAGAACTAGACTATATTAATCAGAACTGAGCAAATATCAAACTAATCAGGAATGAGTAAGTATCAGTTCAGATTCAAACTAATCAAGTCTGCGCAAGACACAGTGTCACTGGTGACAGACTCTAATAGCATCAGAACACAGGAGCTAGCATAACAAGTGCTGACAGAAAATATGATTCAGAAAATAACAGGTATAATGTAGACAATTAAAGAATAAATTCTTTCAAGCATTCAAGTCTACAGTTCAAGGCCTAAAACAGAGAGGTAAATGTTCTGGTCATACTTTTACCCTAGTTCATCACAGAGCAACAAAGAGCAACAAACGGGGACTGAAAATCTGAGATTAGTTGTCACAAATTGTCTATTGCAGTCCCAAATCCTCACTGAACACTATACCCACATGCTAGGTCCCCAAGCCAAATGAATTGACTGGCCCCTTAGCATCTGCACATTCACAATCACATTCACATTCACATTCACATCTGCACATTCACATCTGGACATGCACATTCACACATCGCAAGAGCAGTACCAAGGTGACGGCGGGGAGACGGTGGGGAGGTCGAGGCGACGGTGGGGAGACGGTGGGGAGGTCGAGGTGACGGCGGGGAGACAGCGTGGAGGTAAAGGCGACGGTGGGGAGGCGACGCGGGCCGTCTTGAGTCGAGGCGACGTGGCGGTCCGAGGCGAGCGATGCGACGGCAGCCCGAGTCGAGGCGGCGGCGAGGAGCTCTGACGCGAGCCGACGGCGGTGGTCCGTAGCGCGCGCGCAGGGAGCTCAGAGGCAACGGCGCTGTAAAAGTGAGAGGATGGCGCGGGCTAGGGTTAGGGTAAATGAGAGGAAGGCACGGCGTTTCAATTTATAGGGGTGGAATATCACTGCCGGTTGGTCACACCAACCGGCAGTGATAGTATATCACTACCGGGCCATTGTACAACCGGCAGTGATAGTGGAATATTACTACCGGTCCATTGTACAACCGGCAGTGATAATGGAATATTACTGTCGGTCCATTGTACAACCGACAGTGATAGTGGAATATTACTGCCGGTCCATTGTACAACTGGCAGTGATAGTGGAATATTACTGCCGGTCCATTGTACAATCGGCAGTGATAGTGGAATATTACTGCCGGTCCATTATACAACCGGTAGTGATAAGCTCTTTGCCCATATTCTATTAAAATTTGTCTTTTTTATTACTCTTAATATAGGACGAATTTGATCATAAAATTTTATATGTAGATGGGGTAAGATGAGATGTACATCCATGATTTTTTTCAGAATTTTTTGAAACTTTTCTTAGTTGGATTGCACGGAGATTGCACCAAAAGCCTGATTGCACCGGATATGCCCCCTACTATAGGACAGCTAATATTTCTCCTTACCTAAAATCTTGAAAGTAGTTTTCCTCCTCGTGAAACCTGAAATTCTTGAAGTAGTTCTCATCTTCATACAACATGAAATTTTTCATTGGAAAAGTTGGAGAGGAAGAAGAGATAGCAAATTGTAGCATGATTATGTCGATTATCTGTGAGATGACGCCAAGCGATGAGAGAAATGAGCCAAAGCTTCAAAAGCGGCTGCGTGTTGGGAAGTGAGATTTTGCTAATAATGATCATTCCTAAGTGAAAAGAGGTGAGAGAGAGAGTGAGTAGGAGACTAGGCGTAGTACTGCACGATTTACTAGCACAAAAAGGAAGTGAACATCATTGCTATTTTCCTAGTTACTTATGAATGGTTCAGTTTAAATCTAGTTACCCCTTCGTATAAAAATCAGATTGCTAACTTTTTAATTGTTTTAATATTTCTAAAATCAAATAATGCTTGCAAATTGAACAACAAATGCTGTCAAATTCGAACAAATTCAAGTGCAGTCAAAATCACAAAAATCCAAATGTAGTGAAACTTTCAATTTGATCAAAAGAAAGCATAACCTCAATTTCCACTATTGCATATATTACATTAATGGTTACATATGAGAAAATAAACATGTCGTTCATACAAAAGAAAGCATACATTTCATTACTACAACTAAGCTACGATTCGACCTTCGTTATGATCGCGGCGTATGTATGTAGCTTCACTTTGTCTTCCATGGTACTTAGGTCAACGTCCTCTCCAAAGGGGGAAGCTCATCGAATTGGTTGTACTCTTCCTCATCGACAACATTCTCAACTCCGACAATCCTTCTTTTTCCTTGAATAACCACGTGGCGCTCCTTATTAGCCGGTCGCCACAAAGAAGATTTGTGTAATGTAATTAGCAAGTACGAATGGTTCTTCTCTGTATCCGACGAGTTTGAGGTCCACGGTAGTGATGCCGTGCTTGTCGATATTCACGCCACGGAAGTCGACCCATTGGCACCGAAGAGAGGGACCTTCAAAGGTCCATAGTCAAGCTCCCAAATCTCTTCTATGAATCAGTAGTAGGTTTGCCTATTTCCATTCTTTGTCATAGGCATCTATACGGATACCGCTATTTTGATTGGTGCTCTTTTTATCTTGCGCTCTTGTATAAAATGTAAAACCATTTATGTCGATCCTTGGAATGTCCGAATTGTAGTTGACGGTCCTCGAGCCAACAATTTCAAGCGAGTGCGATCTGTCTCCGTCGCGATCATGTGTCTACACAACCAATCGCCGAATTATCTCTGTGTTCTCGCGAGCCAACCCTCGACCTCCACAGGTTTGTTTTGGATAGCACGTTCTTGTGCATGTCGACATACGGGGCCACCACAACCGATTGTCCCAAAAGCTGCGAAATGTGCTTGTGTAAATGAAGCTAGATTGCTAGTACGTCTTGATTTCTCGCCTAGTGTCCTTTCCTGTAGCCTTCCCTCATGCTTTGAGATACAGCACACCAATCGGTTTGAGATCCATATAATCGATCACGAACTCAATGACCTCCTCGGTTCCCCACCATCGGCAATGCAGCCTTCCTACGATTTGATTCTGAACATATTTCTTTATAACCCCATGAATCTCGAAGGGTACATCGATGTAGAAATACGGGACCAAGAATCAGTATTCTTTCACAATGTGAACAATGAGATGGACCATAATATCAAAAAAGATGGAGGGAAACACATCTCAAGCCCGCATGCAGTGTGGACCACGCCTTCCCGCAGACTTATCTAGTATTAATGGATCGATGGCCTTCAGTGAAATCGCGTTGAAGAATGAACACAACTTGATAATTGGGTCTCGGACTTTCTCGGCACAACCCCTAATTGCAATTGGAAGCATCTCGTCATCATCACGTGGCAATCGTGAGACTTCATACCAATTAACTTTAAGTCTTTCATTGAGACTAGTCTCTTTATGTTAGTAGAGTAACCAGACGGAACTTTGATTCCGTGCAAGCATTCGCAAACGCTAATTTTCTCTTTCTTGCTCAAAGTGTAGCAGGCCGCAGGAAGGTACTTTTTGCTTGTATCCATTTCTTCGTGATGCAGCTCCTTCCTCAGTTTCATATCTTCGAGGTCCATCCTTACTTGAAGTGTATCTTTCGTTTTGCCAGGTATGTCCAGTAAGATACCAAGCAAGTCATCACACGTTCTTCTCTATGTGCATGACGCCGATTGCGTGTCGAGCTTCCAGTGCCGCCAATAAGGTAGGATCCAAAATATCGATTTCTTTTTCCACAAAGGAGCCTTATCCCGAAGTCAAAATAGATGTACTTCCGCCCCTTTCCGTGAATAATTGTAAGATCCTTTACAGGTAAATATCTGCTTCCCGATGTGATTCTTCTGAGCTAAGGCGCTCCTTTGTCCCGTCAAAAGCTCTCTTATTATTGCGGTATGGGTGATCCTTATGAGGAACCTACGATGCCGCATGTAAGCCATTTTTCTATTGTTCTTGACCCACCGGCTAGTCAGATCATCCAGCCTTCGGATGCATCCGTTAAAGCCTTTTGTCGTCTGGCCCGACAGGTTGCCAAGAGCAGGATAATCATTAATGGTTACAAACAATAATGCCCGTAGGATAAAGTTTTCTCTTTTATACTCATCCCATACCTGTACACCATCGGTCCACAATATTAGAAGATCTTCAACCAATGGTTTGAGGTACACATCGATATCATTGCCAGGTTGCCTGGGCCCTTGGATCAATAGTGGCATCATAATGTACTTTCGCTTCATGCAAAGCCAAGGAGGAAGGTTGTAGATGCATAAAGTCACCGCCAAGTCTTTGTGGCGACTACTCATGTTGCCAAAAGGATTCATCCCATCTGTACTCAACCCGAACCTTATATTCCTCACATCATATGCAAAGCGCTTATATTTTCGTCGATGTTCCTCCATTGCACAGAATCAGCAGGTGTCTGAGCATTCCATCCTTCTTACGCTCTTCGGCGTGCCATCGTAGCAATTGGGCACGCCTTTTGTTCGCAAACAATAGCTTCAGATGGGGGATTATAGGGAAATACCACACCACCTTACCGGGACACCTCTTCTTCTTACGCCTCACCCGACATCTTCGTTCTCGATATCGTTGTCGTTGTTCTTATACCGCTTTGCTTTGCAAACAACACGAGCATCCATGTTCGCAAACTCATTGCGATACAATATGCAATCGTTTGGACATGCGTGTATTCTTTGTACTTCCGGTCCCAGCAGGCGGACAACTGCTTGGCACGGCACGTAGTTGAAGGCAACACATTACCCTCTGAAGCAAGTCCCCAAGAGACATAACACTCGAGAAAGCTCTTATCGGACCAACCATTGCTTGCCTTCAATCTGCGAGGTAAAGCACGGTATCTGACTTTCGTGCTCCTCCTTGCGGCCGGGTACAATGGCGTTGTAGAGTTCTCTACCACACGCTGGAACTTTTGAAACTCCCTTTCACTCGTGAAGTCCCCTCCCCATCACGCAAAGATTTGATCTAGATCATCTTCGTGGGTATCAACGAACGATCTTCCACCATTGTCATATCGTTGTCTCCGTCATCTTCATTAATGTGTTGCCCTTCATGTACAATATCATCTTCATCAATGTGTTGCCCTTCATGTACAATATCATCTTCACCGTGCTCATCCAACAGTATAGCCACCTTGAAACCCCTTGAAGCAAGTGTGCACGATCGACTCTATGTTACAAAACATCTTCTCATTTTTGCAATCAACGCATGGACAACACATATAGTCCGCCAGTTTCTCGACTTGTGCCGCAAATTCGCATTCGTAAAACAAGTCACACCATTAAAGAACTACGGACCGCGACGGTCCGTGTCATACATCCACCTTCGGTCCATCTACGCTTAATTATATCAAACTACATTTCAAAGATATGAACAAACGATATCAAAATAATTTATTCTTTACAAGAGTCATGCATTGCTAATTAATTAAAACGATAAACACATTATAAGCACATAACGCAAATAACAATATAATTGTAATTTGTTATGTAGCGCTAGCTATTAAATTAAATTAATCTACAACAAACAAGCATATAATTGAATATAAGGATATATTTCTAAATAATTATTTATGTTCCAACTTTCATTATTGCAAAATCCATCTACCATTTCCCATTATTTAAATATTCAACTAGCAATTCTCACTATTTATAATTGATCATCTAGCAATTTTTACTATTAAAAATCCATATAACAAATTTTCATTAATTAAATTAATTACAATTATGCATAATTGTCCATCTAGCAATTTTATTACTTAAACATCCACTACATCACTAAAATGGATATGAATTTATCGCAAATAACAATATAATTGTAAATGATTAGTTTTACAAATACATCTAGCAATTTTGCTTATATAATACATCAAACCTTTTTCACTATTTAAATATCCATCTAGCATTTTCTAATTATTTAGAAGATTTCTTCATTTCATTTTGTTATGTAGCGCTAGCTATTAAATTAAATTAATCTACAACAAATAAGCATATAATTGAATATAAGGATATATTTCTAAATAATTATTTATGTTCCAACTTTCATTATTGCAAAATCCATCTACCATTTCCCATTATTTAAATATTCAACTAGCAATTCTCACTATTTATAATTGATCATCTAGCAATCTGTACTATTAAAAATCCATATAACAAATTTTCATTAATTAAATTAATTACAATTATGCATAATTGTCCATCTAGCAATTTTATTACTCAAACATCCACTACAATATGAATTATAATTTATT
Source organism: Guadua angustifolia (assembly GCA_036346375.1). Taxonomy (NCBI): domain Eukaryota; kingdom Viridiplantae; phylum Streptophyta; class Magnoliopsida; order Poales; family Poaceae; genus Guadua; species Guadua angustifolia. The sequence goes on along the minus strand of CM070510.1, from coordinate 7,037,902 downwards.
CAATAATTTAGCTAGATCTTAATTTGAGCAAGATTGACATAAACTGCTCACACCGTATAATCAGCAATTATCAACATCTATAGCACTCAGTAAAGTAAAATTTTACGACAAATATAACATACATCAAGTCAAGAACCTCGAAAAATTTTAATACAATTTTTCAGCAAGAACTCGCCAAGATAATACTGACTCCTCTTTGTTCTCGCTTTGGATCGGAGAAGATGTCGATTCGATGAAAAATATGAACAAAATCTCGACACAAAATTTGGCGGCACCTCTCCGGAAAAATACACCGAGCAAAGAGCGCTCCTCTCTTACGCTTCGGCCGGAAATCGTCGGTCGGTGAAGATTGCTATATAAATAGCTTATCATCGCCGCTCTGCGAAGAACCGGCAGTGATAAGGTCATATTACGCGGGAAAATACCTTATCACTGCCGGTTCTGCGCAGAACCGGCAGTGATAAGGTCATACTACGCGCCAAAAAATTGCGTTGCGCGGGAAAATACATATCACTGCCGGTTGAATATACGAACCGGCAGTAAACTTTAAATATCACTGCCGGCTGTAAATTAAACCGGCAGTAATATATCACTACCGGTTATAGGTATCAACCGCGGATATAGTCGATTATCCTTGCCGGTTGGTAATACAAACCGGCGGTGATACTCAACGTTCAACGCTTGCGCCACCAACCGTCACGCATGCCCTTTCCTCTCAAGCGCTTGCCCATTCCTCTGCCGCGCCAACCGCTTGCGCTTCACATTCCTCGCCAATCTGTTGCCCTTCCCATTCACAATCCACTCTTGTTGCGCTTCACATTCCTCTGCCAACTATTGCTATATAATGCCACTATTGTTGCATGAATGGCAACCCCCACACAATCCACTCTTGTTGCAAGAATGGCACCCCCCAAGAAGCGTGCACGTGTTGGGCAAAGCCCCACTCCGTCGCTAGAGAAGGAGGAGGAGAAGAAGGAGGAGGAGAAGGAGGTGGAGGCGGAGGAGGAGGAAGAGGGGGCACAGGAGGAGGAGGACGACGACAGCGACGACGACGACGACAGCGACGGTGGCGAGGAACTGCGGCGTTGGGGCAAGACCAACTCCGCCACCGAATCGGATTCGGATGAGAAGGAGGACGAACATCGCCGCACATCAAGCGGCAGCTCCGGCGACGAGGAGGAGGAGGAGGAGGAGGACGACGACGAGTTTTGGATATAGGGCTTCGCGCCATTAGACTATTATAATTAGGACTAAATATGTAATGATGGATAAATTATGTTTTGTAATGTTATTTTAATTAATACATATCCCGCAAATTACAAATTTTCTTTCATATGTTCTGTTTTTTAACTAATTATGCTTTCATATGTTCTGTTTTTTTAACTAATTATGCTTTCATATGTTCTGTGCCAGATAAATTACAATGTTTCTTATGTTCTGCATCGAACTAATAATGAGGAACAGTAATATCACTGCCGGTTCTATAGTAAAACCGGCAGTGAAAATGATCTTATCACTGCCGGTTTTACTATATAACCGGCAATAATAAATCACTACCGGTTTTACATATAAACCGGCAGTGATATCTTCTTATCACTGCCGGTTCTTTATTAAATCGGCAATGATATTACCTCCATTCCTGCGAGAAATTGATACTATTCTTATCACTGCCGATTGAAGTTTGAACCGGCAGTGATAATATTATCACTGCCGGTTGAATTTGGAACCGGCGGTGATAATATTATCATTGCTGCTCGGACCTACCCGATGATGGGGGTCGCGGATGAGGCGATGCAGTAGTAGTGGAAGCGTTAAACCCTACCCGGGCCGCAGCTTTGTTTATATAACCGGCAACAGCCGCCGGTGTGGCAATACAGGAAAGAGAGAACTCTATCGCAAGATTTGCTACAGAGTTTACAATGTTTCCAACTAACTGAATATCTATCTACAGAGATAAGGAAACAAACCAATGACTGAATCCAGGTTTACAAATATAACACACACTATATTGATTTCCTAACATTCCTCTCACTCAAGTTTGGCACATTTTGTGAAGATACATGAATCAAGAGATACACAACAGCTCCATACTCCCCACAACAAAACGGAATCGTAGAGCATCGAAATCAAACGGTGGTTGAAATGGCATGTAGTATGATGAAGAGCACATCCATGCCCGGTAAGTATTGGGGAGAGGCAGTGAGAACAGCAGTGTACATATTAAATAGAGCGCCAACTCGGAGTTTAGATGGAATTACTCCATATGAGGCGTGGCATGGTCGAAAACCGAGAGTTCATCATCTAAGAACGTTTGGATGTCTGTCACATGTGAAAGTGGTAAAACCTGGACTCAAGAAATTTGATGACAGGAGTATTCCAATGGTTATGTTCGGATATGCTGAAGGATCCAAAGCTTATAGAGTCTTTGATCCGAAAAACAATAAGAACACCGTCACAAGGGATGTTGTCTTTGAAGAAGACAAGCCATGGCCTTGGGAAGAAACAGAAAAAGGAAGCAGAGTGGAGTTCACTTGGCATTATCCGGAAGATGTTGAGCTAGTAGATGGTGGAGCATCAGAACAGCAGCACAACGGCAATACTGGAAGTTTCGGCAATGTCGGCAATACGGAATCTGGCGAGAATACAGAACCGTATACAAGGAGTATCGGCACTCGGCAGTACAGAGCATGCAGTTGCTGAACAGAATAATGGCTCAGTCACTTCTAGTCCAACACATGCGACAACTGCAGAAGGATCAACTCCATTGGGAATGAGTCCAGAAGCTGCAGCCGAAACATCTTCTGCACATTCCTCAACTCAGCCTCGGAAGTTTCGTTCACTGCATGACATATATAATGCAACTGAACCGGTTCCTATGGATGAACCGGTCATAAAGTGAATCACGAATTTTAAAGAGTGTCGTTGACGCCAATCTCCCGATGAATTTTAAAGAGTGTCGTTGATCTAGCAGATGAATTATTCTTATGCAAATTGGATGAAGACAAGCCATCATGCTATGAAGAGGCAGCAAGATAAAAGTGATGGAAGGAAGCAATGCAAGAGGAGATCGATTCCATACGAGATAATAACACATGGGAGTTGACTGAATTTCCGGCCGGACTGAAATCAATAGACTTAAAATGGATCTTTAAAGTTAAGAAAGATCCAAAAAGGAATGTAGTGAAGCACAAGGTGCGATTGGTTGCTAAAGGCTACGTTCAAAAGCAAGGTATAGATTTTGACGAGGTGTTTGCACCGGTGGAAACAATTGAGACAAGCATGAAAATAATGGTAAAAAGAGTTAGTCATATTTTATGGGTAAATATGTATGCCTCTGCAGAGTGTAAAACTTTTCAAAAAGCCGTGTCTACGGTCAAGAGAGGTTTGGTGCACTGACACTTGTTAGAATTTTTGATATTTTCGCAAAAGAGTTGAATTGAAAATATTTGTTAGAAAGTCTTTGTTTCAGTTTTTAGGCTAGGGATTGGCAAGAGAATGGTTCGGTACTCACAATCATGGAGGACTATGACTTCACATTTATGCTTTCATATATGTTATTTACGTATTAATCAAATTGCTCTTTCAAATTCCGTTTACAGTTTAATACTTGATATCCAGGTTCAATGTCGCTTTATGCAGAAACAATCTTAGTAGCCTTTCTCTTGATACAGCCTGCATTTACTATACTTTTACGATACACTATAACTTTTGCTGATTATAAATGTACACAATCTTGCTATTGTTGATATTCAGTTGATGAAGGATTGGAAAATCCCAATGATGCATTCTATACAGCAGGATACGGGGATTTCGATTATGCGTTCTACTAAAGGTTTTTCCTTGTTAATTGCCTGAGGGTTATGATGGGCATACTACGGGACTTATGAATCTTCATGTACTTTACTTGGCTTATAATGCCTTATTGTAAAATTACTATCGCTATTGTATATATAATACCATGAATGGATGTGATGGTACTAGTACTGTATGCACATAGAACTTTTCTTAGTATTCCAAGCTATAAAGGAGGGTCCCCACATATGTGAGGCTACCATGTGGGCTCCCACTGTCAGACACCTGTAGTTTTATGATACAAGTTCTCCTAAAATCTATAATTTTATGAAATAGAAGATAAAACCTATAGTTTTTAGATAGTTTGTACAAAAAACCTTGTAATTTTGTGAAATTTACTCTTTTTTGTTTGATTTGGCTTCAAAGGAGAATTAATACTTATCTTTAATCCTTAAGATAAAATCTTCAGCTCCTGCAACCTATCTGTTCTGCAGTCTATACTGGTTTTCTCCGTGCACAAATAATTACTAGTGCCCATTCTGTTCATGTGGCAAATTGTTTTCAGATTTACAACGCAAATTAATTGCCAGCCTCAGCTCCAAAATCTGCTATTTGTTAAGCCTTTCACAGATGAACACCTCAATTTTCACCAGTATTTTCCAGAAAAAAAACCTGCCTCACGAAGGTTTGCATACCTTATCCTAATATATGTGCTTGTACATATCATTTGTTCAGGTCTTAGTATTGCCACTATAATGAATCATGCATCATGCTCCACCAACAAGGAAAGCCAAGCCACATTCTTGCTCTTTTATCTTTCAGGTAACCTCTTTTTTGTTCTTTTACTTGTCGTTTCCAATTAGTCGCACCTTTGACAAAGGAGCGTGTTTTGATTTTGTCGATTTCTTTCCGACCAAGATCGGCACTTTGAGAATAGAAAATTATTGTGCAAAGCTAGCACCAAGCAGTGGTTTTGTGCACCATGTTTCAGACTTCCACTCTTATAAAATAAAAACCCTTTTTTTGTCAGTAAGAGTGTTGTAGTGTATGTCAAGCACTTATCTTTCTATATGCAATAGTAATTTGATAGTTTCAAAAATGCAAGCTGAATTTACAGTCAAGAACTCGTATGGAACATACAAACCTGTTTCTTGAAATAATCACCTCTGTTTTCTGATAGAATTCCAATCATGTGCAGATTAGCTTTGCAGGCTGCACCTGTTTGAACCGCATTTTGCTCTCTCGGCTGCCGACTCAGGTCCTAATCCACTATTTGCTGTAAATAATTTCTGCATGCATTCTGCTACTAGCTAAGATGAAGATACTTGCCCGTGCTTGTTGCTATCAAGTATTTGGCATGTAAGTTTGAGTCTGTTTGACCTTTACATCTCCATGACAAATTCACCTTCCACTCAAAGTAACTTTCTCTTAGTCGTTTTCTGGCATCTGTGAAATGCAGAAATCATTCAACCTATCGAGTCAACGCTCTCCTTATAAGCCTTCATCCAGTGTGGGCGCACCTATGGTCTATGAGTATGGATGTTTTGACATCTAACATGCAAATAGGAAGTGTTACTGCATTTGACAAGTACACTCAGCTTAAGCGTGCCGTTCTCTTTTGCAAATTTCCAGCATAAAGTTGCTTGTCTAGTGAGATATCCTCCTGTTATGCCTTCTCACCGGACAGGGTTGCTTTTCTCAAGTAAACATCCTGGTCCCTGTTCATCTTTGATAGAAATGCAGTAGATATACATGACAAAAATGTTTCTATATACGTAGCGAGAACGTAATATGTGGGAAATATCATTCAACTCAGAGCACACGAACTCAGATACGAAACAGCCGGTGAAATTTCCAGCGCAAGATGACTAAATATGTGCTGTTGTATATTCTTTCTTCATTTTCGAATGCATATCATTCTAGCTTTTAAATTTTATTCGTAAATATATATCATTCTATAATTTTGAGGTGATTGTTTTACTCTCCTACACTCCTCCTTAACTATTTTTAATGTTATTTACAATCATAAATTAAAATAATAAACATCGTGTAAAGATATAATAAAGAGATGTAATACCATCTATTTTTGAGATGTGCTTCGGCTGAAATGAAAAAAAAAAAAACTAGAATAACACCTGCCCCATAAACAAAAGAACAACTGATTCTGTCCGACAATTGTACTTTCACCTACCACTCAATCAGGTGATTAGGCATTTAGGCCCCTTTTGCCACGCTTGTCGTGTTAGCCATTTACTCGACACTCCACACGTGCCAAGTCCTCCCCCCACACGTGACAGCCCCCTTGTCGCTTGGTTGTAGCCTACTAACTTTTCTCACGAGATCACGTCACACCACTTTATTGTAGACTTATACAGTTGTACTGCCACCACTACCACCGGTGTATGTGCCTGCAGCTTTCGGTTTCTACGATGGTTTACTGTAGGGTTTAAAAAAAGTTCAACCTCTAGACTCGAAGATTAATCTTGAGCTCATGAACTTCATCGAGTCGAGCTCGAATAATTCACGATCCTAATAAATATACAAATTTCTTATTAAATATTACTATACGTTAATTTTTACTGAGTTTACTTAATCTCGAGCATTTTTTCATTGTTGAAAGATAGTATATGTTGTTTATTGTTACCGAGCTTACTTGAGCCTAAGTGCAAGTTCTATAACATCCCTAAAATTTGAAAATAGATAAAATAAAATTTAAAAATTTAGAAAATATAATTTTTAATTGAAACTAAGATTTTAATTTAAATTACTATCTTTTTCCTTATTTTTTGAATTTTGGTCTTTTGGAAAGGAACATTTTGCATTATTGAAATCCTTTTGTCCAAAATAAACAAAATATGAAATTAAGTTTAGATTGTGATTCTATATTGAATTTTCATCTTTTATGAATTTATGTTTAACTTTTGGTTTTAAGAAAACCATTTTTATTGTTGGATTTCTCTTTTCTAAATATGAAAACCCAAAATTATATGAAGATAAAATCTCAAAAAAATTTATTTAAATCCTAATCCTTCTCTAGAATTATCACAAAAAGTCTCAAAAGAATTTGAATACATTGGTATTGCTATTTCAGTTATTTTTTAATTTGAATTTGGTATTATTTTATTTTTTTGCCTTTTATTGGTGTTACTATGCATAATCATACGTAGACACTGACATATCCGAAGCTACAACTGTCTACCTTGACCCCGAGTTAATTCCTGAATCAACAAAGCAAGGCAAGCACTCCCTTTGATCATATTGATCTCAATATTTAATTTTTATTTTGTTTTGTCAAATCTATTTATGTATGTGCGTATTTTCTATAAATTTGTTATATTATGGTACTGGTATCTATAACCCTATATCATGGAACTCTCTTAATAAATATTGAACTGTGAATCTTGATAACCCTATAATAAGGTTAGATAATACATAATGTCAATATGGGTATATGCGATTACATATTAATTATGCTTAGCCACCGCTATAGAACATGGGGAAGTGGGGATTCAATAGAAATAGCCTATTGAGAGTACAATGGATGTACAAATATCTTCTACTGCCATAGTAAGGGTTTGTTGTCACTAGGCTGGTGCAAAGTTAACCTAGTTAATGTAAAGATTTTCGTTATGAATATTCTGACCACATGTTAAAGGAGTGTGAAAATAGTGGTAAAAAGAAAACGTTATGACTTGTGGGTAAAATTGTGCACATCTACAGAGTTTAAATCTTTTCAAAAAGTCTTGTCGCATTTATAGGAAACTTGGTGAATTGACAGTAGTTAGAAGTTTTGGTATTTTCAATAATAACTGAATTGAGGATATTTGTTAGAAAGTCTTTGTTTCAGATTTTATACCAGGAAGTGGCAATGAGATGGTGCGATTCTCATATTCATGGAGAACTGTGAGTTATATTATGCTATGCTATTCTTATTTATTTATATACCTGTCAAACTTGCTCTTACAAAATTTTGTTTGTAAATTACTACTTGATTTACATGTTCAACTTTACTTTATGCAAAATAATCGTAGAAGCCTCCTTTCACATAGTCTTCATTTACTGCACTTTTGCAATACACTTTAAGTCTTGTTGAGTATGAAAGTACTTACTCTTGCTTTATTGTTGGTTTAGTTGAAGAAGAGGCCCCTGAAGATATATACTTTGCTGCAGGATACGGAAATTTCGATAATATGATTTTCTAGAATTTATACTTTGTCAGTTGTCTAAGAGTTTGTATGTGTGTACCACAAGTGTCGGGGATTGGGTGTACTGTACCCAGACGACCATCGAAACCCGGCGACACCCGACCATACTCATGCCCGGGTAGGCCGACCTTCGGGCAGCCCGGCTCACAGGGTTACCCCTCGAATACGCCTCCGATCAAGCCAAGCTCGGGGCCCGCGACAAGCGGCGTGGCATTAAATCTGCGGCGAGCTCGAGGATCGCCGCGCCGGGATCTGCGCCGCCGCGGTCCGCGCCACCTTGGTCTGCGCTCACTGTACCCACGTCGCATGGTTCGTGGCGGCGGCTATTCTTCTTGGCTGCGTCGTCTTCAACGATGAGTGCGCCCTGTAATAAATGATCATCCTGTAAATCCTTATAAATACCCCCTTCCTGCGACGGGTTGGGGGTTGGACTTTCTGTACTACGCACACTTGCACACATTGCTTGCTTACGGGAGCCCTTAGGATCGATCAGGGTCCCCCGAGCGAGCACATTGTAACCCATTTTCGTATGTTGGTGTATCCACTGGACGTAGGGTTATTATCTCCCCCGTGAGAGGCCCGAACCAGATAAAAACGACCCCCCGTGTCTCACGATCGTCCGGTGTACCCTTGTCTCGTTGCTCAGCGTACTCTCAGACGTATAGCCCTTGCGGAAAAGGGGCCCCAAGTTGATCCCTCATTCAACAAGTAAGCTCGGCGGGGGACCCTGTCCCGAATCGTCGACAACAAGGCTTTTGGATTTCCACTGCAACTTACTCTGAATTGTAAGACAACATTATGTAAATAGCTTCCACTTTAATAATATTATGTATGGATGTGTCACCACTGTTGTAAATGTGCGTAGTAGCTACTGATTATAGGACTAATACTGTATGCACATAGATCATTGTTCTTGGTATTCTGTACCAAAAAAGAGGGTCGTTATAAGCTAGAACCCCAACTCGAGCTCGAGCCTAACAAGCCAGGCTCGCTTGAACTCGGCTCGTTTACAGGCCTAGTTTTCCACCCTTGTTCTTCTCCTCGAAATAATCACTTTTTAGCTCTTGTATCTTCTTTTAATAAAACTAGCCCCACACAAATGCATTTACAGTTTAGCCTATCCCCTATCATGTTTGGAAAGCACGGAGCAGACATGCGAGCTCAGGAGAAGGTGCCGCCACTCCCGAAGAGCGTAGGAGGAGCATGGGCGCGTGAGCTTGAGAGCACAGGAGCACATGCTCCCATAATAGGGCAGTGTGGAAGGCATGTTGTCATGGTCTCAGAGGCTTCGGCTAGTGACCTTATGTGGTAGGAGAGTACGTAGGGTGATATATGTCATCTTTTAGCGTTTTTGTTTTTAGGAATATGGTTATTTTTACAAATATATTTAGAAAAAAGCCAAATTTGTAAAAAAAAAAAATGTACAAGAATCGGAGGAGTGATGACTTGTTCTTCCTCTCCGCCATCGCATCGGATAAGTCTGCCCAACAGCACCAGCAGCTTAGCAACGGGTCGCCGCATCACTCCGCAATACACACCACTTTGTGATTTAGCGATATATAATAGCAGATGGGCATCTAGCAGAGCAACTTCGTGCCGCAAAACGTAGTTTTTACCTCTAAATCCGATTCAGCCTCCACACAGGTGAATGGTCCTGTACCCATATATACTTAAGTTCGGTATTAGATATGCCTTCCTTAGAACCATTAGGCCGATTACTGATTTCGCAAAAGAGTGAAGTTTTAGAACACGTGCTGCCAAACTTTATAAAATTTGATCAAATGTATTGTTTAAAATGTATAATTTAGATATATGAAAATGATACGAGTGAATTTTCATAAAAAATGGTTTCATAATATCACACATCTATAAATTTTTTTGAATATATGACAAGATAATTTAGTGGTCAGACGAGTATATCAGTGAATTTGAAAATCTTCTTTGTGATTGGATAAAGTAAGTTAATTTCCTCTGATGGTAGTTTTACAATAATCTTGCATGTCATACATTAAGTTAATTTCCTCTGATGGTAGTTTTACAATAATCTTGCATGTCATACATTGAGAAGGCCAAAATCCCCAACTATGTCAACTTGATTGGACTCATTTAGGATCTTAACAATTTTAATCACAAGTATACCACTTCTTTTTGTTTCAATAATTAAAGCCATAATTGATTGCCCCCAAGCTCACACGAGACGAGGCCAACTGTGAGCTCTCAAAGTGAGATCAATCACCAAACCATGCGCACACGCACCCTCTTATCCAAAGTCAAACATTTGGCGCCAAAGCCAGCTGCGGCCTTTCAACAGCAGTTAGGCAGCCACCCTCGATCTCCCGCCTTTTTTCCCCTTCCTCGTATCACCTCCAGCTACACCTCCTCCTCCTCCTCCTCCTCCTAATCCCCCAGCTCTCCATAAAACCATGGCATTGTAGCAGACGTAGCTATCAAATGATCGGCACGCCTACCTCATCGCCACCTCCCTTTCGGCACCAATGGCCAAGTTGCTCATCCCAATCATCATCTTCCATGTTGGCCTCGTGCCGATCGCTGTTGTGGCCGCCACCGCACGACCACCAGTGACCGACGACCGGTCCTCTCTCCTTGCTTTCCTCTCCAACGTCTCGGCCGACCCCGGCGGCTCCCTCGCTGACTGGGGCCGCTCGCCGGAGTTCTGCAACTGGACTGGCGTCACATGCGCCCGTGGCCCGGCGGGCAGGCCGCGTGTCACGCAGCTGGTGCTTAGCGGCCGGGGGATCCGCGGCGTGCTCTCGCCGGCGTTGGGGCGGCTGTCGTTCGTCACGGTTCTTGATCTGTCGAGCAATGCTTTCGCCGGGGAGATTCCGGCGGAGCTCGGCTCGATGTCGAGGCTGACGCAACTGAGCTTGACGAACAATATCCTTGAGGGCGCGATCCCCGCCGGCATCGGCCTCCTCCAGAGGCTCTACTTCCTCGACCTCAGCGGCAACCGGCTCTCCGGTGGCATCCCGGATACGCTATTCTGCAACTGCTCCGCCTTGCAGTATGTGGACCTCGCCAATAACTCGCTTGCCGGCGACATCCCCTACGCCAACGGGTGCCGCCTTCCAAGCCTGCGGTACCTCCTCCTGTGGTCGAACGACCTCTCCGGCCCAATCCCGCCGGCTCTGTCGAACTTCTCCATGCTCGAGTGGATCGACTTCGAGTCGAACTACCTCACCGGCGAGCTGCCGTCGCAGGTGTTCGACAGGTTGCCTCGGCTCCAGTATCTCTACCTCTCATATAACAACCTCTCCAGTCACGACGGCAACACCAACCTCGATCCCTTCTTCGGTTCCCTGAGGAACTGCACCAACCTGCAGGAGCTCGAGCTCGCTGGCAACGACCTCGGCGGGAGGCTGCCGCCGTTCATCAGCGAGCTCGCGCGCGGGTTCCGGCAGATCCACCTCGAGGACAACGCCATCTCGGGCTCCATCCCGCCCAACATCTCCAGCCTCGTCAACCTCACCTACCTCAACCTCTCCAACAACCTGCTCAACGGCTCCATCCCGCCGGACATATCACGCATGCGGCGGCTCGAGCGTCTGTACCTGTCCAACAACCTCCTCTCCGGCGAGATACCCGGGTCCATCGGCGAGATCACGCATCTCGGCCTCGTCGACCTGTCCGGCAACCGGCTTACCGGAGCAATCCCGGACACGTTTTCCAACCTCACGCAGCTCAGGAAGCTAATGCTGCACCACAACCAGCTCGCCGGCGCCATTCCCCCGAGCCTCGGAGACTGCCTAAACCTGGAAATCTTGGACCTCTCGTACAATGGCTTACAAGGAGATATCCCTGCGTACGTTGCCGCCTTGAGCAGCCTCAAGCTGTACCTGAACCTCTCGAACAACCACCTGGAGGGGCCTCTCCCTTTGGAGCTCAGCAAGATGGACATGATACTGGCGATCGACCTGTCGTCGAACGAGCTCGCCGGCGGGATCCCGTCGCAGCTCGGCAGCTGTGTCGCGCTCGAGTACCTCAACCTCTCCAGAAACGCGCTGCGGGGCGCGCTCCCGGCGTCGGTCACGGCGCTGCCGTTCCTGCAGGTGATCGACGTGTCGCGCAACGAGCTCTCGGGTGCTCTGCCTGAGTCCCTGCAGATGTCGACATCGCTCCGGGACGCTAATTTCTCGTACAACAACTTCTCCGGCGCGGTGCCCCACGCCGGCGTCCTCTTGAACCTCTCGGCGTCGGCGTTCCGAGGCAACCCCGGCCTTTGCGGGTATATCCCTGGCATTGCCATGTGCGGCGCTAAAAGTTCAAGTCGCCGGCGCACGCTGGTCCCCGCGGTTGTTAGCATCGTCGTCACGGTGTGCATCATGCTATGCGCGGTTGGGTGCCGGTCGATGGCGACAGCAAGAGCGAAGCGGTCGGGGCGGCAGTCGATGCGCCTCGTCGACGTCGAGGACCAGGTAGAGAGGGAGCACCCGAGGATATCATACCGGGAGCTGTCCGAGGCCACGGGCGGGTTCGTCCAGTCGTGCCTGATCGGCGCTGGCCGCTTCGGGCGCGTCTACGAGGGGACGCTCCGCGACGGCTCGCGGGTCGCCGTGAAGGTGCTCGACCCGAAGGGCGGCGGCGAGGTCTCCAGCAGCTTCAAGCGGGAATGCGAGGTGCTCAGGCGGACGCGGCACAAGAACCTCGTCAGGGTGATCACCACCTGCAGCACGGCCAGCTTCAACGCGCTCGTGCTGCCGCTGATGCCCAACGGCAGCCTCGAGGGCCATCTCTACCCGCACGGCGCCGGAGACAATGCCCGTGAACTGGGAGGCGACGGCGGCCTGGACTTCGGCCAGATCATGAGCATCGTGAGCGATGTCGCCGAGGGGATGGCCTACTTGCACCACTACGCGCCGGTCAGGGTCGTGCACTGCGACCTCAAGCCGAGCAACGTCCTCCTCGACGAGGGGATGCGCGCCGTGATATCGGACTTCGGCATTGCACGGCTCGTCACCGGTGGCGTCGGAGAAGCCAGCAGCACGAGCGACGAGTCTGCCCCGTGCAACTCCATCACCGGATTGTTGCAAGGTTCAGTTGGTTACATTGCTCCAGGTACGTACACAAGTTTATACATGCAATTAATGCATATGATTAATATATGTACATGCATGCTTAGTTCAGCAGCCTCTCCTAGGAAGCCGGCTCTGCACAAAGCTAGCCGTAGACTTATGCCACCTCTCAATTTATGCATAATGTGGTATTATTCTGTACCAATATTAATTATCTTGTACTGATCCTATGATTAACTGCTAATTTTTGTTCAGAGTATGGATTAGGAGGGCATCCTTCTGCACAGGGCGATGTGTACAGCTTCGGCGTGATGCTGCTGGAACTGCTCACCGGGAAGAGGCCGACGGACGTGATCTTCCACGAGGGGCTCACGCTGCATGACTGGGTCAGGCGGCACTACCCGCACGATGTGGTCTCCGTCGTCGCGCACGGGCCGTGGCGCGAGTTCTCGCTCGTCGGCGCGGCGGCGGTGGCCGACGTAGCGGTCGTCGAGCTGATCGAGCTCGGGCTCGTTTGCACGCAGCACTCGCCGGCGCTGCGGCCCACCATGTTGGACGTCTGCCACGAGATCACATTGCTCAAGGAGGACCTCGCCAAGCACGGCGTCGCCCACGCCGACGGTGGCCGGTCGTTCTCGACCAAGGACTCGCTGTTCTCCAATTAATTAATCAACACCGAGTTAATAAATCATTAACTACTGAACAATGCATCGCGTCTCTTGCTTCTTTCGAGAGGAAAAGGATTAGCGCATGCATGCGCCACGTCAAGAATGCTGCTGCTGTTTCAGAGTTTCTCGTGGCGCATTTGATATCATCTCTTGCTGCTAGTAATCTAGTATTAGTTTATTAGATGGTTGTGGATTTGCCTACTAACTAGTGCTAATTCTTTGAGTTGTTAATTCTGCAATGGAGATGGCACTCGATTAATATGTATTGCAAACATGTCGGACCCCATTACCGCCCATATATAGGAAGAGAAAAGGCTCTTGAGTTAGGCCATTATTCAGGTGCTCACGATCAAAGATAAACAAATGCAGCTGGCTACAAAGTTATCGGCACTGTTCGTTGCACTTGACGTTCTTGCTGATCCTTGACCACCAGCAATGTAGTTTAATGTTGTTCTAGATTTGACAAGAACTTCCATACTCTTACCAGATTATTTAGGCTTTTCAATTAGCACGCTTGCTTGCCTTAGTCAGATTAATTGGGATAGCAGAAAGCGATCAACACATTGGTTATGCTCAAGAAAGAAAGATTGTTAATTACCTCAAACATTTTACTATTGCTGTGGGGTTTTGACCTGAATATATACAAACCCTAGTTGCGCCTTAATTGCAATTATTCCGTATGCAAGAATGAGCTTTGGACTTGTATGTTCTAGCCATACTTTCGAAAAGCAAACTGCGGCTTCACACTGCTACAGAACTGGGCATCACAACTGGCCTATTAGAAGCGGTTTGGTGCGAACCCGTTGTGATGTTCGCACCAGAAGCGGTTCGTAGGCAACGGTCCGGAGAGGGCTTTCAGAAGCGATTTGAGACACAAACCGCTTCTGAATGTTGCTTTCTAGAAGCGGTTCTTGTCTCAAACCGCTTGATTTTCAAGCGGTTTGAGACAAGAACCGCTTCTAGAACTCAACATTGAAGCGGTTCGTGTCTCAAACCTTCGAAGCCCTCCCTTGATGGCATTTAAACCCTTCTTCCTCCACGAGCCAGTGAGGTACGATCGAGCAGAGAAGGGCTGGCCCAGTATTGTTCTTGGGAGGTGCTGTCCAAATTTTTAATTGGGGGTGATTAGCTCCAAATTAAGTGTTTCAAGGTTAGTAACATCATGCGAACATCCTTCTCACCTAGAGATTGCTATTTTTTTCAATAGATGTGGAGAAATCTTGAACTTTTTAGGCAAGATCACCATGATCAAAAATTTGTTTTCTATGCTTGTTTTTGTTGTTGTATGAAGATGTAGGGTGGAGATCTAGTTCAAAATATGACATTACAAGGTAAAGGTGATTGGAAGCTTTAGATCTAGGTGGTTGTTAGCTTTAGAATCTTAAATATCACAATATTGCAAGGAAGTAATTATTGGTGTTTGAAATAAAATAGAAAAACATGTAGAAGGATAAAAAATAATTACAAAGGTAGGAAGGGATACAAAATAATTAGAAAGGTAGGTCTTTAATTGGATGACGTGTAGGTGGAGGTTTTTTTGTTGGGATTAAGTGGCTGTGAGCTTTAGATTTTGAAATGTAACTATAAGTTACGTTTTAAATTTTGTAACGAAATTTGTTATAATTTTTAATGAAATTATAACTTGGTGTAGATGAATCGGCAATAGATGTACAATGCGGACCGTCGCTCGAGAGAGTTCATTGATGGCGTGCAGGCTTTTCTCGATGCGGCCGTTGCATTCTTGCCTCCAGGCTGCTTCATATGTTGTCCGTGTGTAGATTGTAAGAACGAGAAGGAGCACTCCCAGCGATGGCAAGTTATGAACCATTTGATCATGAGAGATTTCATGCCAAACTATACCTGTTGGACCAACCATGGCGAAGTTGAGGCGGTTAGCCAGGATGACGATGAAGAAGGCGAGGAAGAGGAAGATGGATTCAACAGTATCCCAGACGGCACGCAATACTGTTCCGTGGAAGAAACACTTGGTGACTTTGGTGATGATGAGCTAGACCAAATGCTGCGTGACGGAGAGGGAGACTACACAGATGAAAGACAGTTCAAGAAGTTCCAGCGCATGTTAGAGGACCACAGAACTCCTTTGTACCCAAATTGTGGGTAGGGCCACAAAAAGTTGCGTACCACACTGGAACTCATGCAATGGAAGGCTACAAATGGTGTGTCAGATAAGGGATTCAATGAGTTGTTATCACTCGTAAAGAAGTTGCTTCCAGAAGATAACACTCTGCTCGAATCTACATATGAAGCCAAGCAAGTCGTCTGTCCTTTGGGATTGGAAGTACAGAAGATACACGCATGTCCTAATAATTGTATCCTGTATCGTAATGAGTATGCCGATTTGGATGTTTGTCCAGTGTGCAAAGAATCGCGGTATTAGGTGAAGCGTGATGATGCAGGTGAAATAGATGAGGAGCGTAAGAAGAAGAGACCTCCGGCTAAAGTGTTGTGGTATTTCCTGTGATCCCCGATTGAAGCGTATGTTTGCTAACAAAGCGCATGCCGGATGATGCGTTGGCACAAAGAAGAGCGTAAGGACGACGGGATGCTTAGACACCTGCAGATGGCTCACAATGGCGGAAAGTCGGCCGGACGTGCGGACTTCGCAGATGAGGTGAAAACATAAGGTTTGGGTTGAGTACGGATGGGATGAATCCTTCGAGAGAATTGAGCAGCAGCCATAGCACTGGCCTGTTACACTATGTATCTATAACATTCCTCCATGGTCATGCATGAAGCGAAAGTACATCATGATGTCATTGTTGATCCATGACCCCAAGCAACACCGGAAATAACATCGATGTCTACCGAAACCATTGGTTGAAGATCTTGTGACGTTAGGGACGATGGTGCAAGGGTATGGGATGAGTACAAAGGGAGTATTTCACCCTCGTGCATTGTTATTTGTAACAATCAACGATCGCCTCGCTCTCTCGTAACTGTCCTACCTAACTGTCAAAAGATATAGAGCACGCATCCGATTGCTTAGATGAAACGGACGGCATGTACCTGAAAAACTCTCGGAAGGTTGTGTACATGGGTCACCGTAGGTTTCTTCCTACGAGTTACCCGTTGCGAAAGAAAGGTAGGAAATTTAACAGGCAACCAGACCTTCGTGCAAAGCCTCAACATCATAGTGGGCCACGTGTGTTTGCTATGGTAAAGGATTTGAAAGTAGTATTTGGAAAGGGTCCTGGAAGCAAACATGTGCAGAATGAGGATGGTCAGGCACCCATGTGGAAGAAGAAGTCAATATTTTGGGACTTACCTTCTTCCACATAGATATGTACGGAAAATCGAAAGATACACTGCAAGCTCGGAAGGACCTTAAACTCTTGGAACTGAGGAACGACCTACATCCCGAAAAAAGAGGGAAAGGACAACATTATCTACATCCTGCGAGCTACACTCTAAGCAAAGAAGAGAAAAAAGCATGATAGAGTTCTGAGCAGTGTGAAGGTCCTTCCGGATACTCCTCGAATGTAAAGAGACTCATAAACACGAAAGAGAATAAAATCGCATACATGAAATCCCATGACCGCCTTGTGTTAATGACATAGTTGCTCCCGATGGTTTGTGAGGCATCTTGCTGAGTGGGTACGAGGACAATCACAAAGTGTGTTCTTTTTTCAACGCGGTTTCTGAAGGTCATCGACCCGGATAAACTAAGTAAGTTGCAGGATGGCGTGGTACAAAGTGTGGTTAGTCTTGAGATGATCTTTCCTCCTGCATTCTTTGATATTATGGTTCATCTCACTGCTTCACCTTGCAAAGAGATAGGTATTCTCGGACCGTGTATCTACACAACATGTTCCTTCGAGAGGTACATGAGTGTGCTAAGAAGTATGTCCATAATCTGTTCTCGTCCGGAAGGATGCATTGCCGAGGGTTATGGGACGAGGAGGTGATTGAGTTTTGTGTGGATTACATTAATGATCTAAACCCGATCGGCGTCCTATATCACGCCATGAGGGAGGCTACGGGAAAGGGACACTAGGAAGGAAAGCAATTGCATGCAATGATCTTCTTACATTTAAGCAAGCACATTTCACGGTTTTGAAACAATCGATGTAGTGGCCCGTATGTCCTTGAGCACAAGCCGTCGGCGATCTCAGAAGGTGCGTTGGTGCGACAGGAGAATGACGAGCTTACACATGCCCTTCAAAACCCTAAGCACCGGGACGGACACGAGGTATGAGCAAGCATCTGTTGTGGAAATGCACGGTTTCGCCAAGGATCTTGATACGTCTGAGGAGCCAAAGAAAGCAAAACAAGGGAATTATATAAAGTGTACCAATTGGAACAAGAGCTCGAGCAACCTAGGCTAGCATCACGACATAGTTCGCATAACAAGTCTGATTGCCCTCGGCAAGCTTCAGGACTAGGTCCGAGCAATCACCGGACACCGTGATCTGCCCTTTCGCAGCGGCGTAGTAGCTGCTGGCCGTCCGGGGCCTGAAGTGGAGAACTTGCTAGCTCGTTATCCCGTGGATGACATAAGGGTTCGCCGCCAGCAGAGCTACACGTTGATACGCGTAACCTCTCCATCAAGGTGGCTTACGGCATGGCATTTCCAGTGAAGCGGGGCGGATGTTCCATCGCAACGATATACCCCGGTTACTCGAAGGTCATGGTGGAGGAGGTGCTGGCGGTTTGAAGAACTTCACCTCGATATTCTTTGGAGGCGACGACGTGACCAAGCTTGGACAGGCCCTCCACAATATCATCCTCTGGCGCAAACGATACATCATATTTCCAGATGGTGTGGAGGCGTCATCTCCACCACGGCAACTCACGCCTCCTCCAACGTCACCTCCACGCAATGCCTCGCCGGCAAAACAGAGCACGCCTTCTCCACCACCCGCTCCATGCAGAAGCCCTACTCCGCCACCACCATCTCAAACAAAAACGAACCCCCCTAGGAAAACCACGCCTCCACCATCTCCTCCGAGGAAGAAGCTCGATAGCAGAAAGGCTCCTCCACCTACTCCCAAGAAGGCCTCCTCCAGCCGATCGACAAAGATAAAAGAACCTCCAAAGAGGGCATATGATATGACTAATGAGGAGAGTGGCGCGGTCATGAAAGCAGAATTGGCTGCACACTTCACAAAAAAAAGCTAGAGCCAAAGAAGGTACCAATTGATTCAAAAGCGGCGGAACACTTCGCGACATGCCGTGCAAAGCCGCTGCCTGTGCCGTCCAACTATGAACGGACAATAATAAAGGCTACACAAAAGAATAAACGTGGTCAGGCGGCGGCGGCAAAGAAGAAGATAGACCAAAATCAGGAGAAAAACCTCGAGAGGTTTATGAAGGAGGCAGGAATCAGTTCCACAGTTGCAGCTCTTGGATTAATAGATGATCTTCCAATGGCAAAGGTCAGATGGCAATATCAGTTGGGCCGGGAGCTGATTGACCCTAATGAGATAAAGGATCTACCAACCAAGATGCGGCAATTTCACGAATGGTACATGACAGAGTCCGCTCAAGGAAGAACGATGTTCCCCCTCCGTTTCAAAGAAGAAGATTTTTATCGCGGGGACAACAACATATGGCTCGAATTCGAGGACTTCTACAATATTTACCATGCCGACTCCATCAACGTGTCTCTCATGAGCTGCTGGTGCCTGTAAGTGTCAAGCTTCGTACAATAAAATTGCAACTCTTAAACTTATACCTTTCTATGTAGAATGGAGATACAACGATGTAGAAAAGAGAACATCTTCAACGTGGGCTTCATCATCCAGAGATTGTTAACGAGTACGTCTTTGGATTGAACCATGGCCGAAAGGCTGTTGAAGATTACATTCTCGATGCATTCTTGGGACAGCACTACAAACCGTATATATACGCCCTTCAACCAGCACGTATATATACAACCTCTCGTTCTTATATTTTTCAAGGCATTGATAATACTACTAGGTAGTTACATATATGTTGCAATACATGAATAGGTTTCATTTGGATCCTTCTTGTCATCAAGCTTGATAGCACCGGATCATTGTTCAAGACTCAAAAGGACTCGGTGGAAAAATATCAATATATCATTGACACCTTAAACAATATATAGCACATATATATATGATAGTTTTCCTTATTATATATATTGAAATACCTTGCTAATTCCAACTCGATAATTACTATTCATACTAACGCATCACAGGGGCATTCGCAAATTTTCAAAGAAGCACCAAGGAGATTTCGAGAATGAATTTGATGTAGAAATAAGCACTCGAGTGCGATAAAGAATATTAATATGTCGTAACAGTTTTTCATCCCAATAATAATTGTATTTTTTTCAAATTTCATCACAGATTCTACAACAGACAAAAGGAAACAACTTATGTGGCTATTATGTGTGCCACTATATGCAAAGTATTACCCACGGCGATGTGCCGACAACCAACGCCGAGGTAGTGTACTGAACATGTCAATTTCTTAGTACTTACACTTTAATTACATGTCCAGAGATTTATTTACTTCCCGCTTTGTCATTAACATCGATGTGCAAGGCGTGATCCCGCCGCACCAAGTTGCAACAATCCAAGAACAACTCATCGGCTTTATTGTCGATTTAGATTGTATCCACCAAAGGCGAGTTCCACGCAAATGGTTGGAGACCTTGTCTGAAATAAGGACAGTGAACTGACATCATCATCGACCAAGGGCACAAAGAGCGGCGACGCAAGAAATGAGCTCAAGATTCCCCTTTTATTCTTTGAAACTTGTAAAAAGTGGCTTATTATTTCATGTGTTCATCAACTTGTTCATTTTTTAGTCTATTAAGTTCGTATTTTTCTGTAAATGAACCTGTAATTATTTGAATGAGTACGCATGAATAATATATATGTAATTATTGTGTCAAAAAAACTCCTGTAGATCTATTTATTTTAATTGTCAAAATCTATATCAAAAACCCCTCTGAAAACATATTCTATATTGAATATAATCAAAATGTTGTGCTGTCAGCCTCTTCACAAGCGGTTGGTAACTACAACCGCTTATGGAGAGGCTCTCTCCAAAAGCGGTTGGTACTCCACAAGCGGTTCGTAATACCAACCGCTTGTGAAAGTGTCCAACCAGAAGCGGTTCGGGGAACCGCTTGTGATATCCGACGGGGTATCACTCGCGGTTGTTTACAAGCGGTTCTAAAACCGCTTCTGAAAGCGGTTTCGAACCGCTTGTGCATGCCCGATCCACTGTAGTGTCAGGAGATTAATTAGTATAAGATCTATCTATCTATTTATCTATTATATCATTAAAATGATAGAAAAAGAAATACCGCGTTCACTCTCAAGAGCTAAAAATTATCTATTAATCATAGCGAAAAAGAAAAATCTATATTGTTTATTTGGTGGGTCTAAATTATAATGGTGTATATATATTTATCAAACATAAGGCAATCAGGTAAAGACAGACAAGTCCGCGTAAAATCAGTTATATATGCAGATATTACGGGAAGTCAAGTGGTGTTGGATTTGTATCGCATCACAAAATACTTTAGTTTAATTAAAAAGACAAAAGGTCAACTTTAAATATAACAAAAAAATTGCCACATAACAAACAAATTAAATACTTAAAAATGTAATACTTATACCAACGATATCTCTTTCCTCTCTTCATGGTGCGCAACAGAGGTGCGACGCAAACAACAGTAGCGAAGCTAAGGGTATTGTATAAGCCAAGCTCGATGTGGGGACCCTTCTTTATGGCTTGGAATACCAAAGAAGGTTCCAATATGCATTTAGTATTAGTTCCATAATCAACAGCTAGTATGCACATTTACAACATTGATAGCACTTTCATACACATTTTATACATATGATATGATAGTGAAAGATAATTATACAAAAATGTCTTACAAACCAAAATAAACTGCAGCGAAAATATGAAAGTCTTGTAGTATACCCATACAACCCTTAAGCAACTGACAAGGAGTAAACCATAAAAAATGCATCATCAAAATCCTTATATCCTACAGTATTAGAATGTATCGTCTGGATTTTTTGTTTCGTCGTCCACTGAATATCAACAATTTAATCAATTGCGAGTATTTTTTGTACTCAACAATACTTGTAGTGTATCACAAATATATAATAAATGCAGGCTATGTTGTAACGACCCCCATTTTAAGCACAGAATGCCAAAAATGGAAATCTAATGTGCTTGCAGTACTAGTCCCTGGATCAGTAGTTAGTACGCACATTTCAACAATTGGAATCACAACCATACATTAAATTAATTAAGCGGAAACTAATTAAACACATAAATCTTACAACTCACAAAGATACAAAGACAAAAAGAAGCAAAGCCTTGTAGTGTACCCATCCAATCCCGCAGGCAACTGAACAGTAACCGACTGCATAAATCCTAGAAAAGATCACTTGAGAGAAGAACCCGCAACTGCGATGAAACTGTGAGACCTCAGTTTACCATCCGGAACCTCCTGTATTTACGTACTAGTCCCGGATCGAGAGTTAGTACACACAACAAACAAAGATGAATCATAACCAAGTGCGAATAATAACATAAATAAAAATAACAGAGTACCGGCCTTATGGCCAATTATTACAAGACATAAAGTCTTACAGCGGAAGCAACAAAATAAGAACAATAAACTCCAACACGGGAGGACCCATCAATTTACCACAGGCAATTGTCTGGGGAACGCGTCCTAGTACTCCGGATGGCCTTTGTCAGATCTTCACATGTAGAAGTCGTAGTCGTCCACGGCAGCTTCGAAAGCTTCTGAGATTCATGTTGAGTGTAGCATGTGAGTACAAACGTACTCCGCAAGTCTGGGAAAATGCAACATGTAGGGCTTTCCAAGGAAAGGCTTAATAGGGTTCTTTTGCATAAAGCCAAGTTTCATCAAACCTTACTTAATAATAATTTTCACAAAGCACATTTTAAACAATTATTTAACAATTGAATTATTTAATATTCTAGTGAAGGTTCTATCCACCATCACTAGCATAAAGGCTCTATCCGCCACATTTTAAAAGATTAAGATAAACCAACTCATGACTCCATCCGTCATGATCAAAACAGGTTCCATCTACCTGATTGGATCAATCCGCCAAATAACTTTCGGGAGTTCCCACCACTCCCGAATCCCAAAACAAAACATATATTAGTTATTTTTAAAACCAAAACCAAGTCTACCAGTATGAAAGCATTCTTCGCTTTGCCCTTGACCGTAGGCACGGCTATTTGAATAGTTTTAACTCTGCAGAGGTGTACAACTTTACCCACAAGACATGATCATCTCTTTAATGCCAAGCGCTATGAACACACTTCCTTTGGTGTGCCGGCAGAGAGATCATGACAAGGTCTTTACAATGTATACGCCTAATCCGACTCACCCGCTGAGGTTTCACCGCTATTAGGGTTCCATCCGCCCAGTATAGAAGCCCCCTCTTGCGCCGTGTGGGAAAATACGACCTGCCTCCATCCAGCACCCACATTCCACCATCTGGTGAGTCTAAGTTAGGTTTCTACAAATTATTCAGCCTGGTCAGAGCCCATTTGACATGTGGTTGCACGGTAATGCTTAGAATGGGCAATCATAAGCGTCGATCCTTAAATTGATTAGGCGGCTTTCACAAACCGAACCATGCTCCATCCGCTTTTGCTTGACAAACTATTCCTCCCCAATCCAATTTTTTTTTATTTTATTTTTATTTTGCAATCACAGCAGCAATCACCTTGCTACCATTTTCATAAAACATGTTTCAACAATATTTAGAATTTAACCCACCATAGGCATTTTTAATCAACATCAAACCAAAGCATAGTCTAACGTACTAAACAAGGATAACCACATGATACATGAATTCATGAATAAATCTTAAGGTTACAACGGCATGGTAATCAAACAGCAAGGATGTCATATCGAAATGGGTATAACTAACATCCTACATTTTAACATCATCATTTTATATAAATAGCCATGCAAGTTGCAAACTTTTATAAAACAGTTGCAAACAATGGGATCAACGTGCGTCAAGGAGACTTGCCTTCGTCGACGAGGTGCGCTGTGTTACGCTGAAAGTCTTCTCCTTCGTTGGCGACTATGGCAGCTTCTTCGACTACGCGCAAAATGGTGCACGTAAAGAATAAAATAAATTAAATAGAAACTAAAAATTATAATAAAAACACTGGCAGATATAGGATGAATTTAGATGAATTTAGCAATTGGAATCACTCAATTCAGAGTTACGACGGAGGAGAAACAATTGTTTGAATTCTCAAAATCCTGAAAATTGAAAAACCGAGAAATATTCCTTTGGAATCTTTTCTTTCCTCCATTTTCTGATTTTCCTCACTCACTTACAGCCGGGCCCCGTCTGTCATTGAGTCCTGGCTTCTTCCAAAGTGGTCTGTACAGAGAGCAAGAACAGAAGCAACGCCATGGAGAAATAGAGAGAGACCAAGGAAGAGAGGGAGCTCGCCGGTGGGAGGGGAAGGCTCGCCGGCGAGGGGAGGTCACCGGCCGGCGGCGGCAGCCGGCACCGGCGGTGGGCGGCGCCAGGGCGCGGCGGCCAGAGCAGCAGAGCGGCGCGCAGGCGCTGGGAGCCGACGGCGCGGCGGCGGTCGAGGCCAGGGCGGCGGCGGTCGAGGCCAGGGCGGCGGCGGCCGGAGTCGGGGCTAGGTGCGGCGAGGGTGGCCGGAGATGATGGGCACGACGGCCGGCGGCGCGGAAGCCGGGACAAGGCATGGCGGTGACGATTCCAGCGACGTCAAAAACTGACCGACGGCACGACGGCCAAAACCACTCTAAAACGCGAAATTTCTCGAAACTAAGGTGAGCACGGTGTAGCTAGCATCAAGGGGAGTCTACGGGTGCAAGGAATTGAATTGATTCTTACCCAATCGGGAGAAATCGACGACGAACGGAGCGACGACCGATGACGAACAAACTCAAAATCCGGAGTCAAGCTACAACGAAAATCAAATCCGATTGAATGGTTGTAATCCTGGAAGCAAAAGGCACAAAGTGACGCGATTAGTTTGCCCGAAAACTCACCGGAGCAAAAGATGGCTCGCCGGTGTCTTTGGAGGACGCTGGACGTCGGTTTTTGTGAGTTTTGTAGAAGGGAACGGCACAAGAGCAATGGGGCAGGGTGAGCACGGGGTAGAGGACATCGATACGCACGTTTGAGAAGTGGAAGCTCGTCGTTTCATTGAGAAACGGCCGAGTTATTGAAGTTTAAGTGCATTTCGGTTTCTACTCAATTAATCCAATTCCGACGAGTTAAAACATGAATGGTCATGGAAAATGGGTTCTCCTCGTCTCCCTCTTCGCAATGGATCTAGCCACGCATGATTTAGTGGAGGAAATAAGAAGTTATGATGATTTGAATTTGAAAAGCCATGAAACGTGCTCTTTGGAAGTGGCTGGCTGAAGATGGAAGAAGATAAACAGTATCTGCCACGTGTCGATTTCTCGTTGGTTGAAAGAAATGAAGAGATAAAAGCGCGAGGAATAAAATAGTAAAAATGATCTAAAAATCTTGAAAAATTTTATAAAAATACTAGAGATTATTTGGAACCCAATAAAATTAGTTTCACTAAATTTTAATGAATTTTGCAATTTAGATAATTCCGGAACGAATAAACTGAATTTGAGGAAAGACCGCGAGAGATAAAATGCCAGAGGGATTCTATAAATCTTGAAAAAATTCCCAAAATCATTATAGAATATTTAGAACCTATTTCAAAGGGTTTCAAGATTTTTAGAGTATTTTAGAACTCGGGTAAAATTTTGATTAAGGACCGGAATTGGAATTTTGATTTTGCGGGCGATAAAGAATTGAACTTCAATTTCGGATGGATAAGGATGCCAGGTTAAATATAACACCGATGAAAAACCAAATTTTAAAATTAATTAATTTTAAATTAGCTTTTAGCAGAAACCCGAAATTGGGGATGTTACAAACCTACCCCCCTTAGAGAGAAGGTCGTCCCCGAGATTCGGACGGAAAAAGAAAGAGGAGGAACAAAAGAAACTTGACTTTTTGATCCTTTGATTCCCAAGCTGCTTCTTACTCTGAACTGAACAAAGCTTTGGCAGGAACTGAAACGACTGAAGACTTACTAGAATTTGTCTTTCTTTCGAACAATGACGCTAAGAGATGATTAACACTCCTCTTCCACGAGATCTGGGGGCTGCTGGAGTTCTTCTGAAGTCAGGATACTCCACTACCTTGTGCTTGCACTGGTGTTCTGGCTGGTGTAGACCCCAAGTTGAACGGTATTGGAGTAATTTGACGCTTCTGCGGGCAGTTGCTAGCATAATGCCCCAACTGTTGGCATCGATAGCATTGCACTCCTACTGCTGGTGTGACGTATCTCTGAGATTGCATAGGAGTATTGACATGAGACTCTTGCAAGACAGAACGAGGTGTTGAACTTGGAGTTGCCGGTGTCATTGCAGTCTGTGGCCTGCTGAAGTCTGGTTCTTTCACACGGACTCTGGAACTGCTTGCTCCTTGCTATGCCTGAAACGCCATCTTTCTCTTGCGAGACTCAGACATCTGACATTGCGCATCTTCTTGGATCAAACTCTTGTTCACCAAGTGATGAAAAGACGGATAGTCTTTGGAGACTAACTGCACCTTAAGATCTGGTTCGAGGCCTTCCAAAAAGCGCCAAATCTTGGCCTCATCTGTTGCAACATCTTCCGGGGCATACCTTGACAACCGAGTGAAGCGGTTCAGATACTCAGACACTGACAAGTTGCCTTGTTGAAGCTTGTGGAACTCCCTCCTCTTCATCTCCATAATTCCCTTAGGAATATGGGTGGCTCTGAATGTCGACACAAACTCATCCTAGGTGATAGCTTGTGCTTCTTCGTGGTTGCATTGTAGTTTTCCACCAACTAGTCATGTGCCCTTCAACCGATGAGAGGCAAAGTGGACACTCTCGGATTAATGTCGACTGGGCCAAATACAACTTCTTTTCGACCTCCTTAAGCCAGTCATCCGCCTCCAATGGATCAACTGATCCAGCAAAGGTTGGAGGTCTTGTCCTCATGAACTCCCCGAACTTAGATTGGGGTGGCTGGGCTGCTGCCTGCACTGGGGCTGCTTGTGGTGGATTCACGGCGTTCTGCGCCAGAGCTTGTAGTATCTGGAGCTGCATGGCCATCATCTGCTCCATGCTGGGGGGTTGAGCTGGCGGTGGGGGTGGTACTGGTTCTTGCTGTGCTGGAGGTGGCGGTACTTGGTCATTCTCATTGTACTGCTGCTGTACAGGAACTTCATCTTGTAACTGTACTCTACCACGGCCACGACCACGACCTCTAGTGCGGCCTCCTCTTCTTCCTCTACCACTGCCTCTGCCTGGGTTCTCCATCTGAAGCGGCGACCAAGAAAGCAAAAGAAGAGAGGGAATAGCATAGATGAGAAAGCAGGGGTATCTAGCAACACCCAAGAACCAACTGCCAAGGAAAAAGGCAGCTTAAAAAAATAGGCAAATTTGAAACAACTCAAAGCAAAGCAACCCGTCTACTGGACTAAAAATTACTAACTAAAACTAGGCAATGCGGCTCAAACACGGAATGAACCTTGACCAACTTATCTTATAGGGTTAGTCTGAGATCGAACTTGCTTCTTTGGTCTTCATCGAACAAAGGTCGGATCCTCACCATGAAGACGAACAACTTCACTAGCAACTTTGCTGCATCCCTCCTTTTTGAGACATCATACCTTGATGAGGGGAAGGGAACTCGATAAACCTAATATAGAAGTTATAAGAAAGAGACAGTACAACTAACATTCCAAAAAGGTGAAGGAACAAAGAGATAAGGTGAAGACGAAGTAGATAAGAAAGAACTCCCAAGACGAAAATAAGAATAGAAAGACGAGAAAAGATGAGAATAGCACAATTAATTTGCTTTTTTATAACATAAGATTTTGAAGCTTTCCTAAAACGACCATTCTAACTAGGGACACGCCCTCTGATCAACTTCAGCTCGATACCACCTCTGGAGACCCCAGTTTACCATCTAGAACCTCCTGTGTATTTACAGACTAGTCCCGATCAATAGCTAGTACACACAACAAACAAAGGATGAATCATAACCAAGTGCGAATAATAACATAAATAAAAATAACAGAGTACCGGCCTTATGGCCAATTATTACAAGACATAAAGTCTTACAAATGAAGCAACAAAATAAGAACAATAAACTCCAACACGGAGGACCCATCAATTTACCACGAGCAATTGTCCAGGGAACGCGTCCTAGTACTCCGGATGGCCTTTGTCGATCTTCACATGTAGAAGTCGTGTCGCCCACCAGCAGCCTTCGAAGCTTCGAGATTCATGTTGAGTGTAGCATGTGAGTACAAACGTACTCCGCAAGTCTGGAAAAATGCAACATGTAGGGCTTTCCAAGGAAAGGCTTAATAGGGTTCTTTTGCATAAAGCCAAGTTTCATCAAACCTTACTTAATAATAATTTTCACAAAGCACATTTTAAACAATTATTTAAAATTGAATTATTTAATATTCTAGTGAAGGTTCTATCCACCATCACTAGTATAAAGGCTCTATCCGCCACATTTTAAAAGATTAAGATAAACCAACTCATGACTCCATCCGTCATGATCAAAACAGGTTCCATCTACCTGATTGGCTCAATCCGCCAAATAAACTTTCGAGAGTTCTGTCGGGACCCGAATTTGCAAATCCGGACCCTCTGTGTATTCAGCACTAGTCCAGGATCACGCTAGTGCACACAGTCTCAACATTGGTACATATCACAGTCATAACCAACGAAATAATAAATACTTTGATTAAATACTCAAACTAGTTGATCGACCTTATGGTCAAGTTACAAAGATACGCCTACTCGTGGCGCCAACCAATTTGCCACAGGCAACTGACTGGGCTCGCTCCCTAGTTTGTCGGCTCCTCCCGATACTCCTCCTCCTAAGGTGGTTTGCTTCTTCTTCAACCTGAAGTTGTGTTGTTGTGGGGTGAGTACTTTGAGCACTCAAAGAAGTCATGCATGTAATGCAATTCTAATATTCTACATGCATGGCTTAGTACAAAGGATAGGCTATGGTTCATGAGCGATCAAAGATTTAAGAATAACAAAGAATAATTTGCAAAGCAAAGAAAATAAGAATAAGAATAGTAGCTTTCACCAATATTTTAATCACAATCGTATTTCCATCCTATGTCAAGTTCCTCATTACCAACCCAAGCATTTTTCCATAAACAATTCATTTTCATAAAAATCTAACCCTTGACCGTAATCACCGAGCGATGCTCATTACCGTGAGCACGGCTATTCGAATAGGTTGTACACTCTGCAGAGGTTATACACTTTACCCACAAGATACACCAAATACCACCAAGGCAAATAACCGTGAACGCTTTTCTAAAGTTCCATCTAAACCCAATCTTGCCGCTAAGGTTTCAACACCGGAGGGATGGTTACCACACCCAGGCCCCCTCTTGCGCCATGTGAGTTCTCATTCCGCTTCTCCTGCCTCACACCACCACGACACCAAAGAATAGATTTCCCGGTTTACTCGGCTAAGTCCGTCCCATTACGGAGCTTGTGGTCAGATGAGAGACTCAGTTCAAATGCTCGCAAGGTTAAGTCCTTAGTTGACCGAGGCAAGACTAACCAAGTGTGATCTCAATTATCCAAAACCAATAAAACCAAATCGACCGCCCGATTGCCACTCTTGGCCCACGAAACAATCTTGCCATTTGCCCCGCCTAAATCATTTTCCCACCCCAGCTTCTTTACCATTGCACCACGTGCCATCATCAACTCAATAACACATGTCTCATTCACAAAGCATGTTCAATATCTCATTAAGTCAAGATTCACTTTGGTATTCCAAAATCATGAACGCCCACGTGGCGGGCTAAGCATACTACTTGGTCTACTCAACCCATGTTGGCAAATTATAAAAGTCCAACTATTAATCCATATCCTAGGGTGACAAAAGATTCATGGCCTACAATTATATATGACAAGATGGCATCACAACTTAGGCATTTAACTAATCCCAAAACTTATTCAAAATCATTTCTATCAAATTAGCATGCAATAGTTTAAATCAAAATAATTTGCTCTAGTAGGTTCAACATGATCAAACACAACTTGCCTTCAAAAAGTATCGATTACGCCTCTGAGCTTGCTCTCGGTCGAACCTCTCCTCGAAACCTTCGGGCACTTCAACGTCTACGCGCAACGTAAACATAAACAATAAAATAAATAAATAGTGGGCAAACAGTACTCAAAAATTCAATTAAAATTCATAAACAGAAATATCACAATTTTACAAATTTATAGAAATTGGAATCACTCAAATCGGAGTTAAAACGCAAAAGTTATAAGCATTTGAAGTTTCAAAATATATTTAAAATCAATATACCGAATTAAATAAATATTTTCTTTTTCGGAAAATTAATTATTACGTCATCTGTGACACGTGTCGCCACCAGAGAGTGACACGTGGCCTTGCTGACGCCACCGACCGGCTCTGTGATGACGCCAAGATGACGTCATCGTGGCGTCAAGACGACTTTCGGCTATCTCTCGACAAGTGGGTCCCACCGTGACGTCGACGATGACGTCGGCGGTGGCGCCACACGACGTGCGTCGGTGGCCGACGGTGGGCCCGTCTTTGTCGGCGTCTCATCGCGCGCAATGCTCGTCACGATCGACATGCGAACTGCCTTGTCGGCACGCGTGCCGCGATGATCGCGTCGCCGCGGCACGACGGTGGCCCTCGGTTGCATCTAACGGTGGAGATTAGAAGATGGGCTTTCTTGTTTTGGGGCGACGTGGCGGGATCTGAATCGCCGATTGGAGATCGGACGGTCGACGGCTTCGGGCGACAGCGATGGTCTTGCGGCCAGCAGCTTGACCGGAGAGCGAAGACGGCGAGCGTCGGCGCGGCGTTTCGTGGTCCTCCGCGGCGTCTTGATAACGCTCCCGTCGGCGCGACGAGATGAGTCCGATGGTGGCGCGGCGACGGCGAGAATCACCGGCGGCATTTAACCGACGCGAAGAAGTGCGGACGGCCGGACTTTGGCGAGGTCGTGCGGTGGCGCGTCTCAGCGGCGTCTGGCGTCTGGTGGTCTGGCGCAAACCGAGGAACACTTGGAGGGGTGGCGCATTAAATAGGGGCTCTTAGCGTCCGTCTTGCTATGAAATTCGCGAGGAGTCCGTGGCGAGTCCGTGAGAATAGGGTTAGGCGGCGTGGCGCATCGTGAGCCATCGGATGAAGATCGAACGCCACGGCGCTAGGGTTTTCAAACGGGCCGCATTATTTCGCCCAATACTATTCATCCGGATTTTTAATTCTTTTCGATTAAAAATATTTCCAAAATAAAATAATTTGTTTGGGGCATTAAAAATATCGAGAAAAATTTCGAAAAATTCTCATAAATATTTTAAGACATTTGTGACTCAAATAAAATATTTTCAGCAAAACTTTATCTTAACTTTTCCATTATTTAATTAATTTGCTAAATGGTTTAATTCAAAATAAATTCAAATAATTCCAAATAAATCCAAATAAATCCAAATAAATTCCAGAAATTCAAAATACCACTAAAATGCAAGAAAAGCAAAAATTGGGGTGTTACAAGTTCCCACCACTCCCGAATCTCAAAACAAAACATCAGTTATTTTTAAAACCAAAACCAAGTCTACCAGTATGAAAGCATTCTTCACTTTGCCCTTGACCGTAGGCACGGCTATTCGAATAGTTTTAACTCTGCAGAGGTGTACAACTTTACCCACAAGACATGATCATCTCTTTAATGCCAAGCGCTATGAACACACTTCCTTTGGTGTGCCGGCAGAGAGATCATGACAAGGCCTTTACAATGTATACGCCTAACCCGACTCACTCGCTGAGGTTTCACCGCTATTAGGGTTCCATCCGCCCAATATAGAAGCCCCCTCTTGCGCCGTGTGGGAAAATACGACCTGCCTCCATCCGGCACCCACATTCCACCATCTGGTGAGTTTAAGTTAGGTTTCTACAAATTATTCAGCTAGGTCAGAGCCCATTTAATATGTGGTTGCATGGTAATGCTTAGAATGGGCAATCATAAGCGTCGGTCCTTAAATTGATTAGGGCGGCTTTCACAAACCAGAACCAGTGCTCCATCCGCACCCGCCCGACAAACCATTCCGCCCCAATCCAAACCATTTTTATTTTATTTTTATTTTGTAATCATAGCAGAAATCACCTTGCTACCATTTTCATAAAACATGTTTCAACAACATTTAGAATTTAACCCACCATAGGCATTTTTAATCAACATCAATCCTAAGCACAGTCTAACGTACTAAACAAGGATAACCACATGATACATGATTTCATGAATAAATCTTAAGATTACATCGGCATGGTAATCAAACAGCAAGGATGTCATATCGAAATGGGTATAATTAACATCCTACATTTTAACATCATCATTTTATATAAATAGCCATGCAAGTTGTAAACTTTTATAAAACAGTTGCAAACAATGGGATCAACGTGCATCAAGGAGACTTGCCTTAAATCGACGAGGTGCTTGTGTTCTGTTGAAAGTCTTCTCCTTCGTTGGCGACTACGGCGACTTTCTTCGACTACTGCAAGAAAAGCGGTGCATGAAAAGAATAAAATAAATTAAATAGAAACTAAAAATTATAATAAAAATACTGACAAATAGAGAATGAATTTAGATGAATTTACCTATTGGAATCACTCGATTCGGAGTTACGACGGAGGAGAAACAATTGTTTGAATTCTCAAATTCTTGAAAATTGAAAAACCGAGGAATATTCCTTTGGAATCTTTTATTTTCTCCATTTTCTGATTTTCCTCACTCACTTACAGCCGGGCCCGTCATCATTGAGTCTGGCTTCTTCCAAAGTGGTCTGCAGACAGAGCAAGAAAGAAGCAACGCCATGGAGAAATAGAGAGAGACCAAGGAAGAGAGGGAGCCCACGGTGGGAGGGAAGGCTCGCCAATGAGGGGTCACCGCCGGCCGGCGGCAGCCAAGACGGCGGTGATGGCCAGGCGCCAGAGCAATGAGCAGCAGAGCAGCTAGAGCGTTAGGAGCCGACGGCGCGATGGCGGTCGAGGCGAGGCGGCGGCCGAACCGGGCTAGGTGCGGCGAGTGGCCGAGATGGTGGGCACAATGGCGGCGATGCGAAGCCGGACAAGGCATGGCGATGACGATTCCAATGACGTCAAAATCGACCGACGGCACGACGCCAAAACCACTCTAAAACGCGAAATTTCTCGAAACTAAGGTGAACACGGTGTATCTAGCATCAAGGGGAGTCTACGGGTGCAAGGAATTGATTTGATTCTTACCCAATCGGGAGAAATCGACGACGAACGGAGCGACGACCGACGACGAACAAACTCAAAATCCGGAGTCAAGCTACAACGAAAATCAAATCCGATTGAATGGTTGTAATCCTGGAAGCAAAAGGCACAAAGTGACGCGGTTAGTTTGCCCGAAAACTCACCGGAGCAAAAGATGGCTCGCCGGTGTCTTTGGAGGATGCCGGACGTCGGTTTTTGTGAGTTTTGGAGAAGGGAACGGCACAAGAGCAATGGGGCAGGGTGAGCACGGGGTAGAGGATGTCGATACGCACGTTTGAGAAGTGGAAGCTCGTCGTTTCATTGAGAAACGGCCGAGTTATTGAAGTTTGAGTGCATTTCGGTTTCTACTCAACTAATCCAATTCCGACGAGTTAAAAGATGAATGGTCATGGAAAATGGGTTCTCCTCGTCTCCCTCTTCGCAATGGATCTAGCCACGCATGATTTAATGGAGGAAATAAGAAGTTATGATGATTTGAATTTGAAAAGCCATGAAACGTGCTCTCTGGAAGTGGCTGGCTGGAGGTGGAAGAAGATGAACAGTATCTGCCACGTGTCGATTTCTCGTTGGTTGAAAGAAATGAAGAGACAAAAGCGCGAGGAATAAAATAGTAAAAATGATCTAAAAATCTTGGAAAAATTTCTAAAAATACTAGAGATTATTTGAAACCCAATAAAATTAGTTTCACTGAATTTTAATGAATTTTGCAATTTAGATAATTCCAAAACGAATAAACTGAATTTGAGGAAAGACCGCGAGAGATAAAATGCCAGAGGGATTCTATAAATCTTGGAAAAATTACCAAAATCATTATAGAATATTTGGAACCTATTTCAAAGGGTTTCAAGATTTTTAGAGTATTTTAGAACTCGGGTAAAATTTCGATTAAGGACCGGAATTGGAATTTTGATTTTGCGGGCGATAAAGAATTGAACTTCAATTTCGGATGGATAAGGATGACAGGTTAAATATAACACCGATGAAAAACCAAATTTTAAAATTAATTAATTTTAAATTAGCTTTTAGCATAAACCCGAAATTGGGGATGTTACAGAAACAAACCTTCGAAGCAATGCTAACTTACACCTAAAAACAACGAATAAGCAAGGGTGAGTACTTTCGTACTCCGCAAGACTTGATAGTGGTTCACAAATGCAAATAATTAAACATGCAGGCTTAAACAATGACAGGCTCTAGTTATTTTGCAGTTGCTCAAAGAAAGTAAATCATAAACTAGTATTAGAATGCAATTTGCATTTATAGAATCGCTAAGGAATAAGAAAATTTACATGAAAGTAAACACAATTCCACAACCAGTCTACCCGACTGAACAGCCATATATGTCGATTCCTTTGGACATAAAACCAGGTTGCCAAAACAGTTTCAAACCGAACTCCGCTTTTGAAAATACCAAAATCTAACATTGGAATGACTTCACCAAGTGCCCATGATCATGGTAGCTGCTAACCGATTAGATCTATACTCTGCAGAGGTGTACAACTTTACCCACAAGGAATGATCCACCTTTTGCTAGACGTCATTTCGATACACTTCCTTAGGTGTCTTGAAACAAAGCGATCATACATAGCCGTTACATTATTTAGACATGACTTTCGATCCACCGGGGCGTTAACCCCGCCAGTAAAGCAAAACACACACAAAGCCGTGGATCCACTTTCATACACCCAACACAACGTTTACAACACGGCGGTATGCTGTTGTCTGCTGCGGCCAGCAATTACCCACACGAACTGTGTGGAAGCCCCTTACAAGCAATCCGAACTGGAGTGCTTCCGCTAGCTCCCGCCTACCAATGAGCAAAGACATGTCTAAATAACTTAATAGGCCAAGGCTACCCCATAAATAGCCCTAGTGGTTGCACGGAAATCTTGGATCAATAGCGTCCCATTGCTCGGTCCTTAATGTGACATGGGCGACACTCCACCCTACACTACGTCCAGTTCCTTTTTGCACCTCCGGCTATTGCCAATAATCGCCCACATCCAAATCATAGTTTTATTTTAGATTTTTAGTAAACTAACAGCAACCTTTTCAAATGGCAGTTGGTTGAATAAACAATTTGGAGACGAACCATTTTGACAGTGAGCATGGCTAAGCAAATATAATATCTAACGATTATGCCCGCAGTGACATTAGTTTATGTCTAAGCCATACGTACGGTTACAAGGTTCACATGTCATACAGATTAAGGAAAACCATATTACACAGGGATAACTATTGTTCTACCCAATATAGCTGTTTTTACGGAGAATTACTTGCATGCATAATACAGTTGCAAAAACAACATATTGTAAGTGAATTATCGGGTTCAACATGATCAAGGAGTTGCTTGTCTTGCTCTGCACTGTCAGGCTCAAACTCAGGATCAACTGCAAGATCGTCCTCCTCGTCGGGTACGTCAATGTCTACACGTCGCAAGACAAGGCAGAAAAGCAGCAATTAGCAACTAAAAAGGGCAAAAAGAAAGTAGATAGCAAGAATAAATAAATTTAACACACAAACAGAGTTGCTTAATTGAATTCATTATTTTTATTTTACGAATTCAAGATGCGAAGATTGTGATTTATTTTATTTATATTTTCGAATTCAAGACGCAAAAATTGGTTAAGATTATAATGATTTAATCATTTCAGGCTTAACAGATTCTTATCCCTTTTGATTGGATTCAGATTCGAAGCAATATTTTAATAAGATTCTAGTTATTGATAGCAATATCATTGCTAGAACATATATATAAATCTTCATATATATATAATAGCATATGTAGGATTATGCATGCAAGGATATGCATGAATAACCAAGAAACTCAATTGAATTCAATGCCATCATAGACTTAACTAAAATTGCATTTTATAACTTCTGATTACCCCATATTCCTTCTTTATTAAAGCATACTTTCATTTTTAACTATACATGTGACATTGTTTCACTTAAAGATTTATTAAACTACTGGAGTATCTCAGCTTAAATACCATTTCATTACATTTTTAAGCTATTAACAGTATCAGGGTTTCATAAAAATTCACTTTTCTTCATTTTGCCTAAAGTTAAAATCATTAATTTCTTAAGGCATAAAGCTTTTCTCATGTATTTCATTTACTAAAAATCACACAGTGATTATTCTAAAAACATTTTTGCATATTCTAAATCTACTGGATTTTACATGAATTTTAAAATTTATTTCATTCAAATTGGACTGTTGGTTCAAAAGATATTCAAACTTGAATCAATTCGGGTATGAAAATCCCTCAAAATCAGAACTTTCCATAAATGGAAAATACGCTTTCCCCTAAGGGTGACGCTTTCCCCTTTTGGCTCAAGCCGACTCGAGACATCTCTTTGGGACCCATAAGTCGGCCATCAGCACAGTGTGCTTCGGCCTCGCCACGGTGAGCAGTGGCGGAGCAGCGGAATGGGTGGCGTCTACACCATCGTAGGCAAGAGGAGTCGATGGTGGTACTCATTCCGCCGAATGCCGAGCATGGTCGCCCACGCGCGCCTACGGCGGCCGCCATGGATCTCCGGCGAAGGTTCAACGCCGACGGTCCATGGGCTCGATTGGGTACTCGGTAAGCATCAGTGGGACGAGGGGGTTCGGTTTCACCTGAGAACGGCGCCGGAGAAGAAGTGAAGACGCTCGCCCACGATGCGCCGGAACTGGAGAAGATGACCGGCGGAAATCGGCAACTGCAAGAGAAAGGGGTTCAAATAGAAGCTCGATTAGGGCTCTATGATGCATGGCGAAGCTTCGGGTTGGCTTGATTTCATGGCTTACCCCTTGCTCGGCTCGGTTGTTGATTTCCCCCCTTTCCCAGCTCCCTGCGAACAATGGCAGCAAAGATGAAGGAGCCAGAAGCCAGCCTGAGAATTGGCGAAGGGAAAGGGGAAAGAGTGCTAGTGTGGCTACGGGTTGGCTTTGTAGTGGGTCATGCGCGCTGTTGAGTTGGGACGCGCGTTTGCGATCGCACAGCCTCGGTTCGGAAGGACGAGGAGCAGGCGGGAATGGTTAATGGCAAATGCTCGGTGCGAGAGACTCGTGGCTGAGCCGTGCGGCGATGAGGTGCAGGTGACGCTGCGAGATGACCGAACGATGAATTGGTTCGCTGAATCAAGCTCGGCTTCGGGAGAGTTCGCCCGCTTCACTGGTGAACCGAACGGAAGGTGAGGGAGACGAGCCTGACAGCTGGGGCCTGGGTCCACTGTCAGCCACTAAGGACTCCACCGCTACGTGCCAACAGGACGGAACGGAGATGGAATGGCCCACACGTCAGTGTTTGG
This sequence comes from Guadua angustifolia, assembly GCA_036346375.1. Taxonomy (NCBI): domain Eukaryota; kingdom Viridiplantae; phylum Streptophyta; class Magnoliopsida; order Poales; family Poaceae; genus Guadua; species Guadua angustifolia. Next base: position 7,000,521 of record CM070510.1, on the reverse strand, counting down.
CCGAAAGAAACAGGGTGGTTGGGTGAATTTCTCCCTCTCTCTCTCTGATTTTCTTGGGGGTCAAATGGAGGTAGAAAATTGTGAAACTTTTTGACCGTGGTCTCCAAACAGTATTTATCCCCTGGTAAAAATTTGAGATCAAACCAAGTTACTGAGAATTTACAAATATTCTTTCAATAGTGACCATTTGAATTTCTAGCCTCTAACTTCGATTTTTGTTTATGGTCAAATGAAGTCTATAATTTTTGATATTTTTTCAATTGGATTTGAGTTAAATATACTTAGGTAAAATTTCTAGCTCAAATACTTGAGTCATTATTTAATTAAAATTCTGACATCAAAATTTCCATTTTTCCCCAATTTTCGGTTTTTAAATTTTTATAAGTCTTAAACCATCTTATTAATTTATTATATTTTTACTATGTGTAGATATAGTAATGAGGTTCTCATATAAATTTTCTCAACTCCATTTGCTGTTCCAATATTTTGCACCATTTCTGATAATGCATTTTTTGGAAATAAAAATTGTTGTTCTATTTTTCTCCCTCATTTTCTTATGTGAAGATTTCATGTGGTAGTTAAAATGGCTTATTTACATGTTCAGGATTCTTCTAATAAATTTTCCAAATTTTTGCTTTTTGCTTCTTTGCCTTTTCTTCTTTTCATTCTTTAGTTGACTTTTATTGCAGCTCAAAACACAAAAGAATTCATAAAACTCCAAATAAAATCAAAGGCATTATGAACAAGCTGAAAATATTCACATTCAAATTTAAATATTATATTTTACTGTTCTTAAATTTTTGGGCTGTTACATATGTCAATAGAAGGGCTACTACGATTTATTTTGCATAAAGCGAAGTTGAACATGAATATCAAATAGTAATTTACAAACGGAATCTGTAAGAGCATGTTTGATAAATATGTAAATAAATAAGATTAGCATAATATATCACAACTTATAGTCCTCCATGATTGTGAGTACTGTATGTACCATGATACCATCCTTTGCTAATCTTTGGCATAAAATTTGAAATAAGAACTTTTCAACAAATATTTTCAATTCAACACTTTTTGAAAATATTAAAACTCTAACTAAGTTCAAGTTCAAATATTTTTTGCAGAAATGGATAACTTACGATCTTAGAAGTATTTTAAAATTGGTTGCACCAAATTTGGAGTTCACTTGCAAAGATTTCAAAGAGAGAAAGCACTAGGCTTTTATTCAAACTTTTGAAATTAAATTTTAAACAGAGGTCAAGTTCCAAGTATTTTTTCATATATAGAGAGATTATGGTTTTAACAGGGTTATAATTTGGTTTCACAGGTTTTAATATTTATTATGGAAATAGTTCATATTTGAATCTTTTATGTACTACAAGTAAAATCATTTATGAACTTTAATTCAAACTAAGTCAAATATTAATCTTCTTTGCAGATATGGAGTGCTTAATGTCCTAGGAACCTTTAGAAATTTGTTTCATAATTTTTGGAGTTAGGGTTTAGTAATTTTAAATAGTGACTACTCTAGGTTTACTCAAATTTGAAATTAAAAAATTCTGCACTGAGATCTAAAATTAAATATTTTTGGATATTTTAAAAGCTCATGATTTTAGATGGATTTTTAAATTCATTTAACACAATTTTGCACTTAAGATGCAAAATTTATTAAGGTTTGAATGCTCTAGGTTTTGGAAAATCACTGAAAATAGGAAAATACGCTTTTTGTAAGGCAAAGACACATTTCTCTATTTTTGGATTTTCCCAGTTCATTTGATTTTCAGCGTTGAGACCGATAGGGCTGGCCCACCCATCGGTGAAATGATAACAGAGCACGGCTTGGAGGTGGCTGCTAGCGGCAAGGTAAAGGCGATGTCGGCTGGCCGTGGACTCGGTGAACATTAGGAGGTCAAAACGGTCTCGGAGCATCAACCATTGGTTGGCGACGATGGCCAGAGAAGGGTCGGCACCTTGCTCGGGTGGAGGCGACCATGGTGAAACAAGGGGGAGCTAACTAGCTATGCTTAAGCTCGAGAATCATGGGGGAAGCACTTGGGAGCTTAGGGGGTTCCATTTTACCAGCTGCTTGTGGTGGGGGTTGGCCGTAGTGTGTGCTGCCACCGTGTGATCAGAGCCAGGGAAGAAGGGTACAAAGTGACGACGATTTGGTTGGTCCGAGCTGCAAATAAGGCTGGGGACACTACTACAGCGAGGCTTATATCAGACGCACGATCACAGACGGTTTTGAAAAACCGTCTGTAATATGGAATATCACAGACGGTTATGTACTCAAACCGTCGATGCTAATATCACTGACGGTTTTATATTACGGTAAATGCGTGATGTAATCTATCACGACGGTTTCAAAATATAACCGTGCAGTGATGGCTCTGATACTCATTACGAGCGGTTTCAAAGTAAAACCGTCAGGATTTCCTGACGGTTATATAACACAACCGCTCTGTAATATCTGATAGTCATTACAGACGGTTATATTTAGAAACCGTCTGTGATATTTTTGCATCACGAGCGGTACCGTAATATAAAACCGTCTGTGATAAAACCGTCCCGAGGTCAGTAAAACAGAGCCTCGTTCCATCCACTTTGTTGGTAGGGTTTGGTTTCTATCCTAAGTGGCGTTTTTGCGGAAGTGAGGCGATTTTTTAAAAAAAGCCATTGATTTGAAGGGTGATATTAGATTCATTTGATTTTGGTGATCTAAGGTTAGTAATGAGTTCTCTAATTGCATGCATCAATTCAATATATATCTAGGTTGGTTAGGAGAGAATTAATTTAAAGATTGTTTGGTTAGATCTAGCTTAATTGTAGCTGGATCCATATGTTGTTTGTGATATTTGGTTAGTAATGTGTTTTAATTGCATTATATTCAACATCTAGCTTGATAAGGAAGGAATTTGATGATTTTTTAGATCTCGCTTGTAGAACCATGTGTTGGTTTTTGATGAATAAGGTTAGCTAGTAATGGTTCTATTTGCATAATATAATATTCGATCATGATGTAGCTAGCTAGCTTGTTAAGGATAGAATTTAATGATTGTTTAGATCTAGCTTATAGATCAATTCAAGTCTTTTGGTGATCTAAGATTAGTAATGGGTTCTAATTTCATTATTATATTGAAGATTAATTTGAATTTTGTTAATTATTTCTTTGTGATGTAATTAAGGTATGTAATTGCATAATTAGTTTAAGAATGTGTGCATCGCACTACACACAGTGCATAATATTTAACACTAAGTGTTACATGTGTAGCGTAGATGGATCGAAGTTTGGATGTCTGTTGAGAACCGTCTGAGTCTTGAGTACCTTAATGGCGTCTCCACTTTCAAAAGAGCCGCAGAGGAGGATATGTTTAATAAGGGGTGCAATTCATGTCATGTCCGTGCATTGATTGCGAAAATCAAGATGTTTGAAACTTCAATGAGATCGAAGCACACTTGATTGAAGGGGTTTCAAAAGGGCTATACATGTTGGACCACCATGGCGAAGAGCATAATATCTGAGGAAGCGACAAGTAGTGTTAATATAAATCGGCGATGTCAATGATATGTCGGATGATCATATCGATTGTGCTTCCGATGAGGACGAGGTTGCACGATGACAATTTGGATCGAGATGCTACGCGATGCGAAGAAACCTTGATGACAGGGAATATGGGCAGTTCGGGGGCTTAATGGAGGACTCGGAGAAACCTTTGTTCGCGAGGTGCAAGTTGAAATACACAAGGTTGTCATCCGTGCTTCAACTACTCAAATTGAAGGCAAGCAGCGGTTGGTCCGACAAGAGTTTCACAACATTATTCGTCTATTGGCGGACATGCTTCGAGAGGGAAGCGAGTTGCCGACAAGCACCTACAAAGCCAAGCGTGTTCTTTGTCCCTTGGGAATGGAAGTAGAAAGAATACATGCATGTCCAAGCGATCAGATATCTGTCATAAAGAGTACACAAACTTGCATATATGTCCGTGTGCAACGCATCCGGTACAAGCGTAAGAGTTATTCAGATGATGATGGCGAGAGCATTGAGGTGAAAAAGGTACTCTGCTAAGGTGGCATGGTATCTGCTGTAATTCCCGTTTGAAGCGTTTGTTTGCGAACCCAAAGGAGGCAAAAGCTGCTGCGTTGGCACTTTGAGGAGCGTAAGAATGATGGAATGCTAAGGCACCTGCTGATTCCATCCAAAGGAGAAACATCGACAGGAGCTTTCAAGAATTCGGTGCGGATCAGAAATATAAGGTTTGGATTGAGTATGATGGAATGAATCCTTTCGGTAACATGAGCGGCCGGCATAGCACTTGGCAGTAAATCTCTGTATCTACAACCTTCCTCCTTGGTTGTGTATGAAGCGGAAGTACATTATGTTGTGCATGCTTATCCAAGGACCGAAACAACACAGGAACGATATTGATGTGTACCTAGCTCCATTGGTGGAAGATCTAAAAACACTGTGGGTTACTTAGTACACGTATGGGATGCGTACAAGCGAGAGAACTTTACTTTGCATTTGCTTGTTGTTCGCACCATAAATGATTACCCCGCCCTTGCTAACTGTCGGGCGAGTACAAAAGGAACCAAAGCCTGCACTCCTTTGCTTAGATGATCTGAGAGTTTATGGTGAATCACTCCCGCAAAACCGTGTACATGCGTCATCGTAGGTTCCTTCGGAGGAATCACCCATATCGCAAGATGAAGCAACTTTTCGACGGAAGGAACGAAAATGGTCCAGCTCAAAGGCGTTTGAGCGGAGAGATGTTCATGACATTGTTAAGGATTTGGATGTTGCGTATGGAAAGGGACGTAAATCAAGTACCGTGAAAAGAGCATGTGGAAGAAGAGATCAATATTCGGGACCTACCTTCTTCGGGAGCACCTAGAAGTTCGCCCTTTGCATCGATGTCATGCACGTGAGAAGAATGTGCGTGATGGCGTGATTGGTCTCTTACTCAACATTAAGGGTAAAACAAAGGATGGTATCAGCATGCGGCTTGACTTGGTCGATATGGGCATAAGACACGAGTTAGCACCGAAAGAGACCGATAAAGGCCGTGCGTATTTGGAACACCTTGTTATACTCTGTCAAAGGCGAAGAACTGAAGCGTGCGGTGCTTGCATGGTGTGAAAGTTCCGTCGGTTACTCCTCAACATGAAGAGACTTGTTTAGTTGGAAGATTTGAAATTAATCGGCATGAAGTCTCATGATTGTCATGTCTTGATGACACGATGCTCCTATCGCAAATTAGAAGTATTTTGCGGTCAAGGTCCGTGAGACAATCACTAGGTCAGTTATTTCTTTAACACAATCGCCGAAGGTCATCGATCGAAGGACTAGATGCTCTGCAAGCTGAGGTGGTGATGACTCTATGTAATCTTGAGATGTATTTCCCTCCATCATTTTTCGATATCATGGTCCATCTCATTGTTCACCTTGTGACAGAGATAAAGATATGCGGGCGGTGTTCCACGTAGCATGTACCCGTTCGAGAGGTACATGGGAATTCTCAAGTCTTCGTCTGGAATCGATCTCGTCCGGAGGGTAGCATTGTCGAAGGTTATGCAATAGAAGAGGCCGTCGAGTTCTGCGTCGATTACATGGCCCAGGTCGAACCAATAGGTGTGCCTCGATCTCGCCATGAGGGGAGGCTCCAGGGTATGGGGACCATCGGAAGGAAAGCAATCACGCCTGATTCGGTTGATTATGCTCGAGCCCATTTCACGGTTTTGCAACACATGGTCAGAGTGTCGCCTATATCGTCGAGCACAAGCAATGGCTAAGGCAAGAGAATCCGGCCGGCAGAGTCTTGGATCACGAGACAAAGATAACCTTCAGCTCAACAAATGGTTGAAGGAGCGACCTATCACTTTGGGAGCTCGTCGGATGACACGTTGACATGGTTGGCAAAAGGACCAACTTTTACGGTTGTCACATGGAAAGGATATGACTTAAATGGGTACACATTTTACACGAGAGATCGAGGATATGAAGAGCACAAACCGAGCAGTGGTGTCCGTGATAGATGCATTCAATAATACATTGGGTTGACGAGGAGCTCCTACTATGGGTTCATAGAGGAGATATGGGAGCTCGACTCGTGCTTTTCAAGATTCCCTATTTGGTGCCGTTGGGTCCACCTCCGGCATGTGAAGGTCGACAGAATGGCATCACTCTTGTGGACCTCGAGCGTGTCGGATACCAAGGCGAACCATTCGTACTCGCTAACCAAGTTGTTCAAGTCTTCTATGTAACCGAATTCCGTCCAACAAGAAGCGCCACGTAGTTCTTCAGGGAAAAAGGAGAATTGTCGGAGTTGAGAATGTAGTAGATGAGGAAGAGTACAATCAATTTGATGAGTTGCCACCTATCGGAAATGACATCCCGGTCCCGGAAGAACAACATGAGGAAGCAAGCTACACAGCGTCGATCATCATGAAGGGCTAATTTTCATACAAAAGAATAAGCATGTGGTGGCGTAGTTATGAGAAGGGTGCATTGTCATCATGCTTACTAATTTTCATGTGTAATAATATTACATTAATGCTATTGTAAAGATGATACGACCCATCATGCTTTGTACATATGATTGTGATGATCTTTGTAAGTAGCTTGTGAAGCATCCGAATTATGTATATATGATTGTGATGATCTTTGTAAGTAGCTTGTGAAGCATCTGGATTGATGGAAAAGATGCAAGTATAAGAGCACGTATTTATTCGTTAATATCAATATGATTCCAAATACACGATTCAAAGATGGCCATTCGGACATAATTGATGACAAGAATGAATCATGTCTACTTTGGCAATATGGAAATAGTTGTATGTGATTGCTCTCAGATTTTAGGGTTTGAATTGAGGATTAGAATCTCCACTTCAACCACAAGATAGATCTATATTCTGTTAAAGACAACTTTCCCGAAGATACAACAAAGTGCACAGACAAGAGTCGATTGAATCAACCGACAAGTGAATGTCGATGAGCAGTATATATCACGAGCGGTTCTTTAACATAACGATGCAGGATGTTATTTGTCCTGAGCGGTTATGTTACCTAACCGCTGCGTGATATGTCAACATCGAGCGGTTCTATTATATAACCGTCCGTGATGTCACCAACATCACAGACGGTTCTATTATAGAACCGTCGTGATATTACCAACATCCTGAGCGGTTCTATTATAGAACCGCTCATATATCTAAACATCACTGCATCGTCTATTATAGAACCGTCAGGATATATCATCCTGAACCGTTATATTATAGAACCGCTCAGTGATGTTATTCTTCTATATATCTCCCGCGTGAGATCTCATTCACAAGCGCCAAACCCTAAACCTTTGAGGCGTTTTGCCTCCTGGCGGCCTCCCCCTCGGCGTCCTCCCCCTCCCGGCGTCCCCCGGCCTCGGCGTCCTCCCCCCCCGGCGTCCTCCCCCGCCCTCGGCGTCCTCCCGGCCTCCCGGCCTCGGCGTCCTCGATCCCCCTCGGCGTCCTCCCCGGCCTCGGCGTCCTCCCCTCGGCGTCCTCCCGGCCTCGGCCTCCTCCCCTCGGCGTCCTCCCCTTGGCTTCAACCGTGAGTATTTACGGGGACTAGCCATCGAGCTAGAGCCGTTTCTCGATCTGGAGGCCTTGCTGGCCATTGCTCTATTTTTCGGTGTTGCTCTGCTAGTTAGTGAGTTACGGACACTTTACGTGATTATTCTCGGACTTGCAAAGGGGCGGTCGATTCGGCTTAGGGACCTTATGTGGGCTTAATGTTCAATGATGATTTAGGGGATGGAATAGACTAATTGTGACAACAAATCTTAGCGATCAATTTCACTTTCATATATATATATTTGATTAGTGTGAGTTCGGTAGTGATGTTTGTTTTACGGTTGTTTAGAGCACGATGGCGATAACTAGTTAAAATGTCTTTGTTACGGTTGGCTAGGAAGCGATGGTCTTTGTGGTTGTACATGTTCATATGTGAGATGGTCTTTGTGGTTGTACATCTTTGTGGTTGTACATGGTCCTCGAATAAAATAGAAACCTTTTGATTTAAAATATATATATATATATATTTGATTAGCTCTATTACAAACCTGTCTTTATATGCTTAGTTAGTGAATATGCATATAAGATAACCAATTGAGTAGATTTATACTTAACTTTGTCAAGTATTAAATCTGTTATTGAGATAAAGTTGTCACAATCTAGTCTATTACTTGTCCATTGTGGCGAGGAGGGCCTTTAAGGCAACTTGACATCTGAGAACATTCAAACAATCAATATGAGCTTTATGCTAATTGCTTTATTCGTATCTTGTACATGTTCATATGTGAGATCTGAGCTTCATTCAATTATTACATTAATCTGTCAAATGGTTGAATCCATATGTATTCTTACGCTTGTGCATTGTGTGGATGTCCTAGTTTTAGGGGAGGTCTTTGCCGCTAAATTTTTATTAAGTTCGCAACCTCCTAGTTAAACTTCTTTTGCTAGAAGGCTAATAACAAGCCATCTAGGCTAGTTCTTTTAAAAGGCTAATAACAAGCCATCTAGGCTAGTTCTTTGAAAAGGCTAATAACAAGCCATTTAGGCTAGTTCTTTTAGATGCAAGTATAACAAACTCATTCACTCTAATGTGATTTTATTTGTTCTTCACTTTTAGTTACTTTGAAACTATTTTAACTTGTAAAGAAGATGTAGTCCTCTAATCCATCGTCGAAGGACATGATGTGCCCTCAAAAGAAGGATCGACCATGCCACAAGAGGACCAAACAAAAGGCCAACAGACCGATATACCATTACGAGATCGATCGAAATGATGGGGCCCTAGAAAGCCAAAAAAGGCGGCGAATGCATTTGAGTATGTGTGGGATAGTAGGTCGAGCGGGTTCGATCACGCTATCTTCACGGAGGTTGGTGACTATTGAGGCTCGCAATGCCTTGCTAACGGAAATATTTTCATCATTCAACATTCGGAAGAATCCGCTCCCCTAGTGCGACGGTATGCCTTTGCTAGCGGCGAGAAAGGCATGGAAGACCTTTAAGCATACGCTTTCGTAGACTACGTCAAGAAGGATCTGATTCCATACTCGAAGTATGGGTTCATTGATGAGGACACGTGCCAACGCCTGGTAATATATAAATCGAATTACCAATTTTACGTAATTAGTCCATGACTTCATAAGTGAAATAACTTGTCCGGATCTTGCAGGTAGCGTTGAGTACACAATCGTGCGATGGCTCTTTTTCCCGAACAGAGAGAAAGATGCACCGTCCATAGCCTTGGGAAACAAGGAACACCACAGTCGTACAAGAGGCAAAGGGTTTTTGTTCCATGGAAAAGCTGGATTCCCAGCACGACTTCCACATATCTGAAATAAGAAGAGAACTAGAGCGAAGCGAGTCAAATCTTATAAAGAATTTGGAGGACAAGTTGAGAGGAGAGTTGAGAGAAGAGTTGAGGGAGAACCGAGAGAAGAATTTCATGAAAGGATAAGAATCCTCGAGGAAAGGCTCACCAATCAAGAAAGAAATCTTGCACAAGCCCAGTATGTCATAAGTCATTACTTGCTAGCCTGTAAAGCATTTGTGCATCCGTTCCTCCAAGTGACATAGATGAACATAGCGGGACTTATCTTGTATGTGACATTAAGGTGGCCACGCTGCAATCTCCAAGTGAGAATTAGCAATGGCACCATTCCTCGGCGGCTGCTTGGGGCATGGCGTATCCATCCCCAAAGGAGACCATGGTGCAGTACCATCATAGCGCCGGTTTCACCAAGGTCAATGTGGGCGGGGTGTTTGATAGTTTCAAAATTGTCGATCTCTGAAGCCGCCCGAGCAGCGAGATCGTGAAACTTGGGGATGCCATTGGCACATTCATCCAATGGCCTAGCAGCGACATCTCCCTGGTCGGCCCTTCTGTCATGCAACAACCGCGACGATCTGATTCGCCTATTGTATCGCCGTCTGATCAATTGGCTACCAAATCAGCAATCGTAGAGCAGACTCCACTTGATGTACATAATGTTGACCTCTTTCCTGCCCATTCCTCTCCCGTGAAGGGTTCATACAAAACAAAGAAAGGCAAGGGCAAAAAGAAGAAAGAAGCCCGGCAAGAACAAGTTGACTATCCATCTGCTGAGTTGGCTAAACAATACAAGCTAGGAGAGCCGTTACTAACGAAAGGCAGTGTAACTTCACTTGGTATATCTTGCCAACAATTGCATAAGTGGTACACCCAAGAAGCTGGAAAGCCAGAGCGTGAACGTACAACAAGTATCAGCGTTAAGTTCAAGTATGAACATCTATTCAACGACTTCGTGGGGGCTTCTTCACGGTCGATTTTACGGACTTGTTCCATCTCTACAACCTCGGCGCCATCGGCGCCGCACTCATAAGATCTTGGACCTTGTAAGTGTGTGCTATCACAGTCTACATTCGTCTAATAGTGATAAATGTCCTCCAATATATATATAATCCGCCTTTGTATATATAGATACATGCAACTTGAAGCGACACAGAAGAAACTATCGATCGGTTTCCTCGACCCACATATAGTCTCAAAGCAAACAATGGATGATGATATAAACATGGTCGAGAAATACGTGATAGAGGCATTGCTAGCACAAAAGATAAAGAATTCATACTTATACCCCATAACCCGGGTAAGTGCTACCACATGCTATACTTTGGTGCATCTTGTGCACACAACTCTGTTTTGTTCATTGTCCATTGTGATATACCCGTAGGTATCCTTTGGTTCTCATTGTAATTGAACCGAGACACAAAACGGGTTAAGTATCTTGATTCGGACGTGGCGGAAACCACGACTTGGTACCTATCGCAAAATTACTCACCGGTAATCACGTTTCCTACGATATGGTCGTGTAAGTTGTTCGAGTTTTATATTGCTATTGGAATGGCTTAGGCTAACCTTTTGCAATCTTGTAGAGGCGTTCAAACACGTGAAAGATTGGACTAAACTACAGCATGATTTGAACTTTCCGGTATCCGCTATACACAACAATTCTATATCAAACCCCGTAATAGTGACTCTAGAACTAACCGTAGGTTTTATTTGCAGTGCCACCAGCAAGGTCAGGGAAATAACCTATGTGGATTTTATGTTTGCTACAACATGCAAACCATAAATAAGCTAAAGAAAGTAGCATATCTGATTAAAACTGCGTTGAGTCAAGCCGATTTGAGCAACATTAGAGGAGAGTTTGTTTCTTCCCTCACCGAAGTAATAAATAAAAATGGCGCGTTCACGCAGCATTATAAGTTCTGAGTTGTACAATTGTCAAATGGTATTCATTAATTGGAAAATATGTCAAAAACTTGCGGTTATTCTTGTTTATACGATGCATTGTATTGTCACATGATATTATCCTTAATACATATTTGCTCATCTTGAATGCAACAACTTAACAATGTCTTGCTTGTTGGAACTAGATGTTTTCCTACACCCTCGTGAGAACCTCCATTATTTATGGTTTGTTGTTGAAATTTCCATCTACTTAGGTATTCTGCATCAATATTCTGAGACACGATGGAGTTATAGATGTTATAATTGAATATCTGCACTTCCTATATGCATTGAGGCAGAGTTTGTCCGTCGGGATAGACTTAAAATATAAACATTTGTAGCGATTTTTCTCCGTTCTTACGATAATGTTGATGGAACTCGACTAATAAATCAACCAAGTAATCTATCAAGTACATGGCAATTTTACCGGCAACCATGTTCTTCTCCATCGAGCCGGACACACTGACGCTGTGTGATTTGCTTCATGCCATCTGAAGTGGCTTTCTTGGTGAAGTCACCGTAGTGCCACGGTCATATGGCATGGCAAACGGCATGCTCTTATCTTGGCGTCACCGTTGTGCCACGGTGGGAGATCGAACATGGTACTTTGGTAAAATTGTAGATGTACTTGATAGATTACTTTAGGTAGGGTAATTAAAGATTGAACAAATGTGATTGCAAGTCGGGTCTTCCATGCGGAAGGACTTTGGAACACCGAAGTGAATGATATTCAATTATAACATGGGCTGATAACTGGTTGTGCCTTATAAATATCAAGTAGAAATATTGATGGAAATTTTAACAACACCATAACTAATGGAGGTTCTGCTGGGGTGTGGGAAAAAAAGGTCATCACAGAGCGGTTCTTATTTGAAACCGTGCGTGATAATTCATATCACGACGGTTATAATTTGGAACCGTGCGTGATATTTCATATCACGAGCGGTTCTCATTTGAAACCGCTCAGTGATAAGTTCATATCACGAGCGGTTCTCATTTGAAACCGCTGCAGTGATATTTATTTATCATGAGCGGTTGCAAATGAGAACCGCTCTATGATAATTCAATTTCACAGACGGTTTATTAATACAACCGTCTGTGATATATATTTTCTCAGACGGGTATAGAACCGTCTCTGATGATCTCCTTCATCACAGACTTATTGTTACTGACGGTTCACAAAACCGTCTCTGATGACGTTTGCGAACCGTCTGTGATGAAGTTTTCTGTAGTAGTGGGAGAGCTTAGGGTTCTATTAAGATGGTTCATGTGCAATTAATTGAACTATTTCTCACCATAGCACCGTAATCGCTTTCTAACCTCGAGCTAGATTCACTGGAAATAGCGGGGTTCCAACATAGTTGAATTCTTGACCAAAGGCTGGAGGAGGTAATGGTGGGTGTGGGAAGCTATGTGAGTCCTCGGTGTCTTAAATAGCTGAAGTGAGGAGCCAAATCAGTATGGCGTCGTGATTTCAACAGAGGCCAAGATGACGGTGATGCGGAAATTCTGTGGTCAAGGCTGGCACAAGGTATGGAGAGCTCAGCCATGGCAGGGTATGGGCTGGTGTTGTCGTATACGGCTGTCTTGGTCGGCCAAGGCGGTGTTGTAAGCTCGGCTCAGGGGCTCGGTTTGATCGGAGCTATAGAGGGAGGAATGACGGCGCTTGGCTAAGGGAGAAAGGGCTAGGTGGTTCTAGGTCCAAGGCAGAGAGTCAAGGCAGGATGGGCATTGCTAGGCATGGGTGAACTCGCTGCTAAAACTTCAAGCACAAATGAGATGCGGTGTCGATTCTCCTACCGTAGTAGCGAAGTTACTGATGTTTGCTTGCCATGGAAAGAATTGGGTAGGGGTGGAGCAATGTCTGGCTGAGGAGAGGGCAGGGCATCTAAGCTAGAGTCGGGTGATGCTACCAAGTGGGGCTGAGCAAAAAGAAGGGCCCATATGATAATGAGATGAGGGGAAGAAACTGGAATTCTCCGGTTGGACACATATGGGTCTCAAATTCAACTGAGCTAACAAAAGTGGATCAATTTTTTAAAAACTTTTTGTGTATGATCCTAAGGAAATACCTATACTCAAATAAAAAATTTTAGACCATGTTCATACTTGTACAATTTTATAAAATTCTAATGAGGTCACTGTGACAATTATGTGTTTTAAATTTTTGATTTTTCTGATATAACAAATTAGGTTCAATTCATTTGGAATTTTTTATGTGATCCTATGGGTTTACATATGACACCATAAAATTTTTAGATGACGATCAAACCTCCTAGGGTTTACATATGACACCACAAAAATTTTAGATGACGACCAAACCGTAGCGGCGAAGTCACTGATGTTTGCTTGCCATGGAAAGAATTGGGCAGGGGTGGAGCAGTGCCTGGCTGAGGAGAGGGCAGGGCATCTAAGCTATAGTTGGGTGATGCTACCAAGTGGGGCTGAGCAAAAAGAAGGGCCCATATGACAATGAGATGAGGGGAAGAAACTGGAATTCTCCAGTTGGACACATGGGTCTCAAATTCAATTGAATTGACAAAAGTGGTTCAATTTTTTTAGAACTTTTTGTGTATGATCCTAAGGAAATATTTATATTCAAATAAAAAATTTTATACCATGTTCATACTTGTACAATTTTACAAAATTCTAACAAGGTCACTGTGTCAATTATGTACGTTTTAAATTTTTGATTTTTCTGATATATCAAATTATGTTCAATTCATTTGGAATTTTTTATGTGATCCTATGGATTTACATATGACACCATAAAATTTTTAGATGATGATCAAACCTCCTATGGGTTTACATATGACACCATAAAATTTTTAGATGATGACCAAACCTGTATGTTTTTATAAAAATCTGATAGTGTTTTTGCTATTTTTAAATTATTATTGTTTTTGATTTTATAATAGCATTAAATGCTTTCACATTTTCCTTGAGATTTTTTGGGATATTCTAGAGTTGTATTTGGATTTAAATAAATTTTCTCTAGATTTTGTTCTTACATGGATTTGAATTTCAAAGTTTGCAAATCAATGATTTAACAATGAAAATAGTATTCTTAAAGATCAAAATCCAAGAAAAATGTAGAAAATATGAAAATTTATAATAAAACTATAATTCTAAATTGCATTTTAACTTTATTTATTTTTAGGATTTTTTGGGCTGTTACACTCGACAACACATACATGGTGTTGGCCCGGAATGGAGCTCGAACAGGTATTGCGTAAATTAAGCCTAACAACAACAAATTAATATGCCAGGATATATTATTTTTATCCTAGACAAGCATGGGTATTCGGCTAGTAGGGTTAAACATTTTAATCTTGCTGTCCTTTCCTCTTTTGACGTGCCTTCTACTACGTCCTTCGGCGCATGCAATCTCGCCCAAATGGATGACACAACGTTTCATGCAACTATGGATCAGAATTACCATTGAATTGATGAATCGACATTGGCCTTGCATCAATACTTCGTTAGCCCTGGTATTCTTTGATAGCAATTGCTTGAAAACACGAAGTTTGATCGCCGCCGATAGATTTTTTTTTTGGATAATAGAAAATTATATCTCTCGATCTTTGTATTATAGGATGCACACAACCAATGGCTTAATACAATGTTACAGCAAAAAGATGTAAAAAAGAAGACATCGAAATACTTAAAAGAAAGTTACAATAAGCTATAAGAAACATGAAGCAAAAAGCATCAGTCCGTGCACAACCTGTTACTGAATTGCCAACCATGCATGATGAAGAGATCCCTGACCACGATCTCTAGTGATTTATATGCTGATAACACCACCCCCAAGCTTTCTGATGCTGAAGCATAGACCACGATCGCAACCAATTGGTGCAAATATAGATAACCTGCAACGGATGAGAGATTTTTTCTATGAAAAAACTACATTATCAACATAGCCAAATTGACTAACACAAAGTGGCAGCCCTGAACAAAATGTGAACCTTTAATTCTTTTCCCATCCCCAATAACCAATTCCCAAATATATTGGTCATACTACTAGAAGGTTGTAGATTAGAAGCAGCTTGTATAACTTGCCTAGAAAAATGAGCAAACTGGCAGCCAAAAAAGAGATTATGAGTAGTTTCCTCATTGTTACAAAAACAAAATTTTTTACTACCATTCTAATTTCTTTTACATAGGTTATCTTTTATTAAAATCACCGCATGACGTAAATAGTAGAGAAATTTTTTTATTTTTAATGGTACTTTAAGCTTCCACAAATGTAGATTTATCAATGTGACATTTTGATGTGCTAAGATTGTGTACATCGACTAAACAGAGAACTATTCATTCTGATGGAGACTCCATCGAAAAGTATCCTGTTCTGGTGATAAGTGCTTATTAGCAATATTTGCAACAAGCTCATGCTATGTCAGTAAATATGTCTTGTAATGGCCCTACGAGAAGACACATTGAGTGGGATAGAATACATTACTTCAACCACTATAGCATTTTTTTTAACATTGTTAAAAAATCAAGAGTACTTTGCACAGAGGGGGTTACTCCCAAGCCATATATCCTTCCAAAATCATGTTCGGGATCCATCACGAAATTGAAAAGACCCAAATATAAATAAATGATGTTTGACTTTCATTAGGATAGCCAAAAATGAGAGTCTCCTGGCTTCCTTTCTGCATGAGAAAGAGTCTTATTCCCCATATATTTCCTTCTGAGAAGAGTTTGCCAGACACCATCATTATTTAGCATCTTGAAAAGCCATTTGCTAAGTAAATAGATATTTTTGACACTAAGATCTTGAATACCCATGCCACCTTGATCCTTGAGTTGACATAAAATTTTCCACTTAGCTAGCCTATACTTTTTTTATGGCTTTCACTTTGCCAGAAAATTCTAGATCTGTAATAGTCCAACCGTTTAAGCACCCCATGTGCTATCTCAAAAAATGATAATATAAACATAGGTAAGCTAATAAGCACAGAATTTAGAAGTACTAAATGACCTCCATCGGACAAATGCTTGTTCTTCCAACTTCTCAATTGCTTTTCAAATCGTTCTTTTACCACTTTCCACCCACTAATCTTCAGCTTTCTATAATGAATTGGTATACCAAGATATTTGAAGGGAAAGCTGCCCAACCCATAACTAAATAGCTGGGTATATTGAGCATTGAAATCCTTAGCAACACCAAAATAAAATATTTCACTTTTGTGAAAATTGATTTTGAGACTAGAAAGTTGTTCAAATGCGCATAACAATAACTTCATATTTTGGCCTGTTTGAAATTATGTTCCATAAATAAGATGGTGTTATCTACATATTGTAGGACAGATTACCCATTATCGACTAGATGATGTACAACTCCACCGATCATCCCATCCTTTTTAGCACAGTTTAAGATAACTGCTAACATATTCATGACGATGTTAAATAATATGGGGGATATGGGATGACCCTGGCAGAGTCCTTTTCTAGTCTGAAAGTACAAGCCAATGTCATCGTAGACTTTGATACCAAGACTTCCCCTGGTAACAAAACTCGCAACCTACGAACACCACTATGGTGAGAAGCCTTTCATCCTTAGAATTTGTTGAAGAAAGGGCCATTTGATCTTATCGTAAGCCTTTTCAAAGTTCGCTTTAAAAATTACCCCATCCAATTTTTTTCTTGTGCATCTCGTAAATTGTTTCATGAAGAATAATCACGGCATCTGTTATGTACCTACGTAGTATGAAAGCCTTCTGCGTAGGATGTACAACATTTTCGGCAACACATATGATTCTGTTAGTGCCAACTTTAGTGAAAATGTTAAAACTGACATTCAGAAGTGTATTTGCTTTGCATCATTATTCTTTGGCAAAAGCGTGATAATTATAAAGTTTAGTCTGAATAGAGGCAAGTCTCTAGTGTGTAAATCTTGGAACACTGCCAATAAATCATTTTTAATGACCTCCTGGAACACTCGGTAAAATTTAGCCAGGAATCCATCCGGCCTAGGTGCTTTGTTATGTTCCATTTAGAAATTGCTTCCCTCACCTCCTTCTCAGTGAATGCCATGAGGATATCATTCTCTAGCGCATAAACTCGAGGTATATCATACCAATGAGATTCAATCATAGAAAATTGATTGTCAACCAGTGGTCCAAAATGACCTTTATAATATTTGGTTATGTATTGTTTAAACTGTACATCCCCAACTATTACTCCCTCATCTTGCTCGAGCTGGAAAAATCGTTGTTTCCTATGCGTTCCATTTGCTACCAAATGGAAGTATTTGGTGTTGTTTCACCCTCGAGGATATGTTTCACTTTTGCTCTTTGATACCACTTAATTTCCTTCTCACGTAACAACTTGGCAAGCCTCTCAGCAGAGCTCTTTTTAAGATTAATATCCTCATTAGAAAGCCCAGTAAATTCTGATTTTTTATTGATTTCGTCAATAATATGAAATAACTCTCTCTTTTCTTTCCTACAAGTTCCACTAGTGGTCTTAGCTCAGCTCTTTAATTTTTGCCGGAGACTTCTGATATTAAATTGCCATCTAGCAATGTATGTGCTCCCCATGTGCTCATTGTGCTAACATTTTGACACCATTTCAAAGAAGCCTTCCCTGGATAAGCACCCAAGCTCAAATTTGAACACTGGCTGATTCCTCGTGTGGAAAGCTGCTCCAATATTGAGCAAAAAAAGAGTATGATCAGAAAGAGATCTATCGAGGGCATTAACAGTGCTCATTAGCACCCGGTCAAGCTTCTCAAATGTAGGAGTTTCCAAGGTATTTTCCTACCTAAACTTACAACCAGATAATTTAATTTCTCACAAATCCAAGTTGTCGATGACATCATTGAATGAGAAAGGCCATCGTGGATCAAAATTATTATTATTCTTCTCATTTTATCACCTGATTATATTGAAATCAGCCCCAATCAATATAAATAATGATTCCTTATTGCAGATATGAACTAATTCAGTTAATTTTTTTTAACTGAGGTTGCGCTACACCATAGACAACCACTAGAATCCATTGAAAGCCATCATCCTTATTTCTCAAGTGGAATTTCACATAAAAGTCTCCTTCATCAATGAAGCCAATATCAAAAGATGTCAAATTAACCCCTATGAGCATCCCCCCAAATCACCCACAAGACAGCATACAATGCCATAGAAAGTCTCCTGGACCACCAATATGTCTTAGGCTAGAGGTAGAAACTCACTCTTGCTTGTTTCAAGAAGTGCAACAAAATCAATATGTTGCTCCTTGACTAAATTTGAAATGCATATGTATTTAGCCAAGTCACCAAGACCTTTACTATTTCAAAAGATACCTTTCAACTATGTTTTTTTAATCTTTGGTGGGCGATCCCTCCAAGGCTTTGTCATATATAGATCACTACATAAAGTGATCATTGTCATTGTTCAACATGTCATAAGATAAATCACTACATAAGTGACTGAGGGTAGTAGTATGAAGAGAATCTTGATCTACATATGCGATGTTTAAGCGGTTTTTCCATAGAAACTTTCATACAATCAACTTCTATGCTCTTTATCAGTTTAATTGAGTTGGCAACATCATTCTTAGTTTTGCTAACAGAAATACCAACATTTAGCAAGGATGAAGATATATGAGTATCAAAAAAAGAGAAAAGGAATTGTTAAGAATACCTTGAGGAACTTTCAAGTTGCGAATACAAGCCTTATGCTTAGCCATCTCCATGGTATCCAGATCTGCTAGCGCCACTCCACCAGGCATGACAGGGATGTTTAGCCTCCCACTCTTGTGCAGTCCCGTCAGCCGAGAATCCGAAGGGAAGACAACAAGAGGCCCCTTAATGCGAGCATAGGGCACAAGAGATTCAACCCCTCCATCCATAGCCAAATTGAAATTGAAATTGAAATTGAAGGCACCTATACGAAAGAGATTTCCATATGAATATGATCCCCCTGTGTATCCTCCAGTTCGATAGCAACTTCCAAACCATTGACATCCTTGTGATCTACAACAACACCATTGCTCTCTTCTTGACCGACTGCATCCACCAAATGATCAACAGAATTATTTTTATCATCATCAACATAAATGTCATCCAAACCGAGTGCATCCTCCAAGTCATATTGCAGTAGGGCATTGCTCTTTCCTGACCGGCTGCATTTGCCAAAGCCACGATATGGTCAGCAATCTCCCATGTAGCAACATCCTTCAAATGATCAACACCATTGTTTTTATCAGCATCAACATTAAAATCATCCAGACCGGCTGCATCCTCCAAGTCAGTCCTCTTATCACATTACGCAGGGCTACAGATAATGGCTCTAATCCATTAGCCTCCTCCCTCACCATCGGTTCTAACAAACACCCTAGAGAGGCCACATGAGTTTGAAAGAAATGAACTTCGATAATCTATGCAGATTGCATTGAAACATCATGAGCTATAGGGTGTTGAGCAGTAGATGACCCATCTTTAGTTGTCTTAGTCCTCTTACTGTCCCTATCCTGCATTTCCTCATCCTCATCCATCTGTTTCTTACCTTTTCCATGATCTTCTCCATCAAGCTGATACAGATTATCCTGACCCACTTGATCCTTGTTCTCCACCACGGAAAAAATCTCATTGAGAGCAACCCAACACAAATATCTATGCTATCAGAAACAAGTTGTGCATCTGTCATAGCAACATTCAAACACACAATACCCTTTTTTCGCATAGACACCATATCAACAAATTGTGTGGCACCAATGATGGAACCCACTGCACACAAAGACAAGTAGTCACAATTCTCATAAGGGACTCCATAAACCTACAGCAAAATTTTTTGAAGTTGAAGTTTGCCATCCACTTTTGGAGACAATTCCTCAAAAAACATGACCACCCAGTCCTGATTTTTCACCTTTGCCTCCCCAATACTTGTCAAATGCAACAATTCAATCTTGGATGGAAAAGGTACCAAGAAAGAATTTTGACCATGCTCTTTGACCTCCCATTGCCATTTAATAGGAATCACCCTTTGAAGCTCCTCATGCATCCTATTAGTAGACCATTGACTCCCCACAATACGAACCAAAGTCATCTTGTTGTTGTCACTATGGGGTATCTTATTTCTTGAAAAAGGAGTTTGATAAAAATCGAGACCATCTGCTACATAACCACATAGGTTTGCAGTAGGCTTTGGTAATTTTAGCAGAGGGCACTTGGTTGCAATGTGTCGATCACTCTCACAAATATCACAAGACACTATAGCTTGGCGGTTCGAGTTAGAGTGCCCTTTTTTGACATCAAGAACACAAGAGCTTGGTATGATCAATAACCTCTGAAGTCTTCAAACTCGTTGAAGATTGAACCCCTGACCCACTTGCTACCCACTGCACTAAGCCTTCGACAATAGGTTGCATACTATCATGAGATTCACCATCTTTCCATTAGATACACCACGGCCATGCCCACCATGTCCATAGCGGATTTTTTTTAATAATACATTTTTTATTGAAATTGTAGAAATATACCGTGAAAAAAATTGCAAAAATATATCTCTGTCGGTTGTTCAAAAGGCGAGAGGTAAATGTCACCAAATGAATGGATGATAGAGCGCCATGTCGCCCAATCAACGGGTGACAGAAGCCCATGTCTACCTGGCTCCCATCTGTCGCCCTACTAGACGGCAACTGATTAAAAATTGACCGTTGGTTTGGTGATAGAGGGCGTGCGCGCCTTTGTGGCCAAACCAACTGGCGATAGGGGGACATTACATATTCGGCGCTGCGCTCACTGTAGCGACGCAATACTCATTTGAGCCAGCCGAGCCAGAGAGAAAGAAGGGAGGAGTGGGAGGAAGAGAAGAGAAAAAAGAAGGGAGGGAGAGAAGAGAAAAAGGGAGAGAGGAAGAGGAGAGAAAAAGGAATAAATTTGTAGCCATGCGACGATATTTGTGCAGGTAATTTTTTTCCTGTTCATTTTGTTTAGCAATATAGATGTTTGTTACGGATAGATAGAAAATTTTTTAGATATAGTTAAATTTAGAATAGAAAAAATTTAGAGGTTACGGATATTAGAAAAAATCTAGAAAAAAATTTAGATCTATCCGTGCCACAATATTTGTGCAGGTAGGAATGAAAATTTTTTACATCTAGTTAAATTTAGAGGTTACGGATAGATTTTTTATTTTTTTAGTAATTTAGTTGGTTTGTAGAAATACTTGTACGTAGATGTTTTTAGGAATAATAATATATTTTTAGGAATATAGATGTTTTTTACAGATAAAAGTACATGCTAGATATATATTTTTAGGATTGTAGATGCAAGGTCACAGATAATTCAAAATAGGAAGATGTATATTTTTGGAAATATAAACAGATCTAGGTAGATATATATTTTTAGGAATGTAGTTATTTTTCTACAAATAGATCTAGGTTTTTTGAGCATCTAGATTAATTTGTGGGTGAATGAATGGTTTGTAGATATATCAGAACGAGTTCTATTTAGAATCTATTATGGAGAAGGAGTTGTCATGTATGGTTTAGAGGGTACGGATCTGAGTAACTTCCAGTATATGGACAGAAGTTTGAGTAGGGTCCAAGAGCGTATATTTTCTTCTGTATTGAACTGGTTGTATTATACTTTCCGGATGGAGCCAGAGCAGTAAGTTGAAGTTATTTTACCTTTGTAGTATGCAAAATAATCCTGTTTATTGGGAGTTAGTTGAGGTGAAGGGAACTGCATCGTGGAGGTCATATGTGAGGGGGACGGAGCAACGCGGATGGTATCGGGTGCTTTTAGTGCAAGCATATGAAACGGTTGTTGCCCCCAGCAGCAGTTGGACACCAGTAAGTGTAGTGAGCCTCAAAATGAGTTCAATTATGGTGACACCGAAATTGGAGAATTTAGCCATGAGCAACATGTACAGGAATGCAATAAGGACATCATTTACCAGAGTGGTGAACAAGCTGAGGTTGGGGAGGATGTGAAAGACCATGTGGAGGTCTATCCTTGTGTGTGATGAGTAATTGACAAGAGTTGAGCTTGGTTTGATTTGAAATTGAGTTTGATTTGAATTGGATTTTGAAGCAATTTGAGTGTTGGTTGCTTTTACTAGTGCTACCGGCCTGGGGGTGGTAGCACCGGACCGTTGAGTGAAATTATGATTGATTAATGATTTTGGGATAATCATTGAATATCTTTGTGAGTATTGCTATGTGAAAAGTTTTTCCTTGTCTTTGATGGTTGCAGGGCGACGGTGCTAGGTCATGGTGAGGCGGAGGATGACCGGGACTAGGCGAGGAGCGTCAGAGGTCTAGACGGTCGGGAGATCACCGGAAGATGATCGGAGACGGAGTCCGGGCAAGCCAAGAAGACAAGGAAAGGAGATGATGCTAGCTAGATTCCGCGTGGATCAATGAGGGCCGTTGGATCGCGGTCTAGTTGATAGGTTAGCGGGTCAAGGTAGTATGCTTTGAAAATAATGCAAGAAAACCTGGTATGTGTGTGGGTTTTGGGTTAGCCCTTGCATGGCTGTGTGAGTGGGAAAATCCTAGCCCTTAAATGAGTTCTCTAGGGTTGAGGGCTGCATCCAAGGGTGGTAGGTGGCCCAAGAGTAGTATAAATAGTGATGGAGGGGTAGCCTCCTCCCCTTGAAGGTTTTAGAGGTTTTTGTGCTCCTTTGAGCTTGCCCACCTTGTTGTGGGGCTTTGTAAACCTCCTCCTTCCAGAAATACAAAACTTTTCACTTATGTTTGAATTTACATTACGCATTTACTTTATGTCTTAAATTCAGCATTTAAATTCAACATTTAAATTCCTGTAATTTACTTTCACGCAATTTACTTTCTTGCAATTTGAATTTGCCTCCCCTCCTTCTAAATGCTGATTTTGGATGTCTTGAGTGTGTTCATATGGTTTTACATCTCTTTTGCACTCTTGGATTGAGTATAGATCATCTTTTCTTTCATGTTGCAACTCTGTCCAGAACTTGTTCTTCGTGCAGCAGTTAATGTTTGATTTTTAGAAAAATCTTTTTTGACTGATTCTTATTGGAAAAGGTGCAGGACTCTTATATCCACCTGTAGAAAAATTTTAGAGTCCACTTGTTGCACCGTTTGGGCGCCATGAGGTGAAAATCGAGCCCCAAACTTTCTGCTCGAAGTTCTTGACTGACTGTGTTCTTAGATTTTTCCTGTTTTTTCTGTAAGGGTTTTTGTGGTGAAATTTGGTGGAGTTCTTCACGACTCTTTTTCTCATAGGGAGAAAATTCTTAAAATTTCTTGAGCTGCAAAAACCCGCCAACCACCTGTTCAAATTAAGGATAGTTTCTGAAAATTCTGCTTTTGCTTTTCTGAAAGTAACTTTTGTGATTTGAATTGATCTTCTTTCTAAAAGTAAGAGTTGGATTGATTCCTCTTTATTTTGGATACTAGACAACCAGGATTGTGACTCAAAAATCCCCACATATTTTATGGTACTTATCCATGCAAGCTAGGGGTACACATAGTTGTCTAGTTTTTCGGGTTTTCACGATTTCCTTTGAGCGATCTTGTCGAGGTTTTAGTTGAAGTATTTTGGGGAAAATTTTTATTTGCGACCATTCACCCCCCTCTGTTCGCCATCTCGATCCTTCAGGGTGATGAAAACATTGCACAAAAAACGCGTGGACAAGCAGACGAAGGTGAGGAAATTGAGGAAATAACAATAAGGATAGAAGAGGAAGACCGTGAATACACCAGAACAGAAGTGGAAGACAACGATGACTATTGTATTTAGTTATGGAATACTTTTATTTAAAATATCCTATATGGTATAGTCACAAACTTATGAAGAACACTGGACCGCAATCGTGTAAATTGCATGGTCACTTAGTATTTTTTGGCAGCCCATAAAATAACATGTTTAAATGACAAATCATGGAGGAATAGCCCAGAAACACCCTTTGATGTATGTACCACCATAATCTACAAAAATATCCTATTTAAAATTGCATTGCGTCTGGATCCTACCAATGCAAACGCTCTAAACGATCACTACATGCGCACATTCTAAAATTTTTAAGTCTTTTAGGTTGTTCACCATATCCTGCTTATACACAAATTTTGGGGGATCAGTCTAGGAATACACTTTAGTATATGGACAACTATATTGTAGAAAAATATCTTATTTACAACTTTCTTAGCATATAAATTATGTTAACGCTAATATCCTAAATGATGAGGTTGTCGGAGCCACGTATGAATAGTTGATTTTAAAATCCTTTAACCAAAATCCCGCAACGCAAGAATCACCATATAACCATGTAGTTTTAGCCTGTTGTATTTTTTTTCAAAAATAGCCTTCGTGAAGATGAAATTGCATATTTCACACCCTCACTGTAGCTTTTTCAGGGAGATTAGACAATTCACTGGCGTGTACCTTTGTCAGGCCGATTACATAAGTCACAGGTAGCAGCTTTGTCAGGATGAGTTTTCAAAGAAGAAAGCATCCATCACCTTTTGCAGTGACAAGTTGCAACACTCTGCCCAATGCTTTAAACTTTTTCCAAGTGATTTGACAATACACTGCACACTGCACAATCTGAAGTGACCACTCACTGCATACTTTTAACTCTACATTGACCACTTATTATCAACTACTCAACAATTATAGAGACCACAACCAACAAACTCCGCAAACTGACAGTTCCGACTTACGGCGAAAAGAAAATTCCTTTGAGTAAAACTTGCCGCAGAAAAATTACGGCTCAGAGAAATTCCCATTCCGATATGCATTCGGCATATCTCAAGAATTATCGCTAAGATTCTTAAAACTACAAGATAACAAATCTTTTGCCTTTGCGAATAAATCCTTGGATTTTAGAAAGCAACAACAATTCCAGCAAAAAATAAAAAAAACCCAAGAAAAACGATTTGCGGTATTACACTCTTCCCCCCTTTAACAGAATTCGACCTCGAATTCTGACCACCACAAGAACACCACCAAGAACAACGGAAACAAAATACAAAACAAGGATACCCGAGACAACGAATTCGGGTATTACTCACGAAAGGGGAACTCCAAAATTCAATCCACTTCTCCTCCCAATAACAATAAGCAAGCCCACTTTACCTCCTTAATTTAGCATGGCATAAGACCCGAAGATCAGGTTTTACTCAAAGACCAAGGCTAAATCAAATCTACTTTGCGCTCTCACCCCCAAATGGTTTTCTTAAATCAGGAATCCCCACAAGCACTTCTCAATCGGAGAATTCACATTTCCCACGCGTAAACTCTAATGGATCGAGGCGATCAGCCAAATCCTAAATCATACCACTCATGAACAGTCTGACAACTCAGACAACGTTTCTTTAACGCTTCAATACACAATCTCCAATCAACCAATGATTCTTTCCGGAAGTTCATAATACTAATTCCCAAACTTAATTTCTCATTTCTCTAGTCAATTGCACTCACCCAACTTAAATTACCTCTCTAAGACTCTATACCACAGATCAACCAACTCGTGATGACAGGAAAAACATGAGTCACAACACTCTATTAGGCATCTAGCCAAAGGCTGTCAAAACACACAAGCTATCCGATTAAACAGCTGGGTTCTAAACTTGGATCCCCTACGAACCAAGAAGACATTGATTCCCATCTCTCCTCATTGATTAACTTTTCTAACCCAAGAGCCACACACAAAATCCTTTATTTCAACAAGTTTATACCCAATTCCGAACATATCATTATTTCTAACCAAGTAACACCGGAATTCTCTAGGAATCAAAACGCAACTTTTACTTTTTCAATAGTTGCCCTTGGAAACAACAGGATCAAGAACATTCCTTACAATCGAAACGATTAGTCCCATAGAGTACAAGTCCTAATCTCTCACAATATAAAATCATACTTGATCTTCTTTCATGCATGTTTCGCGCAGAAGACAACAACTCGAAGGAAAGATTCATAACTGATCCCGCCATTTCAGATTGACCAAACATTGAATCCAACCCCAGGACCCGAAGGTTCTGATAAACCTAAGAAAACAAAGCATTTAGCAACTGATTCCACCTAGTCCACCAACAACAAAGTCCCACACAACTTAGGGACATCACGATCAGAATGATCCTCCCAAACAAGCAAAACGACAAGATCACAAATCCCTTACCCTTACAAAGACACAGAACCTCAGTCCTCTACTTTTTTTGTCTTCATCAAAAGAAGGTAAAACCAGAAACCGACAAAAGAATAATCAACAATTACTCAATTATTTACATAACTAACCACTTTCCCCAACTTAAATCAATGCAACAAAATGCACAACTAGGAAAAACTCAACTGCGAAGAGGAACTTTACAAGTAGACACATAATCGAAGAGAACTCCATTCTCTTGATAGCATAAACCACTTCCTCACCTTGAGCCCTAAGGTGGGAAGCTTCACAACAACAAATCACTCGATTTAAAGCAACACAACACACTAATCCCAAAACCAACATTTCGGGAATAGCAAAACGATCCTAAAATTCTAACATTTTCCATTACATCTATTTATTTCCTTTAAATGGCAAGTCCAAAGACTATCATCACACTATTCCATAAGTATGCATTCTCTCTTCCTCATAGTCTTTCTTTCACTAGCTCCACCACTTGGCGAAACACAGCTCATATGGCAATTTCAATTGCACACCAAACAAAACGCCTTAAACAATAGGCAACCTTCCAAATAATTACACCGACAACCCAATTCCAAAGGTAATTAAACCTAAGCTCATCTTACATCCCATTATCTCTGAAATTCTTGCACCTTTAACACTAAAGAATTTAATGCTCACACTTAGCGTCTTTGGGAAACCCCCCAACAAGACTTAGAAAGAATTTTATAACCACCCTTCCTTAGATCACTTTCTCTAGGATGTTATCACCAACATTAAGCAACTTCCACCCCATAAAACTCATCAAAGAAAACAGGTTGAAATTTTATCCCAAATTAACCTACCATCCAAAGTTCCTACCCATCAACCATATGACGAACACAAAGATCAACTATCTATGATTTCAATGATTTAGACAATTGAACCCCATCAATTTATTTAACAAGTCCCTCGACCAAACTTGGTATCACTTCTTTGACACAATCATTTATAACTTTACGCAAACACCATTTCTAGACCTCCACTTATACCTGTGGATCACCCTGGCCCACATAATACTTCTTGCCATCTATCCCATTAGGATTGACCCCCTTATCCCAACAACATAAACCTTCTACTAGTCCTCTATGGGAAGATCTTCAATCGCCCACAACTTACTTTAACTGTCGAGTTTTCCTTTCCAGAAAAGCCAACAAAACTTCCAAAGAAGCTCGACTCTCAAAAGACTTAGCGAATGACAGGGCTCAAGCTTGCCATTCAACAGGTCTCCAAACCAATCGACAAACCCCAAAACTCCACGAAGGAAAGGAGTTACACAAATCATTTCACGGAAAGAAAAGCGATTCGATCGAATAACACCTTTTTCCTTTAAAGCCCCAAATCCAAAACTCCAACTTGAAGAGCGACAACACGAAAATTCCATGCCTTTCCCCGCCATCAACCAACGAGGCACAACAACAAAACCCCTTTTTCTTTAACTTAAATCCAAAAAGGCCAAATGAGTCAAAGCCCGGAAAACCTACTCCATCAATGCTCCCACCTACAGCAGAAGTACAACAACTCCTTATAAACTGGGAGAACGACCAACACAGCTACACGACAAGGCCGAAATCTCTTCGGCACAAGGAGTCCCACCGGACCCCACAAAACAAATCACTACATCGAAATCATAGCCATCAACGATATCATAGCCTCAACAAGATTAACATATAACATTTCAACAAATATCAATATAGCATAAATCTCAACAGAACGTTGTAACACAATACAATGATATCCCACCCTTCCTACTGTGCATCAAAGTGTGTCAAATTTTAAATTAATTCGTCATTCTACATCAAGTTTTACGGTTATTGCCCTAGGGCCACATTTTAAAAGTTCAACCTAAACCATGTTTCTACCTTCACACAACAACATTTTTAATTCATTTTAAAATTACTCACTACATTCAGACACCACGGACCTAAAGCCCGCTCGATACCAATCAGTAACACCCGACTCCCCACGAGTCCTAAATGCTACCAACTCCCAAATTCACCAAAAATTTCAGCGACATCTCCTCTGAAACTATGGACATCTACTCAGCAGACAAAAAGAATAGCAGCAATTATAATATCAATCTAGCAGGTCCTTAGTTAATCAACCACCCACTCAACAGAAATTAATGAATTTCATCACGATGAACAAATAAATTACAATCACATTAATTACATCCAAGTTTGACGAATTGGTTAAATAAATTGTCGGTGATTGCAGTCGTGCACGTGTTACTACTCCCAACCCAGCGAGTCGTCTGCAAGGTACCTAAAACAAGAAGCAAACAAACGTGAGTCCAAGACTCAGCAGAGTGCAATCAAGCACAAAAGTAATGAATTTGATTAGAATACAACGACTTCAAAACATACAGTAATAGTTCCTTTACTTGACATCCTTAAATAAAGGGAGCAATTTGAATTCATATAACTTCAAAACGTAAGAACACGATTACTCCACCATTTGCTATAACCATTACTTAATTGAAATTATCCAGTTAAAGAAGCAGAAACTAACCCTACATACCACCTCCAACTCGGAAACATAAACAAACCTTACTCATGCCTCAACAATCATGTCAGGACGAGTCCACGACTCAATATTCAACCTGCTATTTACCAATTTCAACACACAATGCAATACTTTTATGCTCTCATCCTCTTTCTCATGAATCATAGAATGAATGCACCATGCATGCTCATAATGCACATTGTCATAGCGTATCTGGGGTATAGGTGAGTGCACACCCGTCGGTGTGCACCCTCAATCCACCCATCCGTGGCGGGGCCTACTCTTCTTGACTCGCTCCCATTCACCTCGATGAATGGGACTACGAGTAGGACTTTTGTGCTCACTACGAGTGAGCACCGAGGCCCGTGATCAACATGGGACGCCTCGTCCATCATGAATGCACAATGCAATTTACATGAATGAATTGCAACACTTCATTCATCGCCAACACCAACATAGCCGTAACCACATACATAAATATAGCCAAATTCTCACAATCCCCAGCCACTAGCGGTACTAGTATAATCAGATTCAACCATAAGGCATGACAACTCATGACAAAGTTTCTATTATGCAACTACATCCTCTGACCACCGAGCCATGCTCACACAATACACTTAGGTTAAATGCTCACAAAAATTCTATCTTTATAAAAGACTTAACCGTTTGAACCAATCTCATATTAGTCCCAATCACTCAAACAATATACTCACTAAAAACAACCTTACCAAAAGCTCAATCTCCATTAGAGTTCATCTAACTAACAGAGCAACAATTAAATTTGAGGAGCATCAAATATGAACACACATCCACACTCGATAACACGGTATACATGCCTTCATTCCCTTAACCTTTTAATCATCATAAACATTTTTATAAGGGGGAAACACTTTCTAGTTATATCCAAGCAAGGCTTACCTCTTGCGTATGCATCGGCAATTACTTACGCTAAGAGCAAACACTCGTTTAATCCTCCTAGCCAAAATCTAGGGAATGCACTTGCCTTTTACCGACGAAGAATGGAGTGGCATTTGGAATCTTAGCGCTCGCATGACTTCCCAGGATTAAAGAAAGCCTCAAGCTTTCTCATGGAGGGAAGGGGGAGGTGAGGGGGAGGCTGCTGGTGCTGCTGCCGGAGAGGAGGCGCAGGGAGGGGCCACCGGCCAGGGGCGCCGAAGCCACCCAGGGCTCGCCGGTGCTGCGCTGGACTGCTTGTTGCTGCCACCGACTCCTATTTGCTGGTTGCTGCTTGCTGGGCTGTTCTTTGTGCTTGAGGGGAGGAGAAGGGAGGAGGCAGGGCTGGAGGCGCCGGAGGAGCAGCACCAGGGAGGGCGCAAGGGCTGAAGTCGGGAGGGTGGGGCGGCTGGGGAATAGCTCGGGACAACATCCAGGAGGAAATTTGGGAGAGAGAGGCGGCTGGGGAAAAATATCTCCTGGCACTCTCTCTCTTCTAAGATGTTCCCCTTTTTTTTATAACCCAAAAGGTAGAAGCACTAGATAAAAGGGCTAGGGAAAAAGAATAAAATATTATTATCAACTACTCAACAATTATAGAGACCACAACCAACAAACTCCGCAAACTGACAGTTCCGACTTACGGCGAAAAGAAAATTCCTTTGAGTAAAACTTGCCGCAGAAAAATTACGGCTCAGAGAAATTCCCATTCCGATATGCATTCGGCATATCTCAAGAATTATCGCTAAGATTCTTAAAACTACAAGATAACAAATCTTTTGCCTTTGCGAATAAATCCTTGGATTTTAGAAAGCAACAACAATTCCAGCAAAAAATAAAAAAAAACCCAAGAAAAACGATTTGCGGTATTACACCTCTGGCCTGAACCTTGTGATCTCCGACGACCTCAAGGCGCACTTGTAATGGTGGCGTCAAAAGTATTTAAGGGTGTGCGAACTGGCTGACCACCATTCTGCTACAGATTTCTCCACAATATCTTACAGGGTGCTGATGCTGTATGATCAGTATGCAGATCATATTAAGGTTAGTTATTTCGTATTTGTTCCCCGCACTAATATTTTTAACATCATCCATAAGTTCACTACTTCGTATGCTTGTCTTGTGTGATAGTCATTCCCAGAGGATGAAGAATTGCTGAACAAAGATATCCTAGAATTCGTAACAATGTTTGTGCTCTTCGGCGGAGGTGTGATGCCTGGTTCGCAGAAGACGCAGAAGAGGATCTAACTGGAGGGGTAGAGGTCCACCCATCACTGTTGCAGCAGAAAGTTCAAGAAAATATTCAACCATCACTGAAGGAGGGCTTACTACTAACTATGGCGATGATGATGATGACGATTTCACGTCACCTAGATCTCGACGTTCAAGCACTATCAGAACTGGACGTTCAAGCACTACAACAGGCCGTTCCAGCAATAATACAAGAGGACGTCCAACTAGCACTAAAAAAGGGTACCTCCTAACCATACAAATGACGATGATGATGACGATTTCATGCCACCTAGGCCACAAACCTTGTATCCTCGAATTCCTCTGAATCCTGACAATGATATTATATTAAGCCCTATCAGGTATCCAAACGTACTACCTCGTTAGGAACCAATCGATAACTATTCTTATTTTTATAGCAATGACCTATTCCGACAACCAGGCAATAGAATGTATGGTTTTGTGACTTAGTCTTTCTCCAGAGGTATGTTCCTATGTTGTATCCCAGTTTTATGAATTCCTTCTGTATTTTTGGTGTTGTTCACATGCCATGCCATTGTAGTTGTTGTACTTACTGCACTTTGTAATATAAATATTTATTTAATGTTTTACTATGATTTGTCATCAAATTTGCCACACATCAATAGAGAATGAGGAACAATGAAATTTGATTTTTTTTGTCAACAAAAAAATACTAAATAATAATTTTGTAAAATACTACATGAATCATCATTGATAAATATGATTTTTTTTCTTAATTTATTGAACCCTGGTTTGAACTCTAAAATTCTAGCAACTGTTGAAATAACATTAAATTTCAATAATTAATGCTCTCACAAGTTACAACGAATTTTTCAATTAAATCAGTGGAAAAATGTTCCTCATAAATTTAGTTTCCTTCAAACAAAATTTAATAATTTTTACAATTTAGGTTTACATAGTTATGATTGATTTACATTACCATGATTCTACAAGTTTGAAGTTGAACTGAATTGAACAAGTCAAGCAATTCTATTTGCTCACAAGAAATTTGTCTACCGCCATATTTTCTTTCCCTCTGTTTGTCCACTACCTCGCCTGAACTTCCAAAAGACAGATGTGAACCTTTAAAGAAGAAATGGAGTCTCTGTTGCCTAACCATTGGGTGACAACCATATGTCGCCATATCATTTGGCGACATATTGCTGTCACCCAATGGTTGGGCGACAGAGATCGTGCCATGGACGTGGCAGTCTGTCGCCCGTTCATTTGACGACATTTACCTCTCGCCTTTTGACAAGCTGATAGAGGTATATTTTTGCATTTTTTGGTATATTTTTGCAATTTCAATAAAAAATGTATTATTAAAAAAATTCGTCCACAGCCACCAAAAAATGTCTTACACCAGAGTGTCCTCGGCCATGGCCATTGATCTGTGGTTGACAGCAAGATCTACCACGATTGTACGCACCCCAGCGCCACCTCCTGGTCCTCCCTGCCCCCACGCTGCTACCAGGGGCGGACACCTAGGCCCTAGCGACCTCTGCTCATGGTTCAAAATTTCGTCGAATTTCGATGAAATTTCGCTTTTTGGGACATGCTGAATTTTGATATACCGGCTGACGAATACTGATACCAGAGGTACCCCACAGCAAGGTCTTGATCAGGTTGCGAGAGATCTTTCGCCCATGAAGTGGTCCGCGGAGCGCGCCGATCCGGTCACGGGTCGGACTCCATGCGGCCTACAGTCGGACTTCGGGTCGGGGCTACCGCACGCTCTTACCCAACCGCAGGATGGGAGAGCAGGCATCCTCCGACTCGGTCGCTGGTCGAGACCCTGGCGAAACCCTGCCTCAGCAACTCCGGCCACGTCATCGATCGACCTCGAAATGGGACAATCCCCGTCTGAACGAAGTAGCCGAGCGAAAATATGCGTTCCTTCCCAAGGCAAAGACAGGGATGCCGCCCACGCAACACCTGCTTCTGACAAGCGCATAGACGGCAGAGGCGCGCCTTCCCAACGAAGCACCGCCAGCTAGCCCTACCGATAGGACATAGCTAGCATAACCTGCTAACCCATCATGACGCTCGCAGGGACCTATCAACTCCGGAGATCGCAAGCCCGATCGCCAAGGATAGTGCGCCCTAGTCGCTCCTCTCTCTCAAGCCTCATATAACCTGCTCTCTTCGCCTATATAAGGAGAGGCGGGATCTTTAGGGAGGGGGGCTCTCCCTTGCTTTCTTCTCCACGAACCAGTAAACTCCCTCCGTCTACAGAGCGTCCGGCTCGCCCCCCGATCCGGGCGGTCGGACGAAGCTCCCGAGCTCGCCTACGCAAATGAGCGCTAAGAGCCTGTCCTTAGTCCTCGCATGTAATCCGCCATCCCCCCGATCAACGAGATCCTCCGCCACAAACTGGAAGTAGGGGCGTTCGGCCGAACGATGCTAATCGAGACTCCTCAGCCCGATCCAGTGTTCATCCGAGGCGCCGTTAGCCTAACCATTCGAGGAGAGGGGGCGCGCGATCCCCTGTACTTACAAATCTACTTGCCGGTTATACGAAACACCGACACCGGCCGAATCTAAAATTTAAAAAAAAATTGATTTTGCTTTCTGATCTTTCTGATAATTTGAAATTTCACGAAATTTTGGGTTTTAAATCTGGATTTTGCCTTTTTTGTGCCGGATTTGATCGGAAATAGTCCAATAACCCCTAATAAAGTGATCTTACATAAAAATTTGTTGAAAAACTAATTTTTTGAGATTTTTTAAAATTTAGGCAGAAACACTATTAGATTTTTATAAAATTGTACAAGCTTGATAATGATATAAAAAATTTATGGTACCATCATTATTAGTTTAGGATCATACAAAAAAATTTAAAAATAATTTAACATTATTTGTTATCTTTAAAAATCAAAAACAGAATGGACATAATTGGGACAGTAAACTTGTTTGATTTTTCTAAATTTTCTCAAGTGCGAACATGATCTAAAATTTTTATGAAAGATTAATAATTTCATCAGTACCATTCTATAAAATTTTAAAAAAAATCAACTTTCTTTGTTTGCTCAATAAAATCTATCAATGCAGTAAGCACTGAACTTAATTTATTGTATTATATTTCAAAAATCAAACAGAGAAAGAACATAAATGGCACTGTGCCTTATAAGAATTTTATAAATTCACTGAAACATGATCATGATTCAAAATTTTTATGAGAAATTAAACATTTCCTTGTCACCCTTATGTAAAAATTTTAAAAAATTTAAACCTTTTTTATTGCTAAAGTAAATCTATTATTGATCATCGGCCTTTTAACAGGATAGTAACACTGTTCGAATTTTTAAAAATTCATGACACTTGATCATCATATGAAAATTTTATGAGAATATTATGGATGTGTCCGGACTCAGGACCATCTAGAAAATTTTTCAAAATTTTATAACCTCGTTTGTTCTAATTTTCATTCGAATGAAACTTGCCGTCAGCGCTTTACCAAGACAGTACCAATGTTTGAATTTTTAAACATTTCTCACATTTTATAATAATCTGAAATTTTTACAGAAATATCATAACTATGTCAGGAATCTCCACAAAAAATTTAAAAATTTTCTAACATCGTTTGTACTATTTTTCATCCGGTTCAAACTTGCCGATCAACATTTCATCAGGACAGTACCAATGTTTGAATTTTTTAAAAATCCACAGAACTTATAATCACCTGAAAATTTTATGAGAATATCTCTAATGTGTCAGGAACCTAAAAAAAATTTCAAAATTTTTTAACATCGTTTGAACCAATTTTCAGTCAGTACATCAAAATTTTTTAACATCGTTTGAACCAATTTTCAGTCAGTACATTTTGTCCGAAATTTCGGGTAATTTCGATGCAAAACAAACCGGATTTGAATTTTGCTTTTTGAATTTTCAATGTATTTTGGCCGAAAAACCGAAATTCAACCGAAATTTCGGATTTTGGGAGGGTCCGAATTTTTTCACAAAACGAAAAGTTGAACCCTGCCTCTGCTAGCACCATCCATCAAAGATTATTGGCGAAGAACTGATGCGAATGATCTTCTATCCCCCGTTGTTGTGCCACACCACAATCGCTGATCCTTCCAGGTACGAGAGAATAGAATTGCCAAACCACCCGTAGTCCTGATTTTTGTGAACCCTTGCGACACAAGGATCGCAGGAACCCACCAGAAAACCTGATTTCAGATGATGAAGCTGACAGGAACCCGATGGATTAGGGCTCAGAATTGATTTGAGGAGAAGAATTTGGGAGAAAATACAAGAGAAGAGGGAAATCGCTGAACACGGCAAAGAGTAAAGCAACATAATACTAGCATGTCATTTCTTTCCATAATCCCCAGATTACAACCAATTCCCCCTTTCTAAAGGAAGATTTAGAACAACAACAAAGACACAGCAAAATAAGAGCATCTCCAACAGTATCCAATATTTTAACTCCCAATACTTTTAATTTGGGACCTTCCCAAAAATATTTTTTCCAAAAAAAAAAGCCTATCCTCCAACAGCTCTCTTCTTTTTCCCAAAAAAAATCTTTATTATTCTGGCTAGGCTTATCTATAATCAACTTCTACCTGATTAAGCTAGCGTAGTTAAACACAAAACTGTGGAATCACTTATTCACTGAACTAGTACAATTGGTGCCGACTCTACGGTATGCTCATGCAAGTAGCCACATTATTGCGTTTAATTGAATATCCGCATGCTAGCACAACGGATTGGAAACAATACATCTAACTAATGAAAAAGAGCGGCCAATACTTGTCTCTGAAAGCTGAAGCTTCATCTTTGCCTTCACTCTCTCAGCAGGGGTCTCACGGTGGGGAGGCGGATCTACATACAATTAATGGGGTCAAATGACCCCAATGATTTTGCTAAAATCACATATAAAACTAATTGTATTCTATTAGTATATAAGCATATATAAGCTATAAGTTACTGTAATGACCCTAACGACCCCAATAACCTATTTTTCTGGATCCGCCCCTAGGTGGGGTGGCTCATACAGGTGGAGAGAAGCCGAGTTGAGGATGGGTCCCTTGTGGGACTGGATGACCCAGCCCTTTACCCGCCGCCGCTTTGGGATCGCCTCCGCTCTGCCGCCTTGCTCACTGCCCGTCGTCAGCCGTCCCCGCCGCCGCCGTAGTCATCTCCGTCGCTTGCCGTCCAAGACGGTTCGGTTGTTCGGCCGCTCCAAGCGGTGGAGCTGCGGGTGGGGAGGCGCGCCGCCGCGATCTTGCTCAATCTTGCCGCCGGGATGGGCCACCGACGCATTGCTCGGTCAGTTCAGATCGCTGGCCTGGACGGCCGCGAGAGGAGGAGGAGGTGGTGGTGGGCTTGGAGGAAGGAGGCGGGTGGGGATCGGAGGAGGAGAAGCCGAGGCCTGTTTGAAGCGGCGGCGCCCTCGCCCTTGCGGTTGAGCTTCGTCATAATCGCCGCCGCCTTCGCTTCCTCCATCGCTCCCTGTTCGGTCTTGGCGGCGATGATTGGGCTGGGGAAGGAGCAGCGGGAGGCGCGAAATGAAGATTGGGAGCGCAGTGCTGCACGGAAAAGTGAGGAAGGGCAATTTCTTTGTTTTGGGCGTGCCAAAAAATTAGGATGAAGAATAAGGTACTGTTGGAGTTGGTTTTTTTTTAATCATTCCCTAAATCACAATTTAGGGAATAGTTTTTAGGCACTGTTGGACCCACACAGTAATTTCATTAATCCTTACAGTAAACAATAATTACTATATTGATTCTCTACCATCAGATCTAACTCAAAAGTTACCAAAGACATCTCAGCCCTTCTATTCTTCTTTACTCTTTCCTACATCCAGGACCATCCAGGTCACTTTAAACGAACATGTATCTTCAATCTCTACCGTCCATGACTTCAAGTGTTTCCAAACATGTCAATTTTCAAGTTTAAGGGTGCGCTTGGTTGGGTGTACGAGGATGAATAGAATATGCTGGTACAGGATGGATGGGATGATCCTGGATGAGATAGTACAGGGAAGGTGTTTTGTTGCTTGAATGGAATGATACAAGATTTTGTTTGGTTGCTTGGATGAAATGATACAGGATGGTACGAGATGATGTTTGGTTGAAGGGATGAGATTGGAGTGAGAGATGAGGTTGGTTTGAGGGATAATGCGAGAGTGAACGATCCTGTTCTGGACCGATTGGTTCGGTCAAATTTTCCGTATGGGATGGTGCAGTATCTTTTTGAAATATTCTAAGAATCTGTACCATCTCATCTTGTACCAAATGGTTCCGTTTAATCAATCAAACGCAAAGACAACCAAATCCTGTATGAGATGGTTCGGTTCACCCTCGTACACCCAACCAAACGCACCCTAAAATTCAGAGACCTGATAGAAGCCTTGGCTGTGGGCCCTTGCAGACCCAAGGAAGCAGATCGCAGGCTATCTTGAAGTTTTGGAAATTTATCTTGGCTGTCCATAACAGTCTCCTTGAATTGTGCCTGGACAATAGATGATGATCCAGATTGCTGTTGCTGATCCGGCACCTTGAGCAAAGGAGGTCGGACCGATTTGCTATTGCTGATTCGAATAGCATTTGCCAGCGCATCTCCGACTGTCAGCAAAGGTGATACTCGAGGTGCCGGCAATGGACCTTGCCATGGCCGCGTGGCAGAAGTCACCATTTGACCAGGAGATCGCACAGTCGTCGGAGAAACAAATTTGTCAACAACAGACGCCAATTCAGTCGTCACCGAATAGACTGCATCTAGTGCTTCTTGAACCAGCTGTGAATGCATTATGAAGACATATATGACATCATCAACAACGCTGACATCAGAAGCCTTCAAATGTCAGAGCAAAATATACCGAAAATCAGCTTTGTCAGATGTTGCAACGAAACCCGTATAGAATGCGAAGCAACATGAAGATAATTGAACTGGATATGGATCAGAAAACTGCCCCAGCACCTATGAAAATAATTGAGAACCACCGGCCGAAAGCCAATATGGAGTCCACCGGAATTTCGCCGGATGCTGCTGCTTGCAGACAGACTGAAGGAACACTGGACGCTTTGCCGGATGAAGAATAGGGCAGCCTTCCAAATACCTGGAAGAGGACGAGGAGTTGGAGATCGAGACGCCGCTGCCCAAGCGTTCGACCAAGGCTGGGGCCCTAGGCCGGAAGGGGAAGCCGGCAGGATCTCGGCGGCGGCGTCCTCCTCTCAATCAAACCTGGCCCGGCTACTTCATACTTCAGGAATCAAGAGCCCACATCACAAGTAATTACAAGCGACTTGAGAAGATTCAAAATACCTAATGACTTGTGCCCGGACGTCCGAAATTTTTGGATGTATTGCAACATTTTTTTCCCTACACGTGCAACATTTCTTACCAACGCGTGCAACATTTTCCTTCGACAAACAGTAAAAATTGCTACAGTAACGAATGTTGCAAGCGTTCAAAAAAAATATTGCACGCAGAGGAAAAAAATATTGCAAGAGGCGTCCGATGGAATGAACAGTAATCGGACGTCCGAGCGCTAGTTTCACCCTTTTATGCCACCTAGACCACAAACCTTGTGTCCTCGGAGTCCTCTAAATCTTGATAATGATATTACATTAAGTCCTATCAAGTATCCGAATGTAGTACCCCGTTAGGACCTAACCAATAGATAACTACTATAATTTTTATAGTAGCGATCTATTCTGACAACTATGGCCATA
Organism: Guadua angustifolia; assembly: GCA_036346375.1. NCBI lineage: Eukaryota > Viridiplantae > Streptophyta > Magnoliopsida > Poales > Poaceae > Guadua > Guadua angustifolia. The sequence continues at coordinate 6,961,687 of CM070510.1, read as the reverse complement.
GAATGTATAGTTTTGTGATTTAGTCATTCACCAAAAGCATGTAACTATGTTGTATCCTAGTTTTATTAATTCCTTTTTTATCTTAGGTGTTGTTCATATGTCATACTATTGTAGTGTTGTACTTAATGCACTTTGTAATATCAATATCAGGTTTTATTTAAACATTGATTTATCGTCAAATTTGTCGCTTACCGAAAGAGAACGAGGAACAACGAAATTTGAATTTTTTGTCAAACAAAATTAACTAACAAATAATTTTGTAAAATGCTATATGAATTATCACTGACAAATATAAATTTTTCTAAATTTATTGCACTCTGGTTTGAACTCTAAAATTCTATCAACTATCAAAATAATACCGACTTTTAATAATTAATGCTCACAAGTTATAGTGAATTTTGAATGAAATCAGTGCAAAAATGTTTTTCATAAATTTAATTTTCGCAAAAAAATTTCTTGATTTTTAGAATTTATTTAGGTTGAAGGCTCTGTAGCCTAACCATTTGGCGATTGTCGCAAAATGAAATAGCGACATATCTCTGTCGCCAAATGATTTGGCGACAGAGTCCTGTCACTTTTTTATTTGGCGATGGAGGGTCCACATCAGCGATGACTCGGTTTTTTCTGCGTTTTGCTCTTTTATGGCCCAACCATACAGCTATAGAGGTATAATTTTGCAATTTTTTAAAATCAAAGTATATTTTTGCAATTTAAATAAAAAAATGTATTCTTAATTTTTTTTAAATGAATGTTAGAGATGGGCACAGAACACAGCTGGAGTTTGGAGTCGAACGCTCACCCGTAATAAAAACAGGTAATATATATATATATAATTACTTCCACCTCTGAAATACCATCTAAACAAATTTAAAATACTCCTTTATCACTTTGGGTACACTCATGCACTAATTATAAGATACTCTAATATAAGCCACATGAAAATATTGCAAGGGAGTCCATGATTTTTAGCTATTTTGCAAATACCTTCATATACACACATAAAAAGGAGTATGTCCAAAAAATATGCATACCATATCTGAAAAAATGTACATACCATCTAAATGATCTTATATACTCGTATACTACATGTACATACCCTTCGTCGCACGAGATACGACATAGAGAGTAATTACTCCTAAGAGTAAAAAAGAGTGGGGAAATATTCAGTGCTAATGGTGAATTCAGTTCTAATTCCGTGCTAATGGCATGTAGAAGTTTTGAAAAATTCTCAAAAAATTACCACATGTAGGGGAGGTGAACCTCTACAACCCTGCAAAATTTGAAGATGAAACTCAATCGCATTTGAAAGATATGAAAAAGACAAACAGCAAAAAGAATAGTGCCAAAACAGTAACAAGTACTATTCATGCTGAGTTTGTCTTTTTCATATCTTTCAAATGCGATTGAGTTTTATCTTCAAATTTTGCAGAGTTGTAGAGGTTCACCTCCCCTACATGTGGTAATTTTTTGAGAATTTTTTAAAACTTCTACATACCATTAGCACGAAATTAGCACTGAATACGTCCCATATATATATATATATATATATATATATATATATATATATATATTGCGTATTCAGTAAGACAACGAATGTCAATGTTCCGAAGATTATGAAGCTTTTAAAAACTTTCTTAGCGTACGTAGAAGACACATACATATATACATACGTGCGGGGCGTGAGTTACGTGCGTCCATCTTTAAGACTTTAACAAAGTTGGAGATGGCTCACCGGGAGGAGAGAGAGAGAGAGGTGAGAGGAAAGTTGGTGGGAAATTATATCGAAGAGGTGTGAGCTGGTAGTAGGCCACAAAGATAAGAATTGAGTTGCGCACGTGAGGTTGCTACACGTACCAGGCAAGTTACGAGGGCTACCCTATATGCTAAAACTTATTGGATTAGGTTCTTTTGTTTAGAAAAACTTTTCAAAAGTTTGTGGAAAATCTAGCTGGTTGTTTGGCACGGAAAGGAAACCTAGGGCAGAGTATATATAACTAGGCAGTTTTCACGGTGTGATACGTCACGTACTTTGTTTTTTCGCAGAAACAATTCTATTTTTTTCCGGCGGCGTTTTTTCCTAAAATCACCAAGAAAACATGTAACGGTTGAAAGGATACAAACACAATCACTCATTTTTTTGCATCTATCTGAGATTCTCTCCCGAAGGATCTGCGATTGCATTAAATCGAAAGGTCCTTTCGCGAAAAATAGCTGGAATGATCCAAACATAATTATGTTTTTTTTGTATTTATTTAGGGCCCTTCCACGAAAGATCCGCAATTATTCTAAACCAGAAGGTCCTTTTCGTAAAAAAACCGTAGGAAGGATCTACACGTAATTATGTATTTTTTTCGGTATTTATTTAGGGTCCTTTAATGAAAGATCTACGATTTTTCTAAACCAGAAGGTCCTTTTGGTAAAAAATCACGGGAAGGATCTACACATAAATACACAATTTTAGAGGGACCTATCTGTGAAAAAATCTGGCCATTTGGTCAAGCCGACTTCATGACGACTTCCTTCGGTAGCGATGTGGCGGTGCTCTCTGGACGTGAAACCTACGAAGAATAATAAAGATATAATTATACATATACGAGAAATATCATAAAGAGCAATCGTTATGTGATCTACATATTATCTATGTTCTAATTTTATGTTTATACAATTTTGATTGGTCAGCAATGACTTTGATATATAATACAACTAGGCATGTGCCCGTGCGTTGCAACGGAAACTCAATTTTTGATAAAAAGTTTATTTGCAAAGAGCACAAACAATGGTAAATGTGGGTAATTAAAGAGTAGTGGCAAAGGCGGGTAATTAAAGAGCAGTGGTAAATATGGGTAATTTTGATAAAGTGATACGAGTAGAAACTCTTGTTTTATATAGTAGGGATGATTGATTGTGTGATATTTTTTCCTCCCTTAGAGAACTTTAAACGTTCTTTTTGATCAGCTGCTAACGACGGTTCGAGATGAATAAGAGTTATTTTGAGCCAGCTGTTGTCAAAAGTTGCCCATAGGTCGATAGCTTTGTTTTTTTGGAATCTATATGGACCAATTCTGCAAAGAGGTTACCTAAGCTCTTTTTCACACGGATTATTTTAATTAGATTCTTACCATGAAAATTGCTTTATTTTTCTTAAATCATGGGAGTAATTAATGGAGGCAACAAATGCTATGAGTCCACACCACTTTTTTATCTAAATTTTGGAGCAAAGTTTTTTAAGGAACATACTCTTATCTAACCAATTAATCTAGAGTACAGCATTGATAGTAGTACTGTCGTCTTTCTTCGTCAGCATCAATAGTAGTACTGTTGTCTTTCTTCGTTAGCTTTAGTCGATTCTCCATCAGTGTCAGGCACGGATTGCACCTAGCCATGCCCGACAGCTTGACCACCTTGCACTTGTAGCAGCTCTGGCACAATGTGATCGTGTCAACGGTTTGGTTGTCCTCAATCCCGAGGTAGTAACTCAAGAGCCTGAGATCACTCATGTTGAACATGCTCAACATCTGAGCCTTGAACTCAGCGATGTCATTGATGTTGGAGCCGATGATGATCAAGTTGTCGACATACGCCCCCACAAGAAGGAATGTGCTGCTCTTTTCTCTTCAATACACGGCATGCTCCAGCGGGCTACGCTCGAAGCCGAGCGATGTTAGCGAGCTGTCCAACTTGGAGTTCCAGGCCTGTGGCGCCTGTCGCAAGCCGTACAACGCCTTATGCAGCTTGAGCACCATGTGCTCATTCTTATTGTCAACGAAGCCCGGTGGTTGCTGCACATACACCTCCTCAACGAGTTCACCATTCAAGAACACTGATTTGACATCCATGTGGTGAACTTCCTAGCCGCCATGTGCAGCCAAGGCAATCAGCGCCCGTATAGTCTCCATGCGTGCCACTGGTGCAAAAACTTTATTGAAGTCGATACCATGCCGCTGCGCATACCCTTTTGCAACAAGGCAGGCTTAGTGTTTGACGACATTTCCTTCAAGGTCCTTCTTAACCTTAATGAACCACTTGAGCCTGATTCACGATGCCCAGCCAGGAGTGTGGTAAGCTCCCATGTGGCATTGTTGCATGTGGAGTGCATCTCGTCCTCCATAGCGCGCCTCCAACATGCTTCCTTGAGCGCCTACTTGACGCTAGCTAGCTCCTCAGCAGCCAACATACACAACACGCTGTAGTTGACGTCATGCACCTTCGTCGTGTCATAGATGTTGTCGATGGTCTGGTATCACAGTAGCACCCCTTCAGAATCATGCGATGCACCAGTTAGCAGAGTGACCCACTCGACGCCACTCGGTGCAGGTGCTCCAGCCGCTACAGGTGTTTGTGGCTCCACCGCTTGCGGTGCCATTGGGCTTGATCCTGTTGAAGCCGCTCCAGCGTCATCACTGTTGTTTACCAAAGCACAACCCTCCACATGGGTAGTGGTATACTCCACAGTGAACATGTCCATATCATGATCAGGAACACGATCGGCTAGCACAACATCCAGTCCCAAGGCTTGGCCTCTTTGAAAATGACTTCACACGTCACATGTAGCTTGCACGCCTTAGGATCATACACACAGTAGGCCTTGCTACTGTCCTCATAGCTGATGAACACCATCGACGTCGACTTGTCCGAGAGCTTGGTGATGCTAGGACCCACCTTCTTCATGTGAGCAACATAGGCGTCGATTGTACTTTGCACCGGGTACCCTCTCCGCCGTAAAAGTAATAGACCCAAAGAGTGGCCTGGCCCGGTTTAGAGCCCGCGTGGCCCCCTGGCAAGTAGTCTGGCGATCACGCCCTACTGGCGCAGGCGGCGGCCAGCGTGGCGTTCGGTGGGCAGCCGGCGAAACACGCCTGCCGCCGAGCGAGAGCCAGCGTGGCCTGGCGGCGATCTGGCGATCACGCCACCTTTCGCCCGGCCGGGTGGCCCGCGTGGCGGCCTGACGAGTAGGCGGGTGTTCGGGCCCCCCTTGTCAGGCCACGAAGGCAACCAAAAGAATGAGGGGAAGGCTTCGCCTCGAAGTTTCCCTCCCCTGGCACCTCGTGTCAGGGTCATTAATTGTGAAGGATTCAGCTTTCGACACGACGATGGTTCATCCCTCTGACGCCTCTTACCAACCCGTCGTAGGGGCATCCTGTCTCGGGCGGACCGAGCGAGGCCTCTCACCGACATTAAATAAGATTCGAAGGACAAGGCCACGGAGGCGTGCTTAATAAATGAGTCGTGGGTCGACGTGGAAGCTGGAATGATGGATGTAATTAATGTGTTGTAGATAAGTATAGCGCCCTCTTCTCTCCTGCCCGGGGTGGCCCGTCTATATAAGGGCGCCTTGGGGCATGAGAGAAGGGGTCAGCCGGTCGGTTAGAGCAGAAAGCATAGAGAAGCAGACACTGAAGAACACCCTTGTAAACACTTCTCCATTTTCTCAGCAAAGAACCAGCAGGACGTAAGGCTATTACCCACACCGAGGGCCTGAACCTGGCTAAACCGTCGTGTTCACCAGCTTGCTGATTCCCGGAATCCATCGTTGAGAGACATTAGGGTTTCCAGCCACGAAGATGGCCTCTACCGAACCATATTTTCCGTCCAGGGAGTAGACACCCTGTTAGCGGAATCTTGTCAGGTGAAATACGCCGACAATAGCCAAATGTCCTGAAATAGGACACGTTTGGCCGCCACCCATGCCACGCCTCATACAGCGTGACGCCACTGAGTGCACTTGTCGGTGCCCAATTCAGGATGTGAACAGCGGTTTTCACCGCCTCGCCCTAGAACACAGCTGACATGCATATACTTTTCAGCAGGCTACGTGCCATCTCAACAACCGTCTGGTTTTGATGTGTCCACAATGTCGTTCTGCTGCGGTGAGTACAATGCAGTCGTATACCGCTTGATGCTATGTTCATCGCAATAATTGTTGAACTCGATGGAATTGAACTTCCCATTGCGATCGCTTCATCATGTCATGAGTTTCACATTTCACTCGCACTCGGCAAGCGCCTTGATCTTGTGGAAGAACATAAATGCCGTCCTTCATCTACAATATTTTCACCCACATGAACCTGCTATGGTCATCAACAATGAGTAGGAAATAGCAGTTACCACTAGAGGTCGGTGGTGAGATGGGGCCACAGAGATCCCTGTGCACCAGCTCCAGTCCATGCTCGACACGATAAGGCGACGCACGCATAACTAGATGAGGTTTGACCTAACTCTATATAATTTGTATTTCTGGATCGCAACAATCTTGAGGGAATTGAACAGTTAAAAATCGTTGTCATTATGAAGAAGAACCTGTACCACCTTCGAACTTAATTTGCTTCCTACTGAAAAACAGAGCAAATTAAAGATTTAGCCCTACATCCCCAAAGATTATATACTCATAGACGCATCGAAACAAAGCCGGTCCACACCACAAACACGGATCTTAGCCAAAAAGCCAGCTAATTAACTACACCTTACTACATTACAATATTACATAGGTCTATAACACATAGCCACACATGGCTAATTGGTTCATTAATTAACTAATCAGTTATTAATTTATGGATCAAAACACAATTAACTTAGAATTGTTCCATCGTCGATGCGCGCAAATCTCCCATGGGGTCCCACGCCGGCCGCAAGCACTGTACCTTCTTGTACACGCAGACATAAGAGTTTTTACCATATTTGAGAGATATCACGAGATACCACTAAATTTCCGTTAAATTTTTGTACTCTTAATATCTCTGCCATTTAAATTTTTTTTTGTACCTCTTGATATTAGCTTCATATAAATTTGGACAGAACTAGCGCTCGGACGTCTGATACTGTTCATTTCATCGGACGTCTCTTGCAATATTTTTTTTCAACCCTTGAAACATTTTTTTCCGACGCGTGCAACATTTTTTTCAACGCTTGCAACATCCGTTTACTGTGCCGTATTTCACTGTTTGTCGAAGAAAAATGTTGCACACGTTGGGAAAAAATGTTACATATGTAGGAAAAAAATGTTACACTACATCCAAAAAATTCAGACGTCTGAACTGTAGCAATTCCGTATAAATTTTGGTATCTTCTATGGATGGATTAGGTGCTAAAATTTACATTGAGCTAGCATGAGAGGTACCTCTTAATGATGGTCTAATCCACACCTTAATTAACAATCTACGTCCTAATCCACTCCGATTAGATTCCATAGGAGATCGTATATACATACAACCAGGCCCCACGTTTCAGTCAGACACTAAAGATACAGAGCCAGTCCTGTTGTGCCACGTGTTGTGCTTTCGTGAAGTCAAAAACTTGGCGGCAATGTGTAACGGCTGCGCGTGGCTAGCCCAACGGTGGTTAGGCAGATAGAAATCTTCGCATATCTGTCACTCTGTTTTTTGTCTTTTTTTTTTTTCAAATCTAACTATTTGTATATGTACTTGTAAATTTGATCTCCTCTTCCACTGCAGAAGGAGCGACAGGTGAAACCTATTCCTTATTGTGCTCGAAGAGCACAGAAGCTAGCCGATGCCTCGGGAGCTCGGCCAACCGCTGGAGCAGTGTGGCCCCACCATGGCATGATACCTTCTCCGCTATCCGGGCTTGATAGCGAGGAGGCATTCGAGCTACCATAGCTCCTCTCATGCTCCCTTAGCGCCTCCTCCCATACTTGATCGCCCTGTTGCGGCACCGGTCAGTTTCCATGCTCCTTGAACGCGTCAGGGGATATGTCACTTGTTGCGCTTTCTACGTGGGAGAGGCCAAATTTATAAATTACGTAGAAAGGCTACATTTTATATATATATATATATATATATATATATATATATATATATATATAAGTCTCTTTTCTACTCCAGGAGTAATTACTCCCTATGCCGTATCTCTAGCGTATGAGATATCTCGTGCGACGGAGGTATGTACACGTAGTATCACAGTATATAAGATCATCTAGGTGGTATGTACATTTTTTCAGAGGTGGTATGTATATTTTTTGGACATACTCCTTTTTATGTGCATATATGAAGGTATTTGCAAAATACGCTAAAAATCATGGACTTCCTTGCAACTTTTTCATGTGGCTCACATTGGATACTTGACAACATATCATGTACACACAGACCTTTCGTGTACACATCGTGCACACCAACTAACAAAAGTTACGAAAAATTTTGAAAAAATTGTAGATATACTTCATAGATTTCTCTACCTATGTATAAAATTGTAGGTTCAAATTTATTATATATCAAGAGTTAGCTAAACTTGTCAGAATTTTCTCTTTTTTGTAACTCTTGATATATAATGAATTTGATCTTGAAATTTCATACATAGATAGAGCAATCTATGAAGTACATCTATAATTTTTTCAGAATTTTTCGTGACTTTTGTTAGTTGGTGTGCGATGTGTATGAGAAATCTGTATATTCGTTGCTATATATATATATATATATATATATATATATATATATATAGCAAAAATATCTTTTACTCCCGGGTGTAGTTACTCCCATCTCTGAATACCTATTTTCCCCTCCTTTAAAAGCCCAGCCAGTGTAGCAAACGTTGCTATCACCAAGCATTATTTGCCTGCGATGTGAGCTTGAGCTCCAGCACTACACGCGCTCTCATGGCAGCCGCGCCAATCTCCGTCTTCGTCTTCAGCTTCCTCTTCTTCCCCCTCCTCCACGGGCTAAGCACGACTCTTTCAGCCAGCGGCGGGTCAGATGACCGTTCCGCGCTTCTATACTTCAAAGCTAGCGTGTCTAGTGACCCCAACGGAGCGCTCGCTGGCTGGGGCTCGCCGGACGTGTGCAACTGGACCGGTGTCACTTGCGACAAGACGGTGCGTCATGTCGTGAAGCTGATCCTAAGCGATGAAAAGCTCTCCGGTGAGGTCTCTCCTGCGCTCGGCAATCTCTCCCACCTCGGTATACTTAACCTGTCGGGAAACCTCTTCACCGGGAGGCTTCCGGCAGAGTTTGGGAACCTCTTTCGCCTCACTTTACTAGACATATCAGCGAATTTGTTCGCCGGGAGAGTCCCGCCGGAGCTCGGCAATCTCTCTAGCCTCAATTACCTTGATCTCTCCGGAAACCACTTCACCGGGGGAGTGCCGCCGGAGCTTGGGGACCTCCCCCGGCTGAAGCAATTGAGCCTCGACAACAACCGCTTGGAGGGGCCGATTCCGGTCGAGCTCACGCGCATTCGGAACTTGATTTACCTCAACCTCGGCGACAACAACCTCTCCGGGCGCATCCCGGCGGCCATCTTCTGCAACTTCTCCGCCTTTCAGTACATTGACTTCTCCTCCAATTGTCTCCACGGCGAGATCCCCATCCGAGGAGATTGCCCGCTCCCCGACCTGATGTTCCTCGTCTTGTGGTCCAACAACCTCACCGGTGGAATCCCCCGCTCTCTATCCAACTCGACGAAGCTCAAATGGCTGCTGTTGGAGTCGAATTTCCTCAGCGGCGAGCTACCGTCCGACATGTTCAGCAACATGAGGGGCTTAGAGCTTCTGTACCTATCATTCAACTGCCTAAAGAGTCCAGAGAACAACACCAACCTCGAGCCTTTCTTTGCCTCCCTGACAAACTGCACTAACTTGAAGGAGCTCGGCGTCGCCGGGAACGAGCTTGCCGGCACTATCTCCCCGCTTGTCTGCCGCCTCTCCCCCGGCCTCAAGCAGCTCCACCTGGAGTTCAACGGCATCTTCGGCCCTATCCCGGCGAACCTCTCCGACCTCGCCAACCTCACCGCCCTGAACTTGTCCCACAACCTCTTCAACGGCTCCATCCCGCAGGGCATCGCCCGCATGCGCCGGCTCGAGCGGGTACAGCTGTCCAACAACCTGCTCTCCGGCGAGATCCCACCGTCCCTCGGCATAATCCCGCGGCTGGGGCTCATCGACTTCTCGCAGAACCGGCTCACCGGCGCCATCCCGGCAACGCTCTCCAACCTCACACAGCTGCGTATGCTCGTGTTGCATCACAATCATCTCTCGGGAATCATACCTCCGAGCCTTGTGCAATGCGTAAACCTACAGACTTTTGATCTCTCTCACAACATGCTGCAAGGCAAGATTCCTGCAGATTTGTCCGGGCTAAGTGCTTTAATCTATCTGAACTTTTCCAGTAACCTACTGGAAGGGCCGATCCCTGCCACCATTAGCAAGATGGTGATGCTGCAAGTGCTTAACTTGTCGTCGAACCGGCTGTCCGGCGCGTTGGCGCCGCAACTCGGCAGCTGTGTCGCGCTCGAGTACCTCAACGTCTCCGGTAACGCGCTGGAAGGCAGCCTACCGGACACCATTGGCGCCCTGCCGTTCTTGCAAGTTCTTGACGTGTCCTATAATAGACTTACAGGTGCACTGCCTCTGTCCTTGCAAACGGCGACCTCGCTGCGGCTTGCCAATTTCTCCTACAACGGCTTCTCCGGGGAGGTGCCGAGCACCGGGGCCTTCGCGAGATTCCCGGCGGACGCGTTCCTCGGCGACGCCGGACTGTGCGGGTCGATGCCCGGTATGGCTCGGTGCGGCGGAGCGAAGCGCCGCGTGCCTCATAACCGGCGCGTGGTGTTGCCCGTTGTCCTCACGGTCGCTGGCTTCACGTTGGCTATTCTTGTTTTCGTCGCGCGCCGTGCGGCGGCAAGAGCGAACGTGAGACGAGACTCGCGGCGTTCGATGCTGCACAATGACGCCGAAGAGCCGAGCGAGGGGGAGCACCCCAGGATCTCGCACCGGGAGCTCTTCGAGGCGACGGGCGGCTTCGAGCAGTCGAGCCTCATCGGCGCGGGGAGGTTCGGGCGCGTCTACGAGGGGACGCTCCGCGATGGCACGCGGATCGCCGTCAAGGTCCTCGACCCGAAGGGCGGCGACGAGGTATCTCGGAGCTTCAAACGGGAGTGCGAGGTGCTGCGGCGGACGCGCCACCGGAACCTGGTGCGCGTGGTCACCACGTGCAGCCAACCGGACTTCCACGCGCTTGTGCTCCCACTGATGCCCAACGGCAGCCTCGAGAGCCGCCTCTACCCGCACGACGGCCGGGCGGGCCGCGGCCTCGACCTCGCCCAGCTGATCGCCATCGCAGGAGACGTCGCCGAGGCGCTCGCCTACTTGCACCACTACGCGCCCGTCCGCGTCGTGCACTGCGACCTGAAGCCAAGCAACGTTCTCCTCGACGACGACATGACGGCCATCGTGGCGGACTTCGGTATCGCGCAGCTGGTCATCAAGGACGTCGGCGACACCAACTCCGGCAGCATCGACGCCTCGAACTCCATTACCGGACTGTTACAAGGTTCAGTCGGCTACATTGCACCAGGTAGCTAGGTCTACACAAACTCACACTAAACATATACCATGTCACGTTTGATTAACGTTTTTCTCGTGTTCTTGCATGGTTTAGAGTACGGATTAGGGGGCCACCCTTCGACACAAGGTGACGTGTACAGCTTCGGTGTGCTGATTCTTGAACTGATCACTGGGAAGAGACCGACCGATGTGATCTTCCACGAGGGGCTCACGCTGCACGACTGGGTCAGGAGGCACTACCCGCACGACGTGGGCGCGATCGTGGAGCGGTCGTGGCTGACGGACGCGGCGTCCGCGGTGGCGGACTCCGTGGGCTACGAGAGGCTCACGGCGGACATCACGGTGGAGCGCCTGATCGATCTCGGGCTCGTGTGCACGCAGCACTCGCCGTCGGCGCGGCCGACCATGGTGGAGGTGTGCCACGAGATCACTCTCATGAAGAAGGACCTCGCCAAGCACGGGGGAGCGGCGGCTGCGAGGACGGCGTCGATGGCGCTGACGGCATCGATGGCGCTGACGGCTAGCGAGCGGTCGTGCTCCACCACGGATTCGACTTTCTGACATTTAACTAGGACGGCCGGAAAGAATTCAGGATACAAGCTGCACTGCACATTTTGATCCTTAGTATGTATATCTGCGATACTTCCATGTGTGCTTTTTTAGAATGACGCATGCACATAATGTATGGGAAATTAATCTTTGTTTGAGCTCTTTTTCTTTTGTTTTTTCTGTGTCTCCCAATCTTTTTGATTAAGGTCTTGTTTGGTAGAGTTCTAGATTCCAGCTCTACTGAGATCTGAAACTTGTAGGCTAAAATAAAGTAAATTGAGTTTATATTTTTAGTCTAAAATGTAAATAAGATGACCTATCTAAAAACTCTTAATGTATCAATAGCTCCACAGATCTGGTAAAGATAGAAATATCCAGCTCTATCAGATTCATGAATACGATAAAGTTAGAGTTGTATCAAACACACCCTAAGTTAAAGGATATGTAACAATGTATCCATGTATATATAGTTCTTTATCTAAAAAAAATCCATGTATATATAGTTAAAGAGCATCAACTCAACTATGAACTTTTGCGTTTGTGACGGGTCAGTGCTAATTAATTATAATTTATTCTAGTCGTTGCACATTGCCTACTACACTTTGTGCAGTGAACTATGCATATATGGTTAAAGAACAACTACTGACCAAAAGGTTGCAAACTCTCAAGTTCAATCAGCAACACTCCACTGAAAGATCCGACTATTAATAGTGACATGTTTTACTATATTTTTCATGACAAGCACATGATCTCTATTCTCTTTACAGATCGAACAAATTCATATTTCAACGAATACATCATTCAGCATCGAGGAGTGCCTCAGAATTTCAACTTATATCCATAGAATAAGCTCCAATTTATATACTCCTGTCCGTGGATAAATAACTCAAAGCACTGAAGAAAATTTCAAGATAGAATGTCCACCAGGCACCAAGTCGATCAACTATGCACTTTTTTTAGACAAAAGCAAGTGGTATTAATTTGCACCAATTATATGCGGGTAATCTACAATGTCTCCCTTTTTTTCTGAAGAAAGGCAATATTGATGCATGTACCGTGCATGATTATTCACTTTATAACCACCTTTATTTTTGCTTAATCTCTACATGGAAATAAAATTTGTGAAGAAGTACTAGTATTTCTTGGAGCGTGGTTGATCATCAGCAATCAGGTCTTCCGTCCTGTACTTTCTCCACGTACCGTCCTTGAGGCAAGCGATCTCATGCGCCACGTCGTCCATGCTGGGCCGCATCGACGGCACGAGCTGCGAGCATGCGACGCCGAGCTCGAGCAGCCCCACTATGACCTCCATCTCAAGCCCCTCGCACTGCGGCGGGCCACCGGAGAGCGGCGCCATCGACGGTGGACCACGCAGCGGCGAGCGCTCGACGACGGCGCCCACGTCGTGCAGGTAGCGGTTCTTGACCCACTCGTGCAGGCTGTGCCCCTCCTCGGAGATCACGTCCGTCGGCCTCTTCCCGGAGATCATCTCCAGGAGCATCACTCCGAAGCTGTACACGTCGCCTTGCGTGGAAGGGTGACCTCCTAAGCCATACTCTGCATCGTCAAAAAAAAAATGCATGGTGAGAGGAGAACTACAAGGAGATATATGCGTAGAAGCACGTGTTGCTTACTTACCGGGTGCAATGTAACCAACAGAGCCTTGTAACAGTCGTGTAATGGAGTTGTACGGAGTCGAGGCGTCGCCGATCTCTGGATGCTTCGAGTCCTTCAACAGTTTCGAGATGCCGAAGTCGGAGACGATGGCCGTCATGTCGTCGTCCAGGAGAACGTTGCTTGGTTTCAGGTCGCAGTGCACGACCTTAAAGGGCGCGTGGTGGTGAAGGTACGCCATCCCGTCGGCGACGTTGCTGGCGATGCCGACCAGCAGCTGCTGGTCCATGCGCTGCGTGGCCGGCTTGCCGGCGCCGGGAGGATGAGGCGGGTGAATGAGGCCCTCGAGGCTGCCGTTCGGCATGAACGGGAGCACGACCGCCTTGAAGTCCGGCGTGCTGCACGCCGTGATCACCCGGATGAGGTTCCGGTGCCGGATGCTCCTGAGCACCCGGCATTCCCTCTCGAAGGTGCCGACGATCTCCTCGCCGGCGTAGTGCTGCTGGTGCAGCACTTTAACGGCGACTGCTATCCCGCCATGAAGGACACCCCTGTAGACATGTCCATATCCTCCTTTCCCGATCAGGTTCGCTTCCGAAAAGCCGTCCGTCGCGTCGACAAGCTTGCGATATGAGATCCTTGGATGCTCACTCTCCTTTTCGCCGGTGGCATTGACCAGTCCTGTCGGGAAACGTGATGGTCCACTAGTTTGGGCTGTCAACTTCAAACGAGCCTTGATTAGGTGCTGATCAATACTGACACACACCATGGTCAATCCACCGGCGACGATGGCGACAACGACAACGACGACAATACACAGGAGGCGGACATGTCTCCCGTTGCATTGGACCATGCCGGGGATAGATCCACAAATGCCAGGATTGCCGAGAAATGATTCATCGGTGAGGTTTGCAAATGCCCCTTCACTGGACACCTCTCCGGTGAGCTTGTTGTAGGAGAAGTTGGCGTACTGGAGCGCCGGCGACACTTGCAAAGAGCGAGGAAGAACACCGGTGAGGCCATTGAAAGAAACATCAAGGACATGGAGGTTTGGCATCGCGCCAAGGGAAGTTGGGAGGCTGCCTTGCAGCGCGTTTCTGGAGAGATTGACGTACTCGAGCGCGATACATCCCCCGATTTGCTCCGGTATTTCGCCCGAGAGCTTGTTCGCCGACAGGTCAAGAAACTTGGTCATTTCCATGTCGCTAATTTGCAACGGCAGGGGCCCCTCTAAGAGATTATTAGATAGGTTAAGATATATGTTGAAGCTATTTTGCCCAGCTATCTCTGCAGGAATTTGGCCTGTCAATTTGTTGTAAGAAAGGTCTAAGGCTAGCCTGCATCGAAGGCCCGGTGGTATGGGTCCGGAGAGCATGTTGTGGTGAAGAATCAGGTAGTCCAAATAAGGGAGATTGGACAAGGTCTCTGGTATTGCTCCTTGGAGCCTATTCTGAGACATGTCAATAAAACAAAAATGTTTGCTCATGCCGATGGATTTTGGTATTTCGCCGGTGAATAGATTGTTTGACAGGTTAAGTAGTGTAAGCCTGTTTATCCGCAATAACTCCGGCGGGATTGGGCCCCCCAACATGTTACTGGACAGGTGCAACTCCGTCAGATTGGGAAGGTTTCCAATGGCCGGAGGAACCTTACCGGCGATGTTATTGTTATCCAAGAAGAGCAAGGAGAGATTGGCCGACAAGTTGCCGACGATGATCGGGATCTCTCCGCCGATGCCGTTCCAGTCGACCCCAAGCTCTTGCAAGCTGGTGCAGTTCACCAGAGAAGCAAGGAACGGTTCAAGGTTGGTGTTACCGTCATCACTTGAGAAATTGTTCCCTGTCAAGTAGAGGAACCTGAGGTCCTGCATCTTGTTGAACATCTGAGATGGCAGGACGCCGTCGAGGGAATTGCCCGCCAGACTCACACCCTGCAGCTTCGTGCAGTTGGATACCGACGGTGGGATCCCGCCGACCAATTTGTTCCCCCAGAGGGTGAGACTTCTCAGGAAAGGGAGCTGGCATCGCGTTGGGAAATGGATCTTGCCGGTGAGTAAGTTTCCGCTCAGGCTAATGACTGTCGAGGAGGAGCAGTTGCAGAAGATGGCCTCCGGGATGTCGCCGGAGAGGTGGTTGTCGTCAAGGACGAGGTAGGTCACGTTCTTCACAAGGCCGAGCGTTTCTGGGATCGTCCCATTGAGGTGGTTGTCACGAAGGTTCAGCTTCTCCAGCTGTGACAGCATGCCGAGCTCCGGCGGGATGCTCCCGAAGAGGTTGTTGCAGTGGAGCTCAAGCCTCTGAAGCATGGAGAGGTTACCGATCGCCGGAGAGATAGAGCCGGTGAGGTTGGACTCAGATAGAAGAAGAGAAGTCACACGCCCGTTGTGCGGGTCGCACGTGACACCGGTCCAGTCGCATTCTCTAGGCGAGCCCCAGTCGGAGAGGTTGCCCCAGACGCCGGACTTGAAGGAGAGAAGCGCGGCGCGATCGCCGGCATGCGAAGCAACGGGTGCAATGATCAGCGCAAGGCTGCAGCCGAAAATCGCG
Source organism: Guadua angustifolia (assembly GCA_036346375.1). Taxonomy (NCBI): domain Eukaryota; kingdom Viridiplantae; phylum Streptophyta; class Magnoliopsida; order Poales; family Poaceae; genus Guadua; species Guadua angustifolia. The sequence continues at coordinate 6,945,688 of CM070510.1, read as the reverse complement.
ATGATGCCAACAAGGGTGAGGAATCTGGGCATTGTGATCGTGGGGTTTTGCAAAGCAAAGAGGACGCATGCATGGGTAGTACTGTAGTAGGTTAGGATTTAAGAGGAGTCATTAGTTCGTACTACTTTGCTATAGAATATAAGAAAGATTGCTCTAGATATGCATATCACTTAGCTTGTAGTACAAAGCTACTACGCTATGCTTTTAAATAGGGGAGGTGATCAGGAGAGGGAGGGGGAAGCTGGGTCCTAGCATGCAGGCGTTGAATGGAGGGGTTTAGGGGTCAGTGCTTTTTGCCGCCTAAATTTTGACTATATGGCCGCATCAGATCAGAAAAGATTATAAACTGATACTCCATTAAAGTACCACGGTGAACAGTGCCGCTGTGACATCGATGGTCTACGACTGGTGGGATCCACTTGACATTCTTAAATGAAACTATTCACTCTGGTTATAAATAGTTGTTATTTTGAATATGAATGTATTTACATTTTTAAAACTTTGCTTCGATATCTTTTTAAATATTTGAATTGGACACATAAAAATTATATATGTAGATTTATCTCAAAAAGCATTTTTATAATATTATGATTTTATTAGGTTTTAGAAATATATTTTAATTGAAATCAGCAATCAAAATAGCAACTATTTGTGACCGTGAGTATTTTCCAAGTGAGAATACCCTTCAAGAAGATTACGATCATTCCAGGGATCATGATCAGACGGCTGTGGGAGGCATACGCATAATCATACGAGGACGAATTCCACATGTGAGGACTTGTTTACGTGCAAAACGCCATCAAGTAATTAGTGAAGGCGTCAGCCGCATGTGGGCAAGGTCCATGGTGGAGGGGCCTAGTCCGATTTGGGCGGGGATCGAGTCGTCGGATTAGGCCAGATAAAGGAAATCCAGAGATTAATTAATTGGGAGGATCGTGCCGGGTGAATCTGAGTGGTTAATTAAAACGCGAGCATACACAGTGGCTCACCTCATGGTTGTACGAAAATTGTTATTTTAGTCGCACACGACGATGAAATATGCCCCACTAGGGATAACGATTTTACCCGTGGGTTTGAGTACCCGCGGGTATCTGACCCGATAAGGGTGGGTATGTGTAACACTTCAGACTCACATGTTTTCAGATTTGAGTATTCGATAAGGTCATAGGATGGGCGTGAGTGCCAATTTGTATCTATAAGTACCCAATAGATATTCTATGATATGTGAGTTCCACTTTTTAGAGACACATATAATCCTATTAAGTTACATTAATAGATAAGATACCCATTGGGTCCGGATAGTTTATTTAGTTATATCAATAGGTACCTAATAGGTATCCTAGGTGCTCATATTCAGTTACATCAAATTACCCATAAGTACTCACCGGGTTCGGATGTGAGCATAATTCTATGTCTGAAAAGCCTAACGGGTTCGAGTGAGCGGCACAGTTTCGAATTTTGGATTCGGGTGAGTGGCAATCGTACCTAGAGATATCTATTCGATTGCCAGTCCTATTTTTAGAGTCGGAGACGTCCGTCCATGCATGTAGATACACATTTGTGTAGCCCTATTTCCTACGAAATTCATTCCTTTGAAAAAATACCAATACTACAACATGGGTGTAGTCATAAGGACATAGCCACCTCTCGTGCAGGGTAGATGACTGCTCAGCCACCTCTCGGGTAGGGTAGACGACTGCTCGGACTTACCAATGAGGGGCAATAGAACATTAGTACAGTCCGACCATTGTTAGTTACAGTAGAAGCTGCTGCATCTTTCCGGACCAAGAGCTTGGCAGTAGTTAGATTCACCAGGCTCTCAAAATTTCACAGCTGCGCCTACGTTAGTCATGCAACTTAAAGATGAGCAGCAGGGTCTGGGTCCGAAAATGCTGCGTTAAGCAATGAAGAATATTGCCTGCTTCGAACAGCAACAGATTATGACGGCTCGGCGCGCACAGCAGAATCCGAGCTACACATCACAATGCACGCGCAGTAGGCAACACATCCGATAGCAAAACGCACAGCACGGCGCCATTAATTTCTAGCAACACACGAACGCACGGAATGAGCACCAGAGTCCGTCAGGATCAAGGAACACCACACTGATAAAGCAACTCTATGAAGCTATACGAGAATTACGACGCTCAAAGCGACAACCTCAATAGGCTACTCCATCAGGCAGACTATCAGGGACAGATAAACTTTCACATACGACGATCTACTGAACTAATATAGCCCCACGTTACAGCTATATGTATGTACACCTGGTCAGCAAATTATTTTACAAAAAAGAGGGAGAAATTATATTACGGAAAATTATAATAAAGTAAAACTCTAGGTTTAAGACAAGGCATATATATACATAAGTGCTTAACTGGAGGCGAACGAGCCAAAGGCTCGGTTGGCTAGTGTCGATGGGTGTTGTGCAGCCCGCCCGGGTGCGCATCGAGAGAGCCGATGTTGTTGTGTGTGTGCGTGCGTGTGGTTGTGTGGGTGTGTGTGGACTGTAGCCGGCTATTGTTCTCCTTTTATGCTGAACTAGCGAGATGGCCCACGCATTTGCGCGTATATCATATTTAAAGTATCTTTAAATAACTTGATAATATATACATGATTTTCTGTTTAAAAATAGATCAATGCAAAACACAATTTGTGATATTTTGATATTGTATATTATAGGAGAGAATATATTCACTTCGTTTCTCGGTACTTATCACATATGACCAAAACTTATCATATGAATACTTGCATAGCAAAATAGTAAACATAGTATAACATAATATTTTCTATTTATATCATCATCTCTTAATTTTATTATTACAATGCTTGTCTCTTTCTTTCGGCACTTCTTTTATTGCACATCATATTGCTTACACCGATATAGTCGAGTGAACAACTATCGATATATCACTCTCTTAATCTCTTCGTTCCGTGAAGATCTACCAAATAAAAAGTCAGAATATTTTTTGAGAATTTTAGTATATTCTATATTTTCTTAGCAACTATAAAAACATGTTATTAACTTTTATTACATAATAGTTTATAATTATATATATATATATATATATATATATATATATATATATATATATATTACCTTATTTTATTTTCCCCATTTAAATTAGCATATTTCTGAATTTTAATTCTAAATAAAATGAAATTTTATATTTTTCACTTAGTATGGAATTAAAAATAATCCCTAATTTCCTTTTATTTTTATTCTTCTGTTATTTATATTTAATTTCGAATTTCAAGTTTTGATTTAGATCGATATATCACCCTCTTAATCTCTTTGTTCCATGAAGATCTACCAAATAAAGAGTCAAAATATTTTTTGAGAATTTTTAGTATATTCTATATTTTCTTAGCGACTATAAAAACATGTCATTAACTTTTATTACATAATAGTTAATAGTTTATATATATATAAATCAAATTCCTTACCTTATTTTATTTTCCCCATTTAAATTAGCATATTTCTGGAATTTTAATTCTAAATAAAGTGAAATTTTATATTTTTCACTTAGTATGGAATTAAAAATAATCCCTAATTTTCTTTTATTTTTATTCTTCTATTATTTATATTTAATTTTGAATTTCAAGTTTTTATAATTAGGCTTAATCACACATGAGATCCAGATGTCTCGATCCGCCCTACTTAATCACACATGAGATCCATACGTCTCGATCCGCCCCTACCGTGTAAGTTTTGTCATTTATTTTGATTTTATACTACAAAGTAATATGTATCTCTACTTAATAGCATCTAATGGTCAATAAGGGTCCGCCAGATTAAAGGCTAGATATTTTGCTTTTTTATGAGAATTTCTAGCCTCTTTCTTAAAGATCCGATGACAGATGTAAATAAGGCCCACCAGATTAAGGTGCTAGATGTTTTGCTTTTTTGTGAGAATTTCTAGCCTATTTCTCAAAGATCCGATGGCAGATGTAAATAAGGCCCACCAGATTAAGGGCTAGATGTTTTGCTTTTTTGTGGGAATTTCTAGCCTATTTCTCAAAGATCTGATGGCAGATGTAAGTAAGGCTCACCAGATTAAGGGCTAGATGTTTTGCTTTTTTGTGAAAATTTCTAGTCTATTTCTCTTTTTTCTTAGCAACTCCTATGAGCTTTTAATATATATTAGATGCCAGAGCTCCTAGCCAAATTCAAAAAAAAAAAGTGCTTAATTGAAGTGAGACTCCAAGTACTTATGCCGCAAGGAGTTTCTGGATGTCCTTCTGCAAGAAATTCATATCAGGAACGCGTAAGCAGCGTGGAGTAGCAAAAGATAGTTTTCAAAAAAATCTGCACGGAGGTCGTCAGAAGTGGTTTGCAATATCATAACCAAAAGGGGATTTAAGCAACATGCTGTCCAATGAAATACAAAAATTGCCATTTCTTATATTGACATCGACTGATGACACTGAAATATAGTAACAAAAGTGGATTTAAGCAAAGTCATCTTGATGACACTGAAATATAGTAACAAAATGGGCCGAAAGTAAAATAGCGAGTCAATTTGATGCTAAGATAAATGGACTTTTAACTGATGGACTCCGGCTTTCCTCTCCATCATGATAACACAAAACACAATTTGCTACTTTTTTATACCAAAGCGAGCACCATGAGTCTACTTTTGATGAAGTAGGCTTCAGTTCAGGCCTTTATCCTCAGTATCATCCGAAATTCCGAAACAAATAGTCCTATGGCAGGCAGAAGAGAATTCACACAGGTTGCTTGCATATGTTGGGAATCTTTTTAGAAATACAGGCCACATATGCTGGGAAGCTTAGAGACACCCAGAGCTACTAAAATTACAGAAAAAATTATAGATTATAGAATGCGTCAACAGATTAAATTAGTGTCCAATGATCTTCAGTGCATATTGTATGAAAAAAAATTCATTTTGTGGACTCAATTTTGCAAATCAAGTGAATAGTACAATGCAAGGGTGGTAGGATGAAGTCAGACAGAATTCAGGCACCTCAATCTGGAAAGGTGAAGCTGTAGGTGGGTATCTCTCCACGACTTTGCCGTTTTTGTCCACCAAGAACTTCTCAAAATTCCACTTCACCAGATCACCCAAAAATCCTCCAGCACTCGACTTAAGAAACTTATATATAGGGGCTGTATTAGGTCCGTTGACATCAACCTGCCATTCCACATACAAGCACAACAAATGCATCCTATTAATTGGCAGCAACTGCGCACGGGACGGTCGGGGCCACCCGAGCTGCCGCGGGGGCCGCAAGATTCTTCCTCGCTGATGAGGGCATCGCGCTGCGAGCGGAGGAAGCTCTCTCGCGCCGCGGCGACCGGGGAAAGACTCCCGGACTCGGTGTGGCCTTCCGGATCGGCCGCACCACCCACGCCATCGCTGGCGTAGTACGCGTCATCGTCCTCTACGTCGTCGAAGACGCAGAGGTCTTGATTGTCTTGCGAGTTCGGCATCCTTAGGGATTCCTCGCGAAAGGACTCAGTCGATCCCCACGGACGGCGCCAGCTGTCGACGATTCGGGAACCGGTCCCCCGCCAAGCTTACTTGTTGAATGAGGGATCAACCTAAGGCCCCTTTGTCGCGGGGGGTATAGCGTCTGAGGGCCTACCGAGCTATGGAACGAGGTGGCGAAGACAATCGCAGCGAGCAAGGGGTCTCTTTTATCTGGTTCAGGCCTCTCACGGGGGAGATAACAACCCTACGTCCAGTGATTGCAATACTATGCGAAGGTGGATTACAACGCGCTTGCTCGGGGGAGCCCTGGATGGTTCTAAGAATGACCCTCCAGGTTGGCCCTAACAAGTGCTGCGTACAGGTATGAGTAAGGGCGGAATCGAACCCTCAATCCTTCGTGCGAGAGGGTATTTATAGCGGATTACAGGCGACACAAACATTTATTACAGGGGGCGTGCTACTATTCTAGACGTGGGCAGCGCCGATTCCTTGTTCACGCAGGCGCAGCGGCGTGGGTATAGTGAAGCGCAGCTTTGCGCACGCAGAACCCATGGTCATCTTGGTCGCCGGCGTCGCGGTCCTTCGAGCCGCCTTACAATTAATGCCATATCGCCTTCGTGGACCGCGCCCGGCTCTTGGGCGAAGCTCGAGGCCCATTCGGTAGATCGGGTCGCCTGGACGCGGGCCTCCGAGCAGGCATGCTCGGGGACGAGCTTGACGGAGGACGGGGACAGCCCGAAGGTCGGGCGGTCTGAAGATCTTTCTTAGGGACGAGGCCCAATCACGGGCATGCTCGGGAGCTGCCGGGATTCCATGGTCGGATGTCGCGAATATCCAATCCCCGACAGCTAGCCCCCGAGGCTCAAGGGGGGAAATCGCCTTGCCGAAGCCACCGCCTTAAGCCTCCAGACTCTTGGTGAGGGATTGGAGCCTCGCGACGAAGGGTTACCGCAGCATCCGAGCAACGCCTGCTAGGGGACGAGGATCTTTGCGGTGAAGGGCTGCCGCATCATCCGAGCAACGCCCGCTCGGGGATGAAAATCTTGCGAATCTGGGCGTGTTTTGGTCAAGGGTCGGCCAAAACTCCGCAGCGAAGGCAAAAGGTCGCGGCGGTTCCTTCCCCGCGAAGCTTTGCAGGTACGGCTCTGACAGTTTTTGGAAACCGCGCCGTTGCAGGCTAATTTTGAAAACCGTATCGCCACGCGTCGGCGATCCGGCCCGTTTGGCTTCTCCGCCCATAAATATTAGGCGGGGATGGCCCTGTAGACCTTCTTCTCTCCACGACTGGCGATTAATCTCCCAAAAGTTTCCCGACTCCCAGACTTCCTTCTCCTGCTTCAGCGCGCCTCCTCCCAACCTTCTTCCATGGCGAAGTTTGACGTGAGCAAGACCACCGCGGAGAGGCTCCGGGTGCTCCAGGATTTCGGGTACCTCGACGCGTATTCCTGGCGGGTCCCTGACGGCGAGTCGGCCCCGGCCCCGCGCGACGACGAGATAGTCACGTGCGAGCTGTACACCATTAACGAGCTCCGGATGCCCGAGAGTGAGTTCTTAGAATCCGTACTTGTGCACTACGAGTGCGAGATCACCCACTTGAACCCCAACTCCATTCTTATCTTGGCCATATTCTCCCACCTTTGCGAGGGCTTCGCGGGCATCCTGCCCACGGCGAGTCTTTTCTTCCATTTCTACTCCTTCTACGCACCGGGAGCGCTTCACGCACCGGGGCTCAGATTTTACTGCTGGCAACCGCCGTCTGAGTACCCTTCTTCACCCTCAAGGATTTGGTGGCGGGCTGGGCCGACTATTGGTTTTATCTGCGGAAGGCGGAGGGGAGAAACTTGCGCTACACCGAAGCGGCGGCGGCCAGCATCGACACCTCGCGCCCACCCATCGCGCCCGAGGAGGAGCGGTCCCTGATGCTGATCAGCGAGCTCACGAATATGGGGCTGACTGGTCGAGACGTCGTCTGCGACTTCCTCAAGAACAGGGTGTCCCCTCTTAGGAGGAGGGAGCACCCCTTCTTCAAGATCATCGGGTGGAACGACATCACCCGCGAGGGCACCTCCGGTAATCTTCATGATCCCGAAGGCCCTTTGCTCTGCTTTCACCGCTTGGTCATGGCCGACCACCTTCTTGTTGACAACGAGCAGAGCCGATTGGCTAGAAAAAAGGGTCGGAGAGATGTTCGGCACCCCCAAGGGCAAGGAACTTGAGCGTAAGCGGCAAGTCCCGAAGAACGCGTTCGAAGCGACTTGGTAAGTTACTTGGTGGTTCATGCTCGGGGAGAGCATCCGAGCAAACCTTTTGATGCCTTTTTGCCTTCTAGCAGGAGAAGACAGCCCTGAAACTGGTGGTGGATGCACTTAGGCCCCTGGCGGGTGGAAGGGGAGTACTCGTTCCAGCCGCCAAGACCAAGAGCATAAGGGGCAAGAGGAGCGTGCCGCCGCCGGCCACCACGCGGCTGACGAAGAAACGGGCAAGCTCGTTTGGTAATCCGGCGGTGCGGCATATGGAATTTGCTGATCGGAAGGAAGTAAGCAGTTTGAATGCCTGGTTGGAGAATTACGGCAAGGATTACATGGAGCTGCTCGAGGGGGAGGCGAGTTTGACCGAAGGATCGTGCAAGCCGAGCGAAGAAGTCATAGGAAGAGTGGATCAAGTCGGGCCAAGCTCAAACGAGTCACAGAGGCTCGGGAAGCTTCAGAGCTCAAAGTCACGGCCGCCGTCGAGGAGGAGGACGAGGAGGACGCGCTGCCTCTCAGGACGAGGCGCGGGCGTTCGAGGAAGACGCTGGAGGCGGTTGACATGGAGAAAGTCGACCCCCTCCTAGCGAGGATCAGCAGCGCCGCAAAGAAGAAGGCTGAACTTGTGGTCACGGTGGCCAATCCATCCACGGGCGACAACGAGGGTCAGGCCGAAGGTGAGCCCTAAATTTCACTTTTCCTTCTTTTTCTCGCTCCCGCCTCGTCTTGGTGACCCACTCTTCGGCGTGGTATGGAATAGCTCGTGGGACTTTCTAGGCTGTCATAAAGTAGTGACGAGCTCCTTGACTACGTCTTAGCGGGGGTGCTCGCGGACGCCGCCGACATCGTGATGGCAGAGGGTGTGGAGGCGGTGGAGAAGTTCATCGCCGGCGACCAAGTCGAGGTGGCCCCCTCCGCCCCGGAGGGAACGCTTCCATCGGGTGGGCCCCCCGCCCCTGCCAGCACGGGGAGTGTAGAAGGAGGGGAGAAGATCGGTCGCGCAGCCTTGGGGGAAAAAGCTACCCCAGAAGGCTCGAGGTGCTCGGGCGCATCGCTTGCCCGAGACAAAGATGCGACACCCCCGAGCGAACAACATGCTCGGGGTAAGACGGCGCCCGCCCCGAGCAAATCGCGTGCTCGGGAGGACGCCCTGCTGTCCCTGGGCGAACAACATGCTCGGGTGGACAGTGAGAAGACATTGAGCGAGTTAGCCGCTCAGGAGGGAAGCGCGGCGCCCCAGGGCGAACCTCATGCCCGGGGGGACGATTCGTCGTCTTCAATTAGCTTGCCCTCTTGGAAGGACTCCGGGGAAGTCCACAGCCCCCTACCAAACTTCGAAGATCTGCGGGGGCGCGAAGTTACCCGACGCTTCCGTGATAATTTCAGTGCGGGCGTTGCTCAGGTGAGAATGCTTCTTTCGTTATTATCGTAATTCCTCACTTTTTTGGGTCTTGGAGGCGGCGTCTGAAGTTTTCCCGCCTGCAGCTCCTTCAAAAGACCTTGGAGGACTTCGACGCAGCGATGATCGTTCCCGAGGAAGTGGCCCGGCTGTACACCGAGCATGAGGCTCGGATAGCCAAGCTTGAACAGCGAGTAGGCGACCTCAAGGCCTAGGACAACGTGCTTGTGCATAGGTGTCGCCAGGCAAAAAAAGATGCCCTCGAGGCCAAGGAGAAGAACCTTGGGCTCGAGCAAGAGCTTGAGCAAGAAAAACTGTGCTGCCGCCAGGCCAAGGATGATGTCTCTGCCGGCAAGGAGAAAATCCTTGCGCTCGAGCAGGAGCTCGAGCTAAAATCCCGCTAGGCGGAGAGGGATCTCGCCGAAGGCCGGACGAAGGTTCTTGGGCTCGAGCAAGAGCTTGAAAAAGAACGATAAAATGCTCGCACCCTCGAATCAAAAGTGGCGGATCTGGAATGGGTGGCTCGAGCGGCCGTCGACCTTACGGAACAAGGTAGTGAAGAGGTCGAGCAGCTCCGCCAGGAAGCCCGCGAAGGTCGCGATGCCCAGCGGAAGGTGATCGATCTTGAGGCCAAGATTGATGACCTAAAGCGTAAACTTCTGCTGCCCTCGGGGCGAAGCCAAAGACGTAGAAGGTTTCTTCTTTTTTTTTCTTTTTCTTTTTGACGTTTTTTGGATGACTTTTGATAATACTAGTGGAGCGTGTATTTTTCCTTCGCCCAAGGGCTGTGTCTACTGTGACGCTCCTTGTTGTGCTCCCGGGCTATTTCCTGCAAACAACGGGCACAAGGTAGATGGCCAGATGTAGATGGGTAGAAGCGTAGGTTAGGACGAAGCGTGGGCGGTGTGATCCCGTAATAAGCGAAGAAAAGATTTCGCATAGGAAGCTAGTTCTTAAGAAAGAAGCAGCGTTAAAATGTTAAACTGGAACGAGGCACTTAGCGACGATTTTGGAAAAGACGCTTATCGTGATAACTCGCTCCCCCTAAGCCCCGCTGCGAATGAAGGTCGTGCACCTAGGTTGCGAGCACGAGCTTGTTCGCAGGAGAGTCGGGAAAGCACGCGCGAGGCCTAGAATTCTTTTAAGACTTAGGACGCATACACTCGGGTTGCGGGTATGGTCGTAGGCGAGGAAAAATTGCGTGATTGCTCGACAGGGTGCGCGACGACCAAACACACGCGAGTCAGACTAAATCTCCGGACCGACCGAGAGGGTGTCTGTATGCGACTTGTATCGCGCAGCGAAAAGCTACTGCGGACCAAGGTCGATTTTTCGAGACTGGGGCCTCTGGTGGTGAGTTTTAGTGACAGGGTGTTGGTCGTGGCGCCTTTTGTGGCCGCACGCGCACCGGCCCGATTTTGGCGTGAAAAAAGGTTAGAACGCTTGATCCTTCCCGACGCGCTTGCCCCATCACCAAGACTGTGAGGAAAGTATGCCCTTGTGCGAGACTGAGTCGGCTTACCAACAGGCAATGACTTCGAACGAATTCGCGAACCTTGGAGGTAACAGACATTACTTAGGCGAGTGAAACGGTCATGCCATTCTTCCAAAAGAGAAAACACAGATGTATACAAGATGCAAAATGGAGTCATGAGTTTAGACAAAAAACTTGCGCAGCTGGTCGATGTTCCACGAGCTCGCGAGCACGCGACCATCCTCTCTCGCTAGGCAGACAGCCCCCGGACGTGCTACTGAGACGACCGTGAAAGGACCTTCCCATCGAGGGGAGAGTTTGTTGGCCTTCGACGTATCCTGGATTCCTCGTAGGACGAGGTCCCCGACCTGCAGGGCTCGGGGCCGAATTGACTTGACCGCGTGCTTGCGAAGAGCTTGTTGGTAGACTGCGGATCGGAATAGCGCCCTTTCGCGTGCTTCCTTGGCGAGGTCGAGATCAAGGCGATGCTCACGCCCCTGATGGATGTCATTAGCCAGGTGTACTCTCGGGGACCCGAGCACGATCTTGGCGGGTAGGACAGCCTCGGTACCATAGACGAGCTGGAAAGGCGTCTCGCCTGTAGCTCGGCTTCTTGCGTGATCGCGCATGAACCCGGAGGACGCGAAGAAGCTCATCCACCCATGACCCGCTGTGCTGGATGAGGTCTTTGAACACCCTCTTCTTTACCCCTTGAAGGATTTGGCCATTTGCTCGCTCGGCTGCTCCGTTACTCTGCGGATGAGCTACAGAGGCGAAGCAGACCTTCATGCCGATATCTTCGCAGTAGGCCTGGAACAGCTCACTAGTGAACTGAGTGCCGTTGTCCGTGATGAGGCGATTGGGGATCCCGAAGCGCGTCACCACGTTGCTGCGGAAAAATCTCTTGGCTGCTAGAGCCGAAATGGTTGATATAGGCTCGACCTCGATCCACTTAGAGAAAGTGTCGATGGCCACGAGCAAGTACTTGCAACCCTTTCGACCACGGGGGAAAGGCCCGAGAATGTCAGCCCCCCAGGTCGAGAATGGACATGAGTGCGGGATGGTGCGGCGTGCTGTTGGCCGGTGGGCCTTGGCGCGGAACTAGCCTCGGTAGGGACCGGTCCCACCGGGGGTCTTCGTCTCCGACATCTACAAGCCCTCCGTCCGGATCGACCCCCCCTCCGAGCAACCGGCCGACCCTCCGTGCGCTTCGTTCCGGCCATGCGGCGCCGGGTTGAACCCTCTGAAGCAGACAGCGACGTCTTCGGTCACCGACTCATCGGAGGAAGCTCTTCATCGACCGGCTGACTGAAGGATCTCTCCCCGCCGACCCAACCGAGGCCCGGCACCTCGCTCGGCAGGCGAAATCTTTCGTCTTGATTGGAGGAAACCTCTACAAGAGGAGCCCCTCTGGGGTCCACCAGAAGTGCATTCTGGCGGATCAAGGGAAGCAGTTGCTGCTCGACATCCATGCCGGAGTTTGCGGTCACCATGCCGCACCGTGATCCCTCGTGGGCAAAGCCTTTCGCCAAGGCTTCTATTGGCCGACCGCGATGGCCGATGCGGAACATATTGTTCGCACTTGTGAAGGATGCCAATTCTTCGCCAGACAAATGCATCTCCCCGCGCAAGCCCTGCAGACGATCCCTATTACTTGGCCGTTCGCCGTTTGGGGGCTCGATTTGGTCGGACCTTTCAAGAAGGCGCCTGGGGGCTTGACTCACCTGCTCGTCGCGGTGGACAAGTTCACCAAGTGGATAGAAGCAAAGCCGATCGCCACCATCACTTCGATACAGGCGGTCAACTTCTTCCGCGACATTGTTTATCGGTTCGGAGTCCCGAACTCCATCATCACCGATAACGGGACGCAGTTCACGGGAAAGGAGTTTCTCGAGTTCTGCGATGATTTCAACATCCGCGTCGATTGGGCAGCTATAGCCCATCCACGGACCAACGGCCAGGTCGAGCGCGCAAACGGCATGATCCTCCAAGGGCTCAAACCACGAATCTTCAGTCGACTGAAGAAATTCGCGAAGGCGGTGGGCGTGAGTTGCCCTCCGTCGCTGGAGCTGCGGACCACGCCCGAACAGATCGACGGGTTTACACCTTCTTCACGGTGTTGTGGCCGAGGCTATTCTCGCCGACCGAGGCACAGAATATGGCACCGAGACTACAAGCCTTCGACGAGGCGCGGACTCGGCGCTAACAGGGCGCCATCGACCAGCTTGACGAAGCGGCGATGTGGCCCGTCGCAATGTCGGCCAAAATACCAACAAGCGTTCTTGGCGCTACCATGGTCGTCGAGTTAGTGGGCGGTCCTTCAACGTCGAGACATGGTCTGCGTCGAGTTCGATCCAACGTTGGCGAGCACAAGCCGTCCCCTCCGTGGGAAGGGCCCTTCACCATCGCGGAGGTCCTCCGACACAGCACCTTCGACTCAAGGACGCCGACGGCAACGTTGTAGCCAACGCGTGGAATATTGAAAAGCTAAGGAGATTTTATCCCTAAGACTTTTTCTCTATTTCCTATGCCTGAAGCAAACCCTCCAAGCCCAAAGCGCAGTGTACCGATCGCACCATGGTCGTCATGAGTTGCTTGGGTTTGCTTACACATAACGACGAAGCGCACCGACCAAACGCCATCGCGCCTCGTAGGGGCAATCGTTTAGCCGCGCTGCTTCTGACGCTCGCCCGGCTTCGGTTGTGTGAAATGGCGCTTGGGCAAAAAGACTACTGGCGGTCCTTAGTCGGTTTGGGGCGCGCCTTTGGGCCGTCAACTCGGTCGCCGTTTTCACAAAGGAGTCAGCGCTCCGACCGATGCTCATATAACCCTAGTAGCTCCTAGGGCCTGCGATCATCCGGCAAGGCGCTCACCACAGAAAGGAAAATGTGTGATATAAGGCAGGGCCCAAAGGGTGCAGGTTCATATATCACAAAACAACAACAAAAGTAGGGCCGAGCGCCTGAAGTGCTCCCAAGCTAGGCTCGAGCATCGCCCTCAGCGGTGTCTCGTCGGCCGTCGCTACTCTCGGACCGGCACCCGGTTCGGCCACCCTCTCCGCCCACCCTTGCCGCAAGGCCGGCAATCGGCATCCCCTCGATCCGCAGCGGTCGCGTCGGGTCAAAGGAGTCGCTGCTGGGCGCAGTGAGCAACCGTATTCCCGTAGAGTAACAGAGGCAGCCCGCCTCTCGCGAGCGGAACGCTCACGTAAAGTGTGGGGCAGGTCGGCGAAGGCATCGGCCGCCTGGGTAAGGCGGAAAGCATACCCCGATGGGGTAGGCTCCAGAGGCTCATCCAATCTCACCCCCAGAGGTTCCAGGCTCCCGCCCATACTCTCGAAAATTTGGCGGAGCAGGAAAAAAGGCCCTTCTTGAGGCTAGGGGCTCCGCGTACATCGAGCCGAGGTCCTCCACGACGGCCTCGACCCGTGCCCGTTGCGACGATACCTCCTCGCGCACCGTGGCAAGCTCCTCCTCCAGGGCGTCAGCCCAAGCCCTCTCTGCCGCCACCTTCTCACGCACCCTCGCCAGTTCCCCTTCGGCGGCCTGGGCTCGGGCTTGCTGAGCAAGCACTTCCGCCTCCCGAATGGCGACTGATGCAGCCTGAGCCGACAGGGAGGCGTCCAGCTGCGTCAATGCCGTTGTCATCTTTGGTTGCTGCGCCCTCATCTTTGAAGCGGTGGCGTCCACCTCCCCAAAGGCGACCGCCGACAGCTGCCAGGCGGTTCGCGAGCTCGAGCAGGTGGTGCTAGCAAAAGCAGGTAGCGATTCAACGCCAAAGACAAAACAAAAGAGAGAGAGAGAGCCAAGGTCGTTGCCGAGTCAAGCGAAGAGACTCACTCCAGACGCGGATCCCGGATTCAGAAGATTGACGAAGGCAATATGAGCTCTCCCCTTCTCGTGCGCATAGGCGACTGAACGGCGGTGCGGGACCTCTTGGGAACCGCCCCCAGGGGGTCCGCCGCCGCCTCTCGCTTGCCGGCCCTGCGATCATCATCTCCACTCGCCATCAACACTCGTGGCCAAAGGAAGAAGGGGAGAGCAGGAAGACGGAGAGATCGACTGCGCGGAGACACCCCTCCCCCCGCGCCATATTTATAGCGACAAGGCGGAGCGATCGAAGCGGAGATACTCCGGGCTGCGCGCCGCGTGCATTAAACTCACGTCCGCCTGACGGGGCACGCCGCATCCCCACGTCCCCCACTCCGCATTGAATTGCGTCTGCGGTCGGGGGGCAACCGACCCGAGAGAGCGCGACTCTTGATTTGACCTGTGATGGGCCGGCTGCAAGGAAAAGCCTAGGGGAAGCCGAGGAAGTACTAAGACGGTAGAAGGCCTAGTAACCGCGATGACCCCGGCGCACGTAAAAATCGCTTTAAATAGAAGCATCATGCTTCCCGTCACAAACGATGAGTCGGGACGCTGGTGAGATTTATTGACCCCAACCATTTCAATTCACATTTTAATTCTCGCATGCGTAAAGGTGCTTGGGTATCGGCCCAGGCGAGACGCCCCGCGGCCTCTTGAACTCCGCCATCAGGCTGGTTCAAACCAGGCCAAGGTAGGTATGAAAAGTCCACCAGGCCTTAGCAGCCTCGAGGTGGCGAGAAGGCTTGTGTCGACGATCGGGATCGTCGGGATCGTCAGAGTTTATGGGACAGCTGCATTTTACTCGAATGAAAAGAGGTAGGGGTCAAGGCGAGAGTTTATGGGACTGAGCAACTTCCCGGTCGCCTCAAGGCGGTGATTCTTGTTATCCGGGTATACTGAGAGGTGTTTACAACTTAAGATGGTAAAGGTGATTCCTAGTTCGCCGCTTAGCAATGTCGTGTCGTTGTCTTCGTGTCCTGGAGCCTCATCGTCCTTGGTCTTTATACTTCCTCTCGACGCAATCGGCCGGAGCCATCCTCGGAGAGGGGCCTTCGTGCACCTTTGAGGGTCGGCGACAAGAACGCCTCGAGCTTGCCGCCAAGACTCTGAAGTCATCCCCACGACCCGCTCTCCGGCAATCGCTCCGATGCCTCGATCCGAAATCCTGTATGACCGAGGCTTCAGCGAGATCCCGCCTGAGCTTGAGTCGAGTAGGGTCAAACCGAGGTCCACAGCGCTCTAGGTCGAAAGGCCCCAAGATGCACCTGTGTGCGTGGTCGGGCCTTCCGAGCTTGGGGCTCCGTTGACCGACGCCCGGCCGGTCAAGAGTTCCCACCCTCGTCGCCTAGCCCCGAGGCTCTAGGCTCCTGAGGGAACCCTCGGGCGACCTCGAGCCTTATTCTTGAGAGCGGAAAAAAACCCGCAGAGGTCTTGGCGCTTGGTGGTCGGGGCGGAGACCATAAGGCAGAGTCTTTAGCCACGACACTGGCGCACTTCTGGACTTCTCGATGTTGGTACTGCGGATGTGAACGGTTGATGGGCACTGGCGACGCCTCGACCCGTAGCCCAAGCCTTAATCACGGTAGTCAAGTCATAGTTGGCACGCCTTTTAAAGCGCCGTGGATCGATTTTACCGTGTTGCGGTTCATAATCCCGCCACATCTTCAAAGAAGAAAGCACTCGCCCTTGAGCCCTTCGTCTTTCAAGTTCTTCTCGCCCGAGCAAGGTCCTTCCGTTCGCCTCCTCGACCAAGCGCCCTACAGCCATGACCAAGCTTGGAAGGAGCACTTCTGTCGTCTGCGAGGATGAAGGAGCTCGAGGCTCCGGGGATAGTGGACCCTCGGTGACATGGCGGTTTTGGGCGGCGAGACCGAACCTCGCCCCAGGGATGATGAGATCGTCTGCATCAGCATTACGCTCTCCTTCAGGCTGCGACCATGGGAGAGCGAAGTTCGTGGCAGACGTTCTTTCTAGGCTGCGAAATAGAGCTCATCAATCGGCACCAAATTCCGTCCTTACGCCGCCATCTTTTCCCATTTGTGCGAGGGATTCATGGAATCCTTCCCACCCTCGCCGTTCTTCCGCCATTACTCCCTCTTCCGCCCGGGAAGGACCACGTGGTCGGATATGCATAGATTCCGACTTCGGACCGGGCTCAAATGGCTTTTCTCGAAGTCGCGCCCGGGAGACTCCTTGGCCCCTGCCCGAAGCGGTGGTTTATTTGAAGAAAGGGGAGCTCTGAGTTCTCGTCTGAGGGGACCCCCGTCACGAGAAGAAGGAGACCCCGAGCCCAAGATCTGGAGGTTGACGAGGAGGCCATTGTTCGCCATACATATTCGCGCCACGCCTGCCGACATACTGGCGAGCAATGCGCTGCCGACTTCTGCGGAGCGGGTGTCCCTCTCATGGGAGGAGGGAGCACCACCCGTTCTTGAGATCGCGGGCGCTGACGACCCCACTCGTGAAGAAGGTTGACAGCAAGGCCTCCGCCCTTGGAACTTCGCGAAATCCATCTTCCGGCCTTTCTTGATGGCCCATGTTCTTGCAAAGACCGAAGAATCACGGGTCTCCGGCAGGATGTTCGAAATGTTGAGGAAGCTGGCGCATGGATACACCTCCGACGATCCGGTCCCGAAGAACGATTACGCCGGAAGGTCGAGACAAGCCGTCCAGGCCTTGCCCTTGATCTTGTTTTTAGCGAAGGTCCCTCGACCCACGCAGTTCTCAGACCATCGTGAGCCGCTCGTCTGACGAGAGGATGCTCATTTGCGGCGAAGGCAAACTCAAGAAGGGGAAGGAAGAGGCCCTCTCACCACGACAAGCCGTCGAGGTGAAGAGGTCCGCATGTCGAGTGGGGAAGCGCGCCGCAGTAAGGACCCTCGGTCGAGCTCCCCGAGCTAAGTTCATGTGCCTGCGCTTTAGCCGAGACCTTCCTAGTTTGCGGCGGCCAGAGCGCGGCGGCGCCGCCAGTCTTGGTTACCCCGACCTGGGGCTTGAACCTAGGCCCTTACATGCTGGCGAAGCGATCAGGCGGGCGGCTTCGGGCCTCGAGATCCAGTGTCGTGAGGGCAGCGCCATGGCGCCCCCTCAGCATCGGGGCAACAAGACCTTCGACGACCCTCGGCGAGAGGCTGGTGACCCAGGTAAATTCTTTGCATCTCGGGCTGCCGCCCTTTCGCATCTTTTTGGCTTAGTGTATGCTTTTGATCGCGAGCCGTGAGCACCCGAACTCGAATTTGCCCATTTGTGATGGCTATTGTCGAGCATAGTCCGAGTCCGAGGAGGAGGATACGCTTGAGTTGGTCAGCGTCGCCTTTCGCGCCGCGCGGACCCGTCGGGGTCGTCGGACTGGTTCCGTCGGTGAGTTCGACCAGCCCTTGATGATCCGGACGATGGAGAGCTCCACCAATGCAACCGGCGGATTTTGACACGGGCGAGGCTCATGATGCGGCCAAGTTATCGACTCTCGGCTTCCTGATCATGAGGAGGGTGCCTAGGGCTGTGGCACGCGCCCGAGGCGACACCTCCCGACTCCCCGACCACGGCGCCCAGGCGGCTCGAGGCCAGCGATTCCTTCGCCACCAAGGTGACCAAGTCATGAGGCTCCAGCGGACACCTTGACAGACTACTTGGCTGAGCACCGAAGGCAGCAGATACCGGCAGGAGGAGTCGAGATCTGTGGTGGATACTGCCGCCGTCCCTCAGAGCCCGAGAGCGGTGGGGCCCCGGCCGTGAAGGCTGGGACCAAGATCGGCGTCGCGCCTTCCACTGGTTGTTGGGTCGAACTCCGGAGGGAGGTGACGATCCACTGGCCGCCCCCTAGGGCAGTAACTCGAGATCCGGCCGAGCGCCAAGCCAGGGTGGTCGGGGAACCTCTGACACTAGTGCTGCCGTCGGCGAGGAGGAAGAGATCCCCGCAATCGTGATCGACGACCGAGAGGAGTTTAACCGACACGCTGGAAGGCCATCTCCGCGAAGGTAAGGGTCTTCTAGCATTTAAACCGGTAGTTGCTGTGTTCCTTATTCCCTCATTTTGGGCCTCCCTACTGCACGTGGAAGGTGATCGACCATGCCACCCAAGGGCTACAAGGGCCTTGAGGAGCATGCCGCCAGTCTTTGGGCCTTCTCGATGCAATAGGCGCGGGAGGTTGAGCACGACAAGTTTATCCGGACCATTGAGGTCGAGCAAGGAGAGCTCGGCGAAGGGCCCAGGAGATTGATTTATTTGTGCAAAGCGATGAGGGCACAAGAAGTAGCTCATCGGGCGGAGCTCGAAAGCGGGAGCCGTGGCCTCGAACGCGACTATGGTTATACTGGCTGCCGAGCAAGGCGCGCCAAGACGGTCGGTCAAAGCGCTCAAGGTCGAAGCGCCAAAGTTGAAACCTGGAGAAAGGCTGCTGCAGGCGGGCGCCCGACGGCCGAGGCGTCCTCCGACCTCGAGGCTAAGATCCGGAACTCGAAGAGAAGCTCGCCGCCGCCAACAAGGCGCGCCGAGGACGCAGCGCGAGCCAAGGCTCGAGGCATCGGGAGAAGGCCGCCGACGATCTTCCTACAGCAGCGCCCTCGAAAGCTCGAGGCCAAGGTCTCTTGAGCTTGAAGGAGGCTTGAGCGTGCAAAAGGGCGGGCGACGAGCGCGGCATGACCCCGGATCCAAGACATTAATGGTGCCGAGGCCGGATGCTTCCACTAAGGGCCTCGAATCAGAGTGAGCTATCGCCCTAAGGACCAAAGTCGCCGAAGCCTCGAAAGAAGAGAAGAGCCATCGCGAGATGGCCGAATTGCAAAAAAAAACTTTAAAAAGCAAGGATGTACTAACAGAATGGTTAGTTTTGGTGTACAAAGAAACCTGGCCCCTGCTAGGACCTCGTGGTTTGGGGATACTTTGAAGTCTTTTCTTTGCTTTGCTTGTTAGCCGCTCCTGCTTTCTAGGTCGTCTTCGATAGGGTAGCTCTTACCCAGCCCTGGCTGGGTCTCGAGGTCGAGGCGACACAGGCCTCCTGCACAAGACTTAAATATGGACGAGAGGCCACGACCAGAGTGGAGGAACACCAGAAGGTAGAAGGGCACGGCTTGACATCGTTAGTGCTCGAACGGTCCTTGCGCACCATGCATATCGCTCGACGGCTAAAGCGGCGAGGTTCTCGGCTTCGAGCAGAGTTAACGTGGAAGAACTAGATTGCAAGAGGTTCGGCTTACGTTTAGCTCGCTGTCACGGGCGGTGAACGCCAAACTGCGCCGCTTAGACCAGAGCGATTGTGTTTCGCGACGAGGGTCGCGTGTTCGAGGAAAACAAACGAGGAACCGCTCAAAAAGAAATAAGCGAAGAATACATACGGGAGCGTGACATAGAAAATGAAAGACCAGCTTTATTGAAATGTGAGGCATAGGGTTTACACATAAAACTTCCGGCCGATCTATATTCCACGAGCCAGAGAGCTCTCTCGTACGTCGGGCATCGCTTGTCCAAGCCCCGCGCAACTGCTGAAACAACTTATAGGGGCCCTCCCACTGCGGGGATAACTTGTTGGTGCCTGACGAGCTCTGAATCCGCCTCGGTACAAGTCCCCAACAAGGAGGAAGATGCGCTTCGTACTGCGGGTAGCGCTCCTTGGCTCGGCTTGTTGTGAATGCCCATAGGGCGGTGCAAGACCTCCACCTGTGCCTTGGCGTAATAAATGGGAGTCTTCTTTGAGGCCCCGTTCCGCTTCTGATCGGCACTAACGGCATGGGGGTGTAAACGGCTTCCCCGCGAGATATAGCGATAACTTCTCACGAGGTTGTGGCGTTGTAGGAGGGTGGGGATGATGCGGTATGCCTTGGTCATCGAAGGATCGTTGGGCCTCTGGAGTCCTGGTCGAAGCCCCGTGCTTGGCGACTTCGTACCTCGACTTCGCTGTGCGCAAGGTTTGGAAGAATGGGAGCCAGCTTCGCCGAGAGCCTCGAGATGAATCTGCTGAGGCGGCCATCGCGGCGATGAGGCTTTGCACTGCTTGATCGAGGCCGGGTGCCATCTTTTCGATCGCCTCGATCTTCTCGGGTTTGGACCAACCCAGAGCCCCGATCATGTGGCCGAGAGCACCTTCTGGGACTGCTCGCGCCGAACACGCACTTCTCGGGGTTGAGCTTGATCTTGTGCTGTTCAGATTGGCGAAGGTCTCCTTGAGGTCGCGAGCGTGGTAAGCCCTCGGCGGGCTTTTGACAATGATGTCGTCCACGTAGACCTCAAGGTTCCGCCCGATCTGGGGCTCGAAAGTCTTGGTCATCGAGGCGTTGAAAAGTGGCCCCGCATTGCGCGAACCGAATGACATGGTCGTATAGCAATAGGTGCCAAGCGGCGTGATGAAGGAGGTCTTGCTTTAAGTAAATCGACCGCCCGACTTGATCTGTGGTACCCGATAAGCATTCAAAGCTCGGCATCTTAGCATTAGCGGTGGAGTCCACGATCCGGTCGATCTTGTGAGCGAAATTGTCCCGGGCAAGCGAGTTCAACCCGTAAGGTCGGCGCACATTCTCCACTTTCCTCCCTTTTTACGTACGATGGCCGGGTTGGCCACCACTCGGAGTAGTTAATCTCACGAATGAAGCCGGCCTTCAAGAGCTTGTCGAGGTTCTCCTTGATGATTGCGACTTTCTCGGGGAAAGCGGCGCGACTTTTGGCGCCTGGTCGGAGCCGGATCCCACTGCGATTTGTGCTCAATCACCTCCTCGGGGCCGGGCATATCCGCGGGCTCCCAGCGAATATACCCTTGTTGGCGCGAAGAAGTTGACGAGCTCGAGTTCCTATTGGGACTCGGCTCGCCGGAGGCGTGGACACACTGGTCGGTCGCTCTCGTCGGCGAACGACGCCTTCGCTTCCCGCTAAGGCTATCAGATCGCCGCCTTATACGGCGGCGTTCTTCGTCGTCTCCTCGACGTATTTGGGCGGCATGCTGCAAGGCCAAGGCCTTGGTCTCCACCATGCGCCGCTTGTAGGTCGCCCGCCGCGATGATGATACCGTTGGGGCGGGTAACTTCATGCATCGATGGCCATAATGGTTGGCGACCATAAATTTGACCAAGGTAGATGGCGAGAATGGCGTTATGCGGAGGTCACCCTCGACCACCTCGAAGGTGATCAACTCGGTCGAAGTTGTCGAGCCACCGAAGGTGGTGGCAAGACAACCTGCCCCAAGGGGTGGTCGAACTCGGGGACTATCCCAAGAATGGTATGGTGGCGCTCTTGACCTTCGGCCAGGAATCTGCATCGATCGGCGCTCCGCTGCGATAAGTTAAGAGAGCTGCGCCATCGACCATGACCGACCGGCCGTGGTGTTCTTGCGATGGTCGGGAGTCACGACACCAAGCGGTCTTTAGGTCTCGAGCCATACAGGAGAGTATCCTCCGGGAGAAGGTGATGGTGGCCCGGCCCACTTGCGGTAATTTGTTTGGTGGGCTTCGGTGGCGACTGCAGTAGATGGTGCGTCTGGCGGCCTTGACCTCGCGCCTGGCTGGTAGGCGATGAGCCACCGAAGATGGCGTCGATCCGGCGCCGCCTTCTTGAAACTCTAGGTCGAGGTCGTGCGTGCTCCGCCGCAGCATTCACCCGGTCGGTGGTCGTCATCCTTCGAGCATAGGCATCTCACCCGCCCATCGTGAGAAGGCGTCTAGCTTATTCTGCCAAGCCCCGCAGTCCGCAGATCGTGGCGGCATACCTGTGGAAAAAGACAAAACTTTGTTTCATCAAACCCAGCCGCCCCTCGACCCCGAAAGCCGAGCATCGTCGTCGAGGGACCGCACGTTAGCCCTCTCGCTGGGCCGGTTCTTCGCTGGTGCGGTCGGGTCGACCTTGGCGAGGCTTAGAGTCCTCGAGCTTGGCCTCGGACCTCGAGGACCTCATGGCCAGCCATCCGCAGGAGCGATCACGCTGTAGCCCTCCGCCACCTCTGCGATCGCGCTTCGCTTCTTGGTGGTGGCGCCTTGGTCGGTGCCCACAGGTTGGACGGTCCGGCCTCCGTTTGGTTCAGACCAAGCTTACCTTGGTGCGTGGTCAGCGTTCAGTGGACGGCATCGTCGCGTCGGCCGCATCGCGCTCGCCATGCGAAAAAAAGTTTGTTGACGCCGAGCCTCGAGGTGATCTCGTGGTCTTGGTGAGGCGTCGATCACGGACCCCGAACTTGAAGGCCTTGATGGCGGCCTCATCGAAATGCTCGGGATCGGGTTCCTTGTGCGGATGAATCGCCGCACAAAAGTCGCTATGATGGCTCGTTCTTTCCACTGATGACCACGATCCGGTCTTTCTCCTGCCGCGCTCGTAAGACCTCTGGAAGTTGGGCGAAGGCGCTCTGATCTGGCGCCACGACCTAAGGAGCGGGCTTTAAAAAGCCGGTCCTAGCGGCCCGTCTAGAAACGATCGGAGGTAGTTTGCCATTACGAGCTCGTCCCCTCCCGCCAGAGGATAGCGGTCGAATAGATGGGCGAGAACTCGTCGGGGTTCTTGGTCCGTCGGCGCTTCGATCGGCTGGGCTTGAACCGGCTGCCACCGCCTGCGACGAAGGCCGTTAGAGTCGCCATGCACCGTAAGGTCGGACAAGCGCCGCCGGTCATGGTCATCACCGACAAGATCCTATTCTTCTGCCGGACTCGAGTCGAGGCTCCCGGTGGCCGACTTCCGTCGAAGCGGCCATGGTGCCGAAACACGGAATCACTGGTTAATGCGCAGCGGTCACAGACCTACTGGCGCTGGGCGAACGCGTCCGGGAGAGGTCCGCAGAACCTCTTTGCCCGGTCGACTTCGGGCGGCTCGGCTCGAGCTGGTCTGGTTGGCGCGGTGCCGTGGGGACGCCGGCGCGTCGCGTCGAAACCTCGTCCGAGCCTATTGCTCGGGGCTAACTCTGTCACGAGAGGTGTTCGACGCCTTGTGATGGCGCGGCGTGTTATCATTACTTCTCTGGAGGCGGGTCCCGAGTGTTGACTTTGATCTTTGCGGAGGTGCCACCCTCGCCGCGGCCGTCGAGTTCTTCGGCGGGGCTCGACCAAAGAGGTCCGACCGCCCCATCGAGGTTAGCCATGACCCGGCGATAAGCGGGGCGCTCCGGAAGGGGACTGGGTAGCCCGAAGATGTCTTGGCCTTCTCTGGGCCTCCGTAGGAGAGCTGTTATATGGCTTGGTTGATGGCAACTGCACCATTCGGCGTCTTCCGGTCTGCGGATCACGGTCATCCGCATCTCCTCAATGCCTTGCCGTCCCGCCACGAACGTCTTTGCTTTCGGCGGCGAGGCGTGAAACGAGGACACGGTGAGTCCGTTCGAAGAAAATCCGTCGATGAAGGGCACCATGCTCCTGAGTCTTGGTGTCGTTCTGCGAAAAACAAAAACAATCGGGCCCCACGGTGGCGCGGTTGTCGGCGATCGGGATCGTCAACCGCAAGAAAGAGGTAGAAGTCGAGAGTTTATGGGACCCGAGCTGCGTTTTACTCGAGCGAAGGAAGAAAATCGATCGCGGTGATGGTAGGAGCAAGGCGACAACGAGCACGAGACAAGAGTTTATCTTGGTTCGAGCCCGTGAAGGTAATAGCTCTACTCCAGTCGCCTCGCGACGGTGATTCTTGTTATCTGGGTATACAGAGCAGTGTTTACAACTTAAGATGGTAAAGGTGATCCCTAGTTCGCGCTGCTGCGTGTGCTGTGTTGTCTTCGTGTCCTTGGAGCTCATCGTCCTTGGTCTTTATACTTCCTCTGCAGAGCGGTGGCCGGAGCCATCCTCGGAGAGGGGCCTTCGTGCACCTTGAGGGCGGCGGCAAGCGCCCCGAGCTTGCCGCGACTCTGAGTCATCCTGACCGCTCTCTCCGCAACTGTCGGTCGGATGCGATCCGAAATCGAGGCGGACGAGGCTTGAGCGAGATCCGCGCCCGAGCTTGAGGTCGAGTAGGGTCAAACCGGGTCCTGGCGCTCTAGGTCGGCGCTCGGTATGCACCAGTGTCGTGGTCGGGGCCTTCCGAGCTTGGGGGCTCCGTTGACCGTACGCCAGCCGGTCAAGGAGTTCCCAGCCCTCGTCAGCTTGAAAACCTCATAATTAAGACCTGGTTGTGGGTACCTAAAGTGAAATCCACCAAGTGGGTCTCAAGCTGCCCAATGAGAAATCGGCGAGGCGAGTTAAAGCGAACCCTCGGTGGGTCTCTCGTCGAGTTGGCGGACGACCGTCGCCTTAATTCGCGTCCGAGACCATACTTCCGACTCTCATGAGCCCCGAAAGGGCGTGGCCAGTGCGCCCCAGTTCTGAGCGGCTCGGGGTCCGAAACGGGTCGAGTGAAGAAAGATTTTTTATGGGTCACCCCCAGCGGGTCGGACACCCGACGCAGGGACCGTCCGCTAAGAGATCCCTTACCGGGGGGATCCCCAGGGCCCACTCGGATAACCTGTTTGTAGCTCCACGAGCACGGTGTTCGGCCGGCGTATGGCAAACACGTGTTGCTCACCCCCTCCAGGTCCCACACCTGCGGACGGGGCGTACACGTGGGACCGACAGCGGCCTCTCCTCCCACAGATAGCCTCGCCCAACGAGGACTCGGGATGGATGCCCCTCGCCTAGCTGCGGCGCTAAACCAGCCCGACTGACTCGTCTAGCCATGACGTAAAACGAGCACTCGGGAACCGGAACCTCTCGTGAAGGCATCCGAACCTCCCTGCCGACCACGGCCGCGTCTAGCTACGACCATAGCCTCACCATAAAAACATCTAGGTACCCGTACCAGCCGAGTCAGTCGGGCCCGTCTGGCAAAGGTAACCCCCCGACCAGCTCTTCGACCCGCTCGGGGGCTCGGGGGCTACATCCACCGGGTGCGTTTGCGCGCACCCGGTCGAAACTAACCAACCAGTTAGGTCGGACTCCACCAGCGAGGTTAGCCTTCCAACCCGCTCGGTGGCTCGGACCCGGCTAGGCCCGCTAAACTCGCTCAGACGGATGCCCACCTACCAAGATAACCCCTCGACCAGCTCTTCGACCCGCTCGGGGGCTACACCCACCGGGTGCGCTCGCGCACACCTGGTCAAAATCGACCAGTCAAGAACGATCGTACCCAGCCACGCAGGACGGACACCTCCGAGAAAACCCGCTGCTTCGTTACGCGGCACCGCGCTGCTTGAGGAAACTGTGCCGACCAAAAAACAAAGGGTCCATCCAGGAACACCTACGTTTCAGGATGGCCCCGGGGGCTACTGACAGATACTCATACCAGGGGTACCCCACGGTAAAACGTACATCCATTTCAAAAGTCAAGCGCCGGAAAGGGCCCCCACTACCGTAAAAGGTCTCCCACCCCTGTCTCCTCCGACTTGACCTCGCGGTGGGCCCCCCAGGGCCCTAACCGAGACCCAGCTACGATGCCGCCGCAGGCTCCGACGCCGACCAGGGCATGCGCCGGGTGCCCCTGCTGGGCCCGCCCTGGACCCGGGACCAACGCCTCCGCAGACTCCGACCTGGGTCATGACCGGGGACCCCAGCGAGCTCTAGCACCGCAACCTCCACGTCATCGGTCCACGCCATGGCCGTCACCGTCGTCGGCAGACACGGCGGCGTGTTGGGACGGATGGATCCTTCCCGAGGCAACCAGAAGGCGGCCTCAGCAAAAGCACCCATCCCCTCATGCCGTCAACATCTGACTAGCACACAGAGGGCAGATGCGTACCTTCCCAACGGAGCGCCGTCCGTTGTGACTACCAACCCGGCATGGGGTGAGCGGAAGACTGTCAATCAACAAGACCAAAGGACTAGGACACCCGAGCATGGCCTATCCCTGCCACTCTTTTCAGGAAAACCCGTGTAACCTGTCCCCTCCGCCTATATAAAGGGAGGCAGGGTCCTCTGGAAAAGACACGTCCCCCTGCACGAGCACACGCGCACCCGCGATCACTTCCCGCTTGCCTACATACTGAGCCGTCCCGACCTCCTCCTTTCAAACGAGCGCTGAGGGCCTGTCCTTAGCCTTCGCTTGTAATCTCTGGTGGCCTTCGGTGCCCAGAGCAATACAAACCGCCACCACGAACTGGAAGTAGGGACGTTCCGCCCGAACCAGTATACATCCGGGACTTCCCGAGTCTAACCATTCGAGGAGAGGGGACGCGCGACCCCTTATAACTTACAAATCTACTCACCGGTTATATGAAACACCGACACCGTTGAGCTCGTATCTCCGCGTTCTACACCGTGCTCACCCTACCTTTGCTATTCCACCATCCGAAAATTTTAATATTCATTTCGCTCGGTTTAAATGCATGCCGTGCATCGCCTTTTGTTGCTAAACATCCTAGTTCACTTTGGCGAGTCCTCCCGTCCGATTGGTCGTTACCCTCTTGTTTTGTCCATTCTTGAGTTCATTTGGTCTCCATTTGCCGTCAAAGCCTTAATCTAAAACCTACCCGTCGTTTTTCGGTCTAGTAAACTGCGATCGGATCGTGGTGTGGTTAAGCTTAACCATCCTTTGTAATTCTTTGTATCGCACTAACCCTACCTATCCCATTTTTAAGTGGATCTATCTTGAGTCATCTCGCTCAAACCCCAACCTAACCCTAGGTCTAATCTGTAAATCGGCGTTATGTAGTGACATGTAAGTTCGCATCCATGAATCAATCGTGAACCATAGCCTTACCTCGTTGTCATATCTCTGATCGATACTTATCCTTGCATGTGTGTCTGTCATTGCTTCATTGTCATGTTACCTTTGTGTTATCATCTTTATGCCATTAACCCAGAATTCATTCGTGGACTTGGTTGCTAGACCATTGACCATGTGTCATATCTTTGAGCCATATCTAATCTATCAGCGTATCTTTCTTTTGTTTCTTGTGTATCTGTTCATCAACAAAAGTCAACTTTACATCGGCTTAGTTCATCGTGAACTAACAAATCTTCATGGACCGGTCTATGGATCGAGAGCCATATGTCATTGTCTGTCTAATCAAGATAGCAACTTCAAAGGAAATATTCTTGAATACTATTCCTTCTTTCCCATTACTAATCTTTCTCTTGATTGTATTTTTCAAAGCCGTTCTATTTTGTCTAATCATCGACCTAATCCATTTAAGTTCCTAATTTCATCTAAGCCGTTGTGCCCAATGCTATTCGTTCTTAATTTGGAGTTTACTTGATTTGCTTTTTTGAATTTTGTTGTATTTGTGTTTGTTTATCGTTAGACGCGTTTTAAGTCGCTCGAAGGAGCCGAGGATCAAGCAGCGAAGATTGAAGATCGAGGATCAAGGATCGAAGATAAAGAGTAAAGAATAATATAAATTGCAAGGGCCAGGCAAGTCGTGCTTTGATCATATTGCTCCCAGTTTTACAAATTTACTTTGATTCAAATTATTGCAAGCTAGTTCAAGAATTAAAATGATTTAAATTAATTTGGGATTAGTTATACAATCCAATTGCTAATATCACATTGCCATGATTAATTGTATGCCATAATTCATTTGTCACCCTAAGATGGTTGATTATTAGTTGGTTGTTATTACTTGCCAACGTGGATTGGTTAGACCGTGTATAATTGCTTAGCCATGCCACGCAACTCATGTCTTTTAAAAATAAAGAATAATCTTGATTAATGGATTATGAAATGTGTTTGTGAAATGGTGTGACGTGTTGCCACACGATGATGTTGATATGTGGAACCAAAGTAGTTCTACATGGATGTTGAGTTGTTGTTGGTATTGTGTTGCGCAATAATCAACTGGGGTGATAAAGGATTTAGGCTGGGGCAAGTGGCAAGTGGCTTTATGCGGTGGGCCATCGTGGCATTTGGGTGGGTTGAGTGTTGTGAGGGTCAGGCGCCAATTTTGAGAGAATGATGTCTTGCCACAGTCGATTAAGGACTTCACCTTGCAAGCCTTTGACTGAGTCACTTTCGTACAACCACATGTCAGAATGAGAAGACCTAGTTTAGCGAGATTCGATATCTCACCTTTGATACCTCCGGTGGCGATCATCTAGGGGGTGATTGTATGGGGAGCGCACTGCTTTGCGGCTTGGTACCCTATCCAGCGGTGTTCGTCGGTCCTATACTTGGCTCCGTGTGAGGAAGTGATAGTGAAGGCAACCTGGAGAGGTTCCTAGGTTGAGATAGAAGTTTCTGAAAGGCTTTGTTATGATCGCTCATTCGCATACTCTTGTATAGCGATTCATGGCTGACGTGATGAGTTGATTGTATCTTATGGGTAAAGTGTACAACCTCTGCGAGTGTAAAAACTATTGAATAGCCGAGTCCGCCAGATGGACATTGCTCGGGATTACTGATCAAGGGTAGAGTTTTGAAAATAAAATGATGTTGGGAATGTGAACAATGTGATATGGAATTGGTTAAGGATGAGAAATGCTTTACTTAAGAATGATTACGAAATTTATTATGGGTATTATTTGTTTTACTGCTTTTCTATCTACTATGATTATTTTGTGAATCTTTGCTTTCGCAAAAGAACCATTGACCATTCCTTTGGAATAAGCCATGCATGTAGTAATAGAACCGCATTACATGCATGACTTGTTGAGTACGGTTGTGTACTCACCCTTGCTTTAACAAAACATCACCAGTTGAGGAGAAGTCTTTGTCTTGAAGGAGGAGAAGTACGCAAGCGAATATCTAGGAGTTGAACCTTGTCAAATGTTTGTGGTATTTTGATGGGATTCACCGACGTTCTTCGTTCCGCTGCTGTTCGTTTTACTCTGAGTTGAAGCCATCTAGGCTTCACAATTGTAAGTTGACCTTAAGGTTGTACAACATATTATATTAAAAGATGAATTCTTTATTTATTATTCCGTTGTGTATGATTGTGATATTTATCTTTGTTAACTGTGGGCACTAGCTACTGATCCTAGGACTAGTGCTGAAAACACAGAGGGTTTCCGGATTGCGAATTCGGGTCCCGACAAATGGTGTCATCCAGTTTGCGCCGTGCTCGAGGAAGGAGACGTTACCGCACGTCTCTCGTGCCTCCACTACAGAGGGAATGGAGGGCTTTGGCAGATGCTCGACTGAGGCCCTGGGCAGGGCGGACATCTGGGGTTTTGCCTCCTCTACAGAGGGAATGGAGGGCTTGTGCAGATGCTCGACGAGCACCCAGGGCGGGGCGGGCATCTGCGAGGAACCGACCTTAGAAAGATGGTCGGCCAGGGAATTGTCCTTCCTGAGGATGTAGAGTACTTCGAAATTTCTAAAGTACCACTCCATCTTCCTCACTTCAACCAAGTAAAGCGCCATTGAGTGATCGGAACACTGATACTCCTTGTTGACTTGGTTAACGACCAACTGTGAATCGCCCTTCACAGTTAGTCGCAGGACTCCGAGCGCCTTGCATGCTCGCAGCCCGGCCAAGAGGCCTTCATACTCCGCCGCGTTGTTGGTCGCGGCGAAGTGTAATTGAATGACGTATTGGAGTTGATCTCCTTGAGGAGACACCAGCCCGGCTTTCAGCTCGGGACCCGTCGAATACATTGTCCGGTGATGCGTCCCTCGATTAAGTGGGGCTCGATGGCGAAATTTGGCGGGATTCGCCCATTCGCCACTGAAGTCCGCTAAGATCTGGACTTGATCGCCGTCTTGGCGAGAGAAGTGGATGTCGAACACTGCGAGCTCCATGGCCCACTTCGCTATCCGGCTGTTGGCGTCTTGATTTCTTAGGATCTCCCTAAGTGGAAAGCTGGTCGGGACGATGACCTTGTGAGCTTGGAAATAGTGGCGCAGCTTTCTTGAAGCTACGAGCAGCGAGTACAGAAGCTTCTGGACCTCAGGGTACCGCTCCTTTGGTCCGTGCAATACTTCGCTGACGTAGTATACTGGTCGCTGCGCCCCTTCTCGCTCGACCGCCAGCACCGCGCTCACGGCATGGGGTGTCACCGCGAGATACAGCAAGAGCGGCTCCCCCGACCATGGCGTTGCCAAGATCGGAGGGCTGGACAAGTACTGCTTCAGCTCCTCGAAGGAGCGGTTAGCCTCTTCCGTCCAGACGAAGCCCTTATGCCTGCGGAGCGCCTTGAAAAAGGGCAACCCGCGCTCGCCCGACCGGGAAATGAAGCGACTCAGGGTCGCCATGCGTCCGGTCAAGGCTTGCACCTCCTTTACAGAGCTCGGGGGTCGCATCCTTTCGATGGTTTCGATTTTTTTCGGGTTGGCACCGATGCCCTGCGGCCCGATGAGGTACCCGAGTACTTTGCCCGCTTTTACCCCAAAGACGCATTTCTCAGGGTTAAGCTTTATTCGATGTCTATTGAGATTATAAAAGGTCTCCTCAAGGTCGGACACATGACCTGAGGCGAGCTTACTCTTAACTACAATATCATCTACATATACTTCTAGGTTTCGACCTATCTGGTCCTGGAAAGTCTTCTGCATCAAGCGCTGGAAGGTCGCACCGGCATTCTGTAGACCGAAAGACATGATCGTGTAGCAGAATATGCCGAACAGCATGATGAAGGAAGTCTTCTCTTCGTCCTCAGGGGACAAGCTAATCTGGTGATAGCCTGAGTAGGCGTCCAGGAAGCTCATCACCTGAGACTCTGCCGTCGCGTCTACCAGCTGGTCGATGCGTGGCAGCGGAAAGTTATCCTTCGGGCAGGCGGCATTCAGGCCAGTGTGGTCGACACACATGCGCCACTTGCCACCTTTCTTCTTGACAATGACCGGGTTTGCCAGCCACTCCGAATGCTCGATGTCTCTGACGAAACTGGCCTTAAGGAGTTTGTCAAGTTCTTCCCGGATGATCGCCTGCTTCTCCCGGGAAAATCGCCTGAGCTTCTGACGCACAGGTCTCTTATCAGGCCAAACAGCTAGCCTGTGCTCAATCACTTCCCTTGGGACTCCGAGCATGTCGGACGGTTCCCAGGCGAACACGTCCGCGCTCCTCCGGAGGAAAGTGATGAGCTCGAGTTCCTATTTGGGATCTAAGGAAGACCCCAGATGGAAGACCTTGGTCGGGTCGGCCTCGTTTAGAGGGACCGCCTTGGTTTCTCCTCCGGGCTGGAGGGTAACTTTGGGCCGAGAGTGCATCGGCGCTTGGTCGTAAACCCGCAGCTGCGGCAATGCTGACCATGTCGGCGACTTCGTCTCGATTCGAGGCCGCCCTATGGTGCGCCTTTGGCGTTGATGGCGCCCGCGGTCAGGGACCTTGAGCACTGGTAAGCGTGATGCGTGGCGGCCATGAATTTGGAAAGGGCCGGCCTGCCGAGGATGGCATTGTAGGCCGACTTGAAATCAACAACCTCGAAGTTGATTAGCTCGGTCCGGAAGTTGGCGAGGCCTCCGAACGTCACGGGCAGGACGATCTGGCCAAAGGGCCTGATCGAGGTGCCAGGGACGATCCCGAAGAATGGGACGGCTATGCTCTTGATCTTGGAACGAGGAACTTGCATCTCGTCCAGAACCGTGGCGAATACGAGGTACAAGGAGCTCCCGCCGTCGATAAGAACCCGACCGACCTTGGCGTTGTTGATGGTCGGGCTCACGACCAATGAGAGCTTATGAGGTTTGGTCATTCCAAGGGGACAATCGTTCTTGGAGAAAGTAAGAGATAACTCGGACCACTTGAGCTGTTGCACAAGTGGCTTGCCCTGGGCGATATGGCCGACCTCCCGCGCCGCCTCCTTCAGGTCCCTGCGGGATTTGTAGGCCGAGGAGCCCCCGAATATGACAGCTATGTGGTTGTGGGGCTCCTGGTAACCCTTGTTGTCGTCGTCGTCATTGTCCGCGGGATCTTTGCCCTTGCTACTCTCTCCTTTTCCCGGGAGAGTGGGCATGGGGCCTTCGCCGTTGTAGAATTTCTCCAGGCGGTACGCCCAGTCCGGCGATTCGCGGAGGTCGAGGCGGCCGCCTAATGGAGCGGGCGAAGCGCCGAGGGGCGCCCTTTCCTCGCTCTCTGGCGCCGCGCTCCAGTCGTCGCGATCTGGTCGCCCATGACCTTGGTCGTTGTTATCTTGGTCATTGCGCTGCGGGCGTGGCGGCCCGCCCGCCCTCGCTGCCGGCGGGCGAGCACGCGGCGGGCGGTGCTCAACGGCGGCCACCATGCCCGGCGCATGCGACCTCTTCTTCTTCTTGATTTTCTTCTCAACAGAGCCTGAGTGCTTCTTGCTCGAAGAGCCCTCCAGGCCCGGCTGGGGTGGCAGTTTGCCTTCGTCGAGCATCTTCTTCCATTGCACGGCTTCGTCGGCATTCGCGTAGCGGTCGGCCATCCGGAACAGCTCGTTGGCTGACAAGTCGGGGTGGATCTCCAAGTCTTGCGTGAAGCAGACGTCACGAACCCTGAACTTGAAGGCCCGGATGACCGCCTCGTCCGAGATGTTCGGAATGGAGTTTCCTCACCTTAATGAATCTTTGGACGAAGTCCCGCAAAGTCTCTTTGTCCGTCTGGATCAGCCGCTCGAGGTCACGTTCATTGCCCGAGCGACGCCGTCCAACGCGCGTTGGACCTCCCCCCGAAGCGGCATTTGTGTAGCCCTATTTCCTACGAAACTCATTTCTTTCAAAAAAAATACCAATACTGTAGCATGGGTGTGGTCATAAGGACATAGCCCACCTCTCGCGCAGGGTAGATGGCTGCTCGGACTTACCCTTACCAACGACGGGCAGTAGAAGCTGCATCTTTCCGGACAAAAGCTTGGCGGTAGTTAGATTTATCAAGCTCTCAAAATTTCATAGCTGCGCCTACGTTAGTCATGCAGCTTAAAAGATGAGCACCAGCCACCAGGGTCCGAAAATGCTGCGTTAAGCAATGAAGAATATTGCCTGCTTCGAACAGCAACAGATTATGACGGCTCGGCGCACACAGCAGAATCCGAGCTACACATCACAATACACGCGCGGTAGGCAACACATCCGATAGCGAAACGCACAGCACGGCGCCATTTCTAGCAACACACGCACGCACGGAATGAGCACCATAGTCCGTCAGAATCAAGGAACACCACACTGATAAAGCAACTCTATGAAGCTATACGAGAACTAGGATGCTCAAAGCGACAACCTCATAGGTTACTTCATCAGGCAGACTATCAGGGACAGATAAACTTTCACATACGACGATCTACTGAACTAATATAGCCCCACGTTACAGCTATATGTATGTACACCTGATCAGCAAATTATTTTACAAAAAAGAGGGATAAATTATATTACAGAAAATTATAATAAAGTAAAACTCTAGTTTTAAGACAAGGCATATATACAGAAGTGCTTAACTGAAGTGAGACTCCAAGTACTTATGCCGCAAGGAGTTTCTGGATGTCCTTCTGCAAGAAATTCATATCAGGAACGTGTAAGCAGCGTGGAGTAGCAAAAGATAGTTTTCAAAATAATCTGCACGGAGGTCGTCAGAAGTGGTTTGCAATATCATAACCAAAAGGGGGTTTAAGCAACGTGCTGTCCAACGAAATACAAAAATTGCCATTTCTTATATTGACATCGACTGAGAGATTTCAAACGTAATGAGTGTATGTAGCAAAGTCATCTTGATGACACTGAAATATAGTAACAAAATGGGCCGAAAGTAAAATAGAGAGTCAATTGGATGCTAAGATAAATGGAATTTTAACTGATGGACTCTGGCTTTCCTCTCCATCATGATAACACAAAACACAATTTGCTACTTTTTTATACCAAAGCGAGCACCATGAGTCTACTTTTGATGAAGTAGGCTTCAGTTCAGGCCTTTATCCTCAGTATCATCCAAAGTTGGCAAGCTCAGGTTGCTTTTGCATATGTTGGGAATCTTTTTAGAAACACAGGCCATATATGCTGGGAGCCTTAGAGACACCCAGAGCTACTAAAATTACAGAAAAAATTATAGATTATAGAATGCGTCAACAGATTAAATTAGTGTCCAATGATCTTCAGTGTCATATTGTATGAAAAAAATTCATTTTGTGGACTCAATTTTGCAAATCAAGTGAATAGTACAATGCAAGGGTGGTAGGATGAAGTCAGACAGAATTCAGGCACCTCAATCTGGAAAGGTGAAGCTGTAGGTGCGTATCTCTCCACGACTTTGCCGTTTTTGTCCACCAAGAACTTCTCAAAATTCCACTTCACCAGATCACCCAAAAATCCTCCAGCACTCGACTTAAGAAACTTATATATAGGGGCTGTATTAGGTCCATTGACATCAACCTGCCATTCCACATACAAGCACAACCAATGCATCCTATTAATTGGCAGCAAATATTGAACAAATTGCTTCTTCAGCTAAAGTTATCATACCGTGTCGAAAATAGGAAATCCAGCTTTAAACCGTGTACAGGCAAACTGCTTTATCTGTAGGATCGGATGGCGTCAATCAGAGGGGGGGTGAATGATTGAACGGAAGCTAATATCAAATTTTTGTCTTTTGAAACACTCCAGACAAACTCAGATTGCTTAATTTGTATTCAGTAGGAACCTTGTTAAACCAACTCAAATTTGCATATGTAGGACGGACAAAACTTCAGTTCGGACAGAGAGTTGGACGTGTATGACGGACTAAATTTCTACTGTAGCAAAGGAGTTACATGTGTATGACGGACTAAACTTCGCCTCTGATGCTGAGATGCATGGGTATGACGGACAAAATAAAAACAGCCTGACACATGTTCACTAAAACAATAATTCCTAAAGATCCAATCGTTGGATTGATGCGAAATTTTAACTGCAGAAACTAGACTCTATTCCGAAGCTAACACAAAAAGAATCAACTCAATCGGACTTATAGATCTAAAGTTATGTCCCTCGCAAGACAGCCGAAACAAATCCCGAACTAATAACGACTGACTAAAAACAGACTAGCGACGGACAAAACATAAAAAATAAGATTACCGGAGATTCAACCGTTAGATCGATATGAAATTTTAACTGTAGAAACTAGATTCAAATATGAAACTAACGCAATAAAAATCAACTCGATCGGATCTACGAATCAAAAGATATTACCTTCGCAAGATGACTGAATCAGGTGATGATGAAAACTGATCTTGAAAGGCTATGACGGACTAAGTACCAGAGAGAACTAGTTGCCACAGATCAATCTCCGGAGGGAACACAGCAACTAAGAACTTTTGTGCTTCACGTGATCTTCGTTGCATGCAGCAGCGCCGGACCAATCTTCAGATGAAAGATCAACAAGAACACGCCGATTGCAAGAGCAAAATCTCTTGCCGAAACGTACAGCCGCCAAGAGCAATATGCAGGAAAACTTTCTGGAAGATTATTTTTATTTCATTGTCTAAAGTACTCCAACACAAGAGTACAAAACCCTAAAACCCAAAACCTCTCTCTCAAATAAACAGAGGAGACCTCCTCTATTTATCTGAGCAAAAACACAGAGATAGAATACAACTCTACTCCCAACATGGAAAGAGTTCATATTTATCTCAACTTGGCCCAACAAGGCCGAAACAAATACCTTGCACGCATGATCAGCCCACCTGCTGCACATACGTGACTAACCAGCCTTCATGTGCATGTTCTCTAGCCCGAACGTCCCGCATGACATCCTTGACCACCAAGACCTCGATTCCTCCCTGAACCTAGTCCCGAACCTCAGTTCCTCCATGAACTTAGTTCCGGTCCCGTCATCGACTACGTTCACCCTCGAGCAACACCTGCACATGAATAAACACAAAAACCGTGCACGAGCACAAATCCACGACTTGACTCAAGGTCAATCCATGCAACCACTCACGAGTGCATTGCATCAAGCAGATGTATCTCAAATAACGTATGCTATAACCAAAAACACTTTGCAATGCCAATTTCTTTCCTAAACCAATTTTTCATCACATGATTTCACAATCTCCCTCTTGATGAAAACATTGGCAACACCGTTTAGAACAAAACATCGGCATTCTCTTCATAAGAAAAAGATTTTAAGAAATTTCATTTTAAAACAAAAAGCAAAGTGATCAAAAAACACAGTGAAAAATCTCTCCTAAAAAGAAGCGAATGTGCACAAAATTTTCTCCCCCTTTGACTCCAAAAAATCTCCCTTTTGCCAATAAAACATTTTACTTCTCCCCTGAATGTAAACTTTCTTCTCCCCCTTTGACAATGATTTCAGCAAGGAAAAACAAATGAGTGCCAAGAAAAGAACCAATGAGCTTTCTTGATCATATAACCGTATATATCACATAATAAGCATAATACATGAACTTAATATTATTTAATCAAGTTAGGAAGTGATATGCATCTCAACCTCCATTTAATCAACTATAGCCAAGTACTAAGCACAATCTTGGCAAAAAAAAAACTAGGCCCAAAACTGAAGCAACTAACAACTCAGGGCAAGCAAGTAGTTTCAACTCCAGTCTAGTAGACCAAAATAATCTTGATAACGATGCAACATGTGGCATGCTTGAAGCATACTTCTTTTATTTTCAATGAATGGCGTGCTTGAAGCATACATCTTATCTTTCAGGGAATGGCATGCTTGTAGCATACATCTTATCTTTTAGGGAATGGCATGCTCGAAGCATACATCTTGAAGCTTTTGCACATGTTGATAATTTTGACAAGCTTCTTGCAGATTTGAGCCCCCCTTTTTTTATTCCCTTTTCTCTTATTGTAAACATGCAAAGATATTAAATGGTCTATGAAAGAGTAAAGCTGAAAAACACACATGCTTCATAGCCCAACTTTGTCAAGAGGATTCAATATCAGGCCTATAACAGCAAGATATCACTATAGACAATTAAACTAAGGAATTCCACAATGTCACTTTGAGTTCAAGTAGGACAATTTAGATTATCATATATAAGCTTAATTACATAATATATAAAGAAATATGATAAAGTAAGCTCATTAAGTAACAGACTTGACATAAAACTCCCCTCAAAACAAGCTCATGGGGTGCTGGCATGACTCTCCCCTCAAAAAGGCAAATCGAGAAGTATCAAGTGGTTTTGTGAAAATATCAGCGATTTGCAACTCGAGAATCAACAAAATGCAACTCAACATCTCCTTTTCCACATGATCTCAAGAAAATGATAACGAATATCAATATGCTTTGTTCGAGAATGTTGCACTGGATTTTTAGCAATATTAATAGCACTAGTGTTATCACAGAAAAGTGGAACACTATCTATAATTAATCCAAAATCCTTTAAAGTTGATATCATCCAAAGCACTTGAGCACAACATGCGGCAAAGAACAACATATTCAGATTCGGCGGTTGAGAGAGCAATGAAACTTGTTTTCTAGATGACCAAGCAACTAAAGATGTACCAATAAAATGACATGTTCCAGAGGTACTTTTCCTGTTAATTCTACAACCCGCAAAATCAGCATCAGAGAAGGCTCTAAGTGATAAACATGATGATGAGGAGTACCATAAGCCAAACTCTAAAGTGGATTGTAAATAGCGAAGAATTCGTTTTACCGCTTGTCGATGAGAGGCACGTGGGGAAGCTTGAAAACGAGCACATAAACATACCGCAAAGTGTATGTCTGGTCTTGAAGCAGAGAGATAAAGAAGCGATCCAATCATGCTTCGATACTCCTTTTGGTTAACCGGTTCTCCTTCTTCATCCGGATCCAAAATAGTTGTTGTGCCAATAGGTGTGGAAATTGGTTTGCATAATTCCATCTCAAAACGTCGGAGGAGATCTTTTGTGTACTTCGTTTGGTGAACAAAGATACCTTGCCTTGTTTGCTTGACTTGTAAACCCAGAAAGTATGTGAGCTCACCCATCATACTCATCTCAAATTCCCTGCTCATAGTGTTTGAAAACTTGGCAACCAGAGCATGAGAAGTACCACCAAAAATGATATCATCCACATAAATCTGAACAAGTAACAGATCATTGCCATGCTTGAGAGAAAACAAGGTTTTATCAACTTTGCCCATTTCAAAATCATTTTCCAAAGAAATATGATTTAAGCCTATCATACCAAGCCCGAGGAGCTTGTTTTAAACCATATAAAGCTTTGGACAACTTAAAAACATGGTGCAGGTATTTCGGATTTTCAAATCCAGGAGGTTGTTTGACATACACTTCTTCAGAGATAAAACCATTTAGAAAAGCACTTTTGGCGTCCATTTGATACAATCTAAAACCTTTAGATGCAGCAAAGGCCAACAAAATTCTAATGGCTTCAAGTCTAGCAACAGGTGCAAAAGTTTCATCAAAATCAAGTCCTTCAATTTGAGAAAAACCTTGAGCAACCAATCTAGCTTTGTTTCTAACAACAACCCCATCTTGACTTTGTTTATTCTTAAAACCCATTTAGTTCCAATGATATTCGACCTAAAGGAGGTGGAACTAAAACCCAAACTTTATTATGCTCAAATTCTCAAGTTCCTCATGCATGGCATTAATCCAAGACTCATCGGATAATCGTGACTTACATCTTGGGGTTCAAAGGATGCAACAAAAGCAGTATGAGCATATGAGTCATTAGTATTGTACCTGTTTCGAAGCACACGCACATTTAACTCACCAATCATTTGTTCAGGAGGATGTCTTCGTTGAATGTGCAATGGTGCTGAAATTTTTGAAGTTGCCTGAGGTCCAGTATCATGTGTGTTTGCTGGAAGAATTTCCGAAGATGCTTGCTGATTTTCTCCCTGTGGTTGAATTGGCTGAATCGAGTTGCCAACTTGATTACCACTTTCATCTTCATCTTCATCATCACTTTCTTCCAAAAGATACTTTCAGAATTGCAAGTAACTTGTGTCCTGAAAATTCGGGTCTAGTACCAAGACTAGCCTCATCAAAAGTGACTTCACAAGTCTCAACAATTTTGTTAGTTTCTAAATTCAGCACCACGGTAACCACGAGTGTGAAGAGCATAACCAAGAAACAATCCATCCGAGCATCTTGATTCAAACTTATCAAGGTTTCCATGTTTGAGAATAAAACATTTGCAACAAAAACACGCATGTGAGAGATGCTAGAGTACGTCCAAACCAAAGTTCATACGAAGTTCTATGAAGCTTTGCTCTCAAAAATACTCTATTTGAAATGTAGCAAGCGGAGAAATAGCTTCACCCAAAACTTCCTAGGAGTAGAATATTCATCAAGCATTGTCCTAGCCATCTCAACTAGTGTGCGATTTTTCCTCTCAACAACACCATTTTGTTGAGGAACTCGAGCGAAGAAAATTGATGCTCAATTCCATGTACGTAACGTAAAGAAGCAAAAAGAGTGTTCTTGAATTCTCCTCCATTATCACTCCTAATTACTTTAAGTGCTTGAGCAATTCCTTGAGCAACCTTAATGCAAACTCTTGAAACAATTCAAAAGCTTCATCTTTGGTAGTCATGAAATATACCCAAGAGTACCTCGAGTAATCATCTACAATCACAAGAACATACCACTTACCTCCTGCAGATTTTACTCTTCTTTGGTCCAACCGTGTCCATATGTAGAAGCCGACCGGAGCATTAGTCATAACAATGAGAATAGGAAAATGTGGTGGTGCAGTCATTTTTCCATGTTGACAAGGAGAGCAAGTCAAATTACTTGTTTTGTCATACTTTAATTCAGCAAACCTCGAGCAAGTTTGATTTACTAATGCGTGAAAGGTGATCAAAACCAATATGACCTAGTCTACGATGCCAAAAGTTAGATCTTTTGAAACATGAGATACAAGACATGTCATTTCAGATGTTGAACATGAAAAATCACCTTTAAACAAGCGACCAATGCGAGTGATGTTGCATACTAGATTTTCGAAACATCTAATATCGACAAGAATTTTTCTCAAATCTTACCTCAAGATCTTCATCAAGCAACCGAGAAACCGAGAGCAGATTATATTTGAGCTTGCTTACCAAAGCTACATCCTTGAGAATGAAGTTTTCATTGACTCGCACAATTCCTCTTCCAAGAATTCTTCCCTTTGAGTTGTCGCCAAAAGTGATGACCTCATCACCGAACTTTGTGTGAGGAGGAGAACCATTTTGAATCACCAAATATATGTCTTGAACATCCGTAATCTATGAACCATATGTTCTCCTTCCTCTCTTTCACAACCTACACAAAAGAGAATGTCGATGTCTCAATCTCAAGGGTTAGATAAAAGGTTTTAGGAATCCAAGATCGAGACACACGACAGTAGGCACAAAGATGAGTATACTTGTATACAAAATCAGTTTTGCTGTTTCTCGTGTTTCTTGCAACAAAAGGTGTTCGCATCACCTTAGGCACATAATGAGGAGTAAAGCGAGCCTGTCTGAAATTAGACCTAGCCTTAGCTTTTTCTTGCTTTTGTTGTTTGGCTAGTCTAAAGCAAAAATCTACTAGATGTCCATCTCTACCACAATGAGTGCAAGTGTACTTAACAGAATGTTTAACTTTAGAAGTAGAAGCAACATTTGCATTCATCACAGTAGAAGATAAAACTCCAGCAGATTTAAAGACAGTTTTCTTAGGCTCATTTGCAATTTCAAACTTTCCACTTTCAAGAGCTTTGACAACAGTGGGAACATGTGTTTTATGATGAGCATAAGAATCAAAACCTAAACCTTTGTTTTGAGTGCTGACTTTTGATTGATCCAAAATCATGTTTAGGTTTTTCTTTCCTTTAGTAAAACGTTCTAACGATTTTTCCAAGTAATCAACCTTTCTAGACAGAGTTAAACAATTGTTACAGGGAACATCCACTATTCCTTTCTGTTTTCGACAATTTGAGCAGGAAAGAACTTCATGAGTGAACAAGGCATCTGTCATTTGAGAAACTCTAGCATTTGCATCATGCAACTTCAATTCCAGTATGGAGCATTTTGAACAAGAGATTGAATCATGTAGATCAATGGTTGAACAGCTAACATTTTTCATTTGTTTCTCATTTTCCCTATCTTGCTTTAACAGAGAAGCATGTTCTTTCCTAAGTGAAACAAGCTCATTGTGAATTAAGTCACATGACTTCTGAGACATCATCATCGAGAATCAAAGATCTAAGCCTTGCAATTTCAGAATTGGAACTATCAATTTCTAGATCTTTTTCTTTAAGAGCCTTCTTAGATTTTTTAAGCTCAGAAGCTAATTTAACCATAGCATACTCAAGTTCATCATAAGAAGGACCTACCTCATCAAAATCAGAATCACTGTCATTATCCCTTTTTGCCATAAAGCACATGCCAGTGAAGTCTCATCAGTATCTCCCTTCTTGTCCCGTGGCTCATTGTCACTATCAAAGTCCACATCACTAAGATCGCACTCCTCCAAGACAGCTAAAACTTTCTTAGCGACTTTTCGAAAATTGGAACGCCTAGGAGTAGTACGTCTTGAGCTGCGTTGTGCTGGTTCCCTTTCTTCCTTCTTTTTCAACTTGGGACAATTTGCTTTGATATGCCCGGGAAGACCACACTCAAAACAGTTGAAAGACCACAAGTAGTACCTCCGCCTCCTCATCCTCACATTGTTGAGTGCTTTGACAACAGCGTGAAGAAATGAGTACAAGATCTTCTTCGAGGAGCATCTCAAACTGTTCATCTGAAAAAAAGCTAATGCGAGATAAGGAGATGTAAGATGGTAATCCAGAAGACGTGCTGGGGTTAGCAACAAGTGCATGTGTAGAGGTTTTATCAGCTCTAGGTGATAAAGAATCCATCTCATAAGTTTTCAACCTAGAATATAGATCATCCATGGTCAATGTATCCAAATCAACAGTTTGATTGATTGCAGTAACAACCATGCGCCATTTAGGAGTCAGAGATCTCAAAATCTTACTAGCATTCTCCTCTACTGAATTGTTAACTCCAACACCACGCAGATTGCACAAGATTTTCTCAAATCGAGAGTAAAGATCATCAATTGATTCACCTGGTCTCATTACAAAATCAGAAAAGTCCTTTTGGTAAATATTTTTGCGCACTTTTTTAATCTTAGTTGAACCTTCATGATAGTCACATAATGTCTTTCAAACTGAATGTGCAGAACGTAAATGAGAAACTCGATCAAATTCTTTTTCAGAGATTCCTTGAAAAATCAAGTTTTTAGCTTTAGTATTTAAATCAACGTCTGCTTTATTATCATTAGTGACTATATCTGGAACATCATATGCAGTAGAAACTTTGCGCCAAACATCATTACCTTGAGCTTCAATATAGGATTGCATGTGACTTTTTCAGTAAGGAAAATTTGAATCATTAAGCATAGGAGGACGATTAACATACTTATCTGACGCCATACCTCAACCTTGCTCTGATACCACTTGTAGGATCGGATGGCGTCAATCAGAGGGGGGGTGAATGATTGAACGGAAGCTAATATCAAATTTTTGTCTTTTTAAACACTCCAGACAAACTCAGATTGCTTAATTTGTATTCAACAGGAACCTTGTTAAACCAACTCAAATTTGCATATGTAGGACGGACAAAACTTCAGTTCGGACAGAGAGTTGGACGTGTATGACGGACTAAATTTCTACTGTAGCAAAGGAGTTACATGTGTATGACGGACTAAACTTCGCCTCTGATGCTGAGATGCATGGGTATGACGGACAAAATAAAAACAGCCTGATACACGTTCACTAAAACAATAATTCCCAAAGATCCAACCGTTGGATTGATGCGAAATTTTAATTGAAGAAACTAGACTCTATTCCGAAGCTAACACAAAAAGAATCAACTCAATCGGAATTATAGATCTAAAGTTATGTCCCTCGCAAGACAGCCAAAATAAATCCCGAACTAATAACGACTGACAAAAACAGACTAGCGACGGACAAAACAGAAA
Source organism: Guadua angustifolia (assembly GCA_036346375.1). Lineage (NCBI taxonomy): Eukaryota > Viridiplantae > Streptophyta > Magnoliopsida > Poales > Poaceae > Guadua > Guadua angustifolia. The sequence continues at coordinate 6,902,581 of CM070510.1, read as the reverse complement.
CAATAAGATTACCGGAGATTCAACCGTTAGATCGATATGAAATTTTAACTGTAGAAACTAGATTCAAATATGAAACTAACGCAACAAAAATCAACTCGATCGGATCTACGAATCAAAAGATATTACCTTCGCAAGATGACTGAATCAGGTGATGATGAAAACTGATCTTGAAAGGCTATGACGGACTAAGTACCAGAGAGAACTAGTTGCCACAGATCAATCTCCGGAGGGAACACAGCAACTAAGAACTTTTGTGCTTCACGTGATCTTCGTTGCATGCAGCAGCGCCGGACCAATCTTCAGATGAAAGATCAACAAGAACACGCCGATTGCAAGAGCAAAATCTCTTGCGAAACGTCTGACCGCCAAGAGCAATATGCAGGAAAACTTTCGGAAGATTATTTTATTTCATTGTCTAAAGTACTCCAACACAAGAGTACAAAACCCTAAAACCCAAAACCTCTCTCTCAAATAAGCAGAGGAGACCTCCTCTATTTATCTGAGCAAAAACACAGAGATAGAATACAACTCTACTCCCAACATGGAAAGAGTTCATATTTATCTCAACTTGGCCCAACAAGGCGAAACAAATACCTTGCACGCATGATCAGCCCACTCTGCACATACGTGACTAACCAGCCTTCATGTGCATGTTCTCTAGCCGAACGTCCCGCATGACATCCTTGACCACCAAGACCTCGATTCCTCCTGAACCTAGTCCCGAACCTCGGTTCCTCCATGAACTTAGTTCGGTCCGTCATCGACTACGTTCACCCTCGAGCAACACCTGCACATGAATAAACACAAAAACCGTGCACGAGCACAAATCCACGACTTGACTCAAGGTCAATCCATGCAACCACTCACGAGTGCATTGCATCAAGCAGATATATCTCAAATAACGTATGCTATAACCAAAAACACTTTGCAATGCCAATTTCTTTCCTAAACCAATTTTTCATCGCATGATTTCACATTATCTGCAGATTTGATCCAGGTTCTTGTGCGCCAAATTGATTACATGGAAATGCCAGAATCTCAAATCCTGCCATTCAAATAAAGTATTAGACAACAAAATGCACGATGGTATCAAGCCTACAAGGTTATATGAAATCCATGTTCATGCCATGCGAACCAGAGACTTTCAAAAAGGAAAAAGGTAAGTGTTTGACCAGTAGTTATTGATCAGTTTGCTTTGCAATTCGGATAGTTTATTGATCCAATCAGATGCATCCCAAATTCCCAAAGTCAGGTTGGTTTGGCATGTAGAGATGAGATAGAGCATAAGAGGGATATGACCCATCATTGGGAACTAATCAAACTTCAATTACTACTAACCTTAGCACCCCAGAATATGCACAGATAGGCAGCATGACAGTGGCATAGTTAGGAGGCAAAATGATTTACCAGTAATAGCAGCAAAATAATATGAAAGCAGGAAGTGGGATAAGATTAAATGACTAAAAAGTTTCTCTTTGTAAAAAGAGGATATTCTGAACTGCATAACACAATTAGTTATGCAAAAATGTTAACAACATAACTCAATACAGTAAAACAGTTGACTCACAGAAGTGTTGTGTATGGAGGAGCCTCCATGCAACCTGGACATTTGGATTTTGGAATGGCTGTAGGGAGATGTGTCAAGTGAGAACTACTCACTTGAAGATAACTCAAGATATATTGCAAAAGTTTATAGAACATTTTATCAATTATTCCTATAGAACATAGAGGTTGGTTCCACAAGCCATTAAGACAGTCTGCATATATGCTGGGGCGATCTTCTAGAGAAAGAGCACTATCTAAATGTTATAAATGAAAATATGTCCCTAATGCAATGAGAAAAGGTCAGATATGATTGAATGATTACATAAAATGTATGAGTATGTAACCAATAAAGTAGGATTAAGCAATTGTCCTTGGATGAAAGCTTTTTTTTTTTTTGAAAGAGCAGCAAGAGGGTTGCCGCAAATTGCATTAAGACGGAAAAGAGAAAAAGAGGGTTGGACCAGTTTTTATAAGGAAAAAACCGGCCCCAAAAAAACCTCACAAGAGACCGGATAGGTCCTCACTTACAGGACAAAACACCACTTACACCCCTTACAAAAACACAGAGGAAAAAAGCAACTATGAGCACTAACATCACTATGAGCAGTAACATCACTTAATTCGCTTACACCACTATGAGTATTAACATCACATAAATCGGGTGACTTGGCCCAGATTAATGGAAGCACTAATTTGTAGCTGTCAAATGGCATGCAAAATGATGGTGTACCACTGCATCCCTAACCGAAGTAGCCACCTGCTCCGGTGTTCTGCTCTTCCCTTGAAAGGTGCGTTGATTTCTCTCAAGCCAAAGTTTCCACCAGAAGTAAATTAGCAGACAATCCAATTCACGTCGATTATCCCTGTCATACTGAGATCTTAACCGTCGCCACCATCTGTATAGCGATCCATCGTGACTCAGATTTTTCCAGCGATCCATATTTCCCCATCGCAGGAGAAGTTCCCAAACTTGCCTAGCGAAGATACAGTCTTTACAGAGATGGGTCGCAATTTCAGATGTTGTATTGCAAAGACTGCACATCGCATTACATGGCCAGCTTCTTTTGAGCATATTATCAGCAGTTAAAATCTTGTTATGAAGCAGCGTCCATGCGAAGAACCGACACTTCGGTTCAGCTTTGGCCTTCCATATTGGTGAAAGCTTCATCTTACAGTAGACAGCGCCAAATTGCACAAGGTAGGCACTCTTTGCGGAGTATTGTCCATCAGGTGTCCAACGCCAGGTTATTTGGTCCTCCGTCTGGTCATCTCTATGGACTCTTCGAATCGCTTCGTGAAGATCAACAAACTCTCGCATTTCGAGATGGGAGTTTATCGGGGTACAAAAGCGGATCCAGTAATTGTTTCTCAATGCTTGTTGGACCGAAATGTTCTTTCTTCTTGCCGTTAGGAAAAGGTTCGGTGCAATGTTTTTTGGGGCTTTTCCTTGAACCCAGCTTAATCTCCAGAAGTCAGCTAGTTTGCCGTTTCCCACAATGACTACCGTTGAAGCATTGAAGCGTGCTCTATCCGTATCGTCACAGGGTAATTCCAGACCCGTCCATGCCCTTTCATTGTTTTTCCATTTGAACCAAAGCCATCGGAGTCTGAGAGCTCTGGCAAAGCGTTCCATATCCTTAATATCCAGTCCCCCTTTGGATTTTGGCAGGCAAGTTATTGGCCATTTGATTAAGCAGTGGCCCCCACTACAGTTTTCTGGTTCTTTCCCACTCCAAAGGAAACTTCGTCTAACTTTATCAATGCATTTAATCAGCCATCTTTGTGCTGGGAAGACAGTCATGTGATATATTGGTTGAGATGTAAGCACAGCTTTGACGAGGTTTCCTTCTGCTCGGAGAATAGTTTACCTTTCCATCCCTTGACCTATTGGTTATTTTATCAATGAGGGGTTGGATTTCGACTCTTCTGAGCTGTCTAGTATGTAATGGGAGACCAAGATATTTACCCGGGAAGGTTGAGAGCTTCCTAGGAAAAACGTTCAACAGCTCCTGTACTAGGCTTTCTTGGCATCTGATCGGGTAAATTTCTGTTTTGGAGATGTTTATTTTCAGACCTAAACACCTTCCAAAGGTTTCAAGAATTCGATTAAGTGCAAGCAATTCTTCTGTGTTTGCATTTAAAAAATGCCAAGATCGCTCGCATCTGATGAGCACCGAAGGTTTGCAGCCAATGGGAGCACCGGGTTGAGAATACCTCTATTCGCTGCCAATTCCAGCAGGCTTTGTAGGGGATCGATTGCGAGGATGAATAGTAGGGGTGATAAAGGATCTCCCTGACGTACTCCGCGGGCGTGTCTTATTTCTGCCGTTGGTTGTCCGTTGATTAAGATCTTTGAAGATGAAGTCCTGAGGATTGCGGCCACCCATTCCCGCCATTTCCATCCAAAGCCTAAAGCTTGCAGGACTTCAAGAAGATAACTCCAGTTCAATGAATCGAAGGCTTTTGATATATCTAATTTGATGAAAAGAGCCGGTCTTTTTTCGTTGTGCGACTTTTGGATTACTCTTTGGGCGTATAAGAAGTTATCATGGATGCATCTCTTCTTTATAAAGGCGTTCTGCGAGACGGAGACCAAATCGTTTAGTTTTGGCGCAAGCCTATTTGCCATAATTTTGGTGATTATCTTCATGCAGCTATTCATGAGACTGATAGGCCTGAAGCATTCCAATCTGTCTGCATGTTCCGTCTTCGGGATTAGGACAATGTTTCCTTCATTAATCCTGTGCAACTTTCCATGACGAAAATTGAAGAAGTCTTTTATTGCTTCTACTAGGTCGTTTTTGATGATGTTGAGGCAGGATTTGTAGAATAGACCAATATATCCATCCGGACCTGGAGCCTTCTGAGTAGGGAGTTCCTGAATGGTGCTAATGATCTCATCAACCGTGATCTGGGCCTCTAGGTCACTTAGGTCCGAAGCATTGTATCCCAAGGCGTCCCAGCGTATCGCCTTGTCCCTTATTCCGTGTTGTCCCAGTCCATTTCTGAAATATTGATGTGCTGTTTTCAGTTTGTCTTGTTGGGTGATGAAAACTGCATCTTCTGTTCGTAGGACTCGAATAAGATTCCTACGCCTTCTTGAGCTGGCCATTAGGTGGAAGAAGCGGGTATTGGAGTCCCCCAATCGGATGGTTGTTGTTCTGGAGTGCTGTCTAGCTCTTGATTTTTGTATGGCAGCTAGGCCGAGAAGTTTGGTTTTGATAATTTTCCGAAGATCGAGCTCATCTTGAGATAGTGGTCGTCTTTCTTGTGTACATTCAAGAATAGTGAGAATGACTTGAATCAACGCTGTCTGCAGTGTTAAATTAGCGAAAAATTTCCTCCTCCAAGCCTTTAAAGCCTTAGTCATCTGTTCATTTTGATAATGAACCTTAGCATAGCGTCGACGTATGGACCGGCCGTGTCGAGATTGGGACACCATCTCTTGGAACCACGGCATTGTAGTCCAAAGAAGCTTGAGCGAAAGCCCTTAAAGAACTGATAGGATGCGTTTCCTTGCATAAGAAGAGGGCAGTGATCAGATGTCATCGTGGCCATTGCGCACAGATCTGCATTCGGGAAGGCCTCGTGCCATTCTGTTGTTGCAAGGAAGCGGTCTATTCGTGTCATAGTGGGCGGATTTTGTTCATTTGACCATGTAAATCTGCGACCTTGTAGGTCAAGTTCGTGGTTGTAAACTGTTGATGGTGTGATTGAAATGTTGCATCGATTAAATGCATTGGTCGGGCCACGATTCTTTTCATTGCCTTGTCTGATTAGGTTGAAATCACCTAACATCAACCACATAGGTAGCACAGTTCCATAAAGAGTCTCCAACTCAGCTAGGAAGTTCCTTTTGTCCGTGTCCGATTGTGGCCCATACACCCCAGTGATGTCCCACACCGACGCATTATATCTCGAGGATAACGTTGCGGTGATTGTATGTGGTGTGGTTCTAGTATTCTGGAGGTCGTAAATGTCATGTGAAGCCGCAAGAAGGATTCCACCTGAGGCTCCATTGGATGGTATACTGGTAGTCTGGGTAGCAAGTTTCATTCCCAAGGTTTCGGTTAGTAAGGCAGTTGTCCAGTTGGATATTTTTGTTTCTTGGAGACATACGATTGTGGCACCACTTGACAGGATGAAGCGCTTAATACTTTCTCGCTTAGCTGGATCGTTTAATCCTCTAACATTCCACGAAAAGAATTATGCGCTTTGTTGACATTAGGGGCTGAAATAAAGCACTTGAGGCGGCTTGCCTTTTGGTAGCACTCACCAGTATTGCGGGAGGCATAGATCCGTCGAAACCTTGTCTGGAAACAAACAGCCAGATGGCCCATGGTCCATTCCGAAACATAGCATCGCAGCAAATAACCACGACACAACAGGACAAATGCATATCTGTCTGGAAGCAACGGACTCCAGACATAGAACAGCGATACAAATGACGTCTGGGAACGAGTGGCCTATTGGTCCCCAACCCATGACTCAACAGAGGACACGATACAAAGGACTCCATGTAGGTAGAACACATGAGACTACAGCAGCAATACAACGGCCTAATGGCCCACAAACTACCAGAACAATATTGAATTAAGGGTCTAGCGCTCCCCATTTGATAGCCGACAGGTGCTAGTAGTGCCTTGACGACAAAAAGTTGACCACCAGTAACAAGGCATCTGACGCCAGCCATTTCCTGCCGGGAACCATGCATACCAACTAATACGTTTTGCAGCAAACTGAAATCTTCCCAATAAGATGCCAACATGATCTCTTGCAAGATTTGCTGAACGTTTTCCTGAAAAATTTCAACCTTTCCAGGGAAATATCTCGGCCTCCCTCTACATGTTAGAAAATTAAGGAGATTCGAAATTCAACCGTTGATTGACAAGCTTGGCAACAGACTGGCAGGCTGGAAAGGCAAGCTGCTGTCCAAGGCCGGAAGGGAGACCCTGGTCAAGTCCGTGTTAACATCTCAGCCTATATATCACATCACGGTCTTCCCGGCACAAAAGTGGTTAATCCGATGCATAGACAGACTCAGACGTAGCTTTCTCTGGAGAGGGAAAGAACCTGAAAACTGTAGCGGAGGGCACTGCTTGATCAACTGGCCAGTTACTTGCCTACCTAAAAACAAAGGAGGTCTTGGAATCATGGACCTGGAGCGCTTCGCCAGAGCCCTTAGACTTCGATGGCTTTGGTTCAGATGGAAAAATAATGAACGAGCTGGACTGGACTTGACCTACCATGTGACAAAACAGACATTGCCCTTTTCAATGCGTCAACAATTGTCACGATAGGAAACGGTAAATTAGCAGACTTTTGGCGATCAAGCTGGGTGGACGGGCGGGCACCGAAAAACTTGGCACCGAACCTGTTTCAGATCGCTCGAAGAAAAAACATCTCTGTCCACAAAGCCTTGTCTAATAACTACTGGATCCGTTTTTGCACACCGGTGGACTCGGAAAATGCAATCAGGGAACTTATAGTGCTATTTGAAGCGATCCAAAGAGTCAACAGAGATGAAACGGGAGAAGATCAAATAACTTGGCGGTGGACCCTTGATGGCCAATACTCAACAAAGTCAGCTTATCTAGTGCAGTTCCACTCTGTCTACTGTAAGATCAAGATCAGTCCGATATGGAAAGCACATGCGGAACCTAAATGTCGTTTTTTTGCATGGACACTGCTTCACAATAAAATTCTAACTGCTGACAACATGCAAAAGAAGGGATGGCCCTGCAATACCACCTGTAGCCTTTGTAATGCATCAGCGGAAACTGCAAACCATCTTTGCAAGGACTGTCCTTTCACTAACTAAGTATGGGACCGTGTTGTCCACTGGGGGAACTTGCAGCGGTGGCGAAATTTGGACCATAACGGCTCAGTGTACAAATGGTGGCGACGACTAAGAGCTCAATATGGCAAAGAAAGACGGAGATGTTTGGATGGTCTGCTCATCTACTTCTGGTGGACTCTTTGGCAAGAGAGAAACCAACGTATTTTTCAAGGGGTAATCAGATCGCCGGAGCAGGTGGCTACCGCAATCAAGGATGCGGTGCTCACCCGAGATTTTGCCATTTCCCTGTAATAGTTTGTTTTACCTAGTTTCCGGTTTTTTGATTTTCTTTCTTTCTTCTTGGTTGTCTGGGGTATCTCCCAGGTAGTGTGTTTTTCTTTCTTTGAGTTGTTGCTGATTTCTCTCATATAGTGGTCGCGGTGTGGGTCGCATTGTGAAGGTTTTTCCCTGGTTTTCCCTTAAAAACTAGGCCCTTTAACCCTCTTTTCCCTTCTAAATATATTTTGCAGCAACTCTCTTGCTGCTCTTTCGAAAAAATATGTTTTGCAGCATCAGAGTCGTCTGCTAGAGACAGAGACCAGCCTTGGTCGAAAGGTGTTCAGGCGAGAGCAGGATTCGCCGCGGGCGCCACCTTGGCCGCCTTCTTTTTTGTCTTGCTCTTGGTACTGCCGTGGTTGACCAGGTCCAAAATGGCTTCCATTCTTTCCTTGCAGAGTGGTCGTTCGAACTGCTTGGCAATATGTTCAAATAAATCATCATGTGAGTTCTTCGATTGTGTTGAAGGGCTTATTTCTTTGAGTTTTGCCGTTAACAGTTCTTGGGCTAATTGTATGGTTCCTTTGTTGGCACCTAATCTGGATGAAAGCTTTCATAGTGTAATTATGATAAGACATACCAATGTAAGGGTACAGCAACTCAACATAATTTATAGTGCTTGATTTCTTAAACTAATAAATCAGCAAGCTATCGTTCAGTGTAAACAAAATATAAACCAGAAGTGCAGTTTACCTTGAGTTTTGTACTTCTTATAAAAGATGAGATAGTTCAGTGTAGTTTGTTGTTGTCAGCCCACTGGAATTCACAAAAAGAATACGAAGTTAAAAGCCAAACAATACTGAATAACTTACAATACTGGCCTGCTGGACATCAGGCAAACAATTTATCAAGGCAATTACCATTTAGAAGCAACATTAACAATCAACAGCACCTTTCCCTTGAATTTGCTAAGAGAAACATCTTTTCCATCAATGTCCTGCACAATGGAGAGCAATTTTCTTTATGGCACAAAAGCTGAAAAACATACATATTTCATCCCCTTATAAAGGTGTACTGATTCCTTCATTCATCAGTAATTCAATATATAATATGATGATAAAGAAAAAAATCACTAGGGGAATATAAACATCACATACTAAAAAAACATCCGAAAATCCCAAAATATATGTTGCTTAGAACAAAGATGAACACATTACAATAAAGGAGTCAATAATGTGCCAGTGCCAGTTCGATGAAAGTTAAATTTCACCAACAAACAAATAGTATCCCACAGAATTTTTCGTATTCTTTCTTTTCATCTTGTTTTGATTGTGACTTTGCCTGAACTTGTACTGCATGCGCAATTTAATTAGTCTGCAACTGACCACTTGACTATGTTTATCCCATGTACTAGCACATAGATGGTAAATAGGTCCAACACATTGCACCTCTGATGATTAATGTTATAACTAGTGGCGGAACTAGAAAAATGTGTAATGGGTGTGCACCTTTGATATCGGATAGTTGATATACATAATTTCACAGCATAAATCCACCACATAGGTTCAAAATTTTCAATCATCATATACCATAAATCTAAGGCTTTATATAAGGCGCGGATAAGCTCTTGCTGTTTCGGTCTTTCCCTTTCAGCTATTTTGTTTCTACTCAATCGATTGATCCAGGAAACCAATCGGATAGATTAGAGAGTTTATTAGAATTAGTCTAGTGAGTATTGATCTACAAATTCGAAGATGGAAAAGGGGATTGGTGTCATCAAACCTTAGGCGCTTCTTATTCTTGTCCTCGTCGACAGCTGCATGCAAGCAGCAGATGAGCAGATAAGCGGCGGCAACAGGAGGAGGCGGCATGCAGCGTCAACTCGGCCAAATCCACCATCGACCCTCCTCAAATCCGTCGATGGCCTAGCCCGCAGCCCGCACTGGCAACTATTGCATTGTGTGCCTGGATTGTCGCGTCGCCCGCCTGAGCCAGCGGTCTGCATTGCCTCCTATTGTGCTGCTCCATGCAAGCACCTGCGGCTTGCGCCGCTCATGGTTCGCACTCGCACCGCCAGTGCTGCCTACTGCTCGCTCCTTTTGCGCCCAGTGATTAGAGTTTTGGAATACACTGGGAGTACTAGTAGTAGTTAGGCTATCAGAATTTTTGGAGGTGCCCGGGCATACTCAGCACCCCCGTCAGTTCAACCCATGGTTATAACACTTTGATTTGCAATTCGAGCCTATGACTGCATTCACCTGATTTGGCTAATTTCAAATACGTTCAACAATAAACATTTCTATCTTTCAGTGATTAATCTGCAATTACAATTCTTTGCACCTACCGCAACACCAACACACCTCAACATACCTGATTCCACTAAAATGTAGCACATCATCTACCTACAATTTTGCACCCTTATAACTAATGTTGTAACACTCCATTCCTGATCAAAGCTTCAACCGCATTCACCTGATTTTGCCAATTTCAACAACACCACAGAACAATTAGAATGCTGTCTAATACCTATCAATATATGGTTACAAGTTACAGCACTTCCCACCTACCTCAACAACACCACATCCAATAACTAATGCCGCAATAAGCAACAAAACATTATCATCCAAATCCTGAAATTTCCAAGCATTGCATCAATTACTCACGTTCGAATGATTTTTACCCATGGTGCATGTCACGCAACGCATCCGCTAAAGCAATCCACAGCAGCAAATTATCGCGGAGATCACGAGGCTAAGGCTAGAGGAAAATGTCAACTTCACGGTGAATTCGTAGATGCTCTTCTTGGCGGTGGCGGTGGTGTAGGCGACGCCGGGTGCCCGCCTGCGGCGCCGCAACGGAGACCGCCACCCTACTCCAGGGCGTCGAGTGAGCCAGGGGCCGCATGAAGGAGGTGACGGCGGCCGCCGCTGCAGGGAGCCACGAGGCCGGGAGGAGGCAGGTGAACGCGGTGGCTGTGGTGGAAGAAACCATGTGGCTCGCATCGGCGTGTGTTGTGTGGGCCCCTCTCCGAGAGAAATGATGGGCAGTGGGAACATGGGTGGTACCAAATAAAGGCCGCGTGTAGTGGTGCCGGATTGGCCAGCGGCGATTCTAGTTAAGTGCCCGTTCAGGCAGTGATAGCTTATTTAAAGTAGCGGTAGGTTTTTACAAGAGACTTTGATAAATAGCTAATTTTTCTCAGCGATAAGCTGTAAAAGTAGATCTAACATAGTTTTTAACTTTTGGTTTTTGTTAATTATATATGGCTTCTAACTTATGTCAAAAGCTTCTTAAAAGCTGAGATGTTTGAAGAGATTACTGGTTTTTGGAAGCTGAAGCTGGCTTAAAACCCCTCAAACAAGACTTTTAAGTGACAAGGATTAAAATCTATATTCTATTTGGGCTATCAACGGTTATAAATCATACTCTATTTTTAGACCCGCAACTCATTAAAAAAAGCCCAAAAAGTAAAATGAGACCCACGTTCAGCTAATTGGTTACGTATTCGACCAATTTATTGGTATAGCTTGTACATTACTTCTCACTGGTCATTCCCAACTTGTGAAATAGTCATCCCGACTAGTGATACTGATTGGAGCAAACGGTTATCTCTATACGAGCGTTCGTGAGGATAGTTATCTGACATATACAAATAACTAATCAAACGTTATCCCTAAAAGGCACCCTTTATCGAAAAGACACATCTTAATAGGAAGGCATCTTTCGGTCATACAACACCTTTTTTTAACACCAATTGCCGCCTCTTCACTCTATATAAATAAGACTCCTATTTATGCTATCAAGGCATTGGTAATTGAATGTTAGATTCTCATTCACAACACTATGTAATACTCTGTTAAGCCGCTTGACTAATAAGAGGTAATATCTCATTTCTTCCTTCGGGATCTCGTTTTCCCCCCCGAAAGCCTGCAACCATTTTAATTCATAAGCTTGGTCTAGAGACCATAGGTTTTAAACATTGACAATTGGCGCTAGAGGAAGGACCTCCGATGATCAAGATTGTGAAAGGCATGTCCTGTCACTCTTAGTGATGGATAAAGAAAACTCTTTTGACCACTCTGATTACGTTGATCTCGACGCCAATGACTACCTCTCGGAGGAACAATATAAGTGCGATTTCTACTTCGAATATGTTACTGAAGTGAAATTATCAGCAATCCAGGCTAGTATGGATAAGGTCAAAATAGAAGTGCCATCGATTGAGAAATCAAAAGAAGAGCACAATACTAATCCTGCCCTAGTTCCAGAGGCAGAAATCCATGGAGCATATGCCATTGAAGTCAACAATGATCACGCTCTCCAAAATGATGATAACATTCTGGAGGGCCCACTTCAAAAGATTGTCTCCGAGGACTCGACTACACCCCTTCTTCTAATGAAGATGGGCAATTATGCCCTTTGTCCACACTGGTTTTCGCACCTGTGTAGTCACAAGTGAGATGGATGAACAACGAGCAGAACGCGAGGAGCGTGAAACCCATAAAATAGCATAAAAAGCTACTCAAGAACAACATGAACAACTTATGGTCGCAAAACAAAAGGCCGTCGATGAAACAAGATGCTGATACTTCACCAATTAATTACCAAAACTGAAATGAATTGGGGGGCCTAGATGCTTTCAGCTGTTGAGTGGAATCGTATGGTTAATGTGTTGAGTGCATCCTCTATCTAGTACCCAATACCTTCCACCAGTCTTGTAGTTCACATACAAAAGAAAATCAAACCCTTTTAGGTACCAAAATTTGTTTAGGTCCTTGAAGGTTAGTAACTAAGGCTTTAGATACCCAAATGGCATTCTTCTTACAACCAAGTATAGGAGTGCTAACAAACTTAATTATAATTCTACAATTCTTAGACTTCTTAAACATATAGCTAAAATAATAAATGCCCATTTTAGGTGCCTTACCTATGGGACAATCACTTGCCTTATGTCCTACATCATGACACTTACTGCAAAATTTTCTATTTGATTTCACAAACCAAAGAGCTTTGTAGCTTACCTTCTTACCCTTCTTGAAAATAAAACCGATGCCTTCTTTGTTGTAGGAGCATCGCTGATTATTTAGAATTTTTTTCAAGGGTTGTCTTTTCCTTGAAGCACCTATCCAAGCTCTTATTTAGCTTGCTCGCTAGCTCCTTGAGCTCATTATTTTCAATCACTAAAGGGTTGCTATCATGACTCAATTTATGATTAGAAATTGTAATAGAGCAAAATGGTATATCAAATAAACCATGACAAGAGGTGGATGTACTAGTCTTAGAAGATATACATGAGGAAATTTCTAAGCTAGGCATGGTATCAATAATATCACAATTTATTCCAACATCCACCTTGGACTTAGAATGGTCCCTAAGGAGAGTCTCATGAGCATCTTTTAGCTCTTCATAAGAATCTGTGAGAGCAAGAAATTCTTTTCTCAAGACCTTATACTTGGACTTCTCCTTGGTAAGATACTTATTCAAAGCCTCAAGTATATCCATTAGCTCATCATAAGAGAGCTCTTCATCATCATTAAATTTTACCTTATAATCCCCTTTAGCCATAAGACACGTAGGGGGTGAAGAATAGTGATGGAGCCTCCTTGATTGCTACTCCAACGAGTCCCTTCTTCTTGGAAGGTGTATCTTTATCGGAGGAGTTAGAGTCGGAATACTCCTTATCGGAGTTCTACTTTCCAGTATGAGCCTCACCCTTACCATCCTTGTAAAACTTTTTGAAGAGTTTCTTCTTGCCATTAAATTCCTTCATCTTTGATGACTTCGGCTTGTCCTCCTTATTAGGGCAATGAGAGGTAATGTAGCCCTTCTCGTCACACTCATAGCTAGTAACGTATGTTAGCGTAACGTTTGTTGCTTGAGTATTAGCCCTTCTTGTTCTTTGTGAGGGGTGCTTGAGTTTGAGTGTCTCTTCATGAATCTCTTTATTCTTTTTTTTGAACGAAATGAATCTCTTATTCTTATCACAAGGAGTGTCATTTCCTCCTCGAAGTCATCTTCTTAATCATCAAGCGCTTCATCGCTTGACTACATCTTGGCCTTGAACACAATGTTCTTCTTTTTGGAAGAACTTTGCTGTAAGAACTCCTCCTTATTCTTCTTATATAATTAATTGATAATGAGGTTTCCCAAGAGATCGGCCGGTGTCATCCTTGCTAACACAAGAGACACTACAGGATAACCCATTCTCACAAGCAGTACTACTGCCTAGAATAATTATTGTTGCAAGCGGTAGAACAGAACAAAATAAAAAATTGGATCAAAATCTGTTATGCCGCTTGTGAAGGTATCTGTCATTAGCTATTCTACTGCTTTGAATGATTTATTGAATTTCAAGCAGTACAACTAGTTGCAAAATAATTTTATGCTGTTGTGCCACTTTGGATGTCTATTTGGTGGGCTAGCCAAAATTTTGGCGCGGTCTATGGAAGTTTTGGCAGACTAGTGAACTTGACCTAAAAGAACTCACCCAAATCCCACCCGACTCGATCCTCAAATCAGCGCCAACATCTTCCTGGCCTTCGCCCACCCCTAGCCAAAAAAGGGTATTGCCGAGCTTCCTCCCTCCTATCCCCATCTTGTTCCCCATCGCTTCTGAAGCAACGACAGCTCACTCCAGCGCCTGCGAAGGTCATCTAGGAGGCCAGCGCCACGAGCCGTCGCTCCGTCCCACGATGTCCAGGAGGTGAGGCGCCGCTCGTCACGCGCCGTGGAGGAGGCGAGCCGGCGCTTCGCTCCACCACCTCCAGTTCCACCTCTTCAAGCAGCCTGTCTCCAGTGCTAGCTCCGGCGAGGTCATGCTAGGGCTGGGGATCCAGGAGAGGAGGAAGCTCGATAATATGCTATTCCTCTTGTTCTATGCCATTTGCCTACTTCTCAGCATCGGCAAGATCTGGGTGAGCGGGCAGTTTGCCCTCCTTGGCGACAAGAAAGATGCTGATTTGCAGGTATGGAAGCAAGAGATTTCTTTCTAGTTTTGGACTTTTATCTGCCATTTTTATCAGCAAAAATTCACTTGTCATTATTAACATTTAAAGCTTCTCTGATCAGTACAGTAAGAACATACACAAGCATAACAATTGATATGGACAATTATTCTAGTGAAATTTGAGCTCTACCAATCTATCTACTAACACTAACTATGGACAAACAGCCATATAAGGCAAAGAAGAAGAAGAAGAAGAAGAAGAAGAAGAAGAAGAAGAAAGGTCGCATAACGATAAATTATGTTCCTTCGAAGCAGCCACCTGACCAGTTAGCTCATGCCTCCCCAATCATCAAGAATGGATACATAATTGCATTGCTCCCATCCCTATTAAATGGATAACACAATTAAGTACAGAAGATAAGAACTAGTCTGATGCTTTTGAAGATTTTACCATTGGAATATAGCAATCTATCTTTGTTTCTCACATGAACTTCTATTTACCATAGCACACAAGTTCAAAAAATGGAAAAGAACCCAACATGCCTCTAGAAATTAGGTGATGAGAAGTGTGGGCCAAGTTTCCTGCCAATGTCTGCAACTAAGTTATGCACATCTCTTTCCTCAAGGTCAGAACTCAAAATCATATCTGAAAATCAGACAGGGAAAAATATAATACAATGCTAACTGGGAGTACCATTCTCTAGTAGCTTACTACTAAAAGAAAGCTAGCACTTTCTATTATTCACCACTTAACTTACCATGAAGGGAAGGAAGGGAACAATATTATAGATACATAAAAAAGATAACAGACAAAAAAAAGTAAATGTAGACCATTCCCACCTGTATAACTCACTATGTGGATTACATTGATGGTTGGATCTGTAGAGGGTCAAGACTTAATTTATTATCTCCTAATAAAACTACTTAATTTATTATCTCCTAATAAAACTTTTGCACATATGAAAACTGAATATGCTATGAATCTAAGATTGAGTTAAAACTTAACTACTATAGTTTCTAAT
Organism: Guadua angustifolia; assembly: GCA_036346375.1. Taxonomy (NCBI): domain Eukaryota; kingdom Viridiplantae; phylum Streptophyta; class Magnoliopsida; order Poales; family Poaceae; genus Guadua; species Guadua angustifolia. Next base: position 6,887,013 of record CM070510.1, on the reverse strand, counting down.
AATTGTCCATCTGCGCACCTTCATCAATTTAGCAGAAATCAATAATTTGTGGGGATCTGAAACTTCAGTGACACTAAGTAGAATCATCAAAATCTTTAGAAAGATGATGTCCGATTATTCTAACCAATACAGATAATGTCAAAGTTCGTTCAACCATCAAATATCTAACATCTTGGCTTGAGTTTGATCCTGGCAATCAACAAACTTGAACACTTTATAGTTTAAAAATCTAACCACAATACACAATATATGTACCATCTAAATCATAAATTTGTATGAATAATCTAACCGCAAGTGAATCAAAGAGAAAAGAGTGTATTAGAGTTATAGCAATTTGTAGAGATGATTCCTTTTTTTTTGTTTGCCAAGTAACTAGTTTCTTTCTACTAAAGAATATTTTTGCTACTTATAATCAGAACATTTAACTCTGCTTTTATAGTAAGATGTGGTATGTTTCCCTTGGATAGAAAATATAGTTTAATGCGATTGCATACCGTACACAAAAGAGGTTGCTATCAGATGAACTAGTGAAGCAATAATCTGGCACAAGCGAATCACAGAAGATCCAATTTAATGGTTTGAATTAGTACATCTTTACTAACACTCATAATTAAAGTTGGTGAAGTGAGCATAAGTAAGCCAAAGGGATAATCATCAAATCAGAATTTTCTGAGAGAAAAGCAAGGAAGCGCAAGGGATAAAAGGGCCCCATGTAACATTCCAATTTTTGAGTCTCTTTGTGCTTGAATTTCAAAATCCGAACCAGTTGCAATTTGTTCGATTTAATTCCAGCTTAATTTGAATTTTCAAAAACAAAAAGGATTTAATTTGATTAATCCATACTTCAATTTAAAGATTTCTTGTTTTTATTGGGTTCCTTGTGCTTCTTTGAATTTTTCTGTATTTTTGGAGTTTTGTTCGGAATTTATTTGCTATTTATTTGGATTTATTGGAGTTTATTCGAATTTGCTGCCAATTTCCTAAATTAAAAAATGAATTTAAATTCCTTTTCCTTCGTATGGGCCGAAATCGCTGTTCATCCATGCTGGCCCGTTCCTATTCCGCCCCACGTCCGGCCTAACCGCCGTTCCCGCCGTCCAAACCCTAATCCGCTTCAAGCTCAGCCGTTGGATTTCGATCCAACGTTCCGTGCTCGCCACGTTCCATCGGCAAAACCCTAACCCTATTCGCATCCTTTCCCCGCCGATGGATTCCGATCCAAGGGCTGCGCCTCGTTCCATGTTTCCACCGCCAGATCTTCACCGTATGGACACGATGCGTCCACGTCGCCTCAAGCTGCGCCGCTGCCCGTAACCCTAGCCGCGCGACCAACCTCGGCTTCCACGCTTTTTCTCACCTCCCGAGGGTATTTAAAGCCCTGTAGCCGCCGTCCCTAGGTTCGCCACTCCGCGCCGCACATTTTTGCCACTCCGTCCCTAGGTTCGCCACGCAGTTGAAGTGCAAGCGGAGCATCCGGCAGAGGTAGCACCAGCGGGAGGAGTTGAAGGCAAGTCTTCCTTGAACATATTGAACCTAAATTTCATGAAAATTATATTTTGTTTTAAATTATGCATGCTATCATTTTGAGTAAAAGTACTTTAAATGCAATTTGAATGCTTAGCTAAATTCCAATTTTGTTATGCCCTCATTGACATTAATTGTGACAACCTTGACACCTTAGGAAAATATTAAGTACTGTAATTAATGATAATTAATAATTTGGTATGGGACGGTAGAATTGCTTAGTCTTGCTTAAACACTTCGGTACCTTACCATTATGGAAATTCTTTCAATCATTGTTCAAAATGAATTGTGAAATTATGGCAATAAGTATTGCTGGTATTATTTAATTGAAATAAAATGAAAATGGTTTAGACCGGGGCGGATGGTTGTTTTGGTGGGTGCGTGATGCACGAGATTGGGTTTAGTGTTTGTTTCGCCCTAGTCAATTAAGGACCGAGGCGTGTGTTACCTTGGACTTAGCTTACCGTACAACCACAAGTCTATATGGGTACGACCTGGCTAAGTAATTTATGCGTGTCGTTATTAGCTTCGCCATTGGGTTGAATGGGGTGTCGGGTAGACACTTGCAAGGCGCAAGAGGGAGCTTCTGATTGGCGGATTTAGCCCTAGCAGCGGTGAAACCTTAGCGGGTGAAGTTGGTAGTGGTGTCGTACATTGTAACAGCCTTGTCATGATCTCCCTCTGCCGGCATACCAAAGGAAGTGTGTTAAGCAACAAGAGTCGATCATGTCTTGTGGGTAAAGTGTACAATTTCTGCAGAGTTAAAACTACTTGAGTAGCCGTGCCCACGGTCATGGGCAGGCGAGGTACGCTAGCACATTGTAGATTTTCTGGTTTTGGTTTTAAATGAAAATGGCTTTGGAAAACCGTGAGTGGATGTAACTCGCGGGTTTTGATTCGGCGGTGGGAGCCAATCAGGTGGTTGGAACCCATTAAATTGTTATACATCAAATTCAATTATTATGTTATTTACTTTTTGTCAAATGCTGCTTTATGAAATTATTACTGTTATTTCAAGTTAAATTCTACTTTATGCAAATGAACCATATTATGCCTTTCATTGTTAAAGCCTTGCATATAGTTATCATGCATTAAGTTTCCAAGGCTTGCGGAGTACGGTGTGTACTCACCCTTGCAACATCAAATTTTCTCAAAGGAGTACTGTTGGTGTTTCGTATGACCGGCAGGTAAATTTGTAAGTATAGGGGATAGCGCGCCCCCTCTCCTCGAATGGTTAGGCTAACGACGCCTCGGATGAACACTGGACCGGGTGGAGGAGTCTCAGATTTATACTGGTTCGGGCCGAACGTCCCTACTTCCAGTTTGTGGTGGAGGATCTCGTTGATCTGGGATATGGCGGATTACATGCGAGGGCTAAGGACAGGCCCTTAGCGCTCGTCTGAACGGCCAAGCTCAGGAGCTTCGCCCGGTCGTTCGGGTTGGGAGAGCTAGCGAGACGGGATATGGAAGAATGAGGGGTTCGCCTCATCGCTGAGACCCCGCCTCCTTATATATCCTGAGGGGCAAAGTTACACTTAAAATTTGGAGAAGAGAGGTAGGGGTATGCTACGCTGGGAGTCCGGCTTGGTCCTGGCGATTATTGAGTTCTGTTTGTCCTTGGGGTTGGTAGACACAGCAGACGGTGTTTCTTTAGGAAGGTGCGACTGCCCTCGATCACCGCCAGATCTTGACGTCTTTGTGGTGTGTTACATACGCTCCTTTACCCCCGACATGGTGAAGGGATCGCATTTGACCCAACGGCCTCGCCGTGCGAGAAGAAGCCACCTATCCCAGCATGGACGTCGGGTCCACGGGTCAGGCGACCGGCTCAGAGTCGACCACCGACGTGGCAGAAGTTGTCGAGGTGAGGTTTACTGGGGTCCCGACCGGGGACCCTGGTCGGAGCCTTTGGGGTTGCCCGATCGGAGACTCGGTCGGAGCTCTCGAGAAACCAGACCTAGGCTGGACGATCCGTTGTATCTCCTTGGGCCTAGTTGACCGCGAGAAATACAATTTCAAAATAGACATATACTTTGCTGTGGGGTATCCCCGGTATGAGTATTCGTCAGTAGCCCCCGGGGCCATCCTGAAATGCAGGCGTTCCTGGATGGGCCCTCCGTCTTCGGCTTACAAGGTCTCTTTGGCAGCACGATGCGGTTCGGCAAGGCCGCGAATATTCTTAGGGACGGCCACTTTGTCTGGATGAGCCCGACCGACTCAGTCAGCCCGGTTTCAATGGGGTCTTGCGGCCTTCCCCGGTGTAGTTTCGAGCCCCGAGCTGCTCGGAGAGCTGGTCGGGGGGTCTGCACTCGATTGGCGAAGGGTCGGGAGAGTGCAGACTTGATCGAGTCTAAGCCCCCGAATAGATCGAGCTGATACTTTAGGAAACGGTGTTCCGCCACTTGGTTTGGTTGGCCTTCCCGACGGTCTTGTGGGCCACCGGTGGAGTGTAGCCCCGAGCCCCGGGAGGTCGAAGAGCTGGCCAGGGGGTTACCCGGGCGGATGAGTCCGAGCGACTTGGTCGAAAGGCTCTGGCTCGACGTTGAGCCGGTCGGTATGGACGCCTGGTCACCTTGCGCAGGGTTCCAGTTCTCGAATGCTTGTTTAACGTCGTAGCTAGACGCGGCCGTGGTCGGCAAGGAGGTCCGGATGCCTTCGCGAGAGGTTCCGGTTCGAGTGCTTATTTAACGCCGGTGGGCCGCGCCGTGGTCGGCGAGGAGGTCCGGATGCCTTCGCGAGAGGTTCCGGTTCGAGTGCTTATTTAATGTCGGCCGACGCGCCGTGGTCGGCAGGGAGGTCCGGATGCCTTCGCGAGAGGTTCCGCCTCCCGAAAGTGCTTATTTAACGTCGGCCGGGCGTGTTAGTGCTATTTTTACGCCGTAGTCGGGCGTGTTAGTGCTATTTTTACGCCGTAGGTAGGCGAAGTTAGTGCTATTTTTAAGCCGTGGCCGGGCGAGGGCATCCGTCTCGAGTCCTCGTCGGGCGAGGTGCTCGCGAGAGGAAAGGCATTGTCGATCCCACGTATACGCCCCGTCCGCAGGTGTGGGACCTGGAGGGGGTGAGCAGACGCGTGTTTGCCTACGTCGGCGAACACCGTGCTCGTGGAGCTACAAACGGGTTATCCGAGTGGGCCCTAGAGGTCAAGCGACCTCCGAGCGGACGATCCCTACGTCGGTGTCCGGCACTGGGCGACCCATAAAAACCTTTTTTACTCGATCCCGTCATCGACCCCGAGCCGTTCGAACTTCGGGCGCACTGGTCTGCTTCTTTCGAGGCTCCGCAGAGAGTTTGAAGTATGGTCTCGGACACGAGCTAAGGCGATTGGGTCGTCCGCCAACCCAACTAGAGACCCACCGAGGGTTCGCCTTAAACTTGCCCTCGCTCGCTTGTTCGCCGGGTCGGCGAGGGATCCATCCGGTGGATCTCGCCTTGGGACCCACGCGAGTCTTATCCGTCAGTATTCAAGCCTTCTCGCCACCTCGAGGCTGCAAAGGCCTGGTGGGCTTTTCCTCCTGCCTCGGGTCGGTTTGAGCCAACCCGGAGGCGGAGATTAAGGGGTCATGGGGCGTTTCGCCTGGAGCGACACCCTGACGTCTCTGCAAGCATTTAATGCGCGTGCGGGAATTAAATGCGAGGCGAGATGATTAGGGGCGATACGACTCACCAGCGGCGCATCGTGGCGCTGCGACGCGATGGGTGACGCTTCATACGAGGCCGTCTTGATTGGCGCTCGCCCGGTCGGCACGCGTTCGGCTGATGCCTGTTTTGGCTGGTGCCTGTTTGGCGTCCATAAGACTGGCGCGGGAGAGGCATTAGGGCACCCTCCTGCTTTCGCTTTCGCCGCCCCCTTGGCTTTGCTTTCCTTGTTCCTCGAGTTCTCCTGAGGCGAGAAAAAGAAACAAGGAAGTTGGGAGAGAGCTACTCACATTCTTCTCCTCCGACCTCCGATTGTTCGCAGATCGAGGATGTCGTGGTTGAGTGTTCGCTCTGCCCTTGCAGGCCACATTTGGAGAAGAAAGGGTTCCTTCTCCCGCGGGATGCCTCACAATGGAGGGTCCCCACGGGCCGCGGAACCAGCCCCGGAGGAGGGGGAGATCGTGGTCCCCGCTTGGTTTTATTTAACGCGGTTCGCTCTCCGCTCTATCCCTTTGTTCACGGGATGCTGCACTTTTACGGGATCGAGGTACATCATCTTAACCCCAACGACGTGCTCCACATAGCGATCTTCATAACGCTATGTGAGGCGTTCCTGGGGGTCGAGCCCCACTGGCTGCTGTGGAAGCACTTCTTCTACGCCCGATCGTGGAGGGTCGGGGACTGGAGGGGACGTGAGTGAGCTCTTGCCTTCACCGCCAGGGCCTTCGCCGACTGGCGCAATCTCGTGCTCGCGGCCTAAGCGTCGCCGCCCAGAGACCCATCGGAGGATGGCCTGGCGCTGAGCCGCCACGCCAAAGCATAATCGGGCGGCGAATATCCCCACAAGCCGAGACACGCCAGCCTGTGCCTACAGGCGCAGTAACGACTGTTCAACGAGCCTCATTCTCATGGCTGACGCCGAGGCGGAGGTCGAATTGTGGGGGACCTTCGAAGAGGGTGCGCAGCAGGTGGAGTCTCATCTGAGCCGAATTCGTCGGGGGTTGGCGGCTGCCCTTGGCTCGACAGATGAGGCGTTGAAGGTCGTCGCTGAGGTTACCCGGCCGACTCGCCAGGTAATCTCTTCTGAATTCTTGATTCCAGCTTTTGATTCGCCTTAGCGACCGTCAGGCTAAATGAAGTACTCGGACTTCTGCAGCAACTGAAAACCCAGTCGGAACAAAGGGTGACTGCCACCGGAGAGGGCGACCGCCTGGACCCCGAGTTGCGTGAGGCTCAAGAAGCCTTGGCGCACGAGCGGGCGAAGGCGGAGGAGGTCTGGAGGGAGCTGCTCGAGAGGCACCGGATTTCCGAGTCCCAGGAGATGAGGATATCCGAACTCGAGGCACTTTTGGCGGCGGCCCTCAGCGCCAGGGACGTCGCGGCTGCTGCAGAAGTGCGGCTTCAGGGCGAGCGCGATCAGGCTCGGGCGGAGTCGGATTCCGCCAGGAGGGACGCCTCGCTCGAGCGGAAGACGCGGACCGAGGCCACGCTAGAGCTTCAGCGCCAGAAAGCCCTTATGGCTGGTGAGCGGAGTAACCCTAATTCAGTCTCCCGTGATTGCAAACCACCCGCCCTCTTTTTGACATCGCATCAATCTGCAGCGTTGCAGGAGGAGCTCAGCGATGCCGTGAGGGCGTGGAATACGACGACAGAGGAGCGTGATGCAGCGATGGCAGCACGAGCGGAAGCCGTCTCCGTGAAGGAGTCGGTGGAGAAGGATCTGTCCGAGCGGGCCGCTGAGCTGACGACCCTCCACGAAGTCGGTCGGGAAATCCGCGACCGAGTGCTCGGAACCTCTGAGCCAGGTTCGAGTTCACTGGCCGCTGCGCTGGCCCGAGTACCAGTCGATGCGGATGTTGAAGTCGTCGCAGAACTCTAGGAACTCCTTCCTTGTGAACTGCGTCCCATTATCGGTGATGATGGAGTTCGAACTCCAAACTGATAGACGATATCGTGGAAGAAGTTGACCGCCTGCACCGAAGTGATGGTGGCGACCGGTTTGGCTTCTATCCACTTGGTGAACTTGTCCACCACGACAAGAAGGTGGGTCAGGCCCTCGGGTGCCTTTTTGAAGGGCCCGACCAAATCGAGTCCCCAGACGGCGAATGGCCAAGTGATGGGGATTGTCTGCAAGGCTTGAGCCGGAAGGTGGGTCTGCCGAGCAAAAAATTGACACCCTTCGCAGGTGCGGACAATTTGCTCAGCGTCGGCCACGGCGGTTGGCCAGTAGAATCCTTGGCGGAAGGCCTTCCCTACGAGGGAACGTGGCGCAGCGTGGTGGCCGCAGATTCTGGCATGGATGTCGAGCAGCAGCTGCTTCCCTTGGTCCGCTAGAATGCACTTCTAGAGGACCCCGGAGGGGCTCCTCTTGTAAAGGTTTTGATCGACCAGGAAGAAAAACTTCGTCCGCCGAGCGAGGCGCCGGGCCTCGGTCGGGTCGGCGGGGAGCGATCCATCAGTCAGCCGGTCGATGAAGGGCTTCCTCCAGTCGGAGTCGACGACCAGCACGCCATGGCCCGACCTGGGGGGTCCCGAGTCCGACTGTTCGGCAGTCGGAGCGGGTGTATCCGGAGTGTTGGTTGGCTGCTCGGTTGGTGAGTCCAATCGGACGGAAGGCTTGTGGAGGTCGGAGACAAAGATCCTAGGCGGGACCGGTCCCCTGCTGGAGGCGAGATTGGCCAGGCAGTCGGCTTCACCGTTGAAGTGTCGGTAGCTATGGTGAAGCTCGAAACCCTTGAATCTTTCCTCGAGTTTACGCACTTCGCGGCTGTACACTGCCATGCGGACGTCACGAGGCTCCGAGGCCTTCATGACCTGGTCGACGACAAGCTTGGAATCACCGTGTACGTAAAGTCGACGCGCACCGAGGTCGGCAGCGATCCGGAGACCATTGACGAGTGCTTCGTACTCGGCAACATTATTTGTTGCGTCGAAGTGTAGCCGGATGGCATACTGGAGCTTGTTTCCAAGCGGGGAAACAAGGACGACCCCAGCACCCACCCCGTTCTTGGTGTAGGACCCGTCAAAGTACATTGTCCAGTACTCGGGGTCTTCAAGCACCGGTGGCGCCTGGGATTCGGTCCATTCGGCGACGAAGTCGGCCAAGACCTGCGACTTGATCGCCGTCCGAGGGACGTACAATATGTCGTGGCCGTTGAGCTCGAGTGCCCACTTGGCTATTCTTTCGGAAGCGTCGCGGTTGCGGATGATTTCGCCGAGTGGCGAGGAGGTCACCACGGAGACGGGGTGCCGGTCGAAGTAGTGGACCAGCTTCCTCTTCGTGATGAGCACCGCATAGAGCAGCTTTTGCACCTGCGGATATCGAGCCTTGGACTCGGAGAGTACTTCGCTGATGAAGTACATCGGCCGTTGTACTTTGAGCACGTGTCCCTCTTCGGCTCACTCCACAACAAGCACCGCGCTAATAACCTGGGTCGTGGCGATGATGTACAGGAGGAGCGGCTACTTTGTCTTTGGGCGACCAAAGACCGGGTGAAGTCAGGAACGCCTTGAGTCGGTCGAGGGCTTCCTGCGCTTCCTTGGTCCAGCTGAAGTGGTCGGACTTCTTGAGCAGCTTGTAGAGCGGCATTCCACGCTCGCCAAGGCGAGAGACGAAATGGCTCAAGGCTGCAAGGCATCTGTCGCCTTCGGACTCCCTTCAGTTGTCTCTGAGGCCCATCTTCATGATCGCAGAGATGTTCTTCTGATTGGCTTCGATGCCGCGCTCGGAGATGATGAAGCCGAGTAGTTTTCCTTTGGGGACCCCGAAAACACACTTTTCAGGGTTGAGCTTGATGCGAAACCGCCGGAGGTTCGCAAAAGTTTCGTCTAAGTCGGCGACGAGATCGTCGGCCTTCTTAGTTTTGATGACAATGTCGTCGACGTATGCCTCGATGTTACGGCCGATCTGGTCTTCGAAACACGTTTGCATACATCGCTGGTATGTAGCACCCGCGTTCTTCAGACCAAACGGCATCGTTACGTAACAAAACGAGCCGAACAGAGTGATGAAAGAAGTCACGAGCTGGTCGGACTCTTTCATCGCTATCTGGTGGTAGCCTGAGTAGGCATCCAGAAAGGACAGGGATTCGCACCCTGCGGTGGAGTCGACGACTTGGTCGATGCGGGGCAATGGGAAAGGGTCCTTGGGACATGCCTTGTTCAGGCCCGTGTAATCAACACACATTCTCCATTGCCCAGACTTCTTTTTTACAAGGACAGGGTTGGCTAGCCACTCGGGGTGGCGTACCTCTTTGATGAACCCTACGGCCAAAAGCTTGGCGATTTCCCCTCCTATGATCTTGCGCTTCTCCTCGTCGAAGCGGCGCAAGCGTTGGGCGATCGGCCTCGAGCCGGGTCGGATGCTCAAGGAGTGCTCGGTGACCTCTCTTGGGATGCCTAGCATGTCGGAGGGCTTCCATGCGAAGACATCTCGATTGGTGCGGAGGAAGTCGACGAGCGTGCCTTCCTATTTGGCGGGGAGCATGACTCCGACCCGCATGGTCTTGGTCGGATCCTGGGGGTCGACCGCGACCTCCTTCGTGTCCTCGGCGGACTAGAAGGAGCCGTGCCCCGACTTGCTGGAGTCGGGGGCAGACTCGGAGGTTTCCCTCCGGGGATTTTCGAGCTCAACAGACGCTATGAGCGTCGACGCGAGCTCACAATTGCTCTGCTCGCAGTTATAGGCGAGCTAAAAAGACGTGGCCGCGGTGATTACTCCCCGCGGCCCCGGCATCTTCAGCTTGAGGTAGGTGTAGTTGGGGACGGCCATGAACTTGGCGTAGCACGGCCTTCCCAAGATGGCGTGGTAGGAGCCGGGGAACCCCACAACCTCAAAGGTGAGGGTCTCGGTGCGGAAGTTCTCCAGGCTCCCGAAGGTGATGGGCAGGTCGACCTGCCCGAGCGGGTGGGCCTGTTGCCCAGGGATGACGCCGTGGAAAGGCGCCTTGCTCGGTCGGAGACGCGAGCGGGGGATTCCGAGGGCGTCGAAAGTCTCAACATACAAGATATTGAGGCTGCTACCGCCGTCTATCAGCACCTTGGACAGGCGCTTGGGTCCCACAATAGGGGCGACAACCAGCGGATATCGCCCTGGGTGCGGGACATGGTCGGGGTGGTCAGTCCGATTAAAGGTGATTGGTGACTCCGACCACCGGAGGTATTTGGGCACGGCGGGAGCAACCGTGTGGACTTCGCGGTGGGCGAGCTTGAGTCGCCGCCTGTCGGCGTAGCACGCCAGCCCGCCGAAGATCATGAGGCAGCCGTCGAGTTGCAGGAATTCGGAGTCCGCCTTCTTCTCCTCGGCATCTGGTGCTGAGTCGCGCTTTTTCCCTTTGCTCTGCGTGGGAGCTCCGGAAATGAAGCGCTTGTGGTCTCGCATCCTTGTATTTGTGTTGACGGTACCCGTGATGCGGACACTGCTATCCATCACCGAAGTGGTCGACGTCTCCCACTTTCTTTGCTTGGCGGGCGGTCGGCGGAAGGACCACGGGGCCTTCGCGGCCCTGCTTCCCCTTCTACTTCCGCTTGTCGGAGTGGTCGGAAGGGACAGCGGTGTCGGGACCGGCGTCCCGCTTGGCCTTCCCCTTGTCGAAGATGGCCCCCATAGCCTCCTCGCCGGAGGCGTGGTTGGTGGCGATATCTAGAAGCTCCTTGGTGGTCCTGGGCTTGGCGCAGCCCAGCTTGTGGACCAGAGCCTTGGAGGTGGTGCCGTAAATGAATGCCCCGACGACGTCGGCGTCGCAGATGTTGGGGAGCTCGTTGCATTGTTGGGAGAATCGCCGGATGTAATCCCGGAGAGACTCCCCGGGTTGCTGCTTGCAGCCCTTCAGGTCCCAGGAGTTTCCAGGGCGCTTGTAAGTGCCTTGGAAGTTGCCGACGAAGAGGCTCTTCAGGTCGGCCCAGCTCCTGATGGTGTTTGCGGGCAGGTACTCGAGCCAGGCTCGAGCCGAGTCCGCGAGGTAGATGGGGAGGTACTGAATGATGAAGAGATCATCAGTAGCTCCCCCTGCCTGGCACGCAAGCCGGTAGTCTTCCAACCAGACACTGGGGTTTGTCGCCCCAGTGTACTTGGCGATGTTGACGGGTGCCCGGAACCGGGCAGGGAAATCTGCGTTGTAGATCTCCCGGCAGAATGCCCGAGGCCCGGGCCCCTCGGGGCTCGGGCTGCGATTGTGGCGTCGGCCGCTGTCGATGGCCCGTGATCGGGCCGCCTCGTCCATCACCCTCCTCCGCGCCTCGAGGGTGTCACGGACGTCGTGGCTGTCGCCGAACCTTTGGCGCCGGAGTCTTGCGAGGTCTGGTCGCTTCGGCGGTGCTATCTTCGCGGCACGGCTCGGGTGGCTCGAGGAAGCCCCCGAGTGGTGGGAGCCGGAAGCCTGCATGTGCTGGACAGCAGCACGTTCCACCAACCCCCGGAGGTTCTAGTACTTGGCCTTGGCCTCCGGGTCCATTGGCTCGGGGATGCCGCGGAGCAGCATTGCCGCTGCAGCGACATTTTGGCTGGCGTGGGGGAAGAACGGAGGACCGTCATACCCTCGGCCCGGTCGATGGTGGACTCAAGTGCGTGTCTTGGCCTTGGCGCCAGCGCGTGGGGCTCCGGTTGGGACTGCTCTAAGTCGGCCTGGAGTTTGTCCAACTGAGCCTTTTGAGCCTCCAGCTGTTCGCGCTGCTACTGAAGCTCAGCGCGGCGAGCCTGGAGGTCCTCCTCCGCCGCCTGCTCCTCGGCGCGCCGGGCGGCGGTTCCTGGACTCACGGGGGTCATGGCCGAACTGGCCACGCCCGCCATGTTGCACTCGCGAGAGTACAAGTCGTCCGTAGTGTGCTCCGCGTCGGAGCTGGAGTCGTCGCGGGAGGAGACCTCCAGCAGTTCGTGGATGGAGGCCGGCGTATAGCCAGCCATCACCACGAATTGTGAGCCCACGGAGGGCGGCTTCGCCGCCGAGGGCTCACGTCTTATTCTTTGCCGAGACGCGCAGCCGCGCCCAAGCCCCAGCGTCGAGGTCCGTGCAGAGGCCTCATATGAGGTCGCCAAGGCGTCTGGATAGGGTCAGCTCTGGCGGAGGCCTAGACCTGAGAGGTGACGAGGGCGAGCACGAGCTCTCCCGCTGGAGTGGCGACGAAGTCGAGGGAGCCAAGCGATCCAGCCTCGACGAAAAACGCGTCGTCATGGTGAAGAAAGCCATCAAGGAGGTGATCGGGAGTCCGGAGACGAAGACGATGGCGCCGAAGACTTTACCGGCGCGCCAACCGCTTGTGTTTCAGATAACCAAGTAAATTTGTAAGTATAGGGGCCGCGCACTCCCTCTCCTTGAATGGTTAGACGAAGGGAGCCCAAGATTTATACTGGTTCGAGCCGAATATCCCTACGTCTAGTTTGTGTAGTGGTTTTGTATTGCTTGGGGTGTAACGGACTACACGGGATTACAAGCGGAGGGCTAAGGACAGGCCCTCAGCGTTCGTCTGAGTGGAGGAGCTCGGAAGTGTTCGTCTGGGTCGGATGGGTCGAACGTGGATGCGAGTGCGAGTGAGTGAGAGGATGCTGCGAATGCTCGATGCCCTTCGCTGAGGGCCCTGCCTCCCTTTATATAGGCGGAGGGGGCAGGTTACACGGGAGTTTTGAGGAAAAAGGTAGGGGTATGCTACGCCCGGGAGTTCCTGGTCTTCGGTCTCGATGGTTGACAGGTCCCTGTTCCCCCATGCCGGGTTGGTAGACACAACGGACAGTGTTCCGTTGAGAAGGTCTTGCTGCCCTCTGCTAGGCTTTGTCGACGATGATGCCAATCACGCCCGCGCTTTGGCGTCGCCTCGGGAGCGAGCGTGTCTCCCTATTGCGCATGAGGGGATGGGTGCTTGACTCTGGCGGCCCCCTGGCCACCTTGAGAAGGAGCCACCTGTCCCAACATGGTCGTCGTGTCCATAGGGTGGGTGACCAGCCCGTCGTCGACTGTCGACGTGGCGGAGGCTGCTGAGTCGAAGCTCGTTGGGACCCCGACCCAAGGCCAGGTCGGAGCCTACGGGAGCGTCGGACCCGGGTCTAGGTCGAACTGCTTGCGCGCGGACCAGGTCTAGGCTAGAAACTCATGGGGCGTCGGACCGGTCCGGGTCGGTTCCTTGGTGGGCTTGATCGAAGCCGGGTGACCCTTCGGGACCAGATGAGGCCCATGGCTCCTCCAGCACTCTGCATTGTTGCCAATCTTGCCGCGCTATTCGTACGACTGAGAGGGATACGATCTTGAAATAGATGTATACTTTGCTGTGGGGTACCCCTGGTATAAGTATTCGTCACATTGTTTTTTCTTATTTAATTGAGTGCTCTTATATGTTAATGCAGTTTGAATGGACAGTTGTCGAATATCAATATGCTGAATTTGGTTTTGGACATTCAGGTTCAGAGCAGTTTCAGGTGTCAGTCCTTGATAATAAGGTTAGCACCCAAAAATGTTTCCTATCAATGCATACAAAACTTTGGCAAGTATGAACTGGGACACTAATGTTTAGTAGCTTGCCATAGCCTTGAGCTTATTATCTAGGCCCAGACACAAGTCATATTTGTATTGATTGTTTATTTCTTTAAATTCCTTGTGCCAGGTTCAATTTTTATTACTAGCAGTCATATTCATTTCGACAAACATGATATAACATTATGTTACTTGTTCTTCGTTGTAAATACAAAGGTATGCAATGGAATGTTGAATAGTTAATTGCGTCATGTGCTTTTATGCTTAATTTCCCTTTTGCTGTGGTGGCTGCATTCGTGGCCGCAAAACATTATCCAGTTCACTGGTTGAATTTTACACTTAGTTTACTATACTTTTTTGACATATGTATGCACTATTTCGAATTTAAATTTTCCGTATTCAAATAAGACGCTCTTATTTATCTCTTTTGTCTATGCTCTTATTTTGTTGCTTTCTTCTTTTGCAGGTGGTTTATTAAGATGGACCAGAAGATTGATTTATAGCTAGTTTTCAGTTGATATACCCTAGTGAATTACATATATATTTTATTATGTAAAAAATGCAAGACACGTTGTGACAATTGGCAGATCATTTACTACTTGTGTTCTTTTGTTTTTTTGCTGCTATTTAACATGCCTTCAATACAAGACAACTATATGTATTACATGTTTGGATGACAATTTATATATGAATATATACCTTTGGTTTAAAGCGCTTCCTTTTTGTTGATAATTCATCGTATGCTTTGTTATGAAAATTTGTGGATGACTAACCAATCAATTGTTGTCATTGTTGATTGGTTTATAATAATAGTTTTTTTAATTTGATTTATAATTACCAACGATGTATTGATTTTAATATTTTAATTTTTAGATATCAAATTTGTTAATTAAAAGGAGTACTATAGCTTGGAATTTTTATTAAACATGTACTACAGCTTTGAAAAGATTAAATTTCGAACCACTAGTATTGCTGGGGATTCTTTTTTTGTTGTCCGACTTACCGCTTGGGAAACAACTACCGCTTGCAAAACTTTTCCAAGCGGCTGATCAGGGAGTGGTAGCTATTTGGATTCCAACCGATACTACCGCTTTCAATATCCACTATTGCAAGCATTACTACAGCTTGTAAGGCTATGCTATCTTGTAGTGAGAGTTGAGAAACAAGGTCAACAACATCTCGTATTTGCCCTATAGAGCCTGAGCATATTGCGACAACATCAAGATCGGTTAGTACACCGTCAAAACCATTGAGTTCATTCACTATGTTGTTTAATTTTGAGTACATCTCATTGATGTTCTCATGGGTAACATAACGAAACTCTCAAATTTGATTCTAATTAAGGCTTTGATCACATCTTAGTTCCTTTCATGCATGACTTGTCTTGTTAATTTAGCTGTAGTTATCTAAGACAACTAGAACTTATCCCCTTCAAATTATCTCTTATGCCCAATTCAACTCAAACTTAATCCTATATGTATGTATATTTGGTAACAATTAATACAGTAGTGTCTATAAGATTGAAAATGAAGTTTCCACGCTCCAAACTGCGCCGTTGGCTACAGGAGTATATGAGAACTAAGTACGAACACCAAAATGCGGCTAACTTTTAAATCAGTACCAGCAGGCGCCTAAGTAATTTGGCTACACAAGCATTACTAGATGAGGTTTGACCTACCTCTATATAATTTGTATTTCTGGATCGCAACAATCTGGAGGGAACAGTTAAAAATCTTTGTCTTTGTGGAGAAGAACCTGACCACCTTTGAACTTAATTTGCTTCCTATTGAAAAACAGAGTAATTAAAGATTTAGCCCTACATCCCCAAAGATTATGTACTCATAGACGCATCTGAACAAAGCCGGTCCACACCACAAACAGGGATCTTAGCCAAAAAGCCAGCTAATTAACTACACCTTACTACCTTACAATCTTACATAGGTCTATGACACATAGCCACGCATGGCTAATTAGTTCATTAATCAACTAATCAGCTATTAATTTATGGATCAAATCACAATTAACGTAGAACTGTTCCATCGTGGACGCGTGCAAATCTCCCACGGGTCCCACGCCGGGCGCAAGCACGGCACCTTCTTGTACACGCACACATAAGAGCTTTTACCAAATTACCGTTAAATTTTTGTACTCTTGATATCTCTGCCCTTATTCTTTTTGGGAATTGCTAAATTGCACTCGAGTGTTTTTTTGTTTGAGGGCACTCAATTTTTTTTGTCTATTAGGTATTACTGTTTTTTTGTTCATGGGAACTTAATTTTTTTTGTCTATTAGATATTGTTTTGTGATCCATGTCGTGTTTTATCATTTTGACTTTGTCAATATTTGATTTTGTGATCCATGTTTTTGTTTGGTGTGTTCTTTATAGTTTATTTCGTTCCTCTATTTTTTACAAATTGTCACGTTACTTTTTACATAATTTAATTTGTGTAAAACTAATGCATAATTGATATAAAATACCATGTATAGAAAAATAATGTTTTTTTTACAAATTATCACATCATTTCTATATAATTTAATTCGTGTAAAACTAGTATATAATTGATGTAAGGGAAATTTGAGTGTTTTTTAGCGAAAAAAACACTCAGGTGCTCCCTAGACACCCTTATTTTTTTTTACCTCTTGATACATGGAAATTTTGGTGTCTTCTATGGATGGATTGATGTCAAAATTTACATTGAGCTAGCTGGAGAGGTACCTCTTAAGGATGATCTAATCCACAACTTAAACAATCTACGTCCTAATCCGCTCCGATTAGATTCAACCAGGCCCCACGTTTGAGTCAGACACTAAAGATACAGAGGCAATCCTGTTATGCCACGTGTTGTGCTTTCGTGAAGTCAACTTGGCGTCAATGTGTAGCGGCTGCGCATGGCTAGCCCAACGGCAGTTAGGCAGATAGAAATTTTCGCATATCTGCCACTCTGTATTTTTTTAAATCTAATTATTTTGTATATGTATTTATAAATTTGATCCCTCTCTTATCGTGGAAGGCATAACAGGTAACACTTATTCCTTGTCAGGAGCTCGGTCAACCACGGAAGCAACGTGGCCCACAGTGGCATGATGCCTTCCGTGCTATCTGAGCGTGACAGCAGGAGGCAATCGCGCTACCACAGCTTCTCTCATGCTCCCCTAGCGCCTCCTCCCGTACTTGCTTGCCCTACTGTGAGGGAGGGGGCTAAATTTACAAATTACGTAGAAATGTTAGATTTGTGAAAAAAAAAGAGATACATAAGACTAGATAATTGATGATTTCAAGACTGACTATTTTTCCCTCCTTTAAAAGCCCAGCCGGTGTAACAAATGTTGCCATCACCAAGCATTTGCCTCCGATGTGAGCTTGAGCTCCAGCACTACACGCGCTCTCATGGCAGCCGCGCCAATCTCCGTCTTCGTCTTCAGCTTCCTCTTCTTCCCCCTCCTCCACGGGCTAAGCACGACTCTTTCAGCCAGCGGCGGGTCAGATGACCGTTCCGCGCTTCTATACTTCAAGGCTAGCGTGTCTAGTGACCCCAACGGAGCGCTCGCTGGCTGGGGCTCGCCGGACGTGTGCAACTGGACTGGTGTCGCTTGCGACACGACGGTGCGGCATGTCGTGAAGCTGATCCTAAGAGATGGAATGCTCGCCGGTGAGGTCTCTCCTGCGCTCGGCAACCTCTCCCACCTCGGTATACTTATTGTTAACAGACGCTGGGCTATTCCTCTAACGCACTCCTTCTTCCTCGCCAGGACTGCATCCACGCCCGCACTATGCGCTCGCCAGGACTGCGTCCACGCCCGCGCTATGCGCTCGCTCACGCATGTAACCGACTCCTAGATTAGCTGCCGTGCCATGCACGCCCTTGTAATCAAGCCATGTATATAAACACATGACGAGCTAATACAAAAGTCAGTTGCTCCATTTCTTTCATGGTATCAGTGACCGGATTGATCCTCCATCCGTCTCGCCATTCTTTCCGCTGCCATGGACAACTCGCCCACCCACTCCTCTACCTCCTCCGGCTCCTTCGCCGACAGCGGCGCACCTCTGCAGCCGGCGTCGTCCCAGGTCCTCCAGTCCGTCAACATTCGCTCCCACGTCCCCGTCACTCTCTCCAGCGCCGGCGTCGCCACTGCACCACCACCCTCCGGCGACTGGTACCTCGACACCGGCGCCACGGCCCATATGTCTCCTTCCTCTGGTAATTTCCCCACTTCCCACCTCCACCCATCCAACTCCGTGATTACTGTTGGCAACGGCGCCACGGTGCCTGTCACCCACCGGACACACACTACTATTCCTACTAGATACAATCCTCTTCTGCTGCGTGATGTTTTAATCGCTCCCTCTATCGTTCATAATCTTTTATCTGTTCGTCGTTTAACTCGTGACAATCATGTTTCCGTCGAGTTTGACCCTCATGGCTTCTCTATCAAGGACCTCCTCACCAAGGCGGAGATGCTCCGATGTGACAGCCAGGGCGAGCTCTATCCACTGCGGCGACCCGTCGATCAAGCACTCACTGCCTCCGCGCAGCCGACGATCTCCCTCTGGCACCAGCGCCTCGGACACCCTGGTTTTCCGGCGCTCTCCCAGGTCTTAGCCAATTTTGATTTCGCATGTAGTAAGACAGACGCTCACACTTGCTCCTCTTGTCAGCAAGGCAAGCATGTTCGTCTGCCCTTCACTTCCTCTACTACTCGAACATTCTTCCCTTTCCAACTTGTGCACGCTGATGTTTGGACGTCACCTTGTTTTAGTCATTCCGGATTCAAATACTACCTCGTGCTTCTCGACGATTTCACACATTACGTCTGGACTTTCCCGCTCCGGCAAAAATCCGAGTGCATCGATACGATCCGCATTTTTTTCGCCTACGTCGCCACCCAGTTCCGCCTTCCCATCGTCGCTCTTCAGACGGACAACGGCAAGGAGTTCGACAGCTACGCCATGCGCACGTTTCTCGCCACGCACGGCGTGCAGTTCCGTCTCTCCTGCCCGCACACGTCGCAGCAAAACGGGAAGGCCGAACGCGTCCTCCGCACCATTAACGATTGTTTACGCACTCTTCTCATTCACAGTGCTGCACCACCATCGTTCTGGGCAGAGGCGCTGTCCACCGCGACGTTCCTTCTCAACAGGCGACCATGCCGCGCCACCGGAGTCGTCACGCCGCATCAACTCCTCCTTGGTGCGCCCCCGGACTACAGTTAGCTACGCGTCTTCGGCAGCCTGTGCTTCCCCAACCTTACGGCGACTACGACGCACAAGCTCAACCCCCGCTCGACACCCTGCATATTCGTCGGGTACCCCACCGACCACAGAGGCTACCGCTGCTACAACCCGGCCACGCACCGCGTCATCACGTCTCGCCATGTCACCTTCGATGAGCTTCAATTCCCGTTCCGCGAGCTCACCAAGCGTCCGCCGCCAGTTGCGCTCCCGATGCCTGCCCGCCTCGACACCGATGTCATGATCCTGCCGGCCTCCACACCGCCTCCCTGTCCACCAAGCCGGACCGGCCACGCTGCGTCTCTCCTGGATGCTCTACCGCCCCACCCGCAACGAGCTCGTACTGCTTCCTCGCATCCACCACCAGACTCACCTACATCCAACCTGCCGCCGCAGCCTCCCGTCCCAGTCCAAGTCGAGCCATCTCAGCCGCAATTCTCCCGTCATACCATGGTGACTCGCTCCCAAACTGGCAGCCTCAAACCCAGCAACAAATTTGCGCTCACAGCCTCCTCCATTTCCCCTCTACCTGCTTCCGTCCATGCTGCTCTCCATGATGAACACTGGCACGCTGCCATGCGAGAAGAATTCCAGGCTCTTCAACACAACAAAACCTGGACACTCGTTCCCAGGCCCGCCGGCGCGCGCGTCATCACAGGCAAATGGGTGTTCAAACACAAAACCAATCCCGACGGCTCTCTGGCTCGCTACAAAGCCAGATGGGTTGTGCGTGGCTTCAATCAGCGTCCGGGTCTCGACTTCGACGAAACATTCTCACCTGTCGTCAAACACGCGACTATCCGCACGGTGCTCACTCTCGCGGCGAGTCGCTCATGGCCTGCGCACCAGCTCGATGTCTCCAACGCCTTCTTGCACGGCAATCTGCGCGAGCAGGTATTCTGTCAACAACCAACAGGTTTCATCGACCCCGCCCGTCCGAACGACGTCTGTCTCCTGTCGCGCTCCCTCTACGGACTGCGTCAGGCCCCGCGCGCCTGGTTTGAGCGGTTTGTGGGACACGTGACCAGCATGGGTTTCGCTCAGTCGCGTGCTGACTCATCGCTGTTCATCCTCCGCCATGGCCACGACACGGCGCATCTCATCCTCTACGTCGACGACATGATCTTGACTGCTTCGAGCTCTAGCCTTCTCCAACGCATCGTCACGCAACTACAGCACGCCTTCGCCGTCAAGGACATGGGGCCAGTGCGCTTCTTCCTCGGCATCGATGTCCAGCGCACCAGCTCCGGCTTCACCCTTTCCCAAACTAAGTATGCCGAAGAGTTGCTCGAACGCGCTGGCATGGCCAACTGCAAAGCCTCCACTACGCCCGCCGACACCAACGGGAAGCAGTCATCCCAAACAGGCACACCACTCGACGCCAGGGAGAGCACGAGCTATAGAAGCCTCGCCGGCGGTCTGCAATACCTCACGCTCACCCGCCCCGACCTTACGTACGCCGTGTAGCAGCTCTGCCTACACATGCACGCTCCTACCAATGTTCATCAAGGGATGCTGAAGCGGGTACTGCGCTACGTCCGCGGCACGACACACCTTGGCATCCGGCTCTACCCAACGTCGACACTAGCGCTCACCGCATACTCGGACGCAGACTGGGCAGGCTGCCCAGACACGCGACGTTCTACATCAGGCTACTGCATCTTCATCGGCGACACGCTGGTTTCATGGTCCTCCAAACGCCAAACCACGGTCTCCAGGTCCAGCGCGGAGGCCGAGTACCGGGCGATCGCCAATGCTGTCTCCGAATGTTCTTGGCTTCGACAGCTCCTCGGCGAACTTCACTGTCCAATCCCCAAGGCCACCGTGGCGTTCTGTGATAACATCTCAAGCGTCTACATGTGCCGCAACCCCGTCCACCACAAGCGCACTAAACACATCGAGCTCGACATTCATTTCGTTCGTGAGAAGGTGGCCGTCGGTGATCTCCGTGTTCAGCATGTCCCTACTTCACGACAAATTGCAGACATCTTCACGAAAGGATTGCCCACGGCGTTGTTTGAAGAATTCCGGGACAGCCTCACCGTCGGCAAGCCGGACGACGAGACTGCGGGGGGGTGTTAACAGACGCTGGGCTATTCCTCTAACGCACTCCTTCTTCCTCGCCAGGACTGCATCCACGCCCGCACTATGCGCTCGCCAGGACTGCGTCCACGCCCGCGCTATGCGCTCGCTCACGCATGTAACCGACTCCTAGATTAGCTGCCGTGCCATGCACGCCCTTGTAATCAAGCCATGTATATAAACACATGACGAGCTAATACAAAAGTCAGTTGCTCCATTTCTTTCACTTATCCTGTCGGGAAACCTCTTCACCGGGAACCTCTTTCGCCTCACTTTACTAGACATATCAGCGAATTTGTTCGCCGGGAGAGTCCCGCCGGAGCTCGGCAACCTCTCTAGCCTCAATGCCCTCGATCTCGCCGGAAACCTCTTCACCGGGGGAGTGCCGCCGGAGCTTGGGGACCTCCCCCGGTTGATGCAATTGAGCCTCCGCAACAACCGCTTGGAGGGGCCGATCGATTCCGGTCGAGCTCACGCGCATTCGGAACTGATCCCCATCCGAGGAGATTGCCCGCTCCCCGACCTGATGTTCCTCGTCTTGTGGTCCAACAACCTCACCGGCGGAATCCCCCGCTCTCTATCCAACTCGACGAAGCTCAAATGGCTGCTGTTGGAGTCGAATTTCCTCAGCGGCGAGCTACCGTCCGACATGTTCAGCAACATGAGGAGCTTAGAGCTTCTGTACCTATCATTCAACTGCCTAAAGAGTCCAGAGAACAACACCAACCTCGAGCCTTTCTTTGCCTCCCTGACAAACTGCACCAACTTGAGGGAGCTCGCCGTCGCCGGGAACGAGCTTGCCGGGACGATCCCGCCGTCCCTCGGCATGATCCCGCGGCTGGGGCGCATCGACTTCTCGCAGAACCGGCTCACCGGCGCCATCCCGGCAACGCTCTCCAACCTCACACAGCTGAGAACGCTCTTGTTGCATGACAATAATCTCTCGGGAATCATGTTAGAGTTTACTCATGTTCTCTGATTTTGTTAGTATAGAAAACTTTGTTTTTCTTTTATGTTAGCATCGTGCACCAGCTCAGCGCTTGGTGGAGTCGTGCAGGCTTGCATGGACCCGAGACGTGCATGTTCATGTCGGGGTTGTGTGTGTGTGCAAGTAGTGGTGTTCATGTGCATGCTTGGTCAGGCCATCCAGTCGTAAGAACCGGTTGAGAGTATGTACAGTGATATAGACGATAGTTATCTGTAATATATCTCTATATAATCTATAGTCAGCACACACACACACTAAAAATAAGTCATACAATAGATCATCTATATAGTTGTCTGTAATGTTCTCTTATCCAATTAACAGACTATCTATATAATAGCATATAAAATAGAAAATTGTCTATAAGACCGTCTGTTAAATAGTAGACAACAATTTTCTCTCTCATCCTTTTCTCTCCTCTACATCATTTAAAATTCTATATGGTATAGTCTTACAGGCAGTTGATATGTACCATCGTACATACTCTTAGTCGTGCAGATAGTGTGGGTTGTCACATGCATTCAGGAGATTGTTGCTTTGACGTTGAATAAGAAGTAAGCAAAAACAGAAAAGCCGTGAGTTGGTTGCACGACACAAAATCTTCGTTGTCTCTCGCTAAATCGTTTTTACTCGCCTTGTCCGAGTGTTCGCATGTGTGTACAGGGATCGCGTGCGTAGTCGCTAGTTGGCGACGACATCATACCTCCGAGCCTTGTGCAACGCGCGCGTAAACCTGCAGACTTTTGATCTCTCACAATATGCTGCAAGGCAAGATTCCTGCAGATTTGTCCGGGGCTAAGTGCATGCTTTAATCGATCCGAACTTTTCCAGTAACCTACCGGAAGGGCCGATCCCTGCCACCATTAGCAAGATGGTGACTTTGCAAGTGCTCAACTTGTCGTCGAACCGGCTGTCCGCCGGCGCGTTGGCCCCGCAGCTCCGCCAGCTGCGTCGCGCTCGAGTACCTCAACGTCTCCGGCAACGCGCTGAAAGGCAGCCTACCGGACACCATTGGCGCCCTGCCGTTCTTGCAAGTTCTTCTTTTTTTTTTTTATAAAGGAAGCTTTTATTAATCTTAGTAAATTATATCAAGGTGATACAATTATACTAAGAAGACTTTCGGCCTCTACACAGCTAGGATGTACACAGCCAAACCCACACACACAAGAAAAGACAAAGGAACCGTCGCGGTAAACTACATCACGCAATATTGTCTTCAAAGCTATCCACCATCATAGCAACACTTGGACCGTGATAAAAGCTCTCCAATGACAACGCCTCCAAGAAGGACTCGATACGCACACGCACCGCCATTGCCATGATCCAACCAGTGAAGGTCAGACTAAATGTTTTCACCTCGGAGACTAAAACCTCAGACTACAAAACAATACATTCAACAAGGCCATTGCTAGGCACAACCAACTAAGGTCAGACCTAGGGATTTCTCCCTGAAGTCGAAGTACCGGAGATCCCAGTGTTGCAACCACCCTCATTCCGAGCTAGTGCTGCCATACCTCTTAATCTTAGCCAATAGCAACGGCCACCTTCTCAAGGCCGCATAAATAATTTTAGATATTCGACTTGACGATGACAGATTCATGAGCTAGCTAATAGGCACACGATCATCAAGTCCATAGAGTGCATCTAAAAATGAGTTGTGTTGCCTAAGAAAGAATCCGCGAATCGATGCTAAGATGACATAGGTCAAAAGAAATGTATGAACAACGCTAGTAAGAGATGAAGACGTCAAACGAAGAGTAGTCACCTAGATCGCCCATCATCCACAAGTTGTCAAACCACCACCAAAGACCAAGTTGGCAACAACAAGTGTGGGGATCCAACCTAAACCAACTCGCTTCTCCATCCGCTGCCTCGCCGCCGAGAGCAGCATTGTGAATCGGGGCGAATATGTCGCCGGCGACCTCAAGAGCGTATGCGAAGCAAAGATCGAATCCGCCTCCGCCTTCCTGCCCAGAACGAAGTACAACACGCTCTGGCAGAGCGGGCGGTAGTCGCCGGGGTCCTCCCGCGCGAGCTCCTCGAAGGCGGCGATCGCCCACTACAGTAATCCCGCAAATTAACATCGGCCAAAAGCCGATGTTAATTAGCCATTTGCCGACGTTACTTGTAATTGTAGGATCGGATGGCGACAATCAGAGGGGGGGTGAATGATTGAGCGGAAGATAAAATCAAAATTTTCTTGATTCACAAAACCCCCTAAATTAATTATGAAATATTGCTCTCGGTTTCAACAAAAAACAGATTAATAGAGGTTCACTAAAACCGTAATTCCCAAAGATCCATTCATCGGATTGACGTGAAATTTTAACTGTATAAACTAGATTCAAATCCGAAAATAACGCAACAAGAATCACCTCAATCGGATACACGGATCTAGAGTTATGACCTTTGCAAGTTAACTGTATTAAATAATGACGAGAATAGATCAAACCCTAGTTATGAGATTAAACAAAATCTACAAGGAATTAACCAATCAAACTTTTAAGATCAATTACTAGATGCCCTAGACAGTTTTTGAACCGATCAAACCAAAATTATTACAATGAAATTATGAATCAATCTAAGAGGGAAACATGCATATAAACGGAGAACGAAAACGAAGAACGAGGTTACCAGCGCACCGCTTTGCAAATCGTGACTTTTAGCGTTGAGATGTGTTCACAAGATACCTTCAATCGATGAGGAAGAAAACCAGCCGCTAGTAACTTCAGGAACTAAAAAGAAACAGTTCAGCTGCAGGATGTCCAAACTGCCAAGAATTTACGCCGTCGCCTTGCGAGTTCTCGCCGCCGCCGACAGGATGTCACCAGTTCTGATCTTCTATTCACCGTTTTCTAGCCGCTCCTTCCGCCGCCGCGCAGCTCAACTCTAGAGACAGTTGCTTCTCGTCGTCCGCCTGGAAACCCTTTTGCCTCATGCATGCGCGACCAGCCGCCGGGAACAGGACATCAGGAAATCCTCCGGCCGCAAGCCAACGCAGGAGCTTCTTCAGCCGCCAGACCAATAAAAACGGCGAACGTCACAGCCGCCGCCAAAAAGCTCTTTTTTTTTATTTCTTTTGTCTAACAATACTCCAACATCAAAGAGTACAAACCCTAATTCCTTGTTCACATAAACAGGAGACACCTCCCCCTATTTATACTGAGCAAACATAAAGAATTCGTATACAACTCCACTTGGCCCCAACATGGCCCAATACAGTTTGTATACAATTCCACTTGGCCCAACATGGCCCAATACAGCTTTTTGCACGCCAGACGCCCACTCCGCCCCCACGTGACTAACCACCTCCATGTGCATGTTCTCTAGCCCTAACGTCCCGCATGACATCCTCGACCACCAAGACCTCGATTCCTCCTCGAACCTAGTCCCGAACCTCGCCTCCATGAACCTAGTTCCGGTCCGTCATCGACCACGTCAAGCCCTCGAGCAACACCTACACACTAATAAACAAACAACGATCCGAGCACAAGTCCACGACTTGACTCAAAGTCAATCCATGCAACCACTCACATGAGTGCATTGCATCAAACAAAATCATTAATCAATTATAATTATGCTCAATGGTCCTATATCACGCCTTCTAGGCCGGTAGCACTAGGAAAAGCAACCAACACTCAAATTGCTTCAATTTGAAGATCCAATTCAAATCAAACTCAATTTCAAATCAATCCAATCTCAAATCTTGTCAATTACTCATCACACACAAGGATAGACCTCCACATGGTCTTTCAGTAATTAACGTCGGCATATGGCTAATTAACGTCGGCTTTTGGCCCACGATAGTTAATCGACGTTAATTAGCATAATTAACGTCGGCAGCCGACGTTAATTAGTAATTAACGTCGGCCATATTCAGCCGACGATAATTACTGTCGTGACCCTGGTAATTAACGTCGGCTTAGGCCTAGCCGACGTTAATTATCAATTAACGTCGGCCATTATTCAGCCGACGATAATTACTGGCGTGATCCCGCTAATTAACGTCGACCTAGACCTGGCCGACGTTAATTAGTGATTTGCCGGATAATTGTCGGACGAAACAGGTATCCAGAAGTACTAATTAACATCGGCTGCCACGTTGGCCGACGTTAATTAGTGCCTAATTAACGTCGGCTAACCCCTAAGCCGACGTTAATTAGTGCCTAATTAACGTCGGCTAACCCTTTGGCCGACGTTAATTAGTAATACCAGGGGCAACTTTTTCTCCTATTTTCATGTTTCGCCACACAATTCAATACATAATATAATCAACATTGACAAAGAATTCACACATCAACACATACAATTCATGAATATAATCAATCCAAAGACGTAACATGCATATAATCAAGTCATCGATCCATCATAATATCCAAATTGTCATAACATCCAAAAAAGGCCAAAGTGACACAACTACAAACACATGCAAAGTTCAACTCGAATCATACACATCCAAAATGTATCATACACAACTATCAAACAATCTACAACTACTGGCCGCCATCTGGTTGATTGGAGTTCTGGCCGCTTGATCCGGAAGCAAAGAGCGCGTTGACAAAGGCAGTTGCACCGTCGGTTCCCTACACAAGAAAATGCAAGATTAGACAATAATATAAGAATGAATGTACCATAAGGAGACAAGTAAGAAATGAACCGCCGGATCTGCAGGTGCTGCAAGTGTTGCAAAGTGAGTATCAGAAGACGAGGACCCATGTGCCGTTGATCCCTACATAAGGCAACAATTATAGCTAGATTGATCAAATTTTACTAGATTTACAAGTTTTGACAAAGTTTAGCTAGAAATTAGTAAGTGTGGCTAGATTGACTAAATGTAGCTAGTTTGAACAAGATTAGGTACAACAAACTAATATTAGCTAGATTGACTAAGTTCAACTCGATTCACAATGTTTAGCAAGAATACTTGAGCTGCAGGAGGTGCCGAGGATACATCCCCATTGTGGCGGCGGCATTTGGCCGAACGGTGGAAAGACAATGTTTTGCCCCATCGCTGGGAACATTGCCTACAAATACAATGTATAAGTATTTTGAATTAATATATTCTTTAAATGCAATAGATTGAAGACTCGGACTTACTTGAATCGCCGCTTGTCAAGTTGTGCACGGTATGAAGCGTAGTACTCTTCTCGCGCCTTGCATAATCATCACGTTGGCGCAGCTCCTCACGCAGCCTAGTAACCTCCAACTCCCGCTCGAGGAGCGACGGCTACCAACCCCGAGGTCCAGGGACGAAGAAGATCCCTCTCACCAAGACCACCGCCGAGTCGATCACTCCAAAGGAACATGGAGTACCTTCAAAATGCGTGACCACAAAGGCTTGAGCACTTGAAATTATGACTTCATGAAATTTTAGAAGGTATGACATCTCACCGTCCATGGGCCTTGCCGCCTCCACTAGCATGCACAGCACGCCGTCAGCGGTTCCTTCCTCCAATCATAGTCTTCACCAAGGCGCTTGACCATTTCTCGCCATATTTCTCCTACATAACCAAATTAGACAATTTAAATGGGAACTGCAAATCAAACAACTTAATTTGAATTGATGAAAATTGTGACCACTAACCACCGATCAAGAGTCAGCCTGATCAAGACAACCGCTCAGGGTGTGTCGGTCTCGACCTTTATGACCTTCCACGACACTTCAATATCACTCGGTGAACACCGTCCGAGCCTCCTGTAGACATAAGTTAGGTGCATACATATACTTGGTAACATGTATTTTGCAAAAGATTGCTACGGCCGGACTTACCATGCGCTTAGCTTTACGATATGTCCATCGGCGCCATCGTGTGCTTTGATTCTTTGCCTCGGCGCCTCGGTTCTTTTTGACTTGGCGATGAACTCGTGAAGCCCAACGCCGCAAAGAGCCCGATAAGCTTCGGGCGGTCCCCAACCATGGAATCATGACCTGCACAAAGATATTAATACATTAAAACAACATTACCAAGAAACGTTAAACTCAAATAGCTCCAATATTTGTTGTTTTACCCATATGTACCGTTCCTCGGTCAAGTAACTTCGAAGACCATGAGTCCCGTTAATTCGTTGCCCATTAACAGACCTCAAGTAAAGATTTGTTGCTTGAATCCGAGCATTAGACAATGCATCTTTGGTCACCCGACGTGCATTTACGTGGAAAACTCTACGAGCATGCTCCATGTTTGCACCGTCAGCCAAACGGTAACGCTTATGCAATTGTTCATCACAAAGAATAGTTAGAATAGTAAAGAATCGATAGTTGAACCAATACCAACTGGCACAGAGAATTTTACCCAGAAGTCACTCCAAACTGCCCCCTGAGCATTCAAGTGCTCGGCATTATGAGCAAGCAGGTAATGATCCCAACTAGTAGCAACAAATTGCTCGCCATTGGCCGCTGTGACCAACCCGGGGTAGTGCAAACGGCAGAGGTTACCTAGCACGTAGTTAACCTGCCTATGGTGTCCTCTGCCATCAAACCCCGAGTCATTCCATGAACTGCAAGACATATAAATGATATAGTTCCAGTTCGGAAAGAAATGAAATAAGACATGGTTTAGAAAATACAAACCTATCGCCAACAGGTGTGATCACAACCTTGTCCTCCTCCCGTCTGGCGCCGGAGGGGGCGACAAGATGGCTCCTCCTAAACCTCAAAGGGCTCCGGAGAAACCTCGGTCGTATCCCCACCCATTGGGTCCTCATCCCCTTGGCCCACATCGGCCTCCTGATCCTCATCTATCCCAGCTACAACAACAACAATAATGAATGAATAAAGAAGATAATAATCAAATAAATTATGAGCATATAACATTCTAGTTTACTGTCGTGCCCCGAATTTTCACGGATTCGGACACTCTGTGTATTCCGTACTAGTCCAGGATCACGCTAGTACACACAGGATAAACAGGTTGAAGTACCACAATCATACACAGCGGAAATAATACTAAGTACTTCAAACATGAGTATAACAAGTTACACGGCCTTATGGCCACCTTACAATACTTCGCCACGCAGGGCGATAAATATCAAATAGCACAAGTTTATAGCGGAAGCAAAAGTAAAGCGATGAACACTTCATAACCACATGCTACTGAGTGCGGCTCAACCCCTTAGTCTTCTTGGCCTTCAATGATCTCCTCCTCCCAAGCTGGCATAGCTTCTTCTTCTGAGGTTTTTGTCGATGCAAGAGTGAGTATACAACATACTCAACAAGTCATGCACAATGCAGTTCTATTACTACATGCATGGCTTATTCTAAAGGAAAGGCTTAATTGGTTACTTTGCTTAAAGCAGCATTTCTTTTAACAGGTAATCCTATTAGATTGAAGGCAGTAAAATCAATATTATTGATAATTAATTTCTCAATTCTTTTTCCCAAAGGTTTTGGCACATAGCCCTAATTTGATTCTTTTGGCACACAGCCCTAATTTGATTCTTTGGCACACAGCCACCCAATCCACATCTTTTATTTTTAAAATCTAACCCTTGACTGTAATCACCGAGCAATGTCCAGTACCGCGGACACGGCTATTCGAATAGATTCACACACACACACACTCTGCAGAGGTTGTACACTTTACCCACAGGATACAGTCGTTCACCACACAGGCGATTGATTGCAACAAAGTTTTTCAGAGACTAACATTTAACCGTTGAACCTCTCCGATGCTTCCCTTCTAACACTTCCCTCACTCAGAGCCGAAGTTTAGACAGAGCAAGCACCGTTGAATGGGTACCAAGCCGTAGCACAGGTACGCTTCTCTGATAGCTTGCACCGTGTGCACTGTCACCCCGAGGTTTCAAAGGAAAGAGGTCAGAAACCTACTTAACTAGGTCCGTCCCATTCCGGACAAGTGGTTGTACACGGAACTCAGTTCAAAGGCTCGCAAGGTTAAGTCCTTAACTGTCCCGGGCAAGACAACCATTTTATACATCTCGGCACATAGCCTTCACGATCTTTCATACAACCCATTGCCACACAGGTGTAAGTTCAACCTTCATTAGTTATGGTTTTGGTGTTAATGACAAATCTAATCGTGCGTTAATGACAAATCCAATATTAAGTTTATCCCCTAATGCGATATTGTTATTAATGACTAATCTTATATCGAGACTAACATGTTTGTTTAGAATATCTTTTGATTAGTCTCATCGCATGGAAAAATGGAAAACCCAAGGTATGTTTGCATATTCATCTTAATATTAGTTGCATACTTTGGAGTCAAGTTAAAGTATGAATATCCCCGTTATATTAACCACAAAATGTGCATCATGTTTCCCAATCCATATACTACATGGATGCACACACTTAGGGGGAGTTCGTGGTTTAACTTGATAAGTTTCTTTGTATTGATCGATTCTTTATTGATACACATAAGGATCAAGACAAAGAAACTAAATCATTGAGTATATATTTGAATTGCCTAGTTATAAGTATACTCATGGTAATATAGGATATACTCCAATATGATTAAAGTAAGTATGTGCATATTAGATCCAAGTCAATCATATTTATGCACATATACATGTGGAGTTTATTCTATAGTTGATGATTTAGAGTGATGATCATTTCCATACAATTTACATATAATGGATCATTACTTTTCATCAACATGAGTATATGAAAACTTGTGTAGTTAATATATACTCACATCAATTTAAATGATAATTTAAATTGAGTTCATTTGTCTTATTAATCATTAAAGAATATTTCATCATGTGTTGATGGTGTTCCGTGATTAATTAAGGACAAATGAATAGTTCTTAAGTATAATAAAGCATGGGTTGTATTATTGTACTTAAGACACAATTAAATCATTTCAATTGATTTAGGTTGTGCTCAATTGATCTAGAGGCATCCATTATGTGTTAATGGAGTGCAAGAGATAATTGAGACAACCATGCATCTTGGACTAACAAGTTTCTTGAGTTATGATTGAGTTAGGTCCAAAGATGGATGAGATGATAAAGAAGAGGAGTCGAGTGGATATCCCGGGGAAGTATCAAAGTAAAAATCATAAAGACCCCAAAGGGGATTGCTTGCGTGCGGCGACGAAAGGTATAACTAGATAGGCTAAGGACTTTTGTAGTCTTTGAGTCTAAGATTTTATCGCCGTACTATTAAGAGGGGTCGTTCCCTAGCTTGAGCTTCATCATGTGTTGGTGATCTCATTCCGCGTTCACTCGAGCTCAAACCATTTGGATTTGATTTTTGCATGAGGGTTAACCATTTGGCATGTGTTGCGAATGGGTTAAACTTATGCTTGGTTGTATTTGGTTTTCGCATAATGCTTTGATTTGCATGTGTTGCAAATAGGATAAGCTAGTGCGTTGGCGTTATGTGAAGTTCACTTTTGCATGTGTTGCATTAGTTAAAGCTTCATGCTTTGGTTTCATAAAACATCTTTATAAAACCTTGGTGTTGCTTGGAGCTAAGTTTTGCATGTGTTGCAAAAGGAGAGAGCTCAAGCATGATTTTATGTTGTGTGTTTGTATGGAGCTAGAGGCTTGCATGTGTTGCAGTAAAGAGCTCATACGTATGGTTTTGGTTTTAGTCGAAGTTTGATTTGTGGTTGCTTTGAACTAGAGAATTGCATGTGTTGCAATTAGAGAGTTCAAGCACCTTGATTTAATGTTGCTTGGAGCTAGACTTTTGCATGTGTTGCAAAGAGTAGTGCTCAAGCATGAAATATGTTTATTGCGTTATTTGCAAGTTCACAGTGCGAATAAACCGAGGTTTATGAGTCCGAAATTCCGAGAGCATGTGAGTGGGGCTTGCAACGGGTGTTGGCAAGTTGACCGGGTCTTGTGTTGACCTTCACATGGCTAGAGGGATTAATCTCATAAACTCGAGTTTGATTTGCTTAATCGCTTTTGCAAATAGTCTTTGAGTTGGTTGCGAAAAGTGTTTTCGCGATTTCGGTTGAATTCTTTGAGCATGAGCTAATTGGGTGCAGATGTGTTTTGCACGGGTGTATGATCATGTGTTGATCATCTAGAAGCTCAAAGAATTGCATTTGGATCTTCAAGAAAAGATTGGAAAAATCTGAGTTGTTTCGCCAGGCGGTGTGGCCTCGGCCTGGACGGAGGTGTGAGGGCCGACCCGCCTGGTCCGGCGGGACGGCCGGCGGTCTGACCGCCCTCACATGGTGTGTTTTCTCCAGCAGGCGTGTCGCGTCTTGTGGCGTGGGGCGGTCGACGCCCGGTCCGTCGGACCGTGAAGGGCGGTGCAACCCCCCGTCTTGTGCAAGTTTTCCAGAGAAGTGGCGTTTTGGTGCTTTCTTTGTTTTGTGTGCGGTGATGCGACCTCGGAGGTCGGTTGGACCGGCCGTCCAGTTGGACCGGGGTGCGAGCGGTCGGACCGGCCATATAACGATCGTTTTTCCGACAGTTGCCCTGTGAGGGCCGGTCGGACCGGATGAGGTCCGGTTGGACCGGACCTTGGGGTTTTCTGCCCGAAAAAGCCCCCAACGGCTAGTTTTCTTGTGGGGGGCTATAAATACCCCCTTGGGGGGCTTGGGGGAGAGGTTGCTGGTGTTATTGAGTGTTTGGGTGAAGTGTTGCATGTGTTGCATACTTCCATTTGATTCTTGAGCTTAAGAGTGAGCTAATTGCATGTGTTGCAATTAGGAGTGGTTTGAGTGAGCTCTTGTGCATATGTTGCACTTGAGTGAGGTCCTTGTGCATGTGTTGCACTTGGTGATCACCGGGAGCGCATTCGTTGTGCCCGGTGAAGTTCAAGCGGAGAAGCGGCTTGTTACTCTTGGAGGTTGCCGACTCCTAGACGGCGTAGGCGTCGTGCGCGGGAGCTCTCAAGGTTGTGAGAAGCCCCGACAAGTTTGTGAAGGTTCGGGTTGAGCCTACGCGCGAGCGTGAAAAACCACGACTAGTGGAAAGAGGCGGGTGCTCGAGCGGGAGCTGGTCCAAGTGTGGGCTAGCCTCAACGTGGACTAGGGGAGACCGACAAGTCTCCGAACACCACGGAAAAATATCGGTTGTCTCTTGTCTCATTTATATTCAAGCACTTTACATTATTGAATATTTATCAATTGCTTGAATTAGAATTGCTAGTATTATTTAGTTGATCAATTTAGCAATTCTTGTGTAGAGACATAATTTAGATAGTGCACATAGTGAGCCTAGTTGATTTAGGCCTTAATTGTCAAAACCGAGTTTATCGCTTCCGCATTATAATTGTGTAGGTTTTGACATAGGGGTTGATTAGAGCGAATTGATTAGTGAGCGATCGAATTTTGTAAATCGCCTATTCACCCCCCTCTCTAGGCGCATCCTTGACCCTACAAGGCCCACCTGGCACAAAGCCTCCTTGCCACTTGCCCCGGTCCAAAACATTTCCCACCCCACTTTATATTTAAGCAACACATGCCATTGTTCACATCAATTCACGAATAGCACCACACAGGTCACTATTCTAATTCCATCACATGACATTATTGCATTTTTACAAAAATGCGTTCCATACTTGTTTAGTCAAGATGATGTACCATTTAAAAGACATTTAGCGATACAAGCGTGCTGCTAGCGACTAATCACGGTCTAGCCTCCCGTGTTGGCATTAATGTAGCAACCAACATAGTTTAGCATTCTAGGGTGACAAGGCGTTCAGGGCATACAAAAGTATTAACAAGGTGGCATAACAAGATAGGTAATTTAGCTACCATTCCCATACGAGCAACATCGTTTTTACTTAACATAGCATGCAATAATTGAATTAAAATATATTTGGAAATCTAGGGCAACATGGTCAAAGCATGACTTGCCTTCAAACAGCTATTGGTTCTGGTCAAGCTCATGACGGATCTTCAAATCCTCCTCGGCGAATTCCTACGACTCGAGTCTACGCAAGACGCAAGCAAACATACAATAGCACTCAATACAGACAGCAAGACCATCACAAAAATAAAATAAAAATCACCATTAAATAGCTTACATTTTACAAATTTTTGGGCACTAGAATCACTCAAATCCGAGTTAAAATGCAAAAGTTATAGCACTTTCAAGTTTTGCTGAAATTCAAAAATGAATAATCGAGTTAATCTATTTATTTTTCTACTGAAAATCCGGATTAATTCTCCTCGGCGACACGCGTCGGCACCAGGGACGTCCACGTCGGTCCCGTCACTGACAAATGGGCCCGGCTGATGTCACGCCGTCGGCAAGACCACGGCGGTCCTCCCATTGACAAGTGGGCCCGGTGAACAGTGCTCGGCCCCACACGTCAACGACTGACACGCGTCGAGGAAGCATCAAGCCACGCCACCCATTCACCCACGATCGTTGGATTCAATCCGACGGCGCTGAACTACCCGAGCGATGCAATCGTTAATCGCTCTCGTGGCCTCACCTCGGCGTTGGATGAAGATCCGTGGTTGCTTGCTTCGAGTCGAAGAAGATCTTGCGGCGGTCGCGGACTTGGGGAAGACGACACGGCGACGGCGTTTCCGAAGCTTCTCGGTCGAATGAAGTGGCCTAACGGTCTTGGCGCGACGCAAGGAACTCGGGCTGGTCTCGGTCTTGGGAACGCGAACACTGGCGGAAGACGAAGGAGAAGTGAGGAGAGGGAAGAGGTAACTTCTGGCGAGCTCTAAGCGCGCGCTACGGTGGATGGTGGCGAGAGAGATGAGGGAAATGAGCGGGATGAAGTGTCAGTGCGGAGATGTACTTCACTTGCGGACTCGCCTTGGAACTTGCGCAAAATCTCGACATTATCCACGGCATCCTCTGGCGACGGCGGCGTCGGTCTTAAATCCCGAGACGCGATCAACGACGATACCGTCCGATCAAGATCGGACGGCATGAGCGAGCGCAGCGTTAGGGTTTTCATCAAGATGAGCACGTTGTTGGGCCGCCCAACACCGTAGCTAAAGGATTTCTCGACTTTTGAATAAAAATAAATGCAAAATTTAAAGTAATTGTTTAGGGCACTAAAAATACCCGAAAAATTCTAGAAAAATTCTAGAAAATATTTCAGAGCATTTTGAGCCTAAATAAAATAATTTCATTTATTTTTAACAAATACTTTTTCTGATATTAATTAATCAAGAGAAGAATAATTCAATTTACTTTTATTTTAAATCCAATAAATTCCCAAAATCCAAATAAATTCAATTAAATGCAAATAAAGGTTGGTTAATTCACAAAAAATTCAAATAACTCCAAAATTTAAAATTGGCCAAATTTCGGGACTTTACAAACCTACCCTCCTTAACAGAATCTCGTTCCCGAGATTCGAGGCTTAACTAAAGAATAGGTTTGGGAACTCCTTTTCAGATCTTCCTCTCGTTCCCTGGTGGCTTCACTTTCGGTGTGGTTGCTCCACTGAACCCTGCAGAAACGGGTTGTCTTGTTTCTTGTTTTCCGATCCATTGTGTCCAGAATTTTTATCGGTTGTTCCTTGTAAGTCAAGTCTTCCTGTAGTTCGACTTCCTCTAGTGATGTTTGCTCTTCAGGCACTCGGAGACACTTCTTGAGTTGCGATACATGAAAAACATTGTGTACTCCTGCTAATGACTGTGGTAACTCCAGTTGGTAGGCGACTTCACCTTTACGGCTTATGATTTTGAACGGCCCTACATATCTTGGTGCAAGTTTACCCTTTTTGTGAAACCTCTGGACTCCCTTAAGAGGCGTAACTCTGAGGTATACGTAATCTTCTGGTTCAAAGCTCAAATCTCTACGGCGGTTGTCTGCGTAGCTCTTACATCTTTGATCAAGCAATTTTTAACCTTTCCCTGATCAGTGCTATTTGCTTTTCGGCTTCCTGAAGTATGTCTGGTCCGAAGACACGACGCTCTCCGGTCTCATTCCAATTTAGCGGCGTCCTACAAGGTCGACCATACAACGCTTCGAAGGGTGACATCTGAAGACTTGCCTGATAGCTATTGTTGTAACTAAATTCCGCATATGGCAAACATTTATCCCAAGTTGATGCATATGCCAATGCATAGGCTCTCAACATATCCTCTAATATTTGATTGACTCTTTCAGTCTGTCCATCATCTCACGGGTGATATCTCAGATTGAAGTTTAAACGGGTGCCCATTGCTGTATGCAATTTATCCCAAAATCTTGAGGTAAATTGGGTACCTCATCGATACTATCTTCCTTGGCACTCCATGTAAGCAAACGATCCTTGCCATGTATAGTTAAATAACTTATCTCCTAATAGGTTGTCTTCACGGTATGAAATGTGCGACTTTTGTTAATCGGTCCACGATGACCCATATGGAGTCATAACCTCCTTGTGTCCTTGGCAATCCGGTAATGAAATCCATTCCGATTTCTTCCCATTTCCACTCTGGTATTTTCAATGGTCTGCAGTAGATCCTCTTTGGTCTCGATGCATAGCTTTGACTCGTGGCATACATCACATAGTGCTACGTGTTCAAGAACCTCCCTCTTCATATTCGCCACCGAACCTTTCTTTTAAATCTTGATACATTTTTGCACTTCCTGGGTGAATCGAATACTTGGAGTCATGAGCTTCCTCCAATATTAACTGCTTTAATTCCTTTTTGTTAGGTACACAAATACGCTCTTTCATCCATAACGTACCATGTTCGTCCAGTTTAAATTCCTTTGCTTGGCCTTCCTCCATCTTGGCCTTGATTCGCTTGATCTTCTCATCGTCCTTCTGACCTTCCCTAATCTGGTCTTCTAAGATAGGCTTTACTTCCAAGGCAGCTACGAATCCTTTCGGAACAACTTCCAATTTCAATCTCTGAAGATCCTTGCACAATTCTCCCTGGCTTTCTTCCATCATTGTATTTAGGTTAGGACCTTTCCGACTCAAGGCATCGGCCACCACATTGGCCTTGCCGGGATGATAATGGATTCCCATGTTGTAATCCTTGATTAGCTCCAACCATCTCCTTTGTCTCATGTTCAGATCAGATTGGGTGAAAATGTATTTAAGGCTCTTATGGTCCGTATACACCTCACATCTATTGCCAATAAGATAGTGACGCCATATCTTCAGTCGTGCACTCTGAGCTGCTAATTCTAGATCGTGC
Source organism: Guadua angustifolia (assembly GCA_036346375.1). Taxonomy (NCBI): domain Eukaryota; kingdom Viridiplantae; phylum Streptophyta; class Magnoliopsida; order Poales; family Poaceae; genus Guadua; species Guadua angustifolia. The sequence continues at coordinate 6,850,059 of CM070510.1, read as the reverse complement.
GTTGGGTAATTTCCTTCATGTGGCCTTAATTGCCTTGATGCATAGGCTACTACCTTTCCGTTCTGCATTAACACACATCCGAGCCCTTGGTGTGAGGCATCGCAGTAGATATCGAAACTCTGGTGTACATCCGGTTGCACTAACACTGGTGCTGATGTCAATCTTTTCTTCAATTCTTGAAAACTCTTCTCACAATCCGGCGTCCAAACAAACTTCTTCTCTTTCTTTAGCAATTGCGTAATTGGCCTAGCAATGGTGGAAAATCCTTTATAAACCGGCGATAATAACCACCATTCCAAGAAAACTCGAATTTGCGAACTGTCTTTGGCGACTCCCAATGCAATCTTGTCTCAACCTTGCTTGGGTCCATCTGCAATTCCTTCATGGTCATTACATGCCCTAGGAAATCTACCTTACTTTTCCAGAAATCGCATTTACTAAACTTTGCATACAACTGTTGCTCCCTTAGCTTTTCCAGCACTAATCTCAAATGCTGTGCGTGCTCTTCATCAGTCCTTGAGTAAACCAGAATATCATCTATGAATACGACCACAAATTTATCTAAGTACTCCATAAATACTTTATTCATCAAGTTCATAAAGTAAGCTGGCGCATTTGTCAATCCAAATGACATAACCGTGAACTCATAGTGTCCATATCTTGAAGAAAACGCGGTCTTGGGTACGTCCTCAGTCTTGATTCTCAACTGGTGATATCCTGACCTAAGGTCGATCTTGGAGAATACTCCTGCTCCTCTTAATTGATCGAAAAGATCATCTATCTGGGGTAACGGGTTTTTATTCTTTATCGTCACTTCATTAAGTGCGCGATAATCTATACACATCCGAAAACTCCCATCCTTTTTCTTAACAAATAGAACCGGTGCTCCCCATGGTGACGAGCTTGGTCTGATAAATCCTTTTTCCAACAACTCCTCAATCTGTTTCTTCATCTCTACCAATTCTTCGGTGGACATCCGATATGGTCTTTTTGCTATGGGTGCTGTTCTAGGCACTAAGTCAATTACAAACTCTATGTCTCTGTCCGGTGGCATTCCTGGTAATTCCTCAGGAAAAACATCTGGGTATTCGTTGACCACTGGTACATCTCGTATACTGACAGTCTCCAAGTTATTTACTAACATCTGACTTCCTCGAACTGCCACTACTTGAAATTCCACTTTTCTACCATCAGGACTCTCAATAGACACGACTCTTCGTCCACAGTCTAATATAGCCTTATGTTTAGTCAACCAATCCATTCCCAGGATAACATCCAGAGTTTGGGTATCTAATATAATAAGGTTCGCTAGGAACTCTACTCCTTTTATTAATAGCTTAACCCCAGAACATCCGACCTTAGAGCGGAGTTCGATCCGAGATTGAACTAGGAGTGTACTTTTAAGGTTAACAATATCCAGGTCATTTGTCACAGCAAAATCTCGAGAAATGAGCGAATCGAAGCTCTGAATCAAACAATCTTGTGGTGTGTATCGAGTTGACTAGGAACTTACCGAGCACGACGTCCGTAGCATTCTGGACTTCGTCTGCAGAGATATGGTTGATTCGACCTCGCGTGAATGCCTGCGGTGTAGATCCAGCTTGAGCAGGTCCTCGGCTTCCTCCTTGGGTAGGGGTCTTGGCTGGGGTGTTCCCCAGATTGAAGCGTACTGGCGTCACAACTCCTTTCTTGGGACACATGTTAGCAAAATGTCGATCTCGTTCTGATTGTAGCAATCTTCGGACATCTGCTGATTTCCTCCGTTCTGGTTAACAACCTTGACTGGGGTTTGAGGGGTTTGTCCAGCTGGTCTTGGCATTGGGGGTGGTGTCCTGACACTAATTCCCTGCTGGAACCTGGCGAACTGCTGGGGTATCATTCTTGTCTTCTACTGACCATGGCGTCCTCCTTGCTGAGCCATGCGGTGTTTGCGATTGTCGTCAAGTTCTTTGCGCTTGTCTTCCAGTATGAGTGCCTTGTTTACCAGTTCTTGAAAATCCGGGAAAGTGTGGGTGATCAGTCCCACCTGTAGACCAGTGTTGAGCCCTTTCATGAAGCGAGATTGCCTTGCCTTGTCTGTTGCTACGTCATCTGGAGCGTAGCGCGCTAGCTGAGTGAATTTATTCAGATAATCGGCCACTGTCTGGCCTCCTTGCTTCAGCGCTCGGAATTCCTCCTTTTTCAGCTCCATAATACCCTCCGGCACATGGTATTGACGAAAAGCTAGGGTGAATTCCTCCCAAGTAATCTCCTGCGGGTTCTCCTGCGATGCGCAGTAGTTTTCCCACCATTCGGCGGCCGTTCCCTCTAGTTGGTGAGAGGCATAGAGCACCCTCTCGTGTCCCTCACACTGGGTTATGTGCAATTTCCTTTCGATAGTTCTTAGCCAGTGGTCTGCCTCCAATGGACTGGCATTCCCTGAGAATGTCGGCGGGCGCGTCCTCATGAACTCGGACAATCTTGAATGGGGACGTGGCCCATTATTCATAGCCTGATTGTTGGCGACTGCCTGGTGGTTGATCTGTTGTACTGTTGCCATCATAGTCTGCATCAATTGAGTCTGTGCTGCGAGAAATGCTCCTGTGTTCTGATATCCACCGGCGGTCTTTGCTGGGGTGGCGTGCACTGCTCGATCGCCTCTGGGCGCGAACCACTGCCTCCTGCTCCGTTGTTACGAGTGTTCACCATCTGTTGATTGCTTCGGTGGTTTAGAGATATGGGGGGAAAGAATAGATACGTAGAGGAACTTATAGGGGAAACAGGTGTAACTTAAATAAAACCATTAAACATTAAAGCATGAATAGAAATAGGTATGGTTGCTTACATAGTCTAGGGACTATGCAACCACAAAATTCGACACAACATCACATCCAACTGTTCATTACAACATTGCATACTAATGTTCGAAATAAAAGACGCGACTCAACACAGGTGAGTCTCAACGCAAAAGCTGGTTACTGCAACTCTGAAAAAGCTCACTCCTCAAGCCAACCCGGCTGCGGCATAGAGAATTTTACCCAGAAGTCACTCCAAACTGCCCCCTGAGCATTCAAGTGCTCGGCATTATGAGCAAGCAGGTAATGATCCCAACTAGTAGCAACAAATTGCTCGCCATTGGCCGTTGTGACCAACCCGGGGTAGTGCAAACGGCAGAGGTTACCTAGCACGTAGTTAACCTGCCTATGGTGTCCTCTGCCATCAAACCCCGAGTCATTCCATGAACTGCAAGACATATAAATGATATAGTTCCAGTTCGAAAGAAATGAAATAAGACATGGTTTAGAAAATACAAACCTATCACCAACAGTGTGATCACAACCTTGTCCTCCTCCCGTCTGGCGCTGGAGGGGGCGACAAGATGGCTCCTCCTAAACCTCAAAGTGGGCTCCTAGAGAACCCTCGGTCGTATCCCCACCCATTGGGTCCTCATCCCTTGGCCCACATCGGCCTCCCGATCCTCATCTATCCCAGCTACAACAACAATAATAATGAATGAATAAAGAAGATAATAATCAAATAAATTATGAGCATATAACATTCTAGTTTATCGTCAGGCCCCGAATTTTCACGGATTCGGACACTCTGTGTATTCCGTACTAGTCCAGGATCACGCTAGTACACACAGGATAAACAGGTTGAAGTACCACAATCATACACAGCGGAAATAATACTAAGTACTTCAAACATGAGTATAACAAGTTACACGGCCTTATGGCCACCTTACAATACTTCGCCACGCAGGGCGATAAATATCAAATAGCACAAGTTTATAGCGGAAGCAAAAGTAAAGCGATGAACACTTCATAACCACATGCTACTGAGTGCGGCTCAACCCCTTAGTCTTCTTGGCCTTCAATGATCTCCTCCTCCCAAGCTGGCATAGCTTCTTCTTCTGAGGTTTTTGTCGATGCAAGAGTGAGTATACAACATACTCAACAAGTCATGCACAATGCAGTTCTATTACTACATGCATGGCTTATTCCAAAGGAAAGGCTTAATTGGTTACTTTGCTTAAAGCAGCATTTCTTTTAACAGGTAATCCTATTAGATTGAAGGCAGTAAAATCAATATTATTGATAATTAATTTCTCAATTCTTTTTCCCAAAGGTTTTGGCACATAGCCCTAATTTGATTCTTTTGGCACACAGCCCTAATTTGATTCTTTGGCACACAGCCACCCAATCCACATCTTTTATTTTTAAAATCTAACCCTTGATCAGAATCACCGAGCAATGTCGATCATCATGACACGGCTATTCGAATAGATTCACACACACACACACTCTGCAGAGGTTGTACACTTTACCCACAGGATACAGTCGTTCACCACACAGGCGATTGATTGCAACAAAGTTTTTCAGAGACTAACATTTAACCGTTGAACCTCTCCGATGCTTCCTTCTAACACTTCCTCACTCAGAGTCAAGTTTAGACAGAGCAAGCACTGCTGAATGGGTACCAAGCCGTAGCACAGGTACGCTTCCCCTACAGTTGCACTGGTGTGCACTGTCACCCCGAGGTTTCAAAGGAAAGAGGTCAGAAACCTACTTAACTAGGTCTGTCCCATTCCGGACAAGTGGTTGTACACGGAACTCAGTTCAAAGGCTCGCAAGGTTAAGTCCTTAACTGTCCCGGGCAAGACAACCATTTTATACATCTCGGCACATAGCCTTCACGATCTTTCATACAACCCATTGCCACACAGGCCCACCTGGCACGAAGCCTCCTTGTCATTTGCCCCGGTCCAAAACATTTCCCACCCCACTTTATATTTAAGCAACACATGCCATTGTTCACATCAATTCACGAATAGCACCACACAGGTCACTATTCTAATTCCATCACATGACATTATTGCATTTTTACAAAAATGCGTTCCATACTTGTTTAGTCAGTATTGATGTACCATTTAAAAGACATTCAGCGCATACAAGCAGGCTAAGTGACTAATCACGGTCTAGCCTCCCGTGTTGGCATTAATGTAGCAACCAACATAGTTTAGCATTCTAGGGTGACAAGGCGTTCAGGGCATACAAAAGTATTAACAAGGTGGCATAACAAGATAGGTAATTTAGCTACCATTCCCATACGAGCAACATCGTTTTTACTTAACATAGCATGCAATAATTGAATTAAAATATATTTGGAAATCTAGGGGCAACATGGTCAAAGCATGACTTGCCTTCAAACAGCTATTAGTTCTGGTCGAAGCTCTGCGACGGATCTTCAAATCCTCCCTCGGCGAATTCCTATGACTCGAGTCTCTGGCAAGCGCAAGCAAACATACAATAGCACTCAATACAGACAGCAAGACCATCACAAAAAGTAAAATAAAAATCACCATTAAATAGCTTACATTTTTACAAATTTTTGGGCACTGGAATCACTCAAATCCGAGTTAAAATGCAAAAGTTATAGCACTTTCAACTTTTGCTGAAATTCAAAAATGAATAATCGAGTTAATCTATTTATTTTTCTACTGAAAATCCGGATTAATTCTCCTCGGCGACACGCGTCGGCACCAGGGACGTCCACGTCGGTCCCGTCAGCGACAAATGGGCGGTGACGTCCGCCGACGTCGGACTCCACGCGGTCCTCCCATCGACAAGTGGGCCGGTGAACGATGCTCGGCCCACACGTCCGCCGATCGACACGCCGAGGAAGCATCAAGCCACGCCACCCATTCACCCACGCATCGTTGGATTCGAATCCGGCGGCGCTGGAACTACCCGGCGATGCAATCGTTAATACGCTCACGTGGCCTCACCTCGGCGTTGGATGAAGATCCGTGGTGGGTTGCTTGCGAGAGTCGAAGAAGATCTTGGCGGTCGCCGGACTTGGGGAAGACGACACGGCGACGGTGTTTCCGAGCTTCTCGGTCGAATGAAGTGGCCCAACGGTCTTGGCGACGCAAGGAACTCGGGCCGGTCTCAAAGGCGGGGAACGGCGAACACGCGGAAGACGAAGGAGAAGTGAGGAGAGGAAGAGGCAACCTTCTGGCGAGCTCTAAGCGCCGCTACTGGATGGATGGTGGCGAGAGATGAGGGAAATGAGCGGGATGAAGTGTTGTGCACGGAGATGTACTTCACTTGCGGACTCGCCTTGGAACTTCGCAAAATCTCGATATTATCCACGGCTTCTCCCTGGCGGCGCGGCGGTCTTTGTCCCGAGATCAGTAGCGATCAACGACGACCATCCGATCAAGATCGGACGGTCGCGAGCCGCTAGCGTTAGGGTTTTCCATCAAGATGAGCACGTGTTGGGCCTACCAACACTTGTAGCTAATGGATTTCTCGACTTTTGAAGAAAAATAAATCAAAATTTAAAGTAATTGTTTAGGGCACTAAAAATACCCGAAAATTCTAGAAAAATTCTAAAAAATATTTCAGAGCATTTTGAGCCTAAATAAAATAATTTCATTTATTTTTAACAAATACTTTTTCTGATATTAATTAATCAAGAGAAGAATAATTCAATTTACTTTTATTTTAAATCCAATAAATTCCCAAAATCCAAATAAATTCAATTAAATGCAAATAAAGGTTGGTTAATTCACAAAAAAATTAAATAACTGCAAAATTTAAAATTGGCCAAATTTCGGGACGTTACATTTACCTGCGTCAAAATCAGCCTCCTGATCCTCATCGATCCCACCTACAACAACAATAATAATGAATGAATAAAGAAGATAATAATCAAATAAATTAAGAGAATATAACATTCTAGTTTACTGCATCAACATCCATGGCGTGACCACTACGCCTCCCGACGATGTCTCATCCTGCGAAATAATACAAGATGCTTATATTTATGTAATATTTATGTTTTGACATGAAGTACACATCAAAAGCTTAGTTAGCCCTCCACTCTGCAAAGGAACACTACGACTCGCAACTCGGGCTCCATTGGACTCAACAAAGCCCGCCGTCTACTTGCGCTTGAAGCGCTACTCAAACAAGGCCTCCTCGTCAGCGCGAACTCTTTGGACTTCCTCCTACCATCGAGGAATCAATCGCGAGCTGCTTGATCGATCGGGGAATCCTGTTGAAAGAAAAATATCAAGTTAGTACAACAACAATATTAATGAACGAATGAACAAGATAATAAACACACAAAATTACTTGTCAAAATTCATCAATGTCGCGATGATGTAGTCTCCTTCTTTCTAAGGGACGACTTGTTACTTTTTTCTTGATTGGTTGTCTTTTCCGTTTCTCAGGAATCGTTATATCTCCATGGTCTCCGACTAAAGAATCGAGACCTGGACCAATCTCTATATCAAAAGTGCTTGGCAATTCTTCATCTTGGAAAACCTCAACAACTTCCATGGCCTCAAGGTAACCAGCATCACCAGGAGTATGTAACCGTTCTCGGGGATTCACTTTGTACACAACCCACCAAGCACTCAGTCTTGTGCATGGATATGGCATATAATACACCAGCTCAACTTGGTGAGCAAGGATAAAATTATCATAGCCATGTAGCTATTCGTTGTGTTTGACTTCTACCATCCCATACTGGTTTTGATGAGTCCCATGTTTGCTATCAAACCAAACACAATCGAAAAAGACTACTTTGAGCTCCTTATTCCCTGCAAACTTGAACTCGAGGATGTTTTGAATGATTCCATAGAAATTTGTTTCGATCCCTTGTGCATCGATTGCCCTAGTTACAACTCCAAGATTTGTTGTGGCCGCAAGGACCGACTTCAAATTTGGTTGAACGGAACCGAAACCCATTCACGTCGACGCCTATAGCTTTTAACAATTCTGCTGCCATAGGATAGCTGAAGCAAGTCCTCATGGATGTTCCCATATTTCACGCACTGCCAACAAAATATGATTCGAAGTTGCATTAGTTTTATAATATATTGAAACGTAACATTACAGAATATTATAGGATGTGAAGGTGTTATATGATCTCGGAACCAAGTCATGAAATTAGGGCCCCCATTTATTCCATCCCGACGCATCGTATTAAGTTGCTTGGTAGTTGGTTGACGAATAGACGTCCAATTCTGCTTATCGAATTCACTGTAAATGAAAACGTAAATGGATACATAAATGAATGATGTCTTCGGCAGCATAGCTTGATTGACATGTACAAAGTAAACGCTTCGTGAAATGTTGTTCCATCTCTTCCATATTGGAGTACATGTACAAAGAAAGCGACTTCTTTTCTTCCGAAGTGTAATAGTAAGCGATTGCAACTACCAACAGTAGTACCTCTCCATTCAAAATCAGAGGTCACTACAAGGTGTCTCTTCATCTACATGGTACCGCATCGTGGGGAGCATTGATTTTGTGTTCCTCTGCAAAGTATACACTCGAGAAGTATGATATCTCTTTTAGAGAAAATGCTTCGCAATGCACCCTTCAACTCTTGCCTTATTGCCAACCATAGCTCAAGTTTCTTTAGAGCTCTTTCAATGTGATACATCCACCTATATCGAATAGGCCACCTACCTTAGCTTCAGAAGGTAGATGAACAAGTAGATGTTGCATTGGATTGAAGAAACCAGAGGGAATATTTTTCCATCTTGCATACAAGCACTGGTATCTCTTTCTCCAACCTCTCCATCATGTATTTCGATATTTCTTTAGCACATAATTGTCTATAGAAATAACTTAGCTCAGCTAGCACCTTCCACACATTATCATTAAGATACCCACGAAACATTACAGTGTGAGTCTTTCCATGATTATGTGGTAATCGTGGCTCTTCAACCCATTTAGCTTCCCCGTCTTCACATTCACAGCTCGTCTCAATCCCGCTGCGTAACCATTGGGAAATTTTAATTTCTTCATCCACCTCAACACTTCTTTCTTTTCTTTAGGTTTAAGGCAAAATGGAGCGCTGGCTTACCCCCGCCGGTGAGCTCAAGTGTTGGCGATTCAGATCTCTGCTAAGTCTCTTCGGCCTTTAGGTTGTCTTTTGTCTTGTCCATATCCATGCACGTGCTTATAATGCTTTCACCAACGTTACGTTCCTGATGCATGACGTCAATGTTGTGCATCGTAATCAAGGCCTTCGATATGGGAGCTCCCATAATCCACAAATGTGAGTCCGCTTGTGCTCCTCTCCAAACCCTTCAAACCCATCTTCTTTCTCCACCAATTTACTCAAAGATATCGCAATTTACGCCCGATTAGGCGTTTGGCGGACCCTTTCTGACAACTGTGTCCTTACGGAAGGCATTCCTCTAGAGCCTAAAGGCGTGTCTTAGGGGCAGGAAACACCTATGGCAATCGAAGTAATAGATCTTTCCACCATTTACAAGGCGAAAACAATCGGTGTCTGAACCACATATCGGACATGTCAAATTTCCATGACAGCTCCAGCCAGCAAAAATACCATAGGCCATGAAATCATGGATGCACCACAAATATGCAACACGAAGGTTGAATTTACATTTATTGTAGCGATCATACGCCTCTACCCCCGTCCATAATTTTTTAGCTCTTGATCAAGGGTTTGAGCATCACATTGAGACGCTTTCCGTGATGTTCGAGGCCGTATGATGAGGCACGTGAACATAAACTCATATTTCATGCAAAGGGAAGGTGGAAGGTTGTATGGAATAGCAAAGACCGCCAAAGACGAGTATGATGCGGCGGTTGTGTTGAAAGGCGTGAAACCATCGGTCGCCAACCCAATGCGAACATTTCTCGCATCCCTCGTGAAGTCCTCGTCAAAGCTATCTAGAGCCTTCCATGCCTCACTATCTGACGGGTGCACCATTACTCCGTCGTTCTCACGCACACCTTCTTTGTGCCACCTCATGTGCCTAGCACTTCGGTTTTGAGATAAACAACCGCTTGACCTAGGTGTGAGAGGCATGTACCGGTTGCTTGTGTGCAACATCGGTCGTTACCTTTTCACCTTCTTCGCTCACCACCTCGATAAATCTTGGTTTTTACACACTAAGCAATGCTTCTCTTTCTCATGCTCCTTCCGTAAAAGCATGCGCTTATCCTTGCACACATCAATCTTCTCATACTTCATACCGAGACCGACAACAACTTGTTAGATTGGTACATGTCTCTAGGCATCTTATGATTCGCCAAGAAGATATCGTAGATCAATTCCACGAGATCATTGTAACAATTATTGGAAAAAAATACTTGGACTTAATGGCCATGAGCAGCGTCACAAAAGCAAGTTTGGGTCACTTTCGTGTGTTCGTGCATGACTCTTGAAGCTTTAAGTAGCTCAAAGAACTCCGTAACCTCACGTGTTGGCGGATCCTCCGAGTCAAGGTTAATCTCTGACGCAAAGCTTCTAGCATCTCATCCATCCTATCATCGCCCGCCCTATCATCTTCCTCTTCAACCGCAACTTGAGGTCCTTGAGCACGTGACTCACCATGATGTACACAGAACTCAAAGCTTGGCATGAAACCGAACCGACACAGGTGCAGAGATATCGATTTCTTGTCCTGGGGGTGGAAATTATGGCACTTACTGCATGGGCACTTCACCTTAACAGTACTAGACATAGAGAAGGCACGGTCGACAAAAGCGGTAGCCTTGACCGCACCGGCGGATCCAGAGGGTGGGCCGGGTAGGCCCCGGCCCACCCAAAAATTCCAAGAATAAGTTGACGACGACAAGTGGTTGGCAAGAAAAAATTCCAAGAATAAGTTGACGACCGCAAGAAAAAATTCCAAGAATAAGAAAAATTCCAAGAATAAGTTGATTCTACCGGTGGCGACGGCAAGTGTTGAAAGAGCATTTTCTGCTATGAATTTCATCAAGAATAAGTTGAGAAATAGGATGGGTGATAGTCTTCTAGACGATTGTCTAGTCACATTCATTGAGCGAGATATTTTCTTTAAAGTGAATGAAGAAGATATAATGGACACTTTCATGGCCATTAGAAAGCGTAGACCCAACAAGTAGTACTGTAATCTTCTTCAAATTATTGTAGTCGTGTAAGTTTCTTTAAGTCAAATTTCATACTTAGTTGTTGATTTTAAGATGTTCGTAAGACACCTTATTAATATATCATGATGCACTTTTGGTAAATTCTATACTTGTATTGTATATTGGCATGTTAGATTTACGGTATTTAAAAAATTTATGCCAAGTTGGACCACCCATACCCAAAATCCTGGATACGCCACTGCTTGACCGTCCACTCAGTCGAGTGAGCCCCACTTTTCTCCCAACCTTCATACATCCATCGGCGGTCGTCACCCATACTTGAGGCTATATAGTTTAAATCAACAGTTATAAGGTTCATTTTGTTTCTATATATCACGACCCTACATCTATAGGAAAGGATATGTCCTAAACCTACCCAAGAGTGGCTGACAAAGCGGATTTATAGCGAGCTGTAGAGTCGAATGAAATTTCAGCGGCATAACCCGTTGTTCTCCACACGCCCGGATATGGTGCAGGGAGAACAACAGGTTATGACGCTAAATTTCATTCGCACTCCGTGGCTCATCATAAATACCGCACTTTGTCATCCACTCGAGGCTGTCCAAAAGGACAATTCGGACAAAGACATCTCACATGTGACACATGTGAGACATGCCGATCCTAAACGGGTGACGATAGGTTTCGTGACACTATGTGATTTGAAATCAAAAATAAAATCCGACGATAATCGATTACTCAAATATATATTTATAAGCACAGAATGGATATATAAATTAAAAAAAACATATGACAAATCAATATATCAAATTTATCTATGTATTTTGTCATGCCTCTACCAACATATGCATCATTAGTTCATTACTCACCCACGCTCTTGCATCATGGTACCACTCCAAAACCATATCAATCTAATTAACAATAGATGATCACTTAAACCAATCCAAAAGTGGCCTCACTTAAAGTCTTAGAACAGAAACCCAAGGCATAAGTCATTATCAATAATAATTATGCCTAAAACATGACAAAATACACGGTCACAAGCAACATAAGCAAAAGCATACAACTAGTGCATGCTACTGTACAATACTGAGGTAGCCACTACATAACCCATACAACTAGTGCATGCTAAACAAAAGCTGCATATCCATTACTCAACAAGGTGCTTCACTGCAATGCTAAACAAAACATGACAAAATGCAGTGACTAGCATGAGCAATCCAACTAACAATCGAGTTCACGGAGCCTTATCGCAAGTATTAACATCGGTCAGGGTTTTCGGTCGACGTTAATTAACTAATTACCCCATTAATTAACTAATTACGGAGCCATGCATCCATAAGCTAAACAGGATCGACCTTCAAGCTTGTGGCCGCCGAGAGGAGAAGGACGCCGAGGATGAGGTCGCCGCCGGGGATTTAGGTCGCCGCCGCGGCGCGGACGGGCGGTGGCGCGCAGCGTGGGGCGGCGCAGCGGGCGGCGGGTCGGCGCTGCATGGGCGGACGGGCGGGGCGGCGGCGTGGCGGCGGCGGCGCGGCGGCGGCGGCGGCGCGGCGGCGGCGGCGCGCGAAGCGATTGGCGACATGGCGATTGGCGGGACGATTTTCACTCAGAGTGCGATTGGGCGCGGGGTGACCGAAAAGACGACCTTATCTCAAAAATTAACGTCAGCCTTGGCTTTTAGCCGACGTTAATTAGGCCAAGGAATAAATTTTCCTTGGCCGACGTTAATTAATACGGCCGACGCTAATTTCCAGTTTCCTGTAGTGGCCTCGTCAACCTTGCTGTCCACGAACAGCGCCTGCGTCCCGAGTAGGCGGCGACGGAGGCCACAAAGCGGAGGGAGGAGATGAGGGGGTGTGGAGAATCGGAGGTGGAGTAGGGTGTAGCTTTGACGGCCGCGGGATGGACCGCGTGGCATCGGGAGAAGGAGGAGAGGACGAAGGGGGCGCGGAGGGAGGCGGCGCCGGCAAGGAAGGCCATGGCGGCGGCTAGGGTTTGCGACGCCCCTACATTTCGCTCCGCCTCTACAGAAAGCTTGTGCACTATAATAGACTTACAGGTCCTATAATAGACTTACAGGTGCACTGCCTCTGTCCTTGCAAACGGCGACCTCGCTGCGGCTTGCCAATTTCTCCTACAACGGCTTCTCCGGGGAGGTGCCGAGCACCGGGGCCTTCGCGAGCTTCCCGGCAGGGGCGTTCCTCGGCGACGCCGGACTGTGCGGGTCAATGCCCGGTCTGGCTCGGTGCGGCGGAGCGCCGCCTGCTTCAAAACCGGCGTGTGGTGTTGCATAGTCATACGAGGACAAATTCCACATGTGTGGACTTCTTTACTTGCAAAACGCCATCAAGTAATTAGTGAAGGCGTCAGCCGCATGTGGGCAAGGCCCGTGGTGGAGGGGCCTAGTCTCCGATTCGGGAGGGGATTGAGTCGTCGGATTAGGCGAGATAAGGGAAATCCAGAGATTAGTTAATTGGGAGGACAGTGCCGGGTGAATCTAAGTGGTTAATTAAAAAGAAATTTTACAGTGGATAACATAGATAGTAAGTAGTAGTGGTAGAAATCTATCTATCTATCTATACCTATACTAATTGGGGATTACTAGCGCTCTGACATCCGATTATTATTTATTCCATCGGACAATTTTTGCAACTTTTTTTTAACGTTTACAACATTTTTCTCAACGCTTGTAATATCTGTTTACTGTGCCGTATTTCTACTGTTGTCGAAGGAAAATGTTGCACGTATTGGAAAAAAATGTTGCACGCGTAAGAAAAAATGTTGCAACACGTCTAAAAAATTAAACGTTTGAGCACAAGTCATTAGGATACTAATTAGGCACTCTGAGAAAGCTCTCACGTTAATTAGAAAGATCTGGCTATCTATTTGTTGGGTCCAAATTATAACGGTTTAGATTAAAATAAAGTGTCCATGTCAAATATAATATAAATTAAGAAAAATTCAGAATAAAAAAATAAAGAAATTAGCAATCTGACTTCAATACTATTTTCAAAGTAAATCCATAAAACAGTAAAATTTGAAATAATAATTAAATAAAATTAGCAAATTAAAACGATGAGTCTATCTCAAATACAAGCCAAATTAATTAAACTAAAATTCAAAATAAAAATGAAGAAAAAATAGCAATCGACTTCCATGCGATTTCCAAAGTAAATACATAAATATAAAAATTTGGAATACTAATTAAATAAAATTAGCAAATTAAAACAATGAGTCTATCTCAAGTACATGCCAAATTAAGTAAAATTCAGAATAAAAATAAAATAAAATAATGAATTAGATTTTGGTACAAATTCCAAAGTAAACCCTAAAAATAAATTCAAAATATTAATAAATAAAAATATAAATTTTCATATGAATTCCAACCTAAAACTAAAAAAATCTACCCCACGATGAAAAAATATGCAAACTCTGAATAATAATTACTCAATCTGTTTAATTTTATAGGTTCTCTTCACACTAAGAACAAGATAAATAACTAAAATTTTGAATAATAATTAAAAATTACCAAATTAAAACAATGAGTCTATCTCAAGTATAAAGCCAATTAAGTAAAATTTGAAATAAAAATAAAATAAAATAAATAATTTGATTTTCATACAAATACTAAAGTAAACCCTAAAAATAAATTCAGAACAGTAAGAAATGAAAATATAAATTTTCATATGAATTCCAGCCTAAAACTTAAAAAATCCACCCCATGTACAATAAAAAATACGTAAAGTCGGAATAATAATTACTGACGCTATCCAAGTTTGTAGGGTGTATTTTCTCTTTACACAGACTAAGATGATATTGCAAATGATCATTCAATGATATTGCATAATCCTTAATTATTATCCATACTTGCTATGCTATATTCAATGTATGTATGTAGAGAATATAAAGTAAAGTTAGATATTTATTAGCGGTATAGAGGGGAGACCACACTAACTTTGTATTGAAATATAAAATACAATGTATATTTATGCACAAGACCATTAAAAAATACGTTATATACTTTTTTGACGTAGTGTGAGACCCCGTCCAAAGGAACATGAATTTTCATGTGATTACTGTACTAGTCCCATGATCAATGGCTAGCACTCACATATTTACAATATTAATATCACAACCACACACAGCATGGCTAAGCAATTATATTATGCTAGCGATTATACCCCAAAATGATATAATTTATATCTAGTCCATACTAAGGTTTACAAGGTTCACTTGTTCATACAAATTAAGGAAATCCACAATTTACAAGTGTAGCTACTAATGCTACCCAAAATAGCAACTTTATGGGGAATTACACACATGCGTAATACATTGACAAAAGCAACATATTGTAGGTAAATTATCGGGTTCAACATGATCAAGGAGGTGCTTTCCTTGCTGCTCGTTGTCAGGATCAAAGTCTGGATCAGCGATAAGATCTTCTTCCTCCTCGGGAACATCGGTGTCTACACGTCGTGTAATAGGAAAATAATCAATAATCAGTAAACTCAAAAGGGCAAAAAGAAAATAGATAGCAAATCAAGCAAAAACTCTCCATAAGGAACATGGGTTGATTTTGTGAATTAATTTGTTTAATTGCACAAATTCAAAAAGCTAAAATTATTAATTCTTATATTTTCCATTTTCGAATTCAAGACGCAAAATTATCTAAGATTATAATGATATGACCATCATTCGAACACAAAGCAATTTCCTTCTTGTAATTAGGATTCAGATTCAAAGCAATACTTAATTAGATTTCTAGGCACTTAAAAGCTAATCTTTCCTTCGTCATGGGCATATATATACATACTTACAAGTGATTATGCACAAACGAGACTTATATTGCATTTCTTCCTTAACAACATTCATTTGACAATTAATTCCAAGACAAACTTTAGATATCTTTTCTGGAAAGTCTAGCCCCAAAATTCTTATATTGTTCATGATCATAAAGATTTATTCATTCCATAAAACATTTAATTAAAACTATATTCATTTTACACTTATTAAATATTCATTTAGTAAATGAAGCAAATTAACTTCAAACACCAATATTTTTATATATTTGAACTTCTCTCAACATAAGGATTTTAATAAAATTTATCTTTCTTTATTTTGACTAAGTTTGAAAAAGTCATTATGTAGGATCGGATGGCGACAATCAGAGGGGGGTGAATGATTGAGCGGAAGATAAAATCAAAATTTTCTTGATTCACAAAACCCCCTAAATTAATTATGAAATATTGCTCTTGGTTTTCACAAAAAAACAGATTAATAGACGTTCACTAAAACCATAATTCCCAAAGATCCAGCCGTCGGATTGATGTCAAACTTTAATTGTATAAACTAGATTCAAATCCGAAAATAACACAAGAAAAATCAACTCGATCGGATGTATGGATCTTGAGATATTACCTTTGCAAGATGACTGCAGTACCTTCTAGTCACCACTGCCAGAACTTGTATCGCGATCATTGTTTTCTTTTCTTTGCACCACCACCGCCACCGCCTAGAAAGCCAAAAACGCCAGCACTCTAATTCACAAGAGACTCACGCCACCAGGAAGGTCTCCAGCAGATCACCGATGAACTTCCAGCGCAGCACTTCGGCGTTAATCCACCAAGATGGAGACTAACTCGCCACACAAGATGAACAAATGCAAGTTTTCTAGTCGCAAGAAAGCAATCTCGTGATTGGTCGCGCAAGGAACAAAAAACACCAGAGCAAAATTATTTAGTCGCAATACACTCTATTCTTTCCACCACCGAAATCACCGACGCAAGAATGCATGCATGCAATGCAACGATCAAGCTAGCACACAGAACTTATCTAGTTGCGCCTTATCACCAAGGACAAGCATGCATGCATTGAGCAAACACACGTCCAGCCGCAATGCTTCAAGCCGCAGCCAACACGAAGCTTGAAGCAAAAGCGACTCGGTAGCCGACGCAAAAAAGCGATCTATTCAAGAAAGCCACCCACGCCGAACGTCCTTCCTCCTGCATGCATGCAAAACCATGAAACTAACTAGTCGCAAGAACCAAGCATAATGGCCGCAAGTGAATAAAGATCAATTGCTAAAACTTCTAGTCTCGGCGAGAATCTCTCCATTGCAAAACACAAGGAAACTCACGGCCAAAATCTCTCATGCATGCATGCACATCACCGGATGCATTCAGGACTCCTTTTTACTAGTAATCTCTCATGCATGCATGCAAAGCAAATAACGCCAGGAGCTCAAGACACAAAAACAAAAAAACGCAAGCAAGAAAAAAAGTTTCCGGCCACCAGGACAAGCCAGCACGTCTTCACGCCAAAAAAAGCTCTCGGCACAGGAAAAGAAACAATCTTTCCGGTAACACAGACCTCAAGACCCTTTTTTTTTTTTCCAGGAGAAACGGCAATGTCCATCCGCCGCAAAAGCTTCTCTATTTTTTTTGTCTAACAATACTCCAACATAAAAGAGTACAAACCCTAATTCCTTGCACCAGAATAAATAGAAGACACCTCCCTCTATTTATATAGAGCAACCACAAAGAGATTAAATACAACTCCACTTCCAACATGGAAAGAATTCGTATCTATCTCAACTTGGCCCAACATGGCCAAAAACAAACACAGAGATTGAATACAACTCCACTTCCAACATGGAAAGAGTTCATATTTATCTCTACTTGGCCCACATGGCCAAAAACATCTCTTTGCACGCATGAGCAGCCCACTGCTTCACAAGATACGTGACTAACCACCTTCACGTGCATGTTCTCTAGCCCGCGCCCCGCATGACATCCTCGACCACCAGACCTCGATTCCTCCTCGAACCTAGTCCCGAACCTCGGTTCCTCCATGAACCTAGTTCCGTCCGTCATCGACCACGTCACCTCGAGCAACACTCGCACACGAATAAACAAACAACGATCCGAGCACAAGTCCACGACTTGACTCAAAGTCAATCCATGCAACCACTCACATGAGTGCATTGCATCAAACAAAATCATTAATCAATCATAATTATGCTCAATGGTCCGGCACTCGCCCTAGGCCGTAGCACTAGGAAAAGCAACCAACACTCAAATTGCTTCAATTTGAAGATCCAATTCAAATCAAACTCAATTTCAAATCAATCCAATCTCAAATCTTGTCAATTACTCATCACACACAAGGATAGACCTCCACATGGTCTTTCAATCTCCCCTTGATGAGTATATTGACAAACACATGAAAAGGCATAAGTATTGAGTTTGAATAAAGAGAAGAAAGCAATTTGAATGCAAAGCCAAACTTGATCAAAGAAATAGAAATGAAGAACATGACCAAATTGGCAACTTATGATCTATGAACGATAGCAAAGATTAACAAAGATCATAAGAAAGAAGAATCAAGTGCAAAATGATGCCTTTTCTACGATTTCTCCCCCTTTTGGCAATATAGGCATCAAGGTGACATTTTATTTTCTCCCCCTTTTTTTTGTTGTTTTTATGCAAGTAATGCAGCCTAAGGGAGCTTTGAAGATTATCCATGTGATCAACAAGACAAGTTATGACACCAAGCTAAGTTATGGCAAAAAATAGACTAAGCTAAGGCATGTCCAAGTGCAAATAATCATTTTGCTAGCAAGATTTAATTAAAACCATGTCATTTTTAGCATGATTGAACATGAGCAACACTTGTCATTAGTTTCAAAACTAGAAGCAAAGCCATTCAAAGGATCAAATGGAAAACCTAGAGTTCAACCTACTCAACACTTTGGGGAATCTAGAAGTGCACACAAGGTCCTTCGAGCCTTTTTTTTATTGTATGCAAATTTTTCTTTGAATCTTTGAAAGACATAGCGGGGTGCAAATGTTTGACATTATTTGCATTCTTTACCCACATATGTTTTTTTTTGCATTTTTAAAGCAATTGACTCAAGCCATAATCGATCATCTCAAGAGGGACTCTTAAGAGAATGATCTTGGTCATACACAACACATTCCAAGTTCATCTCAAGTGCAATGAGAAGCCGTCTTGTGAATGTGAGGTGTTGAGTCTAATGCGCACAAAAAGAGTCAATTTTGCTTCACTTTCATTTTAGCATGTTCATGTTAAGCTAGTGAAGGACTCAAGTATGGATCAAACAAGATTCACCCAAGTTGCTATAGGGACTCTAAAGAATTCCAGAATTTCACAAATCATGGCAAATACACCTAGAGAAGAAACTTAGCAAGTAAACGCAACATGTTTTATCATGTTTTTTCTTTTAACGCTCATTTTTCAATTTTTGTAAGCTTAGCAAGATAAATGAACTTGAACATATCTAAGCAAGTAATTTTCTTCATAATATAGCATGGTGTATAAAATGAAACATGGATCATGTGCATAATAGACAAAGCTCATAAAATGAAAAATCAAGTCTA
Organism: Guadua angustifolia; assembly: GCA_036346375.1. Classification (NCBI taxonomy): domain Eukaryota; kingdom Viridiplantae; phylum Streptophyta; class Magnoliopsida; order Poales; family Poaceae; genus Guadua; species Guadua angustifolia. The sequence continues at coordinate 6,830,774 of CM070510.1, read as the reverse complement.
TATGCAATGCATGAGACAGATTTTTAAACTCCCCCTCAACATGTGATTTCATTTTAAGCACAAATCTGGTTCAAATTGAGTTATTAGCAAGATTAAGCTCAAGAAAGATCGAAAAGAACTCAATTAAAGCCGTAAACACGAATGGAGGGAAGAAGTCAAGAAACCGCGAACTGGGTGGCTATAGAGTATAGAAAAGATGGTAGAGAACACTATGGCTCGACTCGCCTCATCTTCCCCAATGACTAACATAGGAAAGCGCCTCTAGATCCCAAACTAAGGAGTGCACACAGACCCTGTCTACCCAGGGGGCCCAACACCTGCTAGACTTATAAGACTGTGAGGGAACTCAACCTAGAGAGAAGAGAGAACAGCTAATTAAGCATAATAGCAACCTAAAACACAAGATGAGAGGTCCATGCAAAGCATGCTAGAAGTCTAAGTGGTGTGAACTCATAACTCTAAGGAATAAAACCCATAAGCACCCAGAGCAATACAAAAGGAAAAACTGAAATAAAATATAATACATAATATACAGATCAGCTCCCCCTCACAGAAGGCCGTAAGGGCACACAACTCCAAGCTCACTCCTCAAGGCAACAAACCTAGAGCTATCCAAAGGCTTGGTAAAGATATCGGCCAACTGGTGGCCACTCTCCACAAACTGAAGCACTATGTCTCCTTTCTCCACATGGTCTCTAAGGAAGTGATATCTAATATCAATGTGACCAATTCTCCTATGCCGAAGGAGAGATCACGGGACTCGAAGCAATCAAACACCAAGAGAGTCTCTAAGAAAAGCAGAAAAATCAGCACGAAAGACCCTCCCAAATCTAGAAATCCATAAACTAACTCTCCCGATGAATCGAGGATTCTACAAGCATTGCTCTTAAAGCTTACCTCGAAAGAGTCATCGATAAGTCGAGAAACGGAAAGCAAATTATATTGCAGCTTACTCACTAAGGCAACGCCCTTAAGAATAAAATTTTCATTAATGCAGACGGTACCTTTAGCAATGACTCTACGAAGAAGCATCCCCAAAAGTGATCAACTCATCACGAGGGCTCGGACTAGGAAGAGAACCAACGAGAGTCTCCGGTCATATGGCGAGAACAACCGAGTCAACAATCCAAACATCTCCTTCCCCATCCGATTTAACCCGATCAAGTCAAAGAGAGAGAGAAGACTTAGGGATAAAGTGAGGACACAGGAACCCAATATCAATCACACAACGCCTCAAGTACCGACCACAAAGGAAGAAGATCGACTCTAGTGTCTCTCGACGCCGACTCTCACAAGATCGGAAGAATCAACTCTAGTAGAAGATGTAGGAGCTGCCATCGGTTTGGCCCACTGTGGTGCAAAAGCCGACCATCCCAACGAGGTGCCCAAATCTCCTACCCGAAAACACCTCACGCCGCCGATATCTACCTCGATGGGAAAAACGAGGAATATTAAGAGGACGGTGGAAAGATCGACCACGAGCAACTCGGGACTAAAACTCGATCAACAAAGATGAAAATCGAGTCCTGGACGCTGCCCAAAAACAGGTGACTCTCTGACCTGTCTAGTAGCAGTGTGCGCTTTAGGAGCACTCAGAGTCTGAGGATGACCCTGAATACGCCTAAGAGTAGCAACACGCTCACGCCTGGTGATCTTGGCGCGTCTAAAACAGAAATCTACTAGGTGACCATCCTTCTTACAGAAGGTGCATGAATACTTCGCCTTGCTAGAGGCGTAGTGACAGAGAAGCACCCTTCGCCGAAGTCCCATGGACAACCTCAAAGAGACCTAAACACAAGTGGTACTCACCACGAGCTACCACTATCTCTCCACTCTTGGAGGCACGCATAACAAGCTGAAGGCGGATGCGCCGTGCGTGCTCAAGTAATCAAATCCTAGACCTTGATTGAATCTGCTAATTTTGGACTGGTCTAGAATGAGATTGAGTTTCTTCTTGCCTCCAACAAATTTCTCAAGAGTGCTCATAAGATACCGACACTCTCGGAAAAGTGAGGCGATGAAGAGCAAGGGAAGAAGTAGAAGAAGAGCCAGAAGAAGAGGATCGAACAGCGCATGCATATTTTCCCTTATACACTAGCTGCCTCAATTTTGAGAGACTCACAGAAGCACAAGAAGCATCTCTAATTCTACCAACTTTGGGCTTATAACTTCTTCCTAAGCTCAGCGTGGACCTTATCCACGCCATCCTCAACCCCAATACACGACAAGCAACCATTATTTGACTTAACTAGTAAGTCCTTAGCAAGTTGATCACACTTGGCATTCAAAGCTTCATTATCAAGTTTTAGTTGCTTACAACCCTCACATGAGCTGACTGGGTCCTTAGAAGCATGCAATTCAAGTTCATCATTTCTAGCAGAAAGCTTCCTAAGGTGACAACTCATGGCATCAATTTCAGTAAGTAGCTTAGGGCAATTTTCACAAGATGCAGTTGTGTGAGTATGAAGAAAACTAGCATCAATAGGAATAGGATCAATAGAACATGTGCTAGCATCCTTCGACCTAAGAGCCTCAAGATCAGAAACCACACTATCATGCAGGGTTCTTAGGTTCTCCAACTCCTCAAGCAAAGCATCACAGAGAGTACAACTATCAGAGTCTCGGGAGGAACATAATTTAAGTGAAGCTAACTCCCGAGACAAGGTATCTACTTCCTTCTCTAACTCCGAACCCTAGCTCTAGCTCTAGCATGAAATTTTCCTAATTTGCAAAAAGCTTCATTGAGTCGGTCATAGGAAGGTACCTCGTCCGAGTCATTTGTAGAGCTCTGAGTCGCCGATGTCGTTAGTGTTTGCCATGAAGCACATGCCGAGAAGTCGCCGCCTTTCTTCTCTTGCGGATCATCCTCGCTTCATCGCTCCATGTCTCCGTGTCGAGAAGCCGATGTCGCCGAGGGCGGCGAGGACGCTGTGGAAGAGCTTCTTGTTCTTCGAGAAGTTGCGGTACTTCTTCTCGTCGCCGGCCGCGAATCGGAGGCTTTTGTTGCGGTTCTTGTCGGTGTAGTCGTTTTGCCGAACCGCCGAGTCGTTCTTGCCCTTCTCCGCTTTAGGACAATTCGCTCAATGTGGTTGGGGCCGCCACATTCAAGCGGTGATCCCACCACCTCTCTTCCTCTATCTCACCCTTTTGTAGGCGTGAGAAAACTTATGAGCTAAAAGAGCAAGCTCGCTTTAAAACTTGTCCAGCTTGGTCATCGCTAGCTTGCAAAGTGCAGAGAGGAAAAACCAACGAAAGAATCAAGAGAAGATCCAATGGGATCGGTGACCAAGGCCATCGATTGTGATTTCGTCTTGCGAGAGACGACGCCGATCTCATGAGTCTTGAGTCGGGAATAAAGCCCGTCAAGAGTCAAGGTCGACAAGTCGGTAGTATCCTTGATGGTGGTCACTTTCATTTCCCAAACACGAAGATCGAAGTGTGGTCAAGAAGTGACGAGCATTATCCGAGTCGGTATGTGCAACCAACCGCCCGGAGATCGCTCAAAATTTTAGTAAATCGACCAAAACACTCGTCAAGACTCTCACCAATTGTTGTTCAAACTTGTTGTACTCACGCTTGTGTTGATCCTGCCACGGTCTTGATTTGGGTAGTGCCTCATGGTATGCATCGAGGGTCACCCAAATCTCGTGAGCGGATCGCAGTGAGATCCGATCATACTCATCGCGGCCGAGTCCCTATATGAGAATGTTCTCGCCTTAGCATTTGCCTCAACGTCGACCATATTGCCGCCGTGGCGTTCTCATCGGCAGAACCTCATATGGGAGCTTCACCTTCGCCATATCGAGAAGCCTCGGGCGATGATGTATGACTCCATCCGGATTTCAAAAGGAAAATCAACACCACAAAAATTGGAGACTTGGTGGAATACTTGTCTGTCGCCATGGCTCTCGAGACCGATCAAGATCTATGGAAGAGCAAAACCGCTCGATACCACTTGTAGGATCGGATGGCGACAATCAGAGGGGGGGTGAATGATTGAGCGGAAGATAAAATCAAAATTTTCTTGATTCACAAAACCCCCTAAATTAATTATGAAATATTGCTCTTGGTTTTCACAAAAAAACAGATTAATAGACGTTCACTAAAACCATAATTCCCGAAGATCCAGCCGTCGGATTGATGTCAAACTTTAATTGTATAAACTAGATTCAAATCCGAAAATAACACAAGAAAAATCAACTCGATCGGATGTATGGATCTTGAGATATTACCTTTGCAAGATGACTGCAGTACCTTCTAGTCACCACTCGCCAGGAACTTGTATGCAGTCGCTGTTTTTCTTTTCTTTGCACCAGCCACCGGCCGCCTGCCTAGAAAGCCAAAAACGCCAGCACTCCAATTCACAAGAGACTCACGCCACCAGGAAGGTCTCCAGCAGATCACCGATGAACTTCGGCGCAGCACTTCCAAAGCGTTAATCCACCAAGATGGAGACTAACCTGCCACACAAGATGAACAGCTGCAAGTTTTCTAGTCGCAAGAAAGCAATCTCCAGGATTGGTCGCCGCAAGGAACAAAAAAACACCAGGAGCAAAATTATTTAGTCGCAATACACTCTATTCTTTCCAGCCACCAGAATCACCGACGCAAGAATGCATGCATGCAATGCAACGATCAAGCTAGCACACAGGAACTTATCTAGTTGCAGTTCCTTATCACCAAGGACAAGCATGCATGCATTGAGCAAACACACGTCCAGCCGCAATGCTTCAAGCCGCAGGCCAACACAGAAGCCAGAAGCAAAAAGCGACTCCAGCCGCCGACGCAAAAAAGCGATCTATTCAAGAAAGCCAGCCGCCGGCCAGAACGTCCTTCCTCCTGCATGCATGCAAAACCATGAAACTAACTAGTCGCAAGAACCAAGCATAATGGCCGCAAGTGAATAAAGATCAATTGCTAAAACTTCTAGTCTCGGCGAGAATCTCTCCGGCTGCAAAACACAAGGAAACTCACGGCCAAAAATCTCTCATGCATGCATGCACATCAGCCGGATGCATTCAGGACTCCTTTTTACTAGTAATCTCTCATGCATGCATGCAAAGCAAATAACGCCAGGAGCTCAAGACACAAAAACAAAAAAACGCAAGCAAGAAAAAAAGTTTCCGGCCACCAGGACAAGCCAGCACGTCTTCACGCCAAAAAAAGCTCTCGGCACAGGAAAAGAAACAATCTTTCCAGCCGTCACAGACGCCCGAAGACCCTTTTTTTTTCCAGGAGAAACGGCAATGTCCAGCCGCCGCAAAAGCTTCTCTATTTTTTTGTCTAACAATACTCCAACATAAAAGAGTACAAACCCTAATTCCTTGCACCGGAATAAACAGAGGACACCTCCCTCTATTTATATAGAGCAACCACAAAGAGATTAAATACAACTCCACTTCCAACATGGAAAGAGTTCGTATCTATCTCAACTTGGCCCAACATGGCCAAAAACAAACACAGAGATTGAATACAACTCCACTTCCAACATGGAAAGAGTTCATATTTATCTCTACTTGGCCCACATGGCCAAAAACATCTCTTTGCACGCATGAGCAGCCCACTGCAAGAGATACGTGACTAACCACCTTCACGCATGTTCTCTAGCCCGAACGTCCCGCATGACATCCTCGACCACCAGACCTCGATTCCTCCTCGAACCTAGTCCCAACCTCGGTTCCTCCATGAACCTAGTTCCGGTCCCACATCGACCACGTTAGCGCCTCGAGCAACACACGCACACGAATAAACAAACAACGATCCGAAAGCACAAGTCCACGACTTGACTCAAAGTCAATCCATGCAACCACTCACATGAGTGCATTGCATCAAACAAAATCATTAATCAATCATAATTATGCTCAATGGTCCGGTATATCGCCCTAGGCCTAGAGCACTAGGAAAAGCAACCAACACTCAAATTGCTTCAATTTGAAGATCCAATTCAAATCAAACTCAATTTCAAATCAATCCAATCTCAAATCTTGTCAATTACTCATCACACACAAGGATAGACCTCCACATGGTCTTTCACATTATTTAGTGTATTTAAACCCTACATATGCATTTCTAATATTAAAAATCACACAGTGATCAATATTTTAAAATATTTATTTTATATTCTGAAACTACTAGATTTTTTTAGAAATTTATTTCATCTAATTTGGAGTTATGGTTCAGAAGTAATAGCTATTTAAATTGAATCGGCTAAAGAAAATCGAACAAAAAAATTGGAAATACGCTTTCGCCTTTGGAAAGTGCCTTTTATCGCGTGCGCGTGCACGTTAGCTGCTTTGAATTGGCCTATAGATGCTTTGGCTTCTGCCCACGAGTCAACTTGCGCGTCAAAAGTTAGTCACGATGCGCTTGGCTCGCTTTGTTAGTCATGCGTTCATGCGCGCATGGCTGATGGGTGGGTACAGCTTGTCAGCGACAAAGCACGATTGTGAAGGAAACCAATCGTAGAGACTGACAAGGAGGGCCCAGCAATTGGCGATACAAAATAGGGACACATAGTTCTAGGCTCGCAAGGATTTAACTAACACCGAGCAAATGAATGGGTAGCACCACGAGCACCAAAGATTACGGCAAGATCACGAGGGTGTGTTGACGCCAAAAACGCGTGAAGAGGGTTTACGTTGCAACACACCGGACGAACACCGGTTCAAGTGTCGCGAAGGTGCTAATCGATTTGACCTCGCAATCGATAAGGGAAATAGTTGTAAAATTCAATCAAGCGATCCTCGACGAATCGGCTAAAAATCGAATCGACCAAGAAGCCGATTAGAAAGATAACTAGACTAGTCGATTAAGACTAATCCGAGGGTAAAAGGCGATTAATTACAAAAGGCGATGCGCAACAAGATAGAATAAACCGGACACGAAAGCCAATGACGATCAAACAATCGGCGATGCGCAACTTTATTTGATCGATGTCGACTTACGGAGGAAAGATTACAATGCTAAAAAGACTAAGAACTACGGAAAGTAAAAACTGGTAGATATGTTGATTGTTGTCGATGTCCCCCTTCAAGCAGCCTTGGTGCGCCTTATATACCCGCCAGCCGATCCGAGTCCTGATCCAACACGACAACGTGGTCCGAATCGGCTTCAGAAGTTTCCTTCCCGGTCTCTAGTTTCCAATTATTATCTCGCACGTCAGATGCTTATCCAAATTTCCCACGATTCTCTCGTACTCATCCAAACTCATGTTTTTCGCGATTCTTCCGAAATTTCCAAAATCGGTGCAAACATATGCCCCTATTTTTGGAAGATAACTTGTTATCTTTCAAAAATATGTATCGCTTTTCATCGATCGGCTTTTTTCATCGTTGGTTTAGGAACTGTGTCAATAATCGCCACACAAAATCTTAGTGCGGTTTAATGACAGTGTCGCCTCAAATTCGCTTCCCGCCACTTTTTACTTTTCACCGTATATATATATGGGGACCCCTTGGTCACTTTCACGCTTTCTGCTCTCGCATCCTCTCGCAATCGGCCCGCTTCGATTTCTTTGCTCGTGATCAACCTCCCTACTCCTTCAGTCGGCTTGAATGGATCCTTCAAAGGTACTCATTCCGATCCCCGAAAGTAATAACCAGAATTAGGGCCTGTTTGTTTCAGCTTTGGATTCTCTAAAAGTCGATTCGGATTATGGTTGTAGAGAAGCCGATTCTCCAAAAGTCGAATCCGTAGCACATATGAAGTGGATTGTGGATTCTAGTGTATGTGGGTGGACTGGATTGTGAGAATCGGATTCTAGAATCAGTCATTGTTTGATTACGCTTTTGGGGCGAATCCGTAATCAAAAGCTAAAACAAACAGGCCTTACTTAGGACCGTAGGGAACTTCGACGCCGATACGGTGATAAACGAGAAATCCCGAGACTCCTTATCGCCCAAGGTTACAACGTGAAGGAATGGGGCAAAAGTTTTAGAGCTTGGACGGCGCCAAGGGATGGAGATTTGGTATATTAGAGTATCGGCTCAAAAAGAGCGAGTGGGAGCAGATGGGCATAGCCGAATGCCTTCCCTTAAGTCTAGCTTGCCGGAAGCCAATGAGCCCTTGGTACTACGGCGTGCTATTTTTGGTCCGATACTTTCAATGCTTTCCTTTTCCGTCTGGTCCCGCGGCCCAACCCTTTTGGATGTTGTTTGAATTATGTCATGCAAGGCGATGGAGACCAACTATCGACTTACAAAGGAAGACCTCGAGACAGGCTGATCCAAACAAAAGGTGAAGGGTGGTCAAAGTACATACAGCACAATAATAAAGTAAATGGGCTTGTATCGGACGAGGAGCACACAGCCTTCCTCAACCTCTGGCTCGAACGGTTTTTTTCTACTGGTAGCGTCGCTTGGGCCAACCTGTGTACCAGCTTAGTAGCAGAGCAGCATGTAAAGGGTCGTCGCCTCGCTCTCGGGAAGATGTTTCGGCTAGCTTTACCAAATGATGTTTGTCATTAGAAGTCGACTTTTTTCTGGATTTGCTGAGTTCATTGTCGGCAATATTGGAGGTCCATTGTGGTTCATTCAACTGTGGTTATACAATCTTTTCAGCCGACAACTTATCTCAGAGCCACTTGAAGACTCGGCTTTTCCTCGAGAAGATTACCCTGAAAACACTACTCCGCAATTTAGAGCGAGCCGATCTTGTGGTGAGAGGCTTATAATGTGTTCAAGCGGTGATACCAGGATTACCCCGGCTGGTTTGAAAAAATATCTCTCCTTCTTCCTTGGTCTAGACAATGCAATTTTCACTCAACAGGATTTCTTCTCCTATACTGACACAGCCAATTTTCAATGGCCTTCTTTCTTACACCTAGATGCCGATAGTTCTGAGATGCCGGATCTGACGTTGATGCTCTATCGGCTTTTCATCTCTCCTTGCACTCTTCATGTTGGTTTGAATTCCAGAAACAGAACTTTCCAACCTTCATATGAATTCTACCATCCTTCCATCTATGCTCGTCAACTTGGCTTCGGCCAAGTGATTCCTTCTTTACCTCTTCTGGATCGGCTTCAACCCCGAGCTAAAGTGAGGAATTTACTATCGGCTAACGTTGTCCTGGAAATCGCTGATCAACTTCAACTTTCCAACCTGCCGCACTTTTTCTTAAATTCTCGTCGGGCTAGCTGTTTCACTACATGGTGGTCACGATGTCAAGCTCTCTACTTGGACCGTGATCCGCCGGCGATTATAGAAAGATTTTTGCCTGACTATCATGAGCCATCCGTAGTCTCCAGCAGCAGTGGAAGCAGCAGCGACAGTTCGAGTGACAGTAGTTCCTTGGGTTATACCGATTCATCTGTAGCCGTAGAGGTATCGGCTTTTCTAAGTAGCTCTTTACTGCTTTCAGTCTCTTTATTATTGATATGCTAATCTTCTCGCGCCTGGTTTCAGACCACCGCTACGAGTGGGAAGGCCGCTGCTGGCCCGTCGGAGGGTGGGTCGAAGGGCAAAAGACCGCACCAATCGGTTGGTTTAACTGGCTATACCTCTGGCAATCTTGGGGTCCAGAGTCCATCGTTGTCGGATCTTACGAAAGGCCGTCCTTCGAGTAAGCATTTTGAGCCGATAACTGCAAGTTCTTCAAGCTTTCGATTTAGTTTCCTTAAATGCTGACATGGTTTATTTTTCCAGAAAAACCTAAATCGACGAAGGCTCCGGCCCGTCGACAGAAGCGTGCGGAACAGAGTGCTGAAAGCTCTCACAACACATCGGCTTTAGAGGTGAAACATCCTCATACGCCTAAAAGCACCTTATGCTTCATGATACTAACCTTGCTTCAAATCCTTTCAGCCGACGGTATCAGCTCAGGTGGCTGGTATCTTGACCAATCTTCAGGACACCCCAGCTGCCGATCATTCTGCGCCTTCTCCACCATCGCCTCCTGCCGCATCGCCGCTTCAATCGCCTCCCGTTGCGCCAGTCCTGCCGGCTCTTCCATCGGCTGAGGTTGTGCCAGATGACTTGTCCAACCTTCTCGGCTTCACGCTAGACGAACTGGTGGACCCAGAGGTGATGGCAGCAGACGACTACTCTGTCGACATCCGACAGATTATTGATGAGTCGCTGGAAGCATCGGCCTCCGTAGTTAAATCCGCGCCGAATATGCAAGAGAAGTTAAATCGGCTTTTTATTGCAATCAGTCAGCCGGAGGCCGAGATCCTTGCCAACACCCAAATTTATTCGTGACGCGATGGCTGTTGTCGAGGCCGAGCTGCCCCCCAAGGTCATGGAAGCACTCCTTAACGTTTGTCATCTGGATGAGAGGAAAGCAGAGGTTGATGCAGCCAATGCTAGGATTGCCCGACGACAAGCGCAGGAAGCCGATCAACGCCTTCTGGATCAGATGGTCGCTGAAGCCAAGGCCAACAAGAAGAAGTATGATGAAGCTGCAGCGTCACTTATGGCTGCCAAATCTTCCGCCGTGTCGGAATTGGCTAAAAGCAACTTGAGGAAGAATTAGACAAAGTGAATCATCGGTTGGCGATAGTCTCAAGAATCGTGAATGTAACGACCTCGCCTTTAAAAGACCGTAAGAACGTTCTTAGTCAAGCTGCGAAGGTCAAGGATCACGGCCAAAGTCGCTCCAAGATCCGGTAATGCCAAAGCCGATGAAGCCCTTGTCTCTGACATTACTGAGACCTTAGCCAAAGCCGCGCGTGTTATCTGGCCGGGTGCTAGAATTCGGATCTGGTCAGGAACCGTGATCGGACGATGCTTTGATGTAGCCTTGCCTCAAACAACTCCTTTTGTTATCACTTTTTGTTTGTTATGTTTTGTAACACTTTTAATCGGCTGTTTAACCGATTATTCTATCTTGTTTTAATCGCTTTTTAACCGATTTATTTCTAACCTCTTTGTATTGTACTTCTAATCATGCGCCGATCCAAACGCTAGGATAGTACCGCTTAGATACTTTCCGTTAATCGCTTTTGGTAACACCAATCCTTCAAGTGTCTCGAGTATATACGCGCTTCCACCAAAGAAGCCGATTTATTTTATACGGTCCTTCCTGTAGGCGACCATTTACCAATCGATTATCCTTAGAACCAATCGGCAATATCGCTTTTCCAAACCAAATCGGTTTCATCAAGGTCTTGATACAACTTTCTTATTATATGCTCTTGCAACTCTCTTTATTCTTCTTAAGCGATTTAAAGTAACCAAATTTAATTACGCTAAGTCATCCAAGTTGCATAGCATCAATTCCTTGTATTCGCTCGGCGATAGATTATTCTCGCCGCCACTCGATCGACTCAATGTTTATTTCTATGGGCAACACGCTTCTTGGCCATATACCAACCGACACGGCGATAATTTAGTTGATCCGTGGAATGCTAGCCGACACGCCCACGAGATTCCGATAATGTGGAGTGCCAAGTTCGAGGCTTCTCATCAATTTTTCTTTTAATTAGTTTGATCAAAGTTTTGTTGGACGACTCGGCTTGTCCGTTAGCCTGAGCGTATTAGGCGATGAGTTGAGCAATTTGATGCCTAGGCCTTCTGCGAAATTCTTGAAATCGTTAGACATAAACACAGTTCCTTGATCGGTTGTGATGGTCTGAGGGATACCGAATCGATGGATAATGTGTTCATTCACAAAGCCGATAGCTTCTACACTGGTGACCTTTTTGAGCGGAACGGCCTCGACCCACTTCGAAAAGTAGTCTGTTGCTGCGAGGATAAACTTATGGCCTTTGCTTGATGCCGGGAATATTTGACCGATTATATCTATACCCCATCCCCTAAACGGCCATGGCTTGATAATCGGATGTAGAGCCGATGCTGGTGCTAATTGCACATTTCCAAACTTTTGGCAAGTTTGACACCCTTTGTAATACTTAAAACAATCCTCCAACATCGTCGGCCAAAAATACCCAGTTCGTCTTAGGATCCACTTCATTTTATGAGCCGATTGATGTGCGCCGCAAATTCGCCGTGAACCTCACCCATGGCTACCTTTGCTTCTTCATCGCCTAAGCACCGCAGCAATCCTTCTAAGGTTCGATAGTATAATTCTCCTTCTAGCTCGACATACTTTAGTGCTTTCGCGAACCTTACGTGAGAGGCTTGGATGGATCTAATAGGTAAGTTTTATTTCGCCCTCCAATCGGTGACGTTAACGCATAGCATCGCTTTGTCAACCAAGTCGAACGCTTACGTGTCCAGATTCCTATAGCCTAACGCTGCTTGAGCTAACGTATTGGCTTTGTCATTCATTTCTCTAGGCACATGGCCAATACGAAACGATGTAAAGGAGTCTATAACTTCAAGGCAATGCTCCAGATATTTTGACAACACCTCATCGTTACATCTAAATTCTCCTTTAATTTGTTGTACTACCAGCAATGAATCACCATAGGCCTCTACATTACTTACTCCGATACTTTCCAACAATTGAAGTCCCTTAAGTAATGCTTCATACTCGGCTTGGTTATTAGAGCATCGGCCATTGAGCCGATATGCGAATTCAGTACTATACCCCTTTGGCGAAATCAACACAACGCCTATTCCGCTCCCTTCTTGGCGAATCGATCCACAAAATATAGCCACCAAGGAGCTACGTCAACTATCCCCGCCATGGTATCGTGCCCTGTAATGAAATCGGCTACGGCTTGACCTTTAACAGCTTTAGCCGATGCATATTGCAGATCGAACTCGGTTAAGGCATATGCCCATTTCCCAAGTCGTCCTCTCAAAATTGGTGCAGACAGGATATATTTGATGATATCGGTTTTGCATATTATTATACAAGTCGATGCCAATATGTAATGCCTTAATTTGGTGCAAAGAAATATAATGATAAACATAGTTTTTCTATATAAGGATACCGATTTCAGCTTCAAAAGTCGCTTACCGAGATAGAATATCACGCTCTTTGCCATCGACTTCTTGTACTAACATGGCCCCGATAGTTTTTTTTCAAATTTATTACACATATAACTTGAAGGAATTCTTACGTAGTGCGGCCAGATCGTGGTGATGCCAAGTATTTTTGATGTCATCAAAAGCTTTTTGTGATCGGCTCCCACACGAAATTCTCATTGCCTTTTAACTTTAGTAATGGCGTGAAGGCTTGAATTCTACCGACAGATTTGAAATAAATCGCCTTAAATAATTGATTTGGCCGATCGCTTTTGTAACTCGTTTTGCATCGTTGGCGCTTAGTATCTACTATGGCCTTAACCCTCTTCTGGTTGACCTCAATCCCCTTTGATGCACCATGAAACCGAGGAACCGACCAAATAGATACACCGAACGACATTTCAAGGGGTTCATCTTTAATCCATGAACCCTTGTGTTTTTTAATACTCTTTCTAAATCGGCCAAGTGCTGATGACCATCTTTAGATTTTACTACCACATCGTCGATGTATATTTCAACAATGTGGCCGATTAGATCGTGAAAGATTAAGTTCATGGCGCATTGATAAGTGGCGCCTGCATTCTTCAGGCCGAATGTCATCACTGGCCATTCATACAACCCTATCGCGCCAGGGCACCTGAAGGCCGTTTTGGGGATATCGGCTTCGGCCATGAGTATTTGGTTATATCCAAGATTTCCATCAAGAAAACCGATAATTTTGTTACCCGAGGCAGCATCGATAAGCATGTCGGTTATGGGCATTGATATTCATCCTTTGGCGTGGCTTTGTTCAAGTCTCTGAAATCGACACATACCGGCTTACCGTTCTTTTTCATGACAGAACAATGTTGGACACCCATTCAAAGATATCGGCAAGGTCTTATGAAATTGGCCTCTAATAACCTTTCAATTTCTTCTTTTATCATATCATACAATTACGGGTTAAAACGCCGAGGTGGTCAGCTAGTATGGCCGATAACTCGGCTTGATAGGCAAACGATGTTCAACTAATTGTCGGCTTAATCCAGGCATTTCATAGTACTCCCAAGCAAAACAGTCCCTGTATTCTCTAAGTATTTTAACCAACCTATTTTTGTATTCTGAATCTAAATTTGCACTTATAAAAGTTGGCATTTTCCTATCTCCTCCTCCTATATCGATTTCTTCGAGCATATCGGCAGAAGTGAAACCTTGCCCTAATTTTTCTTTTTGAAAATCTTCAATGGCTTCGCACGAACTTATCGTATGCCGATAGCTCCTCACTTTGTCTTGTAGAATATGGATCATTTTTGACCCCATCTTCTCAAGACTTCGTTCGCCCGATCGAATGTGCCTGGCTTGACACTGATCGGCGTGAAACCTGATTTCCCGATGCATATGAAGTCACAATCGTCTAGTGTCTTACCCGATATGCATTCTGCTTCTTCATGCGGCCAATTTGCATCAGAGCTGGCCATGGCAATATGAGCCGATGTATCGGCTGTAACAACTTCAACTTCATCACCGTCCCATTGAACGAGAAGCTGGTGCATAGTGGAGGGGATACAACAATTGGCATGTATCCAATCTCGTCCAAGAAGTACGCTGTAACTCCCTTTGGCCTCAATCACAAAAAACGCGGTCGGCAAAGTTTTTCGGCCGACGGTCAACTCCGTAACCAATACCCCTTTTGCTTCAGTGGGATCGCCTATAAAATCGTTCAGCACCATATTTGTCTTGATTAGGTCTTCATCGGTTTTCCCCAACTTCTTTCATGTGGAGAGTGGCATTAAATTTACGGTAGCTCCGCCGTCCACAAGCATCCTTGATATCGGCTTTCCATTGATGTAACCTTTTAAGTACAACGGCTTTAGATGCCGATGTGGATCTTGTGGCTTCTCAAATACAGCATCCTGTGCTCCTAGACATAATTGAGCAAATGTATCTTTAGCCGATTCTGTTTTAATTCTGAACTCGGCTGGTAGAGTAAACACCATGTTGATATCCATGGGAGGAGTGTCATCTCGAATCATTGGTGATAGTAAATCATCTGAAGAATCTGACTCATTATCGGCTTGTTCTTTTCTCCTCCATTCCTTTTTGGCAAGTTTTATCGGTCGCAACTCGTTGAATGTTTTATCTCTCTGTCTTTCTTCTTCGGCCTCTCTTATCTCTTGTGTCTTTAAGCGTTGGAGCCGTCTGCGTTGCGATCGGCTAAGTCCGGTTGGGCACCATCTAGGCTTAGGTTCGACTGGCTTGCGGATTTTACCAACCAAGTTCTCAGCAGTCTTTTCATTGTTCTGGCTTAGTGCGCCCAACCTTTCTTTCATCGGTCTCTTATGTCCTGGCTTGTCTTGATCCTGCGTTGGCCTAAATAGGCGCTCTTTTACCGATCGCCTCGGCCCATTTTATGTAATGCTCCATGGGGCATGTTCTTGAGGATGGTAGTGCCATGCCCTTTTCCCAAAGAAAAGCGCCAAAAGGACATCTTTCATGAGCTCTTCTGCGTTGTTTGGCCGATGCAGATTATTTGGCCGAAACGCATTGTTTGGTTGGCGAGACTGCTGTTTTTGCCGGTGGCTCACTCTTTCATATTTCTCAAGCAACTGCGAGAAAGTTGGCCTGGGTTTGAATGCCGATTTTCTGGGCGGAGATCTTTCGGCTTTATACCACCGTCCAACTTGCAATTCCCCTTTTGGCTTTACAGTCCTTGAATTCTTCCCATCTTGATCGGCTTCAATTTGAAGTGAGCCGATCGTTATCTTCAGTGTTTCCCCTTGCGAGCTTGATTCTATGTTAACTTGCGCGTTCTTTGAGGGTCTTTCATCGGCAACTGCTTCCCTTTGCGAAATCGAACCATGTTGATTGGGAAGGGGTTGATGTCGACTTCCATTGCGGTTCTTACGCAAACTTGAGCCGACCGTCTTCTATGGCCGACTGTATCTGCTGTCGAAAAATATTGCAATCATTAGTGTTATGAGAAAAGGAATGATGCCACTTACAGTATCGCCGTTTCTTGATTTCATCGGCTGACAGTAGGGTGTGCCCTTTAGGTAGTCGTATCAGTTTTTCTTGTAATAACATGTCAAATATGCGGTCGCACTTGGATACATCAAAAGCGTACTTTACTTCCGACTTATTCCTAGTCGGCTTAAGCCATGAACAGACAAGTGGTTTTTTAGGACCTTTTACCCATTCGGCTATGTTTTTGTCTGCTTCATCTTCAGAAGTTTCGCTTGAACTATACTCGACCATGTTCACTTTAGCCTTATCTTTGCCATTGTTTAACCTGAGTTTATCTTTGAATTCTTTATTCAAATATCGGCTCTCTTGTGCCGATACACGATGAAGCAGGTGACTTAAGTCATAGAATTCTGCCCAAGAAGTTTTTCTTTAAGTGGGGAATCAACCCTTGGAATGCTAAATCGGCTAGTTGGTTATCGTAATAATACCACATCAAGGCGATTTCACCTCTCTAAATCTTCTAATATAATCGAAGCGATTCACCGAATTTTTGCCGACAAAGACTTAGGTCTGAAATTCTCAATTCTAAGCTACCAGAGAAAAAGTATTCATGAAATCGACTTTCTAAATCATTCCAAAATGGACTGAATTCGAGGTAGATTAGTAAACCAAGTGAAGGCGCTTCTGATAAAGACAAAGGAAAAAGCCTAATTTTTAGCCCATCGGATTGAGCCGCTTCACCGCATTGAGCGATAAATCTTCCAACATGCTCTAAAGTAGTGACTGAATCATCCCCTGAAAACTTCGCGAAGTCGGGAATCCTAAAGTTATGGGGATACGGCATGTGGTCGATATAATCTGGGTATGGCTTTCTATAGCCGATTGTTTTTCCTTTGGTCTGTAAGCCAAACTGATCTCTCAAGACCATGGAAATCTGATCAGCCCAATTGATGTTGTTAGCCGATGGAACACTAGGGTTTGGCCAACTATTTTGGGTAGTATCCTGCCCCCCGAGTGTAAACTCGGCCGGTCGGCTTGTTCTAGCCGATGGATACCGTTGTTGCCACGATTCAGATCCATCGGTTCGGCACCGTAACCTCGGGCAATGGAATAAACGGCTCGGTGTACGTGACCACTTTATACGGAACCGGATTTCTAGCCTGGGTTGGTCCTTGAGGATGTTTATAATTTCTATCTAATTCAATCGGCTGAGAAGCCGACTGGACATAGGGAGTCCCTGATAAAGATGGATCTATTTTTGCGGCGTCGGTATATGCATGGTAATGAGTATCAGGGCTTGGGCGAGGATTCGCTGGTGCCAACACAGTAGGTTGGGTCGGCATTAGTGAGGGTACAGGTGCCGACACCTTAATCGTGTTGGTGGTTGGTGCCACGGAATATACGGGATACGTGGGCGATGGTCATAACGGATCCAAAGAATCCCCGGTTGCCAACTCTTGGGCAACCGTTTTCGCTATTCTCGATCATCGGCTTTAAAGTTGTGACCAAAGCCGATGATTGGTTAATTAATGCGATGCATGATTGCTCAATCATAACAGATAACTCAATTTGAGTGGCATGTATCGGCTTACCGGAGTCGATGTGACACCAGCTTCGCCAAGCGGGTTTAGTGTTGGTAGTGCCATCTTCTGCGTGACTCCACGTCGGGTTTTTTGATAGCAACTCAACATCAATTCTTCCAGGCAGCTTTTGATCTTGATTTCCTTGCGTTGCTCGAGTTAAATCATCCAAAGTAGGGACGATTATGGATTCGATGCTCACATCACCGGTGCGATGGACTTGCTGTAGTCATCTTCTCGTCGGTCCCACCGTGTACCAAAAATGTGTTGACGCCAAAAAGCGTGAAGAGGGTTTCGGTTGCAACACACCGACGAACACCGGTTCAAGTGTGCTGGGCGTGCTAATCGATTTGACTCGCAATCGATAAGGAAATAGTTGTAAAATTCAATCAAGCGATCCTCGGGGCGAATCGGCTAAAAATCGGGAATCAGCCAAGAAGCCGATTAGAAAGATAACTAGACTAGTCGATTAAGACTAATCCGAGGGTAAAAGGCAGATTAATTCTGAAAAGGCGATGCGCAACAAGACAGAATAAACCAGACCTGGAAAAAGCCAATGACGATCAAACAATCGGCGATGCGCAACTTTATTTGATCGATGTCGACTTACAGAGGAAAGATTACAATGCTAAAAAGACTAAGAACTACGGAAATTAAAAACTGGTAGATGTGTTGATTGTTGTCGATGTCCCCCTTCAAGCAGCCTTGGTGCGCCTTATATACCCGCCAGCCGATCCGAGTCCTGATCCAACACGACAACGTGGTCCGAATCGGCTTCGTAGTTTCCTTCCTGGTCTCTAGTTTCCAATTATTATCTGCACGTCGTATGCTTATCCAAATTTCCCACAGATTCTCTCGTACCTCATCCAAACTCATGCTTTTCTGCCGATTCTTCTGAAAATTTCCAAAACTGGTGCAAACATAGTACCCATTCGGCCGGAGATGGCCGAGAAGGTGGCCGCCACCGCAAGAGTGCGGCGGCCGCCATGACCGAACGAGCAAAAACTCGCTGACGACCATATTTTCCCTGCGTGAGAATGGGGTGAGCACGAGTGAGCTTGAGGGGTCTCATATCACCTGGTAATGGGGTCAGAGGAGGACTGAACTATGCTGCCACAAATCACCGGTCGGGAAGAAGAAAGGCGGTGGAGAAAGACGCACTGCAGTTGAGGATGAGCAAAAACAAGGTTGGTCAGTGGTCTAGGAAGCACTGCAAAGCTTTAGGACAAGGCGATTTCCCCCTTTTCGGGTTCAACGACAGAACGGAGGAAGGAGCGCTTCGGCAGAAGCACTCGGTCCAGGAAGCGTGCAGGAGAGAAAAAGAGGCTTATTGCGACGCAGATGGAGACCTTTTATAGCCGGCTTAAGTGATCTCGCCAAGACTTTAGTCACACGCAGGGTGCTTGGCCCCGCTTTGCACGGGAAGGGAATTGCTGATTCATCATCAGGTGTTGCTCTCTCTCTCTCTCTCTCTCTCTCTGAAGCAACTCGGCCAGTTGGGCTCTCCCAGTAAATGGGGGCAAGAAACGATGGCACAAACCATTAGACGTGCTAGCTAGTACATGTCATGGGCTGGCCCATCATAGAGTGCAACCAAAGAGACATCCCAGTATAGTCGCTACGTAGGATTTCAGTGAATCTCAAAGCAATCTATCTCAAAGCAATCTAGGCATCTTCCTTAGTTTTTTTTTTTAGATAAAGAAAAACAATCCGGCCTCTTCACTCAGGGAGGAATGCGGCCAACAGTACATAAATCAAATACAGAAAAGAGTAAACGGCTCTACAGCCACAAAATGCGAACTAGGCGACAGTCAAACAACAAACAAGGCAGTCCAAAAGAAATACAATGACATGGCTCTAGGCCCCAATTCTAAGATTCCTTTTCCAACAAGGATTGGCAAAAAGCTCGAAGAGAGTAGTCTCTAGCATCCTGCAACCTTTTAAGAGCATCTCCTTCTCTTCCTCTTTAGACAGCGGAGACCAACTTCTGATCCAATACGTCCCCCTGAAGATTACCTGTGCAAATGAGTCAATAGAACTTCTATTGAATATCATATCATTCCTATATAACCATATCGACCAACATAGGGCCGCTGCACCTAAAAAAATTTGGAACTTAAACTTAGAATTAACACCCTTAAGCCAAGAGCCAAACAAAATAGATACATTGGGAGGAGATTGAATTCCAAAAGTAATGAAGAAGGTATTCCAAATAGATCTTGCCAAAAGACAGTCAAAAAACAAATGCTGAATTGTTTCATTAGAATGACAAAAACAACATTTAATACTACCTTGCCACCTTCTTTTAGTTAAATTATCTTTAGTTAGGATTACACCAGACCTTAGATACCAAAGAAAGATTTTAACCTTCAACGGGATTTTAAGCTTCCAAATGTCACACTTGCTAGGGATGGAATTTTCCTGAATCAAGGCATTATACATCGAATGAACCGAAAACAAACCCTTTTTGCTAATAACCCACCTAAATTTGTCCCTGTCTTGAGATAACGAAACATTAACAACTTTTGAAACTAGTTCAAACCAAGTTGTCAAGTTGTATCCCATCAATGACCTTCGAAAGGAGATATTGAGCGGGACCGATTCAAAAACATTTGCTACTAGAACATCTTTCTTCCTAACCAATCTATAAAGATTAGGATACACCTCCATAAGAGATTCCGATCCAATCCACACATCCTCCCAGAACCTAGCACATCTCCCATTCCCTAAATGAAAAGACCCCATAGACAGGAACTGCTGTTTGACACTCATCAAGCCTGACCAGAAATGAGAATCTCCGGCCTTCCTGGATATTTGCGTAATGGATTTACTATGTAGGTATTTTCTTCTAAGTAAGTCTTGCCATAGGCCTTCCTCACTTAAAAGTTTAAATAGCCACTTACCAAGTAAACACCTGTTATGTAATTCCAAATCTAAGATTCCCAAACCACCCATACATTTAGGTTTATTTAGCACAGACCATCTTGCCAATCTATATTTGTTTTTATGTTCGTCACATTGCCAAAAAAAACCTGGATCTGTAGTAATCTAGTTTTCTAATCACCCCTTTAGGAGCTTTAAAGAAAGATAGCATAAACATGGGTAAACTAGAAAGAACTGAATTAATGAGCACCAATCTGCCTCCAGCTGAAAGAAGCTTTCCTTTCCAACTAGCAAGTTTCTTTTGAAATCTCTCCTCCACTGAAATCCAATCTTTATTGGTAATTTTCCTGTGATGCATTGGGATACCTAAATATCTGAAGGGAAGAGTTCCTTCTTTGCACCCAAAAAGTTGAACATATTCATTTTTGTAAGCTCGAGCTTCACCAAAAAGGAATATTTCACTCTTATGGAAATTGATCTTGAGACCAGAAAGCTGTTCAAAAACATTCAAGACAAGCTTTAAATTCAGCGCCTCAAGCAAATTATGCTCCAGAAAGAGAATCGTGTCATCCGCATACTGAAGGATAGAAAGACTCCCATCCACTAAGTGCGGAATGATCCCCCTAAACTGGTTATGATCCTTAGCCCTAGATATTAAAATGGCAAGCATGTCCGCAACCAGATTAAACAAAAGCGGAGATAAAGGATCTCCTTGTCTCAAACCTTTCGAAGTCTGGAAGTAGCGCCCAAGATTATCATTCACTTTGACATTTACACTTCCTTTGCAGACAATGCTTTCGATCCACTTACACCAAGTTGTGGAGAAACCTTTCATCCTGAGAGATTGTTGGAGAAAATCCCATTTAACCTTATCATAAGCCTTTTCAAAGTCTAATTTAAGTGTCGGCGTATTCCACCGAGACAGGGCGTGATCTCTGAGACCGGTTTTGTTCGGCAGAGGGCGTCTTGGCCGGCTAATCGAGAGGCGAAAACCCTAGAGGACTCCCCACGGAGGTTTGGCGCTTATGAACTAAGGAGAACAAGCCATTTTACCCGGAGTAAGCGAGATCTTGTGCACTAGGCACCATTCTTGCCGCTTGCTTCATGGTGCCCAGACGACCATTGTGACTTGCCTCGGTGGCAGCGGCGAGCCGGGAGCGGCGGGAGAGGGCGGCAATGAATCGACGCGGAGAGGGCCAACACGACCGCAATGCAGCAGCGGGCGGAACGGGCCGAGACACGGGCGGAGAGGGCCGAGGCGGCGCTGAAGACCTCGACACTTGAATCCTTCCGGCTGCGGCGCAATCTCGCGACCATGCTGAAGAAGGCGTTCGAGCGCACCAAGAGGTGCCTGGAACCCCTGGGCGTGAGGCTGAGTACGCCCCTGGAGGACTCGGCGCTTCAATTCGCCCATGCGACCAACCAGGCCGCGGAGGCGTTACGAGGACTCCCCGCCGCCCTAGCCGCTCGCTCCGCCACGGAAGGACGCCAGGTCGCGATCATGGCCGCAACCTCTGGCGGCTTTCTTTGCCACCCCGCCACCACGCTTTTGATCCCATAAGCGGTGGTGACGGCCGATGTCGAGGAGACGCGAGCAAAGCGGCTCGGGCGGGCGCAGGTGCACGCGGCGCCGAATCGTGGGCAGAATCTGCTGGTGGAGCAACGGTCATGGGCGTCTCCACCCCTGGTATCGGCGCCGACGAAGAACTCGACTTCGGCGAGGACGAGGAGTGAAGGCGGGCGGCTTTCTTCTGTTTCCCCTTTTTTGTTGCTTTTGTTGATGAACCTGCGTCCAGAAAACCCTTGGACAACTTTTGGATGAATGTTAGATGTTTAATCGTTATTCATGCGTTTGCTCATTTTTGCATGCTTGAATTCACCACATTTGCTTGTTAGACGGCCGTCATTCGATTTAGCCAAGACGCTTTTTTAGAAATACCTAATTTAGGGTAGCGTTTCTAAGTCACGCCAAGTGATTTCGTATACCCCATTGTGATCGCGAGCATAGATTATCACGGACCACATAAAATGTAGGCGAAAAATGCCCTTAACTCGAACAAGGAACATAAGACATAGCAAGGTCTTAGCGTCAATTTCATTGAGATCATCGCAGTTTCAACCTTCCGGAACTTATACCGATGATCGCTCAAAAATATGCTCTACAGAACGCGCGAAACAACAAGTTCTCGGAAGTGCTATTAGGCGTAAACACTCAGCGGAGACGACCGGTGCTTGAGAAGCCAACCCGAGGCGTCTGAGCCGTGTAGAGTCTTGTGTCTCAATCGACACTCCGATGACTTGGTCTCACGGACGTTAATATTTAGCACATTTTCTCTTATCATGGGGAGCCGTTGGGTTTCAACATTTGCGATAACCATGCACATCTTGACCTAACCCGGGATCTGATCGCAAGAGAATGGCCAAAGAACACGGTATAAAGCGCTTATCTTATTTCAGTATGCCGCGGATGAGCGACTTGACGCTACTGGGCGAAACCACGACGAAAGGCTGGCGAGCGGCGACTCGGCGGCAAAAGCCTTCCGAGCCATCGGGCGACCAGCCTCTGAAGCGCCGGGCGACCCGAAACCGGCGCCGGGCGAAAGACGACGGAAGGCTGGCGAATGCGCTCGGGGCAACTGGCGAAGCAACCCGAGCCATCAGGCGATCAGCCTTCTGAAGGCCAGGCGACCAAGAAACCGGCCGGGCGAGCAAGCAACGGCGGGGCGAGGCAGCTCGGGGCAGAAGCAACTGGCGAGCGGCCCGAGCCATCAAGCGACCGAGCCTTCCGACGGCCGGGCGACCAACAAGCCGGTAGCCGGCGAAGCAGCCCCGAGCCAGCATGGCGACCAGCCAAGACGCAGGGCCTTTCGAGGAAGTAAGCCAGCATCGTTATGCTTACCTGCAAGTCTGCATGCATCTGAGAAGGTGAGTAGGCATCTGGAGAGGTATACGCAAGGTAAGCTTTTAAAAACATTCTAAGCCCCAGCATGAAGTGTCCTGGCTCGCCCTGTTTGGACCCTAAGTCCTTGTGAAATACCAAGAATTCGATCCGTGGCGCCATGTGCTCAAGCGGCGAGTTTCTGAGGTGGCATTAGTCCGCGGCGCTCATGGTGACGACCAGCAGTGCTTGAGGAGCAACTTGAGGCGTCTTGAGCAGCGTCGAGCCACCAGTACCTAGCCTCGCCCCTCAATCGCCTAAGCCAAGTATACCCAGCGTCGAGGATCGTCATGGACTCCACAAAGGAATTAGCAAGCGCCGCGGAACCAGCGACATTTCATGCGCATATTACGCCACTCAAGGCTGTCGAAGAGGAATAATAATGGCGAAGCAAAGAGTTTTTGAACATGACCTTCTTGATCGACGCCATGGCCGATCAGCCAGAGAGGGACGATACCTCAAGGCTGGCCGAACAAACTCGGCTGGTACTTACAATTCCCTAAGGGTAGAACTTAGAGCAGCTCGATGTTGTAGGAGTTCGTCGACTCTCGCCGTCTCGCTGGCTAACCGTGCCGCCCGGGCGAGATCTGAGACCACCTTGAAGGGCCCTCCCACCGGGAGAGACTTATGTAACCTGCATGCGTCTGAATTCTGCGCAAGACCAGGTCACCCACCGCCAGTGTTCTCTCGGAGACCCGGGTGGCGTGGTACCGCCTGAGGCTCTGCTGGTAGCGGGCGGCGCGGAGAGCAAAGACGATCCGCACCTCCTCGGAAGGTTGACATCTTCTCATGGGAGATCCTCTTGGTCCTCTTCGTTGAAGGCGGGCGCTTGGCGAGCGGCGGCGGACTCGGAGGGGAGAACAGCCTCGGCGCCATACACCAAGAAGAAGGGTGTCTCACCGGTCGCCCGGCAGTGGGCGTGGTACGAAGCGACCACAGCACAGCCGGTCGGGAGTTCTTCCGTCCATCTTGCACCCCGCTTGTGGAGTCGATCAAACGCCCTTGTCTTGAGGCCCTTCAGCACTAGCGCATTGGCGCGTTCCGCCTGACCGTTGCTCATGGGATGGGCCACCGAAGCGAAACATACCTTGGTGCCCATTTCTTCGCAGAACTCCAGGAAAGCCGCGTGGTGAACTGGGTGCCGTTGTCGGTGATGATGCGATTGGCGACTCCAAAGCGGGTGAAGATCCCGCGCATGAACTTAATAAACGGCAAATGGCCGTGATGGCTCAAGATGCCTCAACCCGACCCACTTGGTGAACTTGTCGATGGCGACGAAGAGGTGGGTGAAGCCCCCTGTGTGTGCGAGCGAACGACTCAGATATCGACCCCGGATCGCGAATGGCCAAGATAAGCGGGATGGTTTGCGAGCTTGGGCTGGTCGGTGGGTTTGCTGGCGAAGAACCCGACAAGCCGCCGTCCTCACCGGCTAAAAGCATCACGGAGGCGGTAGGCCAATAAAATCCTTGGCGAAACGCTTTGCCGACTAAGTCGTACGGGACATATGGCTCCGCTTGCGCCTCCATGGATATCGAGAGCAAGCTGCTCCCTCTTCCCGAAAGTGATGCACTTCAAGAGAACTCCGTTTACGCTCTGGCGATATAGGTCCCCACCTACCGTAGTATAGCACTTGGCCTTCGTGCAATCTTCTCGGTGAGGCATCATCGTCGAGGATCACTTGGTCACGCAGAAGGCGGATAGGGTCCATCCACGATCCTCTGCGCCTAAGGGCGGCGACCACTCGGTGCTACTTTGGGTACTCCGGGTAGAAGCTTTTCCTGGTCTTGCCTCGGCGGCCGCCGCCTTCCTCCGGACCGGGCTGAAAGGCGCGCTTGCCTTCCTCCTGGATTGGAGGTCGTGGCAATGGCATCGCCCCCACCTGGCCGGAGGTCGCGGCTTAGCCTTGCCGCCGCCCCCACTCGACCGGGGTCGGACAGCGACACCATCATCCCCACTGATTGTGGCGGCGATGGGCTGTCGCGGTAGTCTTTCCTCGAAGACCCGGCCGAACAGAGCCCTTGAGGATGCAAGGGGACGGCCCGTCCAAGGTGATTGTCACGCCGAGGGATATGAATATACCCCAAACCTTCAAAATGACGTTCCATTCTTGGGACCTCCGCCAGATCTGCCCGCCATGGTGGGGTCGAACATTGGAACTCCGCACCATCGTCGTGTAGATTTGGAGGAACTCCTCCGGGTTAGTGGTGCCGTCATATTTCTCTATGGCCACGGGCGAAACTCGTCCCGGCCAGAGCCACGCCAAGCAGCTCACCGCCGAGAAGGCTCTGCACCACGCCAGTAGAGCCGAGCAGCTCATCGAACCCGTCCGGGGACGCATGAGCGCGAGGCCAGGCTCTTCAAGGAGTCGGAGGAGTGGACCTCCTCCGGTCTGCGCGGCGAGAGCCCGAGGGGACTTCATTGTCGGCCGCCACACCTTGCCATGGCGGCGCTCTCGTTCCGGATGGCGCGGCAGGCGCCGCGAAAGGTCATCACCGCGCGGCCGGCGTGGCTTTCGTCGAGATGAGAGCGAAGGTCCTCACGGTTCCTCGAGGCCGGGCCGGGATGGCGCGGCTCGCCCTTGACCCAAGCCACTGGCGAGGCCCTTCTCGTTAGAGCGACTCGAGGCTGAGCGCCAGATGCGCTTTAGGCGCCGAGGTACCTTCGGTGCTGATCGTCGGGAGCCCTACCCGTGGGCCGCACCCACGAGGCCAAGAATGCTTGCAGACCACGGAGTGGCCGGAGAATCCCTGCGAACTCCACCGTGGGTGGTCGAGGCGGCACCCGCGTGCAAGTTCAGGCGGGGTGGCGGCCTCCATGGCCAGCCTTCGACGCACGGGCTGCTCCACCGCTCCGGGAGCAGCGCGCCGACCTGCGGGGCGGGCACGGCGGTTCTCGGCCGTATGACGGCGGAGGCGCTTTGGTCGCCGCCGCTTCGCCCGCGAGATCTGGTCGCTGCGGATCCGCCATCTTCTCGCGGAGCTCGCTTCGAATCGCGAACACCAAGTCCGCCGGGAGTTAGCGGAAAAGCCAACCACTAGCCCCCTACTGCGCCCACTGCCGGCGTATTCCACGAGACAGCCCGTGATCTACGAATCGGGTTTTGTTGGCAGAGGCGTCTCATGTCGGCTAATCGAGAGGGCGAAAACCCTAGAGGACTCCCACGCGGAGGGTTTCGGCGCCTATGAACTAAGGAGAACAAGCCATTTTTACCCAGGTTCAGGCCCCCTTTGTAAGAAGGGTAATAACCTTACGTCCTGCTAGATTTCGTATATGATGCTTTGAACTAGTACAGAGTTCTCGTGTTACAAGCGCATCCGCCAGCTTTCTCTAGTATTGCTTGGTCGATCGATCTGGATCCGATCCCTCTTCCCCATGCACCCGAGGGCCCTTATATAGGCCAAAGCTAACGGGTAGGTACAAGGAGGCCATCATCTTTGATCTAAATACATTTAATGCTTTCTCTCGTCTTGCCCCATTCCTCCAAATCATTAAATGCCTACGCTGTGCCCTTGCCCTGTCCGGCGGATAGGACCCCTTGTGACAGTAGGTGAGAGGCGTCGGAGGAATGGGCTTGTTGCGAAAACCCTTACTATCGATAAATGCCTCTCGGCAGTTCTGCTGCTTCGACACGATGACGGCGGTGGAAGGAGCTTCGAGGCGGTTGCCACCGTGTGCCACTTTCTTGCTTTTGCGGCGGGCGAAGCAGGCGTCCTCGCCAATCGCCGCCACTCGCCACGCGGATCGGGCGCCGGCGAAAGCAGCGTGCTTTCGCCACTTGCTTCGCGGGCGCCACGTGGACGACGCTTTGGTCGGCGAACGCGATCGCTTCGCCATGGCGGCCGACCGCCACGGGCGGGCGTCGGGCGGCGGCGTGTTTCGCCACTCGCTCGCCGGGCGCCACGTGGCTTGGCGGCGAAGGCGGCGGCGTTTCGCCACTGCCGCCGGGCGCCACGTGGACCGACGCTTTGGCCGGCGGGCGCGATCGCCGCCTGATGGTTCGCCGCCACGTGGCTGGGCGCCAAGGCGTAGCGTGATTTCGCCCACTCGCCGCGGGCGCCACGTGGACCGACGCCGCCGCGGTTGCCGTGATCGCCGCCCGATGGCCCGCCGCCACGTGGACCGCACTTTATGCGGTGGAGAGGGTACCCTAGCGTATAATACGCTGACATTAAGCATCACTCCATTAAGGTTTCTCTTTTTTACTTCATGCAAAGTTTCATGCAAGATGATAACTCCCTCCATTATATTTCTACCCGACATGAAAGCAGTTTGCGAAAGTTTCACAATCTTTTGTACCACCGAAGCCACTCTATTAGCCACTACCTTAGAAAAAACCTTGAAACTCACATTTAAAAGACAGATTGGTCTAAACTGCTGAATTTGCTTAACCTCTTTTAGCTTTGGCAACAATGTAATTGTTCCGAAGTTTAAGCTAAAAAGTTGCAGATTACACATGTGAAACTCATGAAACATGGCCATTAGGTCATCTTTAATTAGCCCCCAGAATTCCTGATAAAACTCAGCAGGAAAACCATCTGGCCCAGGAGCCTTATTACGTTTCATCTGAAAAATTGAATCTTTAACTTCTTTATACGTGAATTGAGCTTTAAGAAATTCATTTTCCTCATCAGACGCCTGGGGAATATCCTCTTTTTGAGATTCAATCATAGAGAAGTTACTTCTCTCTGGCGGACCGAACAAAGTTTTATAATACTTGGTAATGTATTTCTTAAGGTTTTCTTCTCCTCTTATGACCCCCTCCTCCTGTTCTAATTGAAAGATTCTAGTCTTCCTATGTTTTCCACTAGCAACAAGGTGAAAATATTTAGTATTTCTATCCCCCTGAAGAAGCCTAGTAGATTTAGCTCTCTGATACCAATATATTTCTTCTTCCCTAAGGAGAGAAGCTAGTCTCTGCTTAAGGCACTGTTTTAACTCCACTTCCTAAGGACTAAGTACAGAAGATTCAGCCTTCTTATCTAACTCTCCTGCTTGCCTAATGAGCTCTTTTTTCACCTTTTTATTAGACCCACTAACATTTTTAGCCCACCCTCTAAGGAATTGTCTCAATCGCCTAATCTTGCTTTGCCAAATCTCCAACGCAGTGGAGCCTCTAGATTTTTTATTCCATACCTCCGCAACTATCTTATGGAAATCCTCTCGCAACAACCAACCTAATTCAAAACGAAAAACAGTATGTCTGTCACCATGAGATCCTGCTCCCGTATTAAGAAGTAACGGAGTATGATCCGAGAACTCCCGACTAAGAGCCACCACTGACGTTAATGGAAATTTTTGTTCCCATTCCGTACTCATCAAGATTCTATCTAATCTTTCATAAGTAGGGACCTCTAAAGAGTTGGCCCACGTAAATCTACGACCAGTCATCTGAATTTCCCTTAAGTTCAAGCTATCAATTACCGCATTAAACAAAAAAGGCCATTTGCTACAGTACTTACCATTGTTCTTCTCACTAGAACTTCTTATAATGTTAAAATCACCACCAATAAGAATGGGTAAAGTTTCTTTGCTACAGGAATGAACCATTTCGGTGAGAAAAGCCTCCTTAAATTCTGGTTGAGCAGCCCCATAAACTGCTACTAGAATCCATTGAAAACCATCCTCTTTACATCTTAGACGGAATTTGATATAAAAATCCCCATCCTCAATGCTTCCTATATCAAAAATGTCTAAATTGACACCCAATGCGATTCCCCCTGACCTCCCATGAGGTTCCGTCCAATGCCAGATGAAATTCCTACCCCCACACAAATTATTGAGCGAATGGGTAGCGAAATCTTTTTTACCAGTCTCCAAAATAGCAATAAAATCTAGTTGTTGCTCTTTGGAGGTATCCGATAGGAATCTAGATTTAGCCAAGTCGCTGAGACCTCTGCTATTCCAAAAAATTCCCTTCATTTTAAATTATTCTTGTTGATCTTGACAAATTTAACTTTGCACTTGCTCTGCTTAGAGAGCATGATGCAATCTCTACTCTTCTTATTTCTTTTATACACAGCTTTAAAATCACTACTAATATTACAGCTATCATCATTTAATAGCTCATCTACAGAACCACCATAAACAGAATTTAAAGAAGCCGCAAGATCACAGTCCTCCTGTGGCTCAGAATCACTAGCGCAAGAACCCAGATTTTCAGCCATATAATCAGAATGCAAACAGGAGGCGGTTCTAGATTCGTCGACTTTGAATAAATTGTTAATCATAGAAACAGATTCATCCAGAGAATTACCACAAAAGACTCCCAATTGATTAACATGGGCAATCGCATCAACAATAGGAATAGACGATAAACGAAAATCAAGAGCCGTACCTCCATTAAAATCCAGATTCTTCATGGCCGCCCTACGCTCAGCACGCACCAAAGAATGTTCAGTACCTGAACTTTTCAATCTCGGCGAAGCATGGGAAGAAGACAAACGTGCCTCAGGGATATCAGCCGCCACCAGCATATGATCCAAGACCACACCATTTGCATCCTTGGCGAGTGAAGAAGAAAGCGCCTCTACAGGAGAAACCTCTTGCCCCCCGGCCAGACTGACATCACTCAGCTGCTCTGAATGAATATTTAAACCATGACCCAAACCCAACTGATAGGACTCATCAATTTCAGAGTGGAGCTGCTCTTGAGAAGCCTGCGGTTCCAACCGCCCAGCCAAATCATCCTTGCCACCAACTAAACCCTCGGCCTTACTTCCATGAGGAAAAACATCACCCACAACTGCTGACCCCTTGACAAACTCAGCCTGCCCCAAAGAAGCTCCAGACACACCCGAGGCACCATTACCATGCTTCATCTCCTCCAGAATTGAATCTTCATTATTTTCAGCCAACACTTTGTCAGCCGCTTCTTCTAAAGCTTTAGCTACGGAAGAATCTAACAAATCTTGTGCCTTCCTTCTCAAAAAGAGCTCAAATTCCTTTTCTGACAGATCACTTACTGCTGCCAGGAAGGAATTCTTGGCCCCACCTTCAAACTCCCCTTTAGAACTTTCAGCACTTGGTTTAGGACCATCAAGACCTCTAGATCTTTTTGGTTCCCGAGCAGCAGTAGGATCCAGATCCCTCATTGCCATGTCGCCACCACCATCCTGCTTATCTTCATCATCCGAATTGGATAAATCCAACTCCACCTCATCCCCATTCTCATCATACCCAAAACGCTCCACTTCAAACTTTAACTCGAAATAATGGTCTCCGATTACCACATCAAGATATGGAGGGATAAGCTTAGGATTTAAAACCGCTACCGAAATCCTCCCAAAGTCACTTTTCCTTGTCATTTCCATGTCAACCGTTTGAGTAGAACCCAGCATTGAACCAACCGCCCAAAGGATTAAAAATTCTCTAAGTTTCTTCCTAATTCCAAAAACTCTGACCCAAATTTTAGGTAAAAGAAAGCCATCCTCTTTTTCCAACCACTCCTTAAATATTAATCTAGCACCCGCAGGACAACCCTCCAATCTCACATCAGCTCCCCCAAAAGCAATGGATCTTTGCAAATCTGTCTTAGAAGGAAACACAGTCACATAACCCTCCTCCTGCTCCTTCAACTCCCAATTCCATTTGCTGGGAATAAGCCTCTGAAGCTGAGAAACAATCTGTTCTTTAGTGAGCACTCCCCCTTCCACTAAAATGAGAGCAGATCGGTTATCTTTCTTTGGCTTAGGAAAAGGAGGATGAGGGATGTGATAAAAACCCAGACCGTGGACAGCATAACCTACAGCATGTGCCACCGGTCTTGGCAACTTGAGAACAGGACATCTATGATTTACATGATCACAACTATCACAAATAACACAGTAAATGTCAGATTTGCACATAGACGCCACATGACCTTTTTGCGAACACCTCTGGCATCTAGCTCCACCTCTCTGCTCAGCCCCCAATGCTGCCACATCATCCAAACCCCCATCAACTTCCATCCCGGATGAACCATTTGCCACCAGACTAGACCTCTGCTTATCAAAGCCCAGATTATCTGAATTTTCAAGCGCCACAGGAACAGCTTCTGAAGGCCCCGAGCTAACAGCAGCCTGCCCCGCTAAAGCCGCATTATTAGCAGAAGAAAGCTGCTCAGGCTTAATAAACATCTTACCATTCTGTCTCTGCCCTCCCTGAAACCCAACCTGATGACCAGCCGGAGGAAAAGATCCTCGCCAATGCGAAACACCCCTCTGATTACGACCCTGCCATGAACCTCGACCATCATGGCCAAAACCAGACCTACCACCAATGTTGAATGCTCTGCTACCTCTCTGTCCCTGACCAAAACCAGGACCACCACCATCGCCGAACTCTCTGCCACCCCTCTGACTCGAACCAAAACCATAAGCACCTCCACCTCCAGGCCCCATCCTACCAACGTTGCCTCCTCCCCTGTAACCGCCACGGCCACCTCTTCTAGCGAAGAAAGCCCTCCCTTGCTCCATGACCGGCGGCCCACTCTTGGCAAAGCAGGAACCTGTTTCTGGCACACAGCAACCCAAAGAGCTAACCCCAGACGAGGAACTGGACCGGCGCCACAACAGGCTGGCACACGGTTTACCCACGTTGGCAAAGAAACGGCCAAGCTCTGCAGAAAATCGAAAGTTATTTAAATGCCCTTTATTCGCACGCGCATGCATTGGCTTAGCCAAGCCTATTGCGTGCCCAGGCTGCTGAACAGCTGGAAGCTCTGGAAATTCCAAGAAATCATCCAGGCATGCAACCCTCTTCTTAGCAATTGACGTCAAGCATTTACTGCCCACAACCACCGGATTGGGCGGAAAAAGATCCCCAAATCTTAGACCAGATACTTGGCCGCTTACCTTAATATCACCAAGAGATCTCATCTGAGACACATGGGGTTTGGGCAGAGGACCCCGCCAAGCTTTGAACATAGCAACTCTTCTTGCTGCCACCGCCTTAACCACTCTTGATGCCAAGGCCCGCTGATGAATATTTCGATCAATCGAGCCAATACAACCAGAGTCATGTTCCACAGCCAGAGA
Organism: Guadua angustifolia; assembly: GCA_036346375.1. Lineage (NCBI taxonomy): Eukaryota > Viridiplantae > Streptophyta > Magnoliopsida > Poales > Poaceae > Guadua > Guadua angustifolia. The sequence goes on along the minus strand of CM070510.1, from coordinate 6,798,543 downwards.
GTCCTCCGCACGCCTTAAATCATCCATTGAAAAACCCTCAGCTATTGCATCCCTCACAAACGCTTCAGTAGAAATTTCTGATCTACAAGCATCCTCACTAGATAAAATGCTAGAATTATCATCTTCAGCTAATACTCTAAACCTAGATCCTGCACCTGGATACCCATTCACATCTAATGGGAGCTGGGAATCCAGAACAACAGGAACCGAGACCTGATCCGAATTCTGACCATTATGGTCCAAAGAATACCACTTGACAACGTGTGGCGAAGAAAAGTTCACATTTGAATCAGCCGCAGAACTACTAAACATCACAGCTTGAGTTGCACTTTAAGCGCTCATCCAACTAGACAAATCATCGAACATGAAAAGTGCATCTAATGAGGGCTGAACCTCAACACTTCCATACCCAAAACATTAGTGCTGGCTATCAAGCTTAACAAGTTATTACTAAGTTTTTTATAAAAGTGATGTAGTTTAATATAAAAATATTTTATTTATCATTTTAATGGTTATTTTAAATTTGAGCTAATGAGCAATTATCAAGACGAGCATTATTAAACTTTTTTTCGTTCGAAATGGATTCATTTCAAATTTGAACCCATTAACTTCAGTAATCAAAAAAATTTTGATTCCAGCCATAACGACCTTTTTTGACAGGCCTACTCATCATGCATCTACTGTTTCCAAAGTTTGATGATCTAACTGTCCAAAGTCCACCAAACCCAGAACCGGAAGGACGGCCATGTTCGTGGAAGAGGAGCGAGTATGAACGGCGGCGGTCGGCCGCCGATGTGGACTCCTTCGCTGGGCTGGTCTTCGGTCTCCATCGAGGTCTCTGTTCGCCGGGGTCTCCATCGTGCACAACATCTACAAGACTACAAGCCTGACATGGTCGGTTGGCATCCCTCTCAGTCTTATTCCTGCATAACGAGAGACTGAATAGTGACACCCGTACACGTACAGATCGTCATCAGCTATTCAGCTCATCAAACTGTAAGGCTGATAGGGGTTTTGTATTCGGCATGCGAGCGTCATGTTTGACTGAGATTTGAGATTTGAAGTGCCATAAAGTAGATGTGGTCAATTTAATCATGCACATTCTGTTATTCGCCATAGAATTTTGGAACAAAAATCAGTATGCCCATGCATATGGATGCTGCCTTGTGTACCTTCTGACATGCATGAGCGTCCCTGAATGTCTATGGGATTTCTTGGGCTTAATTTAAAAGATTGCAAAAGGAACAAGGTTGTGATCAGATCAGGTACTAAAAATAAGATCAATCTTGTCGAAGGTTAGATATCGACAATATACTTATATAGTCACGGGTACCTTCGGGTTCGCAAACTCAAGCACAAAGACGGTGGTACATGATATATACAGGTTCGGGCCCCCGGTTGAAGTAACACCTTACGTCCTGTGCGGATGATGTATGGACTTGATGTATAGAGTACAGAGCAATGTATCTAGCCCTAGTTATAATGAAGATCGGATCTAGGAGATGGCTAAATTACGGCTGGAGGTTGACGAAGCGCGGTCCGTCGGCCCCTGGGTGCTCTGCGTCTAGTGAAAGCTCTAGAAGTCTTATTCTTCTCTATCTGTCTAACTCTAGATGTCTTCTCTCCCTGAGGATACCTACCCCTGGCCTTATATAGTCGGGGTAACTCTGTCTTAGGTTAAGTTGTAGTCAGTTTAGAATATCAGATCGTAGCCGATGAGGAATCCATCGTTGCGTGATCTTCGCAACATATCTAAACTTTTTTGGATATCAGACGTACTCGAGTTGGTTTCCTTATAATGGAAAAACGATCGAGTCCTTCCTAATATGGAATTATCTTCTCCACGTAACATACTCTTTACGTATCCTACACGTACACATATTCATGTTTAGATATTCAACAAATCTAACAATGAGAAACACTAAGAAGGCAAGGAGACCATGAGGTAGATGATCTACATCACGGCTGGATGCCTACGCTAGCTCTCAAAGCAACAGTCAAGGGCGTCAATTTCATGGACCAGGAGAATTGTCAGAACTCAAAAACTGACCGATATCCAGCACATGCAGGGCTAAAATTTCGTTAACCCAAACCACAATCTCGCCAATTTATACAAAATTCAACACGCTTATGTAGAAAGCTCAACTAGCTCCACCTTCAATGTCGTTCGCAAAAACATAGTGCTGAAACATGAACTTGTGCTAATATATATATACACACACACTAGATTATAAATTTAATCCAGTTGCCAAGTGGCGTCAGAGATGCAGGAATTACAATATCGTTTCGGGCTTGGAAATTGCCCTTAGCTTGGCACCCTGGTTAGATGCAAACCATAAAACAATACATAGCTTTTGGTCAAGAAAAAGAACGGTAGGTCCGTCAGTCTATACCTTTATGGTGTTATACTAGCACGTAAAAAAAACTAAACTTCTCCAGAATTCCTATGAAACAAACGCAAGCTTTATCACCCGCTTTTTCTGATAACAACTTATTACTTCTATACCATTTTATGGGACTGCTCTTTATGCCTATGATGCTGAAGGGACTGCAGTATTTCAGCATTTGTCGTGCTCGATTTGCTGGTCGGGCTTTCTCATCTTGGCCATGGCAGAAATTTCTTCAGGAGATGGGCGCCATCGTCCGGACTAAGAAATATGCATCCTTCCTGCTGCAATTGGCCAAATAATTATATTATAATCTCTTAAGTAATATTAGTCAAATAAATTCAAGTCGTATGAAGAAAAAGATTGTTTATGTAACTAGAATGACGAAGAAATAAGAGGAACACATGACAAACCTGGAACTCACCCAGTGTACCTCGACTCTTGTTGCTCCTCAAACTCCTTTCTTTAATGAATGGCAGAGCTCCTGCCCTTTATTTCAAAAAAAAAAAAAAACGAACCTGGAACTCTGTCGAGCTTTCTGTGAGACGAGAAATAACTCGTGAGAAGTTAGTACATTTGTTCTTACCTAGTTCCTCAGTGCTTGGCCGCTTGCGGTCAGAATCTGGATGCTTTTTAATATCTAACTAGGACATTTTTTGTGCTCGATGGGGGCAAATATAGGTTCTTCGTGAGCTCAGATGTGCATAACCTCCATGCGCATGCAACTTATAGGCTTTGGGAGTGTTGATATTGCTATTTCCTTGTGATTACAGCCAGCAGCAGGTTAGCATCAACAGGTACGTTTTGACAGTAAGCTTCAGCGCAATGTAATATCTAATGTCACCATGTAGCTTCCACACAAACAACCTTGCAAAGTAAACAGTAGAATATTGTGGCAACCACTTACAATAGATTATCTGTTACCCTCATCATCTCAGGCTTCATTTTAAAAACTGTATCCATTATCCTCATTATCTCAGGCTTCATTCCAAAAACCAAGCCATCTGATCCCCAGGAACAAGATAACACACTCCACAGAGTACTACTAATTTATCCTTGTTCCGATTTTTTGGCCATTCTCTTCACCATAATGTTTCTGCATATTTAAATTTTTCTGAATTTCCTGTTCCCCTGCCGTTAGATTTTTGTGTAGCCAGGAGATACAAACATAAATTTCCTGAATAATCAATAATTGAGCATGGATTGATCAAGTGAAAGATATAATTCCAGTGGTATTTCCTGTTCATGGAGCATCTTTGAGTCATCCATTTTCAAGTCCCACAGAGCTGCACCCAGGTAGCTTGACTAGTCCTCTTTCCTGTATCTGTCTTCTGACAGCAAGAGATTTATCCCACCTCTCATATGAGGTATACAAATTGGACATTAGCAGATAAAAATCTGGTGTTTCAGGATGAATAACCATCATCCTCTTGATGGCTTCCTCTCTTAACTCTAACCTGGAATGGAATCTGCACCCATGGAGAAAAGCACCCCAGACACTAATGTCCGCTTGCATTGACATCTTCTGTATGAACTCCAAATGCTTCCTCCAAATTTCCAGCACAGGCCAGCAAATCAACCATATACGCATAATGCTTCATGGAAGGAGTGATGTTGAAATACCGTGCCATGCTATCAAAATTCTTCTTTCCTGCAGTAACGATTCCAGTATGGCTGCAAGTGGAAAGGATGCTTGTGAACACTACTTCGTTTGGGTGGATATTGTCTTTGAGCATTTCACTGAAAAGATCAATAGAACCAGCAGAATTTCCTTGCATACCAAAACCGCCAATCATAGCACACCAAGTGACAAAATTACAGTAATTCATATCACTGAACACCCTCTGAGCAGATGGGAGATCCGCACACTTGTTGTACAGGTTCAGCAGAGCAGCGTTTACATAAATGTTGGACACAAATGCTTGTCTGCTCACCAATAAGCAGATCACCCGAACAAACACAAGCTGACAAGGTTTTCACCACAGATATGGCATCAGGTGAAGAACCCTGCATCCTCATCTAGTTGAATAGCATCAGAGCATCATTGCCCATGTATTCTCGGTGTAGCCTGCGATCACTGGATTCCATGAGACAACATCCTTGCTCAAAATTATTCCAAATATGCTGCTGGCCTCGGACACTGCTAGACACTTTGCATACATAACGACGAGCGCATTCATCACCACATCATGCTCAAGCACACCGAACTTAACCGCTATCCCATGAATCGACCTTCCCAGAGACAAGTCACGTAACTGAGCAGAAACCGAAATAACAGTTGCTATGGTAACTGAATTCGGAACAATGTTCAAAAAAATTTTTTGTCAAGAAACAGCCGTATTGCATCAAGAGGGCTCCCATTCTGTGTGTACCCCACGATCATCGTCATCCACAGAAGGAGGTCAACACAATCGAGCTCATCAAACACCCGTCGAGCATCCTCGACCTCCCCGCAGTTGACACACATATCCAGCAAAGCTGCACCGATGAAAGAGTTAGTAACCAAGCCGTGTTTGATCACCGATCCATGGATCCACCTCCCTTGGTGCAAACCACTAGAGCTCTTTTACAGGGGATTAAAATCAATATAAGCCGTCCATTCTTTTGAATCTAATGGTTGAAATCAATTTAGATCTAATTATACTAACACTTGTAGCATTGGTATTAAAATTCAGAGAATGATAAAAAGGTAAAAAAATTCTGTTATACTATTTATCCTCTACGGTAAAACACGTTCTATGATCCTGATAAATGGTGGATAAATAGATAAGAAGCCTCTAAAGATCACCAAGTATTCGGTTAATCCAAAACTGTGAACGAATTAGAAAAAATTTAAAATACCCTCCTATAAATGGATAGAAACAATCTAAAATACCCTCGAGGAATGGACAGTTAGATATGATTTTCTACTACCATTATTTACTACATGTATTATCCACTATAAAAATTCTCAACCACTGAGGATGGCACAAGCCACGAGCACACTCGCAATGGTGTACTCACCCGTCTCGTTAAACAGCGCCAATCCATCTTCGGCGAAGCCATTATGGATGCACCCGCTCAGCATCGACATCCATGACACCACATTCCGGTCAAGAACCCTCTCGAACACCTTGCGGGTGCTCTCCAAGTCCCCAGCTTTGGTATACATGTCGACCAAACTGTTCATCACGAAGCCGTCCCCACTGCCGCCTTTGACGAATTCGTAGTACAGCATTCTGCGTGGCGGCCCGCGGCGGCGTGCCACTCGAGCATGACCCTTTAGGAGTACGCGTCCGGCCGGGGGCCTTCGTCGAGCACCCTGCGCGCGGAGGCGAAGTCGCCGAGCGCCGCGTAGCAGCTGAGCAGCTTGGTGCGGTGTGATGATCTCGTAACCGGAATCAACAGAATTACCGATGTGAGATCAAACCACTTCAACTTGTATTTAGATTCTCCTGAGTATGAGTATTCTTGAGGAAGAAGAAACAGAAGGGAAAGGGAAAGTAGAAGAGAAGAAAGGAAAGACTCAATCCATTACATTGTCTGCCTTTTTCTTATTTGATACAGTCTCTTTTTATACTACTCGCATATGCTCAAAGGCCCACATTTCAGAATCACTTTTACAGTTAAACGCCTTCCGGAATAATTTGCATTTCCGCCGGCAAAACGTCACGGCCCTTCCCGCCTTCATCCTTGCTGTGCTGGTCGATGCTCCTGACACTACCCCCGCCTGGAGAGTCTGCTTGCCCCCAAGCACATGCCGCTGGTAAGCTATGTTTAATCACGTTGAAATCTTCCAAAGTAGCCATGGCAGGCAGAATGTTGGTCAAGTTGATCATTACTTGCGGAATGGCTGTTTTCTCTTTTTGTTCCAAACGCTTATGCAAGATTTCTTCGGGGTGAACAGACTCCCTATTGATATCAGCAACATTCGACGGAAAATGGAAGACCGGGGTGAAATCATGAACAAATGGCTTAAGCACTGATGATTGTGTATTCGGTTGAAGCTTCAAATATACTTGTTCTCCAGGTTGAAATTGGCGATCAGAATGTTTCCTGTCAGCTTGCAGCGTGGTGCGATCTGGCGCCGCCTGCAAGTGTTGTTTCAGAAATGATGTATGCAATGCTCGCTCAGTAATGAAATCACGGACTGAGGACTGATAGGCAGTGGTGCAGTGTAGCTTCATATCCATAGTTGTGAACAGCTCTTTCCAAAAGGAACTGATGAATATCTTATCACGATCCGATATCAAAGACTGTGGTACGCCATGAAGCTTGACAATATTATCGAGGAACAATTTAGCCACCTGAGGTGGGAAGATTGGATGCTTCCACGCCAGAAAATGGAAGTATTTGGAAAATCTATCAACCACCACTAAAATGGTGTCATAACCTTCCCATTTTAATAGGCCTTCAATGAAGTCCGATGTGACATCCTGTTGAATCGCAAGTGATAATTTTTGCTGTGCCTGACTGGGAACAGTGCTCTGACTGATGGCCAAAGCCCAAATTTCATTTCCAGTATCCCATTTCTGAATTTGTGTGAGTCGCATTGTAGTGAGAGTTGTATGGTGTTTGGTTTGTATACCGTGTAATTTGATGCGTGCTCCTTTATCAGTGAACTCCAAAGTCTTATGGTGCCAGTCACAAGTCATCGGGCTATGATTTTGAAGCCAGTCCATGCCAAGCACGGCATCATATGTTTCCAGTGTTAACACACGCATGTCCGTGTGGAATGTATAACCCTGTGCCCACCATTGAAGTTGAGAAACAACTCGATCACAACATAAAGCATCACCATTAGCCAAATAAACTTGAACTGCTGGAATAGCTTGTGTTGTATGTGGAATACGGGCTAAGAAAGCAGAGCTGACAAAATTGTGAGAACTGCCAGAGTCAACCAGAATAAACATTGTTTGATTACCAATCCTTGCTTGAATTCGAATGGTTTGGCAGTCTTCAGTACCCACTAAGGCATGCAGGAGAGTTTATATTGCTCTTGTTCAAATTCCCGATCCATTTCCTCCAAGGTTTTAATACCTCATCACTAAGACGCTCAGGATGTTCAGTGATCTGCAGTGCATGAGCCTGAACAGCCTGTACTGGTGGGCAATGATGATCGCGATCATATTTTTCACCGCATTTAAAACAAAGACCTCTGGCACGCCGGTATTCTCTTAATTGACGCACTCTTGCGAAATCATCCGAAGTGGTTTTACCTTGTGCCGGAAGTGCATCCTCAGAAGTAACAGTACCAGTTTGGAATGGAACGGAGGTCTTTGGATATTTCAATCTCAATGTCTCCCACTTTTCTTCCTGGATTTGTGCCAACAAAATGCTTGACGGACAGAGTCAGGTAGTTGGAGTTCCACTTCATATCTAAGCTCATCTTTGAGTCCCATAATGAAATGATTCACAAAAACTCTTCAGTGCAAGACTTAGTATATGCTTTCACTTTGTACATCACTTTCTCAAATTCATTTCGATAGTCAGAGACAGTGCCAGACTGTTTCACCTGAATGAGTTCCCGAATCGAGCGCCTGGAATCAAAAACCCCAAACTCCATTTCCACCGCTAAACTGCTCCCAATCACTGGATGGATGTTCCTCCTGGTACATATGCAACCACAATGCAGCATTGCCCTCCATATGCATGGCGCAGCAGTCACCCACAATGATTCATCAATATTGTACATCTTGAAGTATTGCAAACAACGATTCTTCCATATTCGGGTTCTTCACCAAGAAATTGAGGAAAGGATAACTTCGAAGAGGAGTCTTCTTCTCGACTGCCAAGGTTCGGTGGCGTGAGTGGAAGAAGAACGCTCAGATTTCGTACCTCCGACCCAAACCGCAGAGAAGTCATAGGGCATCTTCCCAACAACCCCGCCAAGTGGTTGTTAGTTCCCCGCCTTTGTCGGTTATCGGGATGTATTGGATTGGGTGTACTCAATCCCACACCTTCTTCCGATCGAGAGGATGATGCATCGCTCGACTTTCCTTCACCGAGTCCATCACTTTTTGAACGGTCCAAGAACCCGATGATGACCGTGTTGTGTTCCGCTACACGGCTTGAATCATCGGAATAGCTTCCATCGGCTTGATCTTCTCCACAATGAACTCGAGATTTACCTTCAATGATTCCAGCGTTCATCCATTTTCGCCCATCTTCCGCTCGCTTGATTCGCCACCTCATCCATTGCGCCAAGAACAAACTTGGTTTGGACCGAGGGCTTTGGAGGAGCCGTGGTGATCAAAACTTGTTGAACCAACCGAATCGGAAGAATGACTCGATGCTGAATCTGAGCACGCCATGAATCGATTTTACAAAGGCAACGAGAAAAAAATTTCCGATCACCGTGCTCGATACAGATGTGATGATCTCAGAATCGGAATCAACAGAATTACCGATGTGAGATCAAACCACTTCAACTTGTATTTAGATTCTCCCGAGTATGAGTATTCTTGAGGAAGAAGAAATGAAGGGAAAGGAAAGTAGAAGAGAAGAAAGGAAAGACTCAATCCATTACATTGTCGCCTTTTTCTTATTTGATACGATCTCTTTTTATACTACTCGCATATGCTCAAAGGCCCACATTTCGAATCACTTTTACAGTTAAACGCCTTCCGGAATAATTTGCATTTCCGCCGGCAAAACGTCACGGCCCTTCCCGCCTTCATCCTTGCTGTGCTGGTCGATGCTCCTGACATGCGGGCGCGGAGGCCGTGCGCGAGGAGGCGTGCGTGGATGTCCCGGAGGTAGGGTAGGGTGGCGCATGAGGGGAGGAGCCGGAGGAGCGGGGTGTTCGACGGAGTGCTCGCCTGGGGTGTTCGACGGTGGACTCACGGAGATTTTCAAGATTAGTGTAGTAATTTAAATTTTTTTATCTCTAACCATCATTTCAAAAATTATCTACGTTCGAAAACCAAGATCATAGCAAAATTTTGATAAGATTTTAAACTTTAGGCGGAAGTGGGAAGGGTACACGCATTGGGTGTTTCGGGCTTTTGATTATTAGAATTGGCCCTAAAGGTACAGCGGCCCATGGGCTACTATGGTTTAAGGCCCATTTTGCCTTTTTTCTTTAAGGATATTTCATCATACCCTCTATAGAAGGTATTAAATATTTTTTATATGTTATATAATCTGTAGAAATGTGATATTTAGTATTTATAGGTCATTTGGGATTTTTCTTACATGCAAGTCACTTTTGAAACTATTGGATTAGCGGCATGAATCAAGCTTTGTGGTGTCGTCTTCCCGTCTTTGGTGACAGTACGATTATGGTTCACTGGATTACGGGTCTGGAGTATGTCATGTGTGGGTGGGATGTGAAGTATATACTCCCTCCAGGTAGACATGTTGTTTTGGATATCGATACGGTCTCCAAAACGTAATTTTGACCACTAATTTATAAGTAATGTATTTATAAAATTCAATAAAATTATAATATTATGAAAGTATTTTTTAAGACAAATCTATATATATGATTATCATATATCCAATCTAAATATTTAAAAATATATCGATAGTCAAAGTTCCAAAAGTGTCGATGCAGCATATGAATTCAACAGAGCTTTTCAGGGAAAACAATTGTTTGGCATAGGCCGGCATGACAATTAGAATGGATTGAAGGATAGGTGTAGTAACCCTCATTGCATTGCTTTGTTTAGCATGGATTTAAGGATATTAACAGCTAACAAAGAGAAGTGGTGACAAAGGATCACCCTGCCTTACCGCACCTCTGCAATGAAACATTTTACCAGGCACCTCATTAAGCAGAACTGAAGATGTACCAGAAGAGAGAGAATTGACTGTATCCAGGAGATCCATTTGGGCCCAAAACCTTTGTGTTTCATAATTTCTAGTATCACCTGATGCTCAATCTTATCAAAAGCTTTCTCAAAGTCCAGTTTGAGAACAATAATATCTTTCCTGGACTTATGACATTGGTATAAGTATTCAAAAGTCCAGGCCAAACAGCTTGGATGGTTCGTGTCTTGATAAAAGCCGTACTGATTTACACGAACTAGCATGTAAAATGACAACTTGAAGCTTATTTGCCAGGATTTTGGTCAGGAGCTTAAGTGAGCAGCAGTTCAACAGTTAGATGGGCCTACAATCATTGACTGTGATTGAGTATCTTTCTTTGGTACTAGAATAACAGGGGAGCTATTTATACTCTAAAGATTCACTTATCCATTATAGAAGTCCTCACAGATAGTATAGAAATCCCTAGCTTTTGAAATATTTATCTATATGTAGATTTAGTTTAAAATTTATTATATTATTAAAGCAAAGGTAAAAAAAACCACCACATTCTCTCTTAATGGCTAGAAATTATCACATTAATTAGAATAAAAAAGAAAGGTCTAGCCGTCCATCTGGCGAACCCAAATTATAAAGGCTTTGATTAAAAGAAACAGTTCATGCTAAGAACAATAAAAAAAACTGAAATTCAGAATAAATAAAGAGAGAACTAGCAATTTGATTTCCATGCGAACTTAAAACTGAAACTATAATTCAGATAAAAATTTATAGTAGCATTTTTATATGAATTCCAACCTAAAACTGAAATTTGGAATAAAAATAAAGAAAAATGGAAATTTGAATGAAATTAAAATAGAGAGTCCATGTCAAGTGCAATAAAATATACCTAAAATTCTGAGTAAAAAAATATAAAAATACAATTTGATTCCCATATGAAATTCAAAATAAAACTGAAATCTAGAATACAATTAAATGGAAATTAGTGGCTTGATTTGTATATGAACTCCAACAAAAACAAAAAACTGGAATAAAAATATAATAAAATTAACAATTTGATTTATATTAAAAGAAAGAGTTCATGTCATGTACAATAAAACATAACTAAATTTTGGAATATAAAATAAAAAATAGCAATTTAATTTTTATACGAACTTCATAGTAAAACTAAATTTGGGAATAAAATTAAATGGAAATTTTTGGTTTGATTTGAATATGAATCCCGAACTAAAACTAAAATTTGGAATAAAAATAAAATAAAATTTTGATCTAGATTAAAAGAAAGCGTACATGCTAAGTACAATAAAAAATAAATGAAATTTAGAATAAGAAATAAAAGAAAACTAGCAATTTGATTTCTATACAAAATTCAAAGCAAAACTAAAATTTGGTATAAAAATTAAATAAAAATTAAAGTAAAAGAAGCCACCACATTCGCACTCAGGTTATAGAAATTACAACGTTAATCGGTGCAAAAAGAAAAAAAAGATCTATACCAATGTTCACGGGCTATAGCAGTGCTATAGTGGCGCTATAACGGTTTTTGCCATTGAAATGCTATAGCATATTAGCATAGATATACGCTATTATGGCTATGACCGCTACAGCATTAATAGCGGTTAGTGGAAATAATTCCTGGAAAACCAAATATTACACAATTGTTCTAGCTATATAATCTACAAAATAGAACATGAATTGGGGAAGAAAATATGACAAATAAATAGTTAGTGTATTAGAGATTTTAGAATAACCAGATGAATTTTACGAGCTTTTAAAATTATATCAAGCTTGCAGCTCATTCTGGAGTTAAGTTGTACTGTCCTTTTTAACAAACAGGCTACATTAAATCTATCTCTGTGCAATTGTGCAGGCACTCCTGCTAAACAGACCAAGCGTGATTTATCCGCGTGTAGATTTGCGAGTTTCTAAAATGATGCCAGAGACACTTAGGTTTCCAAAGTTATAATAATGTTCTGATCCTCGATCGCTCTGCAGCACGACACATCAGCGTCAAAAAAGAGCATATATTTCTGTCTAGTCCAAACTCACTAAATAAACAAGTGCTAGATTTTCTAGGAGTTGATGACCTGAGCCCTTTATAAGTCGCTTCAATAAAAAGAAAAGAAAAGAAAAGAAAAAAAAGAAAAGAAAAGAAAAGAAAAGAAAAGGTATTCCAACAAGCCCCATGTATACTCTTAGAATAAAATACGGCAAACATTTCCTTTGATCTCTGGATCTTTTCCCCATTCGCCGAACAAAGGACATCTTTTGTTTTGGTGGCAAATCATTTCACTCTTCAGAATTTGACTACGAAGGAAAGGCGTGCGAACGAATGAAACATAAATATTGGTGGCGGTTCAGAGAAGACTGGAAATTTTGCTCCGCCTTTTGACTGCTTCGTTCAGTATAAGTCGTCGATCTAACTCTAAGCTCAGTATAAGTCGTCGATCTAACTCTAAGCTGTATTTTGCAGTCAACAAATGGATGCAAGCATGATCAGTAGCTTCACCAAATGACACGCTAGGTGCATCCATTTAGGCAGTGTCTTCCCGATTGGTGTGAAAAGTTTGTTTCTTTTCCTTTAGGACACATCACTGACGCAACCAAGCAACACCGTAGCTCATGGAGCATTTGTCATGTATACAAAGTGTAAGCAACTTAACAAAATTCTCGTGCCATCTCATATAAATAGCCAAATAAATCGTCCGATTATATATACAGGATTAACACACTCATATGTCCGCGGCAGGACCTCAATGCCTCACAGTTCTCATGAAGAACACGGTGTAGAATTCTAGAAATTCTCACGTTAATTCTCACATTCTAGAAATTTGCCCTGTCGTCGCCGTTGGCATGCTGCGAAGCTGCCAGCAAACGGAAGCCGTCCATGTGTATGAGCTGGTTCTTTTCCTTGCTGGAGTTGCCTGCATTCTCTTCCCTGTGGAGACCAGGGGCCGCGAAAGCGAAATTGAGTGATGGTCATGGTGTAAAGATAAAGACACTTTGGTGTCCAGATGAGCTTGTAGTTCATCACCATTCATCAAATTTATCATGATGGTGTGTATACACATCGTTATATACGTAGCACTTTAGTGCATATGAAGATAGCAGATTCCTCAAAATATGTTCTGGACTTTCCACTTTTTTTTTCGGGCTCCCCTCCCCTCTAAAATAGATTATATGTATCTTCTCCCTGAGATCCTATGTATCTGCTATTGACATTTCTTCCAGCAATTAATATTGGATCATTTTGGGGATATAACTAGAAGGTTCGGTCCTCTCTTGGAGAGTAACAATAAGGGCAGTTTCAACCCTCCACCTCAGCCAGTGTTTATATAATTAATTACGCTGCCAACTAAGCAAAAATTTGATGTGGCATAGGAATTAAGGAAGGGAGAGAAGGAAAAACAAAGAAACCGTATCTCATACAAGAAACTGGGTCGGCGCAGGCACCAAGACGCAAGAAACGAGCAAAATCAGGGTTAGACATTTCTGCGCGCTGATCAAGCTGTGTTTGTGGTGCATGCATTGGTTTATTGCTCTCTCTCTCTCCTCTAGACACTGCTCATGGAAACCATGGGTTGGGACTGCCCTAGGGCCATTCTCAGTGCAATTTTTATGGGAGTTTCATTCTCATTAAATGAGATGCCACACAGACACAGGCAAAAGTGGTGACATGACAACAAATTTATGAGGAGAGTTGAGTTTCATAGAGATGAAATCTGGTGTACACGGTTACCAAGTGCTTTGAAACTAGGATGAAACCCCACTGAGAGCGATTTGTTTCATCTTCACATCTTTTCTAGATCCCGTGTGGCCATATTGTAGTATACTAGATATAATTGTAAGTGGCTACACAATTTATATGGCACATTTGATCATAACACCATGCAACAATTAAATGTTATGTCATGTTTATGAAATTGTGCATTGAGAGAGATTGTTTCATTCATCAACCTAAACATCTAAATATGACATGGCACTATCGAAAACCGTATAACGAAACTCTCTACTGAGAATGGCCTAATGCTTCTGTCTTCTCTTGTCACTACAATGACGTACTAATTACAATGGGTTCTTGACCACCGGTCAGGAGATCATTGAACAAAATTACAAAATGTAGCCTACTACTCTCTCTCTCTCTATATATATATATATGTAGGGGTGAAAAAAAACTCGAAACTCGCGAGTTAAACGAGTACTCGAAAACTCGACTCAGCTCGAACTCGTTTCTTAACGAGTCGAGTCGAGCTGGGTTTTGAACTCGTTAAAAAAATGAGTTAAACGAGCCGAGCTAACGAGTTATCGAGCGAGCTAACGAGTTAATCGAGCTACATGAATCAAATATGTATGCTCTCTTGCTCACATTACTAACGAGCTTAACGAGTCGAGTTCAAGCCAACTCGAGTTTATAACGAGTCGAGTCGAGTTGAACTTCTAGCTCGTTAAGATAACGAGTCGAGTTCGAGCTGACTCGTTACCTTACCGAGTCTACCGAGTCGAGTCGAGTCAGCTCGATATCCACCCTTATATATATGAGATATTTAAGACACCATCTTGGTTTTAAAGGTAAGAAAATCTCACAATAATCATAAATTCTAAAAATTCTCACATTAATCGGAATAAAAGGAGAATGATCACCACCACTTATTTTGATAGGGCCAGATTATAACGGTACATATTAATTATATATAAATAGAGTTATATAACAAATACAACTATATTTCAATTATCAGAAGTAGAGTTGTATAGACGTACTAATTACAATGGGTTCTTGACCACCGGTCAGAGATCATTGAACAAAATTACAGAATGTAGCCTACTACTCTCTCTCTCTCTATATATATGAGATATTTAAGACACCATCTTCGTTTTAAGGATAAGAAAATCTCACAATAATCATAAATTCTAAAAATTCTCACATTAATCGGAATAAAAAGAGAATAATCACCCCCACTTATTTTGGTAGGGCTAGATTATAACGGTACATATTAATTATATATAAATAGAGTTATATAACAAATACAACTATATTTCAATTATCGGAAGTAGAGTTGTATATCAAAGACAATTATATCATAATATCTAGACACGCAGTTACGCGGTTAAGTATGCTAGTTTGAAAGAGTTTGGCAGTCTGTTTCTCATGTCCCTTCGTTCCAAAAGAGAGAAGAATTTTTGCGATTGTTTCTAATATAACTCACCCTGTGTCACCAACCGCTAATTCCGCCCTTGTTAGGGGTGCAACAGTTCAAATTTGGTCAGATATTACTTTTTTCGTATCTAAAATCATTTTTTTTAACTTAGCGTTAACAAATAGGAGGAATTTTTTCCATTTTTTACAAATCAATTTTTTCCTTTTTAAAAATAATAATACAACACTGTAGCTACCCGTAGATACTACAGCTTCGCACTAAGCGGCCGGGACCACCGTACATACAAATAATAGTAAGTTATATAGATTCTATCCCCATTTCCCCATCATGGAAAGCAAAATTGGATCCGGATGGAGCGCAACCAAACAAATCCCTGACGATCGGGAGCACGCCAGTTTTTTTCTATGCTAGGAATCCAGCACAAATCCTTTTCATTTGGACTAAATAATGTCATGTCATTTGGTCTCGAGGGTCATAAGTATGCTTAGGGTATATTTGGATCCATTAGCACTAATAGTTAGCTAGCTAATAGCTAATTGCTGGCTAATAGGTGGTTGAAAATTTAGTTGTGGGTGTAAATGTCTATTGTACCCTTGTATTAATAGCTGTTTGCACTTTTTTTTAGTTGGCTAAGGGCATGGACATACGAAACAAGATTGTAAAGCTCAGAGTTCTGATTTCATATTTAGAGTAGTAGATAGACTTTCCATTAAAATTCAAACTTCTCATTAATTGTAGCACAAACATGCATGTTTGTGCTGGCCTAGCACAACAGGCTAGTGCCTCTTGTCCACGTTGCTACGTACATGCCCACGATGCTGTAGGCCAGGCGTGGGCGGTGAACAATGAGCTTGGTGAGGCCGACGAGAGGGGCATGCGGCGGCGGAGAGAGCGCCGGAGAAAGGGAGATGCTTCGTGGGAGATGGTTCGCGATGCTTTTGGAAATGGGGACTGCGGTGGATAGGGCTGAGGGCAAATTAGTCATTTCACCATCTATTAGCTGCAATTAGCAGGGAAGAATCAGCTAGTGAGATAACTATTAGCTGGGTTAGTGGCTAACTATTAGCTAAGTTATTAGCTAGCCTGTTTGGATCCACTTTAGCTAATTTTAGCAGCTAACTGTTAGTGTTAATGGATCCAAACATGCCCTTACTCATGAGTCATGAGTGTGCGTGCTTTTGGACTTGAGTAGGTATAATGGTATAGGCAACTGCTGTCTATAACAAGCTAACATGTCATTTATAGACAGCGTTAGAGACAACCCATACAATGGTATAGACAGCTCATTTATGAGTAGACAGCTTCTTCCCAGACACAACATGTCTTGGTTCTTGTGCTAGAGTTGACTCTAGATTAAGAGACGGCTCAACTCTCTAGATACACCATCTCTCATCCACATCATTTTTTATCCTACATGGTATAGCTTAGAGACTACTAATGTAGACCATTTGTAACATTCTGTTTTTCAAACTCTTGGAGTTGAATTTCAAAATCCGATCCCATGAAATTTCATTCGAATTTAATCCAACTTAAAATGAATTTTTCAAAACAAAAAGGATTTAATATGATTAATCTATGCTTCAAATTAATTATTTATTATTTTTAATGGGTTCCTTATGCTTCATATGATTTTTCTGTATTTTTGGGAATTTTTCCGAAGTTGTTTGCTATTTATTTGGATTTATTGAAGCTATTTGGGTTTTCTGGTATTTTAATTAAATCGGAAATCAATTTAAATCCTAATTTCTCTTCGTGTGGGCCGAAATCACTATTCTTCCGCCGGCCCACTCCCGTTTTCCTCCGTCCGCCCGTTTCACACCGCATCGCCCCGACCCAATCAAAACCCTAACGCATCCTTCACGCCGGTAGTCGATCACGAATCCAACGGCGAGATCCGCCAGATCGCTTCAATACAACCGAGAAACCCTAGCCCCACCGCTCGATCCCGATCTCGCGGTCAAGCGGCGCCACGTCGCCCGAGCTCAGCGCCGCCCAGATCCTGGCGCCAGCAGACCAACCTCAACTTCCGTGTCGTTTAGCGCGTCCCTAGGCTATTTAAGGTCCTGTAACCGCCGCTCCTAGGTTTCCCTCTCCGCGCCGCACATTTCCCCTCTTATCTCGCCGGTGGAGACGCTGTGTGGTGGCCGTGCGAGCTCGCCGGAGTACCTCCGCCCTTCCGAGCCCTTCCGCCGTCGTTTTCTCCTTCCACGGTGAGTCTCCGGCCGAGATCTTGGTACCGCTAAACTCATCTTCTCACGCTCTTCCCGAAATTCTAACTCTTCCGCTCCCTCCGCCATTCATTCGCCGAATCCGTTTCATCTTCCCCAGCACCGGCGGGAGAGCTCTGCCTGCGCCGTCGAACTCCATCGCGAGCCGTCGTCCGTCCGATCGTCTGTCGACGGTCCAGATCTACGCCGCACTGTGTCGGTAAGCCCTGAGCAGCCTCGCCTTGTCATTCGCCATGTCATCGCCATGTGTAGCACATATGTATGCCACCTCACCGCCACGTAAGCTACAGCCTTGCGTGTCCGCTTGTTCACGGTCATGTGTCGCCAGGTCAGCATCAAACCACCAGGTGGCGCCACATGTGCGCCACGCCAGGCCACATCGGCGCCACGTCAGCACTATTTCACCCGTGGTTTGCCAGTTCCGCGCCACGTCACCGACACATCAACCCTAACACCCGCGTGTCTGCCATGTGCTAACCACGTCAGCGCCATGTTGTCGCCACGTCAGCCGTGAAACCGAGAATCGCCACGTCACTGCCAAGTCATCACCACCTCACCGCCACGTGTTTCACTGTAGCGCCACATCGTCGCCACATCATCGCCACGTGTGCCCTAGTACACCAGGTGTCAGCCACGTCATCACGCCACCTCACCACCTAGCACATATCACCGTGTAACTTTCTGTGAACCTAGTCCATGTGGACCGTGTCAATGACACAAGGGCCCCGCATGTCAGCGTCATGGAATATTCCGTTAAATCGCTGAAAAATCCGAGAAAATCCGAATATTCATCCAATCGCGTAGCGACACGTGTCAATCCATTATTTCCTGATTTTTCTGCCATTTAAACTTCGGAAGCCCGTTCTCCTCCGTTCGAACTCCGATTTGAACGATTTAAATTTCTAAATTCATATAAAATCAAGATCTATCTGTTGGTGTCATTTTTATGAATTTTTGAATTTTATTTATTTCTGTGTATTTATTGTTTTGTCTCGTTTTGCGTGTTCCGCGTGTAGACGACGCGCCGGTTGAGAGAGAGGAGTATCCAGCGGAGGTTGCAGCAGTGGGCGAGAGTGAAGGCAAGTCTCCCTTGACCATTTTGGACCCAAGCTTATGAAATGCTATTTTGTCTTTTAAACTATTGCATGCTATTTGAATTATGAATTGTATTTTAATGTCATTTTTAAATGCCTAGATAAATGCCAAATTGTTATACCCACATTGATATTCATGTTGACAACCATTGACACCCTAGGAAAACTAATTACTGTAATTAATGGTAAACATTTCACTATGGGAACGGTAGAACATGCTTAGCCATGCTTAATCACGTCGGTACCTTACCATTATGGAAATGATTTTCATTCTTGATTGAAAATGAATTGTGAAATGTAAGGCAATTGGTGTTGCCGGTATTAGTTTGGAAATAAAAGTGAAAAATGATTTAGACCGGGGCGGAATTGGTTGAATGGCGGGTGCGGAATGCACAAAAGTTTGGAATGTGATTGTCGCCCTAGTCAATTAAGGACCGGTCGTGTGTTACCATGGGCCATGCTATACAAGACAACCACATGTCTATATGGGTACGACCGCTAAGTAATTTGCATGTATCGTTATTTGACTTCGCCAATGGGTCATGGCGAGTTTGTCAGATGACACTTGCAAGGCGCAAGAGGGGCTTCGGATCAGCGAGGTAGCCCTACCAATGTGGAACCTTAGCGGGTGAAGTCGGTGGCGGTATATGCATTGTAAAGGCCTTGTCATGATCTCCCTGCCGACACACCAAAGGAAGTGTGTTAATTGCATGGCGCAAAGGGTTGATCATGTCGTGTGGGTAAAGTGTACCAGCTCTGTAGAGTCTTAAAAACTACTTGAGTAGCCGTGCCCACGGATAAGGGCAAGCGTGGAACGTTTTCACATAGTAGATTTTTCTGGTTTTTGGTTTGAAATGGAAAAATGATGATTTGGTTTAGAAATGAAAAATATGGTTGGGAATCCGTGAGCAGCTAGAGCTTCCGGATATTAGTTTGGCGGCTAGAGCCATCCAGGTAGTTGGAACCTGGAAAATTGTTATACTTCAAGTTTAATTATTTATGCTATTTACATTTTTGTTAAATGCTGTTTTATGAAATTATTACTTGTATTTAAGTTTCAATTTCGCTTTATGCAAATGAACCATATTATGCCTTCCTTTGTTCAAGCCATGCATTTAGTTACTTGCATTAAGTTTCCGAGACTTGCGAGTATGTTGCATACTCACCCCGCTTTTCATTGCGGGGCTGCTTATTCCATAAAGCAGATGATGGGAGAAGAGGCTATCAAAGGGCCAACGATCCACCGTTCGACATCTGTGGAGAGGACTATGAAGAGGATGACGACTCGTTCTTCTAGGGAGCGCACCCCAGTCGGTTGCCTGTGGGCACACTGAGTGGCTCGATTTTGTTCTACATTTCCGCTGTTACTTTTACACTTCAGCCGTAAGGCTTCATACTTGTAATAATGTGATGATGGATGTTTATGTTGTTGCACTCTTTTGCTTATTACTGTTATGAACTTTATGATATGTCTGTGTTATCATCACTGTAATGCTGTGTGCGCTAGCTATTCCTGAACTAGCGCGGTTGAAACACAGAGGGGTCGGATTTGGTAAATCCGGGTCCCCACACCATTGTACATGCTGTAATCGCTATACTGCTCCGCACCAGACAACAATATTGGCGCATCGACGCAACAAGGCTGCTCGCCGATCAACGTGTTCTGTTACGCTGTTGTGATCATCAGACAAGCTGCTTCTCTCTTTTTTTTCCCCTCACAAAAAGTTTAAGAGAGTGTTTGGATAAGGGTATTTCGTTGAAATGTTTTAAGATTTAGTTCTAAATTAATTTAAATTCTAAAATCTTCTAAGGAATTGCCACTTGTTCAAACAGAACCTAAGAAGAGGTTGTTTCAAACGTTGGAATTTCATATGAAACGGTTTATTTCTCAAGGAATTCTTACCAGGAGGATTTTACACAAAAGAGCAATAGAGTACTGACGGCTAGGTAGAGTGCCAGGAAGTGATTAAGAAAGAAGAGAAATATCCCATGTAGGTTTCAAATTTCGTCGCAAAACTGCTCGGATTTCGCAAATTTTGCTCATATCGCGCCGGTTTAGAAAAGCATATCATTCAGTTTATCGCTCAAGCTTAAATTCAAATGCAAAAAACTAGAAAAATTGAAAAAATATCCAAATGTTCCTTAAAATTAATATTAATAGCTTTATGACCTGTGGTGTGATTTTTTTTAAAAAAAATGAAGTTTGGAGAAAAGTTTCCTAAAAGAATTTTTTTACATTTTTCCTAATTTTTCAATTTGTCGCCATTTTCGAGGAAACCACTCGAAATTCACCACTTTTCGAGCGGTTTTCAAAATTAATTCGGTTATTTTGGTATCATTGGCTCATCAAAAATCAAGGTCAAAACGGTATGGTTAACTCTGATCCCATGTTCCCTCCATGTACTGATTTGAGTGAGATGAAGGAAGATCATCTCCGCATCATCTAGCTAAAGTGAGGAACAGAGGCTGGCTTTGTTGGTGAGGGGAATGGGTACCTAGTTCTTCTTTTGAATTGATGCTGACTTCCTTCTAGGTATCTTCATTTTTTTTAGCTAAAGAGAAATTGTTGGCGCCAAAAACGTGAAGAGGGTTTTTGGATACAACACACCAGACGAACACCGGGTTCAAACGTGTGCGAGCGTGCCAATCGATTTGACCTGCAATCGATAAGGGAAATAGTTGTAAAATTCAATCAAGCCGATCCTCGGGATGAATCGGCTAAAAGTCACGAATCAGCCCAAAAGCCGATTAGAAGGGTAAATAGACTAGTCGATCAGGACTAATCCGAGGATAAAAGGTAGATTAATTCTGAAAAGGCGATGCGCAACAAGACAGAATAAATCAAACCTGAAAAAGCCAATGACGATCAAACAATCGGCGATACGCAACTTTATTTGATCGATGTCGACTTACAGAGGAAAGATTACAATGCTAAAAAAAACTAAGAACTACGGGAAGTAAAAGCTGGTAGATATGTTGATTGTTGTCCTTTCTTTAAGCAGCCTTGGTGCGCCTTATATACCCGCCTAGCCGATCCGAGTCCTGATCCAACACGACAATGTAGTCCGAATTGGCTTCGTAGTTTCCTACCCGGTCTCTAGTTTCCAATTTGTTATCTGTACGTCATATGCGATTTCCATGTGTTTATCCGAACTGCAGATATTCTCGTATCTTATCCAAACTCATGTTTTTTCTGCCGATTCTTCTAGAAATTTCCAAACCTGCAAACATATGCCCCCATTTTGGAAAATAACTTGTTATCTTTCAAAATATGCATCGGCTTTTATCGATCGGCTTCATTGCCCATCGGCTTTGCTTACTACCGATTTAAAAAACCGTGTCAAGAATCGTCGCACCAGAAAATCTCAAGGCGGTTTTAATGCCGTGTCGTTTAATTCACTTCCGCCCTTTCACCTTTTCACCGTGCTATATATATGGGACCCTTCATCATTTTCACGCTTTCCGACTTCGCAACCCCGCAATCGGCTTTTACTCCTTAATCGCTTTACGCTCCAGACTTCATCTGCATCAACAATCGGTCTTCGTTTTCCCAATCGGTGAATGGATTCTTCTCGTGCATCGATCCCGATCCCCGAGAGTAAAGACCAATACTACCTAGGCCCAGAGGAACTTCGATCGCCGACATCAGAATCAACGAAGAAATCCCTAGACTTCCTTTATCGGCTAAGAATTATAACATAACGGAATGGGGAAAAAGCTTTAGGGCTTGGCCAACAGCGCTTAAAGGCTGGAGAAGTTGGTTTATCAGAGTATCGGCCCAAAAGAGGTCTGAATGGGAAAACATGGGTATAGCCGAGTGTCTTCCATTAAGTCTTGCAAACCCTGAAGCCAATGAGCCCTTGGTGGCCACGGCCTGTTATTTTTGGTCGGATACTCTTAATGCTTTCCTTTTCCGGACTGGTCCTATCGGCCCAACACTTTTAGATGTAGCACGATTGTGTTGTCTTAGGCCTGATGGTGACCAATTGTCGGCTTTCAGTGGTAAGCCACAGTATAAATTGATCCGATCCAAGGGCGAAGGATGGACAAAGTACATTCAGCATAATAACAAAGTGAATGGATTGGTATCAGACGAGGAGCATGCAGTTTTTCTGAACTTGTGGCTGGATCGGTTTCTTTTTTGTGGCGCATCTCTAGGTCCAACACAAGTTTATCAGCGCTAAGCAGAGCAATTGGTGAACGGCCGTCGGCTTGCACTAGGAAAAATTTTCCTTGGAGCTGTTTATCAAATGATGCATGTTATCAGGAGCCGACTTTTTTCTGGATTTGGTCAGTTTGTAGTTGGCAATGTTGGTGGCCCATTGTGGTTTATTCAATTGTGGCTTTATAGCATGTTTGGCCGATCATTGATTTTGGAGCACCTAGAAGACACAGCTTTCCCCCGTGAGAACTATCCAGAGGGCACTACTCCTCAATACAGGGCTAGCCGATCGTTCGGAGAGAGGCTTGTGATGTGTACTAGTGGAGATGTCAGAATCACCCCAGCCGATTTCAAGAAATACTTATCCTTTTTTCTGCATTTGGATAACACAACTTTTGGTCAGCAAGATTTTTTCCCTTACAGCAAATTTCTTCATTTGGATGCTGATAGCTCTTTAATGCCAGCATCGACTTTGGACTTGTACCGGATTTTTATTTCACCCTGCATTCTTCATGTCGGCTTGAACTCCCGTAACAGAACATTCCAGCCGTCATATGAATTCTATCATCCTTCGGTATATGCCCGTCAGTTAGGCTTTGGTCAAGTCATACCATCTTTACCGCTTCTTGGTTGTCTCGAACCCAGAGCTAAAGTGACAAACGGAACAGCCGCAGACTTAATTTTGGAACTAGCCGATGAGTTTCAAATTCTTAGTTTGCCGCACTTCTTCCTGAATTCTCGCCGAGCAAGCCATTTCTCTGCTTGGTGGACACTTGTATCAGAGGCTCTTTTCTTGGATCGTACTCCGTCGGCCATTATAGAAAAGTTCCTTCCTGACTTCCATGAGCCGACGGTAGTTCCTAGCAAAGAAGCTCTAGTGAAGATAGCTCAGATCCTTCCAAATCATCGGGTTATACTAACTCGTCAGAGTCAGAGAGGTATCGGCTTATTTCATAAAATTCTATACCAGAGATTTGTTGCCACTTGTCTTTTAATTACAAGGTATTTTTGTTTGGCAGACGCCGCAGCGGAGCAAGGCCGCTCATTAACTCATCTACCGGTGGGTCAAAGGGAAACGCCCATTCACCAAATAACTTGATGGGTTCTGTACTCTTGGAGTAAATACCTTCTTTATCGAGCTCGAAAAGAAAGAAAGCCAAGTAAGTTTTCACTATAGCCGATAAATATTTTCTGTTCATACTTTTGCTCATCCTGTGGTTTGATTTTTCAGAAAAACCCAAGTCTACCAAGGTCCCGGCCAAAAAACAACCAAAGCGCAAGGAACAAAGCGCTGAAAGTTCTCCTCACCTATCGGCTTTAAGTGCAGTAAGAACCAAACTCATTCTCATGCCTATCGAGAATTATCAATCTTAAGTTTCTGACTTTGTAATATTTCCTTTTCAGCCGATAGCGTCTATTCAAGTGGCCGGTATGTTGGTCGATCTTCGTGGTGCTTCACTGGTCTCCTGCGGCTTCTAAACCTCCAACCCCACCATCTCCCCGCCCGGTCAAATCTTCCATCGCCTCGATGTTGTCCCGGATGGCTTGTCCGACCTTCTCGGTTCACCTCGATGAACTAGTCGACCCGGAGGTGATGGCGACCGATAGCTACCCCGAGGACATCCGAAACATCCTGGACGTCTCCATGAAGGCATCAGCTTCTGTTGTCAAGTCAGCGCCCAATATGCAGGAGAAGCTAAATCGGCTGTTCATGGAGATAACTCAACCGGAGGCGACTATACTGGCCAACTGTCAACCCATCCGCGATGCTATGGCCGTCGTTGAAGCCGATCTTCCTGACGCAGCAATGAGCGCTCTTTTGAACGTGTGCCATTTAGACGAGAAGAAAGCGGAAGTTGATGCTGCTAATGCTAGAATCGCCCAGCGTCAAGCCCAAGAAGCCGATCAGCGTCTTCTGGATAAACTGATTGCCGAAGCCAAAGCCGAGAAGAAGAAGTACGATGAAACTGCTGCGTCTTTCATGGCCGCCAAGTCTTCTGCTCAAAGGCTGGAACAAACCAAGAAGCAGCTTGAGAAAGAATTGGCTAAGGTGAATGAACAACTGGCCGATGCCCTGACTAACTCAAATGCAATGGCCTCAATTTTGAAGGATCGAAGAACAATATCGCCAAGCCGCTATGAAGGTCGTGGATCAATCGCCAAGGTTGTTTCAGTCCTCGAAATGCCAAAGTCGACGAAGATCCGTGTATGGCATCATCAAACATTGGCTAAAGCCGCCGCAAGATTATCGGTCTAGGCGCTAGACTTCGGTCGGGTCTGTGATCTTGCTGATTTTGTTGAAACGATGTTTTCGCTTGTGATGTAGCGCCGATCTTGGAACAATGTTGCTTTTGCGCCAGCAGATACTTTTAATCGATCGCTTAACCGATTACACCTTTGTTGTTTAATCGGCCGTCTTTAATCGATTCACTTCTCAATGTTTTTTGCGCAACTTTAGTTATGCACCGATCCAAACGCTAGGTAGTATCGCTTTAGATATTTTCCGCTGATTGCCTTCGCAATACCAACCCTTCAAGTGTTTCGAGTATATATGCTTTCCACCAACAAGCCGATTTATTTTATACGGTCCTTCCCAAGTAGGCGACCATTTACCTAATCGGTTATCCTTAGAACCAATCGGCAATATCGCTTTCCAAACTAAATCGGCTTCATTAAAGTTTTTGGTACAACTTTTTATTATATGCTCTTGCAACTCTTTCTTTATTCCTTTTAAGCCGATCTGAGTAACCAAATTTTAATTCGCCAAGTCATCCAAATTGTACAAAGATCAATTCCTTGTATTCATCGCCGATAGATTATTCTCGCTTTGCTACTCGTGACGATTCAACGCTTATTTCCACGGCAACACCGCCTCTTGACCATATACCACCGATACGGTGATAACTTAGTCGATCCGTGAAATGCTAGCCGATAAGCCCATAGAGACTCGACAAAGTAGTATGCCAAGTTCGAGGCTTTTCATCAATTTTTCTTTTGATCAATTTGATCAACGCCTTATTGGACGACTCGGCTTGTCCATTAGCCCGAGCATAATATGGCGACGAAGTTAAGCAACTGATGCCCGATTTTCGCAAAACTTTTAAAATCATTAGACATGAACACGCTTCCTTGATCGGTTGTGATAGTCCGAGGAATGCCGAATCTATGGATAATGTGCTCATTAACAAAGCCGATTGCTTTATATCGGTGACTTTTTGAGTGGAACGGCTTCACCCATTTTGAAAAATAGTCTCAGAGTCGCAAGGATAAACTTATGGCCTTTGCTTGATGTCAGAATATTTGGCCGACACGCCTATCCCCATCCTCTCGAACGGCCATGGTTTAATAATCGGATGTAGAGCCGATGTCGGTGCAAGTCGCACATTCCCAAACTTTTGACAACTTTGGCACCCTTTGTAGTACTTGAAGCAATCCTCTCAACATCGCCACCAAAAGTATCCTCGTCCTCCTCAATATCCATTTCATCTTGTGTCGATTGATGTGCACCACAAATTCCTCATGGACCTCACCCATAGCCACTTTTGCTTCTTCATCGCCTAGACACCGCATAAGCAATCCTTCCAAAGGTCCGATAATACAACTCATCTTCCATCAAGACATATTTCAATGCTTGTCCGTCAACCTTTCGTGGCAAGAGGTCCGGACGGGTCCATCGTAAGCTTTTATTTCTATTCTCCAATCGGCGATGTTGACACACAAAGACCGCTTTTGTCGATTGAGTCTAATATCTCACATCGGCTATCTTCTCTCAGAGCTCGATGATGCTTGGGCTAACGATATGGCTCTATTGTTCAACTCTCGGGCACATGGTCGATAGAGAATGCAAGAATGTTTCTATAGCATTATAGCAATGTTCCAAATATCTCGCATAATATTGCTGTTGCATCGAACTCCCTTTTACTTGTTGAACAATTAACAATGAATCTCCGAATTCTTCTACATCGCCATCTGATACTCTCTAATAATCTAAGTCCCTTGAGTAATGCTTCAGATTCAGCTTGGTTATTGAGCATCGGCTATTGCCGATATGCTAATTCGTGCTATACCTTTTCGGTGATATCAAGACGATGCCTATTCCACTTCCTTCCCGCAACCGACCCATCGAATATAATCGCCATGGGGCTACTCCAACCATTCCTCGCCAGGTATCATGGCTCGTTATGAAATCGCTATCGCTCGACCCTTAACAAATTTTTAGCCAACTCATATTGTAGATCGAACTCGGTCAAGGCGTATGCCCATTTCCCAAGTCGTCCTCTCAAAATTGGCGCAGACAAGATATATTTGATGACATCGGTTTTGCACACTATTATACAAATTGATGCCAGTATGTAATGCCTCAACTTGGTGCAGGCGAAATACAATGATAAACATAGCTTTTCTATATAAGGGTACCTGATTTCAGCTTCCAAAAGTCGTCGGCTGAGATAAAATATTACGCGTTCTTTGCCATTGATTTCGTGCTAACACGGCCCCGATAGTTTTTCAAATTATTAACGTGATAACTTGAAAGGAATCCTTCGTAGGTGCGGCTAGGACTCGTGGTGAAGCTAAGTACTTTTTGATTTCATCAAAAGCTTTTTGCCGACGGCCCCCCACACTAACTCCTCGATGATCTTTCAACTTCAATAACGGCGTAAAAGCTTGATCCTACCGCATGCATTCGAGATAAATCGTCAGAAGTAGTTAATTTTGCCGATCAACTTTTGCGCTCATTTTTGCACGCTATGCTTGGTGTTGGCTATGGCATTAACCCTTGTCCGCTAACTTCGATACCTCTCTGATGTACCATGAAACCGAGAAACTGCCCAGCCGACACGCCAAATGCGCACTTCAAGGGATTCATTTTTAACCCATGAGCTCTTGTGTTTTGAAATATTTTTTCCAAATCGACTAAGTGTTGCCAGTCCTCCTTAGATTTGACAACCACATCATCGATGTAAATTTCAACGATATGTCCGATTAGATTGTGAAAGATTAAATTCATGGCACGTTGATAAGTGGCACCTGCATTCTTCAAGCCGAATGTCATTACTGGCCATTCATATAACCCTAACGCGCCGGGGCATCTGAAGGCCGTTTTGGGGACATCGGCTTCTGCCATGAATATCTGGTTATATCCAAATGCTTCCATCAAGAAAGCTAATGATTTTGTTACTCAAGCAAGATCGATACATATCGCTATAGGCATCGGATATTCATCCTTTGGCGTGGCTTTATTTAAATCTCTAAAATCTACACACACCCAAAGCTTACCATTTTTCTTCATGACAGGAACAATGTTGGACACCCACTCGGCATATCGGCAAGGTCTTATAAACTTGGCTTCCAAAGAACCTTTCAATCTCTTCTTTTATTACATTATATAATTCTGGATTAAAACGACGAGGAGGTTGTTTATATGGCCGATACCCCTGCTTTAATAGGCAAACCGATGTTCAACTAGTTGTCGGCTTAACCTGCATCTCATAGTATTCCCAAGCAAAGCAATCCTTGTATTCTCTAAGTATTTTGACCAACTTATCTTTATAATCTAGGCCTAAACTTGCACTTATAAAAGTCGGTCTCTTTCTATCACCTTCTCCTATATCAACTTCTTCAAGCATATCTACCAAGTGAAGCCTTGCCCTAATTTTTTCGCTTTTGAAAGTCTTCAATAGCTTCACATGAGTTTATTGTTTGCCGATAGCTCCTTGCTTTGTCCTCAGAATTTGAATCATTTTTGACCCCATCTTCTCAAGATTTCACTACCCAATCAAAGGTGCTTGGTCTCGACATCGATCGGGCGTAAAGCCTGTCTTCCCAATGCTGATGAAATCACAATCGTCCAAAGCCTTTCCTGATATGCATTCTGCTTCTTCATGTGGCCAATTTGCATCGGAGCTGGCTATAGCAATATGAGCCGACGTATCGGCTGAGACGACTTCGACTTCATCTCCATTCCACTGGATAAGCAATTGGTGTATGGTCGAGGGTATACAGCAGCTTGGCGGTATCCAATCTCGCCCTAGGAGCACATCAGTAATTCCTTTGCTTCAACCACAAAGAACGCAATGGCAAAGTTTTATTGCCGACGGTCGCCTCGCTTACCATCACTCCTTTGGCTTCAGTAATCACCGTGAAGTCATTCAATACCATGTTTGTTTTGATCAAGTCTTCATCGGTCTTTCCCAACTTTCGCAGTAATCGAGTGGCATCAAGTTCACAAGAGTTCCTCCGTCCACCAAAGATCCTTGATATCGGCTTTCCATTGATGTAACCTTCAAATACAACGGCTTTAGATGCCGATGCGGATCTTGTGGTTTCTCAAACATCGTGATCTTGTACCCCTGCACACATTTGAGCAAATGCGCTTTAGCCGATTCAGCTTTTAATTTGAATTCAATGTAGGGTGAACACCATATTGATATCCATAGGAGTGCCATCTCAATTATTGGTGACATCAAATCGTTCAAGAATCCGACTCATCATCGCTTGTTGTTTTCTCCTCCACTTTTGTGACCAAATTTCACAGCCGCAATTCATTGAAAGCTTGGTCTCTCTTTTTCTTCTTCACTTTCTAATCTCTTATGCTCTTAGGCGTTGAGCCCTGCCAGATCGGCTAAGCCCGCCGGGCACCATCTAGGTTTAGGTTCAACTGTTTATGGATTCTACCAACCAAGTTCTCGCAGCTCTTCCTTGTCCTGTTTAGCGCCTCCACCTCTCTCTTATCGGCCTCTTATGTCTTGACTTGTCTTGATCTCGTTCGCCGATATAGACGTTTCTTCACCGAACGCTTTTGCCAACTTCTCTGGGTAGTGCTCCATGGGGCATGCTTTTGAAGATGGTAACGCCATACCTCTCCCAAATGTAATTGCCAAAAGGACATCTTTCATGAGCTCGCTTTATGCTGTTTGGCCGATGCGGATTATCCGTTGAAATGCATTGTTTGGCCGATACGGTTGGCGTAGATCGTTGTTTTTGCCGGTGGCTCACCCTCTCATATTTCTCGAGCAATTGCAGAAAGTTGGCCTAGGTTTGAATGTCGGCTTTTGGGTGGAGATATCTCGCTTATACCACCGTCCAACTTGCAACTCTCCCTTGGCTTAATCGTTTTGAATTCTTCCCATCTTTGTCGGCTTCAATTTGAAGTGAGCCGATTGTTATCTTCAGCGCCTCCTTTTGAACTAGATTCTATGTCGACTTGCCGTGGTTGTACTAGGCTTCGTCGACAATCCGCTTTTGGCCGGAGCATTGACCATGTTAATTGGGAAAGGGTTGACATCGACTTCCATGGCCGGCTCCTCCGCTGAACTTGAGCCGATCGTCTTCGATGGTGCATCAGATTCTTGCCGAAAGATGTTGCGCCGTTAGTGTTATGAGAAAAGGAATGGTGCCACTTACAAGATCGCCGCTTTTAATTTCATTTACCAAGGTATGGTATGTCCTTCGTAGTCGATCGCTTTTTCTTGCAAGAATATATCAAATATGCGGTCGACTTGGATACATCAAAAGCGATTTCACTTCCGACTTACTCCTAGTCGGCTTAAGCCATGAATGCATTTAGTGGTTTTTAGAACCCTTTATCCATTCGCTATATTTACGCCTCGCTTCATCTTCAGAGGTTTCGCTTGAACTATATTCAACCATGTTCACTTTAGCCTTTTCTTTGCCATTATTTAATCTGAGTTTATCTTTGAAATCTTTATTTAAATATCGACTTTCTTGTGCCGATACCGATGAAGTAGGTGACTTAAGTCAAGAAATTCTTGTCCAAAGAAGTTTCTCTTTAAGCGGGAATTAACCCTCGAAGGCTAAATCGGCTAGTTGGTTATCCGTAATATCACATCAAGCAAATGATTCAGTAGTTCTCTAAACCTTCTAATATACTCAACAACCGATTCACCAAATTTCGCTTGACAAAGACTTAGATCCAAATCCTTAACTCTAGACCGCCAGAGAAAAGTATTCGTGAATCGCCTTCTAAATCGCTCCAAAAGTGGACCGAATTTGGAAGCAGATTCGTGAACCAAGTGAAAGCAGCCTCGATAAAGATAAAGGAAAAGCCTAATCTTTAATCCATCGAATTGGTTGTTTCACCACATTGAGCGATGAATCGCCCAATGTGTTCTAGAGTGGTGACCGAATTATCCTCTAAAATTTTGCAAAATCGAATCCTCGAAGTTATGGGGTACGGCATTCGATCAATATAGTCTCGATACGACTTTCTATAGCCGATCGCTTTTCCTTTGGGTCAGAGGCCAAACCGGTCCTCAAGATCAGAGAAATTTGGTCGGCTCAATTGATGTTATTGGTCGATGGAACACTAGGGTTTGGCCAATTGTGCTCACCGCATCGCGCCCCCCGAGTGCAAACTCGGCCGGTCGGTTTGTCCTAGCCGATGGATACTGTTGTTGCCACGGTTCGTACCCATTGGCCCTGGGAGCCGGTACCTCAGGCAATGGACCAAACTGCTCGGTATGTAACTACTTTATACGAATCGGTCCCTAACTTGGAATGGTCCTTGGGCTTGCAATTTATCTAATTCAATCTACCGAGAAGTCGATCGGGCGAGGGAATTGTCGATATCGGCGATCTATTTTTGCCGCGTCAGTATATGCATGGTAATGAGCGACTGGGTTTGGACGAGGATTTGGTGGTGCTAACACGGTAGGTTGGGTCGGCATTAGCGATGGTGCAGGTGCCGACGCTTTGATCGCGCTAGTGTTTGGTGCCATGGAGTATATCGATATGTTGGGAGTGGTCAGAATGGATCCATCAACCTCCAGATGTCGCCACTTTGTGCAATCGCTTTACGCTTATTTTTCTATCGCCGCTTCAAGGTCGAACTAAAGCCGATGATTGATTAATCAATGCATGATGCATGATTGTTCGATCATAACAGCATAATTCGCTTGTGCCGGAGATATCGGCCATCGAATTTGACGCAAAGATCTGTCTCGCCGGGGTTCAATGTTGGCGGCGCCGTTCCGTGTAACCCTCGCCGGGTTTTCTCGATAACAACCCAAAGATTAATTCTTCCAAGGCAGCCTTTCGGTCTTCAATCTCCTTGCGCCGCTCGAGTCAAATCGCCCAAGGTAGGGACGATTATGGCATCAGCCTTCACATCGGCTGGTGCGGTGGATTTACTTGCGTCATCTTGTCGATTTAGGGTCCCACCGGCGTAAGGCTAAAATGTGTTGGCGCCAAAAACGTGAAGAGGGTTTTGGATACAACACACCGCATTTAACACCGGTTCAAACGCAGGCGAAGCGTGCCAATCGATTTGACTCCGCAATCGATAAGGGAAATAGTTGTATTCAATCAAGCGATCCTCGATGAATCGGCTAAAGTCACTTAATCAGCCTAAAAGCCGATTAGAAGGGTAAATAGACTAGTCGATCAGACTAATCCGAGGATAAAAGGTAGATTAATTTCAAAAGGCGATGCGCAACAAGATGTAATAAATCAAACCTGAAAAGCCAATGACAATCAAACAATCGGCGATACGCAACTTTATTTGATCGATGTCGACTTACAGAGGAAAGATTACAATGCTAAAAAAAACTAAGAACTACGGGAAGTAAAAGCTGGTAGATATGTTGATTGTTGTCCTTTCTTCAAGCAGCCTTGGTGCGCCTTATATACCCGCCTAGCCGATCCGAGTCCTGATCCAACACGACAATGTAGTCCGAATTGGCTTCGTAGTTTCCTACCCGGTCTCTAGTTTCCAATTTGTTATCTGTACGTCATATGCGATTTCCATGTGTTTATCCGAACTGCAGATATTCTCGTATCTTATCCAAACTCATGTTTTTTCTGCCGATTCTTCTAGAAATTTCCAAAACTGGTGCAAACAGAAATATATAAGCAATCATGAATCAGGATTCAGGCAGGCAGAGCGAGGAAAGAACGTGCAGCAACTAGTAGTCTTTTTTTCGTTGGCTTTCTGCATTCCTATGCACTAGACGAGAGACAGCAGTACAGCACTAAGCATAAGTCCTTTCCTAAACTTGAAAAGATTGCCGCCTCCTGCTTTGTTTGAGCCGGCTCGGCTCGAGCCGGCCGGCCGACAAGGCTCAAAAAAATATTCGCGTTTTAGTTCTTTTATAAATTACGAATAGGTTTTTCGTGATTTTTTGTGAGAGGAAGATATTTTTCTCGAAAATCGCGTTCGGGTCCCTCGTGCGCCGTTTTACGGAAAGAAACTTCCGTTAAATTCAAACCGCGAATAAGCCCTTTTCTAATTTTTCAGGATAGCGGATAGGTCCAAAAACGTAACATTCAGGTCCTTACTCCTTACGTCTAGGTCCTTTCTCCGTTTTTCCCGGGAAAAAATGTTTTCGTCACTAGGAATATGTGTGCAGCTCTATCTCTAGACTTTTTTCCCGCCTCGATTTCCCATCTCGATCTCTGATATTTTTTAAAGCATGTATTATTACTCTGCGAATGTGTCGATCTCTGATATTTTTTAAAACATGTAAACACGCCGCGAGTCTCTAATATTTTTTTAAAGCATGTCCTTTCTCCGTTTTCCCGAGAAAAAAGTATTTTCGTCGTCAAAAATATTTGTGCAGCTCTATCTCTAGACTTTTTTTCTAGCTCGATTTCCCATCTCGATCTCTGATATTTTTTAAAACATGTATTATTACTTCGCGAACGCGTTGATCTCTGATATTTTTTAAAACATGTATTATTACTCCGCGAACGCGTAGAGTGTTAAGCTCGACAAAAGAAGGTTGTCATCTCTAATAATTTTACACCCTTTTCCCTCTAGACTTTTTCCTCACCGCGGTTTTCTAGTTCGGTCTACAATATTTTCCAAATAATTCGTCGAAAGAGATATTTCTACAGCTTTATCTCTCTACTTTTTTCCCTGTTTCGACGATTTAAAAAATAAAACACCGTCGAGAAAAAAAAATCTACGAAAAAACGCCACGCGCGGCGTGTTACGTCGCGAGTCTTTAATATTTTTAAAAACATGTATTATTACTCGGCGAACGCGTAGAGTGTTAAACTCGACAAAAATAAGGTTGACATCTCTAATAATTTTTCACCCTTTTCCTCTAGACTTTTTCCCCGCCGCGGTTTTCCAGCTCGGTCTCCAATATTTTCCAAATAATTCATCGAAAGAGATATTTCTACAACTCTATCTCTCTATTTTTCCCTCCATTTCGCTCATTATTTCGACGATTTAAAAAATTAGACGTCACCGAAAAAACATTTTTTTCGAAAAAACGACACGTGTGGCGTGTTACGCCGCGGAAAATTTCCTATTTTATGTTACGTCTCCCAACTTCCTCCACTGCCCGTACGTCTGACCGGTCAGTGATTTTGTAAAAAAGGGGAGTTAACGCGAGAGAAAATTTTTAAGTGTATTATAGTGACAGTAGAAATCAAATTCTACCTATTAATTTGTTAACGATATTTTTACTAATCTACTATAAATAAATATTAGCAAATTTGATCTATTGAATCGAAAAGAATGAATAATCCACGTTAAATTTAGTGTACCGTAAAAAACTCTAATGTGAAGGTCTATATGTTCTATGTAAAGTGGTAGTACGATTAATTTCATATTGCTTATGTCTAAAATGAATTGTAGTAGTATATAATACGATATGGACACATATATGTTAAACACCATTCAATTTAATATCTTAATTAATTAAAATAACTTATTAAACCGTTTCAAATATCAACAGCTGAACTTATTTCTTCCTCACTTTCCTTTCCAACCCAAGCATCCTATGATACCTAACCCTACAGTGGCGAGTATCACTCGCTACAGTACGGATGCTACAGTGTGCACAACATGTCTCTACTGGTTTCCTCATTCTGTTGCTGTTTTTGATAGGTCTGTTGCTTGTTGACTGTCTGTTCGGTTCGGTCTCTGCCTGTCTTCCAAGGAACTCTGGTACGGCTCTCTCTTTTCTTTAAATATTCACATCTACTTTTAATGTGAAAGGATACGCTAGATCAATGAGATAGCTATTTTGTATCTATTAAGCTTTCTTTGTTTATTCTTTCTTATTGTATGTGTATAGAGAGAATTGGGTGGCTTCTTTTAAAATCGTACTGTCTTTCCACTGAAAATTAGGTGATCGATATACTTTATTCGGTATTCGTAAAGTTCAATGTGCATGTAATTTTGGTGAATTAAAGAGTTATAAATCCATTGCATCTGATAGTGAGGGATCAGTTAGCATTCATCAAGAGAGTGTATGAGTATCCAAATCCTAACGTTCATTCGGTGTCCGTACTGGTCTCGATACCAAAACTAGCTACATTGGCTACATATCGGTCACACTGGCTTTGGTACCGGCCATACCGACTTCGATACCGATCAATACCAGTCATACTGGTGGAATTGATAATATGGTATATTGAATTATATATTATATTTGATAGTATTACTATATATTTGCAGTATGTTAACACCAGAATTTGGCAAGGTTTAACCAATTTGTAAATTTCAAAGATGAAATTGGATATTTCGGGTCAATATAGGTTGGAAAAAGGGAAAGTTAAGTTAAAATTGGAATTCTAGCCGATATTGACTCAAAGATGGAATTTTTATCCGCAAGAAATAGAGATTGATACGATTCATGGCTTGTAATTTAGAATCTCCCTGTAATCCGTTTTTGATCAATAAAGTTACGTATCGCCGATTTTGATAAAAAAGCATTGCTAAAATCGTTTCATGAAACCGATCTAGTGTGGAAAACTATATTACCTATCTGTTCTAGAGATAAGGATTTGGTAAATGGTTTCCAACTTAGGAAGGACCATATAAAGTACATTGGTTTGTGGATGGTAATTATTATATTTTGAAAACGTTTGAAGGGGTGGAATTTCCTAAGATGATCAATGGTAAATACTTGAAAAATTATCACCCAAGTGTTTGGATTGACACCTAATTGGTTAAAAGTGAATATCGGTTGTGAAAGGCCAAATTTACTCATTGTAGTTAATTCTAGCTGTGAACTATAGCAGTATGTAAATTATAGCTGAATACAAACATCATAATTTGTAGGGGAAATAAATTAAAAACATTAATTGGTTAAATAACTGATCATAATTATCCTTACAGAACATTCATTGTTTCAATAGCCTGGCCCATTACAAGTATTTAAACATTGTTCATGCAAAGTCGATTCAATTAAAGATTAAGTGTGGCTTGGGTTAAGTGTGGCTCCCAAGCCCGATAGCACAACTATGGCCTTGGCTATAGTCTGCTCCACGTCCTCAAGGATTCTATTGTCTTCTTCTGCAGTGCCAGGGACAGGAACGACTTTGGCCGTTTTCTCCTTCACCGACACTGTGGCCAATCTGAGGTTAAACTTTTGAGCTTTTAAGGCCAATGAGGAAGATGCCATATTCTTTTGAGCCTTAGCTAAGGAATCATTGACTTTGGCCAATTCTTCCTCAAGAGATTTCTTGGTCGATTCAAGTTTTAGTTCCATTTCCTTGGTGGCTTTGAAAGACTTCATCTCTTTGTCATATTAATATTTGGCCTGTTGGGATTTAGTGTTGGCTATCATCTGGTCAAGTAATTTCTGATCCTCACGCTGAGTAGCCCAACGATCAATCCTTGCCTTGGTTGCTTGCACTGCTTCTTTTCTCTCTTTGAGATGGCATACATTTAGTAGTGCAACCATAGCTTCTTCAGGAAGATCGGCTTGTTACTACAGCCATGGCATCCCTAAGTGGCTAGGTGTTCTCTAGTAATTTAGTGATGGAGTGTGGATTAGATGCAAAAATTTATTTAGGTACTCCTTCATGCTTGGAGCCAATACCACCGTAGTCCGTAGCCGATGCATCTTTGGAAATGGCTAGGATTTTTGAATTTCTTCCGGGAGCTCTCCGTGGCCAGATCCACTTCATCTTCTAAGTTTGACCAATCAAATCCCAACACATTGGTGAGGAACTCGATCGGCTTGTCGACTGGTTCTGTAGTAGTAGCAACAGCAGTTAGTGCACCTTGAGGGATTTCGGCTAGAGGCATTGGTTGCGATGAAGGAGGGAGATCGGCTTCTGGTAGATTGGCCAAGATATCGGTGACTAACGTAGGTGGAGAGAGTGAGCACTGCATATCAAAGATATATGTCAGCTTATTCATCTAATTGAAATTGAAGTTGGTTTTAAAAGTACTTTACCTGGTCTGTGCCTGAGGCACACAGAGAACTCTCAGCCGATTGCTCTTAGGGTTTTTGTCCCCTCGAAACCAAGACCTTCTTGTTCGATCGGCCAAGTTTTTTCTCTGTTAAGAAATCAGTTAAGGATATTAGTTTATATGTGAAGGTCTATATGGCCTATGTAAAATGGTGGTAAGATTAATTTCATATTGCTTATGTCTAAAGTGAATTGTAGTAGTATATAATACGATATGAACACATATATGTTAAACACCATTCAATTTTATATCTTAATTAATTAAAACAACTTATTAAACCGTATCAAATATCAACCGCTGAACTTATTTCTTCCTCACTTTCCTTTCAAACCTAAGCATCGTATGATACCTACCTCAATCGTTACCTTTGCTGCCTCAAATCCCCAGTACATTATTAGAAGACTCGTAAAAAATACTATGGTCGCAAGAGTTAAGATCTTGGCATGCATAGATTAGTAATATCTTGAAATGGTTATCATGCTTATGGAAAACTATATATGACTAGTGTATATATAGTGTGCAACTTTTATGAATTGCATTGTTCTTATAGGAGCACCCTTGCACCAATTGTTTTGTATCTTGTTTTATGGACCATTTGAATGGCTAATGTCCTGAATGAGTCTGCTCTACCAAAGACCGGTCCTCTGATTTGTTCATTAAGGTATCTTGTGATGCTACTTCCATATTATTTCAAAGTTATCAATGTTATTTGTTTCATAACAATGCCATCAATGTTATTTATTTCATAACTTATCCACAGAATTAACGAGCCTATCGAGCCATGGCAGGCCGAGCCAGAGCTGACGGAGGCTACTGGCTGGATTAGGCCAGGCGAGTTAAGCGCGAGGCTGGGCTCGCCTCGAGAATTGGGTGGCTTCTTTTAAAATCGTACTGCCCTTCCACTGAAAATTGGGCGATCGAAATACTTCATTTGGTGTTCGTAAAGTTCAATACGCATATACTTTTGGCGAATTAAAGAGATGTAAATCCATTGTATCTGATAGTAGGGGATCAGCTAGCATTCATCAAGAGAGTGCATGCGCGAGTATTCAAATCCTATGCTGTGAAGATCAGTCAAATCTTCAAAACGACGAGTACCAGCTTTAGGATTTCCATATCATAGAAGTTGAGCAGCGCACTTCGCGGCACGCATGCAGGGAGATTCAAAGTCGACAAGAGTTTAGTTTTGTCCTTCCTAGCTTCCGTGCCACATATCCTATGACTTGCATCTCTAGTGTTAGGCGTTTCGCTTTTCCGTTGGTTCTCAGAGCTTCCTAAAATTGCGACTCACATAGGGCAGGGGCTGTTCTTTTCTATCTTGTATTTTTTTCTTTTTTCTTTTCTCTCTTCTCTCTTCAGTATCGGACAGACGTCGTGTTTTTGTTTTTGTCTAGCTTTCTCGTTCGGGTGTACTTTGCTTCCTCTTTAATGCATGGCAAAGCTCCTATCACTTTCCGTTCAAAAAGATCAGTTAAATCCCTGTATCATCATGTTGTTGGGTCCAAACATAGTATCTCCGGATTAACTATGTTATACGAAGCGGATAAAAAGTAAGTGAGATGCTATGTATACGTGAGTTTGACATATGATGAATTGGGCTTTGAGCAAAATTTAGGACATAATGTTTACAAATTTGACACGGCTGTGAATACTGTCAACAGTGAAAAATGCCACCAACCGCGCGCCGTCCGTTCTTCTACTTAAACCAGCGAGAGCTCGCAGAGACCACCACACCAACCGCTAAACATCACGAACGCACTAGCTTAGCGGTAGCTCGTGAAGAAAGAAACAATGGCAATAGTGGAGGTGTTGACGTCGGAGGTGGTCGTCCCGGCCAAGGAGACGCCGGGTGGCGCCATCTGGCTGTCCAACCTTGACCTCTCCGGGCGCCGCGGCTACACTCCCACGGTCTACTTCTTCCGGCCGAACGGTGAGCCGGACTTCTTCGCGGCCGACGCCATGAAGGACAGCCTCTCCAGGGCGCTGGTCGCGTTCTACCCACTCGCCGGCCGCCTCGGAGTTGACGGCAATGGGCGCGTCCAGGTCGACTGCACGGGCAAGGGTGTGGTCTTCGTGACCGCGCGCTCCGACTACGTGCTCGACGACCTGATGAGCGAGTTCGTGCCGTGCAACGGGATGCGCGACCTGTTCGTGCCCCCGACGCCGGCACCGAACCCACCGTGCGTCTTGCTGTTCGTGCAGGTCACGTACCTACGGTGTGGCGGCGTCGTGCTCGGCCAGGCGATGCACCACTCGATTGTCGACGCGCGGGGCGCGGCGCATTTCTTCGAGACGTGGGCGAGCATCGCCCGCGGCGCCACCGTGAACGTGCAGCCGTGCTTTGACCATACTCTGCTCGGCGCGCGCCCGGCGCGCGCAGTGCTCTACGACCACCCGGAGTACAAGCCCGAGCCGGAGCCGGTGGACGCCGTCGCCGCGTCCACGTACGCGAGCGCCATCATCACGATGACCCAGGGACAGGTGAGTGTGCTCAAGGCGCGGTGCGCGGGGGCGTCCACGTTCCGCGCCGTGGTCGCGCTCGTGTGGCAGTGCGTGTGCCGCGCGCGGCGCTGCCGCTGGAGGCAGAGACGAGGCTCTACTCCATGGTCGACATGCGCGCGCGCCTGGACCCGCCGCTCCCGCCGGGGTACTTCGGCAACGCGGTGATCCGCACGTCGGTGTCCGCCACGGTCGGGGAGGTGGTGTCCAACCCCGTCGGCCACGCGGCACGGCGGTTGCGCGCGGCGACGAGCCAGGGCGACGACTACGCGCGGTCGCTGGTGGACTACCTGGAGGGCGTGGACACGATGAACCTGCCGCGAAGCGGCATCTCGCGGGCGCACCTCCGCGCCATCAGCTGGATGGGCATGTCGCTCTACGACGCCGACTTCGGGTGGGGCGCGCCTGCGTTCATGGGGCCCGCGCTCATGTACTACAGCGGCTTCGTGTACGTGATGAACGCGCCGGGGAAAGATGGCACCCTTGCTCTCGTGCTGTCGCTGGAGCCAGAGAGCATGCCGGAGTTCAGGATGGTGTTCGCGGCGGAGTTGGCGCGCCTGGAGATATAGTTCGTACGTATGGTTAGCCGCCGCCACGTAGCTATGCAGTTGCCATGCGTGACGGCGTGCACACAACGTGGCTTTACATAGCCTGTGGATTCTGATTGGGTCGTTTGCCTCCTCGGTTTTCATGTGTATGTGAATGTGACTGTCTATTACTGCAAGGCTAATATGTACCATTTCGGCCTCTAAATTGGTAGAAAATAGACATATATATTGTACTGGTCTCGATACCGATCAAAACTAGCTATATTGGCTAGATATCAGTCACATTGGCTTTGGTACTGGTCATACCGACTTCGATGCCAATCAATACCAATCATACTGGTGGAATTGATAATGTGATATATTGAATTATATGTTATATTTGATAGTACTACTATGTATTTGGAGTATGTTAATACCAGAATTTGGCAAGGTTTTACTAATTTGTAAATTTTAAAGATGAAATTGGATATTTCTGGTTACTATAGGTTGGAAAAAGAGAAAGTTAAGTCAAAATTGGAATTCTAGCCGATATTAACTTAAAGATGGAATTTTTATCCGCAAGAAATAGAGATCATACGGTTCATGGCTTGTAATGGGTCAGAGAAGAATATTATCGGCCTATATGCTATAAAAAAGGGTTAATTGGATATATGCCACTGCAGGAACCGGTTATTCGAGATTTTCCATCGTTCCTTTGCTTTTTCGATATATGCCATTACGAAACCGTGCTTATTCGAAATATGCCACCGCTCACGACACGTGTCCCGTCCGGTCAAACCGAGCGCAATTCGGATGATTTTGCCCCTCCGCATCAAAGTCTTGTCAAAATTTTGTAGAAATCTCCAAAGAAGATCTGAAGCTAAGATTTTTACCTTGGTGACCCGAGATCCTCATCTACCTCTGGTAAAAATATAAAAAATTAAAACTTACATTTGAAACTTTTGGAAATTCAAAAATAGAAAACAAATAAAGTTCAAAATAAGAAAATAGTAATGTCAGAATTTTTAAAATTTAAATATAAAAGATAAAATTTTCAAAACTTTATGTAAGATTAATAATACTATTTCAGATCTTGATAAAAATTTCATAAAATATTAATACCATTTTAGCCTTAAATTAAATATAGAAATTCAGAAGTCCGGAGGGGCAAAATCGTCCGAAGTGGCTGAGTCTTGTGCTCGGTTTGACCGGACGGGACACGTGTCGCGAGCGGTGGCATATTTCGAATAAGCACGGTTTCGTAATGGCGTATATCGAAAAAGCAAAGGAACGATGGTAAATCTCGAATAACCAATTCCTGCAATGGCATATATCCAATTAACCCTATAAAAAAAGGGGCATGAGGCGAACCAAAGAAAACAACAACAATCAACCAAACAATTCGTTTATACTTTTTTTTTACTTTCTACTGACTAGAAGTAACCTTTGCAATTTAG
The DNA here is from genome assembly GCA_036346375.1 of Guadua angustifolia. Taxonomy (NCBI): domain Eukaryota; kingdom Viridiplantae; phylum Streptophyta; class Magnoliopsida; order Poales; family Poaceae; genus Guadua; species Guadua angustifolia. Next base: position 6,757,111 of record CM070510.1, on the reverse strand, counting down.
AATCTCCCTGTAATTAGTTTTTGATCAATAAAGTTACGCATCGCCGATTTTGATCATATTCGATTATGCTAATTTACCCACGTTTGATTTTCTTTGATCTTACTGCACATCGCCTTTTTGGGACAATCTGCCTTTACCAAACCATCTAATCAGTTGTAATAAGCTGTTTAGATCTACTGTCATGATTTAATCAGCTAAATAGCTGTTTAGATCAAATCTTTTATTGAAACCTAATCGGCTGAATAGTTATTTAGATTATATTTTCTCTTGCCGATTGTAAGATCAAATCAGCTGGCATACCATAGACAAAAATTAAACCTGGCATTTGCGTGTGTTTAAGCCAATCAATCCTTCATCATATTTTTCAGTGCCAACACACTTTTAGCACACCTGGTAGGACCCGATGTCTTCCTTAGGCAAGTCGATTCCACCCGCTGATGTCGTCTCTGATGCTATAATTGTCCCAACAATAGACGATTTAACGACGGAGCAGCGCAAGGATATTAAGGATCAAAAGGCCGCACTTAAAGAAATGATGCTAAATTGTTATCAGAAGACCTGACGTGATGTTACTCTGCCGACGGTCAATTTCTTCAGCGACACTATGGCCGTCGTTGCACCGGATAGTAGACCTATAAGTCGATACATGCCTGCACAAACTGAATTATCTGATATAATTAATCAATTTGCGCACCATGCTTTGATAAACCAGTCATCAACTCTAGTAATAACTCTTAAGCCAATGATAGCTAACAGTGTCAAGATTATGACTCAAGAGTTAGCATCGGCTAGAAATATGTTAGATCCACTATAAACTCTATCGAATTAACCAATCTACTTGGTAGAGCCAAATATGTAGAATCCTATTCCATAAGTTGATTCAAAACCGTTGGCTCTGGCTTCTACTACGATGCCAACCTAGCCGGCCGTAATATTGCGACGAAACCCTCATGCAAGTGGGGTTACAGATTATCAAGCATATACCGATGGCGCTAAGTTGGATTCTCAAGCCAGCTTGCCACTGTCGGCTCATTTTTACATATACCCGCAATCGGTTTCATGCCGATTGAAACCCCTACATGTCCACAATACACTAAGCCGATTCCACAAAGGAATCCAACCCTATATAGGGTTGTAACCTACTTAGAGCCCTTTGCTCCTTTGCTAGAGCCGATGGCTAGAAGGCAAAACGTGAGCTACAAACGGCCTTATCAACCTCCACCGACTTAGGTTCCATATCAATCACAGCCTATGCTTAGGGGCAAAATGCTAGTTATGATCGAAATTGACAAGCCCCAAACCTATTATTGGCCAATACAGCGAATTGGGCTGATCAAATAGTTGTTGTGCTACGGGATCAATTCGGCATACAGTCAAAGGTAAGGATGGCTGGCTATTGGAAGTCGTATCCTGTAACATCCCAGATTTTCTGTTGTTCCAAAAAATTATTTTAAAATTAATTAAATTCAAAATTTGGATTTTTCTTGGTGTTCTAATTAACCTGGCATCCATATCCTTCTGAAATTAGAGTTCAATTCTTTATCGTCCGCAAAGTCAAAATTCCAAATCCCGGTCCTTATTCGAAATTTCACCCGAGTTCCAAAATACTCCAAAAATCTCAAAATCCATTAAATTAGGTTCCAAATATTCTATAATGATTTTGGGAATTTTTTCAAGATTTATAGAATCTCTCTGGTATTTTATCTCTCGCGCTTTCATCAAATCCATTATATTCGTCCCGAAATTATCTAAATTCCAAAATTCATTCAAAATCAGTGAAGCCAATTTTATTGGGTTCAATTTTTTTTCTAGTATTTTTAGGATCTTTTTCAGCATTTTTAGATCTTGTTTGCTATTTTATCTCGCGCTCTTGATTCAGCACTGTTTATCGTCTTCAACCTCCGGTCATCACCATGAACAAAGCATCCCCATGTCTAGCTCCAACTTCAAACACTTATAGCTCTCAATATACTGCACCAAATCATGTGAGAGCTGAAGCATCGTGACGGCGTTGTAATGGAGAGTAAATACCCTGATGTTACCCATCTTTAATCCAAACGAAACGGCCGCAATTAAGCGTTAATGACAATTTATTGTTTGGCCATTATCTCGGGCGTTTCTTCACCTCACCGGACAGTTTTATCGAAATTGTAGCAAGGTGATTGCTGCTGTGATTGTAAAATAAAAATAAAATAAAAATGGTTTAGATTGGGGCGGAATGGTTTGTCAGGCGAGTGCGAATGGAGCACTGGTTCTAGTTTGTGAAAGCCGCCCTAATCAATTTAAGGACCGACGCTTATGACTGTCCATTCTAAGCATTACCGTGCAATCACATGTCTATAATGGGTACGACCTGGCTGAATAATTTGTAGAAATCTAACTTAGACCCACCAGTTGGTGGAATGTGGGTGTCAGATGGAGGCAAGTCGTATTTCCCACACGGCGCAAGAGGGGGCTTCTGTACTGGGTGGATGGAACTCTAACAGCGGTGAAACCTCAGCGGGTGGGTCGGGTTAGGCGTATACATTGTAAAGGCCTTGTCATGATCTCTCTGCCGGCACACCAAAAGAAGTGTGTTCGTAGCGCTTGGCATTAAAGAGATGATCATGTCTTGTGGGTAAAACTGTACACCTCTGCAGAGAGTAAAACTATTCGAATAGCCTTGCCTACGGTCAAAGGCAAAGCGAAGAATGCTTTCATACCGGTAGACTTGGTTTTGGTTTTCAAAATAATTGATGTTTTCGGATTCCGGAGTGGTTAGAACTCTCGAATGTTTATTTGGCGGATTGAGCCAATCAGGTAGATGGAACCTGTTTTGATCATGATGGATAGAGTCATGAGCCAGTATACTAGTGATGGTGGATAGAACCTTCGCTAGAATAATATATATATTCAATTGTTAAAATATTTGTTAAAATGTGCATTGTGAAAATTATTATTAAGTATAGTTTGATGAAACTTGGCTTTATGCAAAAGAACCCTATTAAGCCTTTCCTTGGAAAGCCCTACATGTTGCATTTTCTCAGACTTGCGGAGTACGTTTGTACTCACATGCTACACAAAATTTTATCATCAGAGAATTACCAAGATGCAGTCGAAGGCAATGAGTTCTATGACGAGGAGTTCGTTGGAGATCGCCAAGATAACTAAGCGCGCGCTCCTAGTCGTCGCCTGTGGTGTCTTTGGGGTTTTATCTTGTTGTTTTTTTGTTTCCGCTGCTGTGAACTCTGGTCATGTGACCAGGAGATGTAATAAATAGCCATGTGGCTGGTACTTTATATTTATGTTATTACTTCGTTACATTACGTTATGATTATCACCGCTTCACTGTGTGTACTAGCAACTGATCTAGGACTAATACAGAAATACACAGGAGATTCCGGATGGTAAATCTGGGGTCTCACATATCCTGATTACATTGATCGAATTTCGTATAATAATAATTTTAAAGTCCTTAATTTTCCAAAATTCTTTGGAGGCAATTCAGCTACCACTTTCGAGCATGTCGAATGATTTATCATACAGTGTGGCAAGATAGCCTACTCTAATAGTTTAAGGTGAAATTATTCTCATTATCTTTGTCAGGACCTTCATTTATATGGTTCACAACTTTAACCCCAAATTCGGTCAATTCATGGACTGATTTGGAAGTCGATTCCATGAATACTTTTTATGTGGAAGGTTAGAACTCAGAATTTCAGGCTTAAGTTATGTTCAACAAAAATTTAGGGAATCGATCGGTGATTATATTAAAAGGTTCAAGGAAATCATGAATTGGTGTTTTAGTGTCACTTTGCCCGATAATCAGTTAGCCGATTTGGCCTTCCAGGGGTTGGTACCCCGATTGAAGGAAAAATCAGGTGAGCAAGAGTTTATCAATTTAAGTTATCTTATACATCATGTATCATCTCAAGAAAGTTGTTTCACCGATAATAGAGGCTTTAGGGATAAATTTAATAGTAGTAGTAGTAGTAGTAATTAAGACAAAGCTAAAGTTAACCTCATCGGATATGATTCAAGCGATTCAGTGGAGGCTGAAATAAATATAACTGAATGGGTTAAAGAGTCTAAGATATCTTTAGTACCTTCATGGCTTAAGTCAACCAAGAATCGATTAAAAGTAAAATATGCTTTTGATGTCTCGAAGTGTAATCGTATTTTTGATTTTTTGTTGCAAGAAAAGATAACATGGTTGCTTGAGGGGCATGTCATACTGTCGGCTGACGAAACTAAAAAGCGAAGGTATTGCAAATGACATCATTCTTTTTTTTATAACACTAATAATTGCAATATTTTTCAACAGTAGATACAATCGGCTATAGAAAATAGCCAACTGAAATTCGCAGAAGAGCCGATGATGCAATTAAATGCTAATCCCTTCTCGATCAGCCTGGTCCACTGCTTTGAAAAGAAAACACAGCCAACACAAGATGCAGAGTCTAGGGTTACTCGCTATGTTGACATACAGTCAAGCTCTAGCGGCAGGGACACTCTAAAAATTATGATCAGCTTTATTCAAATAGAATTAGACTGTAAGAGAAAAAATTCAAGAACCATCAAGCCAAAGAAAGACTTACAAATTGGCAAGTGGTACAAAGCTGAAATGGCATCACCACCATGAAAGCTTATTCATAAGTCAACCATCTAGACAGTTTTTAGACTTCATGATTCATGAAAGATGAATTGAAGTTAATCAAGAAATGGTCAAAGCTATAGCCAATACTAAGCCACTAGCTTGCAAAAAGGATTTACAAAAGTTGATCAATAAGATTAATTATTTATAGTGTTTTATTTCAAATTTGTGTGGTAGTATTAGTTCATTTACTCTATTGCTAAAATTAAAAGGAGATCAACAATTAAACTTTTGAAACTTTGACCGTTAATATCTATTTAAATATTTAAATTGGATATATAAAAATCATATTTGTATATTTGTCTCAAAAAGTACTTTCATAATTTTTTTAATTTTATTGGGTTTTATAAATATATTATAATAGAGATTAATGATCAAAAATGTATTTCGTGTCGATGTCCAAAACAACAAATATTTATGAGAGGAAGGAGTATAACATGTATACACTGAATAAAATATTTATATATAATAATTAAGGATAATCTAGTTATTTTCGATATCTCATTAGTATATGTACCAAGAGAAAGTACAACTTACTCCCTCCGATCATAAATAGCTGTCATTTCAGACATTGACACGACCTTCAAAACATAGCTTTGGCCACTAATTTCTATTATAATATATTTATAAAACCCAATAAAACTATAATATTATAAAAGTACTTTTTAGACAAACCTACATATATAATTTTTATGTATCCAATTTAAATATTTAAGAAGATATTAATAGTTAAAGTTTTAAAAGTTTAATTACGTCTATATTCAAAACGATAATTACTTATAACTGGAGGAGTATAAACTTACAGGAAGGATGAAGTATCTTCTAGTCCAAGTACATATTAATGCCACCCTTAGCCATTAGTTCCATTAGTTCCATTAGTTTAGGACAAGGTCGGGTGAAGTCAGGACAAGTAGGTGGGGGGCATCACAATTCATAACAAGGTGGGCAAGATAGGAAGAAAAGAAGGGCTTGCTTGGTAGAAGTATTTGGTACTTAGAAACGTGGCGCATGTACGGTGCATGACAGGGTGTGTACCGTGAACTAGATAAGGACGGTTGGAAATGGTTCATGTGTAGTTTAAGAGGCGACGGTAATTTAAACGGTTTCATCTGTTCGGACTGTTAGATCGAGGCAACAACAGTTTAGATTGCTCAACAGTGAGAAGCTGCAGTGGTTGCTACAGTGCCTCAACATTGCAAAAGCAACCCAATGTTGCATGATCATTCATAAATTTTCCCAGAGGCAAGAGCTAGATCCACAAGCTTAGCACTACGGAAAGAAAGAATACAGTATACTGTTTGTACCAATTGAATGGCCTTAACTCTTCATTGATTTCATCTATCAATAAATATTGTATCCCGTTGAACGGCAAACCAACAGTATATCGTCTGTTAGTTTTTTTATTGTTAAATTGGCCCCTGTATTTTTGCTCCAAACTCCACCACTACTGTTGCTCCCTTCGTTCAAAAATATAAGACCTATTTTAACATTACACAAGGATTAAAATTGGATAAAATTGAGAAATATAAAAGAGAAAATGACTTAGATAACCCACAGACAAGGAAAAAAAGAATGCATGCATTCATTGAAGATTATATTGTCCTGTTTATGAAAATGTGAATATGACGAGTTAGAGAATATGTTTGCAATCTAACAACTAAATTGGACTAAACTAAATTCGGGTCTCCCCGAGGAAAAAAATTTCCCATCCCCGTCCCCGCCATCCCCGACGAAGGAATAATTTTCCCCGTTTCCATCCCCGCGGAGGACGATTTCTTCCCATACCCGCCTCCTAATAGAGGAATTCCCCGCCGGAGATCGGGGAACGGGTCCCCATTACCACCTCTAGCCGTCGGTGGTAGGGTGGAACTGCAGCACCATTCGTTCTCGGCTTGCGTTGGGCACTGTTCACCACTAGAGATCAACACGGACAGCAGCCGGTCGGCACTAACGCCGGCCAATCACCGTCGCGGAACGTACGCCGAGACGAAGACCGGTCGATCTGGACAGTGCGTCGCTGTGATCAAGCGGCCCCGGTGGTATCTGTGCGCAGCCGAGCCAAGCGCTTGCGTCCGACGAGTCAAATGCTCCGACGACCGGCAAGGCGACGTGGGACGGACCGAATGATCGATATCCCCGCGTGAGTGGGAAGTGGGAACCACGTTGTGAGGCAATTTCTATCCATCAGCTTCAAATGATAGTATCCACCTATTATATGCACTTGTCATCGATCCATACGTCTGCACGGTTAGTAATTTTATATAATAGATCTAATCCGTAACATATACAATAATATCTTCTCGTCTTCCTTTCTATTTCTAGATCATTGCTTTTTTATTAGACGCTGAAGGATGACGAGTAAATAAAGAAAACAAAGTTTTCTTTCCATATGGTACTCTTCTGATTTACCATATATCTCTTATTAATAAATAAATAGATTTAAGACGTGGATGAAAATAAGTAAGGAGATTGGGCGCCAAGATTTTCTCTTTTTTTAGAATAATGTAGGATTTTCTAGCAATTTTTCTTTTTTTAGATTAACGTGGGAATTTTTAGTATTTTCTGATTAATGTAGAGGTTTCTTATAGAGCCTACAATTAGTTTATAAAAAGATGTAAATATATTTTAGTAAAATTTTTGTAAGATTGTGAATATATCTTCAAACTCTATCGATTTAGGTGTGTGTGCTGAGAGTAGGGTTCACAAAACCGTTTTTAGAAAAACCACTTGAAATTCGAAAATCGAGAAAAACCGCTCGAAAAATGTTAGAAACCGAAGGGTTAAGAAATAAAAAAATCAAAAAATCAAAAACTGCTCGGTTTTTAACGAAAACCAACCGACCAATTGAATGTTCTATGAAGCCGGTTTTTGAGCGGTTTTCGAGCGGTTTATGTCGCATAAATTTTTCTAATTTTTTAAAAATTTTAATTAGGCTGGTTTACCGACCGGATTTGAATCTCAAACCGCAATGGTAAGATCGAAAACCGTAGTTTTCGAGCGGTTTTTGTCAATTTTTGAAACCCTGGCTAGAGGATACACTCGCATGTGTACTTATGGTGTGCATGAGCGGTGGTGCTGAACATACATACTACATTAGTCTGTCCGTGTACCATCTTTGATTTGAGTCGGCCAATCGAGAATAGTAGATGTCATAGCTAGGGTGAAAATGGGTTGGATACAGATGGATATTGCTTTTCTCGTATCTTAACCCATATTTTTTTCGGATTCAGAACTAGATACGGGCTAACCATACATGGATACGAATCCGAATTATTGGAATACGTATATGGGACGGATATGTGACAGATTCGGATCAAAAATGCATAAAGATACACGGAGAATGCACACATATATAGAGTAGTATATGTTAAATCAAACCATACGAGTACAAACATAGTATCGAGTTATCGACGATCGGGATCGCCAACCGCAGAAAATGAGGTAGGGGTCAATGAGAAATGGGACCACAACTGCACTTTGCTCGAACAGGGGAATGAGGTCGTGGAGGTCGATGGTCGGAGCTAGGAGACAACGAGCGAGATGGAGGATTATCCTGGTTCGAGCCCCTGAGAAGGTAATAGCTCTACTCCAGTCACCTTGCGGTGGTGGTTCCTGATGTTTGTGAGTACAAGAGAGGGTTCTGACTCAATCTTGGCGATGCTAAGTCTAAACTTGAACTTCGGGTATCTGCTGCTATTTGGGTTATCTTTGCCTAAGTGTTTACAAAGCCTCGATCTTATACCCATTCCCTTGCAGCGTTAAGGAGTATTCCTCGGATCGTGGCCTTCATGCACATTGATAGCCGGTGGAAACCGTTCGATCCCACAGCGCGCTGCATTACTCCACGATCCCACGTTCTGAATCGCCAAGTGATGGCGTGTGCAGGATCCAAGGGAACGCCACCGACCTTGAATCATCCCAAGCAGTGGTCGTGAGGACCCGAGCTCGGAGATCTGCGCCCTAGGTCGGCGGCCTCGAGCTTGATCCGAGTCTTTGATCGAGGCCTTCCGAGCTTGGGGACCGGTTGGTATGTCTTGACCGACCAAGGGTTGCCGGCCCGACAGCTAGCCCCGAGGCTCAAGGTCGTAGAAGTAGTACCAAGGACGGCCTCGAGCCTCACCCAACAAAGTCATTGGCAACAACCCTTGCAAGGTCTTGGAACCTTGTTCGAGGTCGGCGGAGATCAAAAGTGAACCCAGGCGAGACACTGGCGACCTTTGATTTTTCCGGTGATCTGGATGCCAACACCGGCGGACACTGCGGTCTTGAGTCCGCCGCCCAGGTCTTAATTGTGCTCGTCTAATCATGCCGTGCGCCTTTTGAGGTGCCTTAGTAGGAGGTTAAATCCCAATAAGCGCCGTGGAAGACCCGAGCTTTGGATCATCGACTGGCCTGCGCCCCCCTCCCAAGCCTTCTCGCTAAAGCGAGCACCGCCTTTCCATCTTCACCTGACGTTTAGCCATGGCCAAGTTTGGGAAAAAATACCTTGTCGATCACGAGGATGAAGAGCTCGAGGCCTGAGGCTGGATCAGAAACATTGGATCGAGTGACTGACTGGCGATTGCCGGTGGCGAGCCGAACCTCGTCCTCGAGATAGCGAGATCGTCACACGACGCCGCCATGGCCAAGCGACATTCCCTCTTGATGTTCTGCGGACCCTCGGAGGCGAATTCTGGCCGACATCCTCGGCCGACATCCTCGTTGCCAAATTGAAGTGATCAACTTTGGTACCCAATTCCGTCTTTACCCTAGCCGTCTTCTCCCATCTATCGAGGGGTTCTGGGGATTCTTCCCGCCCTCGCTCTTCTTCGCTACTTCTCCCTCTTAGCTCAGGAAGGACCCGTGGTCGGGTGCCTCTACTTTCGGCGGCGGGCTCAAGTGGGCTCTGCCCAAGATCCTGGCCGGGACTCTCTTGGTCCATGGTCGAGGCGTTGGTTCTACCTCAAGAAGGGGGAGAACGGAGGTCATGAAGGAGCCGCGAGCCCTTTGGGAAGATAGAGACCCAGAGATGAGGACCTCAGCGTCGGCGCAGAAGCCATCGCCGCCATCCACATTTGCGCCACAGCGGTCTCACCGGTCAGCGATCGCGAGCGACTTCTGCGGAATCGGGTGTCTCCCTGCGGAAGAGGTTACATCCGTTCTCCCGAGATCGAGGGGCGCGACGATTGACTTCGCAAGAGTTCATCTGGTAAGGTTTTCACCACAAGGCTTTTGCTTGACCGTACTTCTTCCTCCTCGATGGCTCTTGTTAGTATGGCGCCGAAGGAGTCTGGTGTGGCGCCGATGTAGGAAATGTTGAAGCGGCGTATGAGTACACTCTCGACGACCTAGTCCCGAAGAAGCGTCTTCGTCGAAGCCCGAGGTAAGCCTTCCGACCTCTGACCTCATCCGAACATCGCACGTCTTTGCACGACCGTGCTTGCTTGTAGGATCATCAAGAGTTGTGGGAGGCAATGAGCGCTTGCTCCTTGCCCGATGAGGGCAAGAGCAAAAAGGAAAAAAAGACTCCCCTCAGCCGGGCCGACCGCCCGAGGACAAAGAGGCCTCACATTGAATGGGGTGACCGCGCCACAGTAAAGATGATCATAGCCAATTTCGAGCTCGCGCCTTGGCTTCTCGGGGCCTAACAAAGTTTCTTTACTTGGTAGCAACAAAGCGCGGCGGCCGCCAGACCACCGAGCCCCCGCCCGGTGAGTGCGGGCTCATCGCGAGCTCGCCTCTCGAGACGAGAGGAGAAGCGGATTCCTCCTCCGAGCTCGAGCACAGCAGGACCATCGCCGGCCATCGGCGAGGCAGAGGCCACCGACCTGTAAGAGCACGGCTTTGCAACTGCTCCATCTCCGTCTTTTTCTTAGTGCTTATCCTTGATGCGAGACCTCGGCGCTCGAGACCCGAGCTTGCCCACTCGACAATGCTCGTTGTTGAGGCGAGTCCGAGTCCGAGGAGGGGGCAGACGCCTATCTTGGCCCGCCGGTCTTGGACAAAGCGCGCTCATTGCTGACCTCGGTGAGCCACAGTCGGAGGGTTCGACCAAGGCCTGATAGCCGGATGAAGGGACCCCCAACTGCGATCGGCGAGGATTACTGACCGGAGGCGGGTACCCTCGCGGTCGTCGATCCTCCCGAGATCGAGGAGACATGGGCGTCCCGGCCCCTCAAGTCGGGCGCCGCGCCGATCGTTAGCGGCCGTGTCACCGAAGTCCCCGAGGCCCGCCGACCAAGACCGCGCTGATGGCGAGACCGCGGTTCCGGGCACGGAGAGCGACCACGACAGCGGAGGCACTCGATGACCCGGCTGCGAACTTCCGGCCTGAGGAACACAACCTCCACCCCGGAGGTGGGTGGGATCTTCTTCGCTGCAGCAAACTCCCGCCATCGAGCTGGCGGAACCTTGACTCACGGAGGTCGGCTGAAGCTGTTGTCGTACCTCTGGTGGGGTCCGACATGGCGGCCGATGTGGAAGGATCTCGGGCCGCCGCACATCGTCCGTAGGCCGGACAAGGTGTCTGCGGCGGTGATTGAAGAAGGCCTAGGTCACGGGGACACAGGCGAAGGTTTTGAGATCAACACACCGCCTCGGCGAAATTTGAGCGAGGAGTTCTCCGGTAGCGTCAGCGGCCGACTCCGTGAGGTAGGAACCTTCCTTATATGCCCCTGTCGTTAAGTTGTGTGTTCTTGACAACTTCTTACCAAATCGTTCCTTGTTTTCAAAGCGGTTGGCGGCGTGACCCGAGGGCTTCAAGGTCTCAACGAGCATGTCGGCGTGCTCCGCCCGGATCTTGAGCGCCGTGGAAGAGAGGGAGACCGGCGCTCGAGGCTCTCTTGCGACCATTGAGGCCGGCCTTGAAATCGGCGGCTCAGCCGGAGCTCAACGATCTGCGTCGCCGCGATGGTGGCGCTGAGGTGTCCCATGCCGCCGAGCTCGAGAGGACCAGATCCTCCGGCGCGAGCATGGGTTCAAAGCGCAGAGCACGAGCGCGCTTCGGCGACCAGCGATCGAGGCCCTTGATGCGAGAGCGCCAAAGGTCGAGCCTTGGAGAAGGCCGCCAGAGCGAACTTCTTGAGACTTCGGCGCTCGAGACCCTTCAAGGCCAGATCGAGGCCCTCGAGAAGGCGGTGAGAACAAGCCCGCCGCGCTTGCCCGCGCTTTCTTGAAGCGCCAAGGTCGTGGCACTTGAGGAAGTCGCCAAGGAGCAAACCCGGCTACTCGACCCTGGCCTTCGCCGACGAAAGCATGCCAAGGTCGGCGTTGGAGGGGATTGCTGCCGAGCTATCATCCTCAACCAAGGTGTCTCCCGAGCTAGAGGCCAAAGTCGCGGGGCTAGAGGAGAAACTTGGGCGTGCCAGCAGGTCGGCGAAGACCGCCTTGGCCCAACTCAACGACGAACGTTGCCGAGCCACGGACGCAACCAACGAGGCCCTCCTGCGGCAAACCGAAGCCTCAACGCTGCGGACCAGAGTCGCTGAGCTCGAGCAAGAGAAGCTTCGTGGCGAGATGGAGATCTGTAGCTCAAACATCCTTGATCTGTAAAACATCGAATGTTATCAATGGTTTGGGTTACCTTTTTTGAAGTGTGCGCTTCTTATTACGATCAAGATCCATAGGTGGCTTCGTAGATGTTACATCCTAGCTAGCCTGTTGGGTCTAAGGTCGAAACAACGCCGACCTTGGACACAAAGTATAAAACGAGCAAATGACCATGACTGCGCAGAATCGAGATGGAGTACTCGCGAAAAGAAATGCGACAAAGCGAACCCGTGAATAAATCACCAACTCCACGACCCACGACCATGCACGCACTCAACAACAAAATTTGCCAGAGCTTATAGTTCAAACCCGACGCAGGGGTGAGGCGATTGCGAAGAGTTTCGCCTACGTTGAGCTCGACTCTTTGGGGGGTGAGCGTAAAGCTCGTGATACCCGGACTAAGGAGGCGAATCTGAAAGTCGTGCCGAAGAAAAAATTGAAGGCGCTCATAAAGAAAAAGACATGAATGATAGAAATCGGAGAATATCCTTTTATTGAAGCTTTAAAGGTATAGAGATTACACATAAAACTTGCGAAGTTGATCTATGTTCCACGAGCTAGAAAGCTCTCTGCCATCGGGCATCGCTAGCCGTAAGCCCCGTGCGATCTGTTGAAAGCGACTCTATAGGGGCCCTCCACATGGGATAACTTGTTGGTCTTGGACAATACACAGAATCCATCTCGGGGCTAAGTCCCCAACAAGGAGCTTCCTAGGTCGTCCGACCAAGAGACGCATGTCTGCGAAGAGCTTGCGGTAATCTGTTGATCGTAGCAGGCACTCGGCATCTTACTTCTTCCATGAGGGCAAGGTCAAGAGACCGTTCTTGCTCGAAGTCGGCGTGGTCGACGGACCGACCTGGCGGAGCCAGGCGTTACCTCCGGAGGCGGGGCGGCCGATTACCAAACACGAGGTGAAAGGGTGTGGACCCTGTTGCTCGGCTGACTGTGGTACGAATAGACCATAAGACGGTGGGAAGTTCGTCCACCCAGGTCGTGCCGTAGCGTTTGAGCTCATCTGTAACTCGCCTTTTGACGCCTTGGACGATCTATCCGTTGGCGCGCTCTGCCGCTCCGTTGCTCTGAGGATGAGCCACCGAAGCGAAGCACACTTTGGTGCCCATGTCCTCGCGAAATTCACGGAATAATTCATCGTAAACCGAGTACCATTGTCGGTGATAATTCTGCATGGGACCCCATACACGTGACCACGGACAAGTGGAAAAAGCGAATAGCGCCCGGCGGTGATGGTCGAGACGGCTCGACCTCAATCCATTTGGTGAATGTGTCGATGGCCACGAACAGAACTTTCTCCCCGGTTGCTCGGGAAAGGGGCCGAGGATATCGAGCCCTAGGTCGAAAAGGCGAACAAGCGGAATGGTGCGAAGGCGTGGGCAGTGGTGTACCTTCGGGCGTGGCCCGACATGCTCGGCGGTCCGGACAATATCGAGCATCTGTGTAATGCCGGTCGGCGATAATATCGAGCATGAAGGCCTTGCCGACCATCGCTGTCTGAAGAGTGCGCCCACGAGACCTGAGTGGATGTCGTTGAGTAGGTACTTACCCTCCTCCGTGGAGATGCACCAAGTCGAGGATGCGAGACGTTCGTCTGTAGAGCTTGCCATCCACGAGCTTATACAAGCTTGCTCGGCGCTTAATCATACATTGGCGGGGTCGGGCGGCAGGTCGCCCCGTGCCAGGAAGCTGTGTATGGGCTCGGCCCATGCGGGAATACCTTCCACCATAGCAAGCACGACCTCCTGATCGGAGATGGATGGAGCCGTCAGCGTCTCGAGGATGACGTCTGGGGGTATCTCTTCGTCGGAAGAGCCGAGCTTGGAGAGAAAGTCGGCACTGGAGTTGTCCTTCCTAGGGACATGCCTGAGCTCCAAGTTCTGGAACCATTTCTCTATTTTGCGGACCTCGGCGAGATACCTTGCCATTGCATCCCCGAGCATTGATAGTCCTTGTTGTCTTGGTTGATGGCGAGCCGAGTCTCCTTCACGACCAGCAATCGCCGCCCAAGGACTTGCGGGCTCGTAAGCCCGCCAAGAGAGCTTCATATTACGCCATGTTATTGGTCGCCGGAAAGCCAAAGCGAACTACATACCTCAACCGTCGCCTGCTGAGTAAGGATAAGTATCGGCCCGGCGTTTGAAGGACCTCGGCCGTCGAAGAACATGATCCAAGGCTTCTCTTCTTGACCTCGAGCCGGGTGGGCTGCTACGTCTGTTCGACCACAGTCGGCGAAACACAGTGACTTGATAGCTGTTAAGACCCGACACGGATGTCAACGCCGCCAGTTCCATAGCCCATTTAGCTATCCGTCCATGCATATACGGATTCGCGAGGATGTCACCGGCGGGAAGTTGCTCGGGGCGACCACGAATCGCTGGAAATAGTGTCGAAGCTTGCGCGAGCCATGAGAAGAACATACAGCGGTTTTGCACTTGCGGATAACGCTCCTTTGGGCCATGTAAGACCTCGTGACATAGTAAATTGGATCTTCTTTGTGCCCTCGTTAAGCAATTAGGGCAAGTACTCACGGCTTGGCGGTGGTGCAAGATAAACGACAACCTCTCGCCAGTCATGAGTTGTAAAGGGTGGGGATAGCGAGATATACCTTGACTCGTCGAAGATCGTTGTGCTAGAGTCCATTCAAAGCCCGTGCTTGCGGGTCTTAAAGAATGGGAGACCTCGCTTCGCGAGCCTCGAAATGAATCTGCGAGGCGGCCATGCGACCGGTGAGGCTTTGTACTTGCTTGATCGAGGTCGGGGCTCCATCTTCTCGATGGCCGATCTTCTCGGGTTTGGACCAACCCCGAGCCCCGATCATGTATCCAAGGACCTTCCACGATGCGCGCCAAACACACACTTCTCGGGGTTGAGCTTGATTTTGTACTGTTCAGATTTGCAAATGTTTCCTCAAGGTCACGGACGTGGTCGCTCCGGAGGGCTTTTGCGATGATGTCATCTCGTAGACCTCGAGGTTTCGCCCAATCTGCGGCTCGAAGGTCTTAGTCATCAAGCGCTGGAATGTTGCCCCGCATTTGCGCAGACCAAACGACATGGTCGTGTAGCAATAAGTGCCGAACGGGGTGATGAAGGCAGTCTTGCTCTCGTCGTCGACCGCCAGCTTGATCTGGTGGTAGCCTGAGTAAGCATCCAAGAAGCTTAGCATCTTGGCGTTGGCGGTGGAGTCGACGATCTGGTCGATGCGCGGAAGGGGAAAATTGTCCTTCGGGCAGGCCAAGTTCAACCCCGTATGGTCGACGCACATTCTCCACTTGCCACCCTTCTTCTGCACGATGACCGGGTTGGCCAGCCACTCGGAGTAGTCGATCTCGTGGATGAAGCCGGCCTTCAGGAGCTTATCAAGGTTTTCCTTGATGACCGCAACCTTCTCTGGGGAGAAGCGACGCGATTCGGCGCATGCAGTCTAGAATCGGCTCGACACGTAACTTGTGCTCGATCACCTCCTTGGAGCGCCAGCATATCTGCGAGCTCCCAGCGAATATACCTTTGTTGGCGCGAAGGAAGGTGACGAGCTCGAGTTCTATTGGGACTTAGCTTCGAGACGTGGACACACTGGTCGTGTCGCCTTCCTCGGCAAGCACGGCCTTTGTTCTGGGCATTGGGTTGGATCGCCGCCTTCTGGGGGCGTTCTTTTCCGTCACCTCGGACCTTCTTTGGGCAAACATGCGGCGCCGCCAGGCCTTGGTCTCGCAGACCATGTGCGCTGCAGTCACAAGCCGATAACGATGCCGTTGGGGCCTCGGAGCTTCATGCACCGATGGCCGTAATGATTAGCCGCCATAAACTTGATGAGGCGGGCCTTCCGAGAATAGCGTTATGCGGGAGGTCGCCTCGACCACCTCAAAGGTGATCATTTCGGTCGCGAAGTTGTCCGAGCCGCCGAAGGTGACGGGCAAGACCACACCCCGAAGGAGTAGTCGAGCTCGAGGCGATTCGAAGAAGGGATGGCGATGCTTTTGATCTTTGACCGGGAATCGCATCCGGTCGAGTGCTTCCGCCTGCAGCAAATTAAGAGAGCTGCCGCCGTCGACCATGACACGCCCGACCACTGTGTTGCTGATGGTCGGGGTCACGACCAAGGCGGTCTTTAAGTCTCGGGCCATACCTTGTAAGGCATCCTCCGGAGAAAAGGTGATGGTGGCCCGCCCCACTTGCAATCTTTGCTCGACGGGCTTTCTGATGTAACGATAGATGGCGGCGAGCAGCCTTGATCTCGCGCTGGATGGTAGGTCGCCGAGCCGCCAAGATAACGTCAATCCGCGCCGCCTGGAATTCAGTCGAGATCGCCGTGCTCGACCCGGCATTCACCCTTTCGGGCTGGTCGTCATCCTTCGGGAGCACGGGCATCTCACCACGTCCGTCATAGAAGGCTTCAAGCTTTCCCTGCCAAGCCCTGCAGGACCGCAGGTCGTGGCCGGCTGCCCTGTGAAACAGGCAAAATTTCACCTCGTCGTACCCCGACCGCCCTTCGGCTCCCTGCGGTCGAGCGTCGGTCCTCCGAGGTCCAGGCCGCCGGCCCTCTTTCTGGGGCTGGCCCTGTGCCTGGCGGGACTGAGGCCGACCTTGACGAGTAGGGTCCGTCCCGATCCCGGACCTCAAGTACCTCCTCGGCCGTCCGCCAAGACGATGACCATGGTGACCTCCGCCGGTCCTGCGGTCACGCTTCCGCTTCTTAGTGCGGGTGTCTTGGTCGGCGCCCTTGGAGTTGGGCGGGCGGCCTCGAGTGGCTCGAGACCAAGCTTACCTTGGTCGTGTCGCGCTTCGGCGGACGGCATCGTCGCGTCCGCATCTGCGTTCGCCATGCGAAACAATTTGTTGACGCCGAGCCTTGTCTTGATCTCGAGGTCTTGATAAAGCGGCGGCGCGAACGCCGAACTTGAAGGCCTTGATAAGCGCTTCATCGAGATGCTTGGAATCGAGGTTCCTTGTGCGGATGAACCGCCACACAAAATCACGAAGAGGCTCGCTCTTGCCTGGATGACACGATCCAAGTCCTTCTCCCTCCACGCCGCTTTCATAGCCTCGGAAGTTGGGCGAGGGCGCTCTGGATTTGGCGCCACGACACAAGGAACCGGCTAACCTTTAGTTGGCCATGACCAACTCGTCACCTCCGCCAAAATGGCGGTCGAGTAGATGGACAGAACTATCACCCAGCCCGGCCTCTGCGATTTAAGATCGTCGATCGCCACACAACCGTCGGCCGGGACGGGTAAGATAAATCCGAGGACGACCGATCTTGGCGAGATCGGTCATGATGCGAGCACGGAGTCGCTGGGAGGTATTGCGGCGGTCTGTCTTGGACGACGCTGGCGGAGTTCCCGTGACTGCTTGCCGGTTGGCGTGGAGCTCGTGTGGCTCACCTCTCCATGCGATCTTGCCCAGGGTGTTCTTAGAGTTGCCTCGGCGGCGGCCGACCCCGGCGTGATGAATTGTCGCTTGGAAGGGGTCACTGAGCGGTGACTGTAGAGGAATGGCCTCACTTGGGAGTTCTTCGGCCAAACCCGCCAAAGAGCTCGATTTTACCCTATCGGGATCAGCCATGATCCGCAATACGCAGGGAGGAGCCTCTCTGAATGGCTTGATTGATCGCAACGTGGACCATTCGAGCATCCTCGGGAGTTTGTGGGTCGCGATCCGCCATCGCGCGTCCTCACCGGGGCGTCGCCATGAAGGCGTTGTGGTGGGAAAAGCGAGGATCTCGCGTATCCCACGCGAATGTTCGTCGATGGACGCCATGCTCCTAAGACCTCGGAGTTTTTCTGTGAATGAACAAAGCAATTTGTACGATCGGGATCGCCAACCGAAAAATGAGGTAGGGGTCAATGAGAAATGGGACCACAAGCGCACTTTGCTCGAGCAGGGAATGAGGTCGTGGAGTCGATGGTGGAGCTAGGAGACAACGGCGAGATGGAGGATTATCTGGTTCGAGCCCCCGAGAAGGTAATAGCTCTAACCTTGCGGTGGTGGTTCCCGATGTTTGTGAGTACAAGAGAGGGTTCTGACTCAATCTTGGCGATGCTAAGTCTAAACTTGAACTTCGGGTAATCTTTGCCTAAGTGTTTACAAAGCCTCGATTTATACCCATTCCCTTGCAGCGTTAAGGGAGTATCCTCGGATCGTGGCCTTCATGCACATTAAACCGTTCGATCCCAATTACTCACGATCCGTTCTCAGTAGCGCCAAGTGATGGCGTGTCACGGGATCAAGGAACGCCACCGACCTTGAATCATCCCAAGTCGTGAGGACCCCGAGCTCGAGATCTGCGCCCTAGGTCGAGCGGCCTCGAGCTTGATCCGACCACAAGTTATATATCAACCAAACTCAATAGACACCATAGAAAGAATATACTATTTGAGGATCAGTAAGACCAACTAATTATCAATATAAATGGGCTGTTATGAAAAATATGTAACGAACAGGCTAGGCCTGATAGTCAAATCCCGTCCTAACTAGATCCGGCTCTAAATCAGACGAGAAATGTCTAACCTTTTTCACCACTAGCCATAGCAACTAACCCATACTGCGTGCGCAATAAGGACTAGAAGGCAGAAGACTAGTTGGGTTATGATCTTGCATTGGTTAGAGTTGACCCCCACCTTGAGTGTCTGCTCACTTGGGCTAAACTTAATTAGCTACCACCAGAATTTGGTATGACATGACTAATTTGTCAGGCTTACAATAACAAGAATAGTTTTAACTGATGTCGGTTAGAAAGGAAAAGTTAAGTTAAAAATAGAGTTATGACCGATAATTGATTCAAAAATAGAATCGTATCTATACAAAAGTTGATACGGGTCATGGTTGATAACACATTGGAGAATGATACGATTGGACAATACACTATAAAAGGAACCAAGGGCAAGCAAAAGATATAACCCAATCAACCAAACAAATCGCATCTACTTTTATTTACTTTTCTATCAATTAGGAGTAGCTTGGTAATTTAGAATCTCCCTTATAATCCGATTTTGATCAATAAAATTATGCATCGCCGATTGTTGGTCATTCTCAATTACACCAATAAAGTTTGATTTTTCTCCGATCTTGTTGCACATCACCTTTTTCGGGAAAAACTACCTTTATCAATCATCTAATCAGCCATAAAAAGTTGTTTAGACTTATCGTTACCTTTGATTTAATCGGCTTCACGCAGCTGTTTAGATCTTTACGGATTATCATATTAGATCGGTTTCAAGTGTATTTTTTCATATATCTTGTCGATTGCAAGGATCAAATCAGCTGGCACACCATGAACCAACTTGAACCCGGTGTTGCCGTGTATTTGAGCTGATCAATCTTGCGTCACATTTTTCGGCGCAATACATTTTTTATACGTCTGGTGGGACCCGATATCTTCTGTTAGGAAATCAATTCCGCTGTTCGATTTCAACACTAAAGCTATAATCATCCAAACATGTGATGATTTGACACTTGAACAACGTAAAGAGATTGAGGATCGGAAAGTTGTGCTCAAGGAGATGATGTTAAGTTGTTATAAAAAAATTCGACATGGTATCACTTAAAAAATTGTATTGCCAATAGTCAATGCCATCAGCGATGCAAGGACTACCAGCACATCAATTAGTCAATACATGCCTGCTCAAACTGAATTATATACCATGATTAACCAAAATTGGCTTTAGTTACAACTCTTAAGTCGATGATAGCTAACAATGTTAAGACTATAGCTCAAGAGCTGGCATCAGCTAGAAGCCTACTCGATCCAAAACAGATCCTGCCGAATTACCCTATTTATTAGGTAGCACTAAACACGCAAAGCCATGTGCTAATAATCGATCCTAAGCCATTAGTGACGACTCCATCTCTAACTATGAGCCAATCCAGCCTATTGTAATATTGCCACGAGATCCTCGTACAAGTGGGGTTGTGCATTATTAAGCATGTTCCGATGCTGCTAAGTTGGATGCACCAGCCAACTTACCACCATCGGCCCCATTTTACGTTTCCCCAATTAGTCCTACAACCGATTGAACCTCCTAGGCACCCATGGTACGTCGAGCCAATCCCACAGAGGAATATGGCTCCATACAAGTTTGCAACATACTCAGAAACTTTTGTCTCAGTACCAAAACCGATTACAAAGAAAAATAATGTAGGTTATGAGCAATCTAGCCAGTTCCCATCAGCTCAAGCAACCTATCAACCTAAGCTTACGCTCGAGGGGTGCAAAATGCTAATTATAAGCATAATTGGCAAGCTCCTAACACTGCATCGGCTAATATAGTAAATTGGATCAATCAGATATCTACCGTATTGCGAGATCAATTCGACATACAGCCTAAAGGGAAAGTTATCGGCTATCTCAAGCCATACCCTGATTATATTGATCGGATGCCTTACCCTAATAACTTCAAAGTTCCTAACTTCGCAAAACTCTAGGGGATGACTCCGTCATTACTTTAGAGCATGTTGGATGTTTTATCGCGCAATACAGTAAAGCTACTCAGTTCGACAGATTAAAGATTAGTTTGTTCCCGTTATCTCTGTTAGGAGCTACTTTTATATGGTTCACAAGCTTATCCCCGAATTCGGTAAATTTTTGGACTGCTTTGGAGAGCCGATTCTATGAATACTTTTTCTCCGAAAATCTGAAACTTAGAATTTCTGACTTGAGTTCTGTTCACCAGAGATTTGGGGAATTGGTAACAGATTATATCAAGAGATTTAGAGAAATAAGAAATCGATGTTTTAGTATTGCTTTACCTGATAATCAATTGGTCGATTTAGCTTTCCAAGGGTTAATTCCACAATTGAGGGAAAAATTTGGCAGACAGGAGTTTTCTGATTTAAGTCACTTGTTACATAGGATATCGGCTCAAGAAGATAGTTTTATCGATAACAGAGGCTTTATGGACAAATTCAAGGTTAATAATAATAAGGATAAGGATAAACCCAAGGATAACCTCGTCGAGTATAGCTCAAGCAATTCATCTGAAGACAATGACGCTGAAATAAATATAACCAAATGTGTTAAGGGACTAAGAAGTCCTTAGTCTGCTCTGACTTAAGCCAACTAAAAATAAGTCAGAGATAAAATATGCTTTTGATGTCTCTAAATGTGACCGTATTTTTTATTTATTGCCACAAGAAAAGATTATACGGTTTCCTGAAGTACATATTATACTGTCGGCTGATGAAATAAAAAAGAGAAGGTATTGCAAATGGCATCATTCTTTTTCTCATAATACTAATGATTGTAATATTTTCCGATGGTAGATTCAATCGACTATAGAAATTGGTCAACTCAAATTTGTAGAGGAGCCAACGACGCAGTTCGATGCTAATCCTTTTTCAATTAATATGGTTCAATGTTATGGAAAAAGAAAAGAGCTAACACAAGATGCAGGGTCAAAAGTTATATGTCATGTTAACGTTCAGTCAAGCTCCAGCTGCAAGGAGACCCTAAAGATTATGGTCGGCTCACTGTAAATAGAAACCAACCATAAGCGGAGAAGTTCAAGGACTATCAAGTCGAAGGGAGACTTGCAGATCGGCAAGTGATATAAGGCTGAGCGAGCATCACCACCACACAAGCCAATTCGTAAAAAAAGCTAACTTTTTTCCATCTATTAGAAAAGTATGAAAGAAGAAATAACAGGCCACGATATCCTGCATGTTAGCTAGATAATATGTACTGGTGCGATAACTTGGAAAAGGCTCACCAACGATGTCCATTTGGAACATTATCCACTTCAACGTGACTAGCAACAATTGTAGGCAAAAGATAGAATATCTGGGTCTATGCAGGGTCGTCATGAAATCCATAGAGAATTGGTCCATCAAAGAATTTCTTGGCCAATCTAGCCACCAACGCGAGTAGAGGAAGGGTATCCTTGTAAGCTTAGTCGATCACAATGCACATGGCTCCAAAGGCTAAGAACCTAGGATATGGGGGAGGCCGAGCAGAACAAACAATGAAAAGAAATGTTCAATGAAATCAGACCGATTAAGATCAGTAAGAAAGAGTGTAGGAGAAAAGAACTAGCTAAGAAGAATTTGATTTAGCCGATGATCTGAATTCACCGTTATTCTGGATAATTCTCCACCTCTGACGGACATCAATATGGTGTTCACTTTGCCGGTCGAATTCAAAATAAGTATTGTATCGGTCAAAGAGACGCTTACTCAATTGTACTTGGGAGCTCAAAACACAGTTTTTGAAAAACCTCAAGACGATTATCGGCAGCTAAAGCCATTATATTTAAAAGATCGTATCAATGGCAAGTCAATATCAAGGATGTTTATTGATGGAGGAGCAACCGTCAACCTGATGCCACACACCACTTGCAAGAAATTAGGTAAGTTCGACAAGGATCATATTAAAACTAACATGATTTTAAATTACTTGAAAGGCGATCATATTGCAGCAAGAGGAGTAATGGTAATAGAGCTAACAATCGGCAGCAAAACATTGCCGACCGTATTTTTCGTGGTTGGCGCCAATGGTAATTACATCGTTCTGCTTAGGTGAGATTGGATTTACGTCAACTGTTGTGTCCCATCGACCATGTATCAGACACTCGTCCAGTGGAATAGGGATGAGGTCGAAGTGGTACAAACTGATACATCGGCTGTAGGGTCGAGGATGCGCCTAGAGGGGGGGTGAATAGACGTTTTACAAAATTAATCGCTCACTAAATATTTCGCTCTAATCAACCCCTATGTCAAAACCTAATCAAAGATAATGCAGAAGCGATAAATAGGTTTTGACAATTTAAAGCCTAAAACAACTAGGCTCACTAGTGCACTATCTAAATTAAGTCTCTACACTAGAATTGCTAAATTGAACAAACAATTTACACTAAGCAATTCTAATTCAAGCAATCAATAATATATCAAGAATGTAAATGCTTGAATGTAAATTAGACAAGGGACAACCGATATTTTTCCGTGGTGTTCGGAGACTTGCCGGTCTCCCCTAGTCCACGTTGAGGCTAGCCCACACTTGGACCGGCTCCCTCTCGAGCACCGCCTCTTTCCACTAGATGTGGTTTTTCACGCTTGCGTAGGCTCAACCCGAACCTTCACAAACTTGCGGGCTTCTCACACTCGAGAGCTCCGCGCCGAGCCGACGCCTCGCCCGTCTAGGGTCGGCAACCTCCAAGAGTAACAAGCCGCTCCTTCGCTCGAACTTCACCGGCACTGTGAATGCGCTCCGGTGATCACCAAGTGCAACACATGCACAAGGCCTCACTCAAGTGCAACACATGCACAAGAGCCTCTCAAACCACTCACTAATTGCAACACATGCAATTAGCCTCACTCTTGAGCTCAAGAACCAAAAGGGAGAAGAGCAACACATGCAAATGACTCCCACACACAGCCAACCTACTGCCCAAGCCCCCCAAGGGGTGTATTTATAGCCCCAATAAAGAAAACTAGCCGTTTGGGGGCAAAAGCAGTAGTCGAGAAAATCCGGTCCGACGGACCTCACGATCCGACCGACCCTCACAGAACAGATCGGGCTTGAAAACGACAGTATATGGCCGGTCCGACCGCTCGCACCCCGGTCCAACCGGACGGCCGGTCCAACCGACCTCCGGGCGGTCGCACCGCCTGCACAAAAACAGCAAAGCACCAAGACGCCACTTCTCTGGAAAATTCAAGCCGGCCTTGGCCGGTCCGACCTCACCTCCGGTCAGGCCAACCTCCGTCTTGATCCGACCTTAAACCAGCCCGAGCCTTGCCTCACTGGAAAAACTTGCACGGAGGGCGGTCGACCTCGGCGGTCCGACCGCCAGGCCGATCCAACGCCCATGGGGCGGTCGAGACCGCCCGAGGCCAGTCACACCGCCTGGCGAAGAACTCGGATTTTCTCAATTTCTTTCCGACAAATCCAAATGCGATTCTTTGAGCTTCTACATGATCAAACACTCGTGCAAAACACATTTGCACCAATTTGGCTCACGCTCAAAGAATTCAACTCAAATTGTGAAAACACATTTACATGTCGACTCAAGAACTATTCGCAAATCGTATTAAGCGAATCAAACTCGAGTTTATGAGATTAATTCCCTAGCCATGTGAAGGTCAACACAAGACCGGTCAACTTGCCAACACCGTTGCAAGCCCCACTCACATGCTCTCGGGATTCCAGACTCATAAACTTCAGTTTATTCGCTGTGAACTTGCAAATAGCATAATAAACACATATCATGCTTGAGCACTACTCTTTGCAACACATGCAAAAGTCTAGCTCCAAGCAACATCAAATCAAGAAGCATGAACTCTCTAATTGCAACACATGCAATTCTCTAGTCCAATGCAACACGAAACCAAACTTCAAACCAAAACCATTTCAATCGTATGAGCTTTTTACTCGCAACACATGCGAGCCTCTAGCTCCATACAAACACATAAACACCAAATCATGCTTGAGCTCTCTCCTTTTGCAACACATGCAAAACTTAGCTCCAAGCAACCACACGGTTTTAAGAAAGATTGTTTTGCGAAACCAAAGCATGAAGCTTCAACTAATGCAACACATGCAAAAGTGAACTTCACGCAAAAGCCAACGCACTAGCTTATCACTTCTTGCAACACATGCAAATCAAAGCATTATGCGAAAACCAAATGCAGCCAAGCATAAGTTTAACCCATTCGCAACACATGCCAAATGGTTAACCCTCATGCAAAAACCAAATCCAAATGGTTTGAGCTCGAGTGAACGCGGAATGAGATCACCAACACATGATGAAGCTCAAGCTAGGGAACGACCCCTCTTAATAGCACGGCGATAAAAACCTTAGACTCAAAGACTACAAAGTCCTTAGCCTATCTAATTATACCTTTGCCGCCGCGCGCAAGCAATCCCCTTTGGGGTCTTTATGATCATCACTTGATACTCCCCCGGGATCATCACTCGACTCCTCTTCTTTATCATCTCATTCATCTTTGGGCCTAACTCAATCACAACTCATAAACATAGTTAGTCCAAGATGCATGGTTGTCTCAATTATCTCTTGCACTCCATTAACACATAATGGATGCCTCTAGATCAATTGAGCACAACCTAAATCAAT
Source organism: Guadua angustifolia (assembly GCA_036346375.1). Classification (NCBI taxonomy): domain Eukaryota; kingdom Viridiplantae; phylum Streptophyta; class Magnoliopsida; order Poales; family Poaceae; genus Guadua; species Guadua angustifolia. The sequence continues at coordinate 6,731,875 of CM070510.1, read as the reverse complement.
TGAAATGATTTAATTGTGTCTTAAGTATAATAATGCAACACATGCTTAATTATACTTAAGAACTATTCATTTGTCCTTAATTAATCACGAAGCATCATCAACACATGATGAAGTGTTCTTTAATGATTAATGAGACAAATGAACTCAATTTAAATTATCATTTAAATTGATATGAGTATATATTAACTACACAAGTTTTCATATACTCATGTTGATGAAAAGTAATAATCCATTATATGTAAATTGTATGGAAATGATCATTACCCTAAGTCATCAACTATAGAATAAACTCCACATGTATATGTGCATAGATATAATTGACTTGGACATAATATGCACATATCCAATTTGATCGTATTGGAGTATATCCTATATTGACATGAGTATACTTTAACTAGGCAATTCAAATATATACTCAAGGATTTAGTTTCTTTGTCTTGATCCTTATATGTGTCAACAACGAATCGATCAATACAAAGAGACTTTCAAGTTAAACTTCAAACTCCCCCTAAATATGTGCATCCGTGTAATATATAGATTGAGAAACATGATGCACATTTGTGGTTAATATAACGGGGACATTCATACTTTAACTTGAATCCAAAGTATGTAATTAATACTATAATGAATATGCATACATACCTCGGGTTTTCCATTTTTCAATGCGATGAGACTAAACACGGATATTCTAAACAAACATGTTAGTCTCGATATAGGATTGTCATTAATAATACTATCGCATTAGGGGATAAACTCAATATTGGATTTGTCATTAACACAAGATTAGATTTGTCATTAACACCAAAACTATAACTAATGAAGGTTGAACTTACATCGGCTCACATCGTTATGGTGGGTTAAGATGCAAACTGGCAATATGAAGAAGCTGAGTGTATATAAGGTAAAGCTCTAGAAGATTATGATTTCATTTGTATCAACAAAATAGAGCTTATTCCGATCAACATAAAGCCAAGCATACTTGATCAGACAAATAAAATTTTGCGCCGATAGAGTCTAAATCGGTGATAAAGGCTTTACAAGATAAAATACGAAGATATCGGTAAAATCTTGTTTGCATCGTCTTTTTGGAAAAATCTACCTTTATCAATCATCTAATCAGCCGTAAAAAAACTGTTTAGACTTATCGTTATCTTTGATTTAATCGGCTTCACACAGTTGTTTAGATCTTTACCGATTATCACATTAGATCGGTTTTAAGTGTGTTTTCCCATCTATTTTGCCGATTGTAGGATCAAATCGGCCAACATGCCAGGAACCAACTTGAACTCAGCGTTCTCGTGTATTTAAGCCGATCAATCCTTCGTCACATTTTTTGATGCAACAATTAGTCTACACTTGTTATATCACAAAAGTAGATAAGAGGTCAGCTACATACAGCCAGGCCCTAGGCTACCTGCCCGTAGCCTAAGGTTGATGAAGATAATAGTAATACTCTGTGTGGGTGTCAATGAATAAATGTATATGGCTAAAAGAAAATAAATGGAAGTACGGTAAAAAAATATCATTAAATCCATATTTAAGACTGATATTTATAAACTAACCATTTAAATCATAGATCGTATTTCTGAACGAGGGGCAATTAGCTCGCCAAATTCCCTTCCCAACAAACAACAAACATATGGTGGCTATTTGGAGTACTTCGTAAGTTCGTACAAAAGAAGAAACAATGCAAATTCTACCGATTTCATCCTGTTCAATCGCCGTCCTGTAAGGTACGACGAGACGGAGACCGGCCGATCTGCACAGTGCGTCGCTGTGATCAGGCTGCCCCGGTGGTAGCTGTGCGCAGCTGAGCAAAGCGCGTGCATCCTAAGTCCAAACTCCTGGCAGGCGACGTGGGACGGATCGATACCCCGCGTGAGTGGGAAGTGGGAACCACCTCGTGAGGCAGGCCATGGATCTTGAGAATTTTTCCTCGTGTAGTACACTTTACACGTATAATTTTATAGTTTTGTACGATAATTTTGTAAAATTATTAATTTAACATATATATTTAAAATTTACTAAAAACACAATACAAATAGGTCTAAGTTCTTGAAAATCACAAACACTAAAATTAGAATCAACTTAATCAAGGAATACGACTCGATCCACCGGTTCCAAATTTGAGAGGTGTGTCCACCAATCATGCACACGGAAATATATTTCAGTACAAATCTTGTGAGATTATGGATTTATCTTCACTCTCTATCTATTTAGGGCCTGTTTGCTATTGTCTAGAATACCCATGCTATTAAATGCTATTGGTGATAGACGTGAAGGGTATTTTGGTTAAATGCCACCTCTTAGCTGCTATTAGCTGGATTTGACTAGCTAATGAGATAACCATTAGCTGAGTGTCCAGCTAATAGTTAGCTGATCTATTAGCTAGGGGTGTTTGGATCCACTCTAGTTAATTTTTAGCAGCTAACTATTAGCTGCATGGATCCAAACAGGCCCTTAGAGCAACCCCAACCCACCCCCTAAACCTCCTCCTATCCTAAATTATAAGAAGACTTAGAAAAATATAAGCTTCAACCCAACCCCTATTATAAACCCTTATTTTAGGGAGGTACTCTCTCACCCCTACATCTAGGGGGCTTCTCTTTGCCCCTATTATTTTATTTGTCATTTTTTTATTCATTTTAAAATAATAATTCATGGGTGCAAAGTAATAATAATGTTTAGATAAATAATAGGGGTGAGTAATAAGGAGTGTGGGTTGGAGACAAATTTGACATAGAGTACCTTTAATTTTTATACCACTCCTAAATGAGTGATTTAAAGGAAAAAATATAGGGGTTTAGATTGGAGTTGCTCTTAGACGTATGCTAAGCGTGCGTGTGCGCGCGCGCGTGGTGTGCAGGAGTGGCGGTGTCGGGTGGATGGGCCTTCCATGTGACTGCAGTAGGACATGCTGCGTGAGTGTACGTGCATCCATGTACCATCTTTGAATTTGAGCTGTTCTGTGATTCTGTCCACACGTCTCCACGAACAGAACCGGTCGAGAATAGTGGATGCCATAGCAGCTAACCAATTCGGCGTGCTCATCGAGGACCACAAAGACTAGTTAGTCGTGCTACGGTCATTGCGTCGGTTAGGCTTGGCCTGGCCCCCAACCTTGAGTGTCTAGTCTACTCACTTGGGTTAAACTTAGGCTCAAACCTACTACACTTTTTACGTCACATATGTAGAGTAGAGAAGAGATGATCTACACGCAGCAGGCCTCGGACTACGTGTCATAGCTCAAGGTCTAGAATCAAAAGCCTACGAAGATTCTTTTGAAAAATCACTAAAAATACAGATTTAGCTCATGAAAAGCTGGCCCACAACAAGCACAAAAATTACCTCCACCGTGACAAACGCAGCTACACAAGACGTAGAGTGTGTCATGGTCTTGAAACACCACTGGGTACTCCTGAGCAAACTGCACTTTGATTGGCCCATCTAGTTGAGTTTTGGTGCCCTGGTGGGTTGGTGCACGGAGTCATAGTCAACCACGGTGGTTGTTTCTACCGATGCATTGTCCTGCGTCACCATTGGCGGAGCCAGAAAGTTTCAAAGAGGGTTTAAAAAGAGACATCCAAAATCAACTACTATGACTATCGACATATTGTAAAATAGTTAAAATTTAAATTGTATACAATATAAGTATGTAGTCTTTGCCCTCGTATTCACGTCTTTCTGTGAGCAGCGCAGAAGTCTTTTACTAATTCTTGAGCTAGTGAAATTTGGCGGGGACAGTGGGCTCCATTTCACCTACTTCTACGAGTGGCTACGCCCTTGTCGTCCACCATTCGCTTCTCGGTAGGAAATAAAGTTTTTTTACTAAGTACCTTTGAATTCAATATAAATCATCTATTTTTTATCTAATAAATCATATTAGTTAGTATTTATTTATACTTTCTCTAAGATAAGATAATAGAAATGTTCGTAACAAATCAATAGCCAGATCTCATTTCTATGACCTACTGTACATTATAAGTATAATGCACCATAAAACCTCTTTTTCTTTTAAGGGCCATCCTACCACTACCCGTGGACTCATGGACTTGGAAATTTCGAACGTGCGACTTTGTTCTTTGCTGGTATGTGCTCTAACTTCCCGCTACCGAAAGAATTTTTAATTCTTGATAGACGTATGGACTCATCCAGCGTGCAATTTCTAGAGATTTAATCCAGATTACGTTTGCCATAACTCGAGATTTAATCCCAGCCCTCGTCGAGGAAGAGCTTTAGAAAATAACTGGAGCATAAAAAGTGTTGTTTGTGTTACTTGTAAACTAACTTAAATTTATTTCTACCTTTTGTAATATATGTTCCGGCAATTTGCTAGCTTGAAAGAGACGAGTGGCCGACAGTATCGTGGTCATCGTCAACAACTCAACATCACCAAGGAGAAATGTTTTTTTTTAATTCGAAATGTTGTGGCAATAGTGGAAGAGTGTTGTAGACTTGTACTATAAAAGAGACGAATAGACGAGTACGCGCGCGCGCGTGCGCGAAATATTTATTTTCATGAAAGAGTCCGCAATATAATATCTGCAACAAAAGGGAATGGTTTTTTCTCTACAATTCGCAGTTAAAAGTTTTAAACAAGTTTATATGACTCCTTTTGAAATTTAGTGATTTTTATAGCACATGTACATTTCTCTGTACTGAATATTATGTATAATTTGAACTCTAAAATATAAAAACTTGAGGGAATATTTTTTTTATGTCAATCTTCATGGATCGCTTCAGCCTATGTTGGCTGACACTCTTCACCAGGCCATGTGGGCCTATGGAATTACAAAGCCCACTTGAAGGCCGAAAGGATCAGCCCTAGCGATGATGGTGGGCTGAGCATGAATTTCGTTGAAATATTACATGAAATTCATAGGAATTCGTTGGCATACATCGAGGATACATGTTTCGCACAGAAGCGAAACACCAGGTTAGCACTACTACAAACAAACCAGAGTTTAAAAGCAACAAAAAGACATGTTAAGCTCCTCCGCGTCACTCAAGATTGGCCAAACGGATGCTCTATGTTTTTTTCCAGCCTCATAACTTGTCTCAGGACTTGGGAGTTTGTTTAGGTCGAAGCCCTGGTTTTGATTAGACATGAGACAAGCAGGGCATTTATCGGCGTAGTTGTGAGGATAAAGCGCAGCTCGGTTGGATATGAGAAAAGCGGTAGCATCAGGGAAGAAGCACGTATAGTGGCAAAGTGGTGCAAGAAGGTTAGACTTGGCGGCGACATGGCTGAAGAATGCTGAATCTAGCGCCGAGGCGGTGAGAATCATTGAGATAAGCGCCGCACCATCTTCTTCCTTAGGAAGATCAACGAAGCTGGTGGTGTGGTGCGGTAAAGCCGTTTCTGGCGGCATGACCGAAGGATACTGGATTTAGCATCGAGCTCAGGTGGCGAGGAATGGTGAGAGGACATGGCGTAGGGTGGCGGGAGAGGGGGCGGTGCAGGGAGGAAGTAGGGGTGGAGGATAGCGAGAGGGGAGAGAGGAACGACAATGCGCGGGGAGACAACGATTGTGCCGGATGGATCATAGAAGGCAAAATGGCAAAGGTAGTATTTGATGATGGGTTGAGCTGTAGATATGATAATTTTTTTTACGAAAAGACACTCTTCATATCGAGCCGACCCCAAGCATAGCCCAATCGGTCATGCCATGTCAGGTCACCTATCATGCTAAGTTTTTAGGCCCTACATGGCCCATCATTCATGCCATACTGGACTGACCTGAAGACATTTGTGCCGTGCCAAGGGCCAGTCCAAAAAAAAAATATGGCCCATTGCCTAAGTCTAGTTTTGATGAGATCGAGCTGTCTTTGTTTAGACGAATCGTGAATTGACGCTTGGTTTAAAAGATATAACTATTTTAAATTTCGATTTAAAGAAAGCACATAGAACCATGTGGGCTGACACAAGCCCGATAGGCTTGGGGTTTCGGTGGCGCATGGCCTAAGAACAAATACAATAATAACAAAGCCTACTACTTTCTTTATTTCTTATTCATATCATCTAGAGTAAACACTAAAACCAGCTTGTACAATAGCTATCCTTAAATATTGGCTCTAGATGTGTGCAAAAACAATCTCTTCTCTCTTATACATAACTAATCTACCTATACTCCCGTGTAATACTTACTACTAAGGTGGTGTTTGGTTCTAAGGAAGGTAAGGTAACGGTAATGGAATGAGCTCACAGTGTCATTCATTCCAATGTAAAGGAAACCCCCATTTGTTTGGTTCACTAATGTAATGTCTTCCATTTCCTTAATCTTGTTTGGCTAGGGACAAGTAACCATTTCCTTAATCTTGTTTGGCTTGGGACAAGTAACCATTTTCCAGCCTACATTGCTACAAGGGCGCTGCAAGCTGACAAGTAACAGCTTTCCTGAAACGCATATACATGTTTGTAATCAAGCAACTTCTCTCTCCATGTATGGGAAATTTCATCAAGCAAACTTCTTTTCATTTCCTGGAACTTCTTTCTCCATGAAATTTCTTTTTATTTCCTGGAACATGCGTATGAAATTTCCCATACATGCGTATGAAATTTCTAATCAAGCAACAGGTTCATTTCATCAAGCAACAGGTTCATTTCATTTCATCAACCAACAGGTTCATTACATCAAGCAACAGGTTCATTTCATTTCATCAACCAACAGGTTTATTTCATCAAGCAACAGGTTCATTTCATTTCATCAAGCTCCCAGGTTCATACAGCTAAACAAGATTCTGAAAGTTCTCCTTAGACCTATGATCAGCTAAACAAGCAGCAGGAGAAGTCTGCTCAGTACCACTCTGGTCAGGCTCCATCTTCCTATGATCAGTGACACAGTAAAAATTAAAAGCTGAAGATTGGACCAACATCAGGGTTGTGATACGCAAGAAGAATATGGAAGTACTAAAGTAATTATCAGACGAATATAAATTTGATAATGATTGAAAAATAGCATAAGTGCAAGCAAGCTTCTACTAGGGAACTAGAAGTTAAACTCCAACTTGCGATTTAACTTTAAGCAATGAAAACAACTCCACGAACAGAGTTTAAGAGTTGTAATCTAAAAACCACTGGACAACAGCCATTTCTCTTTCAGAATGATCAAAATGACAGAAATCGACAAATATACAAGCAAAGTGCACGCATAGAATTCTCATTCAGATATTCATGTTTGTGTCAGAGAAACAAAAGACTTGTCATTGCTGACGCTACCTGAGCTTCCAATTACGCCACATGATGTGAAAATGAAATTCATTGCTGGTTCGTCATTACAGCATAGCCATGTGAGTTAAACTAGACAGAGCTCACTTCCACTCGACTAACTTCCAGCAGGTGAACCTTCCAAAAGCCCTCTCAACAATATTCCTAGCTCTAGCATGGCACAAATTAAGACGAAGCACTTCTTTGAGATGACAAGCAGGTTATAGAGGATGAAGATCTTGCCTGGGCCTATATGCAGTCATGAAAATTGTGAGGAAGCAGAAATTCTTAAGTCTATGTTAGGTGTTTATTTGTCTCAAATAAACAACAAGGCACCATTGTAGATTTGTGCTTTGCATAAACTTCACCAAAAATGAAACAGAAACTTCAATGCAGGCACATGCTAATAAATATGCAAATAGATTTAACATATAGATAGCTGGGTCGGGTGCCAACCCTTCAAGCTAACATCAAGGATGAAAGTAGTACCTGAAGATGAAGCAGGTTGTCTGTTCTTTCAGCATCAAGCACACGGCGATTTACCTGAAGATGAAGAGATGATCTAAGTTATTAACCATAAATTGCAAAAGAGTATTCCCACCAGAAAAAAAAGATGCATAAGATAAAATTCTATATAAATTGCTTTGGTGCTCTTAAAAAAAGTTGCAAGTGCATTTTTTTGAGCAAATTGAGGGCATGATTTGAGACTACCCAACACTTCACTACCAACCGTAGTTATTGTAGTGACAGGGATATCTAAGCAACAAGCCAACAAGGTTTACAACTGTCTCAAAAACGAAGACAGTTCAAAGTCTGAACCCCAGTCAAAAGAAACAAAGGAGCCACAAGAAATGAACCTTGACCAGACCAAAACAGACTAGTTAACCTTGACCATATGGCCAGATCAGATCCAAAGGATTCCTTAAATATCACATCCAACATATTTTCAAATGTATCAACTGATGCACATTAAAACTGAAGACTGACAGGACTTATAGTTCACATATTTACAATCTTTCAGCCCTAGATCTTGTGATGGTTGCTTACATAAATCAGACTGGTTACTGATGTTAAGTTGAATACGTGAATCAAATGCTTGATCATTACCAATGATGAAATGAGAGACCACACGTTTCAGCTCTTGGAAAGAGATTTCTTCCCCAAATGGAAGGAAAGGCATCAGGTGTGGAACATGTATTTGACGGAAGAAGAAATGCTTAATCTACAAAAAGTTCTTAAACGAATATCAGATGAGATGAATTCGGTTTTTCAATAGCAAGAATGAAAATAAAAAAGAGAACATACACAAGTAATCTTCAATGTCTGCCCTCAAAATACGACCATCTGGGAGACGGATGGGAGGGAGAAGAAGAGGAATATAGGGGAGGGAGGTCCTCGCCGGCGTGATGCGACGGGAGAGGAGGTCCTCGCCGGGCGTGATCTTGTGAGCCTTGAGACCGAGTCCCTGTCTTGTGGATTGCAAGGGTTAGGGTTTGGAGAAATGGAAAGGGTGGAGAGGAGAGGAGAGGACGATGGGGGCGGGAGATCCTCACCGGCGAGAGATCTCGGATGGCCGGGCCTTGGCCCATTCTTCTGCGTCGCGTGGTCGCGAGGTTGCTCTGCGTCGCGTGAGGCCGGAGACAATAACTTGGCTGGGGAGCGGTAATGAGCTTGTGCGGGCGTTATCGATCCGCTCTGACGATTCTGAGTTAGCCTAACCAAACGCTAATTACGGTGTCCTAGTAGCTAGTAGCGATTACAGGGCTAAAATGCCTAACCAAACAGCTCCTAAATAAGAGTTAGCTCTCTTCTCTCTCTTCTTTTTTCACTCTTTCATATGAAATAAAACTGATGTGAACCTACTAAGAATAAACTGAGATGATCTTGTTATACATATCCTAAGGTGGTCATGGCAGATCCAACAGGGGATCCACCCACCCTCTCTTTCTTCTATGGTATTCCTAGCCTTCTACTTTCGGATGGTTTGATTTATGTGTCTAGCTTATCTAATGTTGGTATTGTCCAATTATCATTTTCTGAATTTGGGAGGCGGTTACTCGCCGCCAGGGCGTCTTGTAGCCAGGTCCCCGCGATGTCCGCCTTCCGGCCCTCGGCCGGCTCCACCGCACGCCAAAATCCGTCACCGTCACCTCGCGCGCCCCTTGGCCTCGACGCGGCAGAGCCCGAGACACTTGCCGAGGTAGTTCGCTGGTATCGGCGGGCTCGTGCGGGGCTTTGAAACCGGTCACGAACCCGAAACGCCCGTTGGCTGCCGCGCCGTCCGTGTTGCCCGCGCGCGTGCACGATGCCTGCCCGCACGGCGGCGCGTAGGGCGAGCACCGCGCCGAGGTCTCGGATTCCACGTGCCTTCTCAGCTTGCGGAGCAACTTGTCCGTGAACCGGAACGTTGCGAGCACGACGCCCAGCCGCCGGCTGAGGTCCCAGTCGCCGATGTAGAAAACGGGGAGAGTACCCTAAATCCCAACTCTCTGTCTACGGTTTCACAAGCATTTCTTGTCTTCGTCGTATTCTTCTTCTTGCAATTTTGTATTTTATCGGAGTACTACAAGAAGCAGGGGCTGGTCATTTCTATGGTAATTTGCTATAGAAATCTCTTGCATAACGAAATTCAGTTCAAAGTTAAAGCAGGAGCAGATTAGTCACTTATGGCCCATACACCTAAAGGGCTTATTTGGGTGACGGGAGAGATTTTCCCCGTGGATATATCATATAGCCCCTACGGGGATTTTTTTGGGGCTACGTGAAGCCACCCCCAATCCATGGAAAAATAACCCCATCGGACAAGAAATCCCAGCCACCATTAGACATGGGGTCAAAAATCAAAATCCCCTCGTTCCGATTCAGGAAAGATTAGCAAAAAATAAGCAAAATAGGGGAAAAAAAGTAGAAGCTGTGCATTGACCGAATCGAGTCGCTGACAGTGATGTACATGGCCAGAGGAGATGTTAGCGCAGGGGACTAGAGGATGCAGAGGACTTTGATGTCTTCGTTGTAGATCCAAGGCGATGGGGAGGCTCGGACTCGGTAGTGCTACTCACCAGAGGAAATGGAAGAAGATGGAGGGCAGCTCAAGCCCGAGGCGGCGGCGATACCAAATTCGGGAGAGGGAGCGATTCGATTATGGCAGACTCTAGCCCGAGGAGGCGGCGGCGTTGGGGTAGTTAAGAGCTCAGGAGGCATTGCAAGCGACGAGAACGAGGAGGAGCGAGCGCGACGCCGATGGGGGAGAAATCCTGACCTAAGTTTTTTCTCGCCCCATGCGCTAGGATTTGCCCAAGATTTTATTATCCCCTCCCTCACCCAAACATACATCCGGACCAAGATTTCCATGTGAATTTCTCCCCTATGGTGAGCCAGGCTTAAAACTCCCAAATAAGCATCCTCCAGTTTTTGAACTGGGCCTCAGGCCCGGGCTCTACATGAACATAGAGCAGCAGCTCCGTTAACCAAACGGCGGAAAGTTTACTGGTTCGGAGCTTCCGTTACGTAGCGGGAAGAGAGAGCAGGCAGACATCCCACCGAATCGGCGGCGGCGACGGCGGCTTATGGAGTGGGGCGACGAGTGGCTCGCCCCGGACAAGCTACAGCACTTCCTCGCCTGCCTCCTCATCGCCCTCGCCGGCGCCGCGCTCGCCGGCCGCAGCGCCCGCCCCTTCCTCCGCCGCCGGGCCGTCGCCATCGGCTGCGCCGTCTCCCTCGCCGCCGGGGCCGCCAAGGAGGCTGCCGACGAGGCCGGATTCTTCGGATCCTCCGGCGCCTCGCCCAAGGACGCCGCCGCCGACTTCCTGGGCGCCGCCCTCGCCGTGCTCGTCCTCGTCCTGTCCCGCCGCCTTCGCCGACGGCGCCGTGAGAAGGCACGCGACGCCGACGGTCGAGATGGCATATCCATGGTGTAGAGTGTGGAGGCAAGATCGAATGATCGAGGTAACAAAGTTTAATTTGAAGAATCGAAGGGCTTTTCGTTTGGTTTCTTTCGTCTGTTCCTGTCATTGTACTGTTCCAGCAAAAGAACACCTGACTGAATTCGAATTTGGATCTAGCCTACACTGGAAGTATACTGTTGAGTGCTTACAAATCAGAACAGCTGGAAGCAAATTCAGCAGGGGGTTCTAACGACTGAAACGCATTGATGAATCACATATCTTACGCTATTTCATGGTGATCACGGTCATAGAAATTCAAAAGCGTGAGTGCGTGACTGCTAGAGAAGACTGTGTACCTCTGCTTGAACGATTCAAGATGAATTGGTGCAGAGAAGCCACTCCCTTCTCTGGGATTATCTGGTTGACTCCAACTGGCACAACTACTGCTACTGGTATGATTGATGGAGGCAGGGCCGTTCCTCATATTTCGGGGGCCTTAGTGCAAGTCAAGAAATAGGGTCCTTGATTTCAACAACATAAAAATATTTTTATCTATTAATTGCAAAGGCATATGTTAAGTATATAATCAAAACATTTTTTCAGTTGCAAAGATGATGCATACATGATATATAATCAAAATAAGCGATCTGGTTGTAAATATACATGATATATCCCCTCAAAAAACTAATAATAGAAGAGAAAAAGAGAGGGGGAAGAGAATATCTAGCACAGGACATATCCTGATATCAATGATAGAAGAGAGAAAGAGAGGGGGGAGAGAATAATTGTAGAAGTGGTCGCAGGATAGATAGTTCTTGTTCCCGTATGTATATTCTTGTTGCTCCAAATATCGAGTGCGAACTTAAGCTTGCTTTCGGATCGGAAGGTTAGGCGGTTAAATTTGAACTTAGAAGAGCGGCATCGTAATAAAAGAAGAATGAAAAAAAACAGAGTGCACCAATATTTTCTCACTTCATCGGCAACCGCGGGTCATGGATTGACGCCGTCTCGGCGGTCTCGCCTGGACGGACGCCGCTGGCACGAGAGGGAGAGAGGGAGGGAGGGCGCTCGGCGACGACGGCGAGAAACACGAAGAGTCTGTCGAAGACTCGAAGAGGCACAAGGCAGCTTTGACGCTAATGCTATGAAGTCTGAGTCTCCTAGTCAGAATAGAACAAATCCAATGTAAGGGCCTAATGGGTCAAGGCGTGAGCAATGAGCGTGAGCGTCGACACCAGACGTGATCGTCAAGGTCTGGTGTGAGCGTCGAGGCATCGAGTTGATCGGCCGAAGCCCGAGCCTGAAGGCGAAAGGCCATTTGCTTTGTTGCATTGACTCCCGCTCGCACGAGCCGCCGGTGCCTCGTTTCTTGGAACAATAGAAGATGAGGAGATGAAGAGCCCATGACCATATATATGTTGATTACTTACATGGGCCGAGGCCCCTCCCCATCGTGGGCCCTAGGCGACGGCACCTGTTGCACCGGCCCAGGAACGGCCCTGGATGGAGGGCCCAAGGGATAGAGAAGATGTACAAAATGTTAAAATGTCTTCATGGGAGGTGGGATCAAAATTCTTGCTTAGTCTGTGTGCCTGCGGCAACTATTTGTGGGGTGATAGCTGATAAACTTGCCTGTGAATAGCAATTTCTGAAGTAATCCTGCATGGCATTCAGAAAAGATGTTCCAGGTATCATATATGGTATGAACAGCTACATAACAGAATTGTAGTGTGTTACATTTTTAATTGCTTTTGTTCGTTGAGTTCAGTAGTGGAATAACTTGTATTTATGCCTGTGAGCAATTGCTCGTTATTTTATATACCTGGTGTTCGTAATACAGTTCTTATTGCTTGTATGTTATTACCCGGTTCGTCATTGCACACTTGACATATTTCTCTCTGAGAATAAACATTGTGCGCCATGTTTTGTTTCGCAGTGATCTCGTTAATTAGTAACCCCTTGTATTACACCTCTTCACATATAGTGAGGATGCAATTGAAAATGCAATTTCTCTTTACACATCAGAATTTGGAGCAACATCAACTTTGAAAGTAGGAAACTACCCCAGAGCATGAAATGGTGCTGAATGCTGATTACGATATTTTCCACGCCTAACTGTTTTCAAATGAATTATGAGCTGGAAGCAGCTCCGATCTTCAATTGAACATTGTGCATCCACCCTGTGGCTTCACTTTATAGAGTGAGATACCAATTAGCAAATTGATTTTCCTTTATGGTATCAAGATCCTAGTTTATGTACTCTCCAATACTGGAAACAGGAAACTTAGGGCCTATTTAGTAGAGCTCCAGATTCCAATTTCACCTGAAATCTGAAACTTGTAGGCTAAAATAAAGTGAATTAAGTTTATATTTTTGGTCTAAAATGTAAATAAGATGATCTATCTAAGCACTCTTAATGTACTCACAGTTTCAGCTTCACGAATCTGATGAAGCTAGAATTTTCAGCTTCACCAGATTCACGAATTTGGAGAAGCTGAATCCCTGCCAAACACACCCTTATTTAAGGTGTGTGGATACCTTAGGGACCATGTCTTTGTCTGAAAGACTGAAAATGAGACAACCTCCAGAATTCTTGTTAATCAGCCGTGTCAATAGTAAAATGTCATTTCTTTTTGTCCAAATCAGCAGAAGCAGCAGGCAAGCTTAATTGGAACTCACTCCTGTGTTACCTTGTGCTATTTGATCTACTCCAGATGTTTGGACCATGATAGCCCACTGTAGGTTCCATTTTGTGGGATGGATGCCAGTATCACCCTCAGGTAATCAGGATGTGTCACGTGTGTGCTGTGTTGTCGTGAGGTTCTGGAAAGTTCTGCTTCTACTTTCTAGCTCCAGTGGAATTTTGTCCAGCCCGCCTCGCCCTGTTGGTTCATTTTCAATTCAAATCTTCGGACCCAACCGTGCCATGGTTGATCAAAGGTATAAACAGTCCAAGTTCAATTGGAATTATTTGTCCCCTGTTTCTGATAAACCTAGACCTGTTCTAAGTAGAAACGCTTCATTCCGGTCAGATAATCTCAACCTGACCTGTGAAACTTCGATTCGACGGGGCGAATTTTATATCTACTCCAAACATCTATAAACTTGCAAGAAACAAGTGGAAGCCACGGCATATCTGACCGCCCCCCTTCGAAATCATTTATATATTTAGCCCTCCTTCCGATCACAGAAGCAATGGCGGCAAATATGTCGCACTCTGGTACCACAGTAAGCTAGCGGCAGCACGATAGCGACAATCACCTCAGCAGGTTGGGTGGCCAGCATGGCAACGCGAGGCCCACTAGCCTGTAGCCCCATGGGACAGCAACAGGTTCATGCCGAGCTCCCCTTCTTCGGTAGGAAATTGCCGATCAAATCCACTAATCAATCACTTACAAAATTAAATAATTAATCATTGAAAATTGTAGCCTACCAAGTAGCTACTTCTCAGCAGGAACCCTTCGAGCAGTCGTTCCTCTTGCGGAGCCGAGAGTGATTGGCAGCTTTGCTATCGTGGTGGGCTAGTTGCTAAAGCCGCAGTCAGTCATACTGTCAAGATGTAGACGAACTACCAAGCTCCACGAGGACGATCGGTAAAAGAACTAAATCTATAAATAATTTTGGAGGGTTGTATTTAAAAAAAACGTGTGCAAAGGCTAGACATGCCAATGCTTCTAATAAGTCTAGTACTTAGGTAGCGTTTGGTTAGGTGGATAGGATATAACCATCTTTGAATTTAGAGTCATCTAATTGTTTGAATAAGTAGATGAATAGAATATAGTCATTAGTTTTTTGAAATATTTTCTCAAGATAGTGGATAGAGTCATCCTAAGAAAAGGTCAGACGGACTCATCGAGACATCTAGTTTGTTGCATAAAGAGGTGTACTCGATCAAATTCAAATTCCATTGAAGTGTACTCGATTTGTCAAATTTTGTCTAAAATTCAAATTTCATTGAAGTGAACTCGCTTCAATCAAAATTCAAATTTCGGTCAAATTTTGTTCGACAATTCAATTTTTGTTCAAAAATTCAAACTTTAGTCAATTTTTGTCAAAAAAAATCAAATTTCAATCAAATTTTGTCCGAAAATTCAAATTTCAGAAAGTTTTTTGTTCAAAAATTCAAAATTCGATCAAATTTTGTTTGAAAATTCAAATTCCAGTCAAATTTTGTCTAAAAATTTTAAACCGAAATTCAAAACCTTGACTACAATTAGCCCATCAATCCTCATCCATCAAACTAAAATTCATCCTATCTATTTTCATCTATCTAACCAAACAAAATATTTAACTTATTTCTATCTACCCAGCCAAGAGCACACAAAAATAAGGAGTCGGGGTGTTGTTTTTGGGTGTGCCAAAATTTGAGGAGCTAGAAAGAGGTACTGTTGGAGTACTTTTTTTTACAATCAAACCCAAAATCAAGTTTTAGAAATAGATTTTATGCACTGTTGGAGATGCTCTGAGACGACTCTGCTCTAGTCGAGGGAACCAAAGGCTCCTTAGCTATCCACGCCTCACGCATCGTTGGTCAAGTACTCGAGGAGAAGCAAGACGCTCCCCACCTTCCGCTTCCGCGTCCGGCGGCAGGAGCAGGAGCACGAAATGGGTTTGGGGTCGTGCTGCTGCCGGTGCCTGGAGATCCTGTGCGCCATCCTCCTCCCTCCCCTCGGCGTCTGCCTCCGCCACGGCTGCTGCTCGGTCGGTAGCGCACGCAGCAACTATCCCCCTTCCTTTTTCTTTGCATGGCCAGCCGGATCTTTCGCTTACCTTTGTCTCTCGCTGCTCGTCTCTGGCTGGAGCAGATGGAGTTCTGGATCAGCGTGCTGCTCACCATCCTCGGCTACCTGCCCGGCATCCTCTACGCCGTCTACGTCATCGTCTCCGTCGACCCCGACCGCGTCCGCCCCGTCGACCCCGACGACTACGTCTACGTCGCCTGACGAACCGGCCTCCCCTGCCTTGGTCTTTGAATGGTGTTAGTAGAATCTCTATTCTGTGCCTGCCCCTTATGGAGTGGTGTACGTCTACAATTCGGTGAAGTTAATTGGATCGAGATTTGCTGGTACCGTGGATTGCAATTCATTTGTAAGTAATCACTGTTTACCTGGTTCAGTTGTGATTGTGGGTTTATGAGCATTTACCTGGTTGGATGGTGATCGTGAGTTGACTGCTCCTCGACTTGAAACTGGATCTTGAGCAGTGGTGTTTGCTTGAGTTGTTTCATGAAGGGCTCTGATGGGAGTTAGATTGATTGAAGCGACAAACCATGTGTAGACAATGGCAGCAACTTGCTTCGCGTCAGGCATAACCGTCTGATAACACCCTGCGATTCTTGCTACAAGTGGTTTTCTTCAGCATGGAGAAGCACCTTCTCTTTCAATAGCAATGCAGCTAGTTAAGTTCGCACGAATGACATTTCTTTCAAAAACAAGCCCAGATCCAGTTTGGAAAACCTTGATTTTTGTTCAACAACTAGCTAGAGTATCAGAGTTTCTGTTAACTCTTAGCTATGGATGTAAATTATTGTGGCTGCTCCTACGTGCTCGTTCGAGAACAAAGCAGTTGTGCTCAAAGTGAGTGCTATCACTAAGGCCTAATATAACAGAGTAGCGGAGCATTTTCCAAGAATCACATCTCAGATGCCTTGGCAAAGTGTGAGAATCTTGAGTATTTGTCATTCATAAGAATCTCTGGGTTTCCTTCTTCAACCTAAATTTGGAGGACATATGAGTTAGATAATATGCTTATTTTGATGAGGAAAGGCATTTCAACATAGCATAATTATGCTGCAGAGGTCCAGTGAAGGGTGTCTCAGTTATAATAATTGTTTGTTCATTATTGTGAGATATTATCATGGCATCTATGTTTTGAGTTATCTCATCACTAAGTAGCTACAATTTTCTTGTTTTCTTCTTTTTTCCAACAGGCAATCCAAAAAGGGTTAGCATAATAGCACAACTTACCAGTTTGCCTTGATCAAGAACTAGAATATTGTCCATCTTCATCACTGTTGAAATACGATGTGCTATGGTGAGGACTGTCATGCCTTTGCATTCAACAGAAATAGTATTTTGCAACAGGAATGCTGTCTGGTTGTCAACATTGGCTGTGCATTCATCCAGGCAAAGTACCTGTATAATTATCAACAAATAAGAGCCAAGTTTAACTTCGTCGAGCAACTAGGCATACGACATAAAATCTTTTATAAGCTTTTGCTGCTGACGAAAACTGAAAAAAGTGTCAAAACATATCAAACTTAGTACAAGTAATACTGCAATGGTAAAGTAGTATATACCTTGGATGATTTTAGGATGGCACGGGCAAGACATAGGAGTTGTCGCTGGCCTACTGAAAAGGATGCACCACTTTCTTTCACATGGATGTCGAGTCCACCTCTTGATTCTATCTCTGCCTTCATATGGCATTTTTCAAGAGCTTCCCATATCCTGAGATCTGTTGTTATATTGAAAGGATCTAGGTTTTCCCTATAGTGGATATTTGAATTAGAATGTTTAACATATAAGTTTTCTCTGTTTTTACCGCAATCAATCCAATCATGAAAATAATAAAAGCCTGAAAAGAAAGAAATATGAGCAACTAGTAGTTACCTCAAAGTCCCATCAAACAAAAACGGGCTCTGTGGGACTACTGCAAAATGTCCACGAAGATCTCGGACAGCAACTTTGGCCACATCAAAGCCGTCTACTAAAATGCGTCCGTTGCAGATTGGAGCTAAACGGTAGAGTACATTCAGTATACTGGATTTGCCTGCTCCAGTCCTTCCTATTATTCCAACCTAATAAACCAGCACAGGTTTAAAGATGGCTTCATGAATGATTAAGCAAAAATCCACAGATAGCACCATACCTGCATGCCTGACGCAATAAGGAATGACACGTCATTCAGAGCCGGTGGTAAATCTGCCTTGTACCTTAAAGTTACATGCTCAAACTCAATCTTCCCTTCTGTTGGCCAACTTCTATGAGGAGATTCAGATCCCTGAAGTTCTTCTTGAGGTATGCCAACATACTGCAAGCATCGTTGAATTGTTAGAGCAAAATATGCTTGATAATAAGAGTCACAATATTACTGGTTTTACCTCAACAACCCTCTCAACAGATATCATTTCCTTTTCTGTCTCTGTAAAGGTGGTTAAGAAGCCATTCAACAGTGATACAACAGGTGCTGCATACGATAGTGCCAGGCCGACCTGTAGTGTATTTTAGCAATATTTCCATCAGGAATGGAAAAGCATAAGCATGAAATCAGTAATAGTCTCCTATGAAACCTACCAGTCCAGGTGTACCAAAGTTAACAAGAGAGTTGCTATGGAAGCCAACAACAGCCATCGTGGCGATGAACAGAATGATGGATCCTGCCAATAACTAAAGTGGTTTGCTGGTCACTGCAGTGATCATGCTATAGGCCTAACTGATGGAGGAAAATTCCTTATTTCATAACAGATGATGATTATTATCGTACGACCAAGAATTATACCTGGAGTCTCAATGAGAGCCAAAGGCCAGCAATCAGCTCAGAGTAAGATGTTTTCTGATATAGTGTCACATGTTGGATGAATCTTTCTAAGAAGAATCCCTGTGTATTTTACTGTCAGTATCTTGAACAAACCCCGACACTGCTCACTAGAGCATTAGTGTTCTAACAAATGTTATGGTATCCTTAATTATCCTTTTCAATAACGTTGGAATGCAATTAACATACTTCCTTTTGGAATGCTCTTATTGTTGATGAGCCATCAAGTGTCTCTGTGAATGATGAATAGATTGGTGAACGAGCAACACTGTCAAGTCGTCTTACTTCACGTGATGTCGACCTGTAATAAAACTGCACAGAGCATTAGTTTGTTTATCCAAAAGTACAGCATTGAAATATACAGTGCGATAAACCATATCAACTGTAGAAAAAATATGAATCATGCGTCATACTGTAAATGGATTTAGGTTGACAAGATGTTTTTCGTACTATAGATGAGCACTACTGCACATTAGCTCACTGCAGTCTCTTTTCAGTTTCGTGGAAGGGGCTTCTAAATGGCATGTTATGCAATAGAACTTGACATAATATTGCATTGAGAATATTGGAAGAATGGACTTAAAAAAATATAGGAAGAATGTACAAGAACCGAAGCCTTAGAACAGAAAAACAAATGATTAAAACTGATCAATCCATTAATGAACAAAGATATAGATGATACAGAACTATACCATGCACATAAGTAGTCTAGAAACGAAGGCTCAAACAAAATTAAACAAGCCGCATTAGAGGAAAAAAAGGAGGGTGAATAATACCTGCACTTTGTTGTAGATAAGCCAAAGAGGAACTAAGATGAGTAGGAAAGTGACCTGCTTAGCAAGATTCATGATTACAAGCTAAGTAAATTAGTTTGTTTGAATACAAGATTGGTCCATATCAGAATTCATAAAGCCACATTATCTTTGGAAAAACTATCACAAAGCCACACTTTTAAGCAACAATTTCATAAAACCACACTTCTCTTTGCATAACATTTCACAAAAAACACACATTTAAGTATCCAATGGGCTAGGCCCAATTGTTGGCCTCATCACACTATCTCCAATGATTTTTTAAAAATAGTTTTACAAAATAATACCGCCAAAAAATTACAAAAACAGAACTCTGTCACCATGTCATTTGGCAACAGATATCTATTTTGTGGCTGATTGAATTGGAGGCTTCCGCCCTATCGCCAATTCATTTGGTGACAAAAGACCTGTCACTAATTCATGCTTAAAATTTTGGGGAAATTTTTTTAAATAATGCATTTTAAAAATAATTTTACAAAAATTATACCCCAAAAAAATTACAAAAATATATCTCTATTGCCATTTCAATTGGCGACAGAGTTTCTATCGCCAATTGAATTATCGACAAATGTCTGCTTTGTCACTGTTTGAATTAGAGGCTTCTGTCGCCAAATAATTGGCGACAAAAGGCTTGTCACTAATTCATTTGGTGATTAGAGGCTTCATTTGGCGACAGAGATATTTTTTGTATTTTTTTGTGAAATTATTTAAAAATGAATTATTTTTAAAAAATACCAAGTAATACTAATTCGTTACTACTTAGGGCCTGTTTGGCAGGGATTCAGCTTCTCCAGATTTTGAGAATCCGGTGAAGCTGAAAATTTTAACTTCACCAGATTCATGAAGCTGGAGCTGTGAGTACATTAAGAGTGTTTAGATGGATCATCTTGTTTACATTTTAGACTAAAAATATAAACTTAATTCACTTTATTTTAGCCTATAAGTTTCAGATTTCAGGTGAAGCTGGAATCTGGAGCCCTACCAAACAGGCTCTTACTACCACCTAAACTTCACCTTAATTAGCCTCTTAGAGCACTAACAAACTAGTTATAGTACTTAATATGTCATGGTTCTTGATCTTTTTTTTTTGTGGGTGTGTGTTGTTTGGGGGGGGCCTCTACCAACCCCCCTCTCTCTGCCCCTGGTGACGGCAATACTCAAAAGTGTGGTATTGTGAAATGTTAGGCAAAGAATTTTTTGTTTCTCTGAAATTGTTGCTTAAACTATGGTTTTGTGATAGTTTTACCAAAGGTAGTGCGGTTTTGCGTTGTTTACACATTTACCTGTGAATAAGACAAAACAACCAAAGAGCCAAGCAAGCTGAAGAAGTTGGCCACAAATATATTGAGGATAAATGGAAGAGAATCATCAATGGCGTAGAGGTCTGATGATAATCTGGAAGTTCACGAAGTCTCATCAACAGGCATTACTACCTTTTGGAGCTAACTGAAGATAACTGAAATACCAACCTGTTCAGTATCCGGCCACTAGGATTTTGGTCAAAAAATGATACTGGTGCACCGATTATATTCTCAAGAAGATCAGCATGGATGTGAATTGCTGCACAGAGACCGCCATATGCAAAAGAGAATGCCCTTCCCAATGTGAAAAATGAGTTAATTATGCCAAATATAGCGAGGATAGTCTGCACACATCAAAACTTGAATCAGAATAAATGCACGTTAGATCTGCTTCTTTATTTCACACACATGGTATTATGACAGATAAGCAGATGTTTATCATATCAATTGCTCACATTCATGTCCACTTAGACAGTGAGCATTCTTACCAGATAAAATATTGTGTGCTTGGTACCTGTGCTGGTATCAACCCAGTAGGTTAACCAAAGATCATTGCCATTACGAGATGCTTGCATTAAGAATGCACTTAGACATATTAGCCAAACAATTGGCCATCTCGCAAATGCTGCATATTTTCTGTAAAACAATAACCATTTGAAATTACATGTAGTAGACTAGTAGGATGACAAAGAAGCTTGTATTATTTAATACAATAAATCGCTGATTCTACAAGAACTCACTTGTACACAGTAAGCTCAACCATGCCTTCTTTCCTGGCCTCTACTTCAGTCTGATCTCTTTGATCCTCATATTCAACAACTGAATCATCGTCAAGCAAAACATTAGTCCTGAATTCACAGGAGATGCTTGGTGCTTTATTTTTCTCAGAAATTGTTGATGAGACAGCCGTTGGATTATCTGGCTTAGTTATTCTTGAATATGGAGTTGCCAGGAAACATTCCAGTGTCCCAAACCACTTAACAAGGCCGTTAGCCATGACCACAATCATATCTGCAGCGGAAATGGCCTGAAGAAAAAGGAAGCGACGTTGTTCTTTTAGCTGTCTTCATTTTCTTGCTATTCAATCAAATTCTTGTTTCTACCAGGTAGAATCTTAGATCTGATATAGATATTTAGCAGCAACACGCTATAATCTGTTTGTGTGAGATTTAATAATCATTAGTCATTACCTGAAGATTGTGGGTGCTTAATAATCGTGTTTTCCGGTTTGTTTGGGGCCCCATAATGGCTTTTTCCAGGATCCATGAAGCGACTTGTGAGTCAACTGCACTAAGTATATCATCAAACAAGTATACATCAGAGTCATGATACAAAGCCCTGCAAGTATAAGATATAGCATTAGCAAACTGAACTTAGAATTTTCCAAAGTCAGCTGCATCAAGTCATTAAAAACATGACCTTGCTAATGCTAGACGGGCTCTCTGTCCACCAGATAAGTTGAGGCCTTTCTCTCCAATATGTGACATATCTCCCCCAACCATTGCTGAGATATCAACATCAAGAGTACATGCCTGTATTACTTCTTCATATCTGCATGCAACACATAATGCTAATTAAAAATACGAAACAATAAATACCAGTGATTTCATATTTTATGGGGAAAAAAGAGAAACCATAGAATAAGCCTTAACAAAAACAAGTAATTTTTATGAGTAAATGTAGCATTTAAATAACCTACCTTCTTGGATCAAATTCTTTTCCAAGTAAAATATTATCTCGTAAAGAACCAGATAATATCCAAGGTACCTAGACAATATCAATGACATTTTTTAAGCTTTATGCTGTTCAACTACAAAACTTAAGCAATTTCGAAAATCGTATAGTACAACCTGTGGTACGTATGCAATTGAACCACAGGAGTTAATAGAACCACTGATGACACGCATTTCTCCAATAATAGAGTTCAGCAAAGATGATTTGCCAGAACCAACCTGAAAATGGTCAAAACATTTTCCTCAATTAACAGAAAAAACAAAAACAATAGCCACTGACATGCAGTTATACAAGAGAGGTGATTTCTATTCCTCTTAAGAAACTAAGGTCCTCAACACAAAACATTGTGAAAGCTTCGCTATCAATCACCAAATCAAACTCATAGAAAGATTGGCATTACAGAAGTGTTGAAGAAAGGTTAAAGTGGAGGAAGGAAAAGACAGTGGGCTATGGGACAGTTAAGAAAGTTTCACTGGTGGCAGTTTCATGGTTTTCTGCCAGTAATGCAGCATCCCCAAGGTATTCTTTCACCGACTAAAAGAACAATATTGTGCTATCTCCATCACATAAAATACACTCTAGTTGGAAAAAAATCTATAAAATTTAAAAAAAAAACTACCTCGCCTATGATTGCAATAAAAAGGCCTTTCTGTAACTGCAGAGATATGTCTCTGAGAATTATGCCCGGCTCAACAATAGAGCTGCTAGACCAAGAACAACATACGTTCCGAAGGATGACAGCCATGGGATCATGAATTGTTTCAGCATTACTCTTAAAATGATGCTTTAAAAGGTCAGCTGAGGCAATCAACTCAGAAGAGCAATGCTCTGGAGTAGACAAATACTTGCTCAGTCTTCTGTTAGAGATAACAGCCTGCAATATCAGAGAATACAGATAAGGTTAGCACTTAGCAGTTCTACAGATGCATCTAGCATTGATAACAGGTAGTGATCATCTAACTTACATCAATCATCCCGTTAATAACCCATGGGAATGAGTTTAAGGGTGATATTAATGTGTTGAAGAGTGCAACACAAGTGAAAACCTGTAAGAAGGAATCCATGAATCAGAAGTAATTTTTGTCCCTGTATGCATGTTCCAAACATATAATCAAGATATTGTTTATACCGTGGCAGCATCCAGTGAGTGGCCCATTATTGCAAATATGGAAAAAGTGAAAAGGGAGAATAATGTTGGTGTGGTTGCCCAGAAATAGACACACCATGCATCCAGATATTTTCGAGTCTATAGGAAATAGGAGGCACTTGTGAGTCCCAGTGCCAAAAGTGCAACTTATTAAAAAGAAAGAAAATTGATAATGAGTAGTTGCACACCGCAAGGTGATTCACTTCTAATTCTCTTCTTTCCACCAAACGTTGAGTGAATAGTTTCTCCCAGCTGTACATCTTCACTGTTCTAATATGTGCTAAGAGTTCTCCTGCACAACTTATCCTGTTCATAGAAAAATAGCCATGGGCATTTTTGAAGCATAAATTATAATAACCATTGTGTCTAATCAGCCATTTTTGCATAATTCCTCAGGCTTTGTTCTTACATTATAGTTATTCAATTTAGACAATAATTTATGCCAATGAAATTGAGGTAGATATCTCATGGTGTTTTAAAATATACCAACAGAAAGAAGAAAACAATAATGTGATGATTACTTTGTTCTGCAATGGTACTAGAGGAATTTTTTTATCTCACCTCTCATCTTTTCGCCTCATCATCTTTTCCGTCGCACTAGCAATCCTTGTAGAAATCCATTTGTTCACTGTTCATGTAATGTTTTAAAGATATATAATATGAGCATACATCTTGATGCAGTGAGTAGAAGAAAAAAGGGGCTGGCACGACATGCTATAATCTCAGCCCCTAATATAATCAGAGTTGTTTTAAGATGAACATTTATATGTATTTGGAGCGGACTAGCATAGGAGGATGTCACTGGTACTATACTCCAGACAAAAAGAGACATGGATGAAGAGATCAAAGAATGATCTTCACATAACATATAAAAAAAATACTACATATGACCTAGCAAATCTCTTGAAATATACAGAAATCTAATTCACAGCAAACAATTAAAAAGGTTGCAATACCTGGTATTAGTATGATTGTTATTGCAAGTCCAGATAAAAATGCATAATTGACTTGCGTATACAATAGGTAAAGAGCAACTCCAATCTGCAACGGCAAGCTAGACAAACACCAAATCACGAGAACCATTAAATAATTGGTGCAACCGTCTTATTAAGTTCTCAGAAACCAAAACTTAGACTAAAAAAGATACCTCCAAGCATCGTGAAGGCTGTTACACAAGTTTATTGTGCGGTCAGCATCTACAGACATGAAGGTTTGAACCTCTCCTTCAGAAAACCTAGAACGCTCAGATAGACTGAGACATAGGCACTGTTTTTTAAGGTCCATCCAAATTTAAAAAGGAACAAAGATAAGTCAAGTGAAAACTTAAATGATGCTTCAAGTCTAGAATGGAAGCTATTACAGAATCCACCGTTGAATTGGCAAAACAAGACATTCTATAGAAGCAATAAAAGTTACACTACAGCAGTTATACACTATGACAAGTTTGGTCTAACCAAGTATGAACTAGCACACAAACAACTAGTTGGCTCCATATTGGATGGCAGGAATGGGTAGGTTCCTTATGTGACCTAGCCTCCTAGATGACAATTTCTATCATTCTTAATGGACGGTCTGGGTAATGTATAACTGCATTGCATAATTGCTAAGGAACCTATCAGTTGTTACACACTGATATTATCAAAGAACAAGGACAGCAATGCTTAAGACATCTAATTAGTATGTGCTGATGACCACATTTAAGTAGTGTGTGCTCATGACCAGTTTAGGTAAAGTAACTATTGTACAATCCAAGCTGGCTGCAAATGTTTAATGCTTGATTTTATATTTTTACAGAATGATACTAACAAGTACAGAATAGGGATGATCATACCTTCCGATAAATTATTCCCATGATGCTTGATCGTAACATCAACTTGAGCTTTGCTAGACGAAAGGAGTACTGGGTATCTAAAAACGACCTAGCGAATGGGAACAAAAATGAATAAAATAAGTAGTTACTAATGAGAAGATACAAAACTAAGTAGCCACCAAGATTTTTTTTCAATTAATAAGGTCAGAACAATTTATTTTGTTTAAGTGTTCACAATGCCCATTGTAACAAGGAAAAACCTCACCCATAGTGCAACAAGGGATTAGAACACATAACTAGTAGTCATATTTGTTAGGGATGATTCATACTATACCACTCCATTCATTGAAACTTCAGGAAATACCACTCTGTGTCTCAATGATATGTGAGTCCAAAGGCCACATGCCATTGAGACAATGAGTGGTATTTTCTGAAGTGCCAACCTTTTGAGTAGTATAGTATGAATTATCCCTATTTACTTCATATTTATTCCAATTCAAATGCTGATACTACTGTAAGTACATCATCTGTTCCAGATGATCATGGGGATTAAACAAATTTAGCTAAGTACCGATAAGGTGAACATTTAATGTACGACATGATACAGCCATGGTGATACAGCATTCTTCAAAAGATACTAACACGACAACAGAAGTTTAACACCTATCACCTAACCTGTCAGTAACCAAAAGGCTTATGACATTTGCAAACTTTTTAATCGAAAGTTTACTTTCATTCAAAAATAATAAGTGAAGGCTTACTATGGACGTCAAAAAATTCAACACCTAAAATGTACTTAGCACTAGAGTTGAAGGCTTACTGTGGACCACAAATTTCACCTATACCTCATCAGTATCAAAGATTCTAAGTTCAGAATAATGTCTAGACGTTCAAAATTAAAAGACACAGAAAGGAGATGCTTCATCAGTATCTAAGTATGAGGATGAACAGAATGCATATGCAGGTTCCATGGATAAGCAAAGGCACAACTTATTTGTGGAGGGAAGATATACTTGATAATGGAAGTCAATCCTAGGGAAATGGCAAGAATGTATCCATCCATGCCACCAGAACCTGATGAAAGAAAAGTAGAAAAACACCAGAAGATTTAAAGTGGTTTATTTACATTGCTGAGAAAAAATAGAACAATTAAACCAGTAAAATGGATGCTACTTGGATAAGAAGCATTATTCAAATACTCTGTTGTTTTACAAGAAGCCCCTATATATTTTTTGGATTAAAGAATCCCAGTATATTACACAATGCTTCTATAAGAACTAACAGAAGAATCCTAAAAACTACTGAAACGAGGCATGTAAGAATGCTTGCTGCTGGCCTTTGGTTTGCCTGACACTATCCATGTGAAGCAAACTAAAGAAATACTTGAACAAACTGTGTATATTGTAAGTTTTTAGTGCCAAATTGAATGCAATAGTTATTTGCCTGCGAAAATTTTAATAATGAGCCTTCTAGCCTTTTAGTAAACAACACCTTGTTGAAGAAACCTTATGAACTTGTTGAGTAGCAGTGGGCTAACAAAACTGATGCCGTCATTTATCACCTACATGAATAGAAATATGATAATGTAATTAGAAAGCTAAGCATAATCTGTGTGAACTTAATTGAAATTCTCGAATAAGTGTAGGAATCCTCTTTTTCTGACCTGCTAGCAACATATTAATGGTAAAGCTGTCTATCCTAAGATATGTACCAATTAAGAAAAATCCATCCCAGCAATCGATACATGGATTTTCATATAATAATATGATAGTGTCTTACTTGTCATTTTGTTAAGGAGAAGGTCAATACTTTAACTATGACCTCGGTTCATTTTTCAACCCGCAATTGTAAAACCGTCCATTTTACAACCTTAAACCCTGAAAACCATTTAAAGAACAACCTTCCACCCATTCCAAAGCAGTTTTGCCCTGATGTGGCATTCTAGGTGGCAAGGGCTGCAGACATGGCACATTAGTCCCACATGTAAGCCTCTTAATCGGTTAATCGTCCTCCTCTCTTCCTTCCTCCTCTTTCCAGCCACTTCTCACAGCATCTTTGCCCAATGACCACGTTGACCCGCCAGCGCCCGTCACTGGCCCGGTCATTACCTAGGCGCACGAGGAGCATTGGTCCATGGGCCGCTTCAACTCCAAGCGCCTCCGCTTCTGGGGCTGCCTCGTCAAGCTCCACCGCCGGTGCCAATGCGGGAGAGCGATTGTGCCTTCCGGAACATGGACGGGCTCCAGATGCGGTCATGCTCATCCACCTAGGAGACAGCGTCCATGACCACATCCACCTCCGGTGTCTATGCAGGAAAGATGCCAAACCAGTGGCAACGTCCTCGTGTGGC
The DNA here is from genome assembly GCA_036346375.1 of Guadua angustifolia. NCBI lineage: Eukaryota > Viridiplantae > Streptophyta > Magnoliopsida > Poales > Poaceae > Guadua > Guadua angustifolia. Next base: position 6,704,094 of record CM070510.1, on the reverse strand, counting down.
TCACGATGGCACCGCCAAGCAAAAATCCAGGATGGGCTGCCTCACACACTCGGGCCTCAGGTACATGTCCAATTGATCTCCTCCTCTTTTGTTCCCATATCCTCTTTAATTTTTTTCCCAAATAAAACAAAACAACTAAACAAGGCAGATCTACAGAGGAGGTCAGCGGCGGCCGGCGGCCCTTTGGCCGCGGTGAGCTCAGAGCAACAGCACGGGCAAGAAGAAATTTGTGGAATTGCAACAGGAGCCGTGGTGTTCCTTGATTTATTGATCGATTGGAACATGGCATGAATAGATCCTGTAGCCAGGTTCGTGAAGAACACTATTGTCATGCTGGACATGGAGAGCAGAGAGAGTAGAGAGAGAAATGGGAGAAGGAAAGGATGATACTGTTGGTCTCAATCCTTTTTTCAAATTTGCTGACTCCATTTATAGCTGACTGGGATACCATGTCAGTGTATATTGTCTAATAGGAGTCCACTTGAGCGAAAACCGCTACCATATCAGCCGAAATCATGGTGGTTTGGAGTCGAGGATATGTTTTGTACCATTTTTGAGAATTTGAGAGTGAAAAATAAACGGTTTCAAAGTTGCATGATGAAATTCAAACTTAGGATATGGTTGTTATAAAGAGGGATATAGAATTTGTTTTAAAAAAAGGGGGATATAGAAAGAGATCACCCTACTTTTGTATATGAATCCCTCACCCTCTTTTAATAGTAAAGAATCCCTCGCACGGTGATTTACTCAATTCAACCTTGTCTATAATAAGAAGAAAGGTACCTTTAACAGGCCCAAACGCAAGTAAGTCCATCCATAAGCGTAAGACATGGCTCTAAGTAGGGATGAATCAGCATGGTGATTTTGATGTTCAGCAGTCCAGGAAGAAAGAAGTTTGTCGTAACAGGAAGCAGCTCTAAGCTCAGCAGGTAATTCAAGTAGATCTGTGAAGTCAAGTTGTCTTGTGATGCCAATGTCAATCATAGGATTAACGAACTTGAAAGTCAACAGTTCCCAGATATTGTGGTGCTTATTTACCTGAGAGGACAGAACATAAAGCATATATGGAAAAAATCAGAACCTGAATTATTTAATTTGGTCAATGGAAAGGAAATGGATAAAAGGAAGAAGTACCAATGCTCAAACTCCTAATAATCAACAGTAGCAAATTAAATGCATGTGGCGCTCTATAGCGCGAGAAAGTTCTGCAGACAATTGCAAGTGCAGATTCATTCCTGCACAAAAGGTTTACATAACATATTGGAAATGGCATGGTTTTTTTAGAGGAACGTGTTTGCAGGTTTGAATTACAGGTTAGAGAAACAATTATTATCTTTGATTAAACTATTCCAGCCATGTCAGCACAAATGCACAATCCAGCCAAAACTTGGTAAGCTTTGTCAGCATTGAAATTGGAGTTCTCAGCTATTCATTGGCATTTGCACTCTAAACAAGAATGACATTTGTATCACACAAATCACATGTGCATTACAATCTCCTATTGCTATGACAAGAAAGCAGAAAGCTAGCATTAACTTCACAAGTTTAAGCAAGAAGCAAGATGCTCGCAGCAATAACATATCCAGCACAAAAGTATGATCCAGGTAAATAGAGTGAAATTGCACACATCATGAGTGTACAACAGTAACCCAAAAGGGTTGGCGTACCAAGTTCGTAATTTCAGCCTCAGCTTTCCCATTGTTTGAAATGAGGGGAGCTTCAATAGAGTTCACTTCTCTGAAAAAGCATAGAATTGTGATGAACAAGAGTTATTATGATTTATAACAATGAAAAACAACAAAAGAGGAAGTTATTCAACAGAGTAGCTAGGTTGTTGTTCTTGGAAAAAGAAAAGTCCAATGTGCCTATATTATCTTTGCCTAGATTAAGAAATGCAAGCAGGGCTCCAAAACAAATTACAACTTGGTTAACTTTGCCTCATTGTAGCACCTACATCCGTACATTGAAATGCGACAACATTTAAATTAAGCGCACTCATGCGCTTATAAAAACCACTAAGCATAAGTTATCCACACGTCATATTCATGACATAGCTTCATTTTGAGATATTCAACATGGTTAGAGTAAAGTTAAATTGGCAGTTGGGAAAGTATTTTACTCTAGAAGTTGCTAAAAGATAAAACGGGAAATGTGCAAAAGAATAATATAAATACATTGAAAAAAATACTGAAGCAGGTAACTAGCAAACCAAGTACCTTTCATTGCATGATTGGCCCACTACAGTAACCACAATAACAAATAGCCCGAATGTAATTGCTGTAGAGAATGAGACGATCTCCATAAAATATGTCATTGCCTGTAATGAATTCCAAAATAAAACCATGAACTGGAGGTTTTTATTTTATGTAGACACCATTTCTCTTCAATTCATATGTAATTTACACAGTAAAATAGTTGAAGTAACACTAAAATGAACATAGAATTTATTACAGTTTTCATAAAAAATAAGAAAATTGTATAAGTGTCATAACCAGGGTTCAAATCGGCTGAGTTTCAGGAATAGGATTTGCTCTTTTTTTATCAAATATAAAGGGAATTTATAACCACATTAAAGCACAAGTGTGCATGAGCCCTGGTGGTAACCTCCCTTGCCTTAAAGAGCAGATCGTTGGTTTGAACCTCGAAAACTGTACTTTTTTGTCTTTTTTCTTTTTAACTCCAAAAAATCAGTTTTTTATTTGAAATTTTCGGCCGAAATTTGCTGATAATCAGTTATATCAGTGACCCCTGGTAAAAAATAAAAACCAATTTTCATAACCCTGGTCATAACTCGAATCAACAACAAAGAAGCATTCAGCGAAGGGAAAGGAAGCCATATTGTCAAATAAAAAGGAATAGCTTTAGTTCGGCCAAACTTGGCTGAAATTTTCCAATAATCAGTTCTATCAGTGAACCCAAGTAACAAATAGAAACCGATTTTCAAAACCATTGTCACAACTCATATCAACAACAAAGAAGCATTCAGTGAAGGGAAAGGAAGCCATATCATCAAATAAATAGGAATACCTTTAGTACAGTAAGCTTGTATTGCAAGTGAGGTATCTCTAGAAGAATCTTCAACATCCAGCAGAGGCACATGATTGGGTTGTAGAGTATTTCAAACCAAAGCCCATTAACGGAGACAAGAATTACGGCCATCTATTCAAAGGCACATTGAACACCAACTATAATGGCTTTTGTTCATTCATTCATTCGACTTGAAACTTGAAAGGGAGAATATGCATGTCATTATGGTAGTGGAGCTCTTACCCATGCAAGAAACTGGGAGAATCTGAACAATGACTCGTGGTTCTCAACATCTTTCCCTTCAATTTTCCTCTTTACAAGCATAACTAGTCCAAACAAAGAAAGGCAGGCTGCAAAACCAGGCACACCGAACACAAACAACTTCTCCAGTAAACCTCTCCTGAAATTCTAAAGTAGTAGGCAAAATTAACACCGTAAAAAATAGTAGATAACATAAAATTAAATAAGGATGCTAATTATAGAGTAAGTAACCATCATTGCAAGCAAACATTGCCACTATCTTCAAGCATTGTTTCTCCAGGGTCTTATAATATAAATTAGGTTGTTGAAATTAATTATAATGAAATTTCCTTGTGTCAAATTATCTTGATTTGATAAGAAGTATAATAATCATTTAACAGTCAACGATAATACCTCCATATCATATTATACAGCCAGCTGCTTAAACTCTTACCGGTAACAAGTTCAATGACCAAACTTATGCAATATTTCACAGTCCTCAATTCGTTATTTAAAAAGAGGTAGTTGAACATATAATCCTCCAACTAGAAAGGACAACATCATCATTACTCATTAGTTTGAGGTGTTGACTTCAACGCTACAACTGGTACTAAAAAACACTTGAGCCAGTTCTGAAATACATAACCGGTGCATGATACATTGATACCCTTTGAAGGTAGACCTAGCAATTCAGCATTGGGCAGAGGATTAAGTGAACCACCTAAGATTTTGAGAAGATATACTTAAAAGTTCAAACCAGTTGTTCATCAAAAGGCGATCCCCATAAGTTTCGTGAAAATATAAAAGGCTAAAATTTTAAATTAGTAGTAGTAAATGTTCCATTGTTTTTACCCCTTCTATGCACACAACACAATTACACGATGCTTGAAGCCAGGTCAGGTCATCCCAGACAGCAGATAACTTGTACTATCGGTTGTGAACATGAATTACTCCAGCTCCCTAGTTATATTCTCACCCACCTGGCTGATAAAAAAAATCAAGAAACCATCTTCATTAACTAACCTCATTTCTTGACCGTTCGTTCCAAAAACCGGAACCATCAACATTGTACCCACAAACACTCCGTCTAGAAGAAATTAAATGGCAGTCAGCACCCAACGTTCCTACAAATTCCAGACATACACTAGTACCTTGACTAGTTCAATGCTATTAGTCTTTACGCACGTCAAGCGAAAGGAGATTGCATTAAACATGCAAGCGATTTTAGTTGAACGCCAATGACTAACGTACGCTAGTGCTAATAATTAACTTAGTGTCATGTACCCTACGTATATATATATATATATATATATATATATATATATATATATATATATATTTTTAGTTTCCTTACCTATAAGCAAAAGCTTTATTATTCTGATACTAACTAAATTACAACAGCGCAAAGTCAGATGCAAGGGAACAGGGGAAAATTTTACTACCTCGGTTCTCGGCGCGTTCCTCTTGGCGATGAAGAGCGCGACGACGGCAACCGCGGCAACCACATTTCCTCCGAGCCCCAGCACCGTACGACGCCGAGAATGAAGAATTAAGGAACAGCAACAAAAAAGACAAAAACAAAACGCGCTCAAACGTACGCGCGGGATCACCGCCTCACGCGCGCACAAGCCACAACGAACTGGAAATTAAAATTAATCGAACCAAAAAAAAATAAGGATATAAATCCGCGAAACACGGGGCGAAACGCTTCCCGTCCCAAACCTGCATCCAAAAAAAAAATCAAAACCGCTTCAAAAAAAACATCGACGATAACCGCCACCTCGAGATCAAAAAAAAAACTTCAGAATTCGACGCGGCGTGAACACAGGCACGGGAATTCCCGCCCCGGGAGGGGGGGGGGTTAGGAAGCGCACCGTGGGATCACCGGGGCAGAGGAAATCCATGGGGGAGGCGGAGCAGCGCCGCGCCGCGCGAGCGTAACGAATCTGCGAGCGCGATTCGAACCAGGCCGGCGACTGGAGGGGGAGAGACCGAGAGACTCGAGCGTCTCGTCTCGCCGTCTCCTCGTGAGGGGTTTGGTTTTTGGCGCAACGTCCCTCCGCTCCACTCTCTCACGCTCTGTTCGAATGAGGCGTGGGGTTAACACAGACATGGGCCCACATGTCATTCTGTATATGCCCGACGAGTAACATTAAATGCAGTGGATGTGTTATGAGCTATTGACTGACTCAAGCAACATTTTCACACACGCACAAACCAGGAGCGTGAGCCACTGAACCGGATTGCTCCTCCGAGGCTGTAGGCCCCACGTGCCGGAACGGCAGAGGATACACATCCTCCTTCGAGCCAACGCCTTTTACGCTTGTCATGTCAGTCTACTGACTACTATGGCTAGCCAGATATTTAGTAGCAGAGTCGCAACAACAGGACACCATGGACGGAGCTTGAAAGGCTATTGCCGTGGCAAGGTAGTATGGCAGGAAAGCAGCGTAGGTGTGGCATAAAGACCTGCCGTGATACACGAGACAAACATGATATGTGATACATGATATATGTGGTCACCATATATTATGTACGAGTGATCAATTGACCATTCATTCACCACTCTACAGTGGATACGAGAGTCAAAAAAGCGACGAAGGTTTGATCTTGGCTTTCGTTATTACGGTATTTCCAATAGTACCACCTCAATTATCTCTTATTTATATCAGCAAAATTCTGGTGGAGAAAAGAGAAGATGATGAAAGAGAGAGTGTTATCTCTTATGCAAGAGACAACCTAATCATACAATAGCTATCTTCAAAGGTTGGCTCTAGATGCCGTGCAATAACTATCTATTCTCTCTTGTACATAACTAATCTATCTATATTCTCATACAATACTTATTATTAGATAAAAGCCAGCTCTCTTATCCCTTCTTTTTTCTCATCCTTCTGTATAGAATAGACCTGATATAGATATACTAAAATAAATTAAAATGATCCTACGGTACATACCTAACAGATACCGTGACAAAAGCCGCAACCGCACTATCACGCGGACGGCGGACCAGCCAAGGCGCGCGGAGCGTGAAGGACATGCGGGACCCCACATGTATGGAACCCGCAGGTCAGTGTGAAGGGTGACCGGGTGAGCGTCTTCCGGCTCGGCAGGTGGCGCGCACGCGGCTGGGCTGTCCACTTTTTGCTGGAGCGGCCTTCGCTTTTTAACTTTCGGGCCATCGGAATCTTGGATCGACTTTTGTCCTTCTCAGCCACGTGGTGCGCACGTCCGTCGTCGAAAAAGAAAACGATGAGAAGAAGGAAGGTCCAGTTGGCCCGGCTCTGAACTTCCACCGAGGCTCCCGACCCACCCCGATATCGTCGCTACGATGGGCCAGATCAAACCGGCCTTTTTACTGTGAGATCAACCTACCGCACAACGTTTTTTGCCCGCTTCTACGGCCGGCCAAACCGGAGGCTTCACGGCCCAACGGAGATGGTGCTCTTCCTGCCGGACGCGGCCATGACAGTAGCACTGAGCAGTGAGGTCCTCGATCCGATGAGACGTCGTTGTTTTGCGACAGAAGGTGAGCGGACTGGGAGCTTTGTTTAGAGGAACGGTGTTGCCGTCGGAAAATTTGTCCAGACGAAGGGTATTCTCGAGTAGCTTATTCACATGCAGCAAAGTATACGATGTACAGCCGATTTTTCAGTAAATCAGTAAAGCCAACGTAGGTAAATCCGAACAAAACTCGATTCCGATGGAACATCGATACAAAGCAATAATGAATAGAAACGACATTTCGAAACAAAACAAAGGATATGTGCAACTCACAAATTAATCAACACGTCGATGCGAAGTATTATCTATCAAAGTCGAATTGCTAAGGTAAGATTTCATTGGCTACGGCCAATTTGTAAGGTACAGGACAAGTAAACATACACATTTAGGTAAATTTTGGGTGGTCAAGGATGGTTTCTACATGTAGCATCCACTAGGGATGTGTTAGCACCAAAATTTGGCAGGATCCGATCAATTTGTCAGGCTAAGGATAAAAAGATGTTTTTGGCCAATATCGGATAAGAAAGAAAAAGTTAAGTTAAAGATGGAATTATGACCGATATTGATTCAAAGATAGAATTTTATATCTACAAAGGCCGATACGGATCGCAGTTGGAAATGTATTGAAGAAGGATATGATCAGTGATGCATTATAAAAAGAGAGCAAAGGCGAGCAAAAAAAGACAACAAATCAATCAAACATCTCACATCTACTTTTTATTTACTTTTCTCTGTCGACTAGGAATAGCTTTGTAATTTAGAATCTCCCTTGTAATTTGATTTTGATCAATAAAATTGTACATCGCCGATTGTTTATCTTCCTCGATTACATCAGGTTTGATTTTCTCCGATCATGTTCGTGCATCACCTTCTTGAAAAAAATCTATTTTTACCTTATCATCGAATCAACCTTAAAAAGTTGTTTAGATTTATCATTACTTTTGATTTAATCGGCTCAGCATTTGTTTAGATCTTTACCAATTATCATATTATATCGGTATTGAGCGTATATTTTCTATCTATCTTACCGATTGTATGATTAAATTAGCTAGCACGCCTTGAACCCCATTGAACCTGGCGTTCGCGCATGTTTGAGCCGATTAATCCGTCGTCGTATTTTTAGGTGCAACACACTGCCACATGATCCTTGTACAAAATGGGGTTATGCATTATTAAGCATATACCGTGTCCGCTAAGTTAGATACACCAGCCAACTTACCATCATCGGCTCTGTTTCTACTTTAGAGCACGTTGGACGTTTTATCATGCAATGTGGTGTAGATGCTTAATTCGACAGATTAAAAATTATGTTATTTTCTATTATCTTTACCAGGAGCAGCTTTCACGTAGTCTACAAGGCTACCCCAAATTTAGTCAATTTTTGGATCGATTTGGAGAGTTGATTTCACATGTACTTTTTCTCTGGAAGTCTGTAATTTAGAATTTCTAACTTAAGTTATGTTTGCTAGAAATTTAGGGAATCAATAACAGATTGTATTAAAAGATCCTTGGACTATTCTTGGCTCAAGCCGACTAAAAATAAGTCGGATATAAAATATGTTTTTAATGTTTCTAAATGTGACCGTATTTTTTATCTATTATTGCAAAAAAAAAAGATTATGCGGTTGCGTGAAGCACATATTATACCGTTGACTAATGAAATAAAAAATGAAGGTATTGCAAAGGGCATCTTTTTTTAACATAATACTAATGATTGCATTGTTTTCCAACAGTAGATACAATCGGTTATATAAGATGGCTGACTTAAATTTGCAGAAGAACCGATGATGCAATTGGACGTTAATCCTTTTCCAATTAATAGGATTCAATGTACTGGAAAAGAAAAGGAGTCGATGCAAGATATAGGGTCAAAAGTTGCACGACATGTTGACATTCATTGAACTCTAAAAAAAAAAGAGACCCAGAACATCACGGTCGACTCACTGCAAATAGAAATTAATGATCAAAGTTGTTTTCTGGTTCATATATATTTTATGTGGTCATTTTATGACTTTCTATATAGGGTAGAACTCTTCATTGTTGTAGCCCCCAAAAAACATTTCTTCATAACTAGCCGCTGTGCGATTTTTTTCAAATATGGCATCTGGCCTACAAATCCTGTGCATAGAGACCGTGGAAAATACAAACCCCACGCACAGGGAGCGCAAAAATAAACACACGGTGACACGTGGCGAAACATGAATGTCATGTAACCACAAAGCGGAATTTTAATACCGCATACCATCGATAAATATTGGGCCTCCACTCAGCGGATAAAAAAAAGGTTGTGCTACGATACCATGCAATGGTACTGTAGCAATACAGCGCTACCTCTGCATTATTATTTTTTTATTTCGAATGTCGTTGATTGGAGGCATGGCAATGCCCGTGTTGCGTCGTGGTATTGATGCGCTCCCTTGCACGATATTTGCAGATCCGTGAACTAATTTTGCAAAAAAAATCGCACAAGTGCTAGATCTGAAAAAAAAAAATTAGAGACTACAACAGTGAGAAGTTCGGTTGTTGACTGCATGCTCGGCCGGCCACCGTGCGCTCTGGTCACCACCAGTATCTCCCATTTTTCTGCTTTGTGCAGCGGTTGTCATTGTGTCCTCTTCCATTGTTGTGGCAGCGCTCTTGTCTATCTTGTATTCTTGTTGTAGCCATTGCATGCGATGGCGACTTCTCTTTCCTTAAAGGATGCCTTGGTCCGTCCATGCTTGCAAATTCCCCTAGCTAATGTCTTGTTTCGAACGTATGATTTTTTTAAAATTTTAACATGAAACTGTTCGATTTATGTGGATTCGGAAAAAATTCTCGTGCTTCAAACAGGACATAATCACATAAGCTATTTTATTTGCCCAGTTCATCTGATCCTGACGTACGTTCTGATATGACTCTACATTTCGTACGTATGTCTTCAGTATGGCATGCACGATCCGATCCTACTCTGTCATTTTGTTTTCCTACAATATGGTGTTATTTGATTTTATTTCGCGCCTTTGGAATGAAGGTAATTCATATAATTTTACAAGAATTTATAAAGATGTTCAGTTTTCATAGGAATAAGAAAAAAAATACCATGTTTCAAACAAGGCTTAAAAGCACGATGGCACTAAGAAGGTTGTGACATAAAATGAACTAAGTTTCCTTCTTGCAATCGTTTGGCAAAGATTACATGACGTTTTATGCGACCTGGGGGTTGCCATAAATAGATGCTCGTGAGAAAGTGTCTCACTAAACTTGATCTACGTGAAAACTTATATATTTTGCATTAACAGAGTTTCAAATATTACACCCGTGTACACCGTGTAGTGCTCAACTTTAATGCGTTGAGAGAGAGCATTTAGTTTTACCTAATGCTCGGCTATATAGGGAAGCTCCTCTCTCTCATTCCGGAGGAACTTCTTCACTCTCTCCTGCTCCCTATCTTCATGGCCGACCCCTTGTGCTTTGGGTCTTTTGCATGTGCTCAATGGTTCCCCGGCTAGTGGCGGTGTCGGTGGTGCGCGTGGTGGGGGTGCTGTGTTTGGCTTTGTCGACGTGGTACCCGGTGGCCACGGGGTGGACACTGTGCTCTTGCGCTGCTTCCTCTGCATCTCGGGCTTCTACTTCGACTCTATTCGTAGTAGAAGCGACGGTATTGTATCCCCAAATCACATTCCAGTGGCTGCGTGTGTAGCCTGGAAGTTTGATTTCTGGGGCAATACACTGCCAAGGCGCTTTGCCTCGGCAGACTTGGATTCGGTGTGTAAGAAACCCTAATCCCTCTGCTGGTGTTGATTCGAAGGACCGATTGAGAAATTTGAGGGACTAGCCATCGAGCTAGAAGTCAGATTTCTTGATCTGGAGGCACCGATTTTGTTCTACTCTTTGGCGCCGATGATGATTCAATTAAATGAGGCTATATTGATCTGCTAGTTAGTGAGTTTCTTCGTGATTCACCTTTGCTTAGATCATTGTGTCTAGACTTCAATTTGGTCTTTGTTGTCTTTCAGATATGTGATATGCTATGCTGTGATTAGTTCCTGTTATGTGGCTTGATTTGCTTTGATATCACTGGTCTAATCAGGAACTTAATTGTCACCGATTTGGCATCTCGTCTTAGGTTAAATTGTTGTCAGCCTCATGCATTCAAGAGCTTTTCATAGTCCATAGTTGAGTTCTAGTGAATCAATTTTCTTAAACAGTGCTGAATTGTGTAGATTCACTAATCTCAGATTTGTATACCCTGTGATATATTGTTGAAATTAATGTTGGAGGGCTTCTTTGGAGCAACCCATCAATTGATTAAATTTGAGAGCAAAAGTTGCTAAATCAAACATGAGCTTTATGCTGGTTTGTTTAGTTTGTTTATTGTCTATACTAGATGCCATGTTTATATGTGGTCACATCATGAGTTTATTTGCTTACAAGCTTATTCCTGTTGAATTCATGATTTTCTCATATGTTCCTGGCATTTTGGATAATTTGTTCATAGTTATATCTGAATTGTGTTTATGTTTCGTTTCGCTCAAACTGCTATACTCTCAACATTCCAGAAATCAAATTTTTGTAATGGCCTCCGGTAGTAGTGATGTAGTTAAGCCTGAGATCTTTGACGGCTCCAGACTTTTACAAACGGCGAGTACATGCTAGGTCATGGTCGATGGACCTTAAGGTCTTCGGGTGATCTGCATTCTTCCTTGCCCCCTATTCCCTTTCGATGAGGAGAATAGGCGCCAGAGGAAGCGAATCACGCTCATCTAACACGATTGTTGGTCAGTCTCAAATAGGCTTTTCGACATCTACTCAAACTACAAGACAAATGAAGGAGGTGTGGGATGACCTAGAACAAAAGTTCACTGAAGGGGACAACGGGAATGAGAGCTTTATAGCCGAGAACTACCTGAATTATAAGATGGTAGAGAATCGGTCTATTATGGAGCAGGTCCAGGAGCTTCAGCTCCACGTTAGGGACCTGAACTAGTATGACTGTCTCTTGCCAGAGAGCTTTCAGGTTAATATGGTCTTGGCTAAGCTGCCGCCCTCGTGGCGTGACTTTGTGACCGCTCGTCGATACATAAAGGAGCGCCTGACTGTTCCCGAACTTTAGGCAGCTATAAATGTCCTTTTGGATTCTAGATTTTGGAGAATCAGCTTATCTACAACCATAATCCAAAATCAACTTTTAGATAATACAAAATTAAAACAAATAGACCTTAAACTGTGTGTCACCACGTCACTAAAGTTTCATAACAAAATACTCCTGAGTGTCAATGTGTGTATCAAGTCCCCCCAAAAAAAAAGAGAGAGAGAGAGAGAGAGAGAGAGAGAGATGCAGGCTGCGCACAAAATTCTTTGGCATGAATTTCATTTGTTACTTGCTAACATCGTGGAGCATCGGAGATGCTTTTAAACGTTACAAGTATACAAGGTCTTTTTCTGAACGAGTTTTTTTTAGAATATTTCGAGCCATTCGAGCACCAACACTCCAAACGATCCACAGCACCATCGATCGCCTACTCATGTTTTTGTTCGACTTTGCGATGATATATATCGCACGTGCTCGACGCTTCCTTTTTTCTTTTCCGACGCATGATTATTGATTAGGAACAGTGTAAGTCGTGCAACATGATAAAACCAGATCGACCCTGCAAACACAAAATCATGGAAATTGGAATACGAACAGACAGACACAGACACCAGTCACACTCACACCACCACGCCTTTTCTTTACGCAAAGACGTCAAAACACAAAGATCTTTGAGCCTTTTTTTGTCTAGATGAACGAAACTTTTAGCCAAATAAAGACCCAACCTGTACCAATCAGCTTCCAGAAAATGCCGTCTTTTCCTCGTTTGGGCAGAGCAGCACGCACATCACACGCCAGCAAGGTCAAATCCACGAAGGAGTGTGGACATTGCTGACGTGGAAGGATCGAGTTAGGACACAAGCACAGCATTCACAGGAATGCTTTTTTCAAAAAGGCGATAAAATAAAAAATAAAAACCTAACAACAGCCCCAAGAAAAGGACGAGCAGAATTGAATTGACCAACCGCAGACAACAGCACCGGCAAAGCAGCACACAGAAAGTCTTTCGGCTAGAGCGCTTTTACAGTAGATTAAAATTAATATAAGCCATCTATTCTTTTGAATCTAATATAAGCCATCTATTCATTTGAATCTGATAGTTAAAATTAATTTAGATCTAGTTATACTACTATCTATAGTATTGATACTATTGGCTGTATTCTCCTTGTGGGAAGAGACCGGATTGTTTTCCTTTTTCTTAAAAAAAAGGTAAAACTCGTCCTGTGATCTTTATGAATGGTGGATGAATGGATAGGAAGCCTCTGAAGGTCACCAGATGTTCGGTGAATCCGAAGCTGTGAATGAATTAGAAAAAATCTAAAATACCCTTGATAAATAGATGGAAAAAACCTAAAACACCCTTAAAAAATAGATAGTTAGATTTAATCATTACATAGCCTATACCCGCAAGAATTGGAGAGCACCGGCGAAGCCACCTGTCACCTTGCGATTTTGCAAAAAAGCCCTTCCATTTCTCCAAAATTACTTAATAGGTCCCCGTATGTATTTTTGTGAGACAAGAATATTTTTTTGCTTAGCTTAGGTCCCTCGCCCCAGATTTTTCTGAAAAAAGCCTCCCGTTAGTTTCAAATCGCGAACAAGCCCTTTTCTAATTTTTCAGATAGCGAAACAGTCCAAAAAATAACATCCGGGTCCTCGCTTTACGTTCGTGTCCTTTCTCCGCTTTTTTCCGAAAAAATGTTTTCGCCACTGTAAAAACCAAAAAAATTTTCACACCCAAAAACCCGAAAAAATGTTTTCGCCACCAAAAAACGCAGATTCATCGAACTTTTATAGCAACTTATGTATTTGCCAACGGATCGAATCATGGTTTTTTAAAAATGTAGATTCGCTGGCAACTTATGTATTTGCCAACGGATCGTGAATCATGGTTTTTTTTAAAAAATGTAGATTCGTCTGCAGATTTATAGCGACTTGTGGATTCGCGGTGGGTCCTAACGACCTATTTTTTTTAGCTTAACGAACCAAAAAACCGGAAAAATATTTTCGACACCAAAAAACGGAAACAATATTTTCGCCTCGCGGATTCGCGGTGGGTCCTAACGACCGCTTTTTTTAGCAAACGCAACAAAAACCCGAAAAAATGTTTTCAAGACCAAAAAACGAAACAATGTTTTCGTCTACAAAAAACACGGATTCATCGGGTTTATATCAACTTATGGATTTGCTAACGGTCATAATCAAGATGCTATCGAATTCAACCGGCGCAGTCGTAGAAGCCGCTTTCCCACCTAGTTTCTATTATTACCCATGTTATCCACTTCGATTCCTTGTGAGTGACGAAAGGTGGCGCCTCCGCCTGCTGTATGCGTCAGCCGCTTTGGAGAAGAAAACCAGCTTTTGCTACGTGGGGGGCAAAAGGTGGAGAGCATTCTTTTTGTCTCTTGCTAGAGTGGCAGCCCTGCCTGCACTCATGCGCCCCAAAAGCGAAGAAACAAAACAAGGCTACCTGTAGCAGAAATTGGCGCGGACACACCATCTGTCCTTAGCATTCTTTTTTTGTACGGCATACAATAGACATTTTTAACATCTTTGAAGTACTATAATAAATCTCGGTTCAAGTTTATAAGATTTATAATTTTTCTTAGCACGTGTACTAAAAAAAATATCGAAAATGGTGAGATTACTCTTGATTATTATCACTGAGCACTACGGTCGATACATGTATGTAGGAAATATAAAGTAAAGATAGATATTATTAACGGTATGGATGAAACATCGCACTAATTAAAAGACACAGATATCAAGACAGAGATACCAAGAGGTACAAGAATTTAAGAGTAGTAAGTTAGTGATACCTTATAATATCTTCTAAAGATGATAAAAACCCTATAAGGAAAATGGTGAATGCAAATCATGGTCAATTTAGGCTCCATTTGAAACACACGGATTAAGCTTTTTCAATATACATTGAGGTTACTTGTCGAAAAACCATAAATAGGAGATACAGGCTCCTCTTGGTGATTTCTTTATATTCATTTTTCTGGTAGCTCTTTTTAGCGTATGCTACAACACAAATTGAGATCTAGTGCAGTTTCATTGAGAGTGCAGCTGCATATGGACCTTTGAATCAAATAACGATGCATTGTTTGATGATCCGGGTTGTTCATTAGCTCGATAAGACAACGCTGAGAACCGGAAACTATTTAAGTTACGGTCCTCATTTCTACTGCACAGGAATGTCCTCCACTACTACACTAAGGCTTTATTTAGGAGGGTCATTTATAACCAAGATCTATATGGATAGACTAGAATTTTAACCTAAAATACTGACGCTTCCACATAGATCGTGGCCAAAAATAGATCTCCTAAACAATACCTAAGCAGTACCAGTAGCAGTGTAGCACGACTGATTGTACGGTACAGTGCTATATGATCATGTGGTGGCCTCTCTGGTCTAGTATATATATCAATAACAACACCTATACCCGCAAGAATTGGAGGCGAACCGGAGCGCCACCTGTCGCCGCGCCGTTTTGCAAAAAAACCCCTCCGTTTCTTCAAATTACGGATAGGTCCTTCGCGATTTTTTGTGAGACAAAAATATTTTTTTTCTTCGCTTTAGGTCCCCAAAGCGGTATTTTACGTAAAAGCCTCCCGTTAATTTCAAATCGCGAACAAGCCCTTTTCTAATTTTTCAGATAGCTAACAGATCCAAAAAATAACAACCAGTCCCTCGCTTCTTCGCTCGTGTCCTTTCTCCATTTTTCTCAGGGAAAATGTTTTCGCCACCGGAAAAACCGGAAAAAATGTTTTCGCCACCCAAAAACCCGAAAAAATGTTTTCGTCACAAAAAATACAGATTCATCGAAGGTTTATAGCAACTTATGTATTTGCTAACGGTCAGAATCATGGGTTTTTTAAAAATGTAGATTCGTCCAAGATTTATAGCGACTGTGGACCCATTTTTTAAGCAAACGCAACAAAAAACCGGGAAAAATATTTTCAACACCCAAAAACGGAAACAATGTTTTCGTCATGCGGATTCACGGTGGGTCCTAACGACCCATTTTTTAACAAACGCAACAAAAAATTCGAAAAAATGTTTTCAAGACTAAAAAACGAAAACAATGTTTTCGTCACAAAAAACACTGATTCATCGAAGGTATCAACTTATGGATTTGCCAACGGTCATAACCATGAGTCTTTTTAAAAAATGTAGATTCGTCGAAGATTTATAGCGACCGGGATTCACCGTGGCGTCCCTAACGACCATTTTTTTTAACAAACGCAACAAAAAAAACTCGAAAAAATTGTTTTCGTCGCCAAAAAAACCCGGAAAACATGTTTTGGTCACAAAAAAAAAACAGATTCATCGAAGATTTTTCGCCCTTTTTCCTCTAGGATATTTTTCACCGGTGGGTGGTTTTGCGAACATGTATTATTACTCAGTGAACACGTAGAGTATTAGGCTCGACAAAAGAATATTGTCATCTCTGATAATTTTTTCCCCTTTTTCCTCTGGACTATTTTTGACCGGTTAGTGGTTTTGCGAAAATAAAAAAAGTTTATTTTCCCAAGCGCATGCTATCAAAATTCAACCGGCGCAGCGTAGCGCGCTTTTCCACCTAGTTTGTACTACATACCAAATGAATGCTGTGACTCAAGACTGGAACATGCATAGGGTAGGAGCGCCTGAAACTGAAAAGCACGACAGTGTGCGGTTCGGCAAATTTTGTAGCTCAGAATTAATCACATTACACGGTCAGTACTCCGTGTTTTCATCCGACAAACATCACATGGGGCCTGACTGACCTGCAATCCATGGAGAGTCTTGTCTATAGCATAAAGCAAGAGCACATGGAATGAACAAGGAGATACCCATGTATGAAGTGATGATTTTTTATAACCTCTTTGTTTCATTTTTTTCAAATTTAGCTTCCTATTGACGAAATTTGCAAAGCTAGTTCCCTCCGTCATGCTCCTGCGCTCCTTGGATGAGGAGCCATGCTCCCATCCCCGGTGGCTGCGGCAGGCCTCTTACCCTGCACTCTCCCGCCTCCTGTGCACCGCTGCCATGCCTAACTGCCGCAACAATGCGTGCTCTCGTGCTTGTCAGCTAGCTCCCGCACCCTCCTGCTCCCGCTGCGCGGCACGTCAGCTCCCACGATCAAGGAGCACGTCAGCACAGCGGAGGGGACTAGATTTGCAAATTTCGGTAGGAGGGGACTAAATTTGAGAAAAACGAAGGAAAGAGGGCCATGTATAGTGCGGTACACTACTTCATGTCCAGTTGTCTCCGGCCGGCTCTCTGCAACGATCTTCAGTCAGTGGTGAAACTAAAAAATTTCATTGGGAGTGTACACTTCACACGTACAACTCTATAGGTTCACACATGGTCACGTTGTTTACCTTCCTTCAAACCATATTTAGCGGATGATGCTGTTAGTGTGAGTTGTGGTATGAAATTTGGATTCATGATTCATTTTTTTTCTAATTTTCACTGTAAATATGAATGTTATATCCTAAATCGGTTTGGGTTCAACGAATCCGGTTCGCGATTCACAAGAGTTTACAGCAAATCCAGTAAATATGGTTCTAACCTCACTAGTCACCAGTACGTGTGGTGTGTGTCGATGTAGGCCTCCTCTCTTTTGGAATTCTTAGCTTTTCTAGCCTCCTCGTGTGTGTGTGTATATATATAGCCTCTGTACAAATACAATTACAAAAATAGCTCTCTCCTACCTCGGAAGCATCAACAGGTAACACGCGTCCCTTGTCGCGTTTGTGCACCACGGTAGGGCTCGGAAGCATGATATGCACCTAGCGACGCGTTTGTACACCACGGTAGGGCTCGGAAGCATGATATACACCTATTGTAGTAGGATGGCTCTGCATAGTGGCAACACAGGTAGGGCAGCCGAACCTGCCATGGTACATAGCACAGTAAATAAGTTGTTGGCGCGCCAAGGCTCGTGAACGTACGCGCGCTCCCGCATGTACAAGGAGATCAGAAAAAGGAGATGGAATCTCACGGAATAGTTTGGTCTTGCAGGCATGCATGCGGTGCAGGCTTTGTGAATTGTGATGCCACAGGTCGGACGCACCCGCAGGCTCCGATCTAGCCTCAGGTCGGGCGACCTGCAGGCTCCGACTTGGCCTCAGGTCGGGGCCCTAGCGAGCTCCAACTCGGCGACCTCCGCCACGTCGCCAGTCGACCTCAAGCTAGTCACCTGCCCCGTGGGCACGATGACCGTGCTGGGGTAGGTGGCTCCTTCCTAAGGTGGCGAGGCGCTAAGTCAAGCGCCCTTCACCTTCACATGCGCAGCGGAGAGACGCGCTCTCATGAGGCAACGCCAGAGCGCAGCGTGATTTCGGCCAAGATCGACAGCGCGCGAGAGGTAGGTGCGCACCTTCCCAACGAACGCCGCTTCTTGTGTCTACCAACCCAGCGTGGATGAGCAGAACTCGGTACCACCACCACCAGACCAAGATCGGACTCCGAGCATAGCATACCCCTACTTTTCTTTTTTCCAAACTCCCGTGTAACTTGCCCCCTTTGCTTATATAAAGGGCGCAGGACCCTCAGGGAGGGGGATCGATCGACTAAGCTTACAAACTTTAGCACTTACGGCTTGGACGCTCTTACAGCTTTGAGCCCTTAGTTCCACCCGAGCTCCCGAGCTCTTCCACTCGGACGAGGCGCATCATGCCTGCCCTTTTGCCCTCGCTTGTAACGCTGTGTGGTCCACTACACCCTGAGCAATACATAACCCCCACATGAACTGGAAGTAGGGACGTTCAGCCCGAATCAGTATACATCTTGGGCTCCCTGAGTCAACCATTCAAAGAGAAAGAACGCGCGGCCCCTTAACTTACAAATTTGCTTGCCGGTTTTACGAAACACCGACAGCTTCATACTCAAATAATTCAAATCAAATAAGGACTTATTTCATATATAATAATTCTAATATATTAATCATCTATATAATAATATACGAGATTTATAAACAAACCACTGTGTTCTCATTCTTAGTGTATGAAGTAGGCCTATTATAGGGATAAAAATAGATCGGATAAGTTTCGACCGATCTAGACAATTTTCGAATACAGATTTTGTTGGATTGGATATTTATCAGATAGTATCGGGTCAGAAACGGATACAGATAGGAATTCGATAGTTCACTATCCGTCGGATACGGATTTGGATAATCTAGATATTTATGGGTCCGATATCTGGATATGCACATGGGTTGGGCTAAGGCTACTCTTTTGGCCTAAAAAGATTTTTAACTTGAAAATCATTTTCTAATTTAATTAATCCATAAATCAAATTTTAATTATTAAAACTGGCAAATGAATTCCAAAAATTATGAATTTTTTAGAAAAGTTCCTAACATAATCTAACTTTTAAAAAACTATTTTCATGATTTTATCAATTTTAAAGTTTTCTTGAAAATTTAAACACTACAGTCCTTATTAGGAAAATATTTTAAATAAGTAGCTAAAAATGTATAAAAACTCATAAATACATAATTTATTATTTTAAATATAATTCAATGGAGAATACAAATCTTAAGTCATTATATGTTCTTCATGAATGTTTGGAGCAAATAAACTAGTTACGTTTTTTTTTCATTTTGTGTGTATAATTTAAAGGGTTTCTATGTTTTTATAAATATCCGTGATCGTATTCATTTCGATTCATATTTGCTCTGTATCTGTATTCGACATTATTCGTATTCGTATTCATATCCAACAAAAAAATATAAAAAATATGGCAGAGCCATTATCTATCCATATCCAATCCGTTTTCATCCCTAGTCTATTATGATATTGGCAGTGTATCAAATCACCATTCTCCACACAAGTAACCAGTGGCTCATAGCAGAATATTTGACTTTCCAGGTCAAATGGATATCATTTGTTCGATAAGTCATTAACGAATATATGTTTGATCATTTTGCCAATTTCATACATCAAGGTTAAACCCAAGAAGAGATATGTGTCATCTTTATGTTGTTTAATCTATCATTTGTCGAATATTTAAAACTAGATTAAATAGATTAAGCAGTTGACACCCTAACCTGCTCGGATATAGTTATACACATTCTTTAGTCTATTTTCTTTAAGTGGCCTTAAAATATTTTTGTCCCCTATAATGAGAAAGATAAAATTCCATATTGACCATACACATCCCTCCACATGTCTTAACATATTCCCGAGTATAACTAATATATATAATTATCCTATTAGAGAGAACAATCAGTAATATCAAATAATTTGATCCTCATGTTAGGATCCATGTATGTCTCTGGTCAGAGGATCAATCATTTATATGAAACTAATTGATGACACACATATAATACTGGTGTTTCATAATAAGTCTATCCAACAACATGCTCACCATATAATTATATTTATATCGAATATCTATAATCCACAAAACATGATCATTACATAGTCGTATGCTTGTTTATTTAAGTAAGCAATTGATGATCTAATCAATTAAATGACATGATATAATTTATAGTAATACCACAAACACAATACAGTGTCTCGTGACTAAATCGCATACTTATGGTATATAACATATTATTTATTAAAGAAATTTAAAAATGTAAACATCTATCGTCGAGAAAAGGAAAACATCTGTCGATAGAAATTGTGTATGTGAGTTGACATGCAAGAATATATAGGTCAGACTTCAGAGAACGTCGGAGAGCAACGCGAAAAGTAACATTCAGGGGTCCTATGTGCAGCGTACTACCGTGCCCCGTCGAATTCTTGGCCGTGTCGAGAGTACAATGTATGTTTGTTTTTCTAGATTACCTATATTAAAACCCAATTTGAAACGTAGAAATTTCCCATGAATTCCACAAAAATTTCACAAAAAATAGTTCAGTTCTCATTGGAATCGAGAAAATTTCAACATTCCAAACAAGGCCTAACTCTATCCATCTTCATCCCACTTCCATGCCTTGTAATTCATGTCTGAGATGTTATCGAAGGGCATTTGTTGGTCGCATTGTACCGAAATATGATTACCTTGGTCGTCAACATGGTTTGTTCAAAAGTGTTTTCCGAAATGGAGAGGTTCTTCAGATGAATCTATATGTATATGAATACGATATCTCTGCATTCCATAATTAAGAAGCTAGTTGTTTTTCATAGGTTTTCCACCGTAAGCTCCGAAAGCTGATTCTTAGAAAAGCTTTAGCCAGAAATCAAGCATAGCTTGGTTGGTGAATGACTTCATTGAATTCCTGCCCACTTAAGATCCGTACCTACCTCTGAAAAAGGTTTTTTTGGGTTAAAAAATAGCTGTAGTATTTTTTTTATAAAAAATCATTTGATAAATAGCTACTTTTTGTCAACAATAAACTGTAAAATAAGATCTATCCTAACTTTCAGCTTTTAACTTTTGCTAGTTATAGATAGTTTCTAGCTTATGCTAAAAACTACTTAAAAACTAAGAAGTTTAGGATTTGCTGGCTTTTTGAAAATTAAACCTAGCTTAAAGCCCCAAATAAAACCTTAAATGAATGCCAGAACTTCTTGCTAAAATTTCAAATAAACAAGCTCAAGCCAAGACAAATAGTCCCTGCCTGACTAACCACTTCATCCCCACATATATTGGTAGAAAAGTTTGGAAAACACAATGGTCGACATACCACAGGGGTAGGGCCATAAGTTCAGCAGTCAGCACCTAGATTCAGACCAGAAGTCCATCACATGCCCACATTGCCACCCTTTTCGCATGAAAGAAGGGAGACCAAAAGGCTTACGCCCATCTCCATCGTCCAAACGCAAAGATAATCCCTCTTGTTTGACCGGTTAGAGGGTTAGGACCATGTCTCCATATCCTTTGGTACAGGGATGAAAACAAAATAAAAACGTTAAGGTAAATAATTATTTCATTTTTGTTTCCACATTTTTTGCCTGTAACGGCAACAAAATCAGAAATCCTGAAAACAAATGTGGAACGAAATGAAATGAATACGGATCTATAGCGGAAAATTTCATCTAGGTATATTACCAGTTGTAACACCCTAAAAATTTGCGAATTCTTTAATTGAGCATTTAATTCGGATTTTGTATTTTTTTTGAATTTTTAGCATTTAGTTAATGATTCTTGCTTTTTTCATATTAAAATAAATAATTTATTTAAAAACAAAACCAAAATCTTATTGAAAATAATTTTTCTAAGTTCAAAATGTTATAAAATATTTTTGAGAATTTTTGTAGAATTTTTAACTCTATTTGATATTTTCAATAAAGTAATATATATTTTTGGTATTATTTATACGGAGTTTCCGTTTTTTTTCGGAACAAGCTCTCCCATTTCTATTTTCGTTTTTGACAAAAAAAAAAGTATTCATTTATGACAAAATGCCTTTCGTTTCCATTTTCAACCCTAAGTTGGTCCCCTAGAGGCGGTCATACATTTGCAATGCCACCTATCCATCCACCATATATGCATATATAGATACACTAGAAAATAAATATAGCATAGTGTTAATTTAATTCCATAGTTATGCAATAAAAACATGGCGTTAAGTATTGCGTATACAACAGTCGATGTGTAAGGTAATGTAGCATAGTCACAAGTCACACAATGAACACACAAAATACGCGATACACGTACGTGTACATAGCCTAATATAAACTAATTATGTGTATCTCTAACCTTGCCATCAAATTATACTATAGTTTATACAAGGACTCTACTCATATACAAGCACTCTACAGTCTACTTATAAACTGGTTTTCCATCACTCGGTGAGCAATATAGGACAAAACCCCCACACCATCAACTAAACACTATTTGAATTCTTCTATTAAATTAATTCCAGCATGTACATGTCCCGTTAATCATGAGGAATTGAAAGATAGAAGAAGAATGTGATGATCATGATCATGACGTAGCTGGCTAGCTAGATCGTTGGCGCGGTGGTCCAACGCAGATCACTAAGGGAACTGATTAGTCTAGAGATTTTTGACCATTCGAGCATCATCAACAAGCTATGATTAATTATCTAGCTTGTTAATTAACCCCTCTCTATTGGTTAGCCACCACTGGTTGTCAAAGGCTATGAACACATGGGATGGATGGGTGGAGACCGGAGACGGCGTGCGTGCTCAGATGCCAAGCGAATCATGGCGACGGGAAGGAAATTCCTTCTTTCTGCGGAGGAATCGTACGTACGTACGTACATGTTGGTATGCATGCGCCACTGGCTATATTTAGGGGCGTTTGATACAGTGCAACTGCGCAAGTTTTACTAAAATCTGTAGAGTTAATGAAGCAGAATATTCCTAGCTTTAGAAATTTATGAAGTTGAAATTGTTGATACATTAAGAGTGTTTAGATATACCATCTTATTTATATTTTAAACTAAAAATATAAACATAATTTAGTTTATTTTAATCTATAAACTTTAGATCTATGATAAAATTAGAATCTAAAGCCCTGTCAAACAGACCAAGTTGCTTGTTCTTGTGCTAGCAAAAGATCGTAAGTCCCTAGTGTAGACCGTACATGGAACGCATGTTTGACGACTTTTGTTTTTCTTAAATCTCGTGGTACTTACGAGATACACATCCCAATGGATTAGTTGTTGCTCCACTTGACTAACCTCGGATTAGTTCAGCACTAGGCACCTAAACCAAAGCTACCTTAAGACGAACCATTTTGACACTAGAAGGCCCATGTATTCCAGAATTAGATTCCGCTGTACCCGTTTGGAGCACAGCAATTTTTCCTTTATTATTAAACTATTTTATGCAAAAATCGTAAGTTCTTATGTACATTCCAAAGAGAGGCCTAAGCTCCTTTAAAGGCTGTATTTGGTAGAGTTTTGTGGAGCTGAAGCTGTGGGTATATTAAAGGTCTGTTTGGTATAGCTCCAGATCTCAGCTTCACCTGAGATCTGAAACTTGTATGTTAAAATAAAGTGAATTAAGTTTATATTTTTTGTTTTAAATGTAAACAATATGATCTATCTAAACATTTTAATGTACTCACAGTTCCAGCTCCACGGATCTGGTAGAACTGAAGCTCTACCAAACATGCCTTAAGGATGTGTTTGTTAGGGCTCCAGCTCCACCAGATCCGTGATCTGGTGGAGCTGGGTATTTCTAACTCTATTAGATCTGTGGAGCTGGAGCTGTGAGTATATTAAGAGTGTTTAGATGGATTATTTTGTTTGCATTTTAGACCAAAAAATATAAACTTAATTCACTTTATTTTAGTTTACAAGTTTCAGATCTCAGGTGAAGGTAGGATCTAGAGCTCTACCAAACAGGCCCTAAGAGTGTTTAGATGGATCATTTTGTTTACATTTTTTTAAAAAAAAATAAACTTAATTCATTTTATTTTAGCCTACAAGTTTCAGATCTGAGGTGGAGCTGGGATCTGGAACTCTACCAAACAGAATCTAAGGCTCCAAGAAGCGACTTTAGCGCCCCACCCACCCCACCAACACATAATTATGCCTTCTGGTTTGCAGTTTAAAGCTTTTTTTTTTGGCTTAAGCAGCTTAAAAGCAGTCTATTTTTGTATGTGATAGATATGTGTAAATTTACTCTAACTTTAGTAGTATTAGTTTTAACTAACTTTTAATAAGCCAAAAAAACACATCTCTGGTGCCTTTTGGCTTTTACTTATATAGAAATTTATGATTAAAAAACTGAGATAAAAAACCATATATTTGTTTAGACTTTAGCTTTTAAATGGAAGGAAAAAAGCATAAACTGTTATACTACTTTTTACACTAATGTGTTCATTGAAAAACATAAAACTATTATATTACAAAAATATATTTTATAACTAATCTAATAATATCATTTTCATTTGCTCAATCTAACTAGTTTCTTACATAGAAGTAGTCCAACGTAAAAAGTTTGACTGTACTCTCCGTAAAACCTATTACATTTCTGAACGGAGGCAGTACTGTTAGACCAAACGTACCGTTAGGTTTTTAAATTTGCAAATTTTGGGAACACGACATTTGTAAATCATTTCACTTTGATTTATCTGCTTTAGGTTGCCTCTTGTCACAGAACTTAGTCAAGTTATGATATCATGTATAAATGATTACCATTTCAAAATGACTTATGTTCGGACGTCCGATAAACTGTTCATTTTATCGGATACTTGCAACATTTTTTTGACGTGTGCAATATTTTTTCCTACGCCTGCAACATTTTCCTTCGATAACAGTATAAACAGTAGAAATGTCGGCACAATAAACAAATATTACACACGTTAAAAAAATATTAAAAAAAACATTTGATAAAACAAACAGTATATCAAACGTCCCATTACTAACACTCGCCCTACCCACACACGCATACACACACCAAAATATCTTGCGGTCCTTTAGGCTGCATCCTCCATGATTACTTACCATCGATTGTGAGATCCGAAAAGAGATTCGACAAGCCCCCCACTGTGGAGGACACCCTACTTTCTCCTTCGTTTTCGTTAGTCTCTTCTGTTGGTGGATGCATGACCTAGCCAACGTCGCGAAAGTTCTACGTGACTGCGAAGTACCTGTCACAAACTTTCTTTCGAACTTATCTTGGTCGCACTGATCCATTGGTTGATCAAATAATTAACGGCCACAGCTTTAGATATACGAGGCCTCCTTTGGATAGGCTCGGAACAGCTGCGATCAAATCCGAATTACATCGAGAGGGGGAAAAAAATCATACGCTGATATGCAATGCTTCAAGGTATTAAATGTGATTTTTGCGGCTTCGTAGCAAACTTTCAAAAAAGCTACCGCGGTTATCATTAGCTATCAAGGAAACTATCATTCATCACGTTTTAAGTATGAAAAAGTTAATAATATTAAAAATATAAGTTGTATACAAATAAATTATAAAAATGTGGTACTTTAGAAGGTGCTAATATTTTTATAATAAGAATATGAGTCAAGTTCAGAATCAACAAACAAACTTGTCCAAAAAAACATAAATGATAACTATATCAAAATGTTCTTAACAGCAAGTATTTAATCACTAGGAAATATGAATGTGGGATTATTGAAAAAGGATGAGATAAGGCCTTTTACTAGTTTTTTCGTAGCTCAGGCTTGTAAGATATGCATTTGAACATTTTAATACCGTTTGATTTCAAAATAGATCCAATGTTTTAGTCTATGAGTACTTATGTAGGGTAGTGGATCTATCACTAGCTACAAGCTACAACAAATAGCGGGGTTATTGCTAAATATAGTATTTGTAGCTAATATAGGAGAATATTAATCTGTAACTTCGTATTTAGAGTAAAAAAACTATAACATAGTTATAGCTAGTTATTTATAACATTGGAATGTTTCGAATTACCACTATCTAGTTCTTCTAAATGAAGCAGAGGAGACGGGTTCACGGACGGAGGGGTCTGATGGATTGTTTTTGGTTAAGGCCAAATGCACGGTCAAGTCTCACGTAGCCTCATGTAAAATGCAAATTAAGAGAGCTAGATCCAAAACATGTTGTCATACGATCAACACCAACAGGTAAAGTCAATATGGAGAACTCAAATTTCAATTTTATCAGGACTACTACACTCGTAGTTTGTTCCATGAGTAACCGCCAATAAATGTGAAATTCTAGGTATGAAGTACATTGTGGAGGACACCCTGCTTTCTACTTCGTTTTCGTTAAATCTTTTTGTTGGTGGATGCATGACTTAAGCCAACATTAGGAAAGCTTTAGGTATGACTTACTTGTCATATGTGAACTTTCTTTTGAATATATCTCTGTGGCACATTTCCATTGGTTGATCAAACAATTAACACCCGCAATTTTAGATATATGAGGCCCTGCTAGCATGAGTTGGCATATAGTTCAAAATCCCGGCAAAATTTTGGATTTCGGCTGGGGACGAGATTCAAAATAATGACCGGATAAAAAATTGAATAATCTCATAAATATTGGTGAAATTTCGTCAAATTTGACCGACTTTTTAAGATGTTTTATAAAAATAGCAGAAATATTGTTATATTTTTATAAAATTGTACAAGCTTGATCATGCTCTGGAAAAATTATGGTACCATATCTAGTAGTGTAGGGTCATACATAAAAATTCAAAAGAATTGAACTTCATGTGTTATATTTAAAAATTTAAAAATAGAATACACATAATTGAACAATAATAGTGTCAGAATTTTATAAATTCACTCAAGAGTGATCATGAGCCAAAGTTTTTAAGAGTGCTTAAGAATTGCCTTAGAACCTTTCTCTAAAAGTTTTAAAAATTGCAAACTTGTTTTAGTTACTCAATCAAATATTATGGAAGCAATACACGTAGCACTGTAAGGCTTTTATCAGGATAGTAACACTGTCATAATTTTTGAAAATTTCTCAAGCTTGATCATCATCTAAAAATTTTATAGGAATATTAATTATACATCTGGACTATCCACAAAAAAGTTTAAAAATTTCTAACATGGTTTGTACCATTTTTCATTCGGTTGAAATTTGCCGGTCAGCCTTCAGTAGCACTCTCTAAATTTTTTAGTTTTGCTTCAATGGTTTGTTTATTATGTGAGAAAATATTTAAGCCTAATTAGTTTGTACTAATCATTCTGGTGGTACCATTTCATCTATTATGACTGAGTTGGATATGGATAGACTCGAGCGACATTTTGCAAGCTTGATGGAAAATGGTTTGCCTTTTCTTATCTAACTTTGAAATCATATTTTGCAAATCAAGTAAAATTTTAGTTTAGTGTACTTTTATCTGTCTTCTCAAGAACATTATTAGTGTTTCATGCTTTCCTTTGTAGTTGGAGAACCAAAAGGATGTCGATGATAATTATATGGAGGAGAACATCATGGACTGATCTATTTTTGAGAATGTTTTTTTTACTTCAGTACTGTTGGTGTTAGCCATTAAATTGAATGGAATGTAGCTTAAGTTCATTTGAAATATGTAGTAAAAGGTTTCTTGGTTAATTTTTCTGTCGAGAAGTTAAAATCTACCGTTTCTGTTAGCAAACTAAGTCGATAATCAAATTTGTTTACCATTTTCTATAGAAATGGTGTGAAAGCTCAATTTAATGAAAGTAGATTTCATTTGCAGTGTAGAAGTTATTAACTTGTTATTCCATCCAAGCATGGTGAATTCGGTCATCCAAGCACTACTGTTAGGAAAAGTAGTTACAGTGGTTTAAAAGAGCTTCAACAAATAATGTTGGTAATGGGGCTCTTACATCCTTTTGGCATGATACTTCTATGGTATCTTATGCAACTATCATGAAACCTCTTACCACATTTTTTTTTCTCCTGTGTAATTGCTAAGTTTCTATGGTGTTGTCCTAAAGAAATATTTGATTGGAATCGAATTCCCACATTATTATCGGATTTTCAGGACTATGTGACATTGTGTACAAAACTCATCTTACATACAGTTACAGAGAAGAATGTTTCGGGAAGAAGACGGGATTTGCATTGAAGGTGTGATCGAGACAGTGAAGAATTGGCTACAAGAAATCAGAAGGAAGGGAGTAGGATAGTACACTTCTTTTTTACTGTCCTGGACTACTAGTTGGGGGCGTTAAGATGTAGGAAAGAAGTATGGTAGTCTCTGTTTAACCCTGAGTAGCACTCCATTTTGGTCCTGCTCCAGACTGGTAGTGGCAAGCTGGTATACCCAGCACGTTTTGTTCTGTAATGAACTATTAATCTTCAATAAAGGTTGCAAATTGCTCTGTTCCATGCACAGCTAGTTGCAAATGGTAAGTTTGGGACTTGCTCGGCTGAAAATGGTTCAAGTACTATGTTTGTTTACAATATGTAGATAAATTCAACCGTGGAATTTTCGTAGACAAGGGCCAAACATTGTTCAAAGTTGGTAAGTTTGGATAGATTATGTATTATATTTTTATGGAATTTTTCGCCAATGTTTCCGTATCCGCTCTATTCTGTTCTGCATCAGTTTCCGTCACTATTCGTTTCCAGGGGTTTTGATTTCGTTTCTGTTACCGGTAAAAATATGGAAACGGAAACAAAACAGCTATTTACCGACCGTTTCTGTTCCATTTTCATCCCTAGTTTTGTTACACATTTTTTTTTCTAAAATCTGTTGTTTTATGAAATACTCCCTCCATTTCAAAATATAAGGCACGCACGCATTTCAAGATTCAAACTTTGAAATCTTTGACCAATGATTTGTCTAACTATATAAAAATTTTGTGATATAAAAGTGATACCATTGAATTCATATTTAAAAATACTTTGTAATGATAGTGATTTTGTTTGTATGAATGATATTGGATAAGAGAAATCAAAGATCAAAATATAATTTAGGAGACCGTGCCAAGTCCAACCACGCCTTATATTTTGGAATGGAGGGAGTATAAGCTAAAATATGTAGTTTTACGATAGTTTGTATAATAAACTTTAGTTTTATGAAATTTACTCCTTTGAGAGAGAAAAAGGACATAAAACACAAGAGGAAAAAAAACAAAGAACAGAGGGGCTAATCCAAAATGTTTTCATGTTTGGGACAAGGAGCGGGGTTCAAAATCTCATCGAGATTTCGGAAATCTTAGCTGAAATTTCTGATTTCGACTAGAAATGAGATTCTAAATCTCGACCGGATAAAAAAAATTGAAAATTTTCTAAAAAATTATATCACAAACGGGTTTTTGTATTGAAAACTCCGGATGATTTTAATAAAAAAAACCGTTTCTGATAAACCTCATGAGCCCACTTCACACGTGATTGAAAAGGACCAAAATTTTGGTAATTTCATTGAAATTTCGGTCTTCCCGCTCTAAAAAATTTTGGATTTTAAATTTTAACCGAAATTCCGAGATTTCGCTAAAATCTTGAATTTCATCCACCTCCATAATAAAATCCAAAAATAAAATTTCAAACCTCGATAAGAAGGCCAAGAAAAAGCAGCCGCTGCTCCTGCATACTCCTTGTGCAACGCATGGCTCTTGTGGCTGTTTTTGTTTTGTTTTCTTTTCCTTTTGGTCAGTCCTTTGCTCCGCCGCTCCATGCCAAATTCACAATCCCAATTCTCAAGCGACACTTTCTTGCAGCTGTTTCTCCTCTGCCCCTTTTCTCCAACTCTGCACGCACAGCTACTGTGCTGGCTAACATCAGCCACAGTTCGACACACAGAAGCTAAACCAGCATAGCAGCCAGCTACAGTCGCAGGGTAGCAGCTACCGCCGCATACAGACACGGAGATCGGCGCCATTAAGATCTCCGGCGCACGCGTTGGGTTGCTGCAACCAACGGCTGCGCCCGCGGAAGTGGGGCCCGGGTGTCAGTGGCACACCGCGTGCGTGTGGGGCCTGCGAGCACTGGTGCTAGGATCTCAGCGTATCGAAGTCTCGAAGGCGTGGAGACCACCTGCTAGTACCGCGAGTCCGCGACCACCGCTGCCGGTCAAGCCACCTGGTCCTATGCTACGCACGAGCTACTCCGCGAATCCAACGCTTTTCCCGTCCCTCCGCAGTTTTCATTTTACAAATCTAGGCCTTCGTACAAACTCAGCTTGTTTCAAAGAATGATTTTCATAGTTTCTGTAATACTGCTTTAAGAATACCATGGTATTTTATACCATGAGGTGTTTGGTTACCATGTCAAAAGCTTTGAATTAAAAACCATGGTTTGGTAGATACCATGGTATTTTTGGAGTATTTGAAACTCCACTCCAACCCAAAGTTTTCATGGTTTTGGCTAACTTCTAGTCTATTTTCACTCAAATACCATGGTTTGTGATGTTGCATCCAAACAGTTGGTAGTTCCAATAAATACTATGGCTTTAAAGGAGTTTGGTAAAACCATGGTATTCATGACAAAACAATTGCAAACCATAGTATACCAAAACCATAGTTTTGAAATATATTGTTTCCAAACAGGGCCTCATTGTAAAGATAGCTGCTTCTGTAATTGTAAAATAGCTGTTTTCTAGATTGTGAAGTATCGACAAATGACGCATAATAGGTAAGCTTGGCAGCAGAGCTACAGTGCAGCAAGGACCTGCCAGGCATCCTTGCATCGGTAGGTATTCGGTAAATGATTTAATTAAGTGGCAAATTGAGTGACTAATTAATTAATACAATTAATTAAGTGAAGTGATTACTTAGTGAATTTGATTGGCACATTGCTGCCGAGGAAGGGGAGCTCGGCAGAAATCTTACCGTGGCACAGGCGCATAATAGGTGAGCTGCACCACCCGCGAAGGAGGAGGATGTCATCTTTATAATTTTATTTAGAAGGTTAAATTTTTTAAAAAATGTGTTCAGGAAAAGCAACGACCATGGATTTAAATTTCGTTTTCGAATGAAATCTCGCTGGTGACCGAAATCCGAAATCTTGCCAAGATCTCGAAATTTCGGGTAAATCTCGAACGAAATTAAAAAACATAAATTCAAATCCGGTTTTATTTCTACCGAGAAGAACGAAATTTTGACCGAAATTCCCGAAATCTTGGCGAGATTTGCCAAGATTTTGGTGAATTTGCGCTAAACGAAAAATAGCTCAAATGACAATAAAATTTTTGAAATATTTTGTGGAGATTTCTGACACATCAATTATGTTCTCACAAAAATTTAAGATGATTATCAAATTTTAGGAATTTTTAAAAACTCAAACATTGCTAATGTCATGATAAAACATTGACAGCAAGTTTGAACCAATTGAAAATGGAACAAAACAAGTTATAAAAATTTGAAAATTTTTGTGCATGGTTATGATGCATCACTAATGTTTCTATAGAATTTTTATATGATTATCAAGCTTAATTTCAGCCAAATGAAACAGGTCCAAACAGTGTTAGAAAATTTTTAATTTTTTTGTGGATGGTCCTGACATATCATTAATGTTTTTATAAAATTGTCATAATATTATCAAATTTCATGAATTTTCAAAAAGTCTGAAAGTGCTGTATCTTGATAATAGCCTAATGATCAATGCATAGATTTGTTTTAGCAAACAAAAAAAATTTAAATTTTTGAAAATTTTATAGAAGAGTGGTAAGGAAATGCTTAAGATCTCATAAAAATTTTGAATCATGATCACACTCCAGTAAATATATAAAATTCTTACAATAGCAATGTACCATTTATGTTCTTTCTGATTTTGATTTTTGAAATATAACAAATGAAATTCAATGCATACATAGATTTGATTGAGCAAACAAAAAATTTGAAAATTTTTAACAATTTTATAGAATGGTATTGAGGTAATTATTAATTTCTCATAAAAATTTTGGATCATGATCACACTTGAGTAGATTTACAAAATTATGACAATGTTATTGTTCCAATTATGTTCATTCTGTTTCTGATATTTTAAAGCTAACAAATGAAGCTCAAATATTTTGAAAATTTGTCTGTATGATCATACACTACCAAATATAATACAATAATTTTTTCAGATCATGATCAAGCTCGTACAATTTTATAAAAATATAACAGTGTTTCTGCCGTAATTTTAAAATGTCTCAAAAATTGGTTTTTCATCAAATTGTCATGTAAGATCACTTTCTTAAGGGTTATCTGACCAAATCCGGTCAAATCTGGCTATAAAAAGTCATAAACCGGTCAAAAATCCGAGATTTTGGCGAAATTTTGCTGAAATTTCTGAGATTACTGTAGCAATTCAATTTTTTCTCTGGTCGGGATTTTGGATCTCGTTCCTGTCCGGAATCCGAAATCTCGACCGAGATTTCTGAGTTTTCAGTGGTTTTTTGAACTATGCGTTGGCCTCCCTCCTCCACTGCTGTTAATTGTTATCGCATTCGTGTTTCATTGCTGATAATACATTGGGAGTAATTTCTACAAATTTGAGCTGGAGAATTTGCTTGCGCTGGGTTGTAGTGTACTGATGCAAGGTGTTTTCAGACTAGGAAACCATGCTGAACTTTCTGTCCGGCTTCTGAAAGTAACATTGGCTACTACTAACTGAAGAAGAATAATTTCACCTGACTACCTGAGAGTAACATTGACGAGGACAAGCATATGGAGTATTAATCATAAGATTTGGGCTCCATAGTCAACACATGTTTTTCGTCCTCCAGCTTTCCAGAAGGATACGATCTTTAAAATCTAATAAATATTAAAAAAAAGTATTGCAGGGTTGTAAAATATGAAAGAGAGGTGCTTCCATTCTCTTTTTTTTTAATAGTTGAATAAATATTAAAGTATGAATAAAGAGTAGATAGTGATTACTTATCCATTCGCTTGCTTCAAGATTTATACAACTTATATAGACTAGAAAAACATTGAAACTTTTTTATTATTTTTCCTGATATTCCAGGAGGCAAGAAGACGTGACCTGCTTCGGCCGGAATAATTTTTATTATTTTTCACCATTCTCTCCAAGCCGGACGCCTATGCCATGAAATAATTTTTAATATTCCGCGCCACTCGTCCATGGATTAATTTGTTTTTAATTTTTAAATTTTTAAATATTCCACGAGCGTAACCGCGGAATAATTTCGGATTTTTTCGGATTTTTTTTTCGCGTTTTTTAATTTCGTGCGACCGAACCGGTTTTTTTCCGACACGTGGGCCCGACCGAATTCATGGACGTGCACAGCGGAATAATTTCCGTTATTTTTTCACCGCTTTTTTCCCCAAGAAGCTACAGTACCAACTAGATAATAGTTGTTGCAATTTGTACATGAATCCGACGTTTTTGGTCACGAGTTTAATTAGTTCAAAAGTAGTTTTATCTCTTTTGAAATTTTCTATAAATTTTTATGTGGAGAGATTAAGGTATTTAGTTTCCATTTTCTTTGGTTTCGCTCAATTCGCTACTTTGGTTTTCGTACAATAATTCCTTAAATTTAACTAGTTTTCAAAATATTTTTGAATTTTTCCTTGAGAGCAATTGAAGTCCATTATTTTTAAATTTTGTTTTTCATAAGGATTTGAGCTAAGAATGCTTCTGTAAAAGTTTCAGGTCAAAATGTTGCTCCATTATTTTATAAAAATTCTGACATTGCAGTTTTCAGATTTTCGAGTTTCTTTTTTTAATTTTGAGAAGTCCTAAATGACAATATTAATTCCTAATATTTTTTCCAGAGATAGATATTGCATTTAGGTTTTCATGATAATTTTTACAGCTCTATTTGTGACTCCAAAATATTTTATAAATTCTGACAATGCATTGTTTTGATTTAAAAGTTGTCTTTTCATTTTGTCTCTTCATTTCTTTATGCATAAAATTTCATTTGCTGGCTAAAATGATTTAATTGAATGATCAGGGTTCTCATGGAAATTTTCTAAATTTCTACTTTTTACATTTTTGCCTTTTCCTCTTTTTCATTCTTTATTTCCCTTTTGTTTGATTTTTCTTGCAACACAAAAAATCCAAGAAAATCCAAATAAAGCAATCAATATTCAGAAAATCCAAAAATATTCACAATCAAATTTAAATATTATATTTTTACTGTTCTAAAATTTTCGGGCTGTTACATGGATTCAGATGCGAAGCAAGTTATAAATACAATATTTTTGTATAATATGGTACTACATATGCCAAATTGTGTTCCAACGCTGGTATGCTGTTCTTCAGTAAGATTGCATACTTACAAGCTTGTACTTTTGGTAGAGTTCTTCAAACTTTTTCTTTTTTTTTTTCTTTATCCAGAGGTCAATCAAGAGTTTATTGTCTCTCAAGTACTCATCATAGCGGCATTTTCGCATTTAGTTGCATTCTCAAGATGCTTCTCTAAAAGTTGTTTACAAAGGAACCCAAATATTCATATGAGCAAGCATCACAACAATCAGTAGAATTAATAATATGCAAAATCTCTATAGTGCAGATAAACTAAATGAAAATACCAAACTGAAAAGGCAACAAGAGCTAGCTAACTAGAAAGAACTTACAAATTGGCCGAACATTCTCAGATTGTAGCAATATTACTTTGTCTGCTTCATCATATATTCTGCCCAATATGGATGTCGAATGGTAGGCACTATCAGAAACAACTGGATAGATAAGCAGTATCAGGGAAAAAAACTAGATTGGTAAGCATTATCAGAAACAACTGGACACTAATTAAATCTAATTATGTGAATAAACAAAAAAAAAAGAAACCTTTTGCTTATGATATTTTTGCCTCTCTATCTTCTAATTGCATCTGCTTTTTTGTAAGCGTTTGCAAGTCTTCCTCCATGCCTTCAATATCTTTCATATGTTTATCTTTTTGAGATCGTGCAGCCTTTGACAGAGGTTGACAGGTCGTGCAGCTTTTCTCATAAGGTGTCAGGTCGTGCAGCTTTGATGATGGGTGACACGTCGTGCAACTTTTCATCTATCGCTTATTTTATCATCTAACTTTCATCAGATGTGCCCTTCAAATTTTCTAACGTGATTTGTTTCATTTTTCATTCGGTTCAAACTTGTCGGCCAAATTTTTATCGATTTATTTTCGTGGTTTCATGGCCGTGAGTGCCTTTTTCCGATTTCGCAACTTCTGTCAGCAACGCCTCGCTATCTCGCCCATACGTAGTAGTAGCACGCGCTATGTGGGTTGTTCTTCATTTTTCTCGTGTTTTTGGACCGGATCGCCCTCACCAGGTGTGAAAACCCTTATGCCCACGATTTCCACGGTTTAGTGGCAGCGAGTGGTTTCGATGCGCAATTCCAATCATGCGATAGAATGCGACTATTCGAGATAAAGATGTATGTAACGGATCGTTTTTTATAAAATACAAAAATTCCATCAAATTATAGAATAAGCCCGTCTGACCGAAAGAAACAAAAAAGGAAAAGAAACTAAAACCGCGAAAAAAACCGCGAAAAAACCGCGAAAAATAAAAAACCAAAAAAAATTTGGAAAATATTCGCGTTCATTGCCATGAATATTAAAAAAATTAAAAACAAAATAATCCGCGACGAGTAGCGGAATATTAAAAAATATTGAAAAATTATTTTGCTACCGGATCCGCTGAATTGGCCGAGAAAAATAATAAAAATTATTCATGAACGGGTCCGCGGAATATCCGGAAAAATAATAAAATTATTCCGCCGCACTAGGTCCGCAGAATTATACTGTACAGGAGCTAAATTTGCAATTTTACGCGACACGCGGCTAAATCCGTAAAAAAAATTTCAAATTCGGTCAGAAGAGTAAAAAATTCCCCTCATCTCACCGCACGCTCTCTCCCTATGCGCCCGCGTGTACGTTTCTTGGGACTACTACCTGCTGATCTCCACTGCTTCCTGAATAAATCAAGGAAAGAAGCGTAGCAGCAGGAGGCAAGAAGACGTGAAATGTAATCAAGGAACACACTGAGCTGAGCAGAGCAGCAGAGAAGTTGTCGTGAAGGAGCGAGCACGCGCGCGCGAGGGAGAGAGAGAGAGAGAGAGCATTAATTTTGTATTCACTATGAAGTTCATGAAGCTTGGCTCCAAGCCGGACGCCTTCCAGACCGACGGCGGCGACTCCAGGTGAGCGAGGCCACTTGCTCTCTTGGCCATGGCAACCCATCTTAATTTACTTCTGTACCGGTGTGATCAAATGGGAGGTTCTTGCCTTGTTTTCACTTCTCTTGTGTCGGTGTAAACAATACAATGTCAGTTGTGTTGAGGCAATGGCAACCTTGTCCTAGTGCTCTTGACCAGATGTGTTCCTAGTTGTTTCCTTGGTCTCTGTTCTTCTTTGCAGTTTTTTGTTTTCGTGAAGCAAAACAACCATGCATTGTTACGATGTTATCTGGTAAAAGAGCATGTTTTGGAAGTATAAATCCTTTTTTTTGAGTGTGCGTGTGTGTTCTTTGTGTGTTCTTGATTTGTGTCCCAGAAAGAATAGCCTTTTTTTGGGGGGTTATAGGAGCAGTTTTACTGTGATTTTGAGATGTGGGGCTACTACTGCTCGTGAGCTACGTGGATTTCTCTGCACGGCATCTGACCAAGGCGCCTTCCCTTTAGCTATGGAAAAGCTGGTGCTTCCCTTTTGGTTGTACAAGCAAAACATGGTTGTTGTAGTAGTGGTTGTGATAAGGATCAAAAGATTTTTTTTATTACTTTTTACTTGTAATTCTGGGGGACTGATTAAAATTTTGCTCGCTTTCTGTTCTTCCCCTTTGCCCGTAAACCCCACCTGGCCACGCCCACTGGATCGTGGACTTGATATTTCATTCTTAGCTGCAGATACTGACAGCATTAACAAAAAGAACATGTCTTGAATATTTTTATTTAGGATTGGATTGCATCTCTATGTCTTGACCTGAATAAGAATATTTGGGCAACAAATGATGCTCTTGATGCTTCGTTAACAGAAGTACTCCGAAGGTCTTACGGTTGTGTAATGTTAACTAGGTGATGCTAGTCCTATATGTTAGTCAACAACTACTTGCATGGATATTCAGATAAATGCCTGCAAATTCTGTCATACAAGTATAACCATCATGTTCATGGATTGCTAACCAAGACCAACTGACCAGTATATACTACTCATTTTTGTCCTACCGGACATGTTAAAGGTTTCATACTTGCCGGTGCAATTTTCAACGTTTTCTTCGCGGTGCTACGTTCTCTTGTTCCATATCTTCCTCAACAGTTATATATAACTCTGAACAAATCAACCTCATGCAGATATGTGTTGTCCGACCTACCGTCAGACATCGTCATCCATGTCGAAGAGGCAAGGTTCTATCTGCATAAGGTAATTTCTTAGCATTTTACCCATTTATGAACCAAACTAAATTATACTGCGGTGCCCTAAGGCTCGTCTTGAACTTAAGTTAAAACAATGCATCCGCCAATATACAGCTGTGAGCACACCAGAAGATGCTGCTATAGTAACTACTCTTGTCAGATGCCAATTGTAATTTGGATCTATGTTGCTTTCAGAATCTTTCCCACAGTTTCTTTAGATCAGATTTCCATTTCCATTATGTTTTCTGTATGGTTGGTGACAACAGTGCACGTACCTAGCAAATTGCAATTAAAGAAGTCCATTTGTTGAATCTGTTCAACAGATAGAATGCTACAGCGAATCTACAAATGACCATTGTTCAATCATAGCTACTTTTCATTGTAAAAACATTGGTTACTCTCTATAAATTTTTTTGTCACTTTACAATCTATTTTCAGTTCCCCCTTCTTTCCAAGAGTAGCTTGTTGCAAAGGCTGCTTATTGAGGCTAGTCAGAACGGCACCGATGAAGTTTACATACATGACATCCCTGGTGGAGTGAAAACTTTTGAAATCTGTGCTAAGTTCTGCTATGGCATGGTTGTGACCCTCAATGCATACAATGCTGTCGCGGCGAGATGTGCAGCGGAGTACCTTGGGATGAGTGAGGATGTCGAGAAAAGCAATCTGATATTTAAGATCGAAGTCTTCCTGAATTCTGGCATCTTTAGGAGCTGGAAAGACTCGATCATAGCGCTACAGACCACTGATGCACTGTTACCATGGTCTGAGGAGCTAAAGTTGGTTGGAAGATGCATAGATTCTATTGCTTCCAAAGCTACGGCTAACCCGTGCAATGTGATGTGGTCATACACCTATAACCGGAAATCTGCATCCTCTGATGAGATAGTGGAAGCTCGGAAAAGCTCGCGGGCGGTTCCCAGAGACTGGTGGGTTGAAGATCTGTGTGAGTTGGATGTAGACCTCTACAAGCATGTCATGGTTGCGGTTAAATCCAGAGGAAGGATCCCTTCTGACGTTGTCGGAGAAGCTCTCAAGGCCTATGCTGCTAGATGGCTTCCTGATTGCTGCGACACGCTGGTCGAAGACGCCTACTCCACAATGTACAAGTATCTGCTCGAAACCATCGTTTGGCTACTGCCGTCAGACAAGGGATCCTCATGTTGTTCATGTCGCTTCTTCTTGAAGCTGCTGAAAGTTACTGCCCTGATCGGAGGCGCCGGAGAGCTACTGAAGGAAGAGCTTATGGACAGAATTGCCTTGCAGCTGCACAGGGCGTCAGTAAACGATCTTCTGATTCCATCGAAGCCGCCGGCTCAGACCACTTACGATGTTCGGCTAGTGCAGACACTAGTCGGTAGATACATGCGTCGTGCTGGAGTTACCAAAGATGGAATTTTTCTCGACCACCTTGACAAGGAGATGTTTGAGACAAACGTGGAGAATGAGTCTCTGCTAACACTGTGCAAGCTTGTTGATGAGTACTTAGCTGAGGTTGCCTCTGATCCAAACCTGTCAGTTTCGAGCTTTGTGGGATTGGCAGCATCCATGCCTGAAGCAGCCAGGCCAACACATGATGGTCTTTACACCGCCATCGATATCTTTCTCAAGGTATGCTTGGCAAGAATGACACTATATGCAACCATCTTGCTTCATTATCTTGCTCCCTTGCTTAATCCATCTGGTTAACAGCATACAATTGTTGCCTGTTGTCAGTTGCATCCCAACCTACCCAAGGTAGAGAGGAGGAAGATATCCTGCCTGATGGACGTCAAGAAGCTCTCCAAGGAAGCATGCATACACGCGGCGCAGAACGACCGCCTCCCGCTCCGCGTCGTCGTGCAGGTGCTCTTCTTCGAGCAGCTGCGCGCGACGGGGAGCAACCCGCTGGCATCGGCCAACGGCAGCACACGTTCCATCACTCACCTGGAAGACGGCTGGAAGGACCGCGCGCTGACAGAGCCCCCAACCTCAGCACCATTGAAGAAGCAGCTCGGAAGCCTGAAGATCGTCGACGAGCATCGCCACGACGACGACGGCCGGCGGCTGGCGAGGAGCAGCAGGCTGTCGCTGTCGTCGCGGTCTTGGAGGATCTTCGACAAGCTGTGGGTCGGGAAGCTGCCGGGGGAGCTCGTCAGCAAGAGCTCTGACACGTCCGGCAGCTCGCAGAGCCCGCGGTCGTCGTCCAAGCCGCCGGAGTCCAAGTCGTCCAGCTTGTCGTCGAGGAACCGGCGCTACTCGGTGTCGTAGGCCGGCGTAGCTGGAGGAGGCTGTACAGAGGAAGGAGCCTTACTAGTCCATGGACAATGCAGTGATGAAACTGCTTGGTTGTTCTGTTGCAACTATGCTTAACCCAGTGATCTGGGAAATCCTTTTTGGTTGTTCTGTTTGTTGGCAATCGATCATCAGGCTAGTGATCATATCATCAGAACAAAATTCCCTGATAGAGTGATAGTTCTCTTACGCGTAGAGTGTATGCATTCCTAGCTGCACACCACTTCGAGGAATGTAGATCTTTTACTTGAGAGGAACAGGAAAATCTGGAGAGAAAAACTGAGAAAGGGAAAATTCTGAAATTGGCAACAATGCATCATCGATGGGTTAAGCTAAGCAACCATGGGCCGTACGCCGTGCCACTTGTGCGCTTGATCAGGCCGTAGGCCGTGGGAAAGAAGCCGGAGGCCGAAGAATATGACAATACGAGAGCACGAGACTCCTGCTCCGCCATTTGTTATTATAATTTACAAGGAAGACAAACGAACATCAGTACGCATACACCAGTACACAAACACACCCCTAAAAAGACTGAGACAGGTAATAAATATGTAACCTCACAAAATCTCTACTGTATAAAGTAAGAGTTTCTCTTCACATCATTCTATCAAAATTATTCACCTTTGTCACTGCTCTTTAATTATTATTAGTGCTTTTTGCAAATAAACTTTTTAACGCAAATTGAGTTTCCGTTGCAACGTACGGACACATGGCTAGTTTTTATTGAAGTGCAAAGTTTTTTTTTTTTGCCGTGAGGGGTTTCTGTGCGTCACTTTTTAAAAGTTGCATAAATATTAAAGTACAAATGGTGAGTAGATGATTATTACTTACTATTTATTTACTTCAAGATTTATACACGAGGGGATGACGCATAAAAACACTTCGTACCTGCATTCCCTGCTGCTCTAAGGGTCTGGGCAGATTCCGTCTTTGTCGACTACTCCACCAACCATGGCAAATCTAACCCTTTTCTCTCCCTTTTTCTCTTTCAGAAGACCATCGTATTCAGTCACAACCAGCCGACTAACCCTTTCTTTTCTCAAAAGATGATCGACAAGTCCATTCATCTTACGAATCCAAGTCGGCAGCAGTATTTGTCTGCTCCAATTCTTGCCGTTCCTACGGAACTGTCAGCTAGCGACTACTCCGACGTCTCCTGACGATGACGATGAATACTCTGATGGCGAGTTGGTGACACGACGCGGTCTCGGGGGTTTGGTAGAGCGAGTCGCGCGGTTGGTCGATCGAACGATGCAACTGGCGTTCCATTCACCGGTTTCTCTCAACCTGTTCTGCGTATGACAGCACAGTTCAGGCAATCAGTAGTGGATCGATGCTGCAGGAACGAAACCAGCTTATCTAACCCCAGTAGGTCTTTTTTTTTCAAATCTAACCTCCTTAATATATATTTACAAATTTAGCTCCTGCAGCACTCGATAAGTGTGGAAGGTAGTGCAGAAGATGGCCGGAGACATGAGAGCTTGGCCGATTGCAGCAGGTCACTCCTGCACTACCCGGGTATGACAGTGAGGTGCGGTGTGCTCCTACGCTTCCCGAGCCCACCTACCGAATTGTTGCAGCTCCTTCCGTGCTCTCTGGGCACGACAGCACCTCCTCCCATGCTCCTATGCCCTGCCATAGCGCTGGCCATCTTTCGTACTCCTCGGGCACGGTAGGGGATAGGTATCCCCTGCCATGCCTTCTGTAGTGAGGAAGGAGTCAAATTTGTAAACGCATATGTGAAGAAAGGGTATGAACTTCAATGCTAGTAACTGTAGAGGCAATGAGGCATCAGTACACTACTTTTGCAGCGAACTCTTGCGTCTGAGAGACTAGTTTGATCTCTCTGGAGTGTTTCACTGTGACGTACGCACGATTAGTATTTGCCCTCTGCATGGTCGTTAGCAGGCTTGACAAACGTACATCGGTACATGGCTCCGAGAGTAGTAGATCTTGGACAACAACCACAAGACTTGTATCTCTGTAGGAGAAACTGAAGACTCTACAAAACTGCCAATGTATACTATATATTAAAGTGGTGAGGATTGTTGAGCTGCCAGCCCCGCCATGTCATAGTCTTCACAAAAAGCTCCTCCGAAAAAGTCAAAATCGCGTTTAGATCCTCCAATACGGCTGCACTAACGACGGTTGATAACGCATCATCACTTCCCCTTCCTACGTTGCTCGCGCGTGCAGGCTCTGTTCCTCACGCTCCATCTCGGTCGCTCCATCCCTCCTCCCCTAGGAGCTCCGTCGCCTTCTCGCATTCGCCTCGACTGCGTTTCGCTAGGTCGCCCGCTCCGCCGCCCCTCCTTCACCACTTTCCATGCCGCGCCGCATCGATGATCCGTACAACTTCACGGATTTGGGGCTCGCGGAGCCCTCGAGGCCACGCACCATTCCCCTTCCCATCCATTCTCACCCAGGCATCGCCACCGCTCTCTCCTCCTTCCACCCCGGGCCGTCTCGTCGCCTGGTCACGCGCCTCAGCAACCCCATTGCCCGCCGTTCCTCCTACCGCTCCACACCGCTTGTCTGCCGTTGCCGCCACCAAACAAGGAAGGTGTCGCGAGCTCCGCCATTCCTGCGCTGCGTGTCCCCGGTTATCCTTCCTCGAGCTCCCCGTCCTATCTGGCGTCATCTCGCACGGCTCCGCCTCCCCTGCTTGGCACCCCTCCCCCCCAGTTCTCTCCTTCCTCGAGCTCCCCGTCGCGCACTCCACCGGTTGAGGATGGGCTAGATCTGTGAAAAGGTAAAGCCCAAAATAAATGACGGCAAGGGTCCAAATCCGGAAGTCAACCTCTTCGTTAGCGAGTGGAGGCGGAGTGGAAGATGGCGTGGCAGCTGGACGACGGGCCCACGTGGTGGTTCTTGCCGCTCGAGTGTGAAGGCATCGGCGGGCGGGTCCCCGGCACATTGACGCTGCTCTACTTCCCCGGTATGAGCATCTCTCCTTATTACTCCTAATAAATTGCTTCCTTGTTTTTTCACTTGAATTTCCTTGGCTTGCTTGCTGAGGTGTAGATCCTACTGAAACCATAAACAACAAAAATAGTTTGGCAAACTCATACAAATGTTGGTGGACCATATGCTGCTTTCCTGCTATTGCTGTGGGAAAATTGGGATTTCTTAAGCTGAGTAGTTTACTGGATAGTTGATGTCTTGATAGGACTGTTTGTTGCTTTCCCACCATTGCCGTGGGAAAATTTGGATTTCTTGAGCTGAGCAGTTCACTCGGTAGTTGATGATGAGGGCGTTCCAACCATGGATACGATCGCTGTCTTTTCTTGCTCGATGACACCTTCGTCTCCGACCTTCGGTGTTTCGGCCGCTACTTCGTCTACGTCGCATAGAGGGCTTAATCCAGAAGCACGGCCTTTCCATCCACCTTTGCTGGACCGACACATCGAGACCACTCGCCAACGACAGCCCACATGCCAAGGAAGGCCCACGTTGAAGCCCAATTCGTCGCCGGGTCCGGTTCGGCTATCCAGCAGCACATCAACTTCAAACCGGCATATCTCGGGCTCTCGAACTCCGTTTTCGACGTACGACCACTCGTTGAAAGCTTAGGAGACAAGATTTCTAATGGCCTAGCCCCATGGCCAAATTACTCCAAGGGCGATAGAAAATCATAGAAGATTATCACAGACCAGAACTTCAAGGTGTTGCGCCACCTTTCTTTTGGGCCCAAGGCCCATGTATCCTTAGGATTTGGTGATGCTGGTGGCTAACCCTAGCTTGGGCACTCCTTTGGCTGCCCACCCCTGGTGTGGGTGCCCCACTATATATGGCCGCTATCTCCATACATTGTTTTTAGGTTTTGTTGCGTGTGGTAGACCTCCTTGTGCATCCCTCCTCGTCTTGCGTGTGTCGATTAGACCATCCAACACGAGAAACAGAGCCTCACCTTTGTTTGTGACTTTTGATTAATACAAGTTTCAGATTGTTTCTCACTTGTTCTTGCATGTTCCTCAATTGCTAGCAGGAATAAGGATCTATCGCGTTGGACGTGGTTGATCGACTTGAGTTGGTGGCGTTGCGATTGTTGGTTCCCTTCCTCGCTGTTTGGAAGCCAAGATCACGAGTTTATCAACTCCCAAATCGACGTATCATTTTCATCAGAAGATCGGGCACCCTCGTGGGCGCATCAGTTGATGTCTTGATGGCCACCGGAAATGGTAGGATTGGATGGACATGGACCTCTGGATTGTTTGGCTGTTGGATGCAACTAACATATGTGCAAAGCCTTGATTCAAATGTAGAATCACTGAATTAGAGCTTTACTTTTTGCTAGATTCAGACATAGTATTGCAAATATAATCCTGCTATGAAACTTCTCCATTTCTTCTGTCAATGACAGTTAATCATTGCAGCTTTGAAACAACCTACCTAATATCACAAGTTTGTTAATGGCTCAATAGAGTTATGCACCACAAGCCTTTACTGGGACCCATTGGGCTACATTTGGTAAGAAATCAAATAAGCAGGACAGTAGCATTCGTAATATATATCCATATGGTTCCTGTGACAGTTTTGTTTAGCATTAGCAAAGGTTTGTTTTTGGGGTTCAGCACTTCACTAATGAACATACTCGATTAACCATTATTGCTATCTTATGAGCAAACTCAAAAGAATTTTGATTATCTTGATGCTACAGCCGATGACTATATTTGTGTTATTTTCCATCAATAGGGATTGCCCCTGAAGCTGTGGAAGTCGTGCTTACTCTATTTTTTGTCAGCCACTTTCTAGATTCGCCTAAACTGTGTGACCTTAGCAACATATTCACGGAGAGATATGGGAATTTTCTTCAATCTTTTGTTAGCCTCGTGGTGTGCAAGATGCCAAAGATTTGTCTCCTTTGTTTCGTGAGGTTAGGTGTTCTTTCATATTCCATTCCATCTCCAAGATTCCA
This sequence comes from Guadua angustifolia, assembly GCA_036346375.1. Classification (NCBI taxonomy): domain Eukaryota; kingdom Viridiplantae; phylum Streptophyta; class Magnoliopsida; order Poales; family Poaceae; genus Guadua; species Guadua angustifolia. Next base: position 6,659,449 of record CM070510.1, on the reverse strand, counting down.
TTCCATAGTATGCCACTTCTGTTCTATATGTTCTGAAATGATGTACAAGAGAGTAAATTGAGACTGCTGACCATATGGACTCAACTTGATAGATATGTTTATAGTGGGTGCTTTACCACATTTTCATATGAATCTATAAATGCAATACAATTTTAGCTATACTCCTTTTCTTTGTTGGTTTTCAGCTGAAGCTAAAATTTATGTTTACAATGGGTATGACAACTCTAACTCGATAAATATATTTATAGTGGATGTTTTACCATATTTTCATATGAACCTACAATTGCAATAGAATTTTAGCTATTTACCTTTTCTTTATTGACTTTCAGCTAAAGCTAAAATTTATGTTTATAGTAGGTACTTTACTGTATTTTCATGTGAATCTGTGAATGCAATAGAATTTTAGATATTTACCTCTTTGTTGCCTTTTAGCTAAAGCTAAAATTTTGTATCCTAAATGATGTCATGACTTAACAAGTTAGTACTTTGTAAGGGCAATACGGCAAAACTATGACATGTTTTTGGAATATAACAAACATTGAGTATTTAACTATTGCTATTAGGACGCATTAGCTACTCTTATTATACCTTCCAGTTATGCATTTTGCAAGATGCCTCTTGTGTTGCTATTTGCTTCGCTGTTCTACAGAAAAAACAAATAAAGGAAAGCCACTAATGCAGGTGAAACAATATATTTTGGACAATGTTTACTTCAGTAGATACAATAGCCATTTCCACTGAAGTGTGGCTTGTGAGTACCATAATATGTGTTGTTAGTCTTGATAGATCTATATGGATTTTATCACGGTTTTCATTTCCCTGTATCAAAATTGAAAATATTGCAAGATTAACCTATTTTTAGTTTCTTTGCGGCGGTTACCTATCGTTGTATGCCCTGAAAAATTCAATGGGTGCTGTGTAACTGAAATGATGTTTTCCACGTGATGTAGGCCAAGACTTAATTTAGTTCATAAATTCATGTCTCAAATCAAAGTTTAGCTGTGTTAATTTAGGTATTGCACCTTGCCTACTTTTCTTACTCTTCATTCTTTATCTAGAATTAATCAGAAGGATAAATGATGCTCTGCTATATAGGACATAGCAGTGTAGATTTATCAATTTAATTGTTCCTAGATAGCTAACAATACTGAAATAATATAGCTATTTGACAGTTCTCCTCTTTAGCAGAGTTGCGTGCTTGCCTTCATTCAAATACCTCAACTTGGTTATTAGTGCAATGACATGAGGTCTGATCAAAAGTTTGTGAAGCTTATTGTTTGCATGGTATATATTTATCTATTATTTCTTTGGTACTACAATAGCAACATTTATACTTGGACAGTTGGTCTTCTGATGGCTCTCTATTTGGTCGCATGCCTTTATAGAGATCTTATTATGCCCAACAAAGATATTGTGCTGCAGAACAATGAGAACAAAGGCTTTCATTCGTAGACTTTATTCAGGTTTGTCTGGTGTTCATCATTGTGTTTTCTGGAGTTTGCCTTTCTTTTAATTAGAGCAATGGTTGGTCATCAATGATCATCAGGGTCCTATGGGAGAATAGCTCTCTGTATTACGGTATGGAAACATGATCAATTACATGTGTTAGCGTTCGGTTTCTCCTAATCTATTTGTTCTAAAGGGGCTTTTGCACTATTATTTTCTTGGTGTTGACAAGTTCTGATTGGTTTGCTCTTGAAAATGATATTCTGACTTCTCCAATTATTGTTGTGCTAGCTCACTTGATCTCAACGAGTTTCAGTTCCTTTGCCTTTACAGCTAATATTCTCACATCTAACTGTTGTTTTATCCCAATTTAGGACGTAATTTAGTCATTCCACTAGAGTCTGGTATTGTTTCCATATTTGATATGAATGCAAATATTTTTACTTAATGTACATAACCTAATAGAACTAAGGTAACATCTCTATTTGCACAAAGAGGATCCGCCATGCCGCAAATTCGTCGATAACTCCTAGCTAACGTATTTTTGAAAAAACCATAGAAATGATGAATTTATGTTTAAGTCCTCATACCTTTTTTTCCCGAAATAACTGTCAGATAAAATTTCACACAGCGCAGCGTAGTGCGTAACTCGGGCTAGTTGACCTGAAGCCTCTACGCAACTGAAGCCGCCAGCTCGTTCCTCCGCAAGCAACATGACATGTACAGTTCGCCTCGTGCATGTGCCGTTATTAACCATTTAGCGTAGCGTTCTGTGAAATCATGTGCTGAAAATTGACTTAATGATGAAATTGGCATTGCAAAGTGGTTGTAATCATAGCATGTGTGGTGTTCGTACATGTGTTGTTTCAGATGATTATTTGATATGCTTGTGATAACATAATAATGGTTTTGCTTGATGCAATGCGCTCGTGTGAGTAGTTGCATGGATTGATATTGAGTCAAGTCGTGGACTTGTACTCGGATTCGTTTCTTGTTTATTCGTGTGCAGGTATTGCTCGAGGGCGAACGTGGTCGATGACGGGACTGGAACTAGGTTCATGGAGGAACTGAGATTCGGGACTAGGTTCAGAGAGGAATCGAGGTCTTGGTGGTCGAGGATGTCATACGGGACGTTCGAGTTAGAGAACGCTGTACATGAAGGCTAGTTAGTCACGCGAGGTAGGTCGTACGCGTGCAAAGTTATATTGGGCCATGTTGGGCCAAGTGGAGTTGTATATAAACTCTTTATGATTACTTATTATAAATAGGGAGGTCTCCTATTTATTGTGAGCCGAGTATTAGGGTTTGTACTCTTTTGTTTTAGAGTACTATAACTAGATAAAAAAAAAATCCTTTTTGCGTCCTTGTGAGTGGCGGCTGGCTTTCCTGGCTTTTTGGTCCTGCGGCTGGATCGTCTTGCGGCCAGAAGGTTCTTACGGCCGGCGACGACTAGTAAAAGGACCAGCGCATGCATGTTTTGGTGTTGAAGCAGCCGACTAGAAAATTTGAAGATTGCTCCCGGCGGCTGTGACTGCATGCATGCCTGAGCTCCTTCGGCCAGAAACGCGGGCGGCTAGATAATTTTTGCCTTGCGGCCGGCGGCTAGGAAGTAAAAAAGGCAATGCGCCAGGAGATTTGCTGGGCTTGTCGAGTAGAAGATGGGCGACTAGAAGTTTTGATGCGCTTGCATGTGAAGTGCTTGACGTCCTGGTCTGCAGTTCTAACAATTTGGAGATTATTTTGAGGATGCTCTTGCAAGATGGGCGACTAGAAGTTTTGATCGGCTTGAGGCTTGGCAGGAGACTTCCTGGTGTCGGCAGTTCCAATAATTTGGAGATTATTTTGAGGATGCTCTTAGGCATCTTATGAACAGATGTCGACAATAAAAATCACGATTTGCAAGTCGATGTGTTGGTAATCTTGTTCTTTTGTTTTCGCTCTTCGTTTGCACGATTATTTTATTTTTAGATTGATTCATTATTTCATCATAATAATTTTGATTTGATTTATTCAAAATCTGTCTAGGGCATCAAGTGATTGATCTAAAAAGTTTTATTGGTTAATTTCTTATAAATCCTGATTAATCTTGTAATTAGGGTTAGATCAATTTTCATCATTATTTGTTACAATCATCTTGCAAAGGTCATAACTCTAGATCTGTAGATCCGATCGAGCTGATTTTTGTTGGGTTAGTTTCACAATTGAATCTAGTTTCTACAGTTAAAATTTCACGTCAATCCAATGATGAAATCTTCGGGAATTATTATTTAAGTGAACATGCATCATTCTGTTTTTGTCAAATCTGAATAAAGCAATTTGAGTCTGAATTGGAGTGTTTCAAAAATCATCGAAAATTTGACTTTAGCTTCCGCGCAATTATTTACCCTCTCTTATTACTAATTTAGTATATATCGATTCTGCACGTTCTAACGAAGAATGATCCCTTGTGTAGTTGGTGCATCGCTAATATCGAAGGAGAGATTAAGAAAGAAAGAAAGAAAGAATCCAAGTACACTTAATACTACCGCGAACAATGCGACTTTATACCGGCGTCGGAACGCGAGCAATTCGTACGGTTGCGAGTAAAGATTTGCATCGAGATCGGCTTCTACGCAGCCGGCAGCCTTCTTTATGCAGCTGCCGCTGCGCCTACTCGCTCGCCGCACCGGCGTACGTACGTGCGAGTTCCCAATGCCAATGGAGCGGTTGTAACTGGCGTTGGCCACGCCGACTCGAGGGTGTGTTTTGGCAGAGGTTTAACTTTAGTTTCTCTGTAAAAGCATTTTTAATGGTGTCACTTTAGCTAGTTATAAAGGGTGCTATCTTAGTATTTTATTTAGATGGAAGAGAGAAAATGAGGAAAAAGATATAAACCGGCTACTAAGAGCATGTACAATGGGTTGACATCAGCTGTCTATAAGAGTTGCTATGTCACATATTTGTTGATGTGGATAAAAGAGAAAGAAGAAAGAGAAAGAAGCTGTCTATACATTTGCAGTCGACTGTAGCACGGGAACCAAACTGGTTGTGTGTAGAGATGAATTGATTGTAGCACGGGAACCAAAAAAGTGATTGCATGTACCATTGTATAAGGTTGTCTATAGATGACATGGCAATTTGCTATAGACAGTAATTGTCTATAGTATTGTACATGCCCTAAGGGCATCCGCAATGGTGCCTAGTCAGCTATCTATAAGAAGTCCATATCAGCATCTATCCTATGTGGCAAGCAATTAAATGAAGAGAGAGAGCGCTGCTATCTATAGACCTGTAGATTGTCTATTAATTAAATGAAGAAAGAGAGAGAGCACTCTATTAATTAAAAATAGCTATAGACATCTATATAGATTCACCATTATAAGGGTTTACTATAGCATTGTATATAGATGATATGGATCTTACTATAGAGAGCAATTATCTTTAACCATTGTGGATGCCCTAATGTATAGCCAGACTATAACTGATTCCAAGACACTTATTATTTATTACATGTGGGCCAATATTTAATTTTATAGACAATACTATAGCTAATTCATTGGAGAGGTTATCTATATGCTATCTATAGATGGTATGGATATTTTTTATAGCTAATACCATTGGAGATGCTTTAAGAAGCTGAGAAGCTCTACCAAACACGAAAAAATCAACCAGCTTCACATAGAAATCCGAGGAAGTGATTTATATTTTTTTGACTTGCAGCCTAGGAGCCAAAATGAATTTGCAGCAGCCTCTGCGTTTACTAAGACTTCGTGTAAGTAACTCCATATTGCAAGAATAATTAGCTTCAACTCTAGCTTTGCTTCCTAGGGCCTGTTTAGTAGAGCTCTAGATTTTAGCTTGTCCTGAAATCTGAAACTTGTAGGCTAAAATAAAGTGAATTAAGTTTATATTTTTGGTCTAAAATGTAAACAAGATGATCTATCTAAACACTCTTAATGTATTCACAGTTTCAGCTTTACGAATCTGGTGAAACTAGAATTTTCAGCTTCACCAGATTCATGAATCTGAAAAAACTGAATCCCTGCCAAACACACGCCTAGTATATCTATATACTTGCAAGCAAGTTTGATACGGGAACCGGAGCATCTTTTTCACAAACACAATTCTATTAGATCGATCCTGCAATGATTAATTTTGCTAGTAGTCCAACTGTCCAAGATAGCAGAACTTGCTTTACATCCTTGGCAGGATATATACGTCGCCCACACGTATAAAAGGCTCCGAATTTTCAAAGAATTTTACATGAAACGGTTCAATTTTTCCACTAGAATATATGTTAATTTCGTCGAAGCATAACCTATAGGAAAATAGCACGATATTGTCTAAGGGGCCTAAAATAGAAGGGTTACTAGCTGTACAATATAATGCAACAAACTGAGGGGTCAGGGGCGGAGCTGGTTCAGGCCGGACTATACCTTCTTAAGTTAAGCTACAATTTTACTGATATTTTAATACATTTTTGCATAGACTTATCATGGCAGGTCTCGGGCCCAGACTCCGGTGGCCTGAGGCTTGCCTCTGCCCCTGTGAGGGGTGATTATACTATTTGTTGGATCCTCCTATTCTCTTAGGAATTTATGGCTTATCTAGTCCTGTGAATTCATTTTTTACAAACCTAGCTCTCTTGCACACATATTTGCAAATATGATCCCCTCCTTGTTCCCTACCATTCTCGAGGAGCGCAGAAGCCCCCTACCGTGTCCAGAAGCTCAAAAGCTTGTTGTGCCACAACAACTCGTTCAAGTGCTCCCGTGCTGCCCGACCGCGGCAGTCAATGGCGGAATTATAAATATTTCAATGAGGGTGCACACTTCACGCATACAATTTCGTAATACTGTACAATCGTTTTATAACATCATGAATCCAACAAAGTTTGAAATTTTCCAAAAGTACGGTACAAATATTTCAAATAAGATCTTACAGAAATAGAAGAACTAATCATCTCATAAGATCTTGCACAAGAATAGTTCAAGTTGTTTAAATTTACCAACTAAAAAATTAGTTCCGTCCATCATGGATGCACACATAATGGATCATACAGGCTTCGATGACTCTCAAGCAGGAGCGGAGACACCTCTCGGGCAGGGTGGGCGACCACCTAGCCTCATTGGTGACAAATAGTGTACTCCAGTGCAGTCCGCTTACTATAAGGAACCACACAAGCCATGTTTTTTCGAGCAAACTTTTGATCTCCTAAAATTTTTTTAGCTCCACCGCTGCTCTCAAGAGACGAGCAGCCAGATCGGCAGAGCGGCCGCAAGGAGAAGTTCACCATTCTTGTGATAATGGGACGAGATAGTACACCACCGTGCTTTAAAGAACTTGGTGGCACAGGACACTAACGCCTGGATGTAGCCAGGAGACAGGTGCATCTATTCTAATGCTATGACCAGAAGGAAATTGAAATGGGCAGATACAAATTAAATTATTAATGGCATACATGTATTAGATGGAGCATGGAGTATATGTCCACTATCTTGCACAAATTGGCTGTGTGTGCACTTTGGTTAAAGACAACAGGTGAAGCAGAAGGTGTCACGCTTGCATCCATGCTGCGTCAGTTTACATCCTTGCGTACGTTAATGAGTGTAGCCAAGGCATAGTAGGGAAGACGCATGCCATGCCAATGATGATATCACCAACTTAGAAAGATGTAAAATTAACGATCCGAACGTTGTCAGTTTTTTTTTTTTTACTTCTGATGCCCTGTTTAGAAACAATGTATTTCAAAATTATGATTTTAATATACTATGATTTACAATTATTTTGTCATGAATACTATGGTTTTACCAAACTCCTTTAAAACCATGCTATTTCTTGGAACTACCAACTGTTTGGATGCAACATCACAAACCATGGTATTTGAGTGGAAATAAACAAGAAGCTAGTCAAAACCATGAAAACTTTGGGTTGGAGTGGAGTTTCAAATACTCCAAAAATACTATGGTATCTACCAAACCATGGTTTTTAATACAGAGCTTTTGGCATGGTAACCAAACACCTCATAGTATAAAATATCATAGTATTCTTAGAAACCATGGTATTACCTAGAAACTATAAAAATACATTGCTTCCAAACAGGGCCTGAATAGGAACCGATTATATTGTATATGCACAGAACAGCACTATATATCTATTAATCCAACCTCTGTAGATAGAGGTATTTTCTGATGAAAATTACCAGGGTTTCAATAACGGCAAAGGGTTGCAAAAAAGAATGGGATGCACTGCCAAGCTCCCAAATTTTCAAAAGACTTCTTACCATCCTTGAGAAGTATCAACGGTAAAAAGTATCCAAAAGTAATCATCATGCATGTGGTGGCATTTTCCTTTTGCTAATAAGTCTGGCCAAATACATCCTTGTGAACGTACCCAAGTCGCACCGCAACCTCTCGATCTCTCGACAAGTATATTCACCGAATCTGGATTCTAGAGTCTAGACCAAGTCAGTGCCACGAACACATCGAAAGGAATGAGGTGAACCAAAAGTCAATATTTTCAAAAAAAAAAAAAGAAGAGGATTTTATCATCCTTGTAAAGTACTGTGAGGTTAAATCAAATTAATCTTAAATTGTTGTACCTTTTTGCATCTTTATCTTTTAAACCTTTAGTACCTCTTAGAGCAAACCCAACCCACCCTTATAAAGAACCCCTATTTTAGAGAGACTTCTTCTCACCTATACATCTAGGGGCTTTCTCCTTCTCTCTACTATTTTCTTCAATATTTTTTTATTCGTTATTTCTATTTTTAGTAAATAATTCATGGGTACAAAGTAATAATAATGTTTAGATAAATAATAAGGGTGAGTAATAGGGAGTGTGGGTTGAAGATAAATTTGATATAGAGTGCCTCTAATTTTTACACCACCCCTAAATGAGTGATTTAGAGAAAAATATAGGGGGTTTGGATTGAAGTTGCAACGTCTACTGTTAAAAGTCTCCCGAGAGATCCGAATCTAGCTAGCAAGACGGACTGCCAAATCCGATCGCTTGGCGAATATACCAAGTCTTACCAAACACACACGCACCCGCCTATAAATACCCTACCAAACACACACGCTGCAGGCACGCATATGTTGTTGTCGTTTTTATCTATTGATTAGTTGATCACCTAACCTCTTCTCGCCTCAAGGTAACAGATAACACGCAGTAACCGCGCGCGCGGGGGCCGGCCATGACCGTCGTCGATGGCGACGCCGCGCCCGGGCACGGGCAGACGGTGTGCGTGACCGGCGCCGGCGGATACGTCGGGTCGTGGATCGTCAAGCTCCTCCTGGAGAGGGGCTACACGGTGAGAGGAACCGTGAGGAACCCCGGTACGTACGTGCGTATCTGCACGTGTACGTGTCTAGGGTTGTTGCGGCGGCGCAGTCGTCGTTGCAACGTGGATCGATTCGTCTGATTAGTTCTGAATTTGATGCGTGATTGTGTGTGTAGATGACGAGAAGAACGCGCACCTGAGGGCTCTCGCCGGCGCGCCGGAGAGGCTGGTGCTGTGCAAGGCCGACCTGCTCGACTACGGCGCGCTGCGCGCGGCCATCGCCGGCTGCCACGGCGTGTTCCACGCGGCGTCGCCGGTTACCGACGATCCGGTACGTACGTGTAACCTACATATCCCCGCAGGGCGCGCGCAGTGCAATCTGCGTCTGCATGATCGCACGCTTTTAATCCGCTTGTTCAACAGTCAGATGCTTAATTTGAATCCGATCGGCTCAGTGGCGAAAATAGAAAAAAAAAAATTTTAGGGGTGTACACTTCACACATATAACGTAACTATATAGTTTTGTATAGTAATTTTATAATATTATAAATCCAATATATATATTTAAAATTTGCTAAAAATACAATTAAAAATCCTAAGGTCTTAAAAATCCTAACCACCAAAATCAAAACTAATTCAATCAACAAATTTGACCTATTTAAAAGGTGATGTTGTAGTGTTTCTCAGATTTTTAGAGTGTTGGGGCATTCCCAGTACCCTAGTACTGCCCACAGATCGATTGAAGTGACCGAACACGGAATTTTTCCCGATTCCAATGGAAATTGAATTGTTGCCTATGAAATTCATGCATTCGAGGACTGCGCGTGGGTTAGTTGGTTGAGATTGCCGTCATGCAACACGTCGGCTCGGGATCGAGTCCTCGTCTCGGCCAGGTGCTCACAGGGCCAAGTGCAAGGTGTGTGCGTGTGTGGGGGTGTATGTTTATATAGTCCGGTTGTTGTTCTCCTTTTATAATAAATGTTAGCGCTTCTGATCGATTTTTTTTTAAAAAATCTGCATTCCAACCAGCTTAAGCACCCACTGTAACATGTCGTATGCCCTTTTTGGAATATAGTTTTTCATAGGAATTTTAAAGGAAAAATATAATATACTGCTTTCACAGGATGATTCGATATGATATTATATATGATGGCACATATGTTTGGATTGTCTTAATTGTTGGGGATTTAGTCTCCTGAATATTTTTTTTTTCCATTAGTATTCTGGCTGGGGAATTATCTAGTACTCTACCCGCAGAAAGAGACTGCTTGCACTTAGGCCCACTCCTCAAGTCACCATTAGTTCTGTTCGTGTAGCATTTTAGTTGCATGCATGCATGTAGCGAATGCACGCAGTAGTGCAGCAAATATAAGGCGTCTTCATGCACAGGAGGAAATGGTGGAGCCGGCGGTGAGGGGCACGCGCTACGTCATCGAGGCGGCGGCGGAGGCCGGCACGGTCCGCCGTGTCGTGCTGACGTCGTCGATCGGCGCTGTCGCCATGAACCCCAACCGCGCGCCGGACGCCGCTGTCGACGAGTCGTGCTGGAGCGACCTCGAGTTCTGCAAGAAGACCAAGGTATATGCGCGCACAACTAATGATATAATCCTGCATGGGCGCCATTAGATGCATTCGCAAGCATGTTCTCATCGTTGCTCGATCCATCTCGTGCTGCCGATGGCGCCAGAACTGGTACTGCTACGGGAAGACGGTGGCGGAGCAGGCGGCGTGGGAGGCGGCGGCGGCGCGCGGGGTGGACCTGGTGGTGGTGAACCCGGTGCTGGTGCAGGGCCCGGCGCTGCAGCCGACGGTGAACGCGAGCCTGATGCACGTGCTCAAGTACCTCAACGGGTCGGCCAAGACGTACGCCAACGCCGTGCAGGCGTACGTGCACGTCCGCGACACCGCCGACGCGCACGTCCGAGTCTTCGAGGCGCCTGCCGCCGCCGGCCGCTACCTCTGCGCCGACGCCGTGCTCCACAGGGAGGACGTCGTCAGGATCCTCGACAAGTTCTTCCCGGAATACCCCATCCCCAAAAGGTCAGTGTTGATAAAATCCTGTACATTTGTTTCTAAGAAATTAAATCCTTTACATGCATGCATGCTTGCGTCAGCCATAGCTAGAGCATAGAGCTGTCCCTCTCTCTGTCCCAGACATTGTCAACTGAGAGCTTTCACGTGCTAATTGCATCGTTGAATTTTGATGGGTTTGGATTGCACGCTAATCAAAACTGAAAGTGTTAATGTGGTGAAGTTACGTAGTCCACATTGCAGAACTGATTGTGAAATTTGTTGCCAAGTCTTTGGTGAACGTATCACAGGGTTCAAAAGGCCGGGAATTTTAGTCCTGTTGGAAACGGATATGATCAGAGAATTTTAGTCCAAACAACCGTAATCATATGTATAGCTCGTTACGACACGTGATCAAACGCTTCAAATAAAGGCATATCAGTCTATTTACGCGGTTAAACATCTGACACTTTTCCTTAGACATGAACAAGGCACAAAAGGCAAGTAAAGACATTTTGGTATTACGAATCTAATTGCGAATACACGTGTACACGTAGATTGTATATAAAGGATACATGAGAGCAGTATAACAACAAAGCCAACTACTTGTAGCAAGTATACAACAAAGCCCACTACTTACTCTATCTCTCATTTATACCTTCTAGAATAAGTAATAAATCCAGCTAGTATAATAACTATCTCAAAGATTGTTTCTAGAGAAACACTAAAGCATTTAATTTGGCATTCAACACTAACTCATTTTTGTGGCTATTAGCAAAACACTAACAGTCATTCTAACTCATTTTTGTGGCTATTGCTATTAAAAACACTATGGCCATCGGCTCCAATACTGGCTTTTGGCTAGCTATAGCAGGTTGTTTCCCATGTAATTCTAACTGCTAAATAAGAGCCGGTTCTCTTACCTCTCTTCTTTTCTCATTCTTTCACGTATAAGATAAAACTGATATGTACATACTAATAATTAGCTAAAGTGACTTTATTGTACTGCCCTAGGAGTAAATTGCACCGACGTTGGGTCCTTAAACCTCTAAGTTACTTTTAGAGATCTCATGATTCACCGCTCATTATTAGCTTTACGCGTGTGAGGACTTAATTAGACACCTGACGTCAAACTAGCCATTAGATTATATACTACTCCTATCACTTTGGAAATGTCTTGAACGTGGTAACAAATGGTCAGCAATTCAGCTCTGAAGATGTGACAGACATGAGGAGCGTAGCAAAATGGGAGTTTAAGTAGTCAGTGACTGATCAGCCGACGTCTTACGACCAGGCTATAATTAATTTGCATCTGTCAGAACTGGATTGCATATGGATTACAACTGGAAGCTACTAATTAACATAGACAAATTAATCAAGGCCTGAGCTTTCCGTTTTACGCTAAATTGCCTTTCCATGCGTCCATCCATCTAGATATATCAGTAAAGCACTTTTCTTCATCAGCTGAATAATCGGTAGTCACTTGACCGTTACTTCGACTGTAATCTCAGTATTCGATTAAGAACACGTACGAACTGCAACCTGCAGCTAGCTAGCTAGATAGCTAGCGCCGCCATTAATTACTTGTCGTTCTTGCATTGCAGGTGCTCCGACGAGGTGAACCCGAGGAAGCAGCCTTACAGGATATCCAACCAGCGCCTCCGGGAGCTGGGCCTGGAGTTCACGCCGGCGGCGCAGTGCCTCTACGAGACCGTCGTAAGCTTTAGGGAGAAGGGCATTCTCTCGATCCGTGCCCCTGCCCCACCCCACCCCACCCTGGAGAGCTGAGCTAGCTAGCCGACTTGGAACAAGCACATGGAATTAAAACAAAGTTATATATTTCAGTTGCTTCTGCTTTTCGCAAAAAAAATAACGTGGCGCCAGGAGTGGCCCCTGATTCCTTCCACCTCAAGAGTTAGTACATATGCATATGTATATGTACTTTCATATTTGTAGTTTTCTTTCACCGAAAGGAGTTGAAATGAAATGAAATATATAGTATGTTCTTACATGGTCAATTAATGATGTATGAGCTCAGGCCTAGCCCATCTCAATCTCCAACTTGCCAAGTAAACCCAGTAGAAAGTGCTTATCTTTATTAGTAACGTACCACCATAAAACTAAACTAGTCATCTCTTCCTAAGTTATCTAAGAATGTGATGTTAGATTTGCGTCGACAACCATCCACCTCTGCCTCTCCTATACGTGCGAAATTGCAATAGATGATATCTCTCCCTATATATACGTGTGTATATATATAGTATAGTGTCTATATATATATATATACACACACACACACACACACACATATGTGTGTGTCTATATATATATAGGAACATATCTAGTGCTAAAGGTGATTTCAGTGTTAACATGCTAAAATCTAATCTGGACTTTTGGATCAAGTTTTGAAGGTTGAGATTTAACTAACCAGCTGTGTGTGAAAGCATTTACTGTTTGCCACCTCGAAACAGCCAATTGTCATAGAAAAATGATTCCATATGTATAAGGAATGTGTAAACAAATTATGCTATAAAGGGTGGATTTTAATGAAAATTTTCATGAAACTCACTTTGGAGTATCCTATAATCAGTATTAGAGTATACTCAAATGGATAAAGAGGTATAACAACATCATTTAAACGGTATATTAGAGGTGGGAGTACATACACCTAGGAGTATGAAATCATTTTCCTATATATATACGGTAGCACTATTCTACATACGAGCCGTATCGCTGCGATGCTAAGTTGCTAACCGCGCACACACCTCCTGCCTTCAAACCAACCAGCCCGTGTGTAGACTAAACCAATAGCTAACAATAGATGACTATAGTTTGTATGTGAATCTTGTTTTATTTTATTTTGCTATATCTTTTTACTGGCAGTTCCAATTTATGATCGGTTTTCATCAGTAGTTTGCTGATGACGAAAGCAGCATAATGATACAAGCCTAGCCACTAAACGTTATATATATAGTAATTTCTGTTACCAATCGAAAAAATCACTGTTTATTAGTGACACTTATATCATTTTATAGCTTTTGTCGTCGGTAAACTATTGGTAAAAACCATTTACAAAATTGGAGCTTCTAATAAAAAGATATGACTAAAAAAATAGAAAACATATTCATATAACACAATCAACTAGTAAGTTGCGTTCCTAGTTTGTACATAAATCTAATTTCTTTGTTTTAGTCGTAACTTTTTATTGATAACTCCGATTCACAAAAAGTTTTTACTATTAGTTTACTAACATCGAGAGCAACATACTGATATAAGTCTCAATAATAAACGTCACGTGTATCGATAATAAAATCTATCTACACCGATAGTAAAAATCTATATTTACGGATAATAAAATCTGATTCATGCGGTGAGACTTATATATTTGTGTTGCTCTTATCGTTAGTAAGCTACCGATGAAAACGGTTTGCAAATCGGAGCTTCCAATAAAAAGATATAGCTAAAATGAAGGGAAAACATATTCATGTACGGACTACAAAATGCATTAATTAATTAGTCAATTTGACCACAAAACTGATGCTGACTGTTGAATCAATATTACTATATATTGGGTACGTATTATATATGCCGTTGAATCAATATTACTATATCAACAAAATGTAGTTAAGACATTATATATATAATAATCGAAACAAGACTGGCACGATCAATAATCCAACCCATCTACTAATGCCCAAAGACCGGTAAATCTGTGACCGTAGATTATACATTAATCTTGTTTTCTTTTACTTAGCCATATCTTTTTACTAGCAGCTTCAATTTACGATCGGTTTTCAATAGTAGCTTGCTAACGACGAGAGAAACGCATAATGATAAAAGCCTCGCCACTAAATGTTATATATGTGTGTGTGTGTGTTACTAGTCGAAAAATTATTGTTTATTAATGAGGCTTGTATCATTTTGTTACTCTCATTATAAGCTACTGATGAAAATCATTTGCAAATCGGAGCTTCCGATAAAAAGATATCGCTAAAACAAAGAGGAAACGGTTCTGATGATGTATGTATATATGTATGCATTTATAGATGTCTATATATGAATGTACTAGATAAATGCCTGTGCGTTACTACGAAAAATAAAATTGGCAACGAAACATAAAGGCCAAGCAATAAAAGAAAATTGTGCTACAAGATCAAACATCTATTTCTCCTAATTACAAAAGTTTTTATGGTTTCTTCTCCGCTATAAATTAAAACCAAATATATTATACGTAGCAATATATATTACCAATCTCAAAAATCAATCAATCATTTTTATCCCTTTTTGCAATTTATATTACCAGCTCGCTTTCCTCTTCCTCTTGCTATACCCGTAGCGTGCGCTCCTCGGCGCCGTCGACCTCGTCTTCCTCGTGGCCTCGCTCGTCCTCGTCATCCACCGCCTTCGCAGGGGCGACATAGGGGCTTCCCCCGAGCACAAGGCGCTGCTGCTGAAGCCATCGCCATTCCAGACCACTGGCCGCTACGCGGTCCCGCTCGAGGTGTCCGCTGTCCTTCTCACGCTCGCGTCCTTCCTCCTGCCAAACACGCCATAGCGCGTTGTGGAGTCCGCCTTCTTCGCTGCCCACTTCGTTGTACACGCCATGGCCGTGTGCTCAGTCGCCTCGGAGAAAGGGACCACCGCCGCCGCCCAGCCTTTGCACCTCAGCGTCTTCTGGATCGCCACCGCCCTTAGTGCCGTGCTCTTCTCCGCTTCGGCGGTGGTCCGTTGTACCAATGGTTCGCCGCTTTTCCCTGATGACCCTCTCGCCTTTACTGGCCTACTTGTTTTCATGCCTCTGGCGTACCTAGTCATCACTAGCTGTACCGCCCATGACGCCGGAACCTATGAAGGTGAACCAGAAAACACCAGCGCCGAGGCACCCACCACGCCGTACGCCGTGCGCCGCCGCGTCGTTCCTCTTTCTCACGACGTTTAGCTGGATTAACCCGTTTATCTCCAAGGGGTATGCCAATTACTCTCTCATCGCCGACGACATCCCACTGGTGTCGCCAGGCAACCTCGCCGAAGCGTCGTACGCTTTGTTCATGTCCAACTGGCCGGCGTTAGGGTCACGGCACCCGGTGGGCGTCACGCTCTGGCTGTCCTTTTGGCCGCAGTTACTACTGATCGCAGTGCTCGGCCTCCTACGCCTCGCGACCATGTACGTCGGTCTGTCACTTATTGATTAGTTCGTCGAGTTTATTCGCTATGGCGGCACGATATGGGAGATCTTGAATGAATTCTCTTGATTGATTCTATGAAAACTGTACAGCATATATAGAGTATAAAAGGAATAATTGACCGACTATTAATTACCAGCAATAATCAGGGAATTTGCTATAATAATCAGCCATATTTAGAGAGATATGGTTGATTGTAAATCAAAAAGAATAATTAGTCATAATGACCGGTCATTATTGGAGATATTGGGGGGCTAGGAAGAACAGACTACTGCCACCAACTGCAAATTTATATTAACAGAGATATGTGTGTGTGTATATGTATATGTGTATATATATGTGTGCGTCTCTCTCTCTCTATATATATACACGTACATGCATATATATATATATACCACTTAAACGATATTATTATACATCTTTATCCTTTTGAGTATACTTGATAGCATCTAGGCCCCCTCAATTTCTGATTATATATTGTTTATTGGTTTTGGTGTTGATGACCAAGTTGATAATACTCTCATATACTGAAATCATGGACGGAACATGTTGGACAAACAAGACTAAGGTGTTTTAATTTGATAGTTTCAGACTTGGGAGTTGGTTCCAGTCAAGTAGTTAGGAATTTTCATTTCTGTCAGCTGTACTATCAAGAGGGACTTAGCACAAGTTGGTATTTTGGTTCATTAGGTAAACAAAAGTCTAGGCAACTTGGAGTTAAATCATTTGCTTTATACAATTCTTGAACTAAAATTGAGCAAATATTGTTTTGACAAAATTGTTGCATTTCAATGCACCAAATTCTATGTTTTCATTTTTTAAGTCTCATTGCAATCATTTGTGATAGTTTCAACATATCTTCTCTAACCCATCTATGACGGACCGAATTTTCGGTCCCAAGATATATGTGGCTTCAAAGAAAGGCAAAAGTCTCGTAACCATACATCTATGGCGGACCGATTTTTCGTCCCAAGATACATACCTTGTGAAATTTCTCAAACTTCTATTGCTCATCTATGACGGACCTAACTTTTGGTCCCACATAAATGCTTATATAAGTCTTAAGCTATTTCAGATATCCGAGATGCATTAATTAAACTCTTTTGAAATATTCAATCTTATTTTAAAAAAATAAAATAAATAATAAAAAAATAAATATATATCATCTCACTATTTAGAAATTATTATCTCAAAAAGCTTTTAGACCGAAAATAAATTTCAATATCTTGTGTCTAAAAGTCTTTGCTCAAAAATCTTTCTTTAGTCACTGATCATGTCAAAATTCATCTTTGTCAGGCTATATCTATGACGGACCGATTTTTCGGTCCACCATACACATGGCTATTTATCTTGCCCATCTATGACGGACCGATTTTTTAGTCCGCCACACACATGAATCTCTTTGTCTCTGACAGACCAAACTTTGATGTCTTGCCTATCTATGACGGACTGAACTTTCAGTCCACCATGAACATGCAAGTTTGGTCCGTGATACACGTGATCAGTATCGCTAAAAATTGTTTTTAGTCCGCTGTAAACGTGTTTTAACTCAAATTTGACATTCTGACACGTGCAACGGTCACTGTGGTAGGTACAATGGCTATATTCATCAGAATTGAGTATATAAACATTGCCTGAGCCATCTACCATAAAATTTTTTGAACTCCTTCACATTTTAGCATTCAAAGCTCTCTCATTCTTAGTAAGGAGTTGGTTTTTCACTCTTAGACTCAAAAATTCATCTTTCTTCTAAGTGTTTTAACTCCAAGTGTGTCTAGCTGTGTGTTTTAGAGTATGAACCAAGAGACAGAATTTGTGAGAAGTTTATTACTCTTGGATCATTGTGATCCTAGACACTTGGAGGAAGTGGAAGAGTTAGACCTGCCGTAAGGAGATTGTGGAAGGCTACTCTTGTTGTGAAAGGTCTGGAGCTCACCTCACCGGAGTGGTGAAAGAGCTGCCCGAGTGTGATCCCAAGCCATCGCGACTAGTCAGGAGAAGCAATACTTGAGAGAAGTGCTTCAACGAGGAGTAGGAGGAGTGCTCTGAACCTCGGGATAAATCTTCTGTCTCTCTGTCTTTTATTATTGTTATCTGTTTTTGCTTTCGCTGTTATTGTTATATTTAATCAGTTGTTGTTTAGCTCTTAAGTAGTATCAGTAAATAGGTTAACTGTGATTAAAATTGAAAAATTGTAAAAGTTGCCTATTCACCCCCCCTCTAGGCCATATCGTCCCTTCAAGTGGTATCAGAGCGGGTTTACCTTGTTAGCTTAACTAGCTTTGGTAAATGGCTGAGGGAAATGGTTCTGCTACTGTCAATATAGGTAGAGTACCTGTTTTTGATGGTACTAATTATGCTTATTGGAAAATTAGAATGAGATGTTATCTAGAAGCTGTTGGGTATGATGTTTGGAGGGTTACAGAAAAGCCTCTGCCTCCACGTGTCATGCCCGAAGGGCAAACTGTATATGGTGAACCCACCCTTGGTGAGATTCAGAATATGCAGTTTGATGCTCAAGCTAGAAATGCAATCTTTTCTTGTCTTAGCTTGGAAGTGTTTGATAGAGTTAGCAATTTAACATCTGCATATGATATATGGACTACCCTTCAAGAAATTCATGAAGGTACTTCTGATGTTAAAGAAGAAAGATATTATGTTGTTAGAGAGAAATTTGATCAATTTAAAATGCTCCCTCAAGAAAATGCTAATGACATGTTCACTAGGCTTAATCCTATTGTCAATGAGCTCAAAGGCCTAGGGACTAAAATTTCTGATGTTGAGGTTTGCAGGAAAATGATAAGAGTTCTTCCCCGAGCTTATCACAGCTTGATCACCTACTTATCAAACAGTGGTGATCTCAAAAGGCTCACTCCTACTGAGCTACTTGGGAAGATTTCAGCTCACGAGCTCACCTTGGCTGAAGAGGATGCACCTAAGAAGAAATCCATTGCTCTTAAAGCCAAGGAAGTTGTGCAAGACTCATCAGATGAGAGTGATGATGAGTCAAGTGAGGCTGAAGATGAAGATGTAAAGCAATTAGCTCTACTAATGAGAAGAGCAAATAAAATCATGAGAAGAGTAAACTTCAAGGACAGAGGAAGGTCAAACTCTTACTCAAAGAAAAATCCTTTGCTAATATCATTTGTTTTGAATGTAATGAAAAGGGACACATTGCGCACTGTGCCCCAACAAAAGCAAAAAAGAAGAATAAGTACAAGGGCAAGAAAGATGAGGATAATGAGAAAATTCATGACAAATCAAAGAAGAAATATTATAAGAAAGGCTACTCCAAGAAATTTTCGAAGAAAGGAAAAGGAGAAGCTCATATAGGCGAGTGGATAACTGATGAAGAAAGTTCAAGTGAAGAATCATCTTCTGATGATAACAACTCAAGGTCAAAGGGGCTAGCTGGACTTGCTTTGGATGAGTCAACTCCTCCACCACCCTCATTTCCTCTATGTCTGATGGCTAGAACAGATGAGGAAAAGGTCAGTGACTCACCTACATACGATGAGCTAGTTGAAATAGTTGAAGAATTAAACAGTGCGTTGCATGCTAAAACAACTTCAACTAGAAATCTTAAAAAGACTATTGCTGGCTTAACAAGTGATCAAGAGTTGTTAAGGAATAAACATGATCAACTTATTCATGAACATGCTAAGATTTTGCAGCTATATGATGATCTTGTCTCAAGTCATGCTTTACTTGTTAAAAATCATGAAGACTTGAAAAATAAGTATTGTGAGCTAGAAATTGAAAATGAGATGATGTCTGCCAAATCTGAAAATGTGCATGTCTGTGATGAATCGATTTCATGTGATCTTCTGAAGGATGAAAAAATGATCCTTAGCTCCTCTAGCACTTGTGATGATAATTGCAAATATGCTTCCTGTGCTAAAGAACTTAAAACTGAAAATGAAGAGTTAAAAACCAAGACAGCCAGATTTGATAAAGGTCTGAAAAAATGCTTTCTAGGCAGCGCTACTCTTGACAAAATTCTGGTTGAACAAAGATCTAACTTGGGCAAAAAGGGCCTAGGATATAAACCTGATGGTCTGCTCAAGAAGAATGGGTCAAGTAGAAGCAAACAGGTTTTTGTCAAGAAGAGCACCCATTGTTATTAATGTCATAATTCAAACCATGAATCTAGAAATTATTTTCTTGCAAATACTCCTCATCCTGAAGTAAATAGAAATTGTATGGTAGATGCCCATTACATGCTATTTAAGAATTTTAGAGGTAAAATGAATATTAAATATATTGGTTCCTCTAATCTGGACAAGAAATTTAAGACTGTATGGGTACCTAAGTCTTTACTGTTGAATCCTTTTAGGCCTAAGGTTATTGAGACTAACATTAAAGGACCCAAAGGTATTTGGGTACCTAAAATCAAGAAATGATTCTACAGGTAAACTACAAAAGTGGTGGCCGGCACTAGGTGATTGACAGTGGGTGCACTCAGCACATGACCGGAACCTCAAAAATGTTCACCTCAATTGAAGGAGAAAATGATCCAAGCCACAAGATCACATTTGGTGATAATAGCAAAAGAAAGGTAAAAGGGCTTGGTAAGATTGCTATTTCAAATGATCACTCAATAGACAATGTACTCCTTGTTGACTCATTAAATTTCAATTTGTTATCAGTGGCTCAATTATGTGATCTTGGATTTCATTGTAACTTCTCTTCCGATGGGGTAACAAGATTTTGACAAAAGTGAAAAGCTTATTTTCAAAGGTTTTAGATTTCAAAATCTTTATTTAGTGGATTTCAAATCTAACTCCTCATGCATCTCAACTTGTCTCATTGGCCAAGGTCTCACTTGGATGGCTTTGGCATGACGCCTTGGGCATGTAGGTATGTCTAATCTTAAAAAGCTTTTAAAAATGAGCTAGTGGTTGGACTGAAGGATGTAAAATTTGAAAAGAATAGGTCGTGTAGTGCTTGTCAAGGTGCAAGCAAGTAGCCAATCCTCATCCATCCAAAAGCATCATGTCCACCTCTAGGCCACTTGAGCTTGTTGCATATGGATGTGTTTGGCCCTACTTCATATGCCAAAGATAGGTGGTAACTCATATTGCTTAGTCATTGTTGATGATTTCTCCAGATTCACTTGGGTATTCTTTTTGCCAAACAAAAGTGAAGTTGGAAAACTTTTCAAGTCTTTTGCAAAAGGGCCCAAAATGAATTTGATTGTCCCATCAAAAGATCGGTGACAATGGATCTGAATTTGTTAATACTAATATCATTGAATACTGTGATGAATTAGGCATTAAACATGAATTATCTCGCTACTCATACTCCTCAACAAAATGGTGTAGTTGAAAGAAAGAATAGAACTTTAATTGAAATGGCTAGGTCTATGCTAGATGAATATAACACTTCTGATGCATTTTGGGCTGAAGCCATTAATACTGCTTGCCATGCTGTTAATAGACTATATCTTCATAAATTGCTTAAGAAAACTCCTTATGAATTATTGGTTGGTAGAAAACCCAATATTTCATACTTTAGAGTTTTTGGTTGCAAAGTATACATATATAAGAAGAGAACACATTTGGGAAAATTTCAGACTAGGTGTGATACTGGTATCATGTTAGGTTACTCGTCTAAGTCCAAAGCTTGTAGAGTATTAAATAATTCAACTGGCTTAGTAGAGGAAACCTATGATGTGAAATTTGATGAATCTAATGGCTCACAAGGTGAGCATGAGAATTTAGATGATGTAGGTGATGATGGGCTGGTGCAAGCTATGAGGAAAATGGAAATTGGTGATGTAAAGCCCAAAGATGATCAAGATCAACCACCTACTCAGTCAATGGTACCACAAGATGGATCCCAAGAAGAAGAAGAAAAGGATCAAGAAAGACCAACCTTAATCAAGAGTCATCACACCATTGCTAAAGATCACCCCGCTGACTTAATCATCGGTGAAATCAGTAAGGGTGTCCAAACTCGCTCTAGGCAAGCTTCTTTCTGTGAACATTACTCGTTTGTCTCGTGTGTTGAACCAAAAACAGTTGAAGAAGCCCTAGAAGATGCTGATTGGATCATTGCTATGGAAGAAAAACTCAATAACT
This sequence comes from Guadua angustifolia, assembly GCA_036346375.1. Taxonomy (NCBI): domain Eukaryota; kingdom Viridiplantae; phylum Streptophyta; class Magnoliopsida; order Poales; family Poaceae; genus Guadua; species Guadua angustifolia. The sequence goes on along the minus strand of CM070510.1, from coordinate 6,637,466 downwards.
TTGAAAGAAACAAAGTCTGGAGTCTAACTGAATGACCAAAAGATCATAATGTGATTGGTACAAAATGGGTGTTCAGAAATAAACAAGATGAAAATGGAATGGTAATAAGAAATAAAGCAAGATTGGTAGCTCAAGGATTCTCACAAGTAGAAGGACTGGATTATGGAGAGACTTATGCTCCGGTGGCACGTCTTGAAGCTATTCGGTTTCTTCTTGCTTTTGCTACTCATTTTAATATAACTCTTTTTCAAATGGATGTAAAAAGTGCATTCCTTAATGGTTTTATTGATGAAACTGTCTATGTTGAACAACCACCGTTTTGAAGATTCTAATATGCCTAATCATGTTTACAAATTATCCAAAGCTCTCTATGGCCAAAACAAGCTCCTAGAGCTTGGTATGAACGCCTTAGAGACTTTTTGACAAATAAGAACTTCAAAATTGGAAAGGTTGATCCAACCCTATTTCAAGGACATAAATGAAACATTAATGATTTGCCAAATTTATGTAGATGATATCATTTTTTGTTGTACTAATGATTCTCTCTGCAAAGAATTTGGTGACATGATGGCCAGGGAATTCGAGATGTCAATGATAGGAGAGCTGACATTCTTTCTTGGATTTCAAGTCAAGCAATTGAAGGAAGGAACCTTCATTTCTCAAGAAAAGTATATCAAAGATCTTCTCAAGCGCTTCAAAATGGAAGAATGCAAGCCAATAAAAACTCCCATGGCCATAAATACACATCTTGATCAAGATGTGGGAGGTAAGTCTGTTGGCCAAAAGCTTTTTAGATCTATGATTGGCTCATTATTGTACTTGACAGCATCTAGGCCTGACATCATGTTTAGTGTATGCATGTGTGCTAGATTTCAGGCCGCACCTAAAGAAGTTCACTTAAGTGCTGTGAAAAGGATATTTAGATATCTTAAATTTACTGTTAGTATTGGTCTTTGGTACCCCAAAGGTGCTTTTTGAGCTTCTCGCTACTCAGATTCTCGACTATGCTTGCAAGATTGACCGCAAAAGTACTTCGGGGATGTCATTTGCTTGGTAGATCTTTAGTTTCTTAGTGTTCAAAAAGAAAACTCAAGAGCACTTTCAACCGCCGCCGAGTATATAGTCACTGAAGTTGTCGTGTGCTCAAATTCTATTTATCAAACAAACATTTCGGATTTTGGAATCAAGTTTGATAATGTGCCTCATTATGTGATAATGAAAGTGCGGTAAAATAGCAAACAACCCAGTCCAACATTCTAGAACTAAGCACATTGAAATCGACATCACTTTATTCATGATCATGTTGCTAAAGGAGACATTGTGCTTAGTTATGTTAGAACTGAGGACCGCTTATCGATATTTTTACTAAACCTCTTGATGAGGCAAGATTCTCAAAATTGAGAAATGAGTTGAATATAATTGATTATTCAAATATTGTTTGATGGTGTCACATTAAGGGGGAGCAAGATTGTCTGCTATGCAATTTCTTGATACCTTTGTGTGAATATATAAATTCAAAAGTGCTGAGTAGGTCAAAATGATTTCTTTGTAATACTCATAAGCTTAAAAATAAAAATGTCGCTGAAAGTCTCATCTTTCTATGTTATATCCACATCTTTGTCAAATTACAGCAAATAGTGAAAATCTTGTCATTTTCAAGTGTCAAAAAAAATATTATATATTCAGCACTTGAGTATTTCATCTAAAGTCTTAGTTGTAAATACTAATGCTTATATGAAAATCTGCTCAAACATTTCCAAAATTTGCACTTCTGCCAAACTTGAGTTTTTATTCTTGTGTTTTTGATTTTATCTTAGCTATGTCTCTTAATTTCAAATTCTCTGAATCATACTTTTATGTCAGATTGTAATCACTGTGGTGCAAAGTAATCTATTTGCATCGCATATATCTTTCTCGAAAGTTATGCATGACGGACCTAATTTTCATCCCGTCATACATAGGAAGTCTAGGTCTTGAGAACTTTCAGAACTTCTATGAGCCACGGACCGAAGAAAAAAAAATATTTGGTCCATCATAAAAGGAAATTCTCAAATACCTTTGTCCTGTGCAAATAGAAAATTTACTCGCACAAATATACTTAAAATAATCTGACATATAAATATGTTTCTAATCTTAACACTTATCTAAATTCAAAATGGATTTAGTCTGTTTTATAAAATCTTTTACTCCTTATCTGATTTTCGAAAATCAATTTCAAAATCTTATCTATTGCTTTAGGACTTATCCTGTGCTAAACCCATCCTTGGTTTCGAGACCCTGAGTTTTAACTCTATCTTGTTCACTGGGTCCCGCCACTTCTTTACCAAGTCGCTTTGACTCTCTTCAACTACCCACATTTAAATGGCGCTTTTACCAAGATTCCTAAAATCTTTGTCACCTTTATTCATTGTAGTTTTGCTTTAAATTTCCCGTTATCTCTTCTCGTTCTTGCATAGATCGCTCACGAAACCGGAGAAATTTCTCTCCAAATACCAAGGTGTTCCTAATCGATTTACGCAACGGTGCTTCGTCTGTCTTCGCACGCAAGAACATTCTGCAATCTCAGTAAGTTGCCCTCAAACCCTTCTCGGTTATCTGCTAAAACCCTAGACCTAGTTCTTAATCTCTAGATTTTATTTTACTAGGCGCGGTCAGTGTGTCCTTGAGAAGGTTCTGCTCGCCTGTGTTTGATCAAGAGTTGGACTCATATAACGGTGTCGAGAATGAGGTCTAGCAATCCCGACAAAAGAGGGCTAATTGGAAAGATTATTGGTAAAGTAAAGGGTAAAAGCAGAAAATGTCGATGCATCCCTAGTATTTCTCGCCAAGACAGCCTCAAGGCCTGTTGTAATGCAAGATGTACAACACCGAAGAAAGAACAGAAAACAAGTCACATCTCATCCTCGGAAAGGAACCGATAAAATGTAGTGGAGGATGAATCATCATCTCGAGGACAGCTCCTATGAGCCAAGTAGTGAATCATCTTGAAAACCAGACTTAATCTCTGAAGTTGACACTTTGGGCACTAAAGAATTGTCTGCACTAAGTGGAAAGAAGTTAAGGTCTGTGAGATTAGTCAGTGAAAAGACTTGGTTTCCTATGTCGAGATCAGCTCCTGGTGAAAACTTTGTTTCCTTGCTTCATAAGAACATTTGCAATGTTTATCTAAATAAAGTGGATGGTAAAGAAAAATCAACACAGATCTTGACAAACCATCAAGATATTGATCGGAATCAAGTAAACTCAATAATTGGCTCAACTAGACTCTTTGAGTGCATAAACTCCTCACCGGTTTGATTGGATTAATGTCAAACAAGACCACTCCTGGAGCTTTTCTAGAACCCTAGAGTTCTATGCATCCTGTTGGTTGACAAACAGAGAAGATTTATCATGTTCTCTTTTAATGGAAAGGTTAGAAAAGTAAAAGTCGCTCAATTTGAGTCTCATGCTATTGGAGCTTCAAGCCCTCTCATAAATGTAACAAGAGTGTTTGAAAAGATGTTTCCTAATCGAGATGGAGATTGGTGGGTGATATGCCCGATATTCAAGTCTCTGCACACATATATAGAGACATAAACAAGGCTGATTTTAACCCAAGTAGAGCTTCTGTCTTTTCAAGAAGCTAGAGTATCTGTCATTGGTTCTAAGGCATACCATTTATCCAAAGTCAGATACAAAGAAGGTGTGACACCTTCCTTAGCTTGGCTATCGTGACTTGATTCTCGGCCTGCATAACCCTTTGACATAATTGACTATATCTTTGGTGAAATGGAAGAAGCTGTGTACAGAAAATTGAAAAGTCCATTGCCTTTTGCCCAGATTATCACTCAAGTTCTTTTGGCACAAGGAATTATTTCTCATGAAGATCTTAAGAGAGAGTTCAACTGCTTTCCAAAGAAATATTGTATGCGCATCTCAACCGGACAAAACTTAAGAATTATCGGTGAAAGGATGGGATGTCGCCAGAGAGGGGTGAATAGGCTAATTATAAATTTAAACTAAATTGCAATGAATACGTAACCTTCTAATGTCCGAATAATACCCGCATAATCCAATAGTTCGGATAGTCCGAGGTTGTATTCGGATATTCAACTTATTCGGATAGTCCGAGAATCAATTCGATATTCCAATGCTCCAGAGCACATAGCTCGCAAATACTAGATCTAAGCTATTTGGGGGATATTAAACACACCAAATTAAACTAGCTAGCCTAGAATACCTGAATCAAATCAAGATCTAGAGGAATATTCAATAGAAAAATAGATCAGGCAATTTCAATATTCAAAATCAAGTACTCTAGCAAGAATAAGAAGTAAGCATAAAGACAATGATTTTTCACCCGAAGTTCGGATCCTTCAGGGGATCCTACGTCTCCGTTGAGGCGGCTCGGTCACACTTGAGTTGGGGTCTCTTTCAACCCTCTTACTCCCGGTGTTGCACAAATGCACTCGCCGGTTTCAACTCCTTTGACGCTTGAGCCGAGGTCTCTTTCAACCCTCTTCCTCCCGTGTTGCACAAATGCACTCACGGTCTTCACTTCTTTGATTCCTTCTCATGGAGGCGGAATCTGCCTTCACAAACTTCCCACGGCCAACCACACAAAGTACCGGTGGCTCAGAGGCGACCTCCTAGCCGTCCTAGGAGTCCTCAACCTCCAAGAGTAACAAATGCTCACGAAGAACAAACTTGGAGATGACCTCAAGTGCTCAAACAACTCAAATCTTACTCAACACACTCCTCTTCCAACTCTCCTCAACACACACCTCTTCCAACTCTTCTCAACCCTTCTCACTAAGGGATCACTTAGATCTAAGAGTAGAGAGGATTTGGGGCTCAAGAATGAAGGAATAGCACCTCTAAACAATAGGGTAAGAGCACCTTCAAAATGGGGGAGGATGGGGCTATAAATAGAGCCCACCAAAAACTAGCCGCTTTCCTCAACGCTCAGGTCGTTCGACAGTCCGAGCTTAAGTTCGGATAGTCCGAACGCCAAACTCAAGTAACAGAGAATTCACTTCGGATAGTCCGAAAATATGTTCGGATAGTCCGAACATTCGGATACTCGAGTTCATCTTCGGATAGTCCGAATCGGCACCGAGCAGCCCGACGAAAACGAGCATAACTTTTGACTCGGACTCGATTTCAGTGATTTTGGACTCTATTGAAAGCTAAGAACAAGGGCTACACAACTAACAAGGTCTCACTACCCAAATCTCAAAGGATAAATCCAGATTTCACCAGGAATCCAAGGAGACCTACAATTCTCACTTTCTCCGCACCACCAACACCACTCTTTCTCTAAGTTTCACAAGGATGAGTCACTTGAGCACTTGACACATCTAAAGTCATTCGACGTCAGATCCCTCTTAATAGTACGGCAATCCTTAGACTCAAATTAAATCAAAGAAATCTAAGTCTTACATTCAATCCGCATGCCGCCTTCTCCGTGGATGCAATGTGCATGATGTCTTTACCAAATGATTGATGACATCTTCGCCTTGTCCAACTTGACTCGATTCACCTCATGAGACTCTCGTCCTATCGACCTTGACTTGATCATCCTCTGTGACGATCTCCACGCCAAGTCGATCTTGACTTAGTCCTCAACTCTTGGTGACACCGCCGTCTTGTTGACCTCGGCTTAACGGTCATCCTTCAAGATATCTTGGTCATCATGCACACATGGGACCTAATTCTTTCCAAACCACTCATGAAAAGCATTAGTCCCAAAAGCTCAATAGATATGAAGAAATTGATATTTGTGAGCAGTTGATTACCACAAGTGTTTCATATAAAGAAGCACAATATAAATGGAAACACTTGACATAAGAAATGTTCTCTACTAAGTACATCATGATGAATATGTAATTGATCTATATGCACTAGAGAGATAATTGCCAATATGATGAATCAATTAAATCATAGCATGGATCACAGTCTTTACTTTAAATGAAGCACATAATAGAATACACACGAATTGTACATGTGCAGATAATATTTGGAATAAGAGTAAATATGTGATCCAACTCTAGATTAAACTTCACTAAGAGAGGTGCATGAGAAGATACACAACTAAAACATGCATGCACCAAGACAATCTATAGCCATATGAAGTTTAACTCTAGTTAATACATGCATACTAAGAACAAAGCACATAATGAACTCAAATAAATATATATGCAGAAATAAATATGACATGAACCAATGTGCATATATATAATCAACATGCTACTTGGAGTTCACTATGCATTTGCACAAAAGGAATGCAATAACAAATGTAGAAGAGATACCAAATTTGCATACCTTATCTTTGCTTAACCATCCCACTTGATTTTCCTCTAAATAGATGAGATTGATACTCAACTAGACAATAATATGTTAGTCTCATAGCAATATAATCATATTAGAGGTTTGTCATTTGTTAAGCACTATGTTAAGCATTTACTCAATTACACAGATTGTCATTATATGTGTTTGTCATTAATCACTAAAATAACATAAGTGCCTAGATGCACTTTCAATCTCCCCTTTTTGGTGATTTATGACAAACCTATTATCAATTGCATCAAATGACAATATTAAGATATTTAGCATTAAAACAAGCATAAAAAAACAATAAGAGATCATACTTACAAATTATCCCTTTTTGTTAATCGATTAGAGGACAATTGATAAATCCATAAATTCTCCCCCTTTTGTCATTAATCCCAAAAAGGTGCTTAAAAGATCCTTATTGTTTATTCAATAAGATATGTTCTCCCCTTGATTGCACACTCAATAAAAAGATTAGGAGAACAAAATAAAAATAAGGAGCTAGGAATAGGGCTATGATACTAAGCTCCCCCTAAATCTAGACAAGTTATGATACCAATTATATCCAAGATTTAGGTAATGGATGTTTCCAATGATACCAATTTAAAGTAGGCACGATTCACAAGATATAAGTGAAGCTCAAACATGACAAATGAATTGAATATGATTCCACATAGAAAATTAAATTCTAAAAATCAAGATCATATAGAGAAAATTACACAAGAAGGAATTGCTTATATGATCACAAGATGTATACAAGATCATGAATCAAGATTGTATAAGTAAAGTGTGCTTTCATGATCAAGAATTTCACAAGCTTATCAAGAGCATACCTCTTTGCAATGTGTCACCAATTTGTACCTTTTAATTCTTGATAATGCCAAATGCAAGTTAGATGACACTTCAAAACAATTTAGGATTAGAGGATACCTCTTGAAAGATACCAATTGAAAGATACAACACCATTTTAAATGACACAATTTAACATAATGGTGTGCAAAGACATTATTGAATGAGGTCAAAAGAAACACGCCCTTTGTCGATTCTTGTCCACCGCATGTTCGAATCGGTCATGATCACTGCTACCGCCTTGGATCCCTCGACTATGGAGCTCCTTCCATTTCCTTCATCCCACCGTCGAAGATGACCCTTTTCCAATACCTTGAACATCAATAGACAAGCACACGATTTCGGGAGCAAATATCTTTCAACTTGACCCAAGTTAGTTAGATAATGTCTAAGTACAACATGCACGATATAGATGATAAGCATGATAATACCACTTACACGCAATAAAAAAAATTCAATTAGATACCAATTGAAGATTTCATTATACCAATTTACAATAAAAATATTTGAAACTTATTCAAATTTAATCTTGACATCCACTTGTAAGAGAGACAATGGATAAAACACATTCAAACTCACTCTTGAACTTACAAGGGAAATTTTCTCTTTTCTGTAATAAACTCCGAGTTATGCAAGAGAGGAAACATTTTGAGGCTAAGATACAATTAAATCCAATTCCAGAAGAACTTAGCCAACAAATGCACTGTCATTGGAATGAAAACTTGAATAGATATGCTCCACTTTGAAGCTTGGAGCAATGAATAAGTTCACTTAGTTTTCATCTTGAAAGGCTTGCCAAGATTCCAATTTAAAACTCTCAAAATTTCAAAAGATGCAAACAGCAGCACAAAATTGATTATAGCTTTTAAACCATTGCTCAAATGCAAAAATCATCAACGCGGAAAAGATCCGTCTCGAAATTCTCTTCGAGGGCTATGAAGGCCAAAAATTCATTTGAGCAAAGGAAAACCTCGAAAACTTGAAAATAGTGAATGCTAAACCGAAGGTTTCGGGAAAAGAAATATCGCTTTTCAATGGTCCTGAGGATGAAAACACCAGCAAATGAGTTCCCAAATAATTTTAGATGAATCATGGAGCCATAAATTGAGTTACCTTAGTTTTCATCACAAGGAAATACTCAAATCATTTTAAAGGTAGGCAAGATATCAAAAGTGCAATGTCTTTGAAAAATTTTGAAGAAACAGCTTTTGACATTCCAAAAATTCAGGTTCAAACAAGATTTAAATTCTGACATTCCAATTAAGTTTTTTGATTATGAACCCATTTGAAGATCTGGAATAAGGTTGTCCGAGTAGACCCTCTCTGTTGGAACTAGAAAATTTCCATTCGAAATGTCCGGATAAATATTCGAGTATCAAGTATTTGGACCGTTGTCAGAATGCATTTTGATCAGAGCTCAATGAGTATTTTGAAATTGGCTCAAAGCTTTATCAAATGAAGTCCAATAGCCATGAGATTTTTCAGAAATGTTTCAAGGACATCCAAGAGACTTCTCTAAAAAGAATTTCTCAAATATCATCCTCCAATCAAAAATTAGATCAAAATGGGCATTGGAGGTTTGATTTTGACACAAAGTCAAAAGAAGTCAACAATCTTGCAAATGAGTTCAAATACATTTGAGAATTTACATATATGAACTCCATATACGAGAGAAGGATTTCCAACAAAAATTTCCAATAAATCAATTTAAAGATATGAAAACCACAAATATTCAATGAACTAGAATTTCAGATTTTCAGATTTTGACATTTTATTTAGGGTTTAAAAGAGGGTTGAAAAATTGCTCAAATGACGTCTAAAAAATCTGATAAAATTTGAAATAGTAGACCAACTATTGAGGATGAATTCTTACAAAATTGTCTCCTCAAATTATGCTCTAATTTGGAGATACAAAAATCACAAATCAGCTCAAAATCATGCACTTTTGATCAAAGAGAGAAAAGGCCATAACTTTTTCAAATAAAGTTGAAATTATTTGAAATTGTGCGGAAACATACTTTGGACTCCTGAGAAACTTTTCCAAAAATAATTTTTCAAAAAGGAGTCTCGAATCAAAAGATATACCAAATTTTGCTTTGTAGGTATGATTTTCAATCAAAGAGAAGAAAAGTCAAAACTTTTTCAAATAAAGTCAAAATAATTTGAAAATTTCCAGAAATGAACTTTGAACTATTTAGAAGGTTTCTCAAAAAGAATTTCCTCAAAAGGAATTTTCTTTCAAAAGATATGGCAGATTGCGCTTTGTAGGTAAAAAGAGAAGTTCAATTTCCACCGAAAACTCAAAATGCAATTCGATTTGAATTTCATGGAGATTTGAACTTTCATGGATTTATATGAGTTATAAATACTATTTCAAGCCAAGAAGTATATGGAAATTCTTCTCAAATATCAAAACCCACAATATGCAAGAATGGGTCATTTTGGGTCATATGAAGAATTTTGGCCAAATTCAAATAGCTATAACTTTTGAACGGTTGGTCGTTTGGAAAAACTTTGAACTAAAGAAATGCTTGAAATGACCAACCCTACGAGTTTTGTATTGACCACTTTTTCAAAAACTCAATAGATTTTAATATGTCAAAATATTTCATTTAATCCAAAATCAAGATCCTACAAGATCCATTTGAGGCCAAATTTGCTGTTTTGTTTCTAAAATAGGAATTTTTACTCTGAAAGCATTGTAAAACATTTGAAATACATATTTGAGAACTTTTATAAAGATTTTCACAAATATTGGCCTTTTAAACAATATTTTTGACTTTTGACCAAAGAGGCTCATATGAAGGATATGAATGCATATGGTTTTCAAAGTTATTCCAAAAAGTATCAAATGAAGCAAATGAGAATATATTTGATTAGAATTAGTATGTATGAGTTTGAAATACTATTTTGAACCAAGATATGGCTAAGAATCCGGTCCAAACGGAGAAACTCACTAAGTGCAATAATATGACCATTATGGGTCAATATAGTTTTTCGGTGAGTTTCAAAATCAAATAACTTTTGCTAGGTTGGTCTTTTAAAAATCTTTTGAACACAAGAATTGTTAAGAATGACCAACTCTAGGTTTTTCATTTTGGAGTTACTTTCAAAATCATTTTACATATAATTCTATGAAAATTATAAGTTTAAATCCAAAACAAGATACTAGTAACTAGATTTGGATCATGAAACTAATTTTCTTTTCAAAATAGATTTTGTGAAGCCAAAACCTTTGAAAAACGTTTCAAATACATTTGTATACATTTTGCAATTAGTTTTTCACAAGAATACTAATAGTATACAAAATTTTGACTTTTGGCTAAATGGCTTGATTTTAAAAATATATAATAGCACTTATATAAATATGAGCACATGTAGAGATGTAATATACATGGATATGAATTAACACTCCCCCTTAATGTGCCACTATTTGACTTGCTCAAGATTGCAATAAGAGAATAGGTAAGAGGCAAGAGCAAGTACTCACAACAAGCAATTAAATTAATTTTTTATGATACCAATGCATCTAAACCTACACAAGGCTAGAAACTAAATAGTAATCAATTTAAATGCTTGTTACCGAGATTGCATTGGCTCGTGATTTGAAGTGATCGTCCTTATGCTTGACTCCATTTTGCAATTGATGAAGTCTTCATTCTTTTGAAGAAGCCAAGCGTCCAATGCATCTTATATTACCTACAAATCTTTTAGGCGATTTTTGGTACCCAATCCTTGTTGGGTCCAACAATGTTAGTCACAATAGATTTAGGAACCCAAATGGTCCTAATGTTAACATTTTTGACAAGACCAACATGACTAGGAATAGGTTTGCAATAATTATTCCTCCTAGGCAATTGATTGGCATTTTTATAACAAGGCTTATGAGGACAATGATACTTTGCAAAATTATTTCTAGTTTGATCTCTTCTAAGCATATGATAATTGAAATTATGCATTGGCTTAGAGGATCTAGCATATCTAGCAAATGATTTGCTGCTGTTGTTTTTCCTAAGCACATGATCAACACGATTTTTCTTGGTCTTAGGAGATATAGTATTTTGAGCAAACACATTTCTAGATTTATTTTTTCTAAGCACATGATTATCACTATTATGCATAGACTTAGAAGAGTCGACAAATTTGGCAAACACATTGCCATTTTTGTCCTTCCTAAGCAAGTAATCATTGAAATGATGAGTAGGCTTAGGGATTATACCTTTGGGACAATCCTTACCGATATGCCCCTTTTCCCGACAATTGTAGCAAGTATGCTTTGAACGTCTCTTTTTCTTGACTTGCTCTTTGTCGATTTGCCTCATTGTTGATGGTTGTGGCTTGATCTCTACTTTATTAGGGCACACGGAGGCGAAGTGGCCCTTCTTGTTGCAAGCAAAGCACTTGATAGTCTTTGAGTGTCTTGCGCGTTGTGCCTTGTCTTGCTAGTCTCCCTCTTGGAGATGTAGCCGAGTCCTCGCGTATCTTGAGGCGCCCTTGGCTTGCTCAAGATCTCGTCGAGGATGGCTTTTCCCTTTACGCACTTCTTCAAGTCATCATCTAATCTAATGACTTGGGCCTTGAGCTCTTTATTTTCCTCTACAAGGTTAGTCTCAACATGCATAGAGGAAGTAGTAGCAATAGCATTTGAGCAACAAGGTAAATCATTGCTAGAGGTGGATATGCATTTATTTGATGAATTGTTTGTAATAGAAATTGGGCAAGGCAATTCATCGACTAAATTACATTGAGTAGCAGTATCCACTCTAGACTTAGTGAATTCCTTAAGAAGGACTTTTTCATGATTTTCTTTTAGAATATTATAATCATTTTGAAGTGAGTCATGCTCCAAGTTCAAAATTTTATACTTCTTTTTCTCCTTCCCAAGAGATTCATTGAGCTCCTTTAACATATTCATAAATTCATCACAAGAGAGCTCATCATCATCATCACTTACCTCAATTTTACCTTTTGCCATGAAGCAACGGATTAGTGATGGGAGTGAATCTTCATCGTCGCTTGAGGCGGAGGTTGAGGTCGATGGAGATGTCGGTTCTTCATCACTTAAGCTTGAGGTGGAGCTTGAGGTTTCATCTCCCGACATCTCTTCCTCAATGCAATCCTCAATGGAAGTGGATGATTCAAATAGTTCTTGAAGCTTTATCCATATTTCATGAGCGCTCTTGAGATTGCATATTCTATCAAAAATTTCATCGCTAACAACACAAGATAAAGCATAAGTAGCTTGAGCGTCGAGATGTATGCATTTCATCTCTCCTTCAGTTGGATTAATTTCATTCAATAGAGAGGAAAAGCCGACATCTACGATCCACCATATTTGGGGGCTCGTGGATTTAAAATGAGAAGTCATAACTAATTTCCAATGAGCATAATTTGAGCCATCTAGCACAAGTGGATCATGTGAGTGCTCTAATCCTCTAGTCGACATCCTTTACTCTCTAGACGGTTAAGTCTAATAAAATAAGAGACCAAGCTCTGATACCAATTGAAAGAACAGGGGATGTCGCCTAAAGGGGGGGTGAATAGGCGAATTATAAATTTAAACTAAATTGCAGCGGAATACAGAACCTTCGGAATGTCCGAATAATACTCCGGACAGTCCGAATAGTTCGGATAGTCCGAGGTTCTATTCGGATATTCCAAACTTATTCGGATAGTCCGAGAATCAATTCGGATATTCCGAATGCTCCAGAGCACATAACTCGCAAATACTAGATCTAAGCTATTTGGGGGATATTAAACACACCAAATTAAACTAGCTAGCCTAGAACACCTGAATCAAGTCAAGATCTAGAGGAATATTCAATAGAAAAGTAGATCAGGCAATTTCAATATTCAAAATCAAGTACTCTAGTAAGAATAAGAAGTAAGCATAACGACAATGATTTTTCACCCGAAGTTCGGATCCTTGAGGGGATCCTACGTCTCCGTTGAGGCGGCTCGGTCACACTTGAGTCGGGGTCTCTTTCAACCCTCTTACTCCCGGTGTTGCACAAATGCACTCGTCGGATTCAACTCCTTTGACGCTTGAGCCGGGGTCTCTTTCAACCCTCTTCCTCCTGGTGTTGCACAAATGCACTCGCCGGTCTTCACTTCTTTGATTCCTTCCCTTGTGGAGGCGGAATCCGGCCTTCACAAACTTCCCACGGCCAACCACACAAAGTACCGGTGGCTCGTAGGCGACCTCCTAGCCGTCTAGGAGTTCTCAACCTCCAAGATTAACAAATGCTCACGAAGAACAAACTTGGAGATGACCTCAAGTACTCAAACAACTCAAATCTTACTCAACACACTCCTCTTCCAACTCTCCTCAACACACACCTCCTCCAACTCTTCTCAACCCTTCTCACTAAGGGATCACTTAGATCTAAGAGTAGAGAGGATTTGGGGCTCAAGAATGAAGGAATAGCACCTCTAAACAATAGGGTAAGAGCACCTTCAAAATGGGGAGGATGGGGCTATAAATAGAGCCCACCAAAAACTAGCCGTTTTCCTCAACGTTCAAGTCGATTCGGACAGTCCGAGCTCAAGTTCGGATAGTCCAAACGCCAAACTCAAGTAACAGAGAATTCACTTGGATAGTCCGAAAATATGTTCGGATAGTCCTAACATTCGGATACTCCGAGTTAATCTTCGGATAGTCCGAACGGCACCGAGCAGCCCAACCAGCAACGAGCATAACTTTTGACTCGGACTCCGATTTAAGTGATTTTGGACTCTATTGAAAGCTAAGAACAAGGGCTACACAACTAACAAGGTATCACTACCCAAATCTCAAAGGATAAATTCAGATTTCACAAAGAATCCAAGAGAGACCTACAATTCTCACTTTCCGGCACCACCAACACCACTCTTTCTCTAAGTTTCATAAGGATGGATCACTTGAGCACTTGACACATCTAAAAGTCATTCAACGTCGCATCCCTCTTAATAGTACGGCAATCCTTAGACTCAAATTAAAACGAGAAATATAAGTCTTACATTCAATCCGCATGCCGTCTTCTCCGTGGATGCAATGTGCATGATGTCTTTTACCAAATGATTGATGACATCTTCGCCTTGTCCAACTTGACTCGATTCACCTCATGAGACTCTCGTCCTATCGACCTTGGCTTGATCATCCTCTCTGATGATCTCCACGCCAAGTCGATCTTGACTTAGTCCTCAACTCTTGGTGACACCGCCGTCTTGTTGACCTCGGCTTAACGGTCATCCTTCATGATACCTTGGTCATCATGCATACACGGGACCTAATTCTTTCCAAACCACTCATGAAAAGCATTAGTCCCAAAAGCTCGATAGATATGAAGAAATTGATATTTGTGAGCAGTTGATTACCACAAGTGTTTCATATAAAGAGGCACAATATAAATGGAAACACTTGACATAAGAAATGTTCTCTACTAAGTACATCATGATGAATATGTAATTGATCTATATGCACTAGAGAGATAATTGCCGATATGATGAATCAATTAAATCATGGCAAGGATCACAGTCTTTACTTAAATGAAGCACATGATAGAATATACACGAATTGTACATGTGCAACTAATATTTGGAATAAGAGTAAATATGTGATCCAACACTAGATTAAACTTCACTAAGGGAGGTGCATGAGAAGATACACAACTAAAACATTCATGCACCAAGTCAATCTATAGCAATATGAAGTTTAACTCTAGTTAATACATGCATACTAAAAACAAAGCACATAATGAACTCAAATGCACAAATAAATATGACATGAACCAATGTGTATATATATAATCAACATGCTACTTGGAGTTCACTATGCATTTGCATAAAAGGAATGCAATACCAAATATAGAAGAGATACCAAAATTGCATACCTTATCTTTGCTTAACCATCCCACTTGATTTTCCTCTAAATAGATGAGACTAATACTCAACTAGGCAATAACATGTTAGTCTCATAGCAATATAATCATATTAGAGGTTTGTCATTTGTTGAACACTAAGTTAAGCATTTACTCAATTACATAGATTGTCATTATATGTGTTTGTCATTAATCACCAAAATAACATAAGTGCATAGATGCACTTTCAATGATAATGAACCAAGAAAGGAAGTTGTTTTGGAATATGGTTCAGCAGAAAATCAAGATTCGGATGAAGAATCTGAAGACAGATATGATCAGAATGCCTCAAGTGAACATATTCAAACTCATAACAGTGGAAGTGACTATTATATGTCACATGGCAGCTTAAATGTTAGTCATGGAAGCCTTCATGAAAATCCAGAAGCTTCCATACATGCAAGTCAAGGTTATAGACAAGAACAATCTGCTCAAGGTCATCAAAGTTCAAATACAAACAAATCTGGGAAGAGTAAAGAACATTGTTCACACAGTGTTAGCAAAAATAAGACTGCAAATGATGAAGAGTCAGAGTTTGAGCCTGAAAATAAATTTAATAACAACAAGCACTCTCATGATAACTCCGAAGCTTCAAGGCATGTAAATCACAGTGTTCACAGCAGTCAGTGTGGACTGCAAAGTTCGAGCAGGAACCAGTTTGGAAATGAAAAGGAGTCTAGTGCTCACAGTGTACACTTAAGCAAAAACGAAAGAGAGCCTAGTGCTAAACCTGTCAGCAAAAGCCAGTATGAAAATAAGGACTATATGGCTGATAGTGCCGCTAACATCATGTCGACTTCGGTTGCTCACCTATGAGTGCGAGCAACAAGTTCATCATCTACAAGAACTAGCGGCAGCATTTCGGTTCATGCAAGATCGAGTTTTAAATGGTGCACATGATTATGAAGTGGTGGATCCGGGATGCCTCAAGTAGTTGAATCATCAGATCCATCTCATGCAAAGACACCCGAGCATGATGTCGAAACACCTTTCCGGCCGGGAAAGTTTGTTTGACTATCAACATCACCCATCCATTCATATCATGAGCAAATGCAAAGAAGAACCTAATCAAGAACCGAAAATTCCATCGATGCTCAAATTTCTCATGGTTCACATCTTTTGAACAACAATACTATCTTTGGTCAACGAGAATTTCAAGCTAGTTACAAGGAAGATCAAGAAAAGGCCACTCAAAGACATGAAGAACAGATGAGAGCTTTTCAACAAGATAATGAGGAAGTTCAAGAACAAATGAGAAAACAATATGAAGAGAAGCTCAAATTCAAAAATGATCCTTTACTAGATTTGGAGATTTAAGAAACTGGGTTACTCAGCTTGGCACAAATCAGAACATGATCAGAGACAGATTATATGACATAAATCTGAAAATAGATACAAATCACAAGCACCTGTGCAATCAGATTGGAGCTGCACGTACATCAGAAGAAAGTAAACTATTGGGACTCAGTCACGACCTAGCATATTTTCGGGAAGATACTGAAAATGCCTTGTATGATTATGGTCAATTTGCCGGACAACATCAGATTGACCTGCAAGAACTATTTCTGTCAGTAGATCGTATGAGTGATTCCTTGGACCAGCTTCATCATGATTTTCATAACTTGGTCCTTCAACCTGGAGATCCAGATTATCCAAGCTGGCATAATCAAACAATGGCCCAAGCATCAAGTCAACCAGATCCACAACAGCCAGAAAAAGAAGAAGAAGTGCAAGTGATTTCTCCTTTGTCAAATTCATGGAAACCTTTTCAAGGCGCATAGAGGACCCCTCCTTTTGGTAATTGATGCCAAGGGGAGAATTTCCTAGGCTCACTCTTTTCTAAGTTTAGCTCTGAAGTACTAGAGCACTAGCTATGTAGCTCATTGGTTTAAAAACTAAACTATGTGTTTGGTCTATGTGTTGTGGTGTTTTATTCAATATCTTTTAGCTGAGTTTGTCAGTTTAATTGTGCTTTGTTATTTACTCTTATAACATATGCTTTCATGCCCTAATTAAGGCTCTGATTATACTGAATGTTCTCACTCTTGATAATAGTGCCTCAACTCCAAGTAATCTGATGCATGCTATTTAAGAAATTTCTAAAATATGAAATTTTTAAGGATCTAATATAGTCCTAAAAATATCATATATTTCACCAGTTCAAATCACGCATCTGTTGAGGGGGAGCACTTTCATATGCATTTGCCTGAGTATACTATGTCAAGCTAACCTTGTTTTGCAGAATAACAGAGATATTATTAACTTAAAAGGTATGTTGTCATCAATCACCAAAAAGGAGGAGATTGATAGCATCTAGGCCCCCTCAATTTCTGATTATATATTGTTTATTGGTTTTGGTGTTGATGACCAAGTTGATAATACTCTCATATCTTGAAATCATGGACTTAACATGTTGGACAAACAAGACTAAGGTGTTTTAATTTGATAGTTTCGACTTGGGAGTTGGTTCAAGTCAAGTAGTTAGGAATTTTCATTTCACACAATTTGCACTATCAAGAGGGACTTAGCATAAGTTGGTATTTTGGTTCATTAGGTAAACAAAAGTCTAGGCAACTTGGAGTTAAATCATTTGCTTTATCCAATTCTTGAACCAAAATTGAGCAAATATTGTTTTAACAAAATTCCTTGCATTTCAACAGACCAAATTCTATGTTTTCATTTTTTAAGTCTCATTGTAATCATTTGTGATAGTTTCAAAGATATCTTCTCGACCCATCTATGACGGACCGAATTTTCGGTCCCATATATATGTGGCTTCAAAGAAAGGCAAAAGTCTCGAGAACCATACATCTATGACGGACCGATTTTTCGGTTAAGATAATACATACCTTGTGAAATTTCTAAAACTTCTCTATTGCCCATCTATGACGGACCTAACTTTTGGTCCCAAGATAAATGCTTATATAAGCCTTCGCTATTTCAGATATCCGAGATGCATTAATTAAACTCTTTTGAAATATTCAATCTTATTTTTAAAAAATGAAATAAATAATAAAAAATAAATATATATCATCTCACTATTTAGAAATTATTATCTCAAAAAGCTTTTAGACCGAAAATAAATTTCAATATCTTGTGTCTAAAAGTCTTTGCTCAAAAATCTTCCTTTAGTCACTGATCATGTCAAAATTCATCTTTGTCAGGCTATATCTATGACGGACCGATTTTTCGGTCCGCCATACACATGGCTATTTATCTTGCCCATCTATGACAGACCAATTTTTTAGTTCGCCACACACATGAATCTCTTTGTCTCTAATAGACCAAACTTTGGTGTCTTGCCTATCTATGACGGACTGAACTTTCAGTCCGCCATGAACATGCAAGTTTGGTCCGTGATACACGTGATCGATATCGCTAAAAATTGTTTTTGGTCCGTCAGAACGTGTTTTAACTCAAATTTGATATTCGACCGTCGCAGCAGTCACATTGTGGTAGATACAAGCGGTTATATTCATCGAATTGAGTATATAAACATTGCCTGAGCCATCTACCATAAAATTTTTTAAACTCCTTCACATTTTAGCATTCAAAGCTCTCCCATTCTTAGTAAGGAGTTGGTTTTTCACTCTCAGACTCAAAAATTCATCTTTCTTCTCAGTGTTTTAACTCCAAGTGTGTCTAGTGTGTGTTTTAGAGTGTGAACCAAGAGACGAAACTTGTGAGAAGTTTATTACTCTTGGATCATTGTGATCCTAGACGACTTGGAGGAAGTGGAAGAGTTAGACCTGTCCGAGAAGGAGATTGTGGAAGGCTACTCTTGTTGTGAAAGGTCTGGAGCTCACCTCCTGGAGTGGTGAAAGAGCTACCCGAGTGTGATCCCAAGCTCTGCGACTAGGTCTGGGAGAAGCAATACTTGAGAGAAGTGCTTCAACGAGGAGTAGGAGGAGTGCTCAAACCTCGGGATAAATCTTCTGTCTCTCTGTCTTTTATTATTGTTATCTGTTTTTGCTTTCGCTGTTATTGTTATATTTAATCAGTTGTTGTTTAGCTCTTAAGTAGTATCAGTAAATAGGTTAATTGTGATTAAAATTGAAAAATTGTAAAAGTTGCCTATTCACCCCCCCCCTCTAGGCCATATCGTCCCTTCAATACTCCAATATTGATTATAAGATACTCCAAAGTGAGTTTCACGAAAAATTTCATCAAAGTCTACCCTTTATTGCATAATTTGTTTATATATTCATTTTACATATGTAAAATGGTATATAGAAAAAAAATAAATGGCCCCGATGAATTTTTTTCAACCATGTCATATTGGAGTATCTTAGAATTATTATTGAAGTATATCGTAAGTGATAAAAAAGTATAACACTTTCATTTAGGTGTTATATTGAAGGTGGGAGTATGTACTCCTAGAGTATAGAAAATGCTTCCTATATATATATATATATATATATATATATATATATATATATATATATATATATATATATATATATAGAAGCCTCTTTTCTACTCCCGGAGTAATTACTCCTATGCCGTATCTCACAATGTATGGGGTATCTCGTGCATGAGGGTATGAACGCGTAGTATACAGTATATAAGATCATCTAGGTGGTATGTACATTTTTTCGTGAGGTGGTATGTATATTTTTGGACATACTCCTTTTATGTGCATATATGAAGGTATTTGCAAAATATGCTAAAAATCATTGACTCCTTGCAATTTTTTCATATAGCTCACATTGGAGTATCTTATAATTATTGTATGAGTATACCCAAAGTGATAAGGGAGTATTTCAAGTTCGTTTAGGTAGTATTTCAAAGATGGGAGTAACTACACCCGGGAGTAAAAGATATATATATAACCCCTTTTCGGTAGATTCAAATAGCCACAAAAATGGCGCTGCCCAAAAGGTAAGCAGTGCGCGTAACCGAACGGAAATATGGTCAGTAAATCAACGTTGATTCTCTCTTCGTGGAAAAACGGAAAAACTGGCAGCGTGCACAACCGAACGAAAAAACGACAGTAAATCGTTTCAGAAATTATGTGCGTAACACTACATGTACAACCCTATAATATCTTACTCTGTATATAGTAAATATAAATATATTATATCGGTCGACTAGTAAATCCGTTCAACCTATCCACGTAAGCCCAACCAACTAGAAATCTGTCCCTATTTTGTACATGAATCTTGTTACCTTTTATTTAGCTATATCTTTTTATTGGCAGCTCTGATTTATGATCGGTTTTCACTAATAGCTTGCTAACAAAAACATCAACATAATGATATAAGTCTCGCCACTGAACGCCATACGAATTGATAGTAAAAACTATTACTATGAATAGTAAAATGTATGGATATAGTTAGTAAAATCTATTACACAGTCTAATAGTCGAGTAAAAAATGCCAGTAGCATTTGCGGTAGTAAAATCTTACAACACATTGGTTAAATTAGCAGGAAAATCTCATTCATACGGCATTCATTAGCGAGACTTATATTATTATGTTGCTCTCATTATCAGTAAAAACCGTTCGTGAATCGGAGCTATCAATAAAAAGTTATGGCTAAATCAAAGAAAAACAGATTCATATACGAGCAAGGAAACATATTACCGGTTTACGCCGCATGACCGACTAGTAAAAATATCTTTTGTTTATACATGAATCTATTTTTCTTAGATTATCCATAACTTTTTATTGACAAATCCGATTAACAAAATGTTTTCATTGGTAGCTTACTGACAACAAGAACAACATATTGATATAAGTCTCGCAGTATGAATTAGATTTTACTATCCGTATACATATATTTTACTATCGATATATATAGATTTTACTATCATATCAGAGGTTCAACAACCCGTACGATAGTAAAATCTTACATACGCGATGCACTACAGCTGCCTATTCCCATGGCCGGATGATATGCCTAAGAAGATCTTACAAACTAGTTGCTACTACAAATTGTAGTGTTCTTGTCTAATCTGATATGCTCCCATTCTGCAGCAAAAATTTGGTTGTGTTGTATATGTGCTAATCTCACCACCATAATGTACAAGCATGGACCTCACTAAAACTTGGGAATATATGTAGGTTATGAATCTCCGTTAATTATTAAATACCTAGAGCCTATGATAAGGGATCTGTACACGGCTCAGTACGCTGATTGTATGAGGACAATTTTCCAACATTAGAGGGAAATATGTACCACATTAAAGAATACCGAGAAAGAATTGAAATATCATTAGCATTCAGTCCATAGTCCGGTCCCACTCACTAAAGAATCTGACTTGAGGTTTAGAGGAAAATAAGTCCGCAATAAATAGCTAATAATCTACCAATGTCTTCACTGATCATAATGGAGTGACAAGATCTCATTTACCTACAGTAAACGCATCCAAAAAGAGTGAAAAATACTTTAGAAGGATATTAATCCCACTCTTACCCCTCACGATAAGAAGAGGAGGGTCTCCAAGTGCATAGTACTCAATTCTGCAAAGATGTCTACAAAAACAGAGAACAGAACAAGTGAAAACATTATTCGAGATAGTTGAACAGGCTCATCCTGATGTTGTAAAAATCCCTGAAGTGAGCCGTCCTAGAAATGGTAATATCCCTAAAATGATTCATCTTGAAGATGATAACCCCAGCAAATATTTATGTGCACAATCTAACGCTGGGAGGTCGAAATGCCCAGACTCCATTGTTGTAGAAAATCACGAGGAGTTGGAAGAAATTAATAAAGATTTATTCCTAAAGTGATCCAGGATAGTTGTATAAGAAAAAGACTACAATTGTCAACGTATATTTTTCTTCAAATTTACTTGATCAGAATCCAAAATTAAAGTACATGATAGAGTGCCAAAAGTGCTCAAATAGGGTCAAATGTAAAGAAGCAATTGAGGTATAATTGTGCTCTTTTAATAAGAGAAAAATATTTAGTTTTGTAGACCAGACACCTCATAAAGTGGCCCTTGTAGGATCAAACTGGGTTTTTATCTGGAAGAGAAATAAAAATATTCAGATGATGAGATATAAAGCGAGGCTTGTAATACAAGGGTTCATGCAGAGACCCGACATCTATTACAATGGAATGTACTCTCCTATAATAAATGGAATAAAGTTAGGATACTTGATATCAATGGCAGCTAGTTTAAATTTATCAATGCAGATGGTGAATATAGTAACAACATAGTTATATGGGTCACTGGATATGGATATTTATATGAGAGTCCTTAAAGGAGTTAAAATTCCGGATCCTAATAAAAAAATCGCTATATTTATAGCGTCAAACTGCAGAGATCACTATACAGATTAAAATAGTTAGAGAGAATGTGGTACAACCGACTTAGTAAGTTCCTTCTTAAGAAGGGATACTCTAATTATGATGATTGTCCCTGTGAGTTCATAAAGAAGTTTCAGATTGGATTATGTATCATCTCAATCTGTGTTGATGATCTGAATATTATCGGAACCATGGAGGAGATAAATGAAGCAAGTTCTAACCTTATAATGGAGTTTGAAATGAAAATTTTAGGTAAAACCAAATATTGCTTAAGCCTATAGCTAGAGCATTTCCTAGAAGGAATTTTTATATAATCAAGAAGGTATCAAAAATATTTAATATAGATAAATCTTATTCTTTAAAGACCCCAATGGTTGAAGATCCCTTGAAGTGGATAAAAACCTTTTCAAACTAAGGATAGAAAGTGAGGAAGTTTTAGGACCGGAAGTCCCATATTTAAGTGCCATTGGAGCACTTATATATCTTACAAATTGTACAAGGCCTCATATTGCATGCACAGTAAATTTGCTAGTAAGACATAGTGCAGTCTCAATCAAAAAATATTAGCCTAGTGTCAAGACCTTACTTAGATACCTCCAAGGTACTCAAGATATTGAGTTGTTTTATTAGAAGAACTAAGACTTAACCATGGTGTGATATACGGATGCCGGCTATTTGTTTAAACCCCATAGTGCCAAATCCCATATTGGTTTTGTGTTTCTCTACGGTGGTACAACCGTTTCTTGGTGGTCTTTTAAACAGATCTTGGTAGCTATTTCTACCAACTACTTAGAGATTATAGTTTTATATGAAATCCATTGAGTGTGTTTGGCTAAGACACGTGATTAACCATATCCAAAAGTCATGTGGTCTTAATATCGTCAATACCCCCACAATTATTTGTAAAGATAATGTTGCTTGTGTTGTACAAATGCAAATGGTTATGTAAAAAGTAATATCACGAAGCATATTGCCTCTAAACTTTTCTATCTTCATAAATTCCAAAAGAATGGTGAGATAAAGATTTCGCAAACTAAGTTATGTGAAAATCTAGCAGATTTATTTACTAATTCTTTAACAACATCTAGTTTTCAAATATGTGTACATGGCATTAAACTAAGACGACTTAGAGATATGCAAAGTTCAGGGGAGTAAATCCTTGAACTATGTATAACCCTTAGCATGATCCTGAAGGTATTACTTTAAATCCAGAAGATTATAAAGTTGCACTCTTTTCCCCTTTATAAGTTTTCCTGAAGTTCTCACATGAAGGTTTTTAATAAGGCAACTAGTGTAACAAAGTATGCGAGTGCAATATACTCTTTTCTCCATCTCTTTTTTCTGTTAGATTTTTAAGAGAAGTTTTTGATAAGGCATGTGTGTTACACGGTATTCGTCCAAGGGGAAGCGTTGAGACATAGATGGACTTTGAATCAATGTTTAGTTGGACTCTATCTCTATGTGAGCGAATCCGAATCTATCTGTTGATGTCTTCTACAATATATTTAGCACCCCTTGTACAATAGAACCAGTATAACAAAGAGAGAATAAAATTTTGTCTCTCTACATTGTGTGCTCCCTATTTATACTTGTTGTTCTTTGGTGTATCGTGGTTGAACAAAGACAGACAACATTGTTTTATAACATTTTCGTCGTTTTCTTTTGTTATTCATATACAAACCGAATCAGAAGATAGGCAAGAATCCTAACTCCTAAGTGGTATCCTTCTTTAAAAAGGCAGATATAATACTAGGAAACCAATACAATTGCTTTTTTTTCCATACACAAAAGATCCTCACCGTTATAACGTGGGTGTGCCATCCAATAAAGGCGTAATATCTTTTCTTTTGTGATTAATAAGATAAATTTTAGGAAATTTTCTTTTTTCTAATTTAATGATTATTGTGGGATTTTCTAGCCCTATAAAACGATGGAGGAAACTTTAGGGCGTGTTTGGTAGGGTTCAAGATTCTAGTAGAAACGGAAACGGTTTCAGATTCTTGGTAAAAACGTTGTTTGTGGAAGACAAATTCTAAACTAGATAGGTATAACAATGACGATGAAAGAAAAGACGTTCTTCATTCTCAATTTAATTGCATCTAGCACAATTAGATGTACTATTCTGAATTTTGTGGTAGACTCTACCGGCAACAGGCAGGGGATTAGTAATAATCCTCCGTATAAAGGTTTGCATGCGAGGGATGACGTAAGGCCCTTGGCTTGACATCAGTGGCGGAGCCGTCGGGGCCTCGGGGGGCGTGGTGGGGCTTGGCCCCGGTGGTCTATGAAAAGAGTGTGTGTATATATATATATATATGAAATTTCTGGTAAGTTATAATTATTATATATTGTAATTATTATATATTAAATTTTGAATATCAATTATTAGTAGAGGTTTACTTCATATTTAGACCCTCTCTTTTAGAAATTTTTTGCTCCGCTACTGCTTGACATACTCAGTCAACATGCAGTGTATATTCCTTAATGAATTAATTTCTGTATGTATCCTTCAAGTGTATACGTAGCTGCTGGTACTTGAGTGTATATTAACTGGAGCACGTAGGGGCAGAGCTTCTTGACGGGCACGGGCCGTGGCCCCCTTTCCTCTGATGCTCAAATTTACTACTAAAATGTTAAAATAAATCTAAACCAGACATCTCTTCTGAGTTATCTAAGTGCATGACGTCAAATTAGCGTCGACAACCCCCCCCCCCCCCCCCCACCCCTGCCTCTCCTCTTTGTGCGAAATCACAGTGGAGGATTAATGCGAGCATGGTCTCCTCCAGAACAACTTCTACTAAAAAAATCGATTTATTTATCGACGAGAGAATTATAGGCAGCTTCTTCTATAATGAGAAGTAGTCATCTATATAGAATCAGAATCCGGGTGCAAGCTAATTCCCACCGGTCTGGTCCTCCACCTTCACGCGCAACTAGCTCAGTCCGATTCTTTCACAATCAAAAGCAGCTTCTTCCATAATCCAGAATCTGCATAATCAGAAGTTATCCCGAAGGAAGCCTATATGCTACAGCATAGCACTATTTAAGTCTTGTTTGTTTGGACTTTTTCACCAGTTTAAAAGCTAAAAAGCCAAAAGCTAAACAAATAGGTGGCTTATTATGTGGATTTTTTTCAAAAACTATAAGCCTCTGTAACTAAAAATCAAAAGTCACCGGAGAGGTGTTTTTTAGCTTATTGAGGGTTGTTTTTAGACTAATACCACTGAAGTTAGAGTAAAATTATCAACCGCTGCCATGTATAAAAATCGATTTTCTTTTAAGTTATTTAAAACTAAAAGCTGGCTTTAAGCTTTAAGTTATAAGCCAAAAAGTCTAAACCTAAATGAACAAAGCCTTAATCCTTGGATGTCTTCTTCCCGTTGGATCAAACATTTCCTGTTGAGTCTCCATGCCATGGCGATGGCGCCCATCATGCGATGCTTCTATGCATCACTATTTAAAAATTGTATAAATATTAAAATATAAATGAATGATAGATGATATTGCTTGGCCTTTCGTTCGCTTCAAGAGGGTAATACGTAGAAGCACTATTCTTAACATGAACAGCACCAATTAACTCCACGTCACCGAGTCCAACTCCAATACACGCTTCGATTTTGATGGGTTTGGATTGCGAGCTAATCTGGTGACATCGATTGTCAAAACTGAAGGTTGCACAACCCATTGTGAAGTCTGTTGCCGAGTCTTTGGTGATCATGTTCCAAACGCTGAGCATTTTAGTCTTGTTAGAAACTGATCAGCGACTCTTAATGGAAACACCTTAATCATGGAGATCGCGGTGAAGTTCGACAACGGCTGGAGGGCCGGCGCGGCGGCTGAGCTTGACGTCTACTCCATCGCGCCGGTCAACGCATTGCCGATGACCACGGCTCGTGGTCTACATATCAGCAATTTTAATAATGCTGTAATACTCGATGAGTCGATGTGAGAATTGAGATCATAGTTCACATGCAAGTAGCAAGAATTCGCTGCCATAACAAGGGGAAAACTGGAAGTGCTACTTCTAGTTACCACATTTCTCCAAACCCTGGAAACAATCTGCAAATTTTCATAAATGTTTACCAAAGTGAACTAAAGAACTACACATGCTTGTGGTCTGTCTCTGGACAACCAGCTTTTTTCGACCGTATTGTGTAAGTACGTAGTATGTAACTTAATTTTGGGCAGCTCCATGGATCAGTGCCGCCCCCATTTACAGTAGACACAATTTGCAATCTCAACATCTTTGCGGTTCTGTTGATTGTGAGTTAGTTTCAACCATTCCAGCTTCAATGATGTCTTCATCAAACTTTGGCGGGCTAGATGGAACACTGCTTGAAGGCGTATCTGACAGGAACATATCTGTGTTGGTGTCAGACCATTCAGCAGCAGCAGCAGCAGCATCACCAGCTTCTGAGTCTGGGAAATTCACCGAAGGCATGTCGTGATTGGGTTTGCTCTTGGTGGTATCCCCTTCTGGTTTCTCCCACGCAGAGGCATCCTCGAAGTGTTCACCTTCTTGAGAGCTTGGTCCAAGAGCTTCAGCTTCTGGCCAGGAAAATGCGTGAGCAATGGCATCTTTGTCACCCCCAAACTTTGGCATAGAAGAATGACTATGTGCTGGTTCCATCTGAAAAACCTGGACAGATCTGCTGTCTACCAAGCTATGCACATTGTTTAATCCCTTCTGTTCGAACGCGTTTGTGATGTGATCACTTTTACTTGACCAATCCAGATGCCTGAATGCATAGTCAACCTTAGGAAAGCTTTCTTTATCCTCGATAGGTAACTCAGACGTGTGAATTGATGTAGTTGCATCCATCTCCGAAAATATAACCTATGATTATCAGGCAAAAAGAATGCATAACTATATATAAAGGTGAAATGTGCAGGTGAAAAATGCAATAAAATGCAAGAATTATCTGGTCACCTCAACTCTGAAGTCTACAGGAAACTGGTGTTTTGTGTCCCACAGAATGTCAATCTGGTCCCTATCAAGTAACAATAGGTTGTCTTCAATAAAAGCTGTGTTAAACATGACTCTGAACACCATCATTTCATGTTCAAAGTCCTCATCCAGGCTGATGCACTCCATAACAACGTCTCCTTGAACAGGACACCGAACATTAACCTTGATTATCTCAGAGTCTTCCTGAATTTGCAAACAAGAACAGTTTAACATTATTCAGTTCAGCAATGTAAGCTATGTCTTAAAAAATCAGTACAGAGGTCCAATATAAACTTCCAAGTCAAATATAAACATGTTGTATGAACTGGAAAAAAATGGATTGCAATAAAGCAAATAGCCAAAAGAAAAAAAAAATGTGCTTTGAGGTTTGAACTTGTTCGGAAGCCTTAGTAGAGAACAAATCGAACTATACTTGTAATCCAGAAATATGTCCAGATGATCAGCACATACTTGTTTTGAGAATAGATCAGTAAAGATGTTCAATGTTAACCTTCTTGGCCAATACACTATAAACAAACATCACAAGCCTACTTTAAAAGACCAATGTGTAATCCATTTTAACTTCATAACAAAACAAAATTATACCTGTGTGTAAAGCTGGACAAAATCACTAGTCTTCGGAGTCGAAAATAGAACTTTAGCACTCTTGTCATCAGGAGAAAGGGGATCTGGGCCATAAATCCGGAATATTGGCCTACATCCACCTTGCCCATCAAAATTCGGTACCTTCCTGATGATTGCACAATTCAAATTCAGCATTCTGTCAACTGGAGGCCACAATTCTGGTGATATGTGCCGTCTTGACACATACTTCAAGTATCTCAGCTGAGAAGGTTCTGGGTCCAGTGGTGAGAAGAGCTCAACCAGCCCAGGTGATGCATGTCTGTAGACCATCTCCAATGCCTTCCTCTCATCATTATACCTTTGGAGGTAAACCAGTAGCGCTGCCAATGCGAAAGCAAGGACCGGCCAACCCCCTTGTTCTGAATGTACAAGCAGGAAGTTGTCCTGGCCTAACGAGAGCCAGCTTTCACTAGACCTCAGGAAATGGTGAATCATCTCCATGGTGAGCAAGGGGCATCCCTCATAGTTACGTGGGTAACCCATCACACTCATGTTGTAGTCTGAGAAAATGCAGGCGATTTGGTTGTCGTTCCTGCCTCCCTCAAAGTTGAATACCATGAATGAGTCGACGGAGTAGCGCCCAAGTAGCTGTTTTAAGATGCCTCCGATGTACGGTTTCAGCTCATCTTCTTCAAAGGAATCCGAGGAGTAGTGGTTAAATACTGGAAAGTAAAAAGCAATCAGTAGTCAGCATCTGAAACGAGACAATGAGAGCAATCTCAATTCTATTTTAAACAGGGCGATTATCATAAACATTCAAATCATGCCCAATGGGAGTATGCGAGCATTTTCATAAGCAAGCATATTGGGAGCATTTCAGCTAAAAATGAAACATCCATCCATGTCTAAGAAAAAGCAAATGTAACTGGTATGTCATAAGCCACACAAGTGGATGTCATAACACTGACAACAAAAGGGAGTAGTTTTGGACAGTCAATTTCATCAGAATTCAGAAGATCAAGAAGCCATGTCAAATTGTAGGTCAACTTACTAAGCCAATAAATTTTTTTCTCTGGAAAATGTCCTGATAAGAAACACAAATAGTTCCCAAATTGAGATAATTGCCTTTTCCAACAAAAAGAATAAAATCAAATAACTGCATGGCTTTTTGTCTAATCTACCACGAAGATGAACCTTAAAGCTCAAATGCTCATCATTTGACGTAGTTGAACTAATGTGCACCTGATTTGAACCATCCATAATTCAATCCGGCAATCGGGAGAACCATCCCATGCTCCAAAGCGTATAAAACTTAAATTTGCATCCTAAAAAGCGAAAGCACTTCAACTAGTCCATGGAAAAAAATTACACCCCAGCAGAACCGATTCGATTTGCATGAAAATAAAACTTGATCCTCGCCCCCCAAAAAAAAAAAAAGACAACGTAACAACAAACTAATCCGGTCAATTCCGTCTCCTATTCTGGTCAGGTGCAAAGTTTAGTAACAGCTAAGCAATGGGCTTTTCGCTCAACCTTTTCCCAAGTCAAAACATGAACCGAACCCACCAACATAAAGCAAAGTCTTTTACAGAATCATCTCCATTCTCCGAAGGAATTCTGCACCTCTAGCCCAACTCAGACCGCATCTATCTCATACGATTTTTTCCTCGCAAATTAACAACTGCGAAAAAGAAAAGAAGAACCATGAACAAAGCGCATGCTAGGCTCATGGTAAAATCTCCGTACTGGAGAACCGGCCTACGCGCACCACGAACAAGATTTTTCCCGTGCAACGCGTTACTTCCAAGAAACCGCCGACGAACAGGTTACAGGTCCAAGCCGAGAGCGAGCAAGCAGGCAGGTTTAACCAAACCGACCCCCCCCCCCCCCAGTAAAACACCGTAACTACCAAAGTACTGAACCGGGGGGAAAAACACGCACCGAAAATGTTGTCGGAGATCTCGACGAGCCCGTCGGGCGGCCGCCGGTAGAACAGCCGCCGGAACAGCGACATCTGCTGCGGCGGCACCAGCCCCTACCAAGGACGCGGGCGCAGAAATGGCCGGAGCAGCAGCTGCAGCAAGATTGCCGAACGACGGCGCAGGCGGCCAGAGGAGGGGAGGTGGAGGTGAAGACGACGTGACGAGGAGTAGCCCGGTGGGGGGAAGCAACTGGGTCGGGTGTTTCCGGCGATTTATTCTTGGAAAAAATCGAAGGTTTCGTTTGTTTAACAGGTCGTCGTGGCCGCGTGCGTGCTGCTGGAGAGCTGCGAGGAGAACAATTCCAAGGAGCGGAGCGGGCCCTGCCTGCCTTCCTGCTCCCGCCCGCCTTTTTGTATTTGCGGCCGAAGAGAAAGTGAAAGGGATTCAAAATTTGAACCTCGTCTTTCTTTCTTCTCCTTTTTTCCTCTCCTGTGACGGCGTGCATCTTTTTTGTCTTTTTTTGGGAATAATTTGTAGTGATTCGGCGGAGGTGGTTGATCAAACGGCGAAATTGTCGTTCAATTTTCAGTCACGAGAAACGACTGCAATTTATCATCGGCTTTCAGATTCGGCACGTTAGGTACTGCTTGAGTCCGTTGGATCTTAAGAATTTTAGAGTAAATTTACAGATATTTTGCATGGAACAGTGTACCAAGATTCAAATGAAATTTAGGCATCCCAAACATGGCCTCAGTGTTTGAGTACAACAAGGTAAATCCCAAATCATGTATGACAAACAAAATACAAATTACCCCGTTTTTTAAAGCATGAGTAGATATTTAAAAAGGGCTTAATCTTTTCCTTGTTTTTGCATGGATTTTGATTGAGACCTTGTTTGGGAGTCCAAACTCAGGGAAGAGGTGGATAGGAAAATTCCCGGCCCGACCGACTATTTGGATGAGCGTGGGAGGTGGACCCCAACCCATAAGGCAAGAAAAAATGCTCACCAAGAAAATTTCCCACAAGCGGTGTCCTTTCACATTTACATATGTCATAAATTGCGGCACTTTTGATCCACCTTCAATAGCGGAGACATAAAATTTTGAGAGCTTAAGCAAGTCTTACTATGACTAATAAACACCAATAAGTCCATATACATATCACATACAAAAATTGAGAACCACAATAAGTTTTTTTAACTAAAAGCTTAGTGCAATACATATATGAACATTAATCAAGACAGCCAGACTACTCCACTGCTCTCGATTGACGGATTAAATTATGGATGGTTCAAATTAGGTGCTCATTAGTTCAACTATGTCAAATGATGAGCATTCGAGCTTCAAGGTTCATCCTCGTTGTAAATTACACAAATGTGATTTACTCAGCAAGGAGGAGAGACGACTCTATAGCGGCAGAGCTCCAAATCTGGTTGAGTAGTGTCATCGATCGCTGCTTTGCCACACCCAGATGTGGTCCGCGAGGTGAAGTCAGTCACCAGGCCAACCAAGCCAATGTATGTTGTCAGCCTGGCCACAGGACTTGGATACCATCACAACATTCCATATCTTCTTTTCTGAATTTTCCGATTTGGCCTTTTGAAATTTTGACTCAGTGGGATGTTTAGGCCTTATTTATTTGGATTTTTTGTTGGCTTAAAAACCAAAAAGTTAAATTCTAAATAAATAGGTAGCTTTTTACCTGAGCTTTTCAAAATCTATAAAGTCTCTATATAACTAAAAGCCAAAAGTTATTGAAATGGTTTTTTGAGTTATTGAGGTTAACTTTTAAACTATTTAAACTTAATAGCCGATTGGTTTTAGATTAATACCGCTAAAATTAAGGTAAAATTACCTACCTCTATAACATATAAAAACCGTTAACTTCTAAACCATTTAAACTTAATAGCTGACTTTAAACTATAAGTGAAAAAAATCTAAATCTAAATAAACATGACCTTAGTCCTTGCCCTCCCAAACTGTGGCTAGGTTTTTTTTATCTAGGGGACTATGGCCTAGAGAACCCCAGTGCCACTATTACCCAAACAAAGCCTGAAGAAGTATTTAGCACAGCAAAGCCCTATCTTGCTTAGATGAGAAAATATTATTGTATAGCACATTAAAACAAGTCTCTTTGGACTTCAATATACTGCCAAAAATATCATACACGCCCATAGAGGCCAAAACAATGACGAACATGTCGGGTGGTTGGGCCGGCAGGTACCTCAATATTATCAAATTTTACAGGTAGCAAAATATCATTGACATAAGAAGAGTCAAATCCAAGCGTGAGGATGGGAAGAATACATAAAGTTTGACCATTGACTTTTAGCAAAAGTATACTCGCAAAACCATGCAAATATGCTGTTTTGAAGGTAATTTTTTCGAGAAAACTAATCCATATATTTGGGTTTGAATTGAAAAGCTGCGTGTATGATTTAACAATTCACGTCTTCAAACGACTTATACAATGGGGTAGTAGAATACTATTTCTTCACGCAAGAAAATATAGCTGGAGGTCGAAAACTCTTCAGTGCCTATTATATTCTCTTTCTGTCAGAATGTTTGTATTCCATCATTCCATGCGTATCTCAGAAAAAATTATGTTACTTATGTAGCTCCAGATGATTTTACAACTCTCCATGACCTAAGCTCCTGTGTTAAAGTCCACCGTCAAATTATTGTTGAGCAATAGAAGAGAAATATCGGATCAAGGATTCTTCTCCGGCCAAAGAGAATGAGGGTATGTACAATAAGGCTACCTTAACTTTTACTCTTAGTATGTACACATCAGTTTTGCCATATGTGAAAAAGTTAGAAAAGAAGAGAGAAGAAAGCCGGCTCTTATTTAATAGTAAGTACTGCACAGCCACATGGGAATATAGGTGCTACCGCCGGCTAAAAGCGGTGTTAGAACTGTCGCGAATAGCTCTTAGCGTTGAAGTTAGTGTTTTGCTAATAACCACAAAGATGAAGTTAGTGTTGAATGCACAAATTAAATGTTTTATTGTTTCTCTAGAGACAACATTTACAAATGGTTATTGTACAATCTGACTTTATTGCTTACTCTAGATGATATAGATGAGATATAGAGTAAATAGTAGACTTTGTTATTGTACTTGCTCTTATATAGCATAGCTAGAGTATGGAAAAACCTAACAAGATCAAGATGCGTCCATTTGTTGTGGTCAAGAGTTTATTGTTTGTTTTGGCTTGTTGATAAGGTCTATCAAGTACTAACAGGAAGGCGTTAATTAGAAGTAGAGGCCTTTTAGTTTAGCACTCTCTCTATATTTATCATGGTTTCACAATAGACAAATAAAGGTCACCATACAAATCTTTAAACATAGGTGAAATGCAGCGGGTCTGTACAGAAATTTCATAGAAAACAATTTAATTTCTGCATAGCATAGAAATTTTAATTTCTTACGAAAAGAAATGGTTAGTTCCAATCACCTAGAAAACAAATGATCTCTTAAAAACAATTGTGTAAAATTTCTTAGCCAAACCAGCGGAAGCACATCAAGATCAAACACTAAGCACTTATGGCCCATGCATGCACGCCATACGGTTAACTGAAAAGTAGAGGTGCAATCGGAGTGGATATAAACCAATATCACATATTTTGTATCATATTTCACATTTTTTCATGGAATTAGAGTCAGAAACAAATAATACCGGACATGAATATGAATATGGATTGTCTCGGTCACAAATATGGAGCGAATATATGTTAAGCTGAATGCGAATAGTCTCGGTCACAGATATTTAGTTGGATGTTGCGTAAAAACAGAATCCATATGTGTTGCACATAAAAAGGATCAATCAACCATACTACATGTCTAAATACAACTCATTAGAGTTCAATAAGCAAATTTCACTGTAATAATTAAATTCAAAAGTATTTTTAAAAATTCCATATACTCAAACGTATTTTCCTAAAATATTTGGAATTATTCAGAGTTCATTTGCTATTTTGGTTGGCTTATTTGAATTTCACATATTTTCTAAACATAGAAAACTAATTTCGATATTGGAAAAGCCTTGTGAGTCGATCTCTCTCCGATTCACTTTGGGCAAGTAAAAGGTTAGTCATGTATTTATGTCCTTATGGGTTTATTGGGATGATATTCGGATATCCAAGATAAATTTAATGGATATTGTCCAATTAAATTCCTTGATAGCTCCAAATCTAGCGAATACTTTTGTTCTGAATCCGATCTCATATAAAAAAAACTATCTAGTTACAAATCCAAAATCTAAAAAAATAGTGGAATGTCTAATTTTTTGTGCTCCAAATTAGTTTTGAATGATTTGGTTAGATGGTGAGAGGTGTCCGCTTTGTTTGCAGCCCTACCTAAGAGCACAACACGCGGTGATGTCACCGTTGCACACGGCTACAGTCGCAGCAACTCCGTGTTCTTCCCGGGCCCCACCACACCAGGGTTTAAAATTCATTGAAAACCAGCAAAATTTCGGATTTCGAGCCACCACAAAATCCAAATTATCGGATGAATTAAAATTTTAAATTGCTACAGTAATTTTCATTTTTTGGGATTTGAAACTGAATTTTAATATTTTATGGCTGGATTTGATCATATTTAGTCCAATAACCCTTAAAAATGTCATCTTCCGTGAAATTTGTTGAAAAACTAAATTTTTAAGACATTTTAAAATTTGGTAAAACACTCATAGATTTTTATAAAATTTTATAAGCTTGATAATAATCTAAAAATTTTATAATACTATCTTTACTAGTGTATAATGATACAAAAAAATTTCAAAATAATTTAACTTCATTTGTTATGATTAAAAATCAAAAATCATAAAAATAAAAAATAGAATGAACATAATTGAGACAGTAACCTTGTTAGATTTTTATAAATTTTGTCAAGTGTGATCATGATCTAAAATTTTTATGAGAGATTAAGAATTGCCTCAGTACTATTCTATAAAATTTTCAAAAAAGTTTAAACTTTTCTTGTTTGGTCAATCAAATCTACGCAAGCATTGAACTTCATTTATTATATTTATTTCAAAAATAAAAAAGAGAAAGAACATAAATGCTACTGTTCCTTGTAAGAATTTTATAAATTTATTGGAGTGTGGTCATGATTCAAAATTTTTATGAGATCTTAAAAATTTCCTTATCACCCTTTTGTAAAATTTTTAAAAATTTTAATTTTTTTATTGCTAAAGCAAATCTATGTATTGATTATGAGGCTTTGATAAGAACGTATATCGTCGAATTTTCAAAAAATTATTAGGCATGATCATCACCTAAACATTTTATAAAAATAATAATATTACATCAGAACCATAAAAATTTTTTAAAATTTTCTAACATGATTTTGACTATTTTTATTTTGTTCAAATTTGCTAGTAAACCTTTTAATAAGCGTAGCACTTTTCAAATTTTTAAACATTCATGAAGCTTGATCATCATTTAAAAATTTTATGAGAATATTCATGACACATCATAACCATGCACAAAAAAAAATAAAAGTTTCTAACGTAGTTTGAACTATTTTTTATTCGGTTCAAACTTACCGGTTAGTATTTTATGAGGACAGTAGCAATATTTAAATTTTTTTAAAAATTTCAGAGATGATAATCATCTGAAATTTTCATGAGAATATCACTGATGTGTCAAGAACCATTATAAAAAATTTTAAAATTTTTTGACACCGTTTGAACTAATTTATGTTCGGTTGAAATTTACTAAAAATTCGCTAATTTCACTCAAAATTCGATTAAAAAATTCTGGATTTGAATTTTACTTTTTAAATTTTATCCAGATTTTATCTGAAATAACAAGATTTTACTGAAATTTCAGATTTTAGTGAGGAGGAGATATAAACGAAAACTAAATTTGAAACCTGCACCACAGTCGCGCAGAGCCACCAAGGCAACGAACGCGTGCTCCGCAATCCAACGTCCCAGATCACCCCATCGCACCCACCCACCCACCCATCCAATCCCACCCGTTCACTAGATAGGGGTATAGGGTTTATAGCTCCGCCTCCCCCTCTCTTCCGCCCCCACGGCACGAACGGCGGCGAAAAAAAAACCAAAAAGAAAAAAGAAAAACAGTGAGCCACACCAATTACCTGCTCCCTATCGATCGAAGCCGCAAGATTCGATCCGGAAAAAATCCCCCCAAAAAATCGGAGGAGTATCGAGCCCTCGCCTCCCGATCTAGAGGCGCTGTTCGGCTGCGGCTCCGGCGCGAAACCCTAGGTAGGATGGCGGAGGTGTCCGCGGCGGTGGCGGCGGCGCCGGAGGGGGTGCTGCACAGGAGGATAGAGTTCCACCTCGCCAAGAGGCCGCATGCGGCAGCGGCCGTGGGGGGAGGCGGGTTTCGGATGGAAACCCTGAACCCGGATGCCGCGGATGGGACGGCGGGGCGGGGGCGGCGAGGAGCGAGGGGGAGGCGAGGAGGGCTGAGAAGGGGGCGGGTGGGTTGGATCCGGAGCTCAGTGTCGCCAGGATCTACCTCGGGAGAATTGTGAGTACGCAAAGCTGCAATCTATTGGGGATTTGTGTTCTTAAGGCTGCGATTTTGATAGGGTTTTGGGCGCTAGAGCTGCAATGCCAATGCGTGGTTGTTCTGCCATTGGAGCTATCAATCTGGGGTTTATAATATCAAGTAGCTGCGTTATCATAGTTATGAAAAGATGGATAGTATTTGCTTCACGGCATTGGCATCTCTTGAGGTTTTAGTATGGTGGGCGATGATTTCGTGTTCAATTTGTGGTTTCCTTTTTCCTTTCGAGTTCTTAAATTGGAGTGCCTTGGTGCCTTGCAGGGTGCTGGTCTTCAAAATCTTGGGAACACTTGCTACCTCAACTCGGTTCTGCAATGCTTGACGTACACGGAGCCATTCGCAGCCTATTTGCAGAGTGGGAGGCATAAGTCTTCATGTAAGTAATATACTGCTGTTGCAACTTGCAGCTGTCAACCGCCTGTCTCGACATGATTGAATTGACAATGATGCATGGATTCCCAAGCTAGCGGTAACTCAAGTGATACACCTTTTATTGCATACGCTAAGCTTAGTGTAGTCCTTGACAAAGTGATGCAGCTAGGTTCTAGGCTATAGCAATATCCATGCCACTACTACTTTAATAGCAGTATCACTAGCTAGGACAGCAATACCTACATTCTCAATGCTCAAGGCTATTCCTTTCACGCCATTGACAAATTTCATCATTTTCCTCAGCTTGAATCACATTCAAATCCATAAAACATGCGCAATGCCATCTCCAAATGAGACCAGTGGACCGTTCTTATCCACAGAAAATTCGTGTAAAAATAGGTTCATTCTACTTTATCATGAAGCTGTGAGTTCTGCAGATCTAGGTGACGATTCCATACTTAACAAAGACATTAAATGGGAAAATGTCCGCTTTACCAAACGAAACAACCTTCATCATCAGTAGATGTGACACTATATATAGTATGAATTGTACACATTCTAGATCCCCCCAATCTTATGCACATGGATGGATTATCTCTGGCCATCTGATGTGCCACATCCAATGGAACAGGTGCTAAGTCAGTTGTTACTTCAATTTTGCCAATTTTGGTGTGTTGTCTAGTTAGATTTTGGCTGTCCATCTGCTGCGTGTGATGACTGTTATTCAAACTTGTTCTTACCTTATATGTTAATTGCTTGATCTCTATTTTTTTAATTTAATCCCCTGTTAAGTGCTTTGTTTCTATTTCTGGATTTAACGCCCTTCACGAAAATGTAAGAGCCCTATTTCGAGGTCGAGGACGTGGCTTGCACATGCATGATTAGTAGTGGCATGAAGCCCTGGGACAATCACTTGTGAACTTTTACCTATACTGCAAGAAATTGATGAGAAATGCACCCCCCACCCTCTCCTTCCTTCCTCCTCAACACATACACCCCAACCAGGCCACCACCCCTACTGGCATTATTTGTTATCAATAACTGAAGATGGCAATCCAGTCCATTCACTAATACTCCTTACTGCCACGTGCAAGTAAGCAACAGATACCCAAATGCATTTTTTGTTGTATAGTGAAGAATTCCACTAGCAGTAAAACATTTACTGATTTGTAAATAAGCTAAATCCCTACCATCAGGTCAGTGGACCTTTGTTGTATTTTTCTGTACTGAATAACAATGATTTCAAACCCTAACTAAAAATATTCTTTGTATTACATAACCTGTTTAATAAGAAGGAACAAGATTATTTTACCCTCTGAACTTTGGGGTGAGTCTAATCTACCCCTTGAATTATAAAACCGTCTAAATAGCCCTTGAACTATGCAATACCATCTAATTAACCCCCTGAGGCAATTTGGAGGCGGTGTTGCCATTGTTGTGGTTTTGCCACCGTGGACGATGATGTGACTAACATTGTGGCATTGGCACATCGGTTTTGCCACCATGGTGGATGACGTGGCTGATAATGTGGCATTGATTGTCAGCCATGTTATCCACCACAGTTACAAAACCACCGTGGCTAAACCACCATTGAAACCGCCTCAGGGGATTAGGATGGTTTGCTTAGGTTAGGTATTTAGACAGTTTTGTAGTTCAGGGGGTTGGTTAGATGCACCCTGAAAGTTCAGGGGATAAATTAGACTTATTCCTAAGAAGAACTAAACATATTTTTTCTATGGTCCATCATCTTTATTAAGCATAGATCAACTGTTATCTTCCCCCTTGCAAGGCATTTCTCTTGTAGCTGTTGCTAATTCCATTTCCTGCCCATTTTAAGGTCGTACTGCTGGATTTTGTGCACTATGTGCTCTTCAGAACCATGTTAAGACTGCTCTACAGTCAACGGGAAAAATAGTGACACCATCACAATTTGTCAAGAACTTGCGATGTATCCTTTCATGTGCTCTAGCTTAATTGAGCACCTCTTCTTGTTTTAACTTTTGGAAATTCTCCCATGTATTTTTTACCCAATCATCAGAATGTGAATCTTTGATTGCAAATAGGCATTTCTCGTAGTTTCCGCAATTCGAGGCAGGAAGATGCACATGAGTTAATGGTTAACTTGCTTGAGTCCATGCATAAATGCTGTTTACCTTTTGGAGTACCAAGTGAGTCTCCAAGTGCTTATGAGAAGAGCTTAGTTCACAGAATATTTGGTGGCCGGCTAAGAAGTCAGGTACACTGTGTGCATTGTTCAGTTACACCGGGACTATCAATTTCTTAGGTGTTCTGTTGTCATCACTGTTCTGCTACATATATATGATCCAGGTGAAATGCACCCGGTGCTCACATTGTTCCAACAAATTTGATCCTTTCTTGGATCTCAGTCTTGATATTGCCAAGGCCGCTACATTGGTGAGAGCACTTCAAAATTTCACTGAGGAAGAGCTACTAGATGGTGGTGAAAAGCAATATCAGTGTGAGCGCTGCAGGCAAAAAGTTGTAGCAAAGAAAAAGTTTACAATTGACAAGGCTCCAAATGTTTTGACAATTCATCTTAAGCGCTTTAGCCCTTTCAACCCCCGTGAAAAGATTGACAAAAAAGTGGATTTTCAACCGGTTCTAGACTTGAAACCATTCGTTAGTGATTCTAAAGTGAGTAATTAGTTCTGGAAGTTATAATTTTATTTTTTTCAATTAACTTATCTTTTTAACTCATTTATTATGTTTATCTGTTCAGGGCACAGATCCTAAATACAGCCTTTATGGTGTTTTGGTTCATGCTGGCTGGAACACTCAATCCGGTCATTATTATTGCTTTGTTCGGACTTCCAGTGGGATGTGGCACAATCTTGACGATAACCAGGTCTAATATGACTTTGGTCTTTCCTTTGTAGTTTTAATAATTCATTTTTAGTTGATATTGCTAACTTTAGCTGACAAGCTTTTGTACCATCCATGAAAATGACACTTGCCAAACTATTTGTTTCCTTTTCAAGAAAAATCTTCATATTTAAGTCCTGCAGCTGCATCACCTTTTTTGGAAGGTCTTTGCTGAGGATTTTATCTTATCTTTTCAAGAACTTACTTGCATTATATCACACGATACATACACTACTTTACTTTTTTTAAAGGAATACACCAGTTTACATTGTCATGATGTCATGGAATCATTAAAATTTCTGTCTACAGCATTGAGGGTTTACTGGTCACAATGTGTCAAACAACATGTTGTAGTGATGTATTTTCTCATGTCCCAACTAGTGTTGCAGTACCACCTTTATATCAATTCCTTCTCTTTAGTTGCTTAATTGAATTCTCTGTTTCTATCTTTCTTGTATGTATGCCAGTGACGCAGTGAGCCCAGTTAAGTCATACTGTTTTCTAGAACGTGTTGCCTGAAGGCTAGTCTTCCGTGCTTATCCTAATTTGTGATGTACTATCCTGTATAATTACATGCTGAATATGAATGTTTTTGATAAGTTACTACATTAGGGTCATTTTGTTTGGGAAGAATCCATTTGCTAGACTAGGAATACAAGTATGGATTTCTTCTGTTCATTGCTGGAAAGGAAACGAAATTGAACCTTATCTTGTACTGAGCTAAATTGCATGATTGATTATACTTTATGCCCCTTAGTTATTTTGACAGCCTTTCATTTTTTTCATACTGATTCCTATGGCCACCAACTTCAGGTATGCCAAGTTCGCGAGGCTGATGTATTGAAACAGAAAGCCTATATGTTATTTTATGTGCGTGACAGAGTCGGGAATGCAATGGTGCACAAAGACAATATCACTGCTAATGTGCTTGGAAAGAAAATGATAACTCAAAAGATCTCATGTATGAATGGTGTAATCCAAAGTGGTGTAATAGAAGCAAAATTGAATGGTCCTTCATATCCTTCTGTAGATGATAAGAAGTTGCAGAGCATAAGCAATGGCCACACTGGCATTATCAGCAAGACTTCAGCTGATCATTGTTCAAGGACTGATGGCAAAGCTGAAGCCGCTGCCTCCTCCCAAAACAATGGCCTGTCTTCTGCACAGAAATCTCTTCCACCTCAAAATGATGGTGTTACCTCGTCTAAATCAAAGCAAATTGCTTCAAGTAGTCGCAAAGAGACATCTTCATCTGGTCAACTTGCTTCTCTTATCAATGCGAGTGGTAATCAGACAATGGTTGAGATGTCATTGCAGGAACTGAAGGCTGACGGTTCATTTACCAAGTTGGGCAACAATACTTTTGCTGGCTCACCTATGGTTGGCAGTCCTGCTAGCCTGTATGATGCAGATAAACACACTTATCAATCTGAAACAACTATATTTTCCAAGACAACATCCAGTGTAAATAACGAGGACACTGGGGTCACTGCACAGACTCTCCTAACTAAGGTATCCTTTTTATAGTCACTGCTGTTTTTTAGTCCATATTAGTACTTATTTTATCTCATGCAACATGGTAGGATGCGATTGTTTCAAATGGCGTCATGCATAGCAGTGGAGGTCCAACTTCCAGTGGGAAAATGAAGGACTTGACAGAATCTCTGAAGCAAGATGATAAAACAGTTAAGGAACTTCCTATGAGCAAGGTATGCTACCACAAACCTTTTCCGTCCCTTGTTGGGAAAGTACTGTGTTCGTTACCTTCATGTTACCCTGTAGATTCATCATTAATGCTCTTCTGCTTTGCACATAAACTAAACCATAAGCTTCCATCATTCTTCTTAATGTGAGTTGATCTGTATAATATTTGTTGCACGCCCCTATATGCAGAACGTGTCACCAGGACGTGAACAAGTTGGCTTTGGAAAGCAGATCTGCTCTAAGGTTTCCATGAAGGTGGTTGCAGCTGATTCATGCAATGGCACTATAGCTAAAAGGATGAATTTGAAGTCAAGAAAACTTGTGAGATATCCAGTCATGAACTTGTGGCTTCGGCCCAAACAGCTATTACTAGGTTCACTAAAGCTACAAAAGAAAAGGAAGCACAAGAGAACTAAAAGACAGCCTGTAGTTTGTAAGGACTTGGCAAATATTGCTTGTTCAGGTAACAACACCAACGAGCAGCAGACATCAGTATCAGCAACTTCACCGTCTAAAATTGTAGAATGTACACCCCATGAGCGGAAACGTGCCTATGCTTGTGCAAGTTCTGAAAATGATGCTCATATATTCAAAAATAGGCAACAGGTTGTTGGAACTGGTGCTAATGACCATTACTTGGACAAAAACAGTAAGAGTGCTACTTTTGCTAGTGCTGACCTTGCAGAGTTGGGTCCAAGCTCTTCTGCAAATCTGACACGTTCGGTAAACAATGTAGATGCAAAGTTGGGATTCTCCCAGCCTGTCAGCATTCTTGCAAGGGACTTGAAGGAAGATACTGGTAAGCACATCTCTTTGCAGATATGCACTTACTCATGTTATACAAATATTTTCTTTTTACCATCAATTTTAAATATGCAATATGTTTACTTTTTTTGTTTTTCAGTTCCTTGCTGGGATGACGCTGCCATGCCAAATACTGAGACCAAAGAGTCAAAACATTTACAGAGGAAGAGCATTGGATACGTGTTAGATGAATGGTGAATTATTCTGTTATTTATCGATATTATATCACATTATTGTTCTGTGATGTTCTATTTTTTTTCTAGTTGTGAATTTAAGACCAAACCATCTTGAATGAAACAAAAACAAAACTGAACCTCCTATTTTTTTCATCTGTTTCAAGGGATGAGGAGTACGACTGTGGGAGGGTAAAGAAGGTCAGAAAATCGAAGGAAGACTATGGTGGACCAAACCCCTTCCAGGAGGAGGCCGACTTTATATCACAGCGGAGGATGAAACAGAAAACTTACCAAGCCAAATCTTGGAATAAGTCTTACCAGGTTAGATGAGTTGAGAATATGAAGCCCCGGGAGGCAGAATGTTGTCATATCACACACCCATTTTTGAAGAAATCATTTGTTGTTCTTTTCACCATGTCATTTAACAGTTTGTACAGAACCTCAGGACCTACATTCAATTGTAACGGATTCTGTATTGCAATCAAGTTGTAGCATGTTGTCATTTGTCACAACATTTTCATTCTTTGTTTCTCGAATACAATGATGAATATACAAGGTGATGCTGGTCTGGTAGAATTACTCTTCTAAACTGTAGTATAATGTAATCACTGTGCTGCAACGTTGTAATTTGCTGACGCTACATGTAAGCTGGGTGCTA
This sequence comes from Guadua angustifolia, assembly GCA_036346375.1. Taxonomy (NCBI): domain Eukaryota; kingdom Viridiplantae; phylum Streptophyta; class Magnoliopsida; order Poales; family Poaceae; genus Guadua; species Guadua angustifolia. Next base: position 6,594,552 of record CM070510.1, on the reverse strand, counting down.
CTGCAACGTCGTGATCTTATTTACTGTTTATTTTGCTGGGCCAAGAGGCTGGCAGGCTGCTTAAATGGCTCGAGCGTACAAGCCAGTTTCACAACCTGGAGGCTGTCTTGAGGAGAAGCAACGCGTCGACCGTGCAGTAATTGCAACTACTAACACTAACTCCTCCTTTGGTCCCAGAAAAGAGGGAAACCTGAAACCATCGTTTATCTAGCCTTATGTATCCTGTTGTTTTTGTAAATCTAATCTTTTCACGTATGTATTTATAAATTTTGTCCCTTCTCTTCCACGCTGCTTCCATGCTCTGCGCACTACCATGACACCAAGAAGCTTCTACGCTCCCGGATGTGGCAGAGAATACGTGTCGCCTTCCACGATGAGGGAGAAGGCAAAATTTACAAATGTATGCACCGGAGGAGGAGCTAGATTTGTAAAAAAAAGAGATATATGAGATTAGATAAGAGATGGATTAGAGAATGCTAGATTTGTAAAAACAAGATATATGAGATTAGATAAGAGATGGATTAGAGAATGCTAGATAAGCGATGGATCCGAGAAATCCTTCTTCATAGTTGACTTGGAGTGTGGCCTGAATGCCTGATCTCGTCTGGCTTGGGCGGTTGGGCCAACGTGGCACAAGCAACCTGTTCTCTGAGCATTTCGAACCAGAAACGGAGAAGAGAACGTATAAATTTTGCGGGAACGGCGCGGTTTTCTGGAATATTCAGGAGAAATTGTAGCGTTCCAAATATACAAGAAAAACAACATACTATTCCATGTAATGTTATCATATTTGCGCGTGAACATCGTTTTCTTGACAAAATTTGTAACATCAGTTGAGCTTTGGCGTGTACTTACATCGAATGTATAATGTACTGGGGTGAGTTTGAGTTCTGGCCTTCTGGGTGAGTGAGTGCGGGTGTGTAGGAATGTGATGGCTCGGGTTCAATTCCCACATATGATGAAAACACACTTCTTCTAGTAGAAAAAAAATACTCTTCCCATTTAAAAATATAAGACATATTTTGACTTGCACAAGGATTAAAGTTGGGGTGAAATTAAGAAAGTTATAAGTGAAAATGACTTAGATACCCCACTTAATTGTTTTAGAAGATGAGATATAATAGTTTATATGTGGTGATAATACATAAATATATATAATTGAGAGAAAATAAATAGGAGTATAGTAGAAAAAACCTCATTAAATATGCATATAAACATTATATTTCTTAATAAAATTATTCAAATTATAGGCCTTATATTTATGAACAGAAGAAGTACTCCCTTAAAACCAAGCCGCTGAAAATTCAACGCATTTCCAAATCCCATCCATTAAATATTTCTCATTCAAATGGGATATCGATCTCATGCATTGAAGATCCCTTCTCCCTCTCGCGACATTACTCCTCGTCGGCGCGTCCACGTTTTAATGCTACTTACATTGCTACGCTCTGCTTGACCTCACAAAATATGCTCCCTCTTTCAAATTTATAAAAACATATTTTTCTAATTATCTTGTTCATAAATATAGAACATATTTCATATTTCAGCGTAAAATTAATGTGATGTTCTCTGTATATTCCTAATAAATATCCATCTTTAATTCACATTTTCTACATGCATGTACTAAATATGGTATTTAGTGATAATAATTAGAAATAATCTAGTTATTTTTAATATTTTTTAATCTATGTGTCAAGAAAAATACGGCTTATAACTTGGACGAAGGAAATACTTCCGCATAACTAGAAGCACTTACTGCGACGTACTCGTCATGCAAACTCGTTTAAATCGTGCCACACGATCGCTACTACTACTAATGCTGCTGCTAGTCCCAATCAGCCAACCAGCCAATTTCAGTCCCAGATTTTTTTTTAGATAATGGAAAATTATATTTCGCTTCATCCTCGAGCTTATTACAAACTCAAATCAACACACCGTTCAACAAGGAAACCAAATCAAACATGATAAGCAATTCTAGCCACGAATACAACCAAAATTTGCAAACAACTGCAAAACTACCGACTCAACCGACGACAAACATCAATAAGATCCTCTTTTGTCGATTCACTTCACTGTAATTTGGCCCATGTGCGTAGCTGCATGCTTCTCCTAACAAGACCTGCAAGAAAGATTTTGTAAACGCTTGTCAAAAAGCGGTATTGTTCTGTGAGCCACAATGCCCAACAAAGCCCTGAGACCTAATAGTAATACAGAACTGATGAGACCCCTCGATTCACCCAACCATTAAATAAATGCTGAATATTTACAGGTGGGCCAATACCCAAAGTCATGTATACTATTCTCCACAAAAATTTAGCGTAATAACAAATAATAAAGAGGTGTTGTATAGTCTCATTGTACTACAAAGAATGAAGACTTATCACCATACCAATTCCTCTTTACTAAGTTATCTTTCGTCAATAACACACCCTTCTTGATGTACCATAAGAAGATTTTAATCTTCAATGGTAATCTAGTAAGCCAAATCTCCTGTGAAACTGTAATTCCATTATTCACCAAATATCTATACATGGATTTGACCGAGAACACCTCACTTTTATGGAGATGCCACTTAAAATAATCTGGCCCTCCATGTAAACTCACACTCATCACTTTCGCAACTAGAGTCCCCAGATACTAAGATTATTCCCCACTAAGGATCTCCAAAAGACACATTTAGCAGAGAAGAACTAAGGACTTGACCATCATTTGCATGCTTCTTCCTCACTATATTAAACAGAGGGAATTGAGATTTAAAGGATGCATTACCCAACCAAGTATCTTCCCAAAACCTAACTTGTGTCCCATCTTTAAGGATATAGGAACCCGGACTTAGAAATTGAGATTTTACTCCCATTAAACTACTCCAAAATTGGGAATCACTGGTTTCTTTTCAACCTGGCTTAAAGTTTTGCCTTTTAAATACTTATTTCAAGTAATCACGCCACATCCCATTCTCATTACATAACTTAAATGTACCACTTGCTTAGTAAGCATTTATTTTGTATGTCAAGGTTAAGGATTCCTAACCCCTTGTTCTTTTGGTGGCATAGGATATCCCATCGAGTGAGCCGATACTTCTTTTCTGGCCGATCATTTTGCCGTAAAAACCGAGATCGAAAATAATCAATTTTTTCGAATTCCTCGGAATCTCAAAGAAAGACATCATAAACATCGCAAACTAGACAACACGAATTAATCAACACTAACCGCCTCGCCAACCGACATCAATTTACCTTTCCGACCACTTAATTTTTTCTCAATTTTCGAACCACATCCCCCAATCACGATTATTCAACTTCCTATAATGCATTGGAATCCCTGTATCGAAAAGGAAAAGATCCTAACTTACTGACCAAACAAACTGAATATACTCCTCATAATCCTTTGCTTGACCAAAGCGAAAATTTCACTTTTATGAAAGTTAATTTTAAGGCCCGAAGTCGTTCAAAAACACATAAAATAAGTTTCATATTCTTTGCACATTCCGTGTCATGGTCCATAAAATGATCAGATCATCAAGATATTGGAGAATAGATAAACCCCATCTACCAAATGGGGTATCACTCCCTTAATTTGACCGTCTTCCTTCGCTCTTTCCAGGATGATAGCCAACATATCCGCCACAATATTGAAAAGAATTGGGGACGGTGGATCACCCTCACCAGATGAGAAAGGCTAGCTCTAGATGGATTCGTATGGGCAACCAAAAAAAAATCAAAATTGTTTCTATTGCAATAGGTAATAAGTTTAAAAATCCAAATGGGTGAAAAAAAATTAATGAGCCCGGCTCGATAATAGCTCATTAACTTAAATTCGAAATAACCTCTTAAATGATATAAATATAATAGTTTTACATCAAATTACGTTTATTTTGAAAGAAACTCGATAACACTCCGTCAAACTCGATATCTGCCCTAGCTAGAACTGCCGTCGAAGCCGTCCGATCGTTCGTGCGCTGCAGCGAGGGTGGACGGCATGACATGAGAGACAGTCCCGGTTCTGTCCGATTCGCATGCGTGCGCTGCAAATCTCCAGCCATATTTACTATACTCTGAGACGGCAGGAGATTGGATCATAGGAGCGAGTACTACCAGGAGTGAGTGTTAAGGCGTCCCGTGCCGTGCGCGAGTAAATAAATCCCTCGCGCAGTCACGCGTTCCCTATGACCGCCGGGCTCGCGCGCGCTGGCTATCCCACGCCGTCTTCGTCGTCGCGCGGTTCATATGCTCCTGCCCTGCTGATCTGCTCTGCTCTGCTCCCCTCCCTGCCCCCAAATCCTCTGAATTGCATCTTGTCTGCTCGCTGCTGCTGCTGCTGCTGCTGTTGCTGTTGCTGCTAGTACAAATTCACACTTGCCATGAGTATACTGCTGCTGCTACGTCACAAGCCTCGCACATTGATGGATGTGATGATGAGACGATGAATTGGTGATCATATGCTCCATGTAGTCACATATGCATGCCTTTTTTTTTTCCAGGTATGTGCGGTTTAACTTTCAAACTCTGTCTATCGATTTTTTTTAAAAAAATGTTTGTAAGTTCCATTAAATTGGTTTTAGTGATTAATGTTAAATCTAATGTGGGATTAACAATTTGGTTGGTATCCTATTTTCATCTCGTTTTGATGGGAAGATGAAATTCTGAGTTGAGGCATGCATCCGATGTCATACTCTTATATCTTATTGCATTCCTTGGATATAAATATGCAGTTAACTATATAAAAGTTTCAATTTGAGCATGTGCGTATCCTTTTCATACACATTCTCGTATGCACGTATTAATGGGGAGTTCGCTATATATTTTATCTTTTATGGTTTCATTGGTATAAATATATGTTCTTTATCCACACATATTGAGGATATTTACTTTGAAATCTATTCCTTAAGTATACGACGCTTATGTAGTTGATATATGCTTGAAGTTAATTCAAATTCAATTATTAGCAATCGGGTTGTCGTTGATCACCAAAAGGGGGAATGAAAGATCTAGTCCTTCCAATTTCATGTTATAGTGATTTTGGTGATTAATGATAACCATATTTGTTAGACTAATATTTTTCATGAACCGGTCAAATAGGTTATATCACATAATAAAGAAGTCTTTGGATAACGTCATGTGTTGACGGTCATCAAGTTAAGGTTCAGGATGACGGATGACATCTTATATTGATGATTACCAAGTCAAGATACTGACACGAAGTGAATTCATCATGTTTGATAAACTAGACAAGGATCCGAATTTAGAGAGAAGATAATTATCAAGTGCAAGCTCCAAATAGATACACAAGGCAAATGTATATCTAGCATAGACTAAGGATGTATTTCTAATATTTTGCCAGTCTCGGTATTCAGTTAAGAGATCAGATTGCTATTGTAGGTTGACATACTATTAAAAGGGGTCTTGTCTAGTAGCTCGAGTCTTAGCATGTGTTGATAGCTCAATTCCATTTGCTTTAGCTCTCTGTGGCATGATGCCATTGACTGTGAATTTGTTTTGCAAATAGTGGAGACTCATGCATAAATCTTTGTAGCATGTGACTATAGTTTACACATTTTTTTGCAAATGGTTAAAGTTCATTGGTATTCTCAAGAAGTTTGTAAAAAGGCCCAACATATTGTAAGGATTGGAGCTCACCTACTCGAAGAAGAACAAAACTACTACTAGTGGATTTAAGGTGTTTAGTTTAATTTGTGGATCTGATCTAATTCATTTAGGATTATCTCAACATAGATTATAGAAGATCCACAAGTCTCCAAACATCATGGGAAAAGAGATTGTGCCATTTTCTGTTGGTTTGATCTCTTATGCGTTACTTTGTGCAATTTACATTTCTAAAATTAAATTGATTGCTTGTCACCTTAAGATTTCAAACCTTGTCTTAGACAAAGAGTGTTGGTGCACTTAGTTGAGAATGCAAAACAGTTTTGATTTATGTTTGTGGATATAAAATCAGTTTTGGCCAAACAGAATTTTAAAACCGTCTATCCACTCCTTTGTAATTGGCCTCCTCTGCCTTGCAATATTTAAATTGGATACATGAAAATCATATGCGTAGATTTGCATCGAAAAGTACTTTCATAATATTATAATTTTATTGTGTTTTATAAATATATTACAATAGCATGAAATTAGTGGTCAAAATTATCTCTGAAAGACTATGTCTACGGCATGCATTTATTGTTAGAGATCTAGGTATTATTTAAATTTCAGATTTGAATATGAAACATAATCCCAAAATAATCAAACACAGCAGGCTAGACAAAAGATACCTCATATTTTGAAAAGTAGATCTAGAAATGTTGTGTACGAGATGAACAGAGGGAAAATAGGAGAATTCTTATGATAGACTTGATGATGAAAAGGAAGCAGCGCAGTAGCGACCGGCCATAGAGGTAGTAGTCGACGCAGAGGAAGTAATCGACGTCGTGGATCGTGTCCTACGTCCAATAGTAAGATGAAGAGCTCGAGCGGTCGCAGCATTGCGCTGCCCAGAAACCTTATTGCCGCCCCGTGCAGGTTCTCGCAACGACAACGGTTCGGAGATTCTGCTCTCCTTGCCTCGCGGTGCACGCTGAGAGGAAGGTCGGTGAGGAACGAGAGTAGCACTAAGACTCAACACAGATCACAATGGATGAACGCGAGCGCAAAAAACACATATGTCTAGACGTCTCCAGATTTTATAGTCTCGCACCAGTAACGGTCAATGAATTACAGCACCATTAAACGCTAGTAACCGTAGAATTAAATTGATCATTCAAACAGTCAAAATGACTATTTCAATTTTCAGTAAAGGACCCCATTAATTCACTAATAATGGAGAGAAACCGAAAATTAAAAGAGTTTAAACGTGCCAGGAATTTATTCCACGGCACGGCGACTCGCGACAAGTCACGCGGGAAAAACACGCGGTAATTCGTGAAATACGCGCACGCGCGTGCGTGTGACTTTACCATGCTTCTCACCCTCCATATGCCTCATTATAAAGTATGGTGGGAGCTCTCCCTTTTAAGTTGATATTCTCCTTTCTCAACTAGTAATATGGTACTATTCTTTATAACTTTAACATTAAATATAAATAGGCCACATGGGCCTCATTTCTAACATTTATGACTGAGGATTATATACTATCGTATATAAGTGCGGGAGATTTCCACGGACGCGTTAATTACGTCGCTTATGCTGCGGCGTGGCGAGGGCGACGCCGCGCGTCGTGCCGTGAGCGATGAACCGGCGCTGCTCATACGACGCGCAGATCGTTGAGCCACGTCACTTACTTTGTTAACGCAGTTGTTAGGCTTAAGTAATTAATCACGGGAATCAAACTTAAACGTCGTCATAGCGCAGGGGTAGCGTAGCGAGCGAGAGGTTGCGTTCGATCGCCAAGCGCCAGGTCCGGTTTTTCCAGCGACGTGTGGCAATCGCTGCTCGACGGAGCTCACGCTTGCCGCGCGCACGACTCATGTTTTTTTTTGAAAAAGACCCTGATAGATTTCCAAAATTACATAAAAGTCCCTTTTTTTTAAGAAAGCCCTGGATTTTACGTAAAGACCCTCCTTTTTCTGCGAGAAGGACCTTGAAACTCCTAGATTGGCACTGCCGTTCGACGGAGCTCACGCTTGCCGCGCGCACGACGCATGTTTTTTTTGCGAAAAGACCCTGGTAGATTTCCGAAATTACATAAAAGTCCCTTTTTTTTAAGAAAGCCTTGGATTTTACGTAAAGACCCTCCTTTTTCTGCGAGAATGACCTTGAAACTCCTAGATTGGCACTGCCGTTCGACGGAGCTCATGCTTACTGCAGCACAAGACGACGATGTTTTTTTTTGCGAAAAGACCCTGGTAGATTTCTGAAATTACATAAAAGTCCCTTTTTTTAAGAAAGCCCTGGATTTTACGTAAAGACCCTCCTTTTTCTGCGAGATGGACCTTGAAACTCCTGGATTAAGCCGGAACGGTGCCTGGACTTTTAGGAAATTACGTATTCGTCTATTTTTATCTGTTTTAGGCCTTTTTTAACGAAAAGACCCTTGAATTTTCGGTTTCCGCGGGATCGGCAGCCGAGGCTTTCTAAAATTGCTGTCTTGTCTATTTTTTCCGGTTAGTGCTTTTTTTCAAGTGCACAAGAACATGTTGGTCATTTGTTTGCAGGAGATCTTCGAAACTTCCAGAATTAGCTTTTAACATGTTTTCCTAGGCAAGAAGCTACGCGAGCCTTTCTAAAATTGCATATTAGCCATTTTTTGCCCCGGAGATTTTTAAGAATTTTTATAAGTCCTTCCTTCACGATAAGGCTCTATTTTCCCGAAAATCCGGACTTTTAGGAAGTTATTACGTATTAGACTTTTTTTTATCTATTTTAGGTCTTTCCTTGTGAAAAGACCCCTGACATTTCAGTTTTCGCGGGATAGGCTGCTGAGGTTTTCTAAAATTTCGGTTTCGTCTATTTTTTTAATAGATCAGTGCTTTTTTCGCGGGTGCGCAAAGACGTGTTGGTCTTTTGTTTATAGGAGACCTTCGGAACTTCCATAATTTGTTTTTAGCATGTTTTTCTGTGCAGAAGTTCGCGCGAACCTTTTAAAAATTGCATGTTAGCCATTTTTTTTGCCCCGGAGATTTTTACGAATTACTTCTAGGTCCCTTTCTTCTCAGTAAGGCCCTGATTACATGAAATTTATCGCAAAGGCCCAGAAGCTTCTCAAAATTACGTCGCGTGTAGCGAAAATTATACGATTTGTCCTAGAGATTTTTAGAAATTACATCTGAATCACTTTCTTCGTGGAAAAGTCACGGATTTCGTATTATGATTGACGCGTTGCGCCGCGCCTGCGTGTCTAGTCCATATGATTCCAGATCGAATAAATAAAACTCCCGGTGATTCAAAACGCCTCGAGCTCTTGCATGGAAGGGCACGTCACGTGAACCCTGTGGGCTCCTGAGGCATGCAAAGCTGAGGTCTCCAAATCAAGATGGTGATGGACTGATGGTGAAGCCAGCCATGGTGTCACTGTCTGCGAATTTTGGCTTCAGATGGGAGATTGAATTTGCAGTCAAGAATTGTTTGGGAATTGGGAGCGACCAATCAAATGGCGAGCCCGTGACGTCCGTACACGGCAGCGGGGCAAGTGCACCCATGTGAATTTGGAAATTTGAACGATGGAACTTACGTGGCGAGATTAATTAAGTGTTGTTAATTGGTGGTATTACTTGGTACCCGGTACTATTCACTAGGCATGAATGTCTTGCTGCACGGTACACCTAGCGTAGCCAAGGGTGTATAGTAGTATGAACTTGTAAGGGGCTGTTAGGTTGTCTAGTTCCATACGGTCATAATCGTGAGAGCCAGGAAACTAATGTTTGGTTACTCGTTGTATCGCGTGAGGCTGCACCCACATATACAAGATGGCTGTTTGATTGCTTGCATGCGGTGCGGAGCCAGACCAATACGATGCACAAAATACTCGCAGCTAGGCTCGTTGGAAACTAGCTCCATGACTATTTTTTCGGAGCCAAGCTGAAGCGGTGCAGGCTTCCACGGCCAGACTCATGCGAGACGACAACTAAACAAACTCTATATAAATGAGTTGCCGTAAATGACTGGAATTCCGCCGTTACTATTGGTGCCCATGCTACATCTGATCAGGTCTATTTGTTTATATTGTGGATTTTGGTCCAAAAGCAAAATAAAAAAAAAAATCGCTCGATTCTAAGAAACGATTCTTACAATATAGCCTATCCATATACACTAGAATTCACAATCCACTTTATATTTTTTTTTTTTTTGGATTTCAGAGTGAATCAGTTCTCTACAACCACAATCCACAATTATCTTTTAGAGAATACATAGCAAAAACAAAGAGGCCCTTAAGTGCAATGATGTAAATTATTTTGGTTTGAGCACTGAACCGGATGTAACAAAACGATCGAAAAATTTGAGGAGATAATCTATGGAGTATATATCGTTGTTATCTTATCACCCTTTAAATCTTCAAGCTTAAATTCAGAACGAAAGAGAAATTTACTGTGAACAGTCGTGGTTATCTTTTAAATTTTTTCCATTTTCCTTTAATTAGTTCATTAGGGATTTCTTTTTTTTCTACCAATACAAATTTATTTTAAATGTTGTTATGCTATATTAAGGACTATGCCCACAAGTTATATTAAAATTTTATGTTCGTTTGGTGCTAAAATTGAAGTGGTTTGCATTATTGCACCTTAATCGTGGTTTGCACTTTGCGCTACACACATATATCATTAGCACTTACCGACAACGTCATGAACAACCTATATGATCATATCATCTATAGAAGAAACGTGATTACCTCGTAAGTAATTTTGTGATAAGATCGATCAAGTCGTAGCTCTTGCTTTGTAAAAAATCAAAGTAAATAATCTGGTTTATGATTAGATGAATTATAATTAGAACCTAATGAAACCTACACAGGTATATCATCATGGTCAATTAACAAAACTGAGTTGCATGCAAAGTACAAATCAAAGTATAGCAAGTAGTGCAGCACTTGCCCTGGGTTGTGGGGGTAAAAGTATGAAGTCTTTATATTTTTGAGTCACCAATATATACCTGTTCCACGTATTCCTCAATGTTGTTTATATTTTCGTCCATTGTTTGCTTCGGGGCTATGTGTGGGTCTAGAAAACCAACCAATTATTTGTTCTCTTTCGCTTCACAGATCATATATATATATATATACTGTGGTTGCACACATTTACGATATCCAGCATCTCAAGAGCACGGTGTCAAGGTTGAAGAAATCGAATAAATCCTTGAAGTCGACTACGAAGAAGCCCCTGATGACTCATTGAACAGGTGCTTAGGCTTGAAACTGACCATCTTAGATAATACCTGATATCACAGACTGTTTTAGTTAAAAATTGTCAGTGATTATTTCACAGACGGGTTTAAACTAAAACCATTTGTGATATTGCTGTATATCACTGATAGTTTATAAAGAGTACTGTCTGTGATGATGTCACTGATGGTTGCACTATAGAACCATCAGTGATATTCCTCATCATAAATGATTTTGAAAAATCGTTTGTGAAGAGACGTCTAATACATGCCTTTCTATACTAGTGAAAATATGTTTCCGCCTTATATGTTTCCTAATTAAATAAGATTACAAAGTAATCCCTCTGTTAAAAAATATAAGATGTATTATAACTTTATACAAGGATTAAGGTTTTATAGTGAAATTAAGAAAGATACAAGAGAAAATAACTTATATGCTCCCACTTAATTGTGTAGGAAGATGAGAGATAATACTTTGTGTGCATGGTCATGAATATATACATATAGTTGAGAGAGAATAATTAGAGACATAGTAAAAAAAACCTCATTAAATCTACATGCAAATATTATATTTTTAAGTAAGATCATTCAAACTAGCGAAGGGAGTAATAAATACCAGGCTCTGGGAAAATTCTGTTCTGTAAATGCAATCACGGCACAATTAAGTCTACTGCTCCTGCTAATCAGTAAGAGTTAAAAGACCGCACCTGTCTAATCCTACGGAGTAACGTACTACACCACTCCAGCTGCTGCTTGAGCCTGTGTTCCGGTAATCAGTACCGTCCCTGCGCTTCGTGCGCAACCAGTTGATCAATACGGGCGTTGCTTCTGAGTCTTCCGACCGTAACGTAACAGAATCTAAATAGCTGCTCTGCGGGGCAGGTTTTGAACTGAACCTCAAGTGCTTCACCTTCTGCTCTACTGCAGCTACTGCTCCTTTGGTCTAAGTCTACAGTGCATATTTTTCCGAGCTCTTTTTACGGTACATTAAATTCAATATAAATAGTTTATTATTTTCAATCTAATAGATCAGATTGGCTCATATTTATTTATACTTCCTCCTGTAGTAGAATAGTACGGATATATTTAACAAATCAATGGCTAGATCTATCCTCTTTAGTAGAGTAGTAAGAATACACTTAACAAATCAATAGCTAGATATGATTTCTATTACCCACCGTATACTACTAGTATAATGTACTATAAAATTTCTTATTTTTTAATAATATTGTCTATAAATATAGGATGTATTTCATGTTCTAATGCAAATTAGTGTGATGTTCCCTGTACCGCTGATAAATATCAATATTTGATATTCTTTATATAAATGCAGTGAATATAGTACTTAGATATAATAATTAGGGGTAATCTAGTCGTTTTCAATATTTTCTTGATCTATGTACCAAGAAAAATGCTCTGTACATTTGGATTGAGAGTACTGTTCGACGGGTTCAGTTTGAATTTCACATGGTAATTAATCTTGGGTGTTAGTACTAATAAGAACCTCTTCCGCAATAGCACATGCTGTAGGGTACGTGCCTGATCTGTCTCCACGGGTTCAGTTTGAATTTCACATGGTAATTAATCATGGGTGTTAGTGCTAATATAAGAACCTTTTCCGCAATAGAATATGCTGTAGGGTACGTGCCTGATTTGTCTCCGGATCGGAGCACAAATTACCGCAATGCGCAGCGTAAAAGATTTTACAACCGCTTGTATTTGAAAAGCTTCGAGCCTATAGGTTTGGAAGAATTCCCTTGCCATCATCCTATGCGTTCCGCATGAGCAGCTTGTCTGGTGTGCTGTTCAATCATAAATCAACGCATATGATCCGACAGCTCTGGACACCGAGCTCCAGCCTCGAATAAGATCCTGCCTACCTACATGTAATATTCTTTTCGAAGAAGCAGCAGCAGCACTGTGAAGCACTCCCATGTAGGACTAACGGCCTATTCGGAAGGGCTCTAGGTTCAGCTCCTCTAAATTCTACTCCAACTCTTGATTCTGATTTTTAAGGAATCAAGAGTAGTTTGATAAGATAGTATGGAAAGAGGGGCTTGGGGCTTCAGATTCTTGAGGGAAGAGATGAAGAGAGGGGATTCGGGAGAAAGGGAGGGTAGGAGAGCCATACCTCGATTCGGCAATGGGGGCTCGGTGGCACAACAGGGATGAGGTGAGTTGGCGACGGGGACAGGGACAAGGCGGGTTGGCGACAGGGACGGGGATGAGGAACGATGGGGAGGAGGCAGGGAGGCGATGGGTCAACGGCGGGGAGGTAGCGCGACGGGGAGGAGGAGGCGCGACAGGGAGTGGCAATGGGGAGGAGGCGGGTGGGCGACGCGATAGGGACAAGGCTCGTCTCTGCGTGAGCTCAGGATTGATTCTCGCGGAGAGCAGCCTCCAACCCGCTCTCAGCTTCTAGTGTATTATTGAAGAATTGATTCTGATTCTCGCCGCTTGGAGCTGAGCTGGCAAAGCCAGTGTTCAGACTTCAAATTCTCTGGCCATGCAGTGCAGTGGCGGCTGAGCGCGGCTGCTGCCACGGCCTGCCCAGCTCGGCCGGCAGCCACGCGCCGCGGTCAGTAAGAAGCAGAATTCACGGTTCCTTTTCAAAAGCAAAAGGTAAAAATGGAAGCTACCCGGTACTGTAACTTGTCAGTGATCACTGGTACGTACCAGCTTTTTCCCTGCAGAATCAACATGGGTTGCTCGCCCGCGCACTTAATTTCCTTCTGCTCCTTCAATTACCCGGAGCCATCACCGTTAGCTCATCAGCTCGCTCGTTGCACCCATCCACAATACCACAAACTTCCAAAATTATCGTATTAATTAACACCAGCATTTGATCTTTTTTTTTTTTGGAGGAGTGGAGTAGGATTTAAACTTGCCGCGCCTTCGGATGGAATCCTCTTCTCCTATAAATACGCCCGAGCGTCGTCGTCGGAGAAGGAGGCGCCCAAGAATTCGAATTCCTCTGTTTCTTCCTCGCACACGCACGCGCTGCGCGGCAATGGAGAGTTCAGCGAGGGGCTCTAGAGTGGGTGGAGGTGGAGCTGGGGCGGAGGCGCTGCCTCTGCCTCCGCCGCCGCGCCTCGCGGCGGTATCTTCCTCGCCGGCCTCCATCCGAGCGCTCCTGGCGAGGACCGCGAGCGGCAATGGCGTGGCCGATTGCCAGTCGCCTCGGTCGCTGCTGTCGCGCATCCTGCAGCGGGGGGATGGTGGGAACGGAGGGTTCGGGTGCCGGGTTCGGCTGCCCCGGCGGTACAGCTCCAGCGGCAGTGGTGGCGGCGGGAGAGAGGAGAGGAAGGGCGGCGTCGAGCAGGCGGCGGCCGCCCCATGGGTGAAGGTCGTGGAGCGGGCGCCGGAGCTGCCCGTCGAGACGCCGCGAAGTTCTGTAGGTACGTAGTGTTGAGGTGTAACGCAATGCAATCACAGATAATACGTATATAATTCAGAGCAATGCACCAAACTGAGAGGAGAATTCGAGATGTTGAACTGTCAATGGTGATCGAATTATGGATGAATTCTGCAGGGAAGAAGAAACCAGAGGAGGAGCTGATGACCATGAACCTTGGCCTGGCGGCGAGCCTCGTGCTGCTCCTGTCCAAGAGCGCGGTGGATCTGAACAAGATGGTGGAGCTGCGCGCGCAGATGGAGGCGCTCGTGTCCGAGATCAGGAAGGAGACGACGCAGAGGAAGAAGGACTCTGCTTCCTCCAGCTCCCAAGAATCCAACGGCAGCACCACCACCACCACGATCAAGGACCCCATCGCCTGCCCGGCCGCCGAGGACGTAATGTCCAACTGCTCCCGGACGGCGGTCTGCGCCGCGCGAGACAACCTGGTTCCCGGCCGCACCGGCGTCGTGATGGACCAGATGGAGGCGGAGCTCCAAGTCGAGCTGAACCGCCTGCAGTGCGCCGTGCACGGCGAAAAAGGCATCACTCCTATTCAGGGACTCGAGGTACAACATGCACCCCGAAAAACGCGCGCTATGCACTTTATGTTTGCTGACGACGTACGTACCCTCGCCAGTTGCCGTTGCGGCAGAACAAGACGAAAAGCAACGTCTCCGACAGCCCGTCGAGGAGCTGCGTCGACGACGACGGTGCCAAGGACGACGACGACGACGACGACGTGGCAGAAGGCAACGCCGAAGAGGAGGAGGCAGGCGAGGAGGAGCAGGGGTACGACGTGGAGAAGAGCCCCCCGCACGGGGGCGTGTCGGCGCGGGCGCTGGAGCGGCGGCTGCACGAGCTGCTGCAGAAGCGGCAGCAGGAGCGCATCGTGGAGCTGGAGTCCGCGCTGGACAGCGCGCAGCGGCGGCTCCACGAGAAGGAGCGCGAGGTCGTGTGGTGGCGCGACGCCGCCAAGCTCGTCTCCCACCGCCGGGACGAGCCGCGCCGGCTCAGATGACGCGCCGAGAGCATCCACGCACGCCATGCACGCCGCGCCGTACGCGCGTAGCAGCTCGCTAGTCATGGCGCGCCAGTTCGTGCAGGTGGTTAATTAGTTCGCCGCAGCCTGCAGGAACCAGCGTGCGTGTCCCTTGCAGGGTTGCACGGGTGGGTCGTCTCGTCGCTCTGCGCGTGGTGCAGCGGTGCGTAACTCTTGGCGCCACGCGTGCAGCGTCCCGCCGTACGCGCTCGGTCGCGCGCCCGCGCGTTCAGGAAACCGGAAGCTTCGGTGCGTGCGTGTCGTAGCAGGGGCATTCCGCATTCTGTCTGTGTGCATGTAATGTTTCGGTTTGCTCCACTGAGGAAAATTTTTCAGGAATCCAAGTGCCAGGCCTGTCCTGTTTGGTTGTGTACTGGTTATGTACTTATGTTGTCCAGGGACGGGTTCGGCCGCATGAAGGGTTCAGATTCTTTGCAATAGTCCTTGATGAACTAAGCCCTCGGTTTGAATCTGATGGTTGGTAGTGGACTGCTTAAGTTGCAATTGCAATTATCTGTGACGGACCGTCTTTTTTAGAGGTGCATATAAATACCCTCACAGCTATCCAGGATTTTAGCTGTAGGTAATTAACCAAGTGTACATTGCCAGACATAAAAGCAAATGCGAATATTTTATAGATAAATTAAGAGCCTAACGGCCAGAGTTTACAAAAGGTGCGGCTGGCACCAGATACATTACCAAAACACCAACAGGAAAAGCTTGAGCAGATAGATCAAGGCCTTCAAAACCAAACATCATCGCCATCTATGGTCTTCTGGAACTCGCCAGCTTCATTGGAATCTAAAGGGGGATTAGGAGCAAGGGTGAGTACATAACCGTACTCAACAAGCCACACGGAAATTCTGAATACTACATGCACGTAGTTATAAGGAATTGGTACTGGTGTTAAGTATTTGGTGGATGCATGAGTTAAAAACCAAATTTATATTACATCTAAAACACAAACCATCAACAACATCAACAGGGAGTTATTAGCAAAATCCAGATTACAGCAAGTTCATGATTAAAACTACTTGAGCTCGGTTACATGAATCACCCTAAATTAACTCAGCTTCATTAACCGGAAGCACGACGTATTCGAATACCATTTAGATCACTCTACAGAGATGCTTAGCTTTACCCACAAGATATTATCGGCCGTTAGTGCCATGTGCAAGTAACATGCAACTTTAATACATGTGACCAAGCCGGGATAATCACAGTCTTTCGTTGGACTTCCCTTCTTTAGCTCCTATTCAGTAGGTTACGAGGATCCCCAGCTTCCAGGACCCACTGGCCAAGGCGGGCGGTGCGATCTGGCCAACTGAGGATGCCTACTGTTGTGAGAACCGACGAATGGCCACTCCATTCCCGTTCCACCCTAGTCGCTATACGATCCATTCCTCTTACCAAAAATGGGAGCTAGCTCCTATAGGTATTCCAAAGGGAAGCGCATTTTGGGAATTTTCTGGACTTGGTTTGGCAGAACGGAGATCATTTTTGGACTTAACGGCTTAAACTAATCAAGAATATGTATTTTTTGCTATTTTTAGATTTTTGGGAATTTTTGGGGATTTTTCTGGAATTTTATTGAATTTTAATTTATTTTCAGATTTATTTGAAAATCGAAATCCGAAAATAAAAGAAAAAGGATTTCCGGAGTGGGCAGACTGTAGACCGCCTACCGAGCTGCCCATGACGCCGCCCATGCAAACCCATGAGCGCCAGAGGTAATGGCGCACGCAGCGGCGGGAGGCTGACGAGGCCCGCGATCGAGAGACGGAAGGGCTCAAGAAGGGACCCACGACAGAGAGAGAGAGACAAGCGAAGCGGCGGCGAAGCAAACCGAGTCGAGAAGACGACTCGTAGCGTCGTAACGAGGGCGAGGGGCGAATGAAGTGGGGGAAATGAGAGAGGGTGGCTCGGAGAACTCGGGGCGGCGAAAATGAGTCAAAGGGAGTGGCTTGTATAGCGGCAAGGCGAGGGGGAAAGAGGACGGTGGCCAATGGCGGAGAAGACGGCAGTACGGGCGATTAACGCGGCTATAGCGAGAAGTAGGTGGCGGAGTGGATAGCGGAGGCGACGAGGCGAAGTTCCGTGCAGTCGGTGGAGGAAAAGACAAGTCAGAGCGGGTGGACGAAGTGGCGAATCAGGCGGCGTGAAAATCGGCACCGAGATTTAAGACGGTCCGGCGACGGGCGCGACGAAACGGACCGGCGAAGCAGGGCACGGCGAGATGGGCGAAGGCAAAGCGAGATGGGCGAGCCGAATCGGGCGTGCAGAAGCGTAGTCCAATGGGGAGAGGGAGGCGATCTTGGTCAAGGACGCCAATGAAAGCGAGAAAGCGAAAAGGCCGAGAAAGGAAAGCGGGAGGCGCGGGAAAATTTCCATAAATGGAAAGACTCGAATAAATGCCGAATATAATCGAAATAAATTCCAGAAAAAATCAAATAAAATCCAAATAAAATAAATAAACAAATTTTGAAATTTTTGGGGTGTTTCACTATCAATTGCACGTGAACCGGTTCTGCTACCCAGTTGCTTGAATTGCAATGCTGCTGCTTGTGGTGGATCGTTGAAGGTTTGGATTCTGCTAGTGGCACTTGTTTTTCTATGATGCGATAGATCTCTATTCGTTCGTGAATATATGTCATTTTAGATTTCAAATTTTGTTTCTATTTACATGTCATTATACAATTTTTGTTTATATACCTCTTCCCTTTAGCTATTTTCAATATCGTTTCTACATGGACGAGAGTAAGAAATACCTTATCCAAAGATATAATAAGGAGAGATAAGTAGTCTTTGTATATATGTTTTAGTGAAAGTACAATAACATAGAATGCCATCCATTCAACAACGGGTAAAGTACTTTTATTGTAGATTCCTATGGTTTTCAATTCTATAAAATTTAAGAGTCTACGGTATTGCAACCCTATATTTTTTTCTATTCATACAATTTTAGAATCTTGCGAATCAAAAGGAAAAAAAAAAAGGTGGTGGCCTCGTAGGATCAAATCTCGTGGGTCTTGTGTTGCCAGTGGGTGGATGAATAGGAGACTTAAGCGAAAAAAAAAGCTGCGAAAACAGATAAACTCGAGGTGATTTTAGCACGGGTTTGCTCTTAGTTTTTGTTTCATCCCAAATTCGGCGAGGGAAGAAAAAAACGGGAAAGAGGCAACGTTACCTCAAGCAGCAACGGTCTGATTCTGACATAATTTACTTGGAGACTGCAGTTTCGCAGAGCAGCAGCAGACGGTCGGCTACAATTACTGCTAGCGCAGTGCAGAGGCATTAAATGGGCAGCAAAATGGCAAAGTGGCGCTGTGAAAAACAGACAACTGCAGCAGTAACGAGGTAGAATAGAAGGGAGAGCAGTCACGGTGGCAGAGCGCGTGCGATAAGAGGCAAATTTTTATCTAACCATCCTTGTTCGAACGTCCCAAATTTTTAGATACATTATAACATTTTTTTTATACGTGTACAATATTTTCTACCAACGTATACAATATTTTTCTTCGATAAATAGTAAATTCGCTACAGTAAACGAATGTTGCAAGCGATCAAAAAAATATTGCAAGAGGCGTCTGATGGGATGAACAGTGATCGGACGTCCGAGCGCTAGTACCTCCCATATATTTTTATGGGCAAATCTGTGCCCAGAAATAAAAAAAACAGAATGACTTATGCTGAGACGTTTGCTGCATTGTTTATTTTTTCGAACGCTTGTAATATTTTTTCTTCGCGTGCAATATTTTCCTTCGATAACAGTATAAACAGTAGAAATACCGTACAGTAAACAGATGTTGTAGATGTTAAACAAAAATATTGCACACGTTAAAAAAATATTGTAAGAAGCGTCCGATAGAACAAACAGTACATCAGACGTCCGATTGTTAGCCGTAAAAAAAATGGCAGTGCTCCTTATCCATAGTGCAGTGCGGAGGCGTTAATTCGGATGTCCTTGTATCTTCGGTTTGAAAATCTCTCTTTCATTGTACTCCTGGACAAAAACTTCTGCAAGCAGTCAGAATCCTGCACTTTGTCGCGGTCATTCTCTCGATTAAGAAAAAAAAAACTTCAGTTTTTTTAAGAAGTACTGCAGCTCAATTTTAACGGTAAGATGAATTCTTTTTTGAAAAAATAATTTTTCAAAGAAAAATACTGCATGGATATACATATAGATTCAACCGTTGGGGCTTGCAACCGAAACTGTGATTTGGACTGGCTGTCCGCACGAACATTTGTACAGAAAATACGTACGAAATCCAGTTGTCCAAGTCACTACTAACACGTAGCCACGTAGGTTCCGCGCTAAGGCCTTGTTCAAACGGGCCAGGATCAGCCGTTCTTATCAAGATAGTGCTAGACAGTGCACCCATCTTGGAGTTGTGCAGTGTAAAGTCTTTTCTTATCGGTCTAGCCTTTTTGATGAGCTGATTGTGTAAGGGCCTGTTTGGAAACACAGTATTTTTATGGTTTCTAGGTAATACCATGGTATATGAGAATACTATGGTATTTTATACCATGAGGTGTTTGGTTGTCTCTTCAAAAACTCTGTTTTAGAAACCATGGTATTGCCAATACCATGGTATTTTTGGAGTATTGAAAACTCCAGTCCAGACCAAAGTTTTCTCACCTTGCTGCCTCCGTCCCCGCTGAACTGGCTGCAGCGCACTCCTACTACCGCTTTTTCTTCTCCGCCGCCGATCTTTGTTTTCCCGAACCCTATCGCAAGAAGTGAGCACTACTGTTTCCCCCCGTTCCCCCCAATCCATCGCAAGAAGTGCTGTTTTCCCCCATTCCCCCCAAATCCATCGCAAGAAGTGGAGGTCTGGCCCCGTCGCCGCCTCCGGCCACCGCCGATTCCATGCCCCGCGAGAAAGGTACGCCGTTGCCCCTCCCTACACCGTCGCATTCGTCCTCCCCCACCGTCCCGTGCAGTGAGGCGAGCCCATACCATCGCCGTGGATGCCCTCTTTTCCGGCCGCGCCTTCCTCGTCCTCCTGGAGCAGGCGGCGACGGCGCACCTGGTGGAGGCCGAGAGCCACCTTAGCCACTGGTGCGCGGTGGCGGCGGAGGCGGCGCGGAGGTTGGAGTAGGGCCCGACCTTCCCGGCGAGCGAGTCGAAGCCCGTTTGGCCGACGAACTCCTTGAGGTTGTCGAGCGGCTTGTGCGCCCTTCTGGCGATGACCCTGCAGACGAGGACTCGATGGACTCGAACTGGGACTGGGTTGAGTTCGTAGGCTTATAGAACTGGGATGCTTGCTCGCCTTGAGTTTGTAGGCTTATAGAACTTGGACTGCGTTGGAGGTGTGGGAAATATCCGCACATCAGAATCTCCAGAATTTGTTTGAAAATGATATCTTGTATCCTCCCCTTCATACAAACAAGGTCCTTGAGTTGAACCACCAATGAATGACTACTGCAAATCTAACGCCCACTTTCACTGCCTTTTGTTTCAATTTTTTTTACACTGACCGACCATTGCAATCAAAATGTTTGGACTACAAATCTAGTGGCAATCTGATACTGACAATCTCGCTACTTTCTGTCGGTAATTGAGTAAACGACTGAACTTCTTGAAGTAATTAATACTTGTTTTTTTCTATCCCAGGGACAAAGGACATGAGGGCATCATGGAATGAAACACGAACTAGGTTTTTTGTGAGCATCCTCAAAGAGTACAATTCAGCAAGATATCGTGCCCAGAATGGTTGGACCAAAGAAGCTTGGAATAGCATGGCACAACGTATGAATGAGAAATTTGTATCAACAAACTTTACGGTATCGCAATTGAAGGACAGAGAACAAAGGCTAAAGAAGGATCGTAATGCAGTGAAGCTCATCTTGTCAAAGAGTGGATTTGGTTGGGACAACGACCTAAAGATGACTACTACGATTGATGAAAAATGGGATGAGCTACCAAAGGATGATAATGAAACAAGAGCTTCCAGAACAATATTGAAATACTGACTAATAGTCTTACCACTATGCTGAAATCGTTCTTAGACCGAACGGTTACTTGCATTTGTTGAAAGGCAAAATAGAAATATAGCTAATTGTTCTTCAACTGAAACTTCTCTACTATTTTTAAGGAGATTGTTGTCACGAAGAACCTCTACGAGCTTGCAAAAAATTTCCTTCTCCATGCGAAGTTCTCGCCTAGCCCGTACCTTATGACCTTGGAGAAGTTCTTCAACATGCTTCTTTCCTGAAAGGATGGAAGTGTGCACAGGTGTACGCTCATGAGAATAATTGCTAGCTAACCACCGATTGACAATCTCTATTTCTTCATCATCTCTTCTCTTTCTATTGAAGAAATTTCTCCACATCTCTCTTGCTACATTCACCTCATAAGTTGATTGCCCACCAGATTGTACACAAGATCTATTTATATACACCACAGTGAGAGATAGAGAGGGGTGGAAGAGTATTTCACTTCTCTTCTTCCTTGGTCATAGTCAATACTTTGGTAATTGGTAACTATGCCATCCAAAAAACCATGACCTTTTTTTAGATACATTCCATTAACTCTTAGTTCGGAATATTATGATCTCATCAGACACTTAATTATCATGGGATTTGGTAAAAGAGCTCTTTATTCTTTTGAACTCTTTATTCTTGTATTGCTAAAAGAGCTCATGTGATGGTTGGTTTATATTTTTGACAGATTCTTGGGATGAAGCTTGAGCTCGTGTGAAGGAGTCCCATTCCAACTTGCCCAGTACACAAGTGCTCAAATCGCATTTCATCATGGACTTATAGTAGGCTTGCATAACTAGATTGGTGTGGAGTGGATGAGGCGGCGGAGGTGTGAGCATAAACCTTTGAATCATTTGCTGGTGGCGGGTAACTTTCAGCGGGCAAAAACAACACGAGAAATATGACGATTTGTATTCGTACTAATACCATTTTTGCTGTGCTTATCTGCTTTGATTGGTGTGGAGTGGATGAGGAGTCCCATTCCATTTTTGCTGTACTAATATCATTTGCTGGTGGCGCGTAACTTTCAGCTTTGTGAAGGAATAGTATGCCTAACATGTGTGCAATCAATACTTTGATAAGTATTCCAGTCAAAAAAACCATGAAACCAAACAGTTGGTAGTTCCAAGAAATACCATGGTTTTAATGAAGTTAGGTAAAACCATGGTATTTATGTCAAAGCAATTGCATACCATGGTATTTTAAAACCATGATTTTAGAAAACTCTAGTTCCAAACAGGCCCTAAGTCTTTTCTTATCGGTTTAGTCTTTTTGATGAGCTGATAGTGTAAGTCTTTTCTTATCGGTTTAGTCCTTTTTATGAGCTAATTGGTGCATGCATATAAATATAAACCTAATCTCTATCCGTCCGGATAACCTTTTGGTGTGATTTTGTATTCAAGAACGTAGATACTTAGACGCTGATCGGTGACTTTGCCTGCTTCAACTTTCAATTGTCGCAGCTCAAAGGTAGATATGAAGGCACGCGCGTTGCCTCCGTGCCGAGGGAATGCTCCACTCAGGGATTCAAATTTTGTTTTGGATAAAATTTCACAGTAACCAAATTTCAAAATTTTGGTGAAATCTCGTTATTTCGGATGAAATCCGGTCAAAATTTTTAAAAAAATTGAAATCCGGAATTTTTCTTTCCGAAATTATCAAAATTTCGGTAAATTTCAATTGATCGAAAAATAGTTCAAACGATGTGAAACAATTTTGAATTTTTTTTGGAGGTTTCTGACACATAAAATATGTTTTCATAAAATTTTCAAGTGATTGTCAAGTCTGTGGAATTTTTAAAAACTCGAACATTGCTACTGTCCTGATAAAACGTTGACCAGCAAGTTTGAACTGAATGAAAAATGGTACAAACCATGTTAGAAAATTTTGAATTTTTTGTGCATAGTTCTTATGCATCACTAATATTTTCGTAAAATTTCATTTGGTGATCAAGCTTCATGAATTTTTAAAAATTTAGAAAGTGCTACTATCTGATAAAAGCATTACCAACAAACTTGAACAAAATGAAAAATAGTTCAAATCACGTTGAAAAATTTTAAAATTTTTTATGGATGGTCCTGATGTATCACTAATATTTTTTATAAAAGTTTCATATGATTATCATACTTCAAGAAGTTCTATAAATTCTGATAGTGCTACGTCCTAAGGAAATGCTTAAGATCTCATAAAAATTTTGAATCATGATCACTCTCTAGTGAATTTATAAAATTCTTACAAGTGCACTGTACTGTTTAGGTTCTTTCTGTTTTTTATTTTTGAAATATAACAAATGGAGTTCGATGCATACATAGATTCGATTGAGCAAATAAAAAAGTTTAAATTATTTTAAAATTTTATAAAATGGTACTTAGGCAATTCTTAATCTCTCATAAAAATTTTGGATCATGATTACACTCAAAAAAATTTATAAAATTCTGAAAAGTTTATTGTCCCAATTATGTTCATTCTATTTTTTATTTTTTAAAGATAACAAATGAAGTTAAATTATTTTTAAAATTTTTATGTATGATCCTACACTACTAAAGATAGTTCCATAAATTTTTTAGATCATGACAAAGCTTGTATAATTTTATAAAAATCTAACAGAATTTCTGCCAAAATTTTAAAACGCCAGAAAAATTGTTTTTTCAACAAATTCTTATGGAATATGACTTTCTTAAGGGTTATTGGTGTAGAAATTTAATTTTTTTTATCTGGCAAATGGCTTTCTACTGCATGCAAAAGTCTATTGATCTACAAAAATTTGGTACCAAAGTGCCTCTGCAAAAGTTTGGTACCAAAGTGCCAATTATCTCAGCATTTGCACTTGATCATGTAAGACGATTTGTTTTTGTTGAAGCTGAAAAGGCTTGTGATGTTACAGAGTTTAGTCGAAGAAATTTTCTTCCCTTTCAAGGTTTGTCCACAGATATACTGTACTTTGTATCTACGTTGTAAAATGACCCATTACAAGAGCGGATTCTAAAAGAGAACTGAAAAGAACTATATTTGTACATGGATAAACAACAAAGGAACACAACTATTGTCTAGTATACCGGTGAATTCCCCATAACAGAAAGCAACAAGGCTATCCTCTTTTCTTGGCAACTGAAACCTAAAGTTGTGCTAAGCTGTCATACATACATAGCACTACAATTTGTAATTACTAGCTGGTAACCATCAGAACAGCATAACAACAGATGCAACAGCTTGGGATAAGTGGTGAAGGATCTTGTGAGGACCGTGCTTGGACGAGGCGAGGAGGGCACATAAAAATTTAGCCATGAGCTAGATAAAAATGTAATCAGATTTCAACACTTGCGTACTAGCCAAAAATTTAGTAAAATTTGCGGTTACAAGACTCAAGCCCAGGTCTCGCGCGTGAGAAAGAAGCATTCGAACCAACTAGACTCAACGGAACATGTAGCTAAACGTAATTTTCAAATCTCTTCATTCGGCTGAGATTTTAACTCCCGTCCACAGCCAAGATTTCACCGAGATTTCGCGAAATCTCAGCGAAATTTTGAACCTTGGGCCTCCTATTCATTATTTTCTATATTTTTACATGATTTTTTCACTTATATTAGATCATATTGAAAAATCTATAAAATGTTCTGCAGCGTAAAAAAATTCAAAATGTTGCATCGGCCTACCACAAGTTGACGCCGACTGCCCCAATATACATTTGGTATCTCCTCTTTGGTATGACATGGCGGTCTTATACAACGGCTGTGATCTCTTCGTGTCAACACAAAAGCTCGAAAAGAGCTCAAGCGAGTCTAAGTTGAGAGCCGAGTTTGAACTTAGGTTTGAGATATGCTCAAAAAACCCAGTAACAACCAACAATTCAATATACACTAATTTTCAACAACAAAAAGTACTCAAGCTCGAGCTTAGTTCGAGTAAGCTCGGTAATAATTAATGTGTAGTAATATATAATAAATAATTTGTAAATTCAATAGGCTTATGTGCTATTTGAGTTCATTGGATGAAGCTCTCGAGTCCAAAACCAAAGCTTAAGCAGCTCGCGAGGCTAAGTTTTTTTTTTCGGCCCAACGTGACGACCACGGGAGTTTTCCCGGGCTGCTCGCTACACGGGGCTCCTGGCGCGTGATCTGCTCGTCGGCGCTCCCTCCTGGGCCGCGCTTGATCTACTGGCCGTCTGGCCTTCAGAACCCACGACGCGCCGCTAGCTGAGCCGCCGAAGAGCCCTGCGCTGGTTGGTCAGGGCCGGCCCGTGCCTTTCCGCGTAGACGCTTCGCCTGGCGCCTGGATCGCTCCTTGACCGCCGCCGCCGCCGCCGCCGCGGCCTCCTCTCCGTCTCCCAAGCGCGCGGTACGTCCCAGTCCGTCCCCGCCTCTTACCTCTTCTACTCTTACGGCGGTTTGAGATCTGTAGTGCTAGTACTCGCTGGTTTCCCCGCCTCCTGTTCGCTTTCACCGAGCTGCTCTAGCGCTTTCCGCTCCAAAGGGCAAGGGAACTGGTCTCTTTCTGGGAATTGATCGGCCGATCGATCGCGTGGGAGGCCTTTCTAGGATGCGTGGAGCAAGCTTGGCTCCGAGTACTCCCAAGTAGAATAAGCGTGGAAGCATTGGATCGCTGTATGTTTGATGTTTGTAATGTGGTAGCTATACCACTGTGCCTCGTTGCATGTTCTTGGAATTTTTGAGGAACTAAATTAGTAGCTGCTGTTGTTGTCTGGAGTGGGACGATTATGAACTGAATACAGTTGCAGCAGCCTACGAAAGCAAAGCCAGTTAGCAACGGCTAGTCTCACATTAATCAGGTGACGCTAACAGTGCGGTCTGCGGGCCCAAATGGTCAAATGTGAGAGATCCTGAAGCATGTAGCTTGGAGATCTTGCCTCTGTAGATAATACCAATTCACTTGTTTTCAACTATCTAAAGGTTTTGCTAGTTCATTTCTTTGTCATGCTGTGAGCCTGTAATAATTTGGTTGTATTGGAAGGTCTGGTGATGAGTGACAGATGTAATCCAACTCTAACCTGATGCTGTACTTGTTTTAGTTATCCTTGTTAACATCTGCTGCCGGGATGTGTTTGTGTTCCATTGTTTATATCCTTCTGTTCGTCAGGAATCTAAATGTAGCATCTTTCAGATTATTTGTGGAGAAACTGGAGATCCATTCTGATTACCATTTATGCATAGGCAGTTTCAGGATGGGTCGTGAAGACTCAAAAGATATGCTAAAGAATGTGGACTGGAAGACTGTGGGCGGTGCACTGACTACTGAATCAAGTCAACCGGTTATTAAGAAGCGTCTTCCGAAGAAAATCAGACAAGTCCCTGAGTGTTATTTTCTGCCTCGGCGATCTTTGCCTTCTGCATTGGCAATCTATGGTGCTGTGTGTGTTGCTGGGGTTGGTGCAGGGATGCTGCTTGAGGTTTGGATAAACAAAAAGATCAAAGGTATATTACTGCATTTCACGGCAGGTGGAGCCACTCACTTTATTTTCTTACAGTAATACTATATCTGGAAACTTCAGATGTTGGACTGTTATGGAAAGCATACAGCGCAAATTTTGCTTCATTGTGTGTATTTTTGCACATTTTCTTACTCTTGTTAATTGCTGCATGCAGAGGATAGTGACATTATCTGGGAGATGGGTAAATGATGTGCAACGCACTTTGATTTGGTAATATCTGGTTCTTCATTACGGAGATTGCTAGCTGCCTAGCTGTGAAGATTTCTACCCACCCTTGCTTCCCTTCTGCTGCTTAAGCTGTATCTCAGAAATAACCTTACCTCTGTTGTTTCATACTATGTTTTGACCACCTGAGTCCTTACAAAAGCAAACTCCGTTTTCCAATGTGAATTGAGAAAGCCTTGTCTCTATGTTTCTGGTTTCACTGCGCATTCTAGCAGTATGATGCTTAATACTTTACACTTCAGAGCCTCATTAGGCGTGCAAACTGAAAATATCAGAATAGCACTGCATCGGGAGTAGTCATTTTGTTAGGCATTATTAGTAGTGCACTGCTAAGAATTAATTGAAACTGTGTCTAATGGAAGAGTGGCATGCTGTGATCAAAATATCGAATCATGATTGGTGATAAATGTCTCTACTATTCTAAATACCGCTATACGTCCGTTGGGTTTTCTGCAAACCAGCGGCGGCACGGTATGCAGCAAAAATTAACATCAAACGCTCCTTTCCTTGTATATGTTTCTGCCAGACATCTATAAGAAGGGCATCAAGGCATCTAAGCTGTTTGTCAGGAGCTAAGCAAGCTGCCTATAGTCTTCCATTGTTCTCGCGCACATATATATGGTTTTGTGAAAATTTACTCTAAAATAGTTTATAAGACCATGATGAATAAAGAAGTTGGCACATGGAGTAATCTTTTCAAGCACTTCTGGATCCTACTAATCCCGCTGGTAGGGAATTAATAGTACTATAGTACTGTTCTATGGCTCTTTTGTGGTGGTTGCTATCCCCCTAGATGTTCTTTTATCGATCATAGGAGATAGTATAATTTGTAGTATAATTTTTCAAATTCCAAATGGAATGCAGTGATGAAAGGTTTATTATATCAGAATAATGATCATGGACGAATGTCTCCATTTGAATTTTGATCTATTTATGGGAGGACCGTCCGTTAACTGGTATATATTTATAATATATAGTTTCGAGAAAGACCCTGCTCATACATGCACCACATTGCAGCCCTTTGTCACAACTGTGACGTCTCTACTCCCATGCAACCCCGATAAAACCGTTTTTACATCTAGATTATAATTGTGTGGTTTCTATCATCTTACATACACACATATGATATGTTGTGACCTCGGAGGCGTATAAATATAAGTGTTTGCATATTGAGAAAGCAAATGATGAGAAATTAAATGTAAATATAAGTGTGAAAGGAAATATGAAGAAGAAATGCATTAAAGGTAAACAAGAGTCAATACAATTAAGGATCGGATGTATGGTATCTCATGGACCACTCCCTAGCTACTATATCTCTACTATTATAAAGTAGCAGTTGGTGGCAGCGGTCCGTTCTTCCGCGGGCCCCACTCCTTAGTCCCTAACCCCCTCTCACTCCACACGTACACAGCGCCTCCTTGCCTCCTCGCCTCCTCGCGCCGCCCCCTACTACCCAGCCCCCAATCTCCTCGCAGACGCTTCCACGCCGATAGACTCTCGGCTCTCGCCCAATCTCCTCGCTACCGTTCTTCACCGCAAACCACCACCACCACACTTCCCACGCGCATCTCAAATGCCTCCCACGCCCGTCTCGCCGATGCCTCCGGTCTCTCCCCCACCGCTGCGTCCCAAGGACGCCGCATAGAGTGGCAACGGCGGCGGTGGAGCGCGAGGGACCTAGCGCAGGCGAAGGTGGCGGCGATCGATGGGCCTGGACGTCTGATGGGCGGTGAACAACGGAAGGAGTAAGAGAGGACGGGCAAAGACGGCGAGGGCCACGTCGGGCGATCTGTTGGAGGTCATGAGGGAGGATGTGGCGGCGCTCCCCAAGTGGCGGCCGCAACGCCTGACACTGCGGCGATGGACACCGCCGAGCCACCCACGCAGTAACATTGTGACCAGGACGTGCACGCGTGGGTGGAAGTTCCAAAGACATCTATCGGCACCTCTCGCAAGACACGCCACCACGGGTGGAGCAACCGTGAACCTAAAAAGCTCCTCGCCGCGACTCCATCGTGTTCTGCGTGGCGAGGGTGGCGAGGTCCACTTCAACATCCGGCACGCCAAGCGTTGGTTCTGCGGCCGGGGACGACGAGGCCCTCCTCGCCTTGCGGATGGGACCATATAGGGGCTCGATCGCGGGCAATGCGAGCTCAGCGGCGCGCGGGCGCCAAGGGAAGGTCCCGCCAGGACGTGGTCACGAGGCGAGGATGGCCACCGCCGGCAAATTGCTCGAGTAGTGTACTACCCGCGGCGAAAGCACGCCGGAGTTCTGCGTCTTGGGCGGTAGCGTCGGCGACCATGCAGTGCGATGGATGCAGGTGCCCGGCATGCGGTTCAAGATGGCGTCAAACCGAGGACTCGTCGCGATAAGTTGGTTCATGGGCACCGTCGCGGCCCGTGCCGCCGACCCCATCCATGGCGCGATCGCCATGGCGACTCCTTCGTGTACACACACACCCCCCAAAGATAACCCTTGATTATAAGAAATTATTTGGCCAACCACCATTGCTTCTCTAATGGACGTTGACAGGTGGTGCTTATTTCTACACTGTATATTGTTGACGACAGATATAGTGAATAAAAATCTAGGTATCAACATGGCTGAGACTATTTTGTAGATTCTCAGGATTATATTCGCTATTATCTTCCTCTGTGATCTTTGATTTCATTCACAATTTACAGTTCTGTCACAATTTATTATCTTTGTTTCCATTCTGAAAATCTAGGTACCACAACTGTGATTTTAGAGCATTCCACAAAGAATAGGCATCATAAAATCAACAAAAAGTAAACATAAAGAGGTAAATTTCCTATTTATACAGCTGAGCACTTACATTTGATTTGTCTGTCATAAACTTTTTGATTCATGTTGGTCTGAACACTCAAATTTCCCATCTGGTGATATGTGCTTCGAAAAAGAGATGCCTGGTGTATTTGTTAGCTGTATTTAATTATGTGGATCAAAATGCCTGAGTTACTGCTTACTGGTTCAAAAGATGAATTTGTGGATCAAAATCCATATATTCATCTTTTCTTGTGAAACTACACAAGAAGGAATATTGAAGAAAAGGAAGGTGCTCTGACCATTTGAAAACCAAATTCAAGTAATACAAGTAATGAACAAACAGGGCAAATGATATCTATTTGGCCATACTTGATGTGGAAACTCACCAAGGGTTGCATGCGCCTTTTACCAATTGGATACCTGTATGGATTTGGTGTTTGCATTGAAAAGGCAGTAAACCACAAGATAAAGCCGGATAATAAGTCAAATAGAGAATCCAAGGTGGAAGCAATAATAGCTAGGGAGCCACTCCGTATTGAGGCATAAACTTTTGCAGCAAAAAGAAATATGTTTGCTATGTTGGATAACCGGATGGCTAATGTCTCACATTGGGCAACTTTCTCACCTTCTTCCTGCAAGTAGGATAACGTAAAGGTAAAAAGGAATTGCTTCATTTTGATAAAATCCTGCACATTTTATCTGCCAGGAAGTTTTCTTTTTTCATGTTACAAAAGAGCAAGAACATACAACAAACCTTGGACATTCCAGGAAGGAAACCACGATCTGTCAGTGTGTCCATTTCATTGAAACCTTCTAACATTTCCAATTGTTGTTGGTAGTATTCTGCCACCACATCTCCAGGGCCTTGAGCTGTAGATAGAACTAGAAACTGTAGATTAAGAGGTTGTAGTCAGTAGAAGTCCACAACAAAGAATAATATTTGTGCAGCAAATATAAAAACATATGCCAACAAATAAACATGAGGTGTTTGTTTAAACATGGAGTGCAATAAACATGGAGTTATAGAAAAATTTCAACAGCAAACAGGTCACAGGATGTGTTTGTTTAAACATGGTGCAATATTCATCGTGTATCTGTTTGTTTTACAAGCAAGAGTTCAATTTTCAATAACCGATGGCGTCAACCAATACTGAATCAAAGAGTTCCATTTTTCCTATGAATCAAAGAGGTCCATAGCAGTTTACTTCACTCCTCTTCTTGGAAAGGGCTCATAATTTTTTTCTCTTAATATAAGTCATCATTGTGTGCTCAACTCAGAATTCTCTTCAATCCTGACAAATTCACAGTTGATTCATGATCTGACAAACGCCTGAAACTGTTATGAATAGCACTTGTATTCAATATGAGGCCCTAAGGCCGATATATATACACCAGTACAGGAGGGTAAATATGCACTAAACCCCTTATACAATGGGGATACACAAGAATATATATATACATCTAACACCCCCCCTCAAACTCAAGGTGGATCAAACACACTGAGTTTGGAAAGAAAGAACCGATGTTGAGCTCTGGTTTGCGCCTTCGTGAAGAAATCAGCCACCTGAAGCTCTGAAGAAACATAGCGAAGGGCAATAATATCATCCTGAACCTGAGCGCGTGTATAAGAAGCGTCAACACCAACATGCTTAGTAAGCTCATGCTTGACCGGATCACGAGCAATACTAATAGCACCTGTACTGTCAGACAAAAGAGGAGTCGGCATAGAAACAGAAACACCAAAATCTGCAAGCAACCACCGTAGCCAAGTCACCTCTGCCGTCACAAGAGCCATAGCACGTAACTCAGCCTCCGTACTCGAACGAGAAACTGCTATCTGCTTCTTAGTCTTCCAAGAAATGAGGGAACCACCAAGAAAAACACAATAGGCAGAAAGAGATCGACGATCAGAGGAATCACTAGCCCAGGTAGCATCACAGTAGGCCTGGAGCTGTAAGGAGCTAGAGCGAGGAAAGAACAGGCAACGAGAGATAGTGCCGCGAAGATAACGCGAACAAGGGGATGACTATAGTGAAGCCGGGTAGGAGCCAAACAAATCGACTCGTAATATGCACAAGATATGAAATATCGTGACGAGTGACACCGGATAGACTAAACTCCCTATGATGTGACGATAACGAGTAGGATCGAGAAGAGGTACACCATCATCGGCGCCTGATTTAACATTGAGCTCCATAGAGTCTCCACATCCGGTGATCGATGAGAGAAGCACGATCAAGAAGACCACAATGTATTTTGCTTGAGAAAGATAGAAGCCCTCAGGCGTGGAGGAAACCTCAATCCCAAGAAAATAACGAAGAGGACCAAGATCAGACATAAGAAACTGCTCACTCAGACGTGCCTTAACAAAGGCAATATACTGTGGATCATCCCCAGTAATAATCATGTCATCAACATAAAGGAGAAGAAGAGTCCGACCACGAGACGATGTGTGCACGAACAGAGCAGGATCGTGATCACTAGCAGAAAAACCAGCAGCAGTAATTACAGAAGCAAAACGCTGAAACCAAGCCCGGGGAGCCTGCTTGAGACCATAAAGTGAGCGACGAAGACGACAAACCATACCCTCAGGAACAGAATACCCAGGTGGTGGCTGCATATAAACCTCCTCACGCAACTCACCATTAAGGAAGGCATTCTTAATATCAAGTTGAGATATGGACCACTCACGGACAGAGGCCACAGCAAGAAGAGTGCGAACAGTGGTCATATGAGCAACAGGAGCAAAGGTCTCATCATAATCCCGACCATGTTCCTCGCCGAAACCACGAGCAACGAGACGGCCTTATGGCGCTCAAGAGAACCATTAGAGCGAGTCTTAACCTTATAGACCCACTTACAGTAATCGGACGGACGCGAGGGGAACAGAACAAGATCCCACGTGCTGTCGCTCAAGAGCAAAGAATCTCCTCGACATCGCAAGTCGCCATTCAGATGAAGAATAGCATCCCAGAGGAAGTTGGCTCGAAGAACAAGATCAAAGAAAAACCGCCAAGTAATCGGCCAAAGCCATACCGATCAACCGGCTGACGAAGCCGATGTCCACGACGAACAGGCTGCTCGGGAGAAGAAGAACCAGGAGCAGATGTCCCAACAGGAAAAGATGAGTCAGCAGGAGAAGCTGAAGCATCAGGAGAGGAGGGCACATCGGAGGAAGGTAGCGGAGAAGAAGCATCCTTAGGATGCTGACGTGTATAGACCTGTGTGATAGGAGGCTTGGCAGTATAGTCAGGAACCACAGGAGAAGGCTCCAAAGAAGACACCCCAGGTGGTATGTCAGAGGAAGGCACAACAGGGGAAGGTGGTACAGAAGAAGGTACCAGCTGGAAGTCGGCACACGCGCAATAGCAGCATCAGGAATAAACAGAAAAGAAAGAGGATCAACAAGAGACGCAGAGGAAGCATCAGAGGAAGGACGAGGGTAAAAAGGACGAGATTCATCAAAGACCACATCCCGAGAAACCCGCATCCGTCGAGCAACTGGATCCCAACACCGATATCCCTTGTGCTCAGCACTATACCCAAGAAAAACACACTCAGCTGACTGAGCAGTCAACTTAGTGCGTTCACGAGGCGCAAGAAGCACATAGCACACATGTACCAAAAAGCGAAGATCGAGTAGTCAGCACCTTATTACAAAGATGCTCAAACGAACACCACCACGAAGAGCGGAAGAAGGTCAATATTAGTCAAATAAGTGGCGAGAAAACAAATTTCGGCCGAAATGAGGGGGAATGAAGTGAGCATGAGAGCACGAAGGCGATCTCAAGAAGATGACGATGCTTGCGCTCAGCAACGCCATTCTGAGCATGAGCACCAGGACAAGAAAACTGAGCAAGAGTACCTTGCTCAGAAAGAACCTGACGAAGAGCCTCAGAAAGATACTCTCCTGCAGAGTCAGCACGAAAAACACGAATAGAAGTGTCGAAATGAGTGCGAACCATAGCAGAGAAATTCTTATAGATGGATAAAGCCTCACTACGATTTTTCATAAAATAAATCCATGTGTGGCGAGAGAAATCATCTATAAAAATAATATAATATCTGTGACCTCCTTTGGAAACAAAAGGAGCGGGACCCCATACATCTGAGTGAACAAGATCAAAAGGACGCTCAGACACTGACTCACTAGAATGATAAGGAAGTCAATCGCTTCCCAATCGACAACCCTGACACTGGGCTAAGGACTCATGACCTGAAACCAAACCTAAGAGACCACGACGAATCAAAGTAGACAGACGGGAGCCACAAAGATGACCCAGCCGATGATGCCACTGAGCAAAAGACGAAGGGGACGAAACAGCCAAAGCGGAGCCGACAGATCGGTGCAGTGCGGAAGAAAGGTGAAGCAGTCAAGCTCCCAGAGACGCCGAGAGTCACGGCGGCGAGGGCCAAGACCAACCAGCGACCCGGCAACGATCCCGAACATAACAAAAGTCGATCAAGAATAACACGACATACCATGATCGAGAAGTCGCGGCGGACATAAGCTGCATGGTTAGGTTTGGAACATGTGAAACATCAGGAACATGAAAAGAGTTAGACAAAAGGGTGCCCTGTCCAACAACAGACAGAGGGGATCCATCAGCTGTATGAACGGTAAGAGAACGAGAACAAGGACGCATGGAAGAAAGATAGGTGCAATGAGGAGTCATATGAAAAGAAGCACCAGAATCAAGAATCCATGCATGAGTACTGGCGTAGAAGCGAAGGTAGCCCTCAAGAGAAGACAGGAAGCGGCAAGAAGCAGAGGCGGTCTGAGGCAAGGTGAGTCACAACACTAGCGGCTCCGGACGGTGATGAGGCAGCAAGGCGACGAAGGAGCATAAGCATCTCCTGGGTGACTGAATCATTAGAACTCCTCTGAGAGCCTCCAGTACTGGCACTATCAGAACCCTGTGAAGAACGGCGTGCCTGAGCCCTCTGCTCCTTCTTCTTCCTGTAACAAAAAGCCTCCACATGGCCACTTTTCCCACAATGAATGCAATGAAGACCACCACCCTCACCACGAGCAGAAGGAGAGGGTGCTGACGCAGGAACAGGTGGAGGAGCAACGGGTCGAGGCGTCGAAGAACGAAAGCGACCAAAATCAAGATGACAAAGAAGCAGATCAAAGAAGACGAAGACGAAGTCTCCTCGTTCGCACATCGCCAAGAGCATCCATCAACGAGACACAAGGATGACGAGCAAGAAGCCGAGCACGAAGAGGCTCAAACTCATCACGGCCGGTCAAGAAGTCATAAGTGCGATGCATCTCAAAATCGACTTGACCACGATGTAATCGACATGTACTAGGTGACAATCGAGGACCAAGCGCATCAAGCGACGCCATATAGCGTATATCCGGTATAGAACTCATCAACACTAGAATCACCACGTCAGAGAAGCCGCTCTGACGAATAGCGACAAGATAGGTAGATCGACCAAAGGGCTCATAACGATCACGAAGAAAAGACCACATCCGATGAGCACGCCAAATGCAACAATGTCATCGACTAAACGAGCCTCCATACTAGCGGCGAGCAGTAACCAAAGACGAGCATCCTCATCTAACCACATCCTCGTAAGCACTAAACCGAGACTCATAAGATACCGGAGCGTCCTCATAATCTGCAAGAAGCTTTTCCTTATCTCGCATCGAAGCCTTATGCGGAATCACGGTCATTTGGGTGCAATAGGACGAGGCGGGCAGGGAAGCTCGCCAGTGAGAAAATCCCAAAGACGAAGGCCACGCATATGAAGACGCATG
The DNA here is from genome assembly GCA_036346375.1 of Guadua angustifolia. Lineage (NCBI taxonomy): Eukaryota > Viridiplantae > Streptophyta > Magnoliopsida > Poales > Poaceae > Guadua > Guadua angustifolia. The sequence goes on along the minus strand of CM070510.1, from coordinate 6,559,094 downwards.
TGAGAAACCTAGCCACGATAGTTAGTACCATCAAACAACACCGGGCAGCGTAGAACAGGAACGCCACTCGAAGAAGACGAAGAGGGCGCCATCACAAAACAGCAATGGTCGACGGCTAGAGCGCAAAAAGAATAGCGGCAGAAGCATTTTTTTGTCTTTCTTTCAGGCGTGACCTAACAAGTCACGAGAGAGAGAGAGAGACTCAACTCGAGGCCACCGTATGCAAAGACGTGAGAGGCGAGGAGCCACCGGCGCTGAAATCTGGCGGCGGAGACAATGGCGCGACGCATGGGCGGCGGAGGCAAGAAAGCGCAGACGCGACGGGCGGCGGGAGGCGGCCGGTCTGACGCTGCAGCGCGAAGGCAGCCGGCCTGGTGACGACGGCGTATGCGAATGACGGGAGCCGCCGAAGAAGAAGGCGCCAAAGTAGGCGAACGAGCCGGTCGGCTTACCGACGCGGCGACGACGCACGCTAATGACTGGAGCCACCGAAGAAGAAGACTCAATGAGCAGAGGACCATGGCGGACGAGCCACGGATTCGATCTGCGCCGAACAGAAGCGAGCAGACGACGAGGCACCGCCATGGAGCAGAGGACGCAGAAGGACGAAGAGAAAGCCAGCAGAGCGAATGGGCCAGCATGACGACGAAGAGAGCCACGGCAGAGCAGAGGGACAATATCGACGAAAATCGACGGAAAAACCGTCAAAACGAAGAACGGAGCCGATCCGAAAAAAAAACGACGAAGGTGCAAGTGCAACACCAGGATCGTTTGATTGGGAGGAGAGAAAACCTAACCCTAATTATGGCTCTGATACCATGTTATGAATAGCACATGTATTCAATATGAGGCCCTAAGGCCGATATATATACACCAAGACAGAGGGTAATATGCACTAAACCCCTTATACAATGGGGATACACAAGAATATATATATACATCTAATGAAACCATGTTGTCAGCGAGGAACTTAATCAACATCCTCAAGAAACCATCCGAGAGGCGCCAAAGTTATTCTTGGTATCTCGCATATTTACATAGATTTTTCTCAATGTTACAAAATTGCACCGCACCATTTTAAATATCTAACTCCGCATGTTTCATTCAATTCAGATGTAAGAAATCAACCGGTGCTCATTCAACGCAAGAGAGGCAAGGTAGGCCTCGATCAATTTTACATCAGACTGACTCATATCTCCTAGTTTGTTAAAAACTTTGGTCGCTTGGAATTGATAGTTTCGATACTTTAATGTTTCAAAGACCGGACTAGATGCGTCGTGGGGTGCCCGAGAAAGTGCGCAGTGTGGTGCTTGTCTTCGCCTTCGACGAGTACCAAGACTTCAGAAGCCGTAGCGGCAAAGGCGAGAAGTACCGATCAAAGATTCATGGAGCTCTTTGACACATCAAGCCCGACGATCCGACGGCCTCACAATGTTAACCCAAAGCGAGTATTTATTCATATTGGTCATCAATATGTTCTTCTCATCTTATGTTGTTTGAATCTTGAATTATTTTACGTAAAGGAGGCAAGTCAATTTGCTAGGATTAGTGACAAGTACCTTGATAGAATTCTGTAATAGTCTCGGCTTTTTTGTCCTTATGCATATGTCTCAATTCAGTAGAGAAAAAGGAAAACATACTTCCTCATGGATCCAAACCAAGTCACGCAGAAACCTCATTGTGCTCCTCGTGTACAACTGCTTTTTATAATCAATGACTTTTTTGTAGTGACTGATAAACAAATTGAAGACGTTAAGATCTGACAAGTGTTTGGGTGAGAGTGAAGATAAGAAGAATATGTTGCGAGATTGTAAATTTTGATATACACTCGTACACAATTCTCCGGAAAAATTTTTGTAATCGGGAAAGATAAATGTTTGATCTTGTAAAACAATTTTCTTTTATTGCTTACCTTTATGTTTCGTTACCAATTTTATTTTTCGTAGCAACGCACGGGCATTGAACTAGTATACTTATAAGCATGGCTTTTATGTAAATAAATATTGGGAATGGTTAAATGGCACTTGAGTATTTTTTTTTACGTGAGCACTCAATTTTTTTTGCTTAATCCACATTATGATTTATCATTTTGACTTTGTGATTCATGTTTTTGCCTGCTGTGTTCCTTGTAGTTTGTTGTGTGCCCTCTTTTTTTTTTAACAAATCACCACATTTTTTTACATAATTTAATTTGTGTAAAATCTACTTTCTTCTGCGGGCCCACCCCAACACCACCAACCCCCCCAAACCCTAAACCCTTCAGGCCTCCAGGTGCCCGGTACGGAGGGGAAGTCGCTCCTGGTGCCCCCCCCCACCAAAATCCCCGTCGCGCATCGATCGCTCCAGATCCTCACCCCGCCGATCGCTCCCGCTGATGCGCCCTCCCAAATCCGGAGATCTCCCACCGCAATCCCCTCCCCGGTTCTTTCCTTCCTTGCCTTGCTCTGAGTGGTTTCCCTTTTCTTGCTGCAGTTCCTGAATCTACATAACCCCTCCGTTTGCTTGTGATCCTGCAGATGTGCTGCTGTTTGTCGACGAGGTTCGGGGGCGCGGCATCAGGTGTTGAGGGCTGGAAATCCCGACGGCAGCGGCGGTTCTTCAGAGCCACTGCATTTTCATTCGCCAAGGCCAGGTTAGTGTTTCGGTGTGTATGCGTCTTGATGAACTCAGCGTCTTGGTGTCCTGGTGCATGAACTCACCTGATCATGACTGCTGTGAGGTTAGTGTTTCGGTGTGTAGGCAAGGTTGTCTGGTCTGTATCGGTTCATGTAGTTTGGGCAGACAAATTTATATGGATCTATTCTCTCTATGATAAGATCGTTGTTCTTTCAAATGCAACAGTTTTCTTCCAGCCAGGGGATTGTAGTTGGCCCGTGGGTCGAATTTGAGAGTTAGTGCTTCTGGGTTAACTTCTGCCACTGGGTTTGTGGTAGTTCGTTTCTTCTTTAATTATTGTCTATAGCAGCATCAACATCACCATCCAATTCTCCCAAAACCTGTAGCTTCTCTGTTGTGTAAATCTGACCTTTTGCTGTAGGAGGAGGTTTTGGAGCAGAAAAGGTAGCATTTCATCGTGGATTTGTTCATTCTCTGTGACAAGAAGACTTGCCTGCACCTGTGAACAAAGTAAACTATTACTACTTACCTTCCTTACAGAAAGATCTCCTTTTATTTCATTTAGCTTGAACTACCCCTTTTACAGAAATATAGATTAATGTTAGTAGCCTGTTAGATTAATGTTAGTAGATGTCCTGTTGCTTGCCATATTCTTGAACTACTTGGTCTAATCTATTATCTTTGTTTCCTTTCTGAGAATTTTGCAGCACAAGAAATATAGATTTCATCATTTCTTGTAGAGAATTACAGAAATTCCAAAGCCAGGTATCCATCCATTTCCACCTTACCAGTAGAGCAGAATAGAGAAAATGAAAATGACAGTAGAATATCGAGTAGTAGAAGATGAAGATAGTGGTCTCTGATAGTGGTCCAATGATATTTTCTGAGTGCTTTTAATTTTCAAAAAGAAGTGTTCATAAACCTTCCTTGCTTCTGGGTACCTAAGGTGTCCACCATATGTGTGTTAAATTGCAGAAATGATTCTTATTTCATTGACAATGGATTTGTGCACTGCTATCATTACGGAACCTGCATGAAATTACATTTTCTCTATCTACTTGTGCGTTGCTGCTGCATGACTATTTAAGTTTATTATGACAGTAGGATATATAGTATGTACTGCCTTCTATTTAGTGGAAACAGGTAGGTGATATACGGTACGAGGCTACTTCTACTAACGAACAATACGCTGGCCATTTTTTAGGCGTTGCTTCAAGCAGCGTCCTTAATTGGCTCCTCTTCACACGGCTAGAACTGAATCCTGCTATTACTTATGCTTATTTGTAAAATCCAATTTTTATTTGGGTTAAATAACTGAATGTTCGCTTCCATTGCTTTATATTATTGTGTTCACTGCATTGTGTTATTCTAGCAATAATGTCAGCACTCCGTTCTTTTACTACTTGTTCTGGTTGTATATTACAATTCAGCATTCATAAACATATGATGCTTAGCCAGCAATTTGGCCGCTGTTCTTAATGGGTTTGGGCTGTAAATATGGGAGAACAATGACATACATTCTAGCAATGCTGACACATGATCATACACATTGTTTGGCTCCATGGCAGTTTGAATTCATCTAATTAAGCATTTCCATATAGGTATTTAAAGGTTCAAGTGTACTGATGATGCATCATTAGCTGTCGTCTAGATTCCGTTAAAGTTGATTTTGTTATTTCTGGCACCTTGAGTGACACAATTACAGCTGAACATGATACCTTGTTGTATGGAAAAGAAAAGACAGATGAGAATAATGCTTATGTTAGTATGTTTTGAATTTTACGTTGCTTATTTATTCTGGGTTCCTATCTGTGCATAAACATATCCAGGTTGGTGCGTCAGGAAAGGTGTTGAAAAGGGGAGGAGAAATTCAGCAATTGCAGCGCATTGCACACCAGGACATAATAGGTGCAAGTAGAACTAACCACTATTATTCCAGGACAATGTTGACTTTATTGCTTCAGAATCAGCCATGTTTATTGTACGGTTTAGAAATTATATTGTTTCATATGAAAAAAAGTCATGCATTTCAAATCTGATTTTTATATAATCTTGTCTACTATACATTGTGTTTGTACATAAGTAGTATTTATGTGCATTTAAAATTTGCAAAGTATTTTGTAATGTGAGGGCCTTCAAATTGTGAAATTAAAGATAACTTTAATTTGTGAATTTGTATAGTTCGATGAATTGATTTAAACATTCAACCATTGCATATTCAAAGTGAACAATATCATTCAGACAGGGTTAGCGCTCTTTGCAAATAAAATTTTTTTGTCGCAAATTAAGTTTTTGTTGCAACGCACGGGCACATGACTAGTTAGTATATAATTGATGTTAAAAAGGTCATGTGGAAAAGAATAATGTTTTTTACAAATCATTTTTATATAATTTAATTTGTGTAAAACTAGTACCATACATCCGATTCTTAATTGTATTGACTCTTGTTTACCTTTCCTTAATGCATTTCTTCTTCATATTTCCTTTCACACAAAGTAGCATTCACGCATGCATGCCTGGAAATTTCGGACCAGCGCATGCAGGCAACATATCTGTGCATTGATTCTGACATGCACGCTACCGATTCTTCCGCTCGATTGCTCGAGGATTGGTGGTGCTTCAAACAGACGAGGCGCACATGTTCGGCAGGTGGGCGTCACCGTGATCACCTTCGTGTGCTCCTTGGTGGTGGTGGCGCTGGCGTCGTGCTTCTTCATGGCGCGGGCGATGCGGCGGGCGGCGGCGCGGGAGGCGGTGCTGAACGCCGACCTTGTCAGGCAGAAGGAGGCACTCCAGCAAGCGGAGCGCAAGAGCATGAACAAGAGCAACGCCTTTGCTAGCGCCAGCCACGACATACGGTCGGCGCTAGCCGCCATCGCCGGCCTCATCGAGGTGTCCCGACCGGAGGCCCAAGCGAACCCCAACGTCATGGACAACCTCAACCAGATGGACGTCTGCACCAAGAAGCTCTTCGGTTAGTCTGGAATTTGCATATATACGTATATCTCTGTACGTGCGTAGTATACATGCATGATGCATGTAGTTAATTATGTTAAACTTTGACCACCTCCGTAGACAAACGTAGTATCAAGATTGACCACAACAAAACCATACAAGTAGGTTTATTGTCAAAAAATATTATAATTTCATTTTTTTGCTGACATTTGTTATAAATTTTTTGATAAAATCAGGTATGAAGAGTTTGCAATGTCCACAATATATAGCATATATCTTTGATAGAATAGATTGGAACATCTAGCCCTGCGATCCATGTAGTTTTTTGTTTTCAGCATAAAACTACTTAGGAAATTATATATTGAACCTAGGAAGATGAAAATATATGTTCATGGATGTGGTGTAACTTTTGCAGATATACTGAACTCGATACTAGACACAAGCAAGGTTGAGTCAGGGAAGATGCAGCTTGAGGAAGTTGAGTTCAACATGGCCGATGTCTTGGAGGAATCTGTGGACATGGTCAATGTCGTGGGTATCAACAATAGAATAGAAGTGGTCTGGGATCCCTGTGATTTCTCTGTCCTGAAATGTGGGAATGTCACAGGGGACAGCAAGAGATTCAAGCAAATCCTCGACAACCTACTTGGCAACGCCCTGAAGTTCACACATGAAGGGCACGTTGTTCTCCGGGCTTGGGCGAACAGGCCGATCGCAAGGAGCTCCATTAGCGTTCCTTCGAGATTCGCTTGTCGAAGGCGCGGCGTCGGTTTCTTCAGATGTTTGTTTGGAGCAAGGAAAGATTGCACCGAGCAGAACTCTTTCAATCCTATGCAGAATGATCCCAACTCGGTTGAGTTTTACTTTGAGGTGGTTGATACTGGCATAGGGATCGCCAAGGAGAAAAGGGAGTCTGTCTTTGAAAACTATGTTCAAGTAAAAGAAGGACATGGAGGCACCGGTTTGGGGCTTGGAATCGTCCAATCTTTTGTGAGTTACCTTTTTTTTTGTGTGTGTTAAACCTCTCAAGTGTCCATGATGCTTTTTTGTTTTCTCTTTGTAAACTGTTGCTTAATTTTGGCTATTATTTGTTGTTCATAGGTTCGCTTGATGGGTGGGGAGATCAGTATTAAAGACAAAGAACCAGGAGAAACTGGAACATGCTTCGGGTTCAATGTTTTTCTGAAGATTAGTGAAAGGCAACAAGTTGAAGATATAGAAGAAGGGACAGCAACAATGAGTGATTCCGACGTCCGAGCCTCGGTGTTCAAAGAAGCCAACTGCTTTAAGGGTGGGCATTGTCTCCTGTTTGTTCATGGGGATGAAACCAGAAGAATATTGCAGACATGGATGGACAATATTGGGATGAAAGTTTGGTTGATCTCACAAGTCGAGCTCATCGCTTCTACTTTGGAGAAGGTGCATTCTAATATTATTTCTTCTTCAAGGACATCGTCACCTGGCGTCGATCATGACAAAGACGGACCGTGTTTCAGCTCCAAAGAGATGGTTAGCCAAGTTTTGCCAATGGCATTGAGGCACAGCAATAGCTTAGGAGGCAACTTTGGATGGCATCATCCATTTGGTCTGCTTGTTATCATTGATGTGTCCGATGTAAGATTAGATGACGTTTGCAGAGAGGTGGCTAGCTTCGTCAAAATCAAGCTTCAAGTTCCATGCAAAGTTGTCTGCTTAGTTGATTTGAAGACCTCTTCTGAATATTTCGGAAGGTTCAGGGAAATAAGATGCGATCTTGTCCTGCGAAAGCCGATGCACGGGTCTCGGTTATACGCTCTTCTGAGGATCTTGAGGGACCTACATGTCTCACCTACACAACAATCATCTCAAGTTGGTCCCGACAATGCTGGGACTAGTCAGCAAGATTTGCCAGAGATTAGTATGAAAGATTTGCAAGGGTCTGTTGCATCAGCTGAAGTTGCTTGCTTGGCTCAGGAACCAAAAGTCGGAGGTGATAAGCCATTGGCTGGGATGCGTGTCTTGCTGGTTGAAGACACTTTGCTGCTGCAAACTATCCAGAGGAAGATGCTGAACCAACTAGGAGCAACTGTTCAAGTAGCAGTCGATGGATCTAAGGCTGTTGATATGTTCAAAGATGCTCTTGAGCAAGCAAGTGTTTCAGAAGACAATAAAGTTGTGCCCTTGCCCTATGATGTTATCTTGATGGATTGTCAGGTTTGTTTCAACCAGAATTTTAGTACAAATACAGCCTTGAAGCTCTCATTTATATTTATGCTATGTTTTTCTTTCTTTTTTTAATCTTTTGGCGAGGGTTTCTGCTTATAATTTCTCCGATCAAATCTTTCATTGTTCAGTTCACTGGGAGCAACTACTCTTTGTATGACAACTTTCTTTTGCACTCTACACAAGGCTTGGTATGAAGATGGTTTGACATTGCTAATATTTCTTCTATGTTTTAGATGCCCTTGATGGATGGCTATGAAGCGACGAAGCACATTCGGGAGGAAGAAAGCCACTACGGAATTCACACCCCAATCGTCGCATTGACCGCTCATGCCATGGAGGAGGATCTGCAGGAGGCTATTCATGCCGGGATGGATCTCCATCTGACAAAGCCAATAGAAAGGAAAAGAATAGTAGAAGCTGTTTACCATGTCTGCAAAGAATATTAGCAGCCTACGAAAGCAAAGCCAGTTAGCAACGGCTAGTCTCACATTAATCAGGTGATGCTAACAGTGCGGTCTGCGGGCCCAAATGGCCAAATGTGAGAGATCCTAAAGCATGTAGCTTGGAGATCTTGCCTCTGTAGATAATACCAATTCACTTGTTTTCAACTATCTAAAGGTTTTGCTAGTTCATTTCTTTGTCATGCTGTGAGCCTGTGATAATTTGGTTGTATTGGAAGGTCTGGTGATGAGTGACAGATGCTAATCCAACTCTAACCTGATGCTGTACTTGTGTTAGTTATCCTTGTTAACATCTGCTGCCGGGATGAGTTTGTGTTCCATTGTTTATATCCTTCTGTTCTTCAGGAATCTAAATGTAGCATCTTTCAGATTATTTGTGGAGAAACTGGAGATCCATTCTGATTACCATTTATGCATAGGCAGTTTCAGGATGGGTCGTGAAGACTCAAAAGATATGCTAAAGAATGTGGACTGGAAGACTGTGGGCGGTGCACTGACTACTGAATCAAGTCAACCGGTTATTAAGAAGCGTCTTCCGAAGAAAATCAGACAAGTCCCTGAGTGTTATTTTCTGCCTCGGCGATCTTTGCCTTCTGCATTGGCAATCTATGGTGCTGCGTGTGTTGCTGGGTTGGTGCAGGGATGCTGCTTGAGGTTTGGATAATCGAAAAGATCAAAGGTATATTATTGCATTTCACAGCAGGTGGAGCCACTCACTTTATTTTCTTACAGTAATACTATATCTGGAAACTTCAGATGTTGGACTGTACTATGGAAAGCATACGGCGCAAATTTTGCTTCATGGTGTGTATTTTTGCACATTTTCTTACTCTTGTTAATTGCTCTTGTTAATTGCTGCATGCAGAGGATAGTGACATTATCTGGGAGATGGGTAAATGATGTGCAACGCACTTTGATTTGGTAATATCTGGTTCTCCATTACGGAGATTGCAAGCTGCCTAGCTGTGAAGATTTCTACCCACCCTTGCTTCCCTTCTGCTGCTTAAGCTGTATCTCAGAAATAACCTTACCTCTGTTGTTTCATACTATGTTTTGACCTCCTGAGTCCTTACAAAAGCAAACTCCATTTTCCAATGTGAATTGAGAAAGCCTTGTCTCTATGTTTCTGATTTCACTGCGCATTCTAGCAGTCTGATGCTTAATACTTTACACTTCAGAGCCTCATTAGGCGTGCAAACTGAAAATATCAGAATAGCACTGCATCGGGAGTTTGTCATTTTGTTAGGCATTATTAGTAGTGCACTGCTAAGAATTAATTGAAACTGTGTCTAATGGAAGAGTGGCATGCTGTGATCAAAATATCGAATCATGATTGGTGATAAATGTATCTCTAATGCTGTTTTGTGGTGATAGATTATGAGAATGCTGGCGATTGTGTGTAGTAACTAGTCGGCAGAAACCACGTCTTCCCTTCTCTAGTCAGCAGAAAGTGTGTTGATTCATAAAGGTAAAATGATATGAAAAAAATAATCAAGTGATGCTAGATCATCTATATTCTGGTTGGTCTATGCGGTCTACAGTTTACAAATTTACAACAGATAAACATGTTGGAGACATTAGACATATACGCTCAAAATTTCCATACCTCAAAAGACATGTCTAAAATTCTGTCATAGCCCCTTCAGATGTTAATAATGGTCATTTCTTTCACTTATCTGCTGAGTTGCTAATTTTCTATCTTCTTCCTTTTATTCAATCTTTCTAACTAATAACAACACAGGGATTATCTGACATTTTATTTTTCATCTGGAAAGCAGGAGGGAGGTACGGATTACTATTGTACAAGTCTGTAAGAGTAAACTCCAAGCCCTAAGATTAGTCCTCTTTCCTTGACCTTTTAGAAAATGCTCTGGTCTCCTGTCGTTTGTGAAACTTTATTTCCCCAAAGTGCTGCTTTCAATTTTTGTTTCTGTTGATACACTGGTTCAACTTTTCTCAAGCAAAGCCCAAGTTTAGCCTTTGCATCAGCTCTATGTAGGCCGCACTCACAAAAATATGGATATGACTCCCCGTACAAAAGAGACTGGACAACAGAACTGCATTCTCCAACTTTGCTGACTTGTCTAGCCATTTAAGGATGAGCTGCGTAAGGTTTCGTTGGAGATATGCCCTAATGTAATCGCAGAGATAATTATATCTTCTTATATTCATGATTTATTATCTTGTTCCTTTAATAATATCATTATTATTTATTAGTAGATATGTGACTTGTTTGTGAAAATCTATAAAGAGTTAACCATAGTCGGGAATTTTGAGTCATATCATCGAGAAAGGGTGGACGAGTTAACTAAACAAGGATGGTACATACTTGTCTTGAGTTTGACCAACATCATGAGGCAAAGGATAATTCATATAACTAATTGTTGTTAAGGTTTGTCTAATGTGATTAAATATACCTAGGTATCGGCACATTCTGTTAGGGACCGCTACCGATTATTGGTTGAGTAAGAGTATTTAGGCTATATCTAAGTATATGTGAACCTATAGGGACGTACGTTTAAAGAATTGAGACTTAATTCGGATGGTGAGTTAAATTCTGATGGCCTTCAAGTTATATTAGAGGCCCATTGTAGGGCTTCTATATAAAGGGAGGGGATAGTAGCCTTAGAGTTAAGAGATGCCATAGGAAGTTCGGAATTTTGGAAACCTTAGCTGTCACACCTCTCAAAACCGCGCAACCGGCTCTAGCACTCCGGTGCATGGCGTCTCTGCCCCATACAAATGGATATCTTGGAGGCATTGCTATGAGGCTTTAACGTTAGGATGATCCACAACTTGTGACGATCACGAGGAGCTGTTGGAGGAGGCGTGAGACTAGTACGACTACAACCGCAATAACACACTACATCGACTCTACTTTCACTACGGATTTACGTCCGTAGAAGTAATTTTGTGATCTATAATTTGCAATGGTTTCTTAGTTACGTAGTAGAAAATTTTAATTTTATAGTAGAGTGGTCTACCCGTTCTCCTTTAGGTTTGACGTGCATAAGGAATAGGACCTGTTTGGAACGTAGTACTACTAATTTCTCCAAATTCTTGTAGGAATTAAACCACTCATTATACTGTGAAATCCTACAAAATTTATGTGATTTCTATTTTATTCCCTCTGTTCCTGAATAGATGTTATTGTAGTTTCTTACACTTTTACAAAGGCATATTTACAAAAAAACTATATTATTGTAGTTTCTTGTATATCCATAAGACATCTATAAAAGGTTGTATTATCTCTCTTTATCATATCTTTGGATGGTATGTTCTACTATAGTTCATGGTACTCCTCCATTAAGTTTATTAAAAGTATTTCTTCTTGACACATAGACCAAGAAGATATAAAAATTGACGGAGGGGGTATTTATTAGTAGTATAGAGTGAACATCACACTAATTATACATTGGAATATGAAATACGCCATATGTATAGACAATATCATTCAAAAAATATATCTTATAAACTTGAACAGGGAGAATAGTAAATAACAATGGAAATAGCTAAATGGGAGGATTATAGAAGTAAAAAAAAAAGGTAAAGAGTTACCTCAAAATTGTAAAATAATACCCTCTCCAGTCACAAATAGTTGTCATTTTGAATATTGATGCGGTCTCTAAAATACAGATGTAACCACTAATTTTTATTATAATATTTTTATAAAACCTACTAAAATTATAAAATTATAAAAGTACTTTTTGAGATAGATACATATAGCTATGCTGAACTTAACAATTGCAAATGTACGTGCTTGGGAGTTGGAACACTAAGCCGAAGACCATTAATGTTACAAGCAGATTTGATTAGTGCAGTTAATGCAAGGGCTTGACCTAAACCGCCACTACTGCTCATCCATTCCCTTGGATCTTCAGCTCTGCAAGAAGAATGTGTCGCAGTTAATGCTCCCTGCTGACTTCCAACAACCCCCACTCCCCGTGCACTCTTCTGTTTTTTTTAGCCACATCAACCGACATGATCACTTTTTTTTAGCTTTGTTTATCTTCAACCGAAATGATAACTTTTTTTTTTAGCTTTCTTGATCTTATTTTATTTAAATATGGCTTCCTTCTACGTAGAATTGTAAATATAACCATATTCTCAACTATGAAAGAGTGTCACTTTTCACGGAGAGTCACATCACCTTTTAGTAAAATGGTAGCTTGTCTCCTAGCCACGATATTGCACCTCCCGTGCTCGTCACCCGTGCTTACCCACCAATTGCCACGCTTGCTGTCTTTCACGCTCTCTATGTGTGATAGAGGATATGTGTCGTCTGTCGTGCATTCCGTAAAAGGGAAAAAGACTAAATTTGTAAATATATTCGCAGAGAGGCTAAACTTTCGATGAATTGAGATGATGCTTGCTAATCGACAAATCGACATGCTAATACCAGTAGTTTATTGCGTGCGATCAATCCACTCTCCATCATGTCATCTTCAGATATTTTTGCGTGCGATCAATCCTCTTGATGCTGGAATGTAATCAAGCTAACTAACCTCTCGGTACTAACATGTGAACTCTGTTGTAAGCTGTTCGATCCACAATCCATGTGATTAAAAAAAATCACGTTCGTCGAATTTGAAATTAAGGACAATATTTTTGCTTGCTTCCCTAGGGGGAGTTGATCCTGTTTTTGTTGAAGCATTAGTCTATTGTCCACCGTCTCTCAGTATCTTAATCTTTTGAATAAATTAGTTTGTATATGAAAATCACTATAATACCGAAGTCAAATGATCCTAAGTTTCAGAACTGGGTAACGCAATTTTAAGGGAAAAAAAATTGCAATCCACTTTAACACTTCTTTGTGAATGCAGTAGACTCAATATGAGCCTTTGTCAGCTTCCACGGCGCTGGTAGGTTTCTACAGGGCAGTCCCGATGGGTAATGTCTATAGTAATATCTAGAGTATTAGAGAGGAGAGAGAGTATTTATTATATGATGTCCATAACAAATCTCTAATAGGTAGTGTATATGTTTTAGTAATATAAAGATATTAATTAACTTGTATTTTATACATGCAAAAACGCGTTGCGGGAAAATCGCTCGGGTTCCCAATGGCAACTTTTCGATGTCTATTCTTCTCAGTCAAATGCAAAAAGCGATTTCTTGTATGAGACATCACTTTCTTCTTTTTCTTCTTTTAATGACCGTCCAAATCATCTTTTTACCTATGTAACACAGTATACACACTGCTTAGACATCGTCTATGTGTCCCACTAGGACTGTCCTAACGTGTCAAATAATGGTGGTAGTTATATGGCGACGATTAGCCTTCGTAATTACAGGTGTACGCTAAAGTAAGTACTGCCTCCCCCTTTAATTTGTAGAAAGATGATAAAGCTAGTACTAATTCGGCGCTTTATCTCGTCACTTTTTACAAGTTGCAGGGTCTTCTCAAGCAGTCAGGCACTCGGGCCTTTCTTACTTTATTGAAGAACAAAGAGTATTTTGCTAAGCAAAGGCATAGGATCCTCTTGATTATTACCGGTAATTAAGCTGCTACTAATATACTCCATATCACTTGTTAAGAAGATACCTTGGATTGGAGCCGCACTTGTGCTGTTATTTTAGTTGGGAGAACACCTAGGCATGCATGAGTACATGACTCGTAGTGGGGACGTGATAATAATGAATAATCCTCTGATTAATAATGTACGGACTTTTTAATGGTTTACTTTTCACTCCTTGGCATTTTTTTAATTGCTCCGTTTTACTTCTCATCTTGACACGTAGATCAAGAAGATATTAAAAATAAATAGAATATTTCTAATTATTATCACTAAGTACTATATTTAACATATGCATGTAGAGAATATAAAGTAAGTATAAATACTTACTAGGAGTACAGAAAACAACACATTAATGATGTATTGAAATATAAAATACGTTTTATCTTTATAACAAAATCATTTAAAAATATACAAATATAAACTTAGATGAATGGAGCAATTCAGTCTCCAAATCTTTTGCACTACCGAGTACCGATATAATATTTATTTACCTTTTTAGATCTAATTTGCGAAGCTCATTCTTAACTAGAATCTCTGCAGGTGAACTGAGATTTTACATCCACAGAAATACCCATCGAGAATGGACTTTCCAAACACCTTATAGTGAAAGGATTTGGCGAGCGCTCCGTCATGCCACGTACGCCCAGTCGAGCTCTCGCCCAATCGCCGGCCTCCTTCGCACGTGGACGCGTGGGATCGCCCCTCGCGGAGCCCTCGAACTTTATTATCCTTCATCGGACGCTGAATGCATGTCGCCGTCGGCTTCGCCTCCGCTCCCCTCCACACGCGCGAACGGAGCTGAGCACGTGTGGGTCTTAGGGCTTACCCTCCTGGTACGTAACGTCGCCGCACGTGTGCAGCGCAGCGCAGCGAGGGCAGAAACAGCATTGCCGTGGCCATTTCGGTGCCATTTGGAACAAAGGGAAATTGAATTAATTTTGTACGATTCATACCGTATGGGAAAAAAATCCTATTTGAGCCTTTGGAACGGAGGATTTATCCCAAAATCCTCTAGAAATGTCCTCTTTCCTACATATTTTGGAGAAAATCAAACATTTGCTTGTGAGGCAAATTTTTCTCAGAATTCCAGTACAATCTCTCTCTTCCTCTCTTATCAAGTGAAGCTTTCCTCCAAAATTCCTATTATTTTTCTTGTGAAGCATCTAAACATCTCTTTCTACTCAATCATGTATTCTCAATTCCGAAGTCATCACTTTTCTAGCCCTGTAAAGTTCGCTTTTGACAAATTTAGCCATCTTTTGCTCAAATTTGCGAAACTAGCCCCGGTGAGCTCGGAAGGCGCGGCAGCTAACATAAGTCACCTGCCGTGCTAAAGGAGCTCAAGCAACCAAGAGGTGTAGGCTCGTGCTTGGATGGTGCGGAAGGCATTGGCAGGCAGGTTCCGCTTATGTGGCGCGTAAGGAATCAGCAGACAGCTACCGCGCTCAGTTGCCGTGGTAGGATGGCTTCCATGCTTGGTACCCATGGAAGGATGGCTCCCGCGGAGGGGCGTAAATTCATTAGCTACTTTCTTAATTAGAGATTTAATTAAGTGATTAATTATGTAACATAATTAAATTAGTGATTAATTAGCCGAGTTGATTCCTACCGAGGAACGGGAGCTTAAGTAGGAATCTTTGCGTGCCAGACGACCTGCCAAGCTCTCCGAGTGCAGGAGGTGACTCGTGAGGACCACATCTATAAATAACTTTTGGTGGAGGTTATTTTTGGAAAAAAAATGTTCGTGGCTTAAAAAGCTAAAAGATACTCAATAGTCAATTCCTACAGGAATTCAGTGGCATGGCAGTCTACTTCTGCGTTTTTCGTATTGCAACGTTTTTCCTTTCCTGCCTTTTTCCCCCTATTCCTACCTTTTTTTTCCCATTTCATGCGTTCCAGACTGTGGACTTCTATGTTTTATGGGACATTGTGCGAATATCAAAATAAAATTGGAATTTGTCCCTTTTCTAGCCCCTCTTTTTTTTTGGAAATTTAATCTCCTCGTGAACGCATTTGCACAATTAATCTTGTTCCCAATCACAGAAGAACCGGAAGATGACACGTATCATCTTTCGTGCTCCCCTATTGTGGAAGGCACATACTGCCGCGCTCTCTAGCCGCAACACCAACCCTCCTCCCGCGCTGCACGCTCGCGAAAACTACCGGTCTAGTGCTAGCCGACCTGCTCCCACGGCTCTCCGGACGCAACTCTATGGACGGAGAGCGCCTTCCGGGTGCAAACGGGATGAAATCTGTAAATAATTTTAAGGAGGTGCTAGATTTATAAAAATATGAGATAATGATTTCATAAAATTGAATGCACGGAAAAGACAGTGGGATGTTCGAGGTAAAAAGCTTTTTCCAATGGTGCTAAGCATAGAGATCACTAGGTAGAAAAGCGCTTCTTACCACGCCGGTTGAATTCGATAGCATGCACTGTTATGACCGTTGGCAAATCCATAAGTTGATATAAACATTCGATGAATCTGAGCCAGTGACGAAAACACTGCTGCTTTTTTTGAGTCGAAAACATTTTTTCGTTTTTTGTTGCGTTGTTAAAAAAATGGGTCTAGGACCCATCGGCGATCCGCGGGACGAAACATTGTTTCATGGTGTCGAAAACATTTTTTCCGGTTTTTTGTTGCGCTTGCTAAAAAATGGGTCGTTACGACCGGCGAATCCACGGTCACTATAAATCTGGACGAATCTACATTTTTTAAAAAGCCTGATTCGACGCTTAGCAAATCCATAGGTCGATATAAACCGATGAATCTGCTTTTTGACGAAAACATTTTTTCCGAGTTTTTGGGTGGCAAAATATTTTTCGGGTTTTTCGGTGAAAATATTTTTGGAAAACGGAGAAAGGACTGAACGTAAGAAGTGGACTGGTTATTATTTTTGGACTGTTAAGCTATCTCAAAAATTAGAAAAGGGCTTGTTCAGCGATTTGAAACTAACGGGAGGCTTTTTCCGTAAATTAGACCAGGGGACCTAAACGAAGGAAAAATATTCTCGCCTCACAAAAATCGCTAAGGACCTATCCGTAATTTCAAGAAACGGAGGACTTTTTCAAAGACGCAGAGCGTACGTGGGTGGCCGTTGCTCACCAATTCTGCGGTATAGGTATGTGAATGATGTGGTAGGGAAGAAAGGAGAAAATGAACTAATATCTGTTGTAAATCAAAGCTGGTAACATCTGATAGAAGACATTATAAAACGCCAAAATTTTGCGCCGAACTGGGTTTACCTTCTTTAATAAAATAATGGCACGTAAGACGTGATAGTAGAGATCATCATTTTTCTAATCTCGTATGCTTTTTTAAAAAAATATATAGTCCATTACAAACGTAACCGCAAAAAAAAGTTCTATTTCAACTATAAAAGCGTCAAAATATGATACATGTTATCTTCTGTCTCTCATACCATAGAAAGTCACGAGGGACCAAAGGCTGCGGAACCGGACCTTCTGTGCTACCTAGCCACAGCAATGCGTTCTCCCACGCTCCCCTAAACATTGTAGCGCCTGCTCTCGCCCTTGTTCGCTTGTTCTCATGTCCTTGGACACAACAACAACAGCTTTCACTTTCTCTAAGTACGACAGAGGACAGGTATGACCTGTCGTGTTTTCACAGTATGCAAGAAAGCTAAATTTATAAATACAACTGTGAAGACTACATTTGTAAAAAAAAAAGAAAATACCAGACTGAAAAGCATGACTTCGCGATTATAAAACCGCGCATGCTGCAAGTTCCCTCCGGCTCTCTACTCTCCTGCCTTCTCAAACGCCTTTACTCACCGCCCCTAACTTGATAGCTAGCAGCTATCCCTACCAAGCCGAGCAGCGAGCAGCTTTCACGGTTAATTAGCACCATGCAGCCGAGCAGCCGCGAAATGGCCAGCGGCGACGGCGGAGGCGGGCCCCAGGACGATTTCTTCGACCAGATCCTCTCCACTCTGCCCTCCGCGTGGGCCGACCTGGGCGCCGCAGGCAAGTCGCCCTGGGAGCTAGCGGCGGGCACCGTGGACGACCCCGCGGCCTTCGGTGAGTCGGCGGTGCTCGCGTCCCGACTCCGGCAGTACCAGATCGGCGGCGGCGGAGGGGGTAAACCGGTCATGCTGCAGCTCAGCGACTTGCACCGGCAGGGCCTCGCCGCTGCTCCTGGCGACGAGGAGAACGGGGGCGGGGCGTTCTCGCCGCTGCCGCTGTTCACGGACCGGGCCTCCGAGCCAGCGCGGGAGGAGATGGAGGGCGGCTTCAAGTCGCCCAATGCCACCGTACGTACGACTCCTCGTTTTGGAAGTGTTCACAGCTTGTTTTCTTTGCTTTGTAGTGTCTTTCGTTGATCTTTCTTGAGTCTTTTGTTGAAATGGATTCGGTTTTCTGCGCGGGTAGGGTGGCGATCACGCGCTGTTCAACGGCTTTGGGGTGCATGCTCCGGCCGCCGTGCAGCCGCCGTTTGGCCAGGTAAGCTCACGAGGGCAGGGGTCCAAGAACCTGTCTTCTTTGTCTGTGTATGTGTGTTTTGTTCGACTGATTAACGTTTCTGAATTCTGCTGTGATCTACACGACTAAAAGATATATCGTGTCGTGTGTTTGCCCGTTCTGTTTCTCGGTGAGAGCAAGAAATGGCTAATTAATGGAGTACGTAGTTCCGTGTAAAAGCTGACTGAAAAGATCGATTTTTCCGTCCTTTGCAAGGGAGGATCATTGTCGGGCCAGAGCTTCGGAGCGCCGGCGGCAACTAGCGTAGGCACGGCACCGGCCTCCTCGGGCGGCGGAGGCGGCGGCGGCGCTGCCCCTCCTCGGCAGCAGCGGGTGAGGGCGAGGAGAGGGCAGGCCACTGACCCCCACAGCATTGCCGAACGTGTATGCCACTCCCCCACCCACCCCCTTTCCCTTCTCTGAATTTTCCTCGTTCACAAAAAAAAAAAAGAAGAAAGAAATATGCGAGCTTCATGAACCACCGTATCCTCTGCATTTCCACAATTTTTGGAATCACTAAGCCGTTAATTTTGGCATGTTAATCAGGTCGTCGATCAGCCAGTGTCGATGAATCATCTTAGCATTATCTGTCGAAACTCGAAAATGACATGCCCTCCATGGTTCTACAAACTCACTGAGCTTTTTTCTGAACTTTCCCCGTGTATGTTTGCATGTGTCACTCGCAGCTTCGGAGGGAGAGGATAGCGGAGCGGATGAAGTCTCTGCAGGAGCTGGTCCCGAACGCCAACAAGGTCAGCATCGACAAGTCCCTCTCCTCTTCCGTTCCACGCGTCGTCGCTGCTTGCTTTAACGCTAGCTTTGTGTTCTTTCATTTCATTTCGCTCTCTGTCTCTGAGGGAAAAGAAAAGGTAGCTAGGGATCTTTTCCCGACGCATGAATGAAACGTAGTACTTGCCGGTGTGACATGCGGAATCAGAATTTTTTTAAAAATAATAATATATATTTAATGAAAAATTACATAAATAATATGTCAAAAAATAAAAATGATAGTTCTACACACCTGTCGCACATCCAATTTGCAACGGATCTCTGTCGCAATTTGGAATTGCGACAGAGAGCCTGTCGCTAACCGTTGGGCGAGATTCAATACGCTTCCAAATTGCGACAGAGGACTCTATCGCAATTTGATGTCTCAGTAGCAATTTGCAGATCTGCCATTTTTTGGCATATTATTTCTATAATTTTTCATTAAATATATATTATTTAAAAAACAAATTCTGCGGAATCAAAGTGGCGGTAGTAGTGCAGAAAAGGGCACGGCGGTAGTTGAGGCACTGCTCCTGTATAGCTCATGGGATGTGATATGGCGTTAGGAGTAGAGGGGAAAAGATGCCACACGTGTCGAGTCCCCTGTCGCTTTGCTGCCGCGAGATGTAGCGTGGCGATTAACCGGTAAGAATGACAGGATTCAGATGAAGAGGCGACACTACCTGAAAGCATTCCTTCTTTTTCCCTCTTGTTCGAAGTTTCAACTGAAGAAATTCAGATGGCTTGTAGTAAGAAAAATGTGGAACGAAGTAAGAGAGCACATGGGCGCAATCGATGCCTTATTTTGCTCAGTTTGTCATAGTTTTCACAAGTAGTACCATTAGGGCTGATCAATGCTGTGTGCCGGCCGGCTGGGCTTGGGATTCCTGAGATATCTTATTACCAGATCAATGTGTGGTTGTCACTGAAATGGCAACATGGAATTCTTTTCTGCAGACGGACAAGGCGTCGATGCTTGACGAGATCATCGACTACCTGAAGTTTCTGCAGCTCCAAGTCAAGGTGCCGGTGACACTAGTTCTGAACAGAACTTGTAAATGCAGCTGATAATTAAGATCTGTAGCCGGCCGCAGGCAGTGCTGACCAGTTGTGCGTTGCAGGTTCTCAGCATGAGCCGGCTAGGCGGAGCGGCAGGCATGGCGCCTCTGGTTGCGAGCATGTCCTCAGAGGTAATCGGCAGTCACTACCATACCAGATATTTTAGCAAGAGAAATTGGAGTTGAGTGGAATGAGAGTTAATTAGTCGATGGGTAAAGAGCTGCTTGTAGTTTTTAATTCTGAAATGCATCGTCGTGCAGGGCAATAGCAACGGGAAGAGCAGTAGCAGCAGCGGAAACGGCACGGCAGCCAAGGGAAACGGCAGCGGCACGGGCGAGAGCGCCGGCGGCAGCCTGCGGGTGACGGAGCAGCAGGTGGCGAAGATGATGGAGGAAGACATGGGCACCGCCATGCAGTATTTGCAGGGGAAGGGCCTCTGCCTCATGCCCATCTCCCTTGCCTCCGCCATCTCCTCGGCCACCTCGTCGGCGTCGCTCCTCTCCCGGCCCGCAGCCCGCCACGCCGGAGGGCAGCTCCATGACGGCATGGGACCGACGTCGCCGTCGATGGCTAGCGGTGCTGCCGGCGGCGACGATTCCCGTTCCGTCAAGGATGGCGGCGACGGCGCCGGCGGGAAGCAATGAAGTTTGCCGACGGGTGTGTCAAAGAAGGGTGTACTATTCTAGGAGCGAAATTGTCATGCCGTTGTATACTGCTCTTCCATTTTTTTTTCTGTAATCATTTGTTACAATGAAGTTCTGCTTATTACACGAGACCTTTTACCGTTCCCTTGGGCTTCTTTGATCTTCACTTCTTTGCCTCTCCGAGACTCCGACTCATGTATGATCGATTTCTTGCATTTTTTTTATACGAGACATTTTACTATTGAGAGTACTAAAATTTACATTAAGCTAATATGTATCTAAAAAGGAAATTTTCTCTATGTATTTTTATGTGAAATTTTTGAAACTTTTAGGATGCTGAGTTTAAACTATTTACTAACTAATTTAAACAAGTTTGAACTAAAATTCAAATTAGAGTTTCCCTTTTTTATGATAGTTTGGTTGTAGGTATGTGCTGATTATATAAATCAGCAAAGTATGTGATCCAAACTAGCTCAAAATCTTTGAATTTAAGTATATTTTTTCAAAGGTATGTGTTTCATTTGAATTGTTATAGTTGATATATACCTGACGAATACTCCTATCAGGGGTACCCCATAGCAAAGTATACATCTATTTCAAGATCGTATTTCTCTCAGTCATAACGACGATACAGAGTGCTGGAGGGGATATTAACAAAGTCCCTCACAAATGGGATTATCCCTAAAATGCCGGTCAGAGCGCCAAATGGAATTTCTTAGGCCCAGCTCCAATCGGAAGGCCTCAGTCGGGTCACGCAGAACCCTCGGCCCCGACTTAAGGCGCCCGACCAGCCTCGGCCTGACGCCTCAGCCTCCGACCGCCTCGGGTGACGCCGCTGCTGCCTCCGACCGCCTTAGGTCGGGATTCAAGAACCAACCGGTGGGCCGCAGGGCGACACTGCGCGACAAACATCCGCCCGATGATTGGTCGGGTCGGCGAGCTCCATCTCAGCGACTCCGGCCACGTCATCGGTCGACCTCGAAGTTGGTTACCCACCGTCTGAACAAGACAGTCGTGCAGGGATAGGCAATCCTTCCCGAGGCAACACCAGAGGCGCCGCCCACGCAACGCCTACTTCTGACAAGCGCATTGGGAACAGGTGCGCACCTTCCCAATGGGGCGCCGCAAGCTAAGGCTACCGACAGGGCGCCGCTGGCTAAGCCTGCCAACCTATCAAGAGATAAACGGGAAACCTATCAGTCCTCTAGACCGAAGACCAGATCTTTTGGGCGTGCCATGCCCCTACCGCTCTTTTCTCCTGAGTCCCGTGTAAATTGCCCCCTCCGCCTATATAAGGAGGGGCGGGGTATTCAGGGGAGAGGGGGGCGCTCTCCTTTGTTTTTCTTTTCTTCCCAACTCGACCGATGCATGAGAGCTCCGAAGCTCTCAAGCCCATTCCCACTCGGATGGCGTTCGGGGCCTGTCCCGAGCCCTCACTTGTAACAAGGCGCGGTCCGCCGTGCTCGGGGCAATATACCACCACCACAAACTGGAAGTAGGAACGTTCCGCCCGTACCAGTATAAATCCCGGGCTCCCTGAGTCAACCATCAAGGAGAGGGAGCGCGCAGCCCCCTGACTTACAGATACACTTACGGTTCTCTACGAACAAGCGGTTAGCCGACGCCCTGTAGGGGCTCGCGCGTCATTGTCTTCGTCTCCAGACTCCCAGTCATCTCCTTGATGGCCTCTTCCACCTGTGACGGCGCGTTTTTGACGCGGATCTTCCGAGAGTACATTCGGAGCGGAGAAGGCGGCCCTCGCTCGCCGTCTGCGGGGGTGTCCGCGGCCACTACGCCGCACCTAGGATCCCCATGGAGAGAGCCCTTCACCGCTGCAGAGGTCCCCCGGCCTGGTACCGCCCGATTCGAAGATCCCGATGGTGGCACCATATCCGACGCGTGGAATATGGGAATGATAAGGCAACTCTATCCCTAAGAGCTTTTCCATTATTCCCACATCTTTCTAAAAACCTTCCGAATCCAAAGCGCCGCATAACGACCCGCCTTACGGTCGCTATGCGCTGCTCGCCCCGACCAACCATTAGGACCTCTCAAGTGGAATCCCCATCGACCCAGAGTACTACGGCCTATGCCCAAACGGCTACGGTTGCGAAGTAGTGCTTTGTGGAAGAAAGGGGTCCCCCTCTGGGACGGCCCCTGGCCGTTCAGAGAATGCGCTCGTGGACCGCAATGTCTGTTGCGGTCTTTGCGTTTTCCCTCGAAGGATTAGCGCTGGGACCTACGCTCGAGCCACTCCTATGGTTTCTAAGGGCTACGGTCATTCAGCGGGCGCTAACCGTGAAGGAAAGAGCCAAGATGCCAAGTGGAATGTCCAAAAATACATCACACCACGTGAAAGCAAAAGAAAAGCGGAGGCCCCGGCAGGCTCCTTAGCCAGAGGCGTCATCGCCGTCCGAGCCGTCGTTGCTCACGACGACGTCGCCTAGCGCTGCCACCTTCTCTGCCACGCGCATTCTGCCCGAATGGGCTCGCGATCTCCTTCGATCCGGCGACGGCCGCCATCGGTCGAAGAAGCGTCGCGGGGCGCAGCGAGCGACATGCTCCGCCACGCCATCAAAGAACTCCCCGCCCCTCGCGAACGGAGCGCTCGCGCAAGACGCGGGCCAGGTCCGCCAAGGCATCGGCCGCCTGGGTAAGGCCGAAGGCATACCCCGACGGTGCGCTCCAATGTTCATTCGACCTTACCGGCGGCTCGAGCACCTCCTCATGCTCCCGAAGGCCGGGCGAAGCATGGACAGAAGGACCTCGCGCGAGGCCCAGCGCTCTTCACGTAGTCTGGCCAGCTCCTCCTCGGCGACCTCGGCCCGAGCCCGCTGCGACTGCGCTTCCTCGCGCGTCTTGGCAAGCTCCTCTCGGGCGGCCTGGGCAAAGGCTTCTTCTGCGCGCCTCGCCCGCGTGAAGCGGCCCTCGCAACATGGGCGTCAAGGGAGCCCTCCAGTCGCGCCAATGCGGCTGACAGATCCGTCGTCCGGGCCGCCGTCGATGGGGGGTGACCCGGAGCGGTCGGAGGAGCATCGGAAGCCGCGCTGCCCGCACCCACCTCCTCGTCGCGGCGTGCGCGGATGGTCAGTCTTGGCGCAGCCGAAGCGCTAAGAAAAAGAGGAAGCGGCCAGACGTCAGCAAAGCAAAATCGAAGCCATCCCGAGGCCCGGCAAAGAGGACTCACCCTCGGAGGGATCCTATCTGGGAGGGCCGACGGGTCAGACGACCGTCCTCGTCAGGCAGCAGAAGTCCCGGCGTCGGTGCATGCCCTCTTGGAGTCGGAGGCCCGCGGGCCCGCGGCCGCCTCCCGCTTCCCAGCCCTCCGAACATCGCCGCCGTCCGCCATCTACCGTCTGAGAATGCGACAACCTTTCCTTCTCGCGTTGACACAAGGCGCAGGGGGACGAGGAAGTAGTAAAAACGGCAAGAAATGATCGCCCTCGGGCGCTCCGTGCGGCCTTTATAGAGGCGAGGTGGAAATTTGTCGGCCGCCCACGTTAGGCGAGAGCTGCGTACATTAACTCCGCGCCCTGCACGACGCAACGCGCCCTTTCCGTCCCTCCTGCTGCGATGGGACGGCAGGACGCTGCTCCAGGCGAACCACGGCACGACCCCTCGACTTCGACTCCTGGACCAGCCGCACCAGCGCAACAAGGGCAGGCCTGTGTGGGCCGTCGCCGCCTCGAGGTGACGAGAGGCCGATCCGCTCGCTATGGCCGAAGCGACGGGACTAACCACCGTGACGTCGCCAGCGCGCGGAACAATAAGGTTAAGGCAAACTTCACACTTCCAACTTGTTCATTCCCACGTTAAGCCCTTCAAGTTCCAGCGCTGCGTGACGACCACAGTTCGGCTCTCACGCACCGCTCGGGGGCTGCAAGTTCCTACACTCACACGGGTCGGCGATCCGTTGGCTATCTGGTCTCCCTAGCGGCAACCTTCTCGACCCAGTACTACGGCCCTCGCCCAACATGGCTACGGTTGCGAAGTAGTGTCTTCTTGCGAAAAGGAATGCCCGTGCGGTACGATCAATAGTCGGTCAGGAACACTCCTCCTCCGTGTCGAGTGCACGCGAATTCCTCACCCCTTAGGTCCCTATCCTTTTCATGTCTTCCCCGAAGAGGTTAACGTGCTGACCTACGCTTGTACAACCCCTGCGGTTTTTAAAGCCATGGTCACCGATTGTTCGTCACCTCCGGGAAGTGTGAAAAATAAAGTCGGACCTATAGGATTGTCCGACTGGCCAAAACATAAAACGAACTTTGATTTACTATGCGACGAAGTGCTTCACAAGACTAAAAGCAAAACGTTTGTCTTTTTCCCGCTTCCGGTGAAAAACACTCATCATGGCGCAAGGGCCGACCGGGCACAGGAAGGCGAGGAGAAGCACCGAAGAAACTTCGAGGCCGATCCTCTCGCCTACCGAATGCCTGGCTAGCCCCCACTCTGCCAGATCCTCCGTGACAGTAGCTTCAAAGAACTTTCTGACAAGGCGTCGCCTCCTTCACCGCCAATCTTCGCACCTCTACGGCGTCAAAAGAGCCCTTTCGCATCCCCGCAGCCCGAGTCGCCGACAAAAAGCATGCCAGGCAGCAGCCGAACGCACACCCGACCGGGCGGACGCCAGTCAAGACCTTGCCTCGGATAAAGCGTCGCCCGTCCATTCAAACCGCCACGCCACCCACCGTAAGACGATACTCCCAATCATTTCGCCTCACATTTAATTTTCGCACGCGCATTAAATGAGAGCAGGAGGCGCTAGGGCATCGCTTCGGGCGAGACGCCCCTGCGACGTCCCGATCTCCGCCTCCGGACCGGGCCCAGCTGAGCCGAAACAGGTATGAAAAGCCCACCGGGCCATAGCGGCCTCGAGGTGGCGAGAGGGCTCGAATGCCCCGCAATTAAGACCTAGTTGCGGGCGCGTAAGGCAAAATCCACCAAGTGGATCGCTAACCGCCCCAACAGGCGAATCGAGCGAGGGGCGAGCACAAGGCGAACCCTCGGTGGGTTTCTAGTTGGGTTGGCGGACGACCCAATCGTCTTAGCTTGTATCCGAGACCATACTTCAAACTCTCCCGCGGAGCCCCGAAAAGCGGCAAAGAACGCCGGCCCGGTTCTGAACGGCCCGGTTCGACACGGATTGAGTAAAGAAAGGTTTTTAGGTCGCTTCACGGTCGGACACCGGCGTAGGGATCGTCGCTCGGAGATCGCTTGATCTCCGGGGCCCTCGGATAACCCGTTTGTAGCTCCACGAGCACGGTGTTCGGCCGACGCATGGCAAGCACGTTGCTCACCACCTCCAGTCCCACACCTGCGGACGGGGCGTATACGTGGGACCGACAGCGGCCTCTCCTCCCGCAGATAGCCTCGCCCGACGAGGACTCGGGATAGATGCCTCTTGCCTAGCTGCGGCGTTAAACCAGCATAACTAACGCGTCTAGCTACGACGTAAAACGAGCACTCGGGAACCAGAACCTCTCGCGAAGGCATCTGGACCTCCCAGCCGAACGCGGCCGCATCTAGCTACGACGTAAAACGAGCACTCGGGAACCGAACCTCTCGCGAAGGCATCTCGACCTCCCGGTAGACCACGGCCGTCTAGCTACGACGTAAAACGAGCACTCGGGAACCAGAACCTCTCGCGAAGGCATCTGGACCTCCCAGCCGACCACGGTCGCGTCTAGCTACGACGTAAAACGAGCACTCGGGAACCAAAACCTCTCGCGAAGGCATCTGGACCTCTCAGCCGACCACGGCCGCGTGTAGCTACGACGTAAAACGAGCACTCGGGAACCGGAACCTCTCGCGAAGGCATTTGGACCGACCGACCAAGTCGGTCGGGCTCATTTTGACCGGGATAACCCCCCGACCAGCTCTCCGACCTGCTTGGGGGCTCTGGGGCTACACCCACCGGGTGCGCTCGTGCGCACCCAGTTGAGACCGGCCGACCAGGTTGGTCGGACTCGCCCGAAGCCAAGCAACCATCCGCGAGAAAACCCGCAGCTTCGTTAAACGGCACCGTGCTGCTGAGAAGACCATGCCAGACGAAGATAAAGGGTCCGTCCAGGAACACCAACGTTTCAGGACGGCCCCGGGGGCTACTGACGAATACTCCTATCAGGGGTACCCCACAGCAAAGTATACATCTATTTCAAGATCGTATTTCTCTCTGTCATCTGGACTCGGAGTCCAGACTGACGACGATACAGAGTAATGGAGGGGATATTACCAAAGTCCCTCACAAATGGGATTATCCCTAAAATGCCGGTCAGAGCGCTAACTGGAACTTCTTAGGCCCAGCTCCAATCGGAAGGCCTCAGTCGGGTCACGCAGAACCCTCGGCCCCGACTTCCGAAGGCGCTCCGACCTGGCCTCGGGTCGGACACCCCCGCAGTCTCCGACCTGGCCTTAGGTCGGGGGATTCCGCAACCACCGGTGGGCGCGCAGACGATACGCGCCAAAGATCTGCCCAACGATTGGTCGGGTCCCATGAGCTCCATCTCAGCGACTCCGGCCACGTCATCGGTCGACCTCGAAGTTGGTTACCCACCGTCTGAACAAGACAGTCGTGCAGGGATAGGCAATCCTTCCCGAGGCAACACAGGGCGCCACCACGCGACGCCTACTTCTAACAAGCGCCTGGGACACGGTCGCACCTTCTAATGGGCGCCAAGCTAAGGCTCTTGACAGGCGCCACAGCTAAGCTGCCAACCTATCAAGAGATAAGCGGAAACCCGGCTCCCTCTAGACCGAAGACCAGATCTTTTGGGCGTGCCATGCCCCTACCGCTCTTTTCTCCTGAGTCCCATGTAAAATGCCCCCTCCGCCTATATAAGGAGGGGCGGGGTATTCAGGGGAGAGGGGGGGTGCCCTCCTTTGTTTTTCTTTTCTTCCCAACTCGACCGATGCATGAGAGCTCCGAAGCTCTCAAGCCCATTCCCACTCGGACGGGCGTTCGGGGCCTGTCCCGAGCCCTCACTTGTAACAAGGCGCGATCCGCCGTGCCCGGGGCAATATACCACCATCACGAACTGGAAGTAGGGACGTTCCGCCCGAACCAGTATAAATCCCGAGCTCCCTGAGTCAACCATCAAGGAGAGGGAGCGCGCGGCCCCCTGACTTACAAATACACTTGCCGGTTCTACAAAACACTGACAATACCTTAAAACTGAAATTTTTAAAAAATATACTCGAATATGGCTTGAATTCATGTATTTAAAATCATGATGCTCCGTTTGAGCTTCTTATATATATATATATATATATATATATATATATATATATATATATATATATATATATATATATATATATCATATCGATGCAATCATCGTGCAATCCAACTAAGAAAGGTTTCAAAAATTCTGAAAAAAAATCATGGATATATATCATCTTACCCCATCTACATATAAAATTTCATGATCAAATTCGTCCTATGTTAAGAGTAATAAAAAAGACAAATATCTGACAAACTTGAATAGTTCAAATGCACCCTAAATTTGTCTTTTTTGTAACTTCTAGTATAGGACGAATTTGGTTATGAAATTTTATATGTAGATGGGGTAAGATGAGATGTACATCCATGATTTTTTTCAGAATTTTTTAAAACTTTTCTTAGTTGGATTGCACGGTGATTGCACTGGATATGTCCCCATATATATATATATATGTGTGTGTGTGTGTGTGTGTGTGAATTTTTTTAAATAATATATTTTAAATAAAATTACAGAAATAATATGCGAAAAAAATTACAGAATTACTGCAAATGCATGCAATTTGGAATAGATACAAAGAGTCATGCAATTCCAAATTGCGACTAACAGTATAATCGCAATTTGGAATTGCGGACAGGTATCTGACGTATCGGTCGCAATTCAAATTGCGACAGAGGCTCATCCTTGACTGTCGCAATTTGGAATTGCGATGAGAGTATTAACGCCATGTGCCGAGGCCTTCGACCTTATTTCTCCAAAGTCTTGAGCCACGCCATTTCTTTGCCGCCGTTGCAGAGAAAAAGAGGAGAGGAAGAGAAGGAGAGGAGGAGAGAGAGAGAGAGAGAGAGGAGGAGGAGGAGGAGGAGGAAGAGAAGGAGAGGAGGAGGAAGAGAAGAGAGAGGAGGAGGAGAGGAGAATTTCGTTGGGGTTGAGGTAAAAAAAATTTTGTCATCTTTTTTAATGTTCATTGTAGTGATCAAATTAGGATTAGCAATAGAGTTTATTAGTGTTGAAATATAGCGTTGAATTGTTTTAGAAATTAGAGAAAAAAGATTGTATTAAAAATTAGGGTTAGCAGGAAACGATTTTGTGATTTTGAATTTAGCAGGGTTAGCAGTAGTTTATTTAAATTCACGATTTAGCGATCGGATTGTGTAGAGTTTTAATTATTTAGTAGCTAGTATAGGGGAGTTTGGTAGTATTAATAGTTTTATAGAAAAATTCCATCTAATGTTCAATATCTTATAATATTTGTCGACGATTAGACATATTTTTTTTTTGCAAATTCTAAATCAATGAATTAGTAAACAAATCATCTAACTTCTGTCGCAATTCCAATTTGCGACATAGTTTCTGTCGCAATTTGAAATTGCGATTAAGTCTCTGTCGCAAATTCAAATTGCGACTAAGTCTCTGTCGCAAATTCAAATTGCGACTAAGTCTCTGTCGCAAATTCAAATTGCGACAAAGACGTATGTCAATTCCAAATAGCGACAGACGAGTATTTCTGTAATTTTTTTCGGCATATTATTTCTGTAATTGTTTTTAAAAAATATATTATTTTAAAAAAAATTCTGTGTGTGTGTATGTGGAGAGAGAGGGGACCGTGACTAACGCACTATCACGAAAAGAGCAATTAGAGTGATATCATGTAGGGGCAAATGGTTACACCCTTTATAACGCTAGAGTTTGCCGATCAGCCAGTATGGCCACGTGTCAGCGCGACATTTTCCGAAAACCCCCCTCTGTTTCTTTGAAATTACGGATATGTCCTTTGTGATTTTTTGTGAGATGAGAATAATTTTTTTCCTTCGCGTTTAGGTCCCTGGCCCGGTAATTTGCGGAAAAGCCTTCCGTTAAATCTAAATCACGAACAAGCCCTTTTCTAATTTTTCATGATAGCGAATAGGTCCAAAAAGATAACAAACAAGTCCCTGCTTCTTACGTTCAGGTCCTTTCGCCGTTTTTCTCGGAAAAAATGTTTTCGCCACCACAAAAACCCGAAAAAAATGTTTTCGTCACCCAAAAAAAAGGGAAAAATGTTTTCGTCACCAAAAAAACATAGATTCATCGAAGGTTTATAGCAACTTATGGATTTGCCAACAGGTCGTAACCGCGGTTTTTTTTTTTAAAATGTAGATTCGTCCGCAGGTTTATAGCGGCCCGCGGATTCGCCGGTGGGTCCTAACGACCCGTTTTTTTAACAAACGCAACAAAAAAAAACTTGAAAAAATATTTTCAGCACAAAAAAAAACGGAAACGATGTTTTCGTCCCGCGGATTCGCCGGTGGGTCCTGACGACCCATTTTTTTAGCAAACGCAACAAAAAAAAACCGGAAAAGATGTTTTCATCACCAAAAAAAACGAAAACAATGTTTTCGTCACAAAAAAAACACGGATTCATCGAAGGTTTATAGCAACTTATGGATTTGCCAACGGGTCATAACCGCGGGTCTTTTTTAAAAAAAATGTACATTCGTCCGAAGATTTATAGCGACCCGTGAATTCGCCGACTCGTCCTAACGGCCCTTTTTTTAAAACAAACGCAACAAAAAAAACTCGAAAAAAATGTTTTCGTCACCCAAAAAACCCGGAAAACATGTTTTAGTCACAAAAAAACACAGATTCATATAGCAACTTATGGATTTGCCAACGGGTCATAACCGCGGGTCTTTTTTAAAAAAAATGTAGATTCGTCCGAAGATTTATAGCGACCCGTGAATTCGCCGACTCGTCCTAACGGCCCTTTTTTTAAAACAAACGCAACAAAAAAAACTCGAAAAAAATATTTTCGTCACCCAAAAAACCCGGAAAACATGTTTTAGTCACAAAAAAACACAGATTCATCGAAGATTTTTCGCCCTTTTTCCTCTAGGCTATTTTTTACCGATAGGTGGTTTTGCGAATATGTATTTTTACTCAGTAAACACGTAGAGTATTAGGCTCGACAAAAGAAGGTTGTCATCTCTGATAATTTTTTGCCCTTTTTCCTCTGGACTATTTTTTACCGGTTGGTGGTTTTGCGAAAATAAAAAAAATATTATTTTCTCGAGCGCATGCTATCGAAATTCAACCGACACAGCGTAGCGCGCTTTTCTACCTAGTGGAACATTATACACTATGCAATGCTCAAGTGATCCTGCTTTGTGACCCTTCGTCTCGTGAGGTAGCATGAATGATTGTATGCTGCTGATGATTGCAACTAGCAAGTAAAATGATTGGGGAGGGCAGGATGTGCAGGCCTCTGAGGTTGCACGTCCTTGCGATGGGCTGGCTGGCTCAGGTTAACAATTGCAGCACTGCTCGACACGATGCATAGAGCGAAGGATTCTGGTGTGAGGTGGTGCACCCACGTCTGTGAAGCAAAATGAGTTGCATTTTCTTAGTTTATGCGTTCAAAGATGTTCAGACATCAGAGCAGGGATTAAAATTTCACCAAAATTTTATGAGATCTCGCTTACCGGAGGTAAACAGGTTTTGAAATACCACCCAGAGTAAAAGAATTCAAAAAAATTAAATTGCTATAGTAATATCGGAAATCTTGACGAGATCTCGGGGTTTTTAACTTTTTTTTTACCAAAAATTGATCAATAACCCTTAAGAAAGTCATCTCCTATAAATTTTTTTGAAAAACCAAATTTTTGGATATTTTTACAAACTATAGAAATAATGTTAGATCTTTATAAAATTTTACATGCTTTATTATGATGTGAAAAATTTATAGTATTATCCTAAGAAGTGTAGTATCATCCATAAAAAATTCAAAAATAATTTAACTTTATTTATTATCTTTAAAAAATAAAAAACCAAATGAACATAATTGGGACATTAGAATTTTATAAATTTTCTCAATGTGATCATGATCCAAAATTTTATAAGAGCTTAAGAATTGCCTCAATACCATTCTATAAATTTTTAACTTTTTGTTTACTCAATCAAATCTACATATGCATTGAACTTCACTTGTTATATTTCAAAAATCAAAAATAGAAAGAACATAAATGATACAAGATACACTTGTAAGAATTTTATAAATTAACTAGAGTGTGATCATATTTCAAAAGTTTTATGAGATCTTAAGCATTTCCTTAGAACTCTTCTACAAAATTTTAAATATTTTTTATTATTAAAGCAAATTTATATATTGATCATTAAGCTTTTATTAGGATGTAGCACTGTCATAATTTTTAGAGCTTCTTGAAGTTTGATCATCACATGAAAATTTTATATAGACATTAATGATACATCGGGAACATCTAAAAAAATTTCAAAAATTTTTATCATGGGTTGTACCATTTTTCATTTAGTTAAAGTTTGATAGTATGGCTTTTATCAGGACAGTAGCACTATCCAAATTTTTTAAAATTCATGAGGTTTGATCATTATCTAAAAATTTTATGAGAACATTATTGATGTATCATAACCATGCAAAAAAATTTTGAAAAATTTCTAACTTTATTTATTTTATTTTTCATTTGGTTCAAACTTGCCGGTTAGCGTTTTATCAGAACAGTTGCGATGTTTGAACTTTTAAAAATTCCTCAGATTTGATAATATTTTGAAATTTTTATGGGAATATCACTGATGTGTTAGAAACCTCTACAAAAAATTTCAAAATTTTTCAACGTTGTTTGAAATATTTTTCGCTCGGTGCAATTTTACCGAGATCTCGACAAAACCGGCCGAAATTTGGGTTTTCTCGGTAGAAAAAATTCCGAATTTAAAAATCTATTTTTGTGGTTCGTCCAAAATTTCTAAATCTCACCGAGATTTCATTCTCCGGTCACGGAGATATTTAGAGCGCAACGAGAGTTCAATCCCTCCTTCAGAGTGCTAACTCTGATGGACAGGCAAGGGCGTGAGAGAGAGAAGAGGAATTTGATAGGCAGGAGTGCAGGACCACTGGAAATAGCAAGTACTACGTGCTGAAAAATTTTGCGCGATGCGATATGTGCTTTTGTTTTGTTGCACAGGGATAGTGACGAGCGTGCAGATGCAGAATACTCAAACGAGACGGCCAACAGGTTGCGGGAGCCTGATAAGGTCACATCTTCACGTTCCAAACTCAGGCATGAAGCAGCAGCAGCAGCATGCTGCATGCAGGGTTTACAGATCTCAAAAATCGCGCTCTGGCCAATACTGATTTTCAATGAAAATCAATCGAAAATTATTAAAAATCGAAGTTTTCAAAATCAAACATAAAAAATAAAAAAAAAATCAATTTTTATCTATAATCGGTCAATTTTTCTCGATAATCGACTGTCCGATTGAACTCTTCTAGCGGCCGATTTTTTGAGTGATTTTTGTTGATTTTTGACAGGGTTACGATGTATAATTTTTTTTGAAATTCTTTGAATTAGATCAATTTGCCGACCTATCAAGCCAGCTGGATACAATCGAAAATCACGATTCGAGAGAAAACCGTCGATTTTTGAAACCCGGTTGTATGGGTAGCGGCCGGCAGCGGCTCCGAGCCAGCGGAAATACGCCAAGGTTTCGTCTCGGCCTACCGAGGCATCTGGGTGCTGGCCTGAACCTCGGCGTCAACCCAGCCCAAACGGCCCGCCGGAAGAGAGCGTTGTCAGAACCCACCGGTTTCCCCTCGGGAATGGCCCAATTCTTCTGAGAATTCTTCTGAGAAGCGAAGGACGCGGGCCGAGTCCAAACCCAACGCAGCCTGTGAAAAATCCAGGTTTCACAAGGCCCTACCCGTCAGAACGATAGTTTTTGCGGCCCCAACCCAGCCCACTCCCCCGCTACGTCGGTTCAGACCTCGGCGTCCATCATCTCTGTAGTCTGTAGCCAACAGCCCGAACCGTCTCGATCGGTTCCCCATCGTCTTCGTGAGCTCTCTTCCCCCCTCCCCTGCACCCGGATCCCACCGGCGTCGAAACCCTAACCCTAGCTGCTCGCCATGGCCGGCTCCGCTCCGCCCGCCGCTGCCGCCGCCACCAGGTCCGTCCTCCTCCGCCTCGACGACCTCGCCCTTCCGCCGCGGTACCTCACCGTTCCGTCCCACCTCCCCGTCTCCGACCTCCTCAGCTCGCTCCCACTCCCCTCCTCGTGCTTCTACCTCACCTCCGACGGCCGCCCGCTCCCGCCCTTCTCCCCCGTCGCCTCCCTCCCGCCGTCCGCCTCGCTCCAGCTTCGCCTCCGCGCGCTCCGCGGCGGGGGCGGCGACGGCGGGGCCACTGGCGCCGAGTCCCGCGATTGCTACCTCTCCATGTACCTCGCCAAGAAGCCCGACAAGGCTGACCCCAACGAGGCCCGCCTCTCCCGCTTCACCTGCTGCGCGCTGTCTGGGGAGCCCCTCGCAGCGCCCGCCGTCGCCGACCGGCTGGGGAACCTGTATAACAAGGAGGCCCTCGTCGAGGCGCTCCTCCACAAGCGCCTCCCCAAGGCGCTCTCGCACATTCGCGGCCTCAGAGACATGATCCCCATCCACCTGCACCCCAAGCCTGACGCGGACACCTCCGGCGGGGCGGTCCAGTTTCAGTGCCCGGTCACGGGGCTTGAGTTCAACGGTAAGTACCAATTCCTCGCGCTCCGCGGGTGCGGCCATGTGCTGAGTGTGAAGGCGCTCAAGGAGGTGAAGACGTCCGCTTGTTTGGTCTGCCACAAGGAGTTTGACGAGGCGGACAAGATGCCTATCAACGGGACTGAGGAGGAGGTGACGGTGTTGAGACGGAGGATGGAGGATGAGAGGGGGAAGGTGAAGGAGAAGAAGGAAAAGAAGGTGGGAAATGGACTGTGTGGGAGCAAGCATGCTGCTGCCATGGCTGCAGGGGTTGAGAAGTTGGAGAATGGGAAGAAGGGGGAGGCTGCCCCAGCAAAACGCTTCAAGGCAGCAGATCATGCACCAGCGTATGCGAACAAGGAAGTGTACGCGTCGATTTTCACATCGTCCAAGAAGTCAGATTTCAGGGAGACGTACTCATGCCGGTCACTCCCGCTGGGAAGGAATTGAGTTGATCTCATGCTTCCAGATGGAAATGGCATGGAAGTGAACTTCTTATACTGGTTTGCTTCATATCATGGCTCGCAGCCAAGTTTCGGTGTTGTTATTTTGGTTGGTGGTGCTTGATCGCCGATCTGGAGCTTTGTATTTTCACTCTCAGAGATGCAATATATTCTTATGAATGAAGTGTGAAATATGTAGTAGTTGAAACAATTAGCAAGTATTATTGCCTCCAAAATATTATGTTGCATCTTGTTGGGATAAAGTTGTTATTTATATGCACAGCTACAGGGCTCTCAAAATAGATTAAAGGTTTCTCTAATCTTTATTGGGGACATATCCAGTGCAATCAGGGAAGTGATGCAATCACCGTGCAATCCAACTAAGAAAAGTTTCAAAAAATTCTGAAAAAATTATGGATGTCGTCTCATCTTACCCCATCTACATATAAAATGTCATGATCAAATTAGTCCATGCTAGAAGTTACAAAAAGACAAATTTAGGGTGCATTTGAACTACTCAAGTTTGTCAGAAATTTGTCTTTTTATTACTCTTGACATAGGACGAATTTGATCATGAAATTTTATATGTAGATGGGGTAAGATGAGATGTACATCCATGAATTTTTTTCAGAATTTTTGAAATTTTTCTTAGTTGGATTGCACGGTGATTGCACCACTTCCCTGATTGCACTGGATATGCCCCCATCTTTATTGCTGTAACTTCCCCGTACAGTTTATCAAACAGTTAGTATGTGATCTTCACATTGTGATTGTTTTGATGCTTATGTATCATCCAAAAAGTATGGAATCCATGCAAACTTACAAGCCAGTGTGCAGTAAAACAGTAAGTGGCCGTGTTGAAATAAGGATTGCAATACAATGTCAGTTTTATTTTTTCCATGCTTCTTTTAGATACCATCTGCTGTCAGTAAACCTAGGAAATGATTAAAGTTCTTTTTTTTTTCTTTTTTCTTTTCAATTTCCTTAGGCACATTATACTTTTTGGCCCAGGGCTATAGTATGTGTTGTAATGCATAGGATTGTATGGTGGGTTTGCTGAATATGCAGGCTTGTTAATTGCAGCTCTCAGTTTGTATCTTTGTGGGTTTCGGGTTACTTTGTTCCCTATCTATCAGCTTGAATTTGTAATCAGCTTGAATTTGTTTGGGTTGTACACATGAAAAACAGTTTCAGGCTCAACATGTATCCTCTATATGCATGCGCCTTCATCCATACTAGGGAGCATGCGCGCATTTACTGGGTGTTATGCTCCTATTTTGATATTTGAAGTGGAACTGCAGATATTTTCTTCATTATGTTCCTATTTGAGTGTTTCTTCATCTAATCTAAACACCTTTATAATTTACCAGTTAAAACTTTTTTACAGCCACACAGTCATTTACACAGTCTTTTGTCTCCACAGAGAGTACTTTTCCTGTATCCACCCTAATATGTGCACCCAAAAAAACCCCTTCCTCAAAATCAAGCGCTAAGATGTTTTCTCAGACCACTTCATCAAATCTGATGGCCCAATCCATTTGGTTCATCCATCCATCTTATCTAATCGCAAGACAAATGCTTCCCTCCCGCCTCAAGACAATCTAATCTAATCGCGCCCTCCCGCCCGCACAAATCGCTTCCCTACTGGTTTCCCCGCCCACTTGCAAATCGCGCCGCGACACCTTTTACGCCTATTCCAAAACCCCAAACCCTTTCCAGTTGGCGGCAATGGCGGCGCCATGACCGACGACACCCTCCCATTCCTCCCTACGCCCAGGCGACGCCACGGTCACCACTGCCATTGCTCTCGCCGTCAAGTTCTCCCAGATGGCCGCCTCGCTCGCCTCGCCTCCGCCGACAAGCTCCTCCGTCTGGTCCTCCGACGACCTCTCCCGTCGCCGAGCTCGCGGACACACCAGGGCGTCTCCGATCTCTCCTTCTCCCGGACGGCGCCTCGCTCGCCTCGCCTCCAAGCAGCCGCACCGTCGCATCCACGCGAGGTACATAATTTCCGCCACATTTCCGAGCGAAACTTTTGTTCAATGTTTGATGGCAACCGGATTTTCGAGTGAATGCTTTGGGCGGCGCCGCTTCGATCTATTGTCGATTTGGTGGATTAGGGTTTTGGGCACCAACCATGTCGGTAGCTTGGATCTGTGAGTACCTCTTCAATCTGAAATTTTTGTTGAATGTCCGAATGGCAACCGGATTTTGCAGTGAATGCATGGACATGCTCCGATGTATTGTCGATTTGGTGGATTAGGGTTTTGGGCGGCCATCATCTCCGTAGCAACTCGATTTGTTCAATCTGAAAGCCTGTAATTTGAGAACGAAATCACAAATCTGAAATTGTCTATTTGTTCAATGTCAGAGCTCTAATTTTCAGTAGTAATACTTAGTGAACTCTCAAGTAATTTGACTACTATATCTGACATTGTGTGATGAAATCTGTAATTTCAGAACTGAATCAAAGTTCTGTGTCACTCTCAAGTAATTTGACAACTAAATCTGACATCGATTTAGCTCTTTTGTCACTCTTGTGAATCAGATTTCTGAATCTGTTAAGTTCTACTCAGATTTCTGAATCTTGTGTCATTCTGTTCAGTTGTAAACAGATTTCTGAATCAGATTTCATAACTAAACACTCTTGTCTCACTCTTGTGTGACTCTGTTAAGATGTAAATAGAAGTAAACCTCCAATTTCAGAACTGAATCAAAGTTTCCGATTTTGCTGTAACAATGTTGTGTCACTCTGTTAAGTTGTCGATTTGTGAAATTGTCGATTTAGCTTTTGTTGTGTATGTAAATCATGGATTGCCCGATTTAGTACAAAGTTGCAGCTCATATACTTCAGCTAAAACATGTTGTTATACATTCAAGGGTTGTCAGTAGTATGAATAATATGCTCATTTGTTCCGCCTGGATTTAATTTTGTTAGACTAGTATTGTGGCAAAAGAGATTGCTTTGTTTTGATGCTTATGTATCATCCAAAAAGTATGGAATCCATGCAAACTTACAAGCCAGTGTGCAGTAAAACAGTAAGTGGCCGTGTTGAAAATAAGGATTGCAATACAATGTCAGTTTTATTTTTTCCATGCTTCTTTTAGATACCATCTGCTGTCAGTAAACCTAGGAAATGATGAAAGTTCTTTTTTTCTATTTTTTTTTCAATTCCTTAGGCACATTATACTTTTGGCCTTCAGGACTATAGTATGTGTTGTAATGCATAGGATTGTAATTGTATGGTGGGTTTGCTGAATATGCAGGTTTGTTAATTGCAGCTCTCAGTTTGTATCTTTGTGGGTTTCGGGTTACTTTGTTCCCTATCTATCAGCTTGAATTTGTTTGAGTTGTACACATGAAAAACAGTTTCAGGCTCAACTTGTATCCTCTATATGCATGCGCCTTCATCCATACTAGGGAGCATGCGCATTTACTGGGTGTTATGCTCCTATTTTGATATTTGAAGTGGAACTGCAGATATTTTCTTAGGATATAGCAGATTTCGGGGGATGGTTAAATATATTCAATAAAGCTACCCTTGCTCATGAGTAGTGAACTGATTATATTACTGTGATTATTATTACTACTACACTACTGCTACTACTACTACTATTATTATGAGAATTACTGAGTGTATTGATTATTGGATCTCGTGGACAATAAGGGCCTAGACGTGTTGTATAGTTTCAGTCCGGCATAAGCGAAAAAAAATGAAGATTAGAGCACATTTCTAGATGTAGAACTCTTCTTAAATTTCTCAGCCAAGTCTAATGGCAGGCATTTCGTGCAACACTTATATTTATGGTTCTACGGGTACAAGCAAGTGCGTTCAGGATATTTCTGTAGCTTGCCTGCTATTATTATTGTTTGGGATAAATTTATGCCTTGTGGTTTTAGATGCTTGCCTGGTTCTATTGCTGCTTTATTGCATCAACTGTATACGGTTGCTCGTGATTCAGCAAACTGTAGATATGTCTTGTACTAAGCTTTTTATGTTCTATGTCTTCTCACTGATGCAATGGGGAGAAATCACTCTCATTTATATGGACTCATGTTCTTCTACTGGCTGGATTTGAGTGTTTCTTCATTATGTTCAAGTGGGTCAGTTATATTATACCTGGGTTCTATCTATACCTACTTTCTTGCAGCCTCCGCAAAATCATCAGTATTAACTTCATGCAGGAATTGCACATGTTTTATTCTATAGCTAGCCTTGGTTTGCCTATTGACGCTATCGGCGTTTCCATATATGTGCAGATGAGCGATTGCTGATTTTGTTAGTGGATATAGGTCCTCTTTGTTTCAGCTTCTGGATTATAGATTCTGAATTATAAGAATAGCTGTTTCTGATTATGGGAGAATTAGGCGGGGCCAATTGTGGCTTCTAGGTTCCGGACTAGACCAGCGAGAATCAGATTTCAGCCGGACTCTGATTCTATATAGAGAGCAGCTTCTGATTGTGGGAGAAGCTGTTCAGAATCCTTCCATTTGGCAGATAATCTGCTTTTTTTTAAAGCAGAGGCTATGTAGAAGCTGAAACGAAGGGTCCCACAGTGAACGTATGTGCTTAATTGCTTCCAAAGTTTATTTATGTGGGAATTGTGCCATTGCCTCGTAAGGGTTTGCAAATTGACATTGCTGGTGTTGTCACAGAGGCAGAGTTCGAAAAACCGTTTTTGAAAAAACTACTCAAAATTCAAAAATCAAGAAAAACTGCTTGAAAATCGTTAGCAACCGACGAGTTAAGAAACAAAAAATTTTTAAAAAAACTTCAAATTTTTTTTAAAACCGCAGGTTTTCACAAGAAACGCTCGGTTTTCATCGAAAACCAACCAACCAATTGAATGTTCCTTAAATCCGGTTTTGGCGGTTTTCAACGATTTTGGAGTAGTTTACGTCGCATTTTTTTTTCAATTTTTTGGAATTTTTTAATTAGATCATCGACCAGTTTTGAATCTTGAACCGCAGTGGTAAAGTTGTTTTTAAAACCCTGCGTAGAGGTGTTGTTTGTTCCTTTTGTCACATACTGATCTCCTTGGACCGGCTGTGGTGTGGGACGCTTGAGTGTGCCATCGACAAGGAAACAAATGTTGGTATTCTAGGTTACTTTTTAGTTTGGCGTT
This sequence comes from Guadua angustifolia, assembly GCA_036346375.1. Classification (NCBI taxonomy): domain Eukaryota; kingdom Viridiplantae; phylum Streptophyta; class Magnoliopsida; order Poales; family Poaceae; genus Guadua; species Guadua angustifolia. The sequence continues at coordinate 6,519,080 of CM070510.1, read as the reverse complement.
TATTTTGCCTGTATATAGGTTGAGGGGAATATCACACTACGAGGGAATATGAGATCATGCACACCAAGCACAACGTACAAGGGTTGTGCATGGAAATTTTGATTTCCTTTCTTTTCTTTTCGTTTGTTTAATGTGACCATGGTGTTGCTATTAGTGCGATTATGCTCCTTAGTTAATGCTTTCATGGATGATTAGGCTATTCCCAGTGGACGATGTCGTACTCCAAAATCCAAGACAGTCACGTAGGATGTATAGTATGATACTGTTTGGATGAAACATCCTTCCAAAGGTATAGTATCTTGCTACTGAGATTCAAGACAAGATGTATCCATTAAATTGCTGCATATGCTATGATCAAATGTATCATGTGAACGCGTGGAGAAGACACCGTAGCAACCCCAGTGCGATGTCGTCCGAAAACCAAGGTGTTGGATACAGAGCCAGAGCAGTATCTCCAGGATGATACCGCACTGCTCTCTCTCCTCTTTAACTCATATGCCACATCAGCAATCTGTCCTATGTGACAAACATTAAATAAGGATGACACCATGCACTGAAAATAGTCTTAGAGACTGAAGTTTTATGCCTTGATCTGATGTTGGAGCAAACGTCGGTTTCCGAAATCCTGTGGACATGTCCCTTGACGTGAACCTGTAAACTCAAGATTCCTTCGATGACTGTCACCGGGACGTAGCTGTCTTAGACTCTTGAGACTATCTCAAGTAAGATATTCTTGGAGCTTTCGTCATTGGCGATAAAAGCACCAGTTATACTGCAGTCCGCGTGGTTATCCATGGCGTCCAACACTCGCCACTTGCCATGTGTCGTGAGATGTGGGGTTTGCACTAACTGCTCATGTCATCACGTGGTAGACAGTAGATGTATCATGTTGTCGTCTAGTATTGAGTTTCACATACACCATTGCCACAAACTTAAGACGTGGAATTTGCACTCAGGGTATTTCTAATGGTCCTACGTTAGCGATGTCCATAGAATTAATTAGCATGCTAATTAGGATTAATGTTGAAGTAGGGGAGAAATTAAAGAAGAGAGGGGAAGCATTGTCTCATGCAAGATATTGCTTGGGCACACAATTCAAAACACAAGAAGAAGAAAAAACTACACTGTTCATGGGACTAGCACTGGCTCGAGCCGCGGTCACATCGCCAGTTCATCATCTTCGCGCATCATTGCTGCCATGGCTTCTACGTTGTTGCCCACCTCCAAATGCTTGTCATCACCACGGCCCAACTCCGCATTCCCCAATGTTGTCGTCGCCCACCTCCACATTGGCTATCATCGCAGTCATGGCTTTTCCACACCTTGGCCATCACCGCTGGCGCCACCCCATCGTCTCGTGCCGCCACCGTAGCCTGTCGCGTAGGCCACCACCACCGCGCTCGACCTTGCTGCCCAATGCCGCGCTCACTGCACTCATCATCCATCAACAACCACCATGACCACGGTTGCCGCATCAGCTCAATGACATCCACCAGCGAACACTAGCTAGCTGAGCCACGGTCACGTCATCCTGTTGTTGTCCATCGTAGCCACCATGTTGGTCGAGCCACAGTCTCGTTGGCTGTCATTGTCCATAGCTCGCCGTCTTTGCCACCGTCTGGCCACTACAAGCCTCCACGCTACTTGTTGTCACCGTTGCTTTCTTTCGCGTTGCTTGCCATTGCCGCTAGCCTTAGCGTCACTCGCTGTCATGATGGTCGCTCCGCCTTGCTCTGTCTTAGATCTTGCTAGATCTAGGCACTCCAAGCACAAATTCGACGAGATATGAGAGAGGAGGGTGGAGTGGGGAGAATAGCTTGCCAGCTTGGGTGGATGACAGGGGATGATAGAGGAACAGGGAGGCTGTGGCAAGCCGGGCTAGGATAGTGGATGAGGGATGCAGTAGCAAGCTATTACTGTTGGCTGGCTTGTGCATAGGACAGGGACGGGTGATCGTTGGGAGGAAGGAGGAGAGAAAGGAAGTAGGGAGAGAGGCAAGGAAGAATTAATATATAATTGTAATATTATTGATTAGGTCTACTAGTGACACATACATTGTAGGGATTATGTCTAGTCTTGTGCCTATATGACGTGGAGTGTATAGATATTGTTGTGCTACGCCTGCCATTGGAAATACTCTAAATTTATCTTTTATGTTGCACATGCCACTTGTCATGGAATGTGGGCTTTGCACTTAAATTTCATCTCTTTGTGTTATAGCGTGCAAATATAACATTTTCTATTCCATGTATTATCTATTTGTGTTGCACATAGTGGATATAACATTTTCCTTTTTTCCATGAAAATGCTTCAATACATTGTGGAGGACCAATTTGGTGCACATAAATAAGAATGGATTTGATGTTGCTCGTTGATTTACTTATCCCTGATTTGATAAAAAATTATTTTCACCTATTTACAATCAATCCACTTGTTTGCTAGCAAATGATTTGTCATGAATGACTCAAATCTTGATGTGCAAGTATTGCCTTTCCTTTATTCCCCATAATGTGAGAAATACGTCTTGCAAGATTGACGAGGATTGGGCAACCCTTGGCCGGTCAGCGCACGGTCAACAGGGTATCCAACTCGGGGAAGTCCAGCGAGGGCCCTCAATTGCGGCCTGGTCCGCACGGTCCCGCACGACCTATAGCCTGCCTCGACCAAGGGTCCGTTTCCGCACTCCCTCGAGCTCGAGGTCGTGAGGTCAGCTCTTGGTCGGGCAGTTTCGCCTCAGGATGTGGGGCGTGCATTTACTCGATGGTTACCAAGACCTGAATAATGGCGTCAAGGCGTATGGGCGCCATTTCGAGAGATTCTGACCCACCTTCAATACGCCGAAGGCCACTCCCCGAATCTCTCCCATCCGCTGGCGACATTCGAGGGATATAAGGCCACTTTCGTATGTGCGTACAAGACGGACTCACTGGCAATAGTTTCATAGACACCCACGCACAGAGCACCCAAGCTCGAGCTGTAATCACCTCATTGTACGCACAATTAGTGAATTCCTCCTCCTCCGGAGAAGACTGGACGTAGAGCTATTACCCTCGCGGGGGCTCGAACCAGTATAACTCGCTGTCTCTTGCTCGTTGACACGACGCCCGACCTTCATCCGATCCATTGTTGAGTGAAACGCTTCTTAGGTCCTACACTCACACAAACCCCCCTCTTCACTTTTGCGGTCAGGCGATCCCGATCGTCGACAGCTGGCGCCCACCGTGGGGCCCTAGAGTTTCGCTCAATCGGAAGAGATCACATGTTTTCAAGCCATGGCGTCCTCTGCAGCATCGCGTTTCACGAGCTCGGGCTCGAATCGCCATCGCGCGGAAGCTCACGTCCTGTTCTCCCCTCTCCGCTTGGCCGAGGCCGTTTCGTTCTCATGGCCGCCAGTCATGACGAAGACGTGGAGGAGGGGGAGCGCAGCCCAAAGACCCTTGAAGATGCTCGCCGGATGGCTCAGGTTGCCATCAATCAAGCCATAACCGCCCTTCGGCGAGAAGAGCTTGAGAAGATTGGAACGTCCTCAGTACGCTCCAGACTCCCTCCTTCGAGCGAGCGCCTCCGAGCAATCGCACGAGTCATGAACGATCCCACACATCCGACGGCGGGTTACCTCGGCGAAGCTCGCAGACGAACAGCTCGCCAATGTGTCACCGAGGTCTGGCCAATCATGGCGCCCAGACCCCCTGCTGGGTCCCGGTCGTTGAGGAGCGACGACAACTCCTCGCGTAGGCATCAACACTCCCGCCGATCTCCTGCTTACGGCGATCTCGGGGCTCGCTCAGATGCCTCCTCGCCGTCATTCCCCGAGCGTGACTCCGGATGGGGTGCGGCGACGACAAGCGTACAGCGACTCCCGCTCCAGCAGCGGCCTCTCCCCCGACATACCCCCAAGGTGTCGGCGGGTCCACGAGCGCCTGCAGTACCTTCCGGGTGATGCTCGGGCCCATCGCCGTGGCCGTCGAGGTCGCGGGGTGGAATGTCAAAACAATTGGGAGTCTAGCTCTGCACAACGAAACCTTCCCAGCGTGCCTTGTCCCACAGACTGGTCAGGCGGCGTTCTCCGACGACCTCCGATGGGTGCGGTGGCCGACTCGCTTCAAGCCCGCATTGATCGAGCGATTCGACGAGACGAAGAACCCTGATGAATTCCTCTCGATCTACACCACCGCCATTCTAGCCGCGGGAGGCGACGAGTACGTGATGGCAAACTACCTCCCGACCGTCCTGGACGGCGCTGCCCGCACCTGGCTCTTCAACCAAAAACCAGGTACTTTCCGCTCGTGGCGTCAAATCCAGAGCGCCCTCCGCTCGAATTTCCAGAGCTGCTACGAGCGACCCGGTAGGGAAAAAGACCTGGACCGAGTGATCCAGGGAAAGAATGAACCCCTCCGCGACTTCGTGCGGCGGTTCATCCGCACTAGGAATCTGATCCCTAGTGTGTCTGACGAGGCCGTGATCAAGGCCTTCAAGTTTGGCGTGCGCGACCGACACCTCACCGAAGATCTGGAGATTACGGCGAGGCTCACAGTCGGCAAGCTCTTTCGCATGGCGGAGCGCTACGCGGACGCGGACGACGCGGTCCGCTGGAAGCGCGACTATGACCAAGGTAAGCTTGGCGTCAATGCAGGCGAGGTTGGTCCCTCTAATTCCAAGAATGCCGACCAGGGTACGGCCGCCAAGAAGCGGAAGAGAGACCGCAAGCGCGATGGTGGTCGACCTCAAACTGCTTCACGGACGGTCGCCGAGGTTATGGAAGCACGACTCGCCCAGAGAGGCCCCGCCCCAAAGAAACCGACAAAGGACCCAAAGAAAGCGCAGCACCGACCTCGATAAGACGCATCACGGTCCGGTCGCGACAGTCCGATGGCGCCCACAAGGCTCGAGGGCGGCCTCGGTTTGATGAAGGTAAATTCTGCCCGTTTACGACTCGGCCACGACTGCGGGTTGCAGGTTGGCAGCTGCTTGAGGCCTTCACGATGGGCGTGGGGAGATGCCTACGCCCCGAAGGAGGAGATGATCCCGAGAGGGTAAACGCTGGGAAGACCAAGCCGACCTCGACTGGACTTTTAGCAAGGCGCATCACGGATCGACGCCATCTTCGGTGGCTCTTCTACAGAGTCAGTCTCGTAGCAAATCAAAGATGCAGCAAGGTGGTTTATCGAAGCCACCACTGAAGTCCGCAGACCACTTCGCAAGTGGGCAAGGGCGACGATCACCTTCACATCGAAGATGCCCCCAAGGTATGTCGAAGGATCTCAAGATCGCTTTGGTCGTGACTTCACCATCGCGAACACCATGGTCGGAGGGTCATGGTTGATGGTGGCGGCTCCTCAACTTGCTTGCTAGCTAGCGCTTAACCGGATGCAGATTCCCGGCCGAAGGTCAAGAGCATCGCAATTCCATTCTTCGATTGTGCTCGAGCTCGACCACTCCCCTAGGATGTGGTTCGCGCGTCACATTCTAAGGCTTTGGATAACTTCCGCACCGAGCCGATCACCTTTGAGGTGGTCGAGGGTGACCTCCCTACAACGCCATCTGGGCGTCCGCCTGGTCAAACTCATATGGCGGCCAACCACTACGGCCACCGATGCATGAAACTCCGGGGCCCGTGGCATCATCACCGGCGCTTGGCGACCTCAAGGCGGCACACGGTCAGGAGACTCAAGCCTCGCCTCGCCCGTGATGCTACCTCGAAGCTTCGAAAGCGGCGGTGAAGAATGCTCGCCAGAAGGCAGCGATCCAGCCAAGTGGGGCTACGAAGGCTATGCCGCTCGATGAGGGCGACCCGACCAGGTGCGTCCACATCTCGGCCGGGTTGGGTTCCAAATAGGAACTCGAGCTCGTCACCTTCCTTCTCGCCAATAAAGATATATTTACTTGGGAGCCGGCGGACATGCCAGGTGTCCCGAGGGAGGTGGTCGAGCACAAGTTGCAGGTGCGACCGATCACGTCCGTGGCGCCAGCTCGCGCGTTCTACTTGAAAATGGTCGCCATCATCAGAGAGAACCTTGATAAGCTCCTGAAGGCCGGGTTCATCCGGGAGATCGACAACTCCGAGTGGTTGGCCAACCCGGCCATCGCCCGTAAGAAGGGCGGAAAGTGGAGAATGTGTGACCATACGGGTTGAATTCAAAGATGCCCGAAGGACAACTTCCGCCTCGCAAGATCGACCAGATCGTCGACTCCACCGCGAACACCAGGATGTTAAGCTTCTTGGACGCTTACTCGGGATACCACCAGATCAAGCTGGCGGTTGAAGATGAGAGCAAGACCTCGTTCATCACGCTCGTTCGGGACCCATCATACATCGACCATGTCGTTCGGTCTCGTGAACGCCAAGTGACCTTCCAAATACCGATGACCAAAACATTCGATCCCCAGATCGGCCGCAACCTCTAGGTCTACGTGGACGACATCATTGTCAAGAGCTCTTCCGAGGGCGTCCATGTTCAAGACCTTGGGGAGACCTTCGCCAACCTAAACAAGCACAATATCAAGCACAATCCGGAGAAGTGTGTGTTCGGTGCTGCTTCAGGGAAGGTGCTCGGCTACATGATCAGGGGCTCGGGGGTCGGCCCAAACCCAAAGAAGATCGAGGCAATTGAGAAGATGGCGTCCCCGACCTTGGTGAAACAGGTACAATGCCTCACCGGCCGTATGGCCGCTCTTAGTCGGTTCATTTCGAGGCTCGGCGAGCGTGGGTTGCCGTTCTTCATGGCCTTGCGCAAGCAAGGTAGCTTCGAGTGGACCCGAGGCGCGCGATGCGCTCAACGACACAAGGCGATCTTTCTTTCCACCTTTGCTCACCACTCCGCACCGGGTGGCCATCGCTTACTCGGTAGCCACCGCCAGTGTCGATGTCGTCCCGGTGGCCGAGCGGGATGTACTGGCGAAGACCAGATTTATTACGTCGGCGAGGTCCTGCACGGCCCAAAGGAGCGCTACTCGCAGGTTCAGAAGCTCTTGTATGCCCTTCTCATGGCTTCACGCAAGCTCCAAAGACTACTTCGTGTGCACTCGGTGGTCATCCCGGCGCGCTTCCACTCGGGGATATCTTGAGAACCCGGAGGTCGAGGGTCGATTGCCAAGTGGGCTATGGAGTGGCGGCGTCGACATCCGGGTCGTGGCGCGCCGCGGCTATCAAGTCGCAGTGCTCGCCGACTTCGTGGTCGAGCAACATCCCTCCCGCCTCCCGAACTCGAGGTCAAGGAGGAGAAGCCCTGATCATGTACTTGACGGCTCTAGATCCTTCAAATGCTCGGGCCGATTCTCATCCTTATCACATGCGGCCAGCTAAGGTATGTGGTTCATTTTGAGTTCCTCAAATGACCAACAACGCGCTTGAGTACGAGGCTCTCTTGGCGGGCTGCGAACTCGCAGGCCCACGGTGTGAGCCGGTTGGTTGTACGGGCGACTCTCGCCGTTGTCAATCAATACAACAAGGAGTACCAAGGTTCGGAGGACTCGATGGCCAAGCACTCGCCGAAGCCCACAAGATGGAGAAGTGGTTCCAGAACCTGGAGATCACACACGTGGCTCGGAAGGACAACTCCGACGCAGACTTCCTCTCCAAGCTCGGGTCGTCCGATGACGAAGTTCCTCCCGACGTGATACTGGAAACCTTGGCGTCTCCCTCCATCTCCGACCAAGGGCCCTTTGGCCGCCTTTCATCGGCGAACTCCTCTCGGTCGAGCCAATCCACCGTTTCTTGGCGACGGGAGAGCTCTTGGCCGAGCCAGCGGAAAGAAGCAAGATCAAGCGCCGGGCGAGCTCGTACAAACTTGTGGACGGCAAGCTTTATCGTAGGAACCTTTCCGGCATACTGACAAAGTGTGTCACTGCAGAAGAAGGTAAGTACCTGCTACACGATATTCATTTAGGTCTATGCGGGGCACACTTTTCTTTCAGGACCATGGTCGGGAAAGCTTTCCGCAAGGGGTTCTATTGGCCCACGGCGCTTCAGGATGTGCGCAACATTGTTCGCACTTGTCGAGCTTGTCAGTTTCATGCTCGGAAGGCACATCAGCCCGCCTACGCGCTCCAGACCATTCCGCTCGCGTGGCCCTTCTCGACCGGGGCCGATATTCTCGGCCCTTCGCAGCGATCGGGGAAGAGGTTTTTGTTCGTGGCCATCGATACCTTCACCAAGTGGATTGAAGTGAACCTGCCTCAACCATCACGGCTACAAGGCCAAATTCTTCCGCTTGTTCGTGGTCACGGTGTATGGGGTTCCATGCGTAATCATTATCGACAATGAAACTCAATTTACCATGAATCGCTCCAGAGTCTTCTTGAAGACATCGCCGCCAAGGTATGCTATGCCTCGGTAGCCCACCAGAGAGTAATGGAGCAATGGAGCGCGCAACGGACAAATCGCTCAAGGCGCCAAGAAACGAGTGTTAGATGAGCTCGAACGATTCAACAGGACACTGGGTGGACGAACTTCCCACCGCCTTATGGTCTATTCAGCCCACGGCAAGCCGAGCCACGGGTTCACACCCTTCCAAACAGAATGTTAGAAGGAAGCCGCCCCGCCTCCCAAGGTCCTGTGGCTCTGCCAGAGTGAGCTTGGTCGATCGATCGACTTCGAGCAAGAGCGTCTCTTGACCTTGTTCTCGGCGGAAGAAGTAAGATACAGTGCATCGCTTCTGATCGGCGCAATACCGCAAGCTCTTCGCAGACATGAGTCTCGATCGGTGACGACCTAGGAGCTCCTTGTTGGGGACTTAGCCACGAGATTCGAATTCAGTTCGGCCCAACACCAACAAGTTATCCCATGGGAGAGCCCTATAGAGTTGTTTCAACAGACGCCGCGGGGCTTACCGATTAACGATGCCCGATGGCGAGAGAGCTCTAGCTCGTGGAATATCGACCCGACCGCAAATCTTATGTGTAACCCTTTATCTCAAATTTCAATAAAGCTCGTTCATTTGTCATGATTGGCCTATCGCCGTTTTTTTCTATGTTTTGTGTTGACTTGAACTCGCCTCTGTGCTCGACCCACGCTTGAGCGCCGCTTGCTTTTGGCCTATGTGTCGTGGGCTTACCCTTCATCCCCAAAGGGTCGAGTTACGTGTAAGTTTCAAACTCTTCGCAACAATACTCCTCGCGCCAGGTTCGAGCTAAGCTCCCCGACTGGTCCAACGAGCGCACAGATCGTTGTTATAGCGCGAGCCTCACCCTCGATCCTAACTTTTTCCTCGTGCAACCATGTTATGCTTCTGTGGCTCCTTCTCGATTTTTGCGTGTCTTGGTCTTTCTTGGTCCTTATCTTGCGCCAAGGCGTTGCTCGACCTTGAACCCAACGGGTCATGGCGAGGTATACTACTGACGAAGAAGGTTAAGTGCACGATTGGAAAAATTCCTTGGTCGAGAAATGACAAAGCAAACTGAGGCATTAATTTATCATAGTCAAAATTACAAGTGTTCTATTGAACCATTTTCTCAACAAGGCTTGCAGGAAATCTACCCTATCTACAGGTCCGCCATTTCAAGCATGCGAGTTTCTCTTGCTCGAGCTCACATTTTGGCCCTCAAGGTCGGCATTAGCCACAGAGTCGGAGGGCTTTGGTGGAGGCTTCTAAGAAGATGATTCTTTTCTTGAAGCTGGGCCAAGGCGGTCTTGGCCGCTTTGTTTGCACCAGCTTTTCCTCAAGCTCTTGAATCTTGGCCTCGAGCTCGGGGAGGCCCTTGGCGCTTGGTCGCCTGGTCCACAACGGCCTTGTTCGCTTCTTGACCTTTGGCCCTTCTGGCCTCGAAGCGCCTTTGTTGCGCGCCTAAGCTTCCTTCAAGCTCCAAGATTTTGGCCTCGAGCTAGGAGGACGCCTTCATCGAGGAAGACGCCTGCTCCGCAGTGGCTTTCTCCAGCGCCTCGACCTTGGCCCGCTCGGCCTCGAGCGCCTTGGCCGACCGCATGCGCTCTTGCTCCACGGCCTTGTAAGCATGCTCGCGCTCGGAGTCCCTGGTTCCCTCAAGCTCGGCCGCGTGAGCTACCTCCTGCGCCCTCATCGTCTGCCGAAGGTCATCAAGCTCCCTGGTCTTCTGCTCGAGCTCCTCTTGCTCGACCTCGATTGTCTCGATGAATTTAGAGCGCTCAACCTCCCGCGCCTCCACCACGCTCAGAGGCCCCTCGGACGCTCGCGTGCTCTTGAAGGCCTTTGCATTCCTCGGAGACGCGTTGCCGATGGCCTTCATGACAGGAAGGGTGGCCCAAAATAAGAAAAGATACAAGGAACTCAGCTAACTCTATGGCGCGCAAGGGGTCCTTACCACACGGCGATGCGATCCTCGAGGCGTGTTCGGGTGAACTCTTCGCGCTCGTTGATGCGCGCATGGGAGATCTCTTCCTTCTCGTCGCCTGGCGCTCCTGAGGTGAGGCCGACCTCGACCACCACCGGCACGCTTGGTCCAGGACCTTGAGTCTTGGCCGGTGGTGACACGGAGTTCTACCGCCTCCGGTGGGTTCAACTCGCTGGCAGGGCGACGCAGCAAGAACGCTTGTCTTCCGACCGCGAGGTCGGGACTTCGCTCGACCAGATCGAGGATCGACGATCGATCCACCGCGCGCCCTCCCATTGCGTGGTCAACCTCCGTGGCTGGGTGCCATGGCTTGGCCAGACGCAGCTTTGGCCGGAAGACTGAGATGCTCCCACAACATGCCATCTTCGGTGGCCGGTGGCGCCACGACCTCGACGTTCGGAGCGGCCGTGGTCGGGCGAGCCTGGGGTGTCTCCGCGGCCGCGACCAAGGCACTCGGGGAACCTTCCTCTGCATCGACCTCGGGAGGGTCAACGGCAACGACGGCGTCCGTCTCGCCAGTGCCGTAGTCCTCGCTGGTCGCGGGCTGGACCTCCTCGGCTGAGTCGTCGAGTCCTTGGTCGGACTCGCTGATCGGGGCCTAGCTCGAGGGCTCAGAAGGAGTACGCTACCGTCCGAAGGATCAAGACGGGCCAAGACGAGGAATCCTCCTCCTCGACTCCGGATTCGCACTCGACAATGACCATCGTCAAAACGGGCAAGTTTTGAGCGCGGGCGTTCGGGGTCTGCGATCAAGAACAGATACTAAGCCAGAAAAACATGAAGGGGGCAGAGCGAACCGGAAAGTCAGAAACTTACATGGGTCATCGACCTCCGTCTTGTCGAGGGCCGGCGTAGGTCTTGTTGCCTCGATGCTGTAGGGGCACTTCGCTTTCACACCTCATCGGCCAAGGACCTTGGAGCTTGCGCCGGATCCACGTCATCCGCGGCGGTGGCTGGGGCTCAACTTGGCGCCTGGCGGCTACTGGGGCTCGAGGTCCCTGGTGGCGTGCAGCGCTCTGGCCACGCAAAGGGGAGAGCATGTCAAGCAACAAGCGACACGAGCATGGGCTCGGGGGCTCGGCCATGAGAACCCTTACCGTGGCGTGGTCACCCCACTCGATGTGGGGTCTCTTCACCTCTGTAGCTCGCTTCCTCGGTGGGAGACCTCTTCTTCCCTTCTGTTCTTGCCTCACGTGCAAATGAAGCATCCTCCTCGGCCGCCTCGAACAGCCTCGATGGTCCCGCGAGCACGCGAGGCTCAAGAAGGGCCTCGTAGACACTCGAGTTGAGAGCTTGGTCGGGGTGGCTTACCTCGGCCTTTCGGCGGAGCACGTTCTTCGAGACGGGTTCGTCAATGACATAGTCGTGAGCCAGCTTCCCGAACATCTCGTTCATCCTGACCGCGATCCAGGACTCCTTCGGCGCTGCAAGGGAAACGATCATCAAAGAAGGTCGAAGGACGGACTCAAGCAAAACCTCAGGGCAAGAAGGCTTACCAGACGTGCCCTCGCGGGTCGGGTCGATGCGCCATTGGATCTCGTAGAACGGATGCATCCTCCTCCGCAGAGGGGACAGCCAGTTCCGCAGGAAGTCGTTGGCGATCGCCTGCCCGGTGAGGCCGCGCGTGGCGCAGATGTGTATGACGGCGATGGCCTCCTCATCGATCTCGAGGTCGTTCGCCTCCGGGGTCTCCTTCTTCCCGGAAATGGGGGTCCCCTCGTACACTAGCGTGCCGACTTCCCCTTTCTTCAAGTAGAACCACCGCTCGGGCCATGGGCCGAGGGAGTCCCGAGCTTGGAGCTTAGGGAAGGACCACTTGAGCCCTGCCCGCAGCCGGAAGTAGAGGCATCCACCACGGGGTCCTTCCCAGAGCGAAAGAGGCTCAAGTCTGGAAGAAGAGCGAGGGGTGGGAAGGATTCTAGAACCCCTCGCACAAAGTGGGAGAAGATGTTGAGAAGGAGAATGGAGTTTGGCACCATGTTGATGAGTTCGATCTCACACCGAAAGGACCGCCGCGATGAACTCGCTCTCCGGGTCCGCAGATCCAAGAGAGCGAGTGCTCGTTTGCAGACGATCTCGTCGTCCCCTAGGGCGCTGGCCTGGTCTCACGCCAAGAATCGCCATGTTATCGGGTCAACCAAATTTCTGTGGTCTCGAAGTTCCTTCATCCTGGCCAAGGATAATGTGCTCCTCCCTTTGGCCATGGTGATTGCGGCGAATTTGGTCGAGGGGAGAAAAGGAATCTTGCTCGGGCGAAGAGGCTTGGAAGACGAAGCGCAGGATCGTAAGTTTTTTCAATTCTGTCAGGCTCGGGTTCAATGGTCGCGTCGCTGATAAATCCAGTCGACGGTGCCTCAAAAGGTGCGCCAGCCATGATTTGACGGGCGCAATTAAGGTCTGGGCTGCGGACTCGAGGCACCTCAGGTGTCCGTCGGCCGTTCGCATCCGTACCATCATCGCGAAGATGAAAGGTCGCCAGGTGTCGGGGCCGAAGGTTTCACTTTGTGGTCTCCGCCCGACCTCGGCCAAGGGATCGAGACTTACAGAAGCTTGCTCCCTATGCCCGCAATGTAAGGCTCGAGGTTGTTTCAGGTGCCCTCTTCGACCTAGAGCCTCGGGGGCTAGCTGACGAGGATTGGGCAACCCTTGGCCGGTTAGTGCACGGTCAACAGGGTATCCAACTCGGGGAAGTCCAGCGAGGGCCCTCAATTGCGTCCTGGTCCGCACGGTCCCGCACGACCTATAGCCTGCCTCGACCAAGGGTCCGTTTCCGCACTCTCTCGAGCTCGAGGTCGTGAGGTCAGCTCTTGGTCGGGCAGTTTCGCCTCAGGATGTGGGGCGTGCATTTACTCGACGGTTACCAAGACCTGAATAATGGCGTCAAGGTAGAAGTGGGTGCCATTTCTAGAGCAGTTACAGCCCACCTTCAATACGCACGAAGGCCACTCCCCCGGGAATCTCTCCCATCCGTTACAGGCAGCATTCGAGGGGATATAAGGCCACTCAGGGCGTACGTACAAGACGGACTCACTGGCAATAGTTTCATAGACACCCACGCACAAAGCACCCAAGCTCGAGCTGTAATCACCTCATTGTACGTGCAGTTAGTGAATTCCTCCTCCTCCGGAGAAGACTGGACGTAGAGCTATTACCCTCGTGGGGGCTCGAACCAGTATAACTCACTGTCTCTTGCTCGTTGACACGACGCCCGACCTTCATCCGATCCATTGTTGAGCGAAACACTTCTTAGGTCCTACACTCACACAAAACCCTCTCTTCACTTTTGCGGTCAGGCGATCCCGATCGTCGACAAAGATGGACTTTCATCTACACATTGCACTAAATTTATTTCTTCGAGTTATGCTTATTGAACAAATCTTAAGAACAAATAAATACTTCCTAGAGAAAGGATATCTTCACATCAGGCACAATATTTACTAGCTTGTAACTAAATCAATGCCATGGAAATATCTATTAACAATAAATATCTTGATTTTCAAATAGGTCCACAATTAATCAATTCCTGCATAACTAAGGATGGATTGTAATTCTTATGTGAAAGTGGATCAATTTGGGCATAACACATGGGCTAAGTCGCAAAACTAGCATAACACTACGACTTTTTTTATTAGTGGTCATTACTAATGCTATCTTCATGCAAAGAGATAAAGTCTAGTCACCTAGCCGCTGTCGTGCCTCCTCCACCCACTACTACCTTCCATTATGCCACTTTCCCACACACACTACCCAAACTCCTGCTCTAGTATATACTCCTCGTGCCTTTCTTAATTTCTTAATAAGGATATGGATATGCATACATCTAGTACATTTCAATTTAATTTATTAATAAATTGGAAAGAATTACTAAGCCGTATCAAATATCAACAGGTGAATCATTTCCTTAAGCAATTTTTATTATATTCACATAACAATTATGCACTACCTAATAGCGGTCCTTGCTTGTTGTTAGGTATGAAAATTACACAAATATTAATTAGAGCTAAATTGCGTCAATGTATCATAGTGGAACCTAGCAGGAGACGACAAAGGATGGGCACCACATAGAAGAACCAAAAGGCAATTTGGACCACATGTACACCCTACATTCCTTCCATATATTCAATCCAATAAAGAAAAGAAGTAAGAGGAAGAACTCAAATCCAAATTAGGTTTTTGCACTGTAGGAAAAATGGCTCGATATTTTGAAGAAGTCAAATCCAAATTGGGCTATTTGCATTGTAGGAAAAAATAGCTCGATATTTTGAAGAAATGAAATCCAAATTGGGTTTTTGCACTGTAGGAAAAATGGCTCGATATTTTGAAGAACTAAAATCCAAAAAGGGTTCTGCACTGTAGCAAATCGACCTACTGCAGCGGCGATGTACCATAGCAGATGAGGGGTCTATAAAAGAAGGGGCTGCCCTCTCTTGTAAGTTAAGTTTTTCGACATTCAGAAATATATATTCTTGTTATACGATTTGTGTAAGATAGAATTCCACCCTCAATAGATTTGTGTCATGACTCTATCATTCTTGCGATTGCTTCCATGATTACTTGAACACATTTACTCCACGTGAGTGATTAGACAAAGGATTGAGGAGTGTGGCTAGGTGAATCGAGTGTTGCGGGTTGCTACGTAATAGAAATGGTGGTTGGCGGTGTCATTCATCAAGTTGCACGAGTCTAGTAATCTCCAATCCTACGTCGTAAAGATTGGGCCAAACCCCGCATCATCAATTTATAAGTGAAGTTTTTTTAAATAGTTAGTGTCCTAGTACCGTAGTATGCACACACACTTTCTCTTGGAAGGGTACACACACAAACTTCCTCTCAGCTTCCTTCCTTTCCTCCTCGGCTTGCTCACACTGGCGTCCACCATAATACAAGACACAATTTGGCTTCAATATATATTTGTGCAAACTTCGAACCTAGCAACAAGAAAACACCTACTATTAGGTAGTACATAATTCTTATGTGAATATAACAAAAATTGCTTAAGGAAATGATTCACCTGTTGATGTTTGACGCGCTTCCAATTAATTAAGATATTAAACTAAAAAGCATTAGATGTATGCATATCCACATCATCCTCCCTTGTAAGATCAAGGATGCCTACTAGAGGGGGGTGAATAGACAGCTATAAAAATTACTTCTACAAATAGTTAAAATCTCGTCTAAGAATTCTTATGTTAAAACCTAAATGATAATAGATACTGGAAGCAATAAACTAAAGCTTTGACAATTAAAATCTAAATCAACTAGACTCACTAAGTGCACTAGCTAATTATGTCTCTACTCAAGAATATACAATCTAAAGACAATTAAGCAATTTAATCTTAAGAATGTAAATTGCAACAATATAAATAGATAATTGCAAGCAAACACAAAGAGACACACCGATATTTTACTGTGGTGTTCGGAGATTTGCTGATCTCCTCTAATCCACGTTGAGGCAAGCCCAAACCACTTTGGACCAACTCCACGAATTGAGCACCCGCTTCGATTCCACTAGTTGTAGCTCTTTCCTCCTCCGGGTAGGTGAGCTCCGACCTTCACAATTTTACCGGGCCTTCACACAATCTCCTTGAGAAGATCACCTTACACGACGCCTCCATCAAGAGTAACAAGTTAAACCCTTTAGCATGAGCTCCACCAAGTACAATATGTACAATGGTGATCATTAAGTGCAACACATGCACAAGAGGCTCTCAATCCTCTCCTAATTGCAACAGATGTAATTATGGCTCACTCTTAACTTAAAAACCAAATAGAAGAGAGCAACACATACACATAATTCCCACAAACCTTTTTCAAAGCTAGCCCCAAGGCTCCTTTTATAACCTCTCCAAAGAAAACTAGCCGTTGGAGGGCAAAATGGGCAAAAAGTGCAATAAACCTGGTGTACCACCCTACTAGGGCCGATAGCATCGGTCTCTAGGCCAATGGCTAGAAAAACTAGCCGTTACTTAGAAAATCCGGTGCTACCGAGTTTTGGGTGGTAGCACCGGGTCTTTTTTTCGTGAGATAAAAATACGCATTCTGAAATTTTATACCTCTCCTGTATGGTAGTACCGCCTCGGGCGGTGCTACCGCCCATCTAGAACTAGTAGCACCACTCGAACGGTGCTACTGCCCATTTAGGGGCGGTGCTACCACTGTTTTAGCCACTAAAATGCTCATAATTTTTTACTCCAAACTCTGATTTAGGTGATCTTAGACTCTATGCGAAGCTTATCATGAGGGCTATAATCTTCATCAATTTTCAAGATTTAAACAATCATAGATATTTTTAAATATTATAAAAACAAAGATTCTAATGTAGTCATTCAAGTCTAAAATTTGATTTCTCGAAATCTCTCATATAGACTTGATCAAGAATATGACTACAAGCTAGAAAGAGTTAATAAGATCAAATATTGAGCCATATGATGATCAATTCATAATCAAAATAATTTGTAAAACACATTTGCAAATAAACCGAGAGCCTATGAGATCAATTCTCTAGCTATGTAAGGATTAACACATGATCCCGACACTTTGTAAAACACATTTGTAAATGCCAACATATACTCTAGGATTGAAACCATAACCTCTAGCTTATTTGAAAAATATATTTGCAAATAACAAATCAATATTTTGCAAAAACACATTTGCAAACATAAAATATAATCAAATCACAAGCTAAAACACCAATAAATGAGCTCTCACCTTTTGCAACACATGCAAAACTTAGCTCCATATAAAAACCAAATAAGCCAAATTATACGAGCTACGTCCCTTTTGCAACACATGCAAATTCAACACATGCAAATTCATAGCTCCATATAAAAACCAAATTGATTAAGATTCAATAAGAAGCAAGTATGAGCTCCCTCATTTATTTCTTGGTGGAACTGGTTGAAGTTGTCACCCTTTTTCTCATGATTCGTGAGTGCTACTTTGCTCATATGTCTACAACTTGACCACAAACTCATCTCCTTTCAACAGTGTTGCCAAAGCCTTCTTCTTTCGTTGTGTAATTATCAGTCTCCTTTTCTTGCAAGGTTTGGCAACTTTGCCACCAAGCCATGATCCTTCTCTAGCATCACAATTAGAGGCTTCTATCAGTGCTACCAAGCTTTTCTACTGCTGCTGAAATCACCACGGCTCCTCATTAAGGTGAGACTCACTCCCCCTCTCATTAAAGATTAGTTATCCTTTTCTTATTTGGGATGAAATCCTCGAGCATTCAAGTATCTCCTTTAGATACTTGTCACCTGAACTCCCAACATATCAAAGGGTATATGATTCCTGGAAGGTGATGTTTCTCAATTTGATTTTTGATTTTATGTTGAAATTGCAATTGCTTTGTCGGTGAACTTACATATCCCCGATTAGACAATATGTTTATTTGTATAATTTGCTATCACATGGACTACTAGTTTTCTACCATGAGATATGTTAGATATATCTTTCAAGATAATTTCCATCCACTTGACATTGAGGGTATGTTTGGTTGGTGGAATGAGATTGAGGCCCCCTTCGGGGCAGTTTCTGTCTAGCTTCTGCTTAAAAGAAAATCAGATTATGTATTGAACGGAGAATTTTAGACAACTTCTCGCACAAACAAAAACTGTCATCTACACAGAATAAGAATTTGGGTGCCAGCTGATTCTCTCTAATTCCCATCACTTGTCTTCCACCTCCACACGGAGCCGACCCGACCCAATTCTCTCACAATCAGAAGCAATTTCTCTCATAATTCAGAATTTGCACAATCAGAAACTATCCTGAAAGGGGACTCAAATATGATGTGATGGTCTTGTCCTATTTGGTTTCATTGTTTTGAGTGAATGGAATGATTCAACACCTATAGAAAATATTCTTTGAATTTGTATCACACCATCCAAGATAGAATGGTTCTATGCAAGCAATCATACATATACCATTTGATACAAATAGCCCAAACATATCCAAATTCATTTACTTTAAAATATGCTCATTGACCAAATCTCAACACATGAATACATCCTTTTGGAAGCACAATAAATTTAGCCATCTCCGCGTCAGGCCCAAGATTCCCAATTTTGCAATCAAGTTAACACCATAAAATACCATTTTACAACAAAAATCTCGGTTTTCAAACAAGGCCACAGTTCGCCATTTCCTGGGTAGATGAGCCTGAATTCTAAGACCCTGTTTATTTAGGTTTAGGCCTTTTGATTTATAGTTTAAAGTCAGTTTTTTAGTTTAAATAGTTTAAAAACTAATGGCTTTTGTACATGATAGAGGTGAGTAATTTTATCTAACTTTAATATTATTAGTCTAAAACTAACCATCAATAAGCCAAAAAAATCTCCCTCCAGTGGCTTTTAGTTTTTAGTTATATGAAGACTTATGACTTTTGAAAAATCAAGATAAAAAACTACTCGTTTATTTAGATTTTAGCTTTTTAATTTTTAAACCGGTGAAAAAGCCTATATAAATAATGCCTAATTCTTACGGCAACGCTGAGATAATTTGGGCTACAAGGGCCAGATCGCAAAACCGGCCTAGTCCCTGCCTCCCTGGCTCCCTGCTCTTCCTGGGCGGTGGCCGTTACTACTGCCCCTCCTCCCTCTTCGCCCTCTAGCGCAGAGGCTCGCTCCGCCTCGCCGCTCTCGCGCCGCCTCTCTCTGCCTCTCTCCGCTCGCCGCTGCAGCGTACACACCGAGCGCCTCCTCGGTGCTACCTTCCATTTTCGCCGCCTTCTCTCGCACGCCAAGTACTCCCCCAATTCCTCCTCACCCCTCCCAAAACCACCAAACCCTAGCCCACTCGGAGGCGGCGGAGCGAGGAGGAGGGGAACTTGGGGCAAGGCGGTGAGGGAGCGCGCTGCCTGTCTCCTAGGGTTTTGATCCCATCCGCTTAGGGTTGCTGTGGCGGCGGGATGAGCAGCCTCGTCGAGCGGCTGCGCGTGCGGTCGGAGAAGCGGCCGCTTTACACGCTCGATGAGTCCGACGACGACCTCCCGCCGCGCGGCGGAAGCGGGAAGGGGAGGGATCGGCACAGCGACGCGCCCGCCGAGCGGATCGAGCGCGAGGACACGGTATGGCTGATCGTTGCCTGCCTCTGTTCTGTTTGCTGCGAATTGTTCTAATTTCTGAAGCAGTTGGTGGTTTTCGGGGAATCGATGCTGTTATGGTAGGAATAGTGGTTGGAGAATAGGGGGCTAGGTTGTGAAATGGCTCATCTACTGCAAAGCGGGAGGAATTGGTTCGGGGATTTGGTGTGGGATAGGGGTATTGCCGTATTGGGGTTGCCTGACCGACTGGTGCTACAGAAATCGAGCGGTGATTTGGTTAGATGGATTTGTTGCTTGATATCGTTTGGAACTTTGGATACTGAATTGGTGAATTTATGTTCGATTTGCTTACTGTGTTAAGCAGATAATAGTACTACTAGTTTGGGTATATTTTTTATGAAGTTTTGGTCGCCAGAAGCTCAATATTGAGGATATGCCTTAGTATGGATCTGTAGTCGGTGCTTTTGGGTGCCACGGTGGCAGTGCTCTCTGAGTTCAAACTTTTTGAAGTTAAGAGAGGTGGCGCCAGTGTTCCTTAACATCTTGGTAATTCGTATAAGTACTACGTTCTTTCGTAATGTGGAAATGAGTTAACAGCTTGATATTTTTGGTGTAGAATAGGCTGTTTTGGTGTCCTGTAAGGTTTAATTCAAGCTCCAGTAAAGATTGTTCATGAGCTTATTAGAAGACAGTTGTTTGGGATCTTTTGTGTAGATTAAAATTTTATTTGATGTCTGCATATTGCTGACTTCCCATAGATCCAAACAGATAAGTTAACTGGCTTTTATTAATTTAAATTTTCAAATAGCTTGTCTAACAACCAAACCATGCCCATGTATTTATAGGCCTCATTACACAGTTAAGAGTAGGAATCTTGAATCCTTTTAGGAAGACATAATTACCAAACTTCAGCTGACTTGTACATTGTATGCCCAACTAGGATGTCTCTACGTTCTCAACCCAACAGGCATATGAAAGAGAATACAGGAAAGAAAAATACAGAATAGGACTCTTGAATGTGTAGGACTTGGTTACAAACTGATGAACACGAAATGATACTGAACTAATAATACTTGCCTGTTGCAGAATCTTCCCAAATCAAGATATTTTTGTCCTTAACTTTCATTGGCAATCTATTTAAATTTGTTACTGTGATGTCAATCGAATGAAATGGCAACTTCTTGAATCCCTGATTCCTGTAGTTCATGTGATTCCGTGTTTGTTAATATCTTTCTTTTCAGTTTATGGGGTCCTGTATTTATTTGTAGTCCTGTCCTTACTCATTTGTGCGTGCAGAAAGAAGATGCTTGCCAGAAATGTGGGGAAAATGAAAATCTAGTATCTTGTTCAACGTGTACATATTCATTTCACCGGAAATGTTTGGTTCCTTGCCTAAATATCACATCAGAAAAATGGAGCTGTCCTGAATGTGTATGTCTTTCTCTCTTGAGCACCTTTCTTTCACCGCATGATTGACACTGTTGTATACTGAAGCACCATTTTTTTTTTTTGCTATTTTCAGGTAAGCCCGTTGACTGAGATGGAGAAGATATTGGATTGCGAAACTCAAAATGCTGCTTCTGAAGATACTACTTCTTTGGAGTCTGGATCAAAGAAGAAATCTGCCAAGCAATATCTTATAAAGTGGAAAGGATTGTCACACATTCACTGCTCTTGGTAGTCACCTGCTCAATTCAAAATTGTCCTGCTTACTGCTTTTCCTCTGTTAATTATTGACTCTCTTTGATACCAGGGTTTCAGAAAATGAATATTTAGAAGCTGCGAAGATACACCCTCGGTTGAAAACTAGATTGAATAACTTCCATAGGCAATTTGATTTGATGGATAAGTCTGATGATGACTGTGCTGCAATTAGACCTGAATGGACAACTGTTGACAGGATTCTTGCTAGCAGGTATGTATGTTAATCTGACAGCGAACAAAGCTACATAAATGAGCTTAATCATTTTCACCTTGTATGGTGGTGATAACAATATGATGTGATTTCTGTATGATATCTAGTTATTCTTGTTGTTATTGTGATTTTATAATCTGGCACACCGGCCTTTCTTTTTGCGAATTAGCATATGCATGCAATTTTCTGTTAGGTAACTAGTTATTCATGCTGTTAGGGCCTGTTTGGTAGAGCTCCAGATCCCAGCTTCACCTGAGATCTGAAACTTATAGATTAAAATAAAGTGAATTAAGTTTATATTTGTATTTAAAATATAAATAAAATGATCCATTTAAACACTCTTAATGTACTCATTCATCTGTGGAGCTAGAATACTAGCTCCACCGATCCACGGATCCGTGAATGAGCCGCACTCACACCCTTACTGTGAATGCGTACTCCATTTATAGTATTTATCCTGAGAGTCATCCGGTTACTCAGTAACGAAGTTGTTATTAGATACTACGAAATTTATTCTATGATCTATCATGTTTTTGTCCAGAATTAAATGACAGCATCCTTCAACTTTTGCTTTCATAGTGCTATTTCAGGGTGGTCTTACCTATCTAAATGTCTACTTATTATCTTCCTCACATATATCCATCAATTTCCATTTAACAAAGGCTTACTGATATTTTGATATTTTGTGAACAGAAAAAACTCTACTGGTGAACGGGAGTACTACGTGAAATGGAAAGAACTTTCGTATGATGAATGTACTTGGGAAAACCAGTCCGACATCTCAGTGTTCCAACCTCAGATTGAGCGCTTCAATGAGATTCAGTCCAGGCGTAAGAAATCTACTGACAAGAACAATAGTGCCAGTCGTGAGATTCATCCATTTGAGGAGAGCCCCAAGTTTCTTTCTGGTGGTATGCTACTACTATACATGAATTATTCCTGGATATTGATATTTTAGTTTTAGTTGACTGTAGATCTCATGGGATATTTCTCGATATTCTTTCTTTGAATGTTTATTTCTGGTTATTGAAGGCACACTACATCCTTATCAGCTTGAAGGGTTAAATTTCTTACGTTACTCATGGTTTAACAATAGACGCGTCATCCTTGCTGACGAGATGGGTCTTGGTAAGGGATTTTTTTAATTTTAAGTGATAAATTTTGGATCACTTGTTTTATTGAGATCTTGAACAAATGGTGACAAAAAAAAAAATATACAGGGAAAACAATACAGAGTATTGCATTTTTGGCCTCTCTGTTTGAAAACAAGCTTGGTCCTCATCTGGTTGTTGCACCCCTCTCAACCTTGCGAAATTGGGAGCGTGAATTTGCAACTTGGGCACCTCAAATGAATGTTGTATGTGGGTCGAACTAATTTGAAATCTGTTATGTATATAATTTCAGAGAGAGCTAAGTCTTCACTACTTACTTTTTTTCCTTATGGTTCTCAGGTAATGTATTTTGGATCTGCAGCTTCTCGTGAAATTACTAGGAAGTGTGAATTTTACTACCCCAAAGAGAAACACAAGAAGCTTAAGAAAAAGAAATCATCTCCATCTAATGAAGAAAAGAAGCAGTCAAGAATAAAATTTGATGTCCTTTTGACATCTTATGAGATGATTAACATGGACTCTGCTGTTCTAAAAAATATAGAATGGGAATGCATGGTACTTCTATTTTGGCACCTTCCTTTTCCTCTCCAATTCTTTATTTTCTGGAGAATATTTGTTTTGCCATGAAGTTTTTACCAACTTGTCCCCAATTGTCAATGCTGCATCACAGATTGTGGATGAGGGGCATCGGCTGAAGAATAAAGATTCTAAGTTGTTCGGCCAACTTAAAGATTATCATACTAAACATCGCGTTCTCTTAACGGGGACCCCGGTTCAGGTTACTGCTCTATTTTATTGGCTAAAAACAGCTTTATTGTATTCCTTGGCTATATGGAAAACGTTTCATGTTAAAGTTGCTTATGGTTAGTAGTATGTTTGAAGTATCCCTACTTATTTTTTGAGGTTTCAGCAGTGTGTTGGGCCTTTAGGTTCTAATTGTTGAATATCCGTGGTCAGTATTTTTTTACTTGCTTATTCCAGAGTATGGATACTTTCAGGAGTTTTTAAAACTGTATCTTCCATAGTAGAACATCTAAGGAGCTTAGTAGCGTACTAGGATATTTATTGGATAAAGAACTACACACTTATGTGAAATGTGAACAAGAAAAGTGTACTTTTCTGAACATATCAATTTTGTGATGCTATACCTGCATGCATCACACATACATGGTTATCACGGCGTCGCCTATACGATGCCTAGTCGCCGACTAGGCGTCTAGTTGTCGAGCACCAATCGCCAGGGGGCCTCGCCCCGCCTTGCGACGGCAAGTTGCCCGCCTGACCGTGTCAGGTGTTGCCCAGGGCGACCAAGAGTCGACTGCCGTCGCCTAGGAGGTCGCCTAGGCTGATCGGGGAATGGAAGAGGAGCTTCAGGTGAGGCTGAGGTGCTCGACGGTGGTAGGGAGATGAACCAACTCACCGGTCGTCGCTTCTCCGCCAGATCTGGAGCTAGAATCACCGGCCATCGACTCGCCAGCGCCAGATTCCGGCTCATCGGCACTGGATCCGCGTCGCCTCCAACAGGGCTTCACCGCGCCACCTCTGCTCCATCACTGACGCCGGTCGCAAGATCGATGGGGGAGGCGACGGGGACTGGGAGAGGAAGGGAAAGGGAAAGGGGGTGGCGGCGTGGGGGATCGGGGGAGGGGAGGTGGCGGCGGCGATGGCGCGACTTGGCAGCGTGGCATGCGCGGGAGGCGAGGTTGAAGGATTTGAGGGCATGCGGGTCGGCAGCGGCGACGCGGTCGCGGATGAGGAAGAGGAGCTCGATAGCGGACACGGTCGCTTGGGCGGTGGGCTGCGGTCACAGATGAGGAAGTGCAGTATATCGCTTGAGCTCGATAGCGAGCGAGCAAAAGAGGAGGCCAGCGGCTGTGGCATAACATTTGGCTCAGGAGCAAAAGAGGAGGCCAGCGGCTGCGGCATAACATTTGGCTCAGCAGCAAAAGAGGAGGCGGTTCGCTCGGTTGGGCTGGCGAATGGGCCAATGGGGATTTAAGACTGAGAGAAAAAGAGGATGTACTGATATTGCTATATATGTATTGATAATATACTGATATTAATAGATTTTTTGGTCGCCTAATCCTCGCCAAGGCGTCCAGGCGCCCTGGAGGTTACTCGTCTCGCCGGGGCGCCGTGATAACCATGCACACATATCCGCAAATATGATAATTAAGCACCGGAACCTTGTATGTTGAAATGAACCAGAGGAGCCTTGACCCTATGCTGGCATATGCACATAATTTTTTTGGTATCATTTATTTCAAAATATAAATAACACCTTAACTTGCATACACATAATATTATGATATCATTAATTCTAAATATAAATAACTAATCAGCTTCATTCATTAGTCATTCAATTTATTTTCTCATGCCATATTTTCCACTTGATTTTTTTTAATGTATGCTGTTCCTTCTGTTATACTGTTTTCATTGATTTTTGTCAGTTTGTCTTATGTGTTTAAAGTTAACTTCCTGTCACCTTTTCTTTTTTCCAGAATAACCTGGATGAGCTTTTCATGCTTATGCACTTCCTTGAGGGTGAGAGTGTAAGTTTTCCTGCTTCTGACATTCTAACATTGTAGTTTATTTAGTTCACGACACTCTGTAGATCATTAGGCCTTACTTCTATGGCCAATTTTATGAGGTTTTGATTATAATGTGGTCCATGATAGACAATTTCCTAGCTTTTAGCATCTGCTGATAGACCAATCGTTCAATCTCCCATCTCATTAAATGCTTTGTGCTATACTTCTTTCGCCTAATATTCCGACACTTGAGTTTGTAGTTTGGGAGTATAGCTGATCTCCAAGAGGAGTTTAAGGATATAAACCAAGATAAGCAAGTAGAGAAGCTCCATGGAATGCTGAAGCCACACCTTCTTCGGAGTATGAATCTACTTAACCTTTTCTTTCTGCCAGAAGCATGGTTCTGCTTATATCAATTGAATGAGCTGTAAAGGGTCATGGACTTATAGAGTTATAGTAACTTCGTTTGAGCCTTTTTGGTTGTTGTGATAAACTTAGCTGAATTACCAGTGATGTCTGGACTCTGGAGTCACAATGTTGGTTTGCTTTGGCATAGAAGGTTCTGCACAATGTTATATAAATTTCAGTTAAGCTTTGCACATATTCACTATTCAGATGTAATATTCATATTACGTAAGCAAATAATGTTTTTTGCATATTCATGTTATATGCACGATGATCTTACAAAAATGATAATAGTGAGTCATTACTAATGACAAATAAAAGAACTATAGAGTTAAGTAGATCTTGATTACATATTTACATCTATTGGTGTATAAAATGCATATTGATGCACTGTGGTTGTTCTTCCACTCCCTTCCTGTTACAGTGGAGCATATGAGCATATATGCTTTTACAGATGTTGTTGTGCAGTACATTCTGAGTAGGGTTGGTGCTAAACTCAAAAGTAAAGCTGCCGAGAGATGTTATTATTTGTTTAAGACATAGATTGAGTTTCATTTGAGTTATTTTATGCGGGAATAATTTCGACCTTGTTGTCTATGTGGTACAAATAGGATTCAAGAAAGATGTTATGAAAGAACTTCCTCCAAAAAAGGAGCTGATTTTACGAGTTGAGTTGACAAGCAAACAGAAAGAGTACTACAAGGCAATTCTGACCAAGAATTACGAAGTGTTATCTCGTCGTAGTGGTGGACAAGTAATATATATATATTTAATTTTTCATGTTGTGATTTGTGTCAGCCTATTCTGGTCTTTTGGATTGACAATTTTTTATTGTCTGATTCCAGGTTTCCCTTATAAATGTTGTAATGGAGCTACGCAAACTTTGTTGCCATGGATTCATGACGGATGAACCTGATACTGAAGCTGCCAATCCAGAAGAAGGTTTAAGGTGCTCCAATTGTTTGTTTGTTGGAAGTCTGCTATTTTCTTGGTTATGTTTCTTTAAAAATTTCTATCAGCTGTTTGGCCTGAGTAGTTTGATACTGGTTTCATTAGTTTGCACTCTTCTGGGTTCACTTCTTGTGCTTTGCTGTTACCTTTTGGTGCAGTTTTTTGTACTTTCAGAAATATACAGATATAGAGAGATTGGAGTTTTCCAATATCTCTTACCCTAATCTTTTTATAGCATACCTTAAAAAGTACAAGTTATATAGGAGTTTTCCAATATCTCGTACTCCCTCCAGTTGCATATATATGTCATTTTAGACATCGACATGGTCCCCAAACACCACTTTGTCCACTAGTTTCTATTGTAATATATGTATAAAACTAATAAAATTATAATATTATGAAAGTACCTTTTGAGACAAATCTACACATGATTTTTATGTATCCAATATAAATATTTAAAAAGATTTCGATACCCTAAGTTTTGAAAGTTTGACTGTATGTATGTCAAAATGATTTTGTGACTGGAGGGAGTATTATCTTTTCATTGCACATTGTTAAAAAATATGCCAGTGAATAATGTAAGCAACTTTATTGCCAATTGTGTATGTTCTGGTTTGGCTGAAATGAACATCTTATTTTTTTTAGGTAGAGTAAAAGTGTAAAACCTTTGGATCCATCTGCTAGAATGCTTATATGATGCTATTTATATCCTGAGGTTCCTTTTTAATTATTCCTACTAGATTAACTGATTGAATTTAGTCATCTTCCATGGCTAATTAGAATTTACTAATTAGAATTTTGCATTCTATATTTCTTTTATTTAGCATTACCATTGTTTTGGTTTCCTTGATTTTGTAGGAGGCTTTTAGATTCTTCTGGAAAGATGCAGCTGCTGGACAAGATGATGGTGAAACTGAAAGAGCAGGGTCATAGAGTTCTTATTTATTCACAATTCCAGCATATGTTGGACTTACTGGAGGATTATTTAAGTTACAGGGTATTAAACTATCTTCCCATGGTAATTTTTGTTAACTATACGGGTAATGTATCTGATGCACCTTATTTTGAACATCACATGTTTTAGAAATGGAGCTATGAGCGTATTGATGGCAAGATAGGTGGCGCTGAAAGGCAGATACGAATAGATCGCTTCAATACTAAGAATTCTACTAGGTTTTGCTTTCTTCTTTCCACCAGAGCTGGTGGTCTGGGTATAAATTTGGCAACCGCTGATACTGTTATTATCTATGACAGGTGAAAGAATATCTGTGTTTATACAAAAGAGTCAATATTTTGAATTTTGTTTAACCTATTTCTTCCATTTACACAGTGATTGGAACCCACATGCGGATTTACAAGCTATGGCAAGAGCTCATCGTTTAG
The DNA here is from genome assembly GCA_036346375.1 of Guadua angustifolia. Lineage (NCBI taxonomy): Eukaryota > Viridiplantae > Streptophyta > Magnoliopsida > Poales > Poaceae > Guadua > Guadua angustifolia. The sequence goes on along the minus strand of CM070510.1, from coordinate 6,491,435 downwards.
GACAGACTAGCACGGTATTTTGCCTTAACCTGTCATGTTCCATTGAAATGTTGTTTTTTTATATATTTTTTGTGTTGGTTCTTAACTATTATCTATGTTTTCCTCTGCAGGTTATGATATATAGGCTTGTTAGTCGAGGTACAATCGAGGAGCGAATGATGCAGCTTACGAAGAAAAAGATGATATTGGAGCACTTAGTAGTTGGTCGACTCACAAAGGCTAATAATGTCAATCAGGTAATTGTGGGGATTGCTGTTTTAATGATTTCTGTGTTTTTTTTGGAAAGAATCAACTTTCATTGAGCCTTTATGGTTTTACTTGGTACAGTTAAGTCATCAAACATTGAGTAATTACATGTTACCTTTTGTTACTGGTATGACTTGAACTCAAATGCAGAAGCAAAGTCAATTTTGCTTTTGTGGTGTATGCAACATCTGGTACTATCGCAATAGTTGCTTTATGTTACATTTTACAAGGCTTACAAACTTTTGACATCTGGTGCTACAGTGATGGTTATTAAGCTCATATAGATATAGTTTCTCTTGAGGTGAATAGCATTTTATGCAAACAACTAGCTTCTATTGGTCCTTTAGCATAAGTATGGTAGTTAAGTTTGTTTTGCCATGCTATGGCCTAAGGTATATGCTTTTTAATTTAAATATGGTTTTTTAAGCTGTGTTAGGATTTGAGGGGTTGCTTATTACTTGATGCTATTGGTAGATTTTCCAATTGTTTTTGTTTCAAAATCCTAGCGGATGCATTTGGCTCAGCTGATACGTTATCTAATTTGGGTGATCATGGTGGACTTCTAGTTTCTTTCTCCAGTGTCAATTCATGGATCCTAGTCTAGCAGTTACCAAATTCGTTATTTTTTCCCCACTTGTAATTCCTTGTTATAGCTAATTTTTAGTGTTAAGTAGAAGCATGAATCTTGTGCTTTTTTAGGAGGAGTTGGATGATATTATACGGTATGGGTCAAAGGAACTTTTTGATGATGAGAATGATGAAGCTGGAAAATCTCGCCAAATCCATTATGACGATGCTGCAATAGACAGGTACACACTTTCTTTATTTCGCCTTGGGAGAAGTGCACAATGCCTTTATGGTGTGAAGGTGTGGGCCGCAATCAGGGTACTGCCCTTGCCACAGTAATCACGTACTGTTCATGCGTGATTCAGAAAGCACTGGCCCACAAGTATTAGAAAAGATTTGTTATTTAGGAATGGAAGAAGTCCATGTAACACCCTGAACTTTGGTTGGAAGTCCATCTAGAACCCCGATCTATGAAATCGGACATTTAACCTCTCAAACGTTGCAATATGGTTCAAATAACACTTTGATCCGGTTTCGCATGATGGTATTACCCATGTGGCGTATTGAGCAGTTTTGCCATATAGGATAACATGCTGGTCAGGAATGACAGGTGGGGCCCACATGGGCTTCTCCCCCACCGAGCTCTCAATCATGCTTCCATGGCTGTTGGCCCCTATAGCTCCCTCTTTCTCTATTTTGATTTGGAAAAGCTCCTGTGAGCCCCACCTTTCATTCACCTAAATTTAACCAACATGTCATCCTACGTGGAAAATCCGCCTATTCATCATGCCACGTGGGAAATACCACTATACGAAACCGGGCCAGGGTGTTATTTAAACCGGATTGCAAAGTGTGAGTGTTTTTTTTTGGGGGGGGGTTAAATGTCTGGTTTCATAGTTTGGGGCACCGGACGGACTTTCGAGCAAAGTTTGGGTGTTGTATGGACTTTTTCCTTCATGAATCTACCTATTAGATGTTTGATATGCTATATATTAGGCAAGTTATTATTAGATTGGATTGTTAGTGATATAGTCTTAAGGGCCAAGTCAAGTCATCCATGTAAAAGGGATAACATGTATCCATTATCAATTAAGCAATAAGAACAATGAGTTTATCTAGTCCCTCCCCAAGGTTCTTCCTCCCAGTCTATCTGTATCCTTCTCTAAAACCTTAATCCCCTTCAGCCGTGCCGTCCCTACCCCCCTCCCTATGGTAGTTACCCTAATGAACCAAGGTTCATCACAAAAAGGATTTTGATGTACTTTAAAATTTTGAAAGTTTATACTAGACATATTGTTCAATATGTTTGAAAATCTGGCCAAAATTCGTAATCATTGTAGTAAACGGCCATAGTTCATACTACCTCTGTTTTTTACTTATCGTTTTGGACATCGACACAATCTCCAATACATACCTTTGACGACTATTTTTTCTAATTATTTGCTAATAAAAGTTATAAAATGGTGCAAAAAATATTTTTCACAACAAATCTACTAGTATCATTTTCAGATGACAACTTTAAATACATTTTGTGTATATTAGTGGTCAAAGTTTTAAAAGTTGGACTGCATGCATTCTGAAACAACGTCTAAAAATAACGGAGGGTGTACTCTCAATCATCCAAGACACCAGTAGAAATTCAGCAAAATAATTATTTAATTCCATTTTCTTCTGAATTTCCATATGCTATTCTCCTTAGAATAATATAGAGTATGAATTTTGCCTATGTTGTAGAAGATGAATTTTGCCTATGTTGTGGAAGAAATTACTCTGTACTTTTTTCTCCAATTTTTAGCGTTACTTTGCACAACTTTATACAGTAAAGAGTGTTTTGCGCTGGATGGTACAATTTTATTTTCTTTTGTGAACTGACCTTACAGATTATTGGATCGTGACCAAGTTGCTGTGGAAGAATCTTTGGAAGATGAAGAAGAAGATGAATTTCTAAAAGGATTCAAGGTATTGAGGCCTTTCATCACATGTATAATGCTTGAGGAGCTTCTTAATTTTAATTATCCAATTGAAATTGTTTGCTGTGATCTCTAGCACTTGTTCTTTATTTGGTACGTGCTGATGTGCACATGTTATTGGATAAAGGCACACCATATCTATTTTGCACTAATATGTTTTTAATGAACTAATGAGATCTGACTAGCGTGTGTCTATGTCATGAATTCCATCTTACTGTATTATTATTCACCTAAACAAGTTGCAGAATTTCATGGCTAAAATTGTTTCTTGTTCATAATATCATATCTTCACCTGTGTTGTTAGTTTGTTGGTGAATGAGATAAAGACATAAGATGTAACACCCCAGCAAATCCAAGTGCCCAGAATGTCACCACTGTCATTTTCCCTCTAAATTTAAAGCACTTTACCAAAAATATTGGTAACAATTTCCTAATGACAACTTCTCAAAATAAAGTACAGTGATAAACAGGAACCGAACATCAACGATTAGGATAAAATTGCACAATAATGAACTTGGAACCTCGCACCCAAGAATGCTTAGGACCATGCGCTCGAGACCACGTGCTCGAGAACGCCCAGAACCATGCGCCCAGGAACAATCTTACCTTTGGTGATGGCGACAAATAAATAAATAAATAATATTCAAGTAAAATCAAGTCATTTAAACCTTGGACATAGATATATATACATGTATAATAACCAGGTTCCATTATTATGTTGTAAATGTTCATTGACTAGTACAAAATATACAAGTTAAGTTTCTAAGGTTGAACATACTCTTGAAGGATAACTGAAAGTGTTTGATAAATTTGTGATGCACGTAATATATGTGTGCTACTCCCTTTGATCCATTAGAGACTTGGTTTACTCATTGCTTGGATGCATAAAGTGATACATGATATCCCTTTTATAGGATGGCTAACTTGGAGCCTAAGAAAGCAATATTCTAATCTATAGTAACTAATCTAACCTAACCCTTGATTTCTTATTTTCTAATCAATCGGACCGGCCAGCATAAATTACATTACGACTACGGACCGATATATGTCCCAAGTGTCTTAGTAAACCGTAAAAGGTTGGCCGGTCCAACCGTTGCAAGGCAGGCATAATTAGTTAGGCAAGATCTTAACTTTCCTTAGAATCTTATCTTTATTTCCTTAAGAGTCTTATCCTTTTATGTTTCGGTTAGAGGAGTCTAATCCTTCTTGAACTCGGGTTTTGAGATTGTAAGCCTGTGGCACACCTTATAAATAAGAGAATTATCAAGGCTGGTAGGCAAGCTTGATTGCCAAGAAACTTACCTAGCGACCGCTAACGTCAATGGCTTACTTGGCGCCGTTAGCCAATATCCGATCATAGGTCGCCGTCGCCCTCCACGAGTTCACGTTATGGACTGAGACCTGGTACGAGATTGTTTGAGAAGGAACATCCGTATCAACTGGTATCAGAGCCAAGCGATCCGACCATGGTTCATCCAGAAGATCGCGTCATTGAGAGTGAAGCGGTGGCCGAATCAGTCGGGCCGCTGGAAGCGGCAGGAGAACGCCATGGAAGCAAGAATTGCCGCATTGGAGAGTAAACTGGACAAAAGGATGGACGACTTGATACGTCTCCTAGGCAAGAGACCGGTCGAAGGCATCGTCCACTGGGGCAAAGAATGCGCCAGCGGCCCTAGGGTATCGCGTAGCGTGGTAGGAGAGGACAGCGAGGCTAATATTCATACGGGGGAGCGCACCCAGTCTCGGGCGATCAATCTGATCGCCGGTGGACTCCCAGGCCACCCCGGTATGAACTTCCGACTTACGATGGGTCAGAGGATCCCCTGTTGTGGTGAAGCGGTCTGGCGTAAGCGCTTTGAAGATCTACCAAATCCCCGAAGCAGACTACGTGAAGATGGCGGGCGCTCATCTGAGAGGGGAAGCACAGGAGGTTTTGGATAATTGGGAGTTGGAAGATGACAATATCAGTTGGAAAGAGTTCTTGAGACCTTCCTCCGGAGGTTCTCTTGATACTCGCCATCGTGGCCCTTAGGCGATCTTTCCAATCTCAAGCGAAAAGCAGAGTAGAGGTATGCATACGGAATTCCAGCTGACTCGCGCTTGACATCGTGGTTGAAGAAGGGTGACCAGGTGGAGTTGTTCACCGCAGGTTAAGCGCCACACCGGCTGGCTGCGGAGGTTCGTCGGGATCGTCCCCGGGATCTTGCCGATGCGGTTGGACTGGCACGGGAGGCGGAGCGTCGGGAAGACGTCTGGTTGGCTAAAGCGGCGCAATCTTTTCACCGCTCAAGACCGGTGTTTGGCCGAGGCTAGGGATTGGCCGCGCAAATCGTATGGTAGTGGCGGTCCCGTGGAGGGCAGGCGACCTCGGGCCCGTCCTTCTTCGGTGGTCAGATCATCCGCCTCCACCCGCAAGCATCGCACTGTGCATGAGCACGACGTCACGCGCTGGAGGCGCATAACACCGAGGCTCCCGGATGTCCTCCGCAACATCGTCTCCCTATCGCCGCCGCCTGCTCCGGATGAAATGGTGAAGCGAAGAGCAAAGGGGCTCTGTTTCAATTGCGATGAAGCTTTCTCCCGTGGACATCAGTGCAAATGGCTGTTCCTGTGTGAAGTGATTAATGTAGGTGAGGAGGAGGAGGAAGAGGAAGTCTTAGAAGAGGAAGAAGAAGCGGCTGCCCTTTCTGCCATGGCGGTCAAGGGGTCGAAGGGGAGGCAACACGATGCGAGTAACCCCATCTATGGCGGTCGGCAACTTTGGGGCTAGTGGGCGGCGCAAGAAGATGCGCAACTTCTTAGCGACTCTGTGCCGCGGTGATTGGGTGGACCAAGTCGGCCCATGGTTCCTGAAGAAGGCGTGTATGAGGAGGAGCCGCTTTGCCTCGGGCGGGTGGCGGCAATGACTTCTCGATAGGACTCCACAAATTCACGGCGCTTTCCTTGTCATCCCTCTCCGGGGTTCGACGTTGTTCGGGGTGCAGTGGCTCGCACACTCGGAGATATTCAATGGAACTTTGATTCGCTCAAAATGACGTTTGGGTTGGTTGGGCAAAGGTTTCCTTCAAGGCCACATACCCGAGCAAAGCGCGAAGTGTTTCGGATGGAGGGATCTTGATCGCACAATGGAGGCACTTCGGCGAAATTCAAGGATCTTTCTAGGAACCACAAGGTCTACCACCGCCACGGCATTGCGATCACCGTATTGTCTTTGGTGAGGGCGAATCCAAAGTGGTGGTGCGACCTACAATATCCATACCTGCAAAAGGATGAGATCGAGAACAAGCAGCGAGATCTTGCCCCGGTATCATTCGGCCTAGTAGATCGCCATTTTCATCGCCAGTCTTGTTGGTGAAGAAGGAGGATGGAACTTGGCGGTTTTGTGTGGACTACCGTGAACTCAACCAGAAGACCATAAAAGACAAGTTCCCTATTCCGGTGGTAGAAGAACTCCTCGATGAGTTGCACGGCGCTCAATTTTTCTCCAAGCTGGACCTTCGGTCCGTTATCACTGTCGAGAATCTGTGAGGAGGACATTGAGAAGACGGCTTTACTGCACTCATCACGGTCATTATGAATCCTGGTTATGGCCTTTGGTTTATGCAACGCTCAGTCCACCTTCGTGCTCTTATGAATGAAGTGCTCAATGACTTCCTCAGAATTTGTCTTGGTCTTCTTCGACGACATCCTTGTGTACGATCCAACAAGGAGGAACATCTCTCCCACCTTCTAGCTAGTCTTTGGGCGCTTCACGCCACCATCAGCTCTATTTGAAGCAAAAGAAGTGCGCCTTTGCGTGTGGGGAGGTGAAGTATCTCGGCCACATTATTTCTGGCCAAGGCGTGGTGGCCGACCCGGGCAAAGTGCAGGACGTCGCGGCATGGCAAGTACCTACATCCGCCTCGGCCGTCCGGAGTTTCTTAGGCCTCGCCGGGTACTACCGCCGCTTCATTGCTCATTATGCCAACATCGCCGAGCCCCTGACCAACCTCCTTCGGCATCGAGGCCTTTGTGTGGATAAGAAGAAAAGGCGCCTTCCAAAGGCTCAAACAAGCGCTCGAGCAGCTCCGATTATACGATCGCCCAACTTTGATCTTCCGTTCATTGTGGAGTGTGATGCTTCCAGCAGTGGGGTGGGCGCCGTGTTGCAACAGGAGGGCCATCCAGTGGCATTTTATAGTCGCCGCCTCGCCGACCGTCATGTCAAGCTGGCCGCGTATGAACGCGAGCTCATTGGGCTTTCAAAGGCCATCCGCCATTGGAGACCTTACTTATGGGGCCGGATGTTTGTAGTACGGACAGACCATGCTAGTCTTAAATATCTTTTGGAGCAGGCCTTGGTCACACCCCCGCAACAGCATTGGGTAAGCAAGCTCATGGGGTTCGATTTCCGGGTGGAATATAAGCCAGGGCGCACTAACCGGGCGGCCGATGCTTTATCTCGGGCATTCGAAAGCCCAGCCGGTTGTAATGCTCTCTCCAGGCCAGTCGGGTCTATCTGGGACTCTTGGTATGCTACCCTCCGTGCAGATCCTGAAATCCAACAGAGATGCGCTGAGCTCCAATCGCCACCTGCTCCAACTCCGACGGAGGCACTCGCCGCGCAACCATCAACGCCCAGTTCGACATGGACCAACCAGGAGGGATTATTATACCGCTCAGGCCGGGTGGTGGTTCCTGCTCAGTCTCCTCTTCGGCCATCCATTGTAGCAGCCTTCCACGATCTGACACATGAAGGGGTACACAAAACGGTCCATCGCATCAAGCAGCATTTTTATTGGCCCGGTCTTCGTCAGTCGGTGGAGGAATATGTTCGACAATGTTTGATTTGCCAAGCCCACAAGGCCAGCACTTTGGCTCCTGCAGGCCTATTACAGCCCCTCCCTATTCCCCAGCAAGTGTGGGCCGATGTTTCCATGGATTTCATTGTGGCTCTACCCAAGTCAGCGGGCAAATCAGCAATTTTGGTGGTCGTGGACCGTCTTTCCAAATACAGCCATTTCATTGCTCTCAAGCGTCCTACTTCTGCCCCAATGGTTGCGGATATTTTCTTCAACCAAGTGGTCCGCCTGCACGGGATGCCCGAATCAATTGTCTCAGATCGTGACCCTGTGTTTACTAGCACCTTTTGGCAAAGTCTCTTCAAGCGTTGTGGGATAAAGCTGTTAACCTCATCTGCTTACCACCCGCAAACGGATGGACAAACTGAAGAAGATGTGTCTTCATCAGGTCCACTTGGTCAGCCGGAGCCCTACCGCTTGCTGCAGCAACGATTTCTTCGCGGGCACCGGCAATTCTTGGTGCACTGGAAGGGGGAGCCAGAAGAGGAGGCTACTTGGGTGGATGCTATTGTTCTACGCCGAGCTTACCCGGATTTCAGGCTTGAGGACAAGCTTGGTCTCGAAGGGGGAGTATTGTTACGGCTACGGACCGCATATATGTCCGGCGCCGTAAACCAGAAGGGTTGGCCGGTCCAACCGTTGCAAGGCAGGCATAATTAGTTAGGCAAGATCTTAACTTTCCTTAGAATCTTATCTTTATTTCCTTAAGAGTCTTATCCTTTTATGTTTTGGTTAGAGAGTCTAATCCTTCTTGAACTCGGGTTTTGAGATTGTAAGCTTTGTGCACACCTTATAAATAAGAGAATTATCAAGGTGGTAGGCAAGCTTGATTGCCAAGAAACTTACCTAGCGAGACCGCTAACGCTCAGCCGGTGGCGCGTTGTTAGCCAATATCCGATCATAGGTCGCCGTCGATTCCCGTCGACGCCTCCATGAGTTCACGTTACGATCGAGACCAATGCGAGATTGTTTGAGAAGGAACATCCGATCGATGTTCGGTACTGTTCACGTGAACAGTACCTATGGGTCGGCTAAGCGCCTTGGTGTATTCTGTGAGCCAACACCGGCGATTATCGATGGCGCTACCGATCCGTTAGAGACTTGGTTTACTTATTGCTTGGATGCATAAAGTGATACATGATATTCCTTTTATAGGATGGCTAACTTGGAGCCTAAGAAAGCAATATTCTAATCTATAGTAACTAATCTTATCTATAGTAACTAATCTAACCTAACCCTTGGTTTCTTATTTTCTAATCAATCTGGACCGCTGCTACATCCCATGCATGCCGCCTTCAAGGTTAAATAAAAACATTAACAAAGTAAGGGTGAGTCCAAAACTCAGCAAGTACATAATAAAACATAAAAAAAACACTACACCAACTTAATCATGCTATTCTCCTAAATTCTTCAATATTAATTATATCATTCATTGCGTTAGCATATACCGGTATAGCGGACTGCCCACCACTCTTGCCCCGTCCTCTTTCATACGGGGCCCAGCCACGTCCCTTTTCATGCAGGGTCCACATGCCTTCTGAAGTAGGTCTTGCTCTTCCCACTTCTGTGGGATGTCTACACAAAATAGACCATAGATGCCCACACGTTCTTTCTCTTACATGATATAAATGCATATGATGCAACATCTCTTTAGGTATTTACCCATCATCATGTAATCATCAAGTACCCTCATAAAATCACCATGTAAATAAAAATAATCATCTCATAATAGCATGGTAAATATTGCATCAAATTGAATTAATGAAAACAATCAACCCATTTTACTGCTCTACTATGCACTTGCCTTGCCTTCTTTAACCACATGGAGCGGATTGATGTGAAGTTGACACCAATCCTAAAGTCATCTCGAAGCCAAACATAGCAAACCCTGAAGTCACCCTGAAGCCCAAACATAGCAAACCATATATGTTCTGGAAACTTTTTAATTGGCCAGAGGCTTTGATTAATTCATTTAAACCCTCTTTTTCAGCTCTGAAGACTATTCTGTTAAGATACTGGACAACAGACTTGCCAATTTCATATCTATTTTTATACAACTCCAAAAGCAACAAACCATACTATTGGAAACTATAGAAAATTATCTAGCTTTTCCTAGTTATATACACAATTTAATTTGGCCATCTATTAGGCAAAATAAGCGGATTAACATAAGTACAACAAACCGCGACCAAATTCTAGACAGTCACCTTCCCAAAGCCATAATTCTGGAACCGCTCAACCAATTCAGTGTTCTTGCACTCTATAGAAAGCTTAAACAATTCAGTGTTCTTGCACTCTATAGAAAGCTTAAACAACTATATACATTATTCATATTAATCAAAATCTCTAATTCGGCCATCTACTATATTTAATCTATGAATTACTGTGACACTACCCAATCGCAATGGTTCACTGGACAGCGAGCTTACAAATCCCATATCTTTTAGTCTATCGAACCAATGTAAGTGTCTAAACACTATCTGGAAAGATAATTAAATTACCTACAAATCTCTTATTATTGTACAGAATTAATTCGATCTTCTTCAAGGTCTAAAACATCCAAAACCGTGGCAACACCCAACTGGTGATGATCTGTGGAACAGCATACTTCCAAAGGCCATAACTTGCAATCTATTCGATGGATTTTAGTGATCTTGTTCTTGTTGGAAACAAAATAAAGTTATCTACAACTTTTAGCGCACCACTTTTCCTGATTCTGCCCACAAAGCTCTCAAAAAACAATTAGATATAAACTGCGCGAAACCAGAAAAAACCCCGATAACCCTAAACGAGAATTGACATGAACCAAGAGCATAAATACATCCTAATTATCAAATTAATCCGCATATTCATCTACATGAAAAGGTGAGGGTAGTGGGGGTATCTGTGCATCTATGAAGATCCAATGAGGAAAACATGGGAATCCTTCTCCTTCTCAATATTTCTCTCCTGGAATAGCCATGGTGCTGCCCTAGGGAAAAGAAGACGAAGCTGTAGGAGAAGTGCGCCGCCATAGGAAAGGTGGTGACTGCCCTTGGGGCGAAAGATACAGCCCTTGGGGAAAGCCGAGCCCCTCCCCTTTTTTTATACCCAAGGCTCTAGTAGGCTAATTCAACAGGTCCTCCCACCTCCTAATTAATTATTATATTTGTTATTATTATTATTATTATATTTTTTCGACATAATCTCAGCCATCAATTTCTAGTACCCACAACATTTCTATCTGAGCTCGAAATTGCGCAAATAAATAGTCGATTTCGACCATATTGACGGGCCCTACGCATATTTTATCTCAGATTCTCAAACTAAGCTATGGGTTTCAAACTTAAGTTTTAAAGTACAAATTAAATTTCAAATCCAAAATTCCATCGAAAACTTGGGGAATTACATGAAACTGTCTACATATGCATTGCATGTATTTACAGATGAATTGAATTTTCACCAAATAAGGTGAAATAGTCTAAAAAATGTTAACATATAATATTCAATAAATTTGGTGGTTGTCACTCTATTATGAAATAAAGTGGGCATGCATATACTATACCAGCGTTATATCAGCTTGTTAGTTTTTCAATTGCACTTATACATTTGGGTAGTTCTGGCAAAAGCATTCTGCCGATAATGTGCACACTGGTTGTCAACTCTTCCCATTGCTTCAATTGCTGGTGTGTTCATTCTTTCATGACAAATATGGTATGCTATTTGTAGATTAATATTTTTTTGTTTCATTTATTGTTAAAGTGCCACATAATGCAACTGTATATTGCATCACATTTTTTTGCCTGTCTTTTTTTTTGGGGCATATTCTACTAAGCAACACTCAGTTTTGATTCCTCGTGTTACTCCAGGTTGCAAACTTTGAATACATAGATGAGGCAAAGGCTTTAGCAGCAAAAGAGGAGGCACGGAGAAAGGCTGCAGCTGAAGCTGCAAACTCTAACAGAGCAAACTATTGGGATGAATTATTGAAGGACAGATATGATGTGCAAAAAATTGAAGAACATACTACTATGGGAAAAGGAAAAAGAAGCCGCAAACAGGTAATCATTTCTATATGTTATCCTCATTAACTTTTCCATTTTCCTTTTCTTTTGATTTGCATTCTTGATTTCGAGAATCAACAACAGTTGTAATTTTATGAAGGGAAAATTCAACTTATTGAAAACTTACAATTATTTTGGAAAAAAAATGTTGAATAATAGGTGGTGGTACATACATCTATTTAAGCAAAATGCCATGTAGAAAAGTTGTGATTGGACTTACATCTGTAAGCTATTTGTAGTGCCCCCCCCCCCCACCCCACCCACCCATCTGTATTTTTTCTCCATAGCATGATAAGTGGTGATTTGCTTCCCAGACCTGGAACCACCAAGGAATTTTTTTTATTTGTTGCTCCTCACAAACTACGAATTTCTCTTAGCGACCCAAAAACCATAGGGCATCAAGCTTTGAGATGATTTAATGGGTCGGCCAAATGCCCTTAATAACGGTCCACATATTAGAAAATAGCAACCCATCCATTATAGTTCTGTTGGGATATTACTGGTCCATTCTGAAGGAATGGATGTGTGAATATACATTGATGCAACTCACGCAAGACACCTACACGAGTTTCAACTTTTCTGTATTCATCTGTCCACCTGCCCCTTTGCTGTGATGATGGAATAGAACTAACCCTTTTCTCCCATAATATCCTAATTTCCTTCTGATCTTTCTTTAATTATGTGTTCATTTTGAGAAATGTGTGAATTGTGTTAGATGTCGTTTTGAATGAAACGATATTAGTGTTTCATGAAAAGGGGGTCAACATGTTCTACATTGGATCTTTCTTGGTGTAATTGTGCAGTTTCTAAGTCTATATATTCAAACTAGTCAAGATATAGCTGAATGTACCGGTACTGTTTGTTTACCAAGGTAGTTCTAGTTTAGATCAGTTTAAACTTTAGAGTGAGCAACCGAGCATATGCATTTTTCAGCAATGAAAAAGACTAATGAACCTTGTTTCTGATCCTGCATCATGTGTAGATGGCTGCTGCTGATGAGGATGACATTACTGGGATGCACGAATTAAGTTCTGAAGACGAGGATTACTCCTATGATGACGATGTGTCAGATAATGACACTTCTTTACAAGGGAATATTTCAGGGAGGAGAGGCCAATATTCTAAGAAAAAATCACGTAATAAATTTATATGGAGTACATTCTGTGTTATCATGTATTGTTGCTAGTTGCTACATGATGAATATTATGCATTTTATTCACCTTGCGTGCGCATCTTCACTAGGTAATGTTGAGTTACTTCCTTTGATGGAGGGTGAAGGACGCACTTTAAGAGTTTATGGATTCAACCAAGTTCAACGAACACAATTCCTACAAACACTTATGAGGTTAGTTGGAAGAAATATCTATTTCAATTTTTTGCTGTAATTTAATTTAAGGAGAACTTGCCACCTTACCTCATATCTGCATAAATTTAAGCATTTTATTGGTTGAGGTAACATGCTCGTCAAACTTGGACAGTCCCAAATCCCCCTTCGATTGCTCCATTGGCATGCTCTGGGCAGCTAAACTTAATCTACTGATTTCCCTCAAAACATGCCCCCCAGGCGAGAGTACTGGGAATTATATCTTATATGTGGATATTGCTTAGATAGACTGCTCTATCATCAAACTTGAACAGTCCCAAATCCCCCTTTTAGCTAAACTAAATCTACTGATTTCACTCAAAACCTGCCTTAGTGGCAAGAGAACTGAGAGCTACAATTTATGTGAGGATTTTGTTTGGATAGATTGATAGAGCAGAGCACACATAGTAATTTTCTGATTTTGTCATGTCTCTTGTGCAGATCTTTTCATTTATAGGGTTCTTATTTTGACAATGGCATTGGAAAGTCTTCTTTTAGTGCTACTTTTATAATTAATTGGCATTGGCATGCTTTTCTCATACTATTTGCTTGTGTGCTCTAGCTGTTAACTTGTTCCCAAAATAAGTTCTTTTTTTTGGGTTCAGATTGAGCACCCTCGTTTGTGCCCTGAACATTGTTATATGTTACATTCTCTGCAGCAATACTACTAAACGAACATGAATGTGTGGCATGTTGTCTTTTATGGTCAGTAATCCCCTCCACTCAACTTTGCAGGTATGGTTTTCAGAACTATGATTGGAAAGAGTATCTTCCTCGATTGAAGGGGAAAAGTGTTGAAGAAATTCAGAGGTATGCCTTCCCTCCATATTATAAATGCCCTTTTATGGTAGAATTATTGATTCAGGTGCCAAAATATAATGAGGACTCGTTGGCATAACCCAGACTGAATTTCTGTTATATAAATGCCTCTTTATAGTTGCTAATTAGGATTCAGTGAGACAAATTAAGCTAATATGAAAACCGTAAAGAATGTCCTCTGCCATTTGGTATATTGACTTACTTTTTCTGGATTTCTCTTTGGCTGTCTGCAACTCTTCATGATAACAAAATTATGGGATATACCAACTTAAGCATTGAAACATTAATTTCTATGACTCGCTGAAGCTGAAGTATTTGTGCTATTCACTTCAAGGCCATCATGCATGTTGTGGATTTATTCTACTTACATTTAGTGTTGGGATTTAGGAGATTTAGGAGCATTACATAAAGCTGTGTTGGTTCTGTTTGTAATTATGTCGATAGTTTTTTTGGGACATTTGAGCATATCAAAAAGGAGGATTTATCTAATGTTTGTTTGGTTTAATGTTCCTATGGAATTTTACTCCAACAGTGCAATCAATGGTTACTTTTTTGGGTATTGCTTATTTGAGGTTACAATTAGTGAGGGCACACCCTGATGTTGCCACATGGCACCCCTTCACTCTCCCTTCTCTTCCCCATTCCCACCTTTCCTTCTCTAATACGAAAAATTTTGATTCGAAACTTTCAAATGAATTCAATCTAACACGGTTCAAAACCTATCGGTTTGAAAATTTTCGACTAAAAAAATTTTCGGTTCGAAAAGTTTTGAAAATGGTTAAAAAAATACTTCTTGTTCGAAACTTTGGGGGGAAATTTGAACAAAATCTATTTTGAGTTTGAGGGGAAAGGAATGGGGGAGAAGTGGGGGATGCTGCCAAGTGTCACGACGAGAGAGCCTTTAAGGGGGGAAGGTAAGTGGGGGGAAGAAACAAGGTGCTACTACATGTCACAAGGAGAGGGTGAGGGTGCTCTCAAATTAGCAATTCCATACTTTGTTCTATGCTTGTAGTCCAAATTTTCATATTCCGCCTTCTACAAGGTATGTTATAAAAAGAAACGTTGGATAAACATATATTATTTGTAGGCACAGGCACCTCTTAGGCTCTTACACCATGGCACAAAACGAACAAAATAGCACTAGGAATCCTGAGCTCTAGTGTTCTAGTTTTGAAAACTATAGGCTGGATGGTAATTTGCTAGCCCAGTTTTTTCTCTTTTGTTTTCTCTTTTTACATTTAGCTATTTCTAGAATACAGACCCATTCATCGTGGTTCTTGCAGATATGCTGAACTTGTCATGGTCCATCTTGTCGAGGACATGAATGACTCAAAAGAATTTGCAGGTAAATGCAGTTTAGTGCTATTTTTTTTTTATTCTGGTTTCTATTTGTATTTCTACACTTAATCCTCGCATGCATAAATGCAGATGGTGTGCCAAAGGAAATGCGTACAGATGACACATTGGTTAGGCTAGCCAACATATCACTTGTGGAGGAGAAGGTACGTGTTTACTATATTGTCCACCATGTGCTGAGCTCTACTTGATGGCACATGCTTCTATTGTTCCAGTTTAACTTCCAAAAAATTACTATTTGAGAGTATGTGGAGTCTTACATTACTGAAGAAAAATAACCTGCAGAATTATGGTAGGTGAAACATGAATTTTGCTTTTGTGTTTATTAAGTCTCATTAAATCAATTGTTATCCGATGCACATATGTTTTGAAACAGCAGGACATATCATAACTTTATATATTGTCATATTGCATCAATTTAAATACAATAGGAACTGTTGAGTTTAAAACATTTATGCCCTCTACTTATTGGTGTTATCAGTGTTAGAATGCAGCACATTCCATTGAATGGGCCAAACGGGCCAAGAAATACATGTACAGTGAAAGATGAGAAAATAGCAAATAACCCCCTATACAAGTCTACTTTAACACCCCCAAACTCAAGGTGGATCCACAACATTGAGTTTGGAGAGATGAAGATCATCTTTGCTTTGAGTTTGTGCCTTGGTGAAGAAATCCGCGATCCGAGCCTCGGAAGGCACATCTTGAAGGGCAACCACCTCTTCTTTGCTGCGACCAACATAGGAAGCATCAACGCCAATATGCTTGGTGAGCTCGTGCTTCACCGGATCTCGAGCAATGTTGATCGCGCCGATACTGTTGGAGCACACGGTCGTAGGGGTAGAGACAGTGACACCAAAATCGCCAGAGCCACCGTAACCAAGTCACCTCGGTAATCCACAGAGGCTAGCGCAGCAACTTCGACCTCGATCTTGGGCGAGAATGCGATCTGCTTCTTGGTCTTCGGGCAATCAAAGAAGAACCAAGGAAGACACAATAAGCGAAAGGACTTACGATCGGAGGAATCACTAGCCCAGAAGCATCTGAATAGGCTGAAGCCGCAAGGGCCGAGCAAGAGAAAAACAACGGCGATCAATGGTACCACGAAGATACCGCAGGACCCGAAGGAGGTGATCAGAGTGTATCTCGAGTAGAGTCTACATAAACCGACTCAAGATGTGAAACGACATGGGAGATGTCGAGGCGAGTAATGCCAAGGTAAACAAGACTCCCAACGAGGTGGCGGAAGTAGTAGGATCCTCAAGAGGAGTACCATCGATGGGGACGAAGTCAAGGTGAAGCTCCATAGGAGTGGCAACAAGATCTGTTGATCGGTGAGAAATGCCCGATCAAGGAGATCTGAATGTACTTCATTGGAAGAGGTAGTAGCCCTCAGGTGTGGAAGTGACCTCAATCCCAAGGAAATACCGAAGAGGACCCAAATCAGACATTTGAAACTGCTCACTGAGACGCGCCTTGACAAAGGCAACGTACTGAGGATCATCACCAGTGATGAGCATGTCATCCACGTAGAGAAGAAGAGTACGACCACGAGTAGAAGTGTGAACGAAAAGAGCAGGGTCATGCTCACTAGCAACAAAACTAGCAGTGGTGACAACAGAGGTGAAACGCTCAAACCAAGCTCGAGGGGCTTGCTTGAGCTCATAGAGAGAACAACGAAGACGACACATGTGGCCATGTGGCACAGAATAGCCAGGAGGTGTGTGCATGTAGACCTCCTCACATAGCTCACCATGAAGAAAAGCATTCTTCACATCAAGTTGGGAGATGGTCCACCGGCGAACAGAAGCAACGGCCACAAGTGTGTGTACAGTGGTCTTGTGAGCAACAGGAGCGAAGGTCTCCTCATAGTCACGCCCATACTCCTGCTGAAAACCACGTGCAACGAGACGCGCCTTATAGCGCTCAATAGAGCCATCAGAGCGAGTCTTGATCTTATAGACCCACTTGCACGTGATAGGAGTGACAGAAGCAGGAAGAGGGGCAATGTCCCAAGTGCCAGTGCGCTCGAGAGCAGCAATCTCCTCAGCCATAGCAAACTGCCACTCAGGATGAGTAACAGCATCGCGATAGGAAGTAGGCTCAGAGGAGACGGTAGCAGGAGCAACGAAACCGTAGCGATCGGGACGAAGAATCGTACTCCGATCACGAAGAGCATACCGCGGTGAGGGAGCAGGGGAGGTACGCTCTGAAGAAGGAGCAGAGGGAGAGGACTCTGAAGAGGGAGAAGACTCTGAAGTGGGAGGCGGAGTTGGACCTAGAAGGGAGGAGGAACTGGGAGGAGGTGGACGACGAGTGTAGTGGAAGCGGACAGGAGGAGGCGTAAACACAAAGGAAGGATGCTGAGGTGGCGAGGGAGAGGGTGGAGCAGCCATAGTCACAAGGTTCTCGGTACGAAAGGGTCGAGGAACGGGTACGCGGGACGCGGATCGACACCTTCTAAGTTCCCGGTACAAGGGGGTGTATACCTCTTAGGGACGATGGTTCGAGACTTGGAACGTGAACCAACCAATTTCGGGATGATTGATTGGGTCGATGTGTCTGGGACGAGGTACACGATCCCAAGATATTAGGCTCTACGGACAATTTGATTAAATAGTAATTTCATTAATGTTGACTAATATAATTTTTTAGATTATTACATGAGCGCTTAACAGGTCTTATCAGTTCACAAAGTAAAGAGAATGATGGGCCTCCGACCGGTTGGGCCTTTTGGCCTTTGAGCTAGCGATCGCAGACCTAGCATCAAGGGCAAAGGAAACCAAGGAGAAACGAACGATCGACCAAAGCGATAGGAAGCAACGCATTGCCGCGCGCGCCGCCCACTCTTCCTTCCTCCTATCCGCCATACTCATTGCTGATTGAGTCAAAATACGGCGGACGGCGGCGCCTGCAGCGCCGCGCCACCCGCAGCCTTGCCGTCTTCGTCTTGTTGCTCATGGCATTGCACTCGCTCGCTGCCACCGTCGCAGCTTCGTCGCCGCGTGATGCGCTCGTGGACCGGACCTCACGCAAGTAAGCTCCTGCTTCTCCATTCGATTGGGATTTGTCATACTCTATGGCGGCGGAATACCTCTCCATGTCCTGACCAACCGGACGGCGTCCCTAATCTTGTCCGCATCGTCCCTAGCATCGTCCGTCTTGATCCGTTCCTCGATTCGGACGATGATCCGGGACGAGAGCGCCGCGTGCGTCTGCGTTCCGGTGACACTAGGAGCAGCGGACGAAGGGTCTGAAATGGAAGGTGAGGGTGAGGGTGAGTGTGAGGGTGGCGAGGATGGAGGTAAACGTAGGGACGAAGGAGAGGCATCAGGTAGAGTGAGGAAGGAGAGAGAATCAGAGGTAGAGTGCGGGCTAGAGGAAGGATCACAAGTGAAGAAGGATTGAGACTCATCAAAAGTGACATCTCGGGAGACCCGGATCCTGCGAGCCACAGGGTCCCAACAGCGATAACCCTTGCGCTCAGCATCATAGCCAAGAAAGACGCACTCAACAGACTGAGCAGTTAGCTTCGTTCGCTCACGGGGCTGAAGAAGCACAAAGACAACGCACCCGAATGCACGAAGGTGACTGTACTGAGGAGCCCTACCAAAGAGACGCTCAACAGAGTGGCACCACAAGTCTGATGAAGGTCAAGATTCACAAGGTAGACAATGGTAAAGCGACCTCGGCCGGAAGTGGGCGGCGAACAGAGGAAGACGACATCATCGCTCGGCGGTTTCAAGAAGGTGGCGATGCTTGCACTCGAGACACTATTACGAGCAAGAAAGATCTTGAGGAAGGGTACCTGCTCAAGAAGATCTTGACGAAGAGAGTGGATAGGTACTACGCCAATGTAGTCGGCCGCGGAAGACGCGAATAGGCGAGTTAAACTGTGTGCGGACCATAGCAGCGAAGGCCTGGTAGGCAGACAACACCTAATGCCTAGAAGTCAGAAGATAGATCCAAGTGTAACGAGAGAAATCATCAATAAAGATCACATAGTAACGATGACCCCTTTCGAAACGAAGGGAGCCGGGCCCCATACATCAGAATGAACCAAATCAAACGGCTGAAGAGACACTGAGTCACTGGTGGGATAAGGTAGTTGTAGCTGCTTCCCAAGCTTACAACCCATACAAGACAGGGAGGTATCACCAGGAACCTTCCCAAGAACACCACGACTCACTAACAAAGAAAGACGAGACCCACACATGTGACCTAAACGATGATGCCATCGAGCAAAAGCTGGCGGCGAGGGTGGCGAGGCAAGGACATCGAGAGCGGCAATCGACTAAGCGATGGAGGTGGGCGTGGCGGAAGTGGAGGGAAGGCGGCGATCAAGCTCCCAAAGACGAGAGTCACGGACCGACGGCCATACCAACCGAGGTCCGGTGAGGCGATCTGAATAGAACAAGAGTCGGCCTCAAGAATGATACGACAATCAAGGTCAGCTAGCTGGCTAGCAGAGATAAGCTGTAAATTGAGGCGAGGAACATGTGAAACAGAAAGAACATGAAAACAAGAAGTGTGAAGAGTGCCCCGACCAGCAACTGAGAGGGAAGTACCATCAGCCGTTGTGACAGACATAGGGATAGCTGAAGAACTCAGTGGGCCAAGGTGAGTGGGATCAGATGTCACATGGAAAGATGCCCCAGAGTCAAGAATCCAGGGTAACTTTATACCTGAAGGAAGACTGGCAACAGAAGGTCCTGGAGAAGGTGTCGCCCCCAGACGGCGCTCCATGTGCTCAAGGCGCTGAGTCACATCCTGCATGGCTGTCAGCATGGCATCAGGTGGACGAGAGGCACCAGCTCCACTACCTCCAGCTCCACCGCCACCCTTACGGTTCTGAGGCCGCCTCTGCCTTTGCTCAATGGTGTGCCTGTCTTCTTCTGATGAGTTCTGACGAACCACTGCACCAACGGTACTCGCCACAGCAACGGAGCCTCCTAGGGTCTTTGGGAAAAAAGCGATCCGAGGAGCGATCCACGGCGGGAGGTGTGGAAGTTATCAAGACCGACGAGGAGGACGAGAGAACCCCACGAAGACGAGTCTCCTCAGCACGGACCAGAGTGAGGGCCTCAACCAGAGACGGTCGAGGCGAACGAGACAGTAGCTGAGCACGGAGCTGCTCAAACTCCGGTCGAAGTCGACGAAGGAACTCAAAGAGGCGAACATCACTCTTGTGGTCCCGATGAAGGCCGCAGCAGTCGCAAGTCGGACTGTAGGGAGGCTCCAAAGAGTCAAGCTGACGCCACACATCTGTAATCTGCTGGTAGAAGGCATCGACGGTAGAGTCCTGCTGATGAAGAGATCTCGCCAACTCGGTGTAGAGGTGTAGAGAGCATCATCGCTTTCATTGGGCCGAGCCTGCACGCTCCCACATCAGCTGAGAAGAAGGAAGAGTAGCTAGATCCATGGCAAGCTCAACCTTCATCTTTGCTTAAGATGGCAACAAGCCACGAGCCTCGTCCGTCTGCCCGACCCTCGAGAGTCTGCGGATCTGCGGCGTCTTGATCGATGTCTGCTTTCAGTATCACGGTGAGGACATCTGCGAGAACCGAGCACCATCTGCCCGACCACAAAGTTGAACAGAATGAACCGGGCTGGCGGGCGAGGACGAGCTCAGTGAGGTGACCCCAAAGACACTGGCCGCAAGTGAGACCGAAGCATTGTGGACCACTCCGGAAGTTGGTTCCATCAAACATGACAGGTGGGAGAGGCATCGGTCCCGAGGAACGAGAAGTGAGGGCCATCTCGGGCGAGGCGTCTGATTCTTCCCCTTTTTTTCTGAGAGGAGTCAAAGGAGGTTGATCAGTAGTTGCAGAGGATCTTTGGTCTTTGAAGGGAGCAAAGCGGAGGTGATCTTGCTGCCGGAGAAGGCCGGCGATGGAGAGGGAACCGGCGGAGGTGAAGCTGCAGCGGCGACGGTGACGATGCCGCACGGAAGAAGCGACGGCGATGGCTCCTCCGCGCTGAAGGGGCGACGTTGCCGCACGGAAGAAGCGGCGGCGATGGCGATGGCTCCTCCGCGCTGGAGCTGCAGCGGCGACAGTGAAGTTGCCGCACGGAAGAAACGAGACGGCGTCGAACAGAGGAACAGAGGATGAAGCACCGCTAGAAAGAGAGAAGAGAGGAGCCGCAGGAGAGGGCTGCGGCGGCGGCGGTGGCGTCGCCGGCAAGGCTGCCGGGCGTGGCCTGAGAAACCCTAGCTAGGGCTCTGATACCATGTTATCAGTGTTAGAATGCAGCACATTCCATTGAATGGGCCAAACGGGCCAAGAAATACATGTACAGTGAAAGATGAGAAAATAGCAAATAACCCCCTATACAAGTCTACTTTAACAATTGGCAATGTCAAATATGGTACTGCATCATTATAGTTAACACTATGTTGTTTAGGTTGCCTTAGACACTGTTGTTTCGGTTCATCCGGTTCACCCCCTTAAACCCTTTTCTTAAATTCATCTTCCATACCAAAAGGCTTATAATTTCATCTAGTTTATATCTTAACTTCAAATCTGCAAAATCGATTTTTCCAAAAAAAATAATAAAAAAGAGTAACAAACAGGAACCAACCCCCGCTGGTTTTGGGTCCGCTTCCAGGTTTCCAAAACCTGTTCTTAGGTACATTTGCAATATATGTTGAGTTGAATCAGTATTTGACCTTATTTGTATTTTTGAAGTGGGGCTGTTCTTAATTAAAAATTTGAAGCTAATTAGTTGTATGATTTCATTGATCCCTAGTCCATATAGCATTATATACGAGAATATTACTGCAATATGATTCTATTATTAATAAGATAATCTTTCTATTGTTTAACATTGTCCTGTTTTTGTGGTTCCAGGTGGCTGCCATGGAACAAGGAAAAATTACAAAACTCTTTCCCAACTACTTGCTATATGAATTTCCCAGCTTATCTGGTGGAAGATTATGGAAAGGGGAACATGATCTACTGTTACTGAAAGCATTAATAAAGTATGCATTTATTTGATATGTTCAGTTTGCTACAATAAGCATTGTTAAATTATCCATTTATTTCCTGTAATAGCCGAGTGACCAGAACAAGTTTTGCATCTGGATTAATTCTATAACAATATGGTTATACTTTGCTCCAGTGTTCTTAGATCTGGCCTGGCCATTGATCTGGCCGAGCTTGATGGTCACCGATTTGACTGCACGTTTTATTTTAGTATTTTTAGTATATAGGACAAGTAAAAATTGCAGATATGGACGTACAGATATGGACGTACCATTTTAATTCTCAACGATACATAGAACAAGGCATAAATACCAATATACCATAAAAGAACTCTAATTTTATTAGTATATTTTGGTATTAATTGGCTATTTCCCTTATATAAATTTCTTTGAAAATAGTATTTCACGTGTGCCTAGCTTCAATGCTTCAGCCCTACTATTTCCATGCTTGAAGCTCAGTGGGTGATTTTTTTTGTGTAATTTCTGCTGCAACACGAAGACAGGGTTTTGGATCAAGCCAGGCTGGCCTAGCCGGTTCACACTGAAACTTGCTGATCCAGCATGGTTTTAACCAGTTCAATAAGGCTGATTTTACATAAATGATCCAATAACATTGACCGGATCGAGGATCTGGTTCCTCTTTACTGGTTGGACCACCTGTCTGATATGAGTCTGATAACTATGCATTACTTTGTACTCCCTTTGTTACCAAATAGATTGTTTTAGAACGCGTGTAGTTAAAGTTTTCAAACTTTGACCGCTAACATACACAAAATTACTGAGATTGACCATCTAAAAATAACATACGTAGATTTGTATTGAAAGTATCCAGAACAATACATTTTTTTAATATATTTTACTAATATATTACTAAAAATTAATACTGAAAGAGTCATGGTGGAGATCTTGTCCATGTCTAAAATGACATTTATTTGTCAATAGAGGGATTTAGTAATTTCTATTTCTGTCCCCATTGATAGTTACTTAAATATTTCTGTTAAAGGTGTTTTCAATTTACTTCTACACAATTTCTTTCCCAGCTTACAATATAGTACTGGGCTGATGAGCATCAATGCCCATATTGATTAAATGGCTATTATGGATCATGCTACTTAATGGAAGTTGTTTTCCTTTTTCTTTAAATTTTATGGATTTTTTGCTGTACTTAATTAAAGAAAGCTGGATGCTCACATGATTGCCAATGCATGTGATTCTACCTTTTTAATTCATTTACGGTTCTTAATTGCTTCTCTTCTATGTTTAAAGTATCTTGAGACCCAATTAGAACTATAACTAAGATTAAGAACCCTAAACCATATTGGTGGGTGATGCTAAGAAATAAAGTGTGGGAGGATTGGGAGTAAATGCACAAACCCACAACTGTCTAATACCATTCTGAGAAACATGGTGCCTCTTTATGCTTTTCCCCCCTTACATTTTTGGTCGTTTTTTCTTCTGCCTGCTTGGTTTGTTACATCGTGAGTAACACGATGTTTAAACGAAGCAATTAGGATATGGTAACTTAATTTGAATGAAGAAATAGTAAGTGCCCTGTTGGTCTTTTAGTTCCCACCACTCTAAATTCTTGGATGTAGTGTGGTTTAGATTGAAATTCACAGGCGTATCAAAGGAAAGAAGAAAGACCAGTAGAACTTGTTCTATTCTGACTGAAGCAAATACATGTATTGGAGGGGGAAATTAGATGAGCTGAACAATTATGCGCTAACATTAATTTTTCTATTCTGACTCCATTTGTGAGAGATCCCCTCACCATTATAATTAGAAAACTATAGCGGACATTTAATGAAAACCAGAGATTTTTTAAGTGCAGGTATAGATCATCCTCTTCTGGGCATGAATCCTAGTTTCATCAATCTTCCTTTCCTCTTGATTAATTATAAATCTTATAGGAATTTTTTTTTTTCTGACTTAAATATTAAAGTAGGAATTTATGACCATGTAGGAGATGCCTTTAATTTAACTGATCGCTTTTATATATTAATACTGCTGCATCTGTCTTCCTCATGACAAATGCATTCTTTATCTGATTTTTTGTTTCTATTTTTACATTATAGCATATTTGGTGCTCAAAAGTTACCATCTTAAGGTATTAGCATCTGTTTTCCCTTCATTAGGCATGGGTATGCAAGGTGGCAATATATATCAGATGACAGAGATAATGGACTTTTTGAAGCTGCACGACGAGAGCTGCATCTTCCTTCCGCTAATGAATTGATTGGTGCTCAGTCAAATAATGAGGCAAATGTTAGTGTGCGCACACTATTTTTTTCCTGCCAAAATTCTAAAGATTGTGAGCCATTACATATTTTTCTGTCTACTACTTTTCCAGGGAAATCTGGAAAGCACACAGGAAGGCCAGGTGAACCCAACGAGCTTGTCTCAGTATAGGGAGATCCAGAGAAGAATTGTCGAGTTTATACGAAAGAGATACCATCTTCTGGAGAGATGCTTGAATCTGGAATATGCTGTGGTATGGCATATGGCCTCTTGACATGCACCCAAGCTCACATGAGTGAATACACTAATACTATTATGTAGCATCTTTATGGTGTAACATTTAGCATATCTTCTGGTATTTTGCAGATAAAAACAAAAACCCCTGTTCCTGATGATCTTACTGAACAAGAAGTTCCTGGAGGACATAGTCCAGTTGTTCCAGATATCAGTGAATTGTTGATAGAATTGCCCATGCTTGAACCTATTTGTAAGTGATCTTTCTCTCTATATATTTTCTAATCTTTTTATCTATGCATACGACATGCAGACATGCTCATGTGTGTGGGCATGCCTTTTTTTAATCATGTGTATTCTAAGGTTTTTTTGTACTTCGTTTTCTCTTTAAATGTGACATTTTTGAAATTTCAATTTAATTTGACCATCGGAGGGGCAAGAGCAATTTTGTAAGAATATCTCATATTTCAGTTATGTGATGTGAGCCTATATTTCCGCTGTGAAGGGTTTCTGTTACTACTGTATTATAGCAGGGATATGGGCCTCCATTATTGTCCGGGCGCTGGCTGAACTGTTTGGTAGCAGCTGCTATGTGACAGAATGACTAGAATCATAAGGTCAATATTCTTGGACTATCTTGGGATCATCCTGGTATAGGTAATCTAGTGGTACAGATATAGTAGTCTAAAAGCATGCTAGATGGACAGAGGGGAGGAGGAAGGGGGAGGGAGGTATATTGGCCAAATTTTGAACAAATGGAGTACTTGAAAGCAGTGTTGGGAAAACTTGTGACAACTGGATATGTACCTTATTGCTTATTAGATATGCCTCAAACACGAAATCTTGAAAAAAAAAGAAAAAAGATCCGTCCGGTTCCGTCCCAGGGACTGCCTAGAAAACTGGAATCACCTTGGTTGTGGTTTTATCATGCTAAAGTGATAGTCCCTCCAGTCACAAAAGAGCATCTTTTGCAGATTTGAACATATGAAAACTGGTTTGGGATGAACACACATCTATTCCATTGGCCACATGGGGTATGAGTCATGTACAAGGCAATAGCAAATAGTAGAAAACACTCTATACAAATGACTAATACAAACATATACTTCTAACAAAAACTGTACATGTAGATTTGTCTCAAAAATAGTTTCAAATATATAATTTGCTATGTTTTATAAATATATCACAATAGAAATTAGTGGTGAAAGTTGCATTTTGAAGATTGTCGATGTTCAAAACGACATAATTTTTGTGACCGGAATACTTCCTTTAATAATTCTGACGTCAATCTTGTTGAATTATGCTCACAGAGTATCCATGGGTTTGTTCAATTAGTATTTGACTATTCAGTGCCTTTGCTAGTGTTCGTAATCTTTATCCTCTTGTCCTCACTAAATTTGTAGCAACTCATCTTTGTTACCCACATCAGGGGAGTGTGTGTTCCCATTTAATGTCATAAAGCATATTCATAGGAAAAACTAGCAGCTTAGTTTACTTACAAGTTACAATATACCACGTACCATAAACAGTTTGGTAAGCTACGGATCCTTTTTCTTACATTAGCAGCTTGTATAACATGTCGATCCATAGGTCGTGTGCGACATGCTGTTACCATTGAGTGGTGAAGCATGTTTCAGAGTTCACATACATAAGCTTTAAGTAATGTGCATGCAAGTTACTGCAACTGAACTTGTGCAAACGATGTACACTTACTGAATGAACCCCAAAACAAGTTATTTGTGGTAATTGGTTATTTGGAAGTGGAACTCAGACATAGTGGTAATATACTAAAATAGAGGCTGTATAACAAGGTAACTTTTACCATGATAGATCAAATATAAAGGTTTGTCTTTGGAAATATTTTTTTTATCGTATATCCCGTGAGTAGTGCTCATTGCTTATTTTGATAACTGGGGCCCTCTTTCCAGCTGCCAAAGAAGTGGCTTCTGATGGCACAACTGGTCAGTCACAAGTTCCCCATCTTTACAACAAGGTACCTAATGAACCAAGTTTTCATTGACCTGATGTGTTGTTTGTTTTCCTCAACTGACCAACGTCAATATATGCCCGCAGATGTGCAGTGTGCTTGAAGACAGCGGTGTTACTGCACTCAATTCGTTCTTTGGTGACAAGGCAGTTTCTTCAAGTTTAGTCAATAGCCTCCATCAATTTGAAAGCGTGTGCGAGGACGTTGAGCGGATCTTGAGAGCCCAAGAAAACGGTTCTACTGCCAAAGAGGAAGTGGTTGATGCAAGCTCCGAAGAAGCTACGCCTCCGCAAGATTCAGGCACCAAGGCCGCCAACGAGGGATCTTCGACTGTCGTCAAGTCGGAAGACAATATGGAAGTCGATGATTGATGTGTAGGAGGGAATCAAAACGATATGGAACAGGGCCCCTTTAATTTAGTTGCTAAACAGGTTCTAATGTACCATGTTGTAATTTGTAACTCTTAAGCCAGGCACCCGCATAGCCTCTGCTGTTACTACTAATGATTACCGTCAAACCGTTCTACCTAGTTATCGAATGCTCGCATCATTTTCGAATGTTCAGGATGTGACTTCGTGGTGTAATGGTGCTCTTCAGGTTACACCACGAAAAATCAGGTTCAGTGATGAATGGGTACGAGTTAAATCGTCGACTCAGAATCTGCATGCGTATTCCTTTTTTCTCTCTCTTTTTTTTTTCTGTTTGTTTGGTTTTCTTGCTTGCGCAGTACAGCCTCCAGAGCAATTAACTAGTGGTATGCCTGAGGGTGGCTTCTCCTGTGCATGCGTCCTCGCCTGAGGATGGATAAGTCTGAGGAGGACATCTCATTTATCCTATATTTATTTTTCATGATCAAATTTGTCATATGCTAAACGTAAATTAAACAAACTGAATAGTTCAAATTTTTTGTAACTTTTAGTCCTGTTTTGCTTTGGACTCGTCGATCTTATCAGCTTGCCATAGAAGCTGACGAGATTTCCTTATTCAGCGTTGTCGCTGTCTTAATACTGGATGGAAGGCTTTTGATGCTGTCCATTGTATGTTGTACTGTAGTTGTGCCATGGCTGTTCTTGGCAGTCTTCTAGGGCAGTGGTTTGGCTCTTAGATCCTAAGTTCTGATATCATTTGTTACAAGATGTACGGCAAAAATATAGGATCAAGGGAACGGAAAATTTGAACTTTTCGTGGAAATCCTTCTTAGGAAAAAAAAACACGAGCACACAAAATCTGTATCACTGTATGAGGTGATAGAGGTCTTAGTATACTTTTGTTATGGACTATATGAATATAATTATAGTGATAAATAGAAGATCCTATATAAAAATATATAATTATAGTGATAAATAGAAGATTCTATATAACAATAGATTTAAGATGAGTAGGAAACGACCTCTCAAACTTAGCAGTATTGATGTTCAAAATCAGCAGTATTGATGGGCGATGAGAATTGAGATGACACAGTACTGTCGGGAAGACCTAAGGAGCCCATCAAATCCGGTAATCAACGTCGACTAATCAGGGAACATGTTGGTTGTTTCCTTGGAACCTTTCTGGCACCTCGTTTAGAGGGCCCACGCCAGGACTCAAGAAGCCGGTCTATATCTCTCTCTTATTTTTTTTTCTTTTCACCCAAGAAAAATCTTTGAGATGGCACCTTATAAATTGGTGAAGTGGCACCATTGGAGATGCTCTAAGGTGCGTTTGGTTGTTTGGATAAAGATGGATGGGATATGGCTATCTAGTCTGGATGGGATGGAGTCATCTAGGTGACTGTTTGGTTGGGTGGATAGGGACGATCCAATTTTTTGTTTGGTTGGATGGATGGTTGAGCTAATTGTAATCAAGGTTTTGAATTTCGGTTTGAAATTTTTGGACAAAATTTAACCAAAATTTGAATTTTTGAACAAAATTTTAATCTTTGAATAAAATTTGAATTTCGAACAAAATATCATTGAAAATTGAATTTTCAGACAAAATTTATTTTTTTGACAAATTTTGACCAAAATTTGACTACTATTTGATTAAAAATTGAATTTGACTAAGTACACTTTGACAAAATTTGAATTTGAATGAGTTCACCTCTTAATACAACAAACTGGATAAGTTCGTCCAGCATTTTTTAGGGAATGACTCTATCGAGCATATTAAGAGAATATTCCAAAAAACTAGATATCCATATCCCATCCATCTATCTAACCAAACAAAAAGATGACTTCAAATCCAGGGATCGTCATATCCCATCCACCTTAATCCACTCAACCAAACTTTGCCCTAAAGAATATCATTACTAGTACTGCCTTCGTCCTCATGGACCTCATCCATGGTATTTAATAATGAACGGGCTCAGGTGCAGGGACCCTGCACATATTATGCGCAGGGCCAATCTTGACGTGCCATGTGTCCCCCGCCAATAGGGTGGTCACATTAAGCTCGTTATTATAGTTCTTTTAAACTCCGGAAATACTACAATCTCTAGGAATGGCAGAACAAATCCCTTATTTCATCTTTTTCTCCTCTCATCTATCTACAGGATCAACGAGTAATTTGTGAATCTTGAATCAAGACAACTCGATTCACTTCAATGATAAAGAATAAACATCAAACTAAGTACACACTGAGTCCCAAGCCATCTATGTATGTCAAGAACCCAGAATCGCTAGGGCTAAAACTTTTTGAAATCTCATGAAAAAAAGGAAAAAAAAATGGAAAGCTAACAGATGCGGAATGAGAGGGGAAAGAAAAAGATAATATTTGCGTTAGGGTTTTTCAATGATTATCTCATTTCAAGCCATCAACTTACATAGCCATTGCAACAACTCAGTCACTGGCAAAAGTAACAGCTCAAAACGGTAAACAGTTACTGAAAAGTAAACATAACGGTAAATAGTAACTACGGTAACAAATCTCCACCGTCGGATCCCCTCCATCTAACAATCAGGACCACTAGATTCACATAGGGTGCGTTTGGTTGCTTGAACGAGGTTGGATGCGATATGGCCATCTAATCTAGATGGGATGGAGTCATCCAGGTGACTGTTTGGTTGGGTGAATAGGGATGGACTAGTTTTTTGTTTGGTTGGATGTATGAGGATAGATGGGATGAGCCAATTTTTTGTTTGGTTAGATGAATGATGAGGATAGAAGGTTTGTTAATTCTAACGGAGAGAATTTTTTTTAAAAAAAAAATGGAATGAAAAAAATAAACTGACTGTAGCTTTAAAAATTTGTTTTTTTAAAAAAAATACCACAAAAGGGGGAAAGCAGTACTCCGCGTACACTGTACATGCTACAGTACTCTGCAGGGGTCAGATTCGAACGCAAGACCTCTTGCTGCGAGCCCAAAACCTTAACCAGCTGCGCTAACTAAGGGTTGTGAAAGATAAGAGCTAGCAAATATATAAACCAAGCACGCAGTGGATACCTGGATGGACTCATCCGGTCGAGTCTCTAGGATCCATTCATCCAGTATCTTTGAAGAATATTCTCTTTTTTTGGATATCCTCATCCACCTTTGCCATCCAACCAAATAAAATGGATGAGTAAAAAAACAGGGATGGAACCATCGCATCCACTTTTTTCCTTGAACCAAACACTACCATAATGCTTCCCGCTGGCATGTCGTCTCTTGGATTCAACTAATCCAACCGGTATCTTGCAACCACAACCATTCACCAACTGAATCGCTTTCTTCAGTCAAAACATAATCATCGATGAGTTCCAGGTTTGATGATTCCAGGGTCCTGACAATTACCCTCACCTTGATATTCTTGTCCTCAAGAATTAAATTGTGAAAAAACCTTGGTAATGAAATCAGCATCCTGCCAAGTAGCAGCCTCTAGAGATAAATTTGCCCACTGTACCTTCCAGTGAACAATCGATTCATTGTTTCTCGGTATAATCCTCCTCTCTAAGATTTCGATAGGTTCAGTTTGTATATTACCCTCAGCATCAACTAATGGCATGTCTTTGCTTGGAATAGCTTTGGTTCCCAAGTTCTTGTTCAGTTGTCTGACATGGAAAACAGGGTGAATAGAACATCCATTTGGTAATAAGAGCTTGTAGGCCATCTTTCCAACCTTTTTAGTAATTCTGAATGACCCATAGTATTTTGAATGTAGCTTCAATGTTTTGTGCAATCCCAGTGCATTGTGTCTGTATGGTTGCACCTTGAGGTAGACCAATCCCCAATTTTTAGATTCCTTTTTGTTAGAAATCGACACGCAACCAAATACGAAGTAGATCAAAACCAAAACAGATCGAGACACAAGAATTTAACGTGGAAAAACCCCTCCAAAACGAAGGGTAAAAAACCACGGGCGCCGGCCGGCAAACTTCACTATTTCGGGAGAGTTTACAAAACGTCGGAGTGTGACCTCGCGACGGCTTACAAGATGATTATATAAGGTAATGACCTAGGTCAAGAAAATGAAACGATCCTCCGCTCCGCTCCGACAGAAGTTAGCCTTCTTCTCCTTCTTCTGAATTTGGATCATAATTCAACACTTTTAGTTCTATGCTTATCAGCCAAAAAAAATCCTCGAGCTTGCCTTTTCAAGATTTGCTTTTATTGCCTCTAGTGCTGCTTGCCTTCTTTGTATAATGTTCCTAGCTTCCTCAGTTGCAGAATCAGGTAACATATTCTCAGTAATCAATGGGGGTTTCATACCATACAATAACTGAAATGGGGTCATCTTCAACAAAGTATGGAAGGAGGTATTATACCACCATTCGGCTTGTGAAAGCCAAGAGTGCCATCTCTTTGGACTAGCAAATGCCATGTATCTTAAGTAATTTTCAAGACACTGATTCATCCTCTCGGTTTGGCGCTACTTAGTCTCATCTTGACTCCCATAGCAACGAAGAGTTCTTTCCATAGTGTACTTGTGAAAATTCGGTCTCTATTAGAGATAATTTCCACTGGAAGACCATGCAGCTTATACACATTATCCATGAACAATTTTGCTACCTTTTGCACCGTATAGGGATGGCTCAAAGATATAAAGTGTGCATACTTGGTGAAATTATCCATAACAACCATTACCACATCTTTCCCCTCTGACTTGGGCAACCCCTCCACAAAATCCAATGTAATGTGTGTCCATGCTAGCTTAGGTATAGGGAGAGGCTGAAGTAGACCACGGTATGGTAAGTTCTCTGACTTATTCTTTTGACACACCACACAAGTTTTCACAAAGTCAGTAACCCTTTTCTTCATTCCCGGCCAATAACACAACAATTTAGCTCTCTGATATATTGCCCTTTCCCCAAAATGACTGCCCAAGACTGAATTGTGAAAAGATCCTGCAATTGCTCTCTGAGATTTGTGCTTATGCCTACATAGATCCTTCCTTTA
The DNA here is from genome assembly GCA_036346375.1 of Guadua angustifolia. Taxonomy (NCBI): domain Eukaryota; kingdom Viridiplantae; phylum Streptophyta; class Magnoliopsida; order Poales; family Poaceae; genus Guadua; species Guadua angustifolia. The sequence continues at coordinate 6,459,433 of CM070510.1, read as the reverse complement.
TACTGCAATATTCCATCGTTTAATGCATAAGGGGGAGCACTAGTTGGATCTATTCTCAACTTGGTTTCCAATTCCTTACATTTCTCATCATTCCTAAAACTTCGAGTCACCTTTAAAACCGAATGAGGAATGGCCATAGTAATTGCTATGGTTTCTTCAGGGTGAGTGATCCTAGATAGAGCATCTACAGCCTTATTCTCTCTCTTTTTTGTATTCAACCTTATAATTGTAACCCAACAACTTGATCAATAACTTGTGTTGAATTCTATCAGTTAGGCTTTGTTCAGTAATGTACCTGAGGCTCTGTTGATCAGTCCTTATGATCAACTAGGTTGATCCTATCAGATAGTGTTTCCACTTTTTAAGTGCCTCCAATATAGCTAAAGCTTCTTTATCATACATAGACATAGCAACTGATTTAGGTCCAATGGCTTTGCTCATATAAGAAATTAGCCTCCCTCCTTGCATTAAGACTGCACCTAGCCCATTTCCACTAGCATCAGTCTCCAGAATAAACGGCTGAGTAAAGTCTGGCAATACTAGCATAGGAGCCTTTGTGAGAGCTAGTTTAATGTTAACAAAAGATTGTTGTTGCTCTTTTCCCCATTGAAAAGCATTTTTCTTTAGAGAATTGAATAGAGGTCTACATATGACATCAAAAATTCTTGATAAACCTCCTGTAATAGCCTGCTACCCAAAAATCCTCTCAATTGAGTGATATTTTCAGGCATAGGCCACTCTTGTACTGCAACAACTTTATCTGGATTGGTTGCCAACCCCTAACTACTAATAATATAGCCTAAATATTCTACCTACAGCTGCCCAAAAACATATTTACTTTTCTTGGCATACAATTTGTTTTCCCTCAATGCTTCAAGTACTTGTTTCAAATGAAATTTATGTGCCTCCCAAGTAGAACTGTAAATCAAAATATCATCAAAGAAAACTAATACAAAACCTCATAAAACTTGCCAAAACCTTGTTCATTAAAGTATGAAAAGTTGCAGGGGCATTATTTAGCCCAAAATGTATTCATAATGACTGGTTTGAGTACTAAAAGCTGTCTTGAATATATTGGTAGAGCTCATCGTTATTTGGTGATATCCAAACCTTAAATATATCTTTGAGAAATATTTTGCTCCATGTAACTCATCTAAAAGGTCCTCAATTACATGAATGGGATATTTGTTCTTTAGTGTATCGACATTCAACTGCCTATAATCAATACAAAGCCTCCATGTTCCATCCTTCTTCTTCACTGGTATGGCTTGAAAGGAGTAAGGGCTTACACCAATAAGGATGGTCTGCAGTTTGTAGTAGATTTTCCATTAGTTCTTCCATTGTATTCTTTTTATAATGGGGGTAACTTGTAGGGTCAGACATTTACTGGCTTGGCCTCTGGCACCAATGGAATTGTGTGGCCGCATTCTCTGGCTGGTGGAAGTCCAGCTAGTTTTGCAAATACGTCAGAAACATGTGCAAGAATTCATCAATATCGGTTGAGTTCACCTTTTGCTTGGTATCACCAGTTAAAATGGCATTAGCGTATACCACAGCTCCTATAACACCCTTGTGCATCAACTTCTTCAATTTCTGGTCATTGATAACACAATCATCCTAGGGGTGTGTTTCATCCACAAAATTCAACCTTCTATTTCCATCCTTACAATTGCACAATTCCCTGGTCTTCAAATCCAAACTCATTGGACTGTGTTGATAGATCCAATTTGCCCCTAGAATTACATCATACCCCTTCAATTGTATTACTGTTAAAATCAGAGATAAATACTTTTCCCTAAGTTGGTGTATTGACAATCTCTACATATAGAGTTGCATTTGAGTTTCATGCCATTAGCTACTGTTACCTGCATTGGGGTGTAACTACTGATTCTGCAATTTGATTTGATGGCTAAGTTAGGGGTGATCAAAGTAGCAGTGTTGCCACTGTCCACCAAAGCTGTGGCACTGAATTTCCCTATCTTATCCTCAGAGTGAAGGTAGTTAACCTAGCATTGGTTCCTAAGATAGCATGATTAGATGCTTGAAGAGCTTCTTCCACCCCATTTTTGTGCATAGGACTACCAGGCAGAGTACTGTACTCAACACCATGGCCTTCATCAATTTCCTCATCCTCATCTTCAAGTGTAATCAAATGAACTTTTTTCTGGAACTTACACACTTAGTTATGGCCAGGTACCCATGGCTCTTGACATTTGAAGCACTTGCCCTCTACCTATTTATTGTTACTTCCAGTAGATGATTTTTCACCAGAGTCCTTCTTAATGACTGTGTTCCTTCCTTTTGATTTGAGTTCCCTGACTGATTCGTCTTGGCGCTACTTCCAACAGTCCATGCATCATATTTTTTATGTGGAATATTGCCCTCATAATTTATGGTATGTGTGTAAGCCTCTACTAAATTCCTAGGATCAAGAGATTTCACGGGAACCTTAATGTAACTTTTTAAACCAGACAAAAAGTAGTCCAAGAAATACCCCTCTATCAAGGTTGCATTGTTCCTCTTCACAGGATTCATCATAGCTTCAACTTGGTCAATGTAATTTTCAACCGACTCATTTTGTGTCAAACCTCTGAAATTGTCAGTCACTTCAATTCTCGTTTTAGCAACAAACCTCTTGCAAATCATGTTGCAGAATTGTGGCCAACTCAGAGTTCTAGTGTCAATCCTATTGCTGTTAATCCGTTGATCTGCTCTTCTAGTTCGATAAACCTCAGCTCTAGCTACCTTTTGTTCTTCAGGTGTTCTTCCCAGCTCAAAGCATTTCTCAGCTTTTCTAATCCAAGCATCATGGTTGTCTCTGTCAAATTTTGGAAACTCAACCTTAGGACCCTTACTGAAATTGTTAGTATATCGATTCCAGTCTTCATTTTGTGATATCGGCCATTCAAGTACTCTAAGTCCTAAATACCCCCTTGGATATTCATATCTGACATGTGGTAAATACCCCTATTGCTGGCATGGGTTTGTTGTAAGGTGGTCACATAAATATGATGATTGGAGGCTATGAATTGTAGTACAAATGTCCCATTGGCCATTACTGATGGATATATACTAACCCCAAAGGTCCTAGGTCATTACTATCCACACTGTATATGTTGAATGGAATAGGGGGTGTCATAACTAGAGTTACCTATGAGGGTATTTGGTGCAAATGAGTGCCCATTGCCGGGAGTTCCATACATGTGTGTTGCTGATGTTGTCAACCTTGCAACAGATCTTGCCAATGACTCTTTATTAACCTCTGGATTAGCCAAAATACTAGCCACTTCCATATGCCCATATTTGTTAATCAAATTCTTAAGCATATCCATCACCTGATCAATTTTAGTAGAATTACCATGCAACTGTTTCTGGAATTAAAATATAAATAATAACATAAAAATTATAATATCAAATAAATAAAATACAATGACAGGTAAAATCCGTTAGAACATAAAAAAGACTAGTGGGTATGAATTATATTTAAATAACAATCATTATGACATACGTGGACTACATGACTAGAAAATAGTCTGACGATCAATATTTCACTGACAAAAAAATGTCAGTGTATTTACGTATTTAATAATGCTTAAAGTCCTACATTCATTGCACTAATGTGATGATATCTCAGCCATACGTGAGGCAAATAAACATACACATGTATGCATGGATTAACTGCTCTTTAATCAAATAATTAATTAGAAAAAGTGGGGCCGTATCCTGGTTTAAATCCTAAATACTCATACCAAGCCAAAAAAAACTTGTTGCCCATGTCATCACACACAAAAAAATGGCATATAGTCAACTGTCTGACCAAGTTTAGAGGTGGGCACTGGGCCGAGCCATTTTGAGCTAACACGATGCATGCCCCGTCTAGAGTCCGGCCCAGCACTATTCAGAACGGGCTGGACTAGCATAGCACAGTTGCTCGGGTCGTGCCAGGCTTGCCAACTGGGTACGATGGGCTGCCCAGCACGTCACGGCCCACACAGAGCTACGGGCGGCATGTCGGCACGTGTATGGCACGCGGCTAGGGGCAAGGCACACGGCTGGGCTCGGGAGAGGTACCGGGCACGTGGCTGCCTCATCGTGCCTTGCCCACCGCACGTGTGGCCATCTCGCCTCGCAAGCCTCGCCCACCGTGCGTGCGGCTGCCTTGCCCACCTCACCGCATGGCCACCTCGCCGCCCGCACCGCTGCCACCTCGCCTCACAAGCCTCCATGGCCACTCGCCTCCCGGGGTCGCTCGCCTCGCTCGCCCCACGGCCGGTCATCTTCCGCGCGGTCTCCATCGGCCCGTGCACTTGGTCGCCTTGCCTTTGCCAAGCGCCGATCCCGCGTAATCTTCTCGATCCTGGCACCGCCGCTCCTCAGCCGGACAGTGTGATGGCCCGATCGTATCAAGCAGAAAGCAGCAGCATGAGGGAGAGATTGGAGAAGAAGAGATACATGGAAGAGAAGACGTGAGGAAGAAGCAGAAGCAGAAAGGGGAAAATCATTCCATATCTTTTCTTACTTTTGTGTCCAGATTACAGCTACCCTTTTATACCACCCTTTTCACTCTTTAACTTTTAACCACTCTGTAACGATTACTCTGTAATGCCTGATTAACAAGTATACTATTTGGATTACAAGAGATTTGCCGAAAATACTATTCCCCGTCATTACGCCTCCTGCGCCGTCGGATGTACATCGCTTTGCTCCGCGCCCAGCATCTCTTCACTCGATTCAGGAAGACAACTCTCAGCCAGCGTCTTGTCCTGCAGCTTACGCTTCAGCTCTCCCCTGTGGCCATGGGTACTGACATTACCCCCTCCAGGAAAACCTGCTTGTCCTCGAGCAGCAGCCATAGGATAACGGTGACGTACAACATTATAATCCTCCCAAGTAGCCATATCAGCCGGAATGTTAAGCCACTTGACCAACACTTGAACAATAGCTGAATTGCCTTTTTTAACCATACGGCGATCCAAAATGAGCTCCGGTTCAACAGACTCCATATTCAAATCAGCAATACGAGGTGGATGATGAAATATAGGAGTATAATCAGGAACAAAAGCCTTCAGTTGGGAAACATGGAAGACTGGGTGGATCTGACTTCCTGGCGGTAGCTCCAACTTGTAAGCAGCATGGCCAATTTTAGCGAGCACACGATATGGACCGAAGTATTTAAACGCCAGCTTGGGAAATGGACGATTAGCAACTGAAGTCTGCGCATACGGCTGAAGTTTCAAGTAAACCTGTTCACCCACTTGGAACTGGCGATCTGATCGGTGATGATCCGCCTGCAATTTCATCCGGTTTTGGGCCACTGACGGATGATGCTTCAAAATGGAAAGGTGATTAGTGCGGTCCTCCAGAAAGTCCTGCACCGACTGATTACTGACCCTTTGCGAATGTAACATAGACCCATATCTCGGCTCCGAACCATAAAGAGCATAAAAAGGAGATCACCCTAGTGCTGAGTGATGACTAGTATTATACCAAAACTCAGCCAAGGGTAACCATCTGCGCCATTTGGTAGGACTAGAATGGACAGCACAACGAAGGTACATCTCAAGACACTGATTCACACGTTCACTCTGGCCATCTGTTTGTGGGTGATACGCCGTGCTAAATTGCAGCTTTGTATCCATGGCCAAGAAAAGCTCTTTCCAAAATAAGCTAGTGAACACTCTATCTCGGTCCGACACAATAGTTTTGGGCATACCATGAAGTTTAACCACATGATCTAAAAACAGTCGAGCCACCTGAGGAGCAGTAAAAGGGTGTTTCAAGGCCACAAAATGTGCGTATTTGGAAAAGCGATCCACAATCACCAAAATAGTGTTACACCCTTCCGAACATGGCAGTCCCTCGATAAAATCCATGGTCAAGTCTTGCCAAGCGCCATCCGGAATTGGAAGGGGTTGCAACAGGCCAGGAGACAAAAGATTTTCATGTTTGGCCTGCTGGCAAATGCTGCATTGCTTAACAAAATTGCTCACATCACTCTTTAAGCCGGACCATGCAAACAACTTCTTAACACGTTGATAAGTAGCCGACATACCAGAGTGACCTCCCACAACACTGGAATGAAAGGCGCTGATGATCTTGGTCTGCAACGCAGAATTTGCACCCACCCAAATTCTACCGTGAAATTTGATCAATCCACTGGAGAGCTCAAAGCCATGTTCATCGGGAGTTTGAACAGCCAACTCGACCAGCAACCTCTGTGCTTTCGAATCAGTAATATAGGAGTTAAGAACTTCCTGCAGCCACAAGGGTTGAGCACCAGACACGGCCTGAAGCGCAAGCAAATGTCCCACACGCGACAAAGCATCAGCAGCACAATTCTGGGAGCCTTTCTTATATTGAATGCAATAACGAAGGCCCATCAGTTTCGTCATGGCTTTGCGCTGCCAGTCCGAAACGAGCTGTTGCTCATCCAAGAAACAGAGACTACGATGATCAGTCTTAATAATAAATTCTCCTCGTTGCAAATAAGGACGCCAACGATCAATAGCCATGATGACAGCGAGAAACTCCTTCTCATAAATAGACAATTTCTGGTGATGAACACTTAAGGCTTTACTGCAGAAGGCAATAGGATGTTGATTTTGCATCAATACGGCATTGAAAAGTGGCAGGGGCATTTGTCAGTCCGAAGGGCATAACTCGAAACTGAAAATGTCCATGATGGGTTTTAAAGGCTGTCTTCTCCATGTCAGCCTCCACCATACGAATTTGATGATAGCCGGATTTTAAGTCCAGTTTGGAAAAATATTGTGTGCCGGCTAATTCATCAAGAAGCTCATCCACCACGGGCATAGGAAATTTATTTTTAATGGTTATACTATTCAATTTCCGATAATCAACACAAAAACGCCAACTACCATCCTTCTTCTGAACTAAAAGGACTGGAGAGGCAAAGGGACTTACACTCGGCTGTATGAGCCATTGGTGAAGCATCTTAGCGACTTGACGCTCAATTTCATCTTTCTGCATCGGAGAATAGCGATAAGGGCGGCTATTCACAGGCACAGCCCCAGGAATTAAAGGAATGGCGTGATCATATACACGAGATGGTGGCAATGCAGTGGATTCCTTAAAGACATCCACATACTGATCAAGAAGCAGTTGAATGGCAGGAGGTATAGTGTCTGGTGATGTTGTCGGCATGCCTGGGCCAATTGCAGCAATAGACCAAATGGTATTAGCACTGCGCCATTGATACATCTGTTTGCCTGAAAGAGTACCAGGAACTGGATAGATGCCTTGCAACGTAACCTCACGGCCCTTGTACTGGAACTCCAATGTTCTATTTTTCCAATGACAAAGCATGGGACTATGAAGTTGCAGCCAATCCATTCCGAGAATGGCATCATAAGATTCCAAAGGTAGGACTCGCAGATCAGAGTGGAATGTATAACCCTGAGTCCACCATTCCAATTGGGGCACTATTCGATCACATGTTAGAGCATCACCATTCGCAACACAAACAGTAACAGGAGGAATGCTTAGAGTCCCATATTTGGTCCGTTCCAAAAAATGAGTGCTGATGAAGCTATGCGAACTGCCCGAGTCTATCAGGGCAATGACTGTGGTGCAATCAGCCCTCCCGTGCAATCACCATGCAATCCAACTAACAAAAGTTTCGAAAAATTCTGAAAAAAATCATGGATGTACATCTCATCTTACCCCATCTACATATAAAATTTCATGATCAAATTCGTCCTATGCTAGAAGTTACAAAAAAGACAAATTTCTGACAAACTTAAAAAGTTCAAATGCACCTCAAATTTGTCTTTTTTGTAACTTCTAGCATAGGACGAATTTGATCATGAAATTTTATATGTAGATGGGGTAAGATGAGATGTACATCCATGATTTTTTTCAGAATTTTTCGAAACTTTTGTTAGTTGGATTGCACGGTGATTGCACGGGAGGGCTGATTGCACCACAGTCATTGCCGTCTATCAGCATGACCATAACTTGATTGCCAACCATGGCCTGAAGACGGAGTGTCGCGAAGTCTTCCATACCCGTCAGAGCATGGATTGATAACTGATATTGTTCTTGTTCGAAAACTTTGTCAGCTTCATCCAAGGCTTGCAGAATTTCCTCGCCAAGATATTCACAACCCTGCTCCACTTCCATCGCATGCAACTGAGCAATCGGCGCTGGTTTACATTGATGGTCCTTATCAAACTTGTCACCACACCTGAAACAAAGTCCTCGAGCCCGACGGTACTCCCGAAGCTGTCTGGCCCGTCCCAAATCGTCAGCAGGTGTTTTGGTTTGTGCTGCCATTGGGTCATTGCGAAAAGCACCTGCAGGTTTGTTGAGGAGTAATTGTTTCAGAGGTCTCGGGTCTCGCTCTGAATTTCAGGCATTTCTCCTCTTGAATCTGAGCGAGAATAAATGCTTGGCGTACAGAAGTTGGCAATTGTATCTCCACATCATAGCGCAATTCGTCCTTCAAGCCTAAGACAAATTGATGGACAAAGAAGTCGTCTGTACAGGACTTATTGTAAGCCGGACTTTGTACATCACCGCCTCAAATTGATGCTTGTAGTCCACGACACCTTCCGTTTGCTTTAATTGAATGAGTTCCCTGATATACCGCCGAGCATCATAAGCCCCAAATTCCAAAGCAATTGCCGACATAAAGTGCTCCCAGTCACCTGATGGATGTTCCTCCTAATAATTTTGTAACCACAAGGCTGCATTTCCTTCCATATGCATAGATGCAGCAGTAACCCACAAGGACTCATCAATGTCATACATGCGAAAATATTGCAAGCACTTGCTCTTCCAAATCAGTGGATCCTCCCCATCAAACTTAGGAAACAGTAGTTTAGGAAGAGGTACCTTCTTCTCAACAGGTGAGTGTGAGTTTGGCGTTGATGGTGAAGAGGTGTGCATGAAAGCCATTTTGCCCCCTTTTGGAAAATCCATGCCCAACTTCCACGGTTGTGCGGGGCCTTTACCCAGTAAACCCGCCGTTAATTCGCCTCCATGAGCTGCTGGTGCTGTCATTGGCCGCGATGTGGAAGTGCCAATACCGTCTTCCACTCTTGATGTGTGGTGCGTGACCACATTTTCCTTCATATCATGCATCATCTTCTGGAACTCTTGTTGTCTCTAGACGTGATTGATAATTTTGCCCAGGCCTATCTGCTGGAGGTAGCAGAGGCTTAGGTTTGTTCCACTGCCAACTGCCTCCATATCCCAATATATAGTTCCGATCAGCTTATTATTGCCTCCCTTCTCCGACGTCAAAGATGAAGCAATCGATCCTTTTCGTATGCCAAGTAGCTACACTCTTACTGGTTTCCATCCAAGGAGCAAAATATGGAAAAGGAACAAGCTCCCGAGTATCGATTCATGTAAACCACACATCTTCTATGACAAAATAACAAAGTTGACATGGGAAGTTATGAGTGTAACATGAGATATATTCTATTCTTCTTACCAAAGTTACCCTGCTCGAGGGGTGGTAAGTATTGTTGGATTATTTTAGCACTTGATCAGTGGTATTGGTAATTCCTATTGAATTTATTCATTTTCAGCTAGATCTCAAATGAAGCGTCAGATAGAAGTTCTATGTGTTTTATGTAGAAGAGTATATATAATAGTCCACGATGTTGTTAGTTGATAATCGTGCTTCTCCCTTGTCTTGATTTTTTTTTCAATAACAGCAGAATTTCCTATTTTAACAATCTATTCTATACTTGCCATTTTTAACTAAACCATATTATTTGAAGATGGAGAGCATAGCAAAGGTTTATGAAGTCAAGTTTGTGTTGGCTGTTGCTCAATTCGGAGAGGAGGACCCACTCTGGCAAAATGTAAGTAACCAATGTGTAATAATAATACTGGAACGCTGTGTATTAGCAATGGAATATGTACAAAGGAGTTTCCAGTTGGTCCAACTAATTGAACAAAATGCTAAGTTATCACTTTTTTCTTTCCCCTTCAGGGTTCCCTGTACTTCCAAGCTCTGAAGATCCCTTGGTATGCTAATTGTCCCTACCTGTACGGCTGTACACTCACTTTTATTTTATGAATGTAGCTCTATAGTGTAATGTAAATATGTAACACCTAAAGTTTTCTCTCTTCTCTGCACATTATACAACATGTAGAACTGCTTCTTCAGGTATACCACTACATCGTCACATGGCCAGATAGTTGGTAATTTTTTGAAGAAAGTGAAGATGCCATATGACCAAGTTCTAGAAATTATTGGTTTGGACATAGCTCCTCTTCAGGTATTACATTCAATTTTTCATAAACAATTTCGATTTTTTTGTGGCAGGTAGCCTATCTGACAAACAGTACATGATCTATGCACTGATAGTGATCAACTGGTTATTCTATCATCACTTGCTGGCCTGTAATTTTACTTCACTAAGGGCATGTTTGGTTGAATGTATACGCGCATGCAAGCTCAGCCGAGCCAGGCCCGCGGGAAACGGCCCACATGCGTTCAGCTCATGCAGTGGTGCGTTGGCATTTTCCCATGCGTTGCATCCATGAGCCCCGACCGACCTCACGATGCGACCAAGCAAATATGTGTCGCCCTTGTGGTCAATGCACTCGCACGGCCTGGCCCGGTAGAGCCTCCCAACCAAACAGGCCCTAAATTTTAGCCCCCACCCCTGCACTCTCCCAACAAATTCCTTTTCTTGCTGCACTTTTACTTGCCTTGTCTTATTCAGGTTTGGAACATCATAAATATAAAATATTTGAGTGAAATATGATCGTGTTTGTATAGTTGATGATTCATATGATTTCAGTAGTTTGATTGATTTCCTAGTATAAAAGATTAATTGGTTAGTAGGTTTCGGCATTCCTTAACTATCAAGTTATTGTTAGGGATCAAATCTTATCTATAATGATGGTTATGTTTTATAGTTGGAAAGCTTATATTGGAATGTTAGGAGGCTGGTACTATATAAGCATGGTGTTGTTATCCTGTTTAGTTAAGCAAAGAAATAAACAAAGTTCTCTAGTCTCCCTCTCTTCTTCCATAGACCTCAGAGTCTTGGCATCAGCATGGCCAGTCGTTCAAGGGCGAGTGCCTTACCCTCGGTGTTTGGTAGGGGTGGAAAAAAACTCGAACTTGTGAGCTTAACGAGTTTTCGAAAACTAGATTCGACTCGATGTTTTCGAAAACTTAACTCAAACTCATCTCTTAACAAGTCGAGTCGAGCTGAGATATGCAGAAAATGAGTTTATCGAGCAATTTTGTGATACTTTTGTACTCAGCCCTAACCCGACTCGACTAACGAGGCAACACCCAGTCTCCCCTCATGGCCTCGTCTCCCCTCTCCCTTTGGTCTTGAATCCAGCGTCTCCCAGGCTCCTGTGGCCCCCACCTCCGCTCCGATCTCCTCCCCTCCGGCTTCTCCCACTTCCGCTCCGAGCTCCTCCCCTTTGGCTCTCCGCCCGCCTGGTCGCCACCTACAAGCTCCACCGCCAGATCTAGTCCTCTACCACCGGCCCTCCAGATCCAGTCCTCCACCACCGGCCCTTCAGATCTAACCCTCTCTTCCGGCCCTCCACCCGTGTCAACGACTCCCCAGCTCCGCGTCTTCTTGACCGGGAAGAAATAAAAGAAAGGAGGGGGGAGGCAGTGGGGTTAGGCGATGGCGGTGGCGTTGGAGTTTCTGGAGGCACAGGGCGAGACTCGGCCGGAGCTGGTGGAGTGGTACGACCCTCACTGGCCTCTACCGGCGCAAGCTGTGGCACCCAAGGTTTGAAATCTTGTTTTCGACTGACATCATAAAGGTGGCCGAAATCTGAAATCTCGCTGAGACCTCGGAATTTCGGACAAAATATAGAAACAAAAATTCAAATCTGTTTTTTTTGCACCGAGAAAACCGAAATTTTGGCGAGATTTTCTAAGATTTTGGTGAATTTGCATCGAGCGAAAATGTCTCAAACGACGTTGAAAAATTTTAAAAATTTTTGTGAGGTTGTTGACATATCAATGATGTTCCCATAAAAATTTCAGATGATTACCAAGCCTGAGAAATTTTTAACAATTTGAACATTGCTATTGTCCTGATAAAATATTGACCGGCAAGTTTAAACCAAATAAAAAATGGAACAAACCACGTTAGAAAATTTTGAAATTTTTTGTGCATGGTTATGATGCATCACTAATGTTCCCATAGAATTTTCGAATGATGATCATGCTTCATGAGTTTTTAAAAATTCAGACAGTGCTACTGTTCTGATAAAAGCCTTACCAGTAAACGTCAACCAACTAAAAAATAGTTCAAACCAATTTAGAAAATTTTGAATTTTTTTATATAGTCCTGATGCATCATAAATGTTTTCATAAAATCTTTAGATGATGATTAAACTTTAAGAAGTTTCAAAAATTCTGACAGTGCTACGTCCTGATAAAAGCCTAATGATACATAAATTTTCTTTAACAATAAAAAAAAGTTTAGAATTTTTGAAAATTTTGCATAAGGGTGCTAAGGAAATCCTTAAGATCTCATAAAAATCTTGAATCATGATCACACTCCAGTGAATTTATAAAATTTTTACAAGGGTACTGTACCATTTATGTTTTTTCTGTATTTGATTTTTGAAATATAAGAAATGAAGTTCAATGTTTACATAGATTTATTGAGCAAACAAAAAAAGTTTAAAATTTTTGAAACTTTTAGAGAATGGTATTGAGGAAATTCTTAAACTCTCAAAAAAATTTCGGATAATGATCACACTCAAGCAAATTTATAAAATTCTGATAAGCTTACTATCCCAATTATGTTCATTCTGTTTTTGATTTTTTTAAAGATAAAAAATGCAATTAAATTATTTTGAAAATTTTTCTGTAAGATCCTACACTGCTAAAGATAGTACCATAATTTTTTTAGATTATGATCAGGTTGTACAATTTTATAAAAATTTGACAGTGTTTCTGCCGAAATTTTAAAACATCTCAAAAATTCGGTTTTTCAACAAATTTTCGTGGATGATGACTTTCTTAAGGGTTATTGGACCAAATTTGGTCAAAAAAAGTCAAAATCCGGTCAAAAACCTGAGATGTCGAAATTTATGAGATTACTGTAGTAATTTGATTTTTTTTACTTGGCCGGGATTTTGAATCACGTCCCAGCAGGAATATGAAATCTTGGCCGAGATTTCTAAAATTTCGCTGGTTTTTCAATCCTTGGTGGCACCAGCTCACCCTCAAGCTCAAGCAGACTAGTTCCTTGCCCTCGCCGTCGTCCAGGTCCGGCTGATCTCATCGATCCCTCTTTTCCGCTCCTCCTTGTATTATCCTTGCATGCCTCTTGATTTGCGCTGGTTGATAGCTAGTAGTTTCTGGTCCTGCAGCTCGTGATTCGTGAAGTAGATGGTGATCTCGCTTGCCTTAAGGTTTGGCAGATATGTGTTGAAGGAGCAGCCTTTTCTTCTATCAGGTTGTTCATTGCCAATTTGCTTTGGATTGTTAGAAGGGCTGATTTTTATTTTTTTAGTTCACTAAGTAAACTCTAGGCAGATGTTAATTTCTGGAATCTTAAGTAAACTCTAGGCAGATGTTTCACTAAGGAAAGCATGAGCTCATGTTAATTTCTGGAATCTTAATTCTGAATTTGAAGCCAGATGCCCTTGAACAGGTCAGTACCAAATCAGGATGTCTGGAAAATGGTACTGCCTAGGTAGAACACTGAGGTTAGAGAACCGCAACATTAGTCTTGATATTCTTAATTCTGTGAGAGAAGGCTTGCTCCTGGAACTGTGACAAGTAAGCACTGAGCACTTATGGTTTTGTTGTCCCAGCATTCAGCTGTGTTGGTGTCGCATTCTAGTTTCAAATGTTTCTGTTCATTATAGTCTGTATATGAAGACTGGAAAACTGAAACTGATCCAAATCCCGACCTTGAAAGTTAAGTAACAATTTATACGAGCAACTATACCTGTAAGTGGTTATTGAATTTTTTTTATGCTCTCACATGAAATCAGTAAAAACACTATCTATTGGTCCAATCGGAACGTTACCTGTTGTCTATTCCGATAATGAGAGTATTTTCAAAAGAAGCTTTGTAGTATGTTATTCCTTCAGGGATCAAGGGCATTATTTTTTAGTATGGAATCTTGGTTTGCTTATTGCATGAGCTCATGTTAATTTCTGGAATGTCATGGTATCTTAGTATCTTGGTTTGCTTATTGTCCTAAATGTCATGGTATCTTGGTTTGCTTATTGCATGAGCTTGATGTTATTTTATGGAATCAATGCAGCTAGGCACATTTAGATTCTGCAATCAATGTAACGAGCTTAACGACCCAACTTGAGTTTATAATGAGTCGAGCCAAGTTGAATTTGAACTCATTAATATAATGAGTCGAGTTGAGCTGGCTTGTTATCTTAACGAGTTTGATCGAGTCGAGTCGAGCCGGATTGACTCATTATCCACCCCTAGTCCTTGGACCCATACCCAACCAACCCACACCACAACAGAAAGTCTGTAGGCTATTGTGGAATATATACATGCAGACTTTTCTGTATTCTTATATATTGATTTATCATTCTGTTACAAGGAACCTCTACATGATGGCAAAATAAGCACTTCTTACAGGGAACAAATTGAGTGGTTGGAGCAGTCACTAAGGCTGACAAGTAGTAACTGGTAATTGTTTACTACTGCTTAGTATACCTGTTTATTATGCAATTTCGTGTGTATAATCATTGAAGAAGCAAATCATGTAGTCTATAAATTAGTGTCTGCCTTTAGTGTACCTATTTTGGCCTTCGTGTTCTAGAAAAGTACATACTCCCAACATGCATACATGCTCATCAGTCATCAATGGTTGTGTAATAGCATACATACAAAATACTGAAAATAGCATTGTTCTATTCAAGATGTCTTCAAAGATTTGTAAGATCGGTTTGAGTATGTTAATCAAGAATTAATTTCTAAAATTATCCTTTTCAGCTCAATTAGGCCCTGTTTGTTTTAACCTTTGATTCTGGATTCTGGCCTCAAAAGCAGAATCAGAAACAAACAACTTGATTTTAAAATCTGATTCTCATAATCCAGTTCACCTATATACATTAGAATTCACAATCCACTTCATATGTGCTTTTGGATTCCAGCTTTTGGAGAATCAGCTTCTCTACAATCACAATCCAAAATCAGCTTTTAGAGAATCCAAAGCTGAAACAAACAGGCTCTTAAGCTCCATGCCTATTACCTCTTACACAGATATGCATTTATGCATAAGTTGTAACAGTAACGGCTAACATTGCTATATTTAAGCCAGGAAAATTGTTATTGGATATAATCCATTGGTTGTTTGCGAGGCGCATACCCCAGAAACAACAAAGTTCTATGAGCCACTTCAGCATATTTTTGCAAAATATGAAGTGGTAACTTTTATTCTCTTTTCTGACAAGAAATTCACATTCTTGATTGCTTATAATTAACTCCTTATATATGATCCAGAATGCATACCTAAGCACGGGAGGTTTTTGTGGATACTTCCGTCGAGACAGTTCAATGTTGTGTATTGAAAATCCTAGCCCTGGTGATCAAACAAATGTTGATGGTTTTCTCTTGCATAGAGTCAGCCCTCTAGAGATGGTGAGTTTATGGCTTTATGGTGGAGCTTGCTCTTCTTTATCCCAATATCAATCTGAAACATTAGAGTTTCCATGTAACTTTATTGGGGTAAATTTGGCAGGTGTCCCTGTTGATAAATTTAGAAGGCAAGGTTGTTCAAAGATCTGTAGTTCACCAGCATGGAAGGGGAGCCTTGTAAATTTCGTCTTTTCACTTTCTAGTCAACAGTGCCAACATGCTGGTTCTGTTTTGAGCATTGCCGATTTAAATCTTGTCAAGAGGAACAAAAACAACTTACAATCGTATTGAATTCACTCTGTATTTGTTTGTTTCAATATGTTTATTTAACCATTTTTTTTACGGATCTGTGAGCCACCCTTTTCCTCTTAACAACAAATAATCTTTTTTTTTTTCTTTGAAAAAGTGTTTGCCACTATTGAATCCGGAATTGCGGAGTGCATACTTTGAGTATTGGTTTTCTAACAATTATACGAGTAAATATCGTTTGCCACTATTGTGTCTGCTGATACTGTATCAATATGATACAAAATTATAACTCCTAAACTATTGTTTGAGTATTGCTTTTCCAACAATTATACGAGCAAAAATATCGTTTGCCAGTTTGGCATCAGAAATTAAGGGCATGTTTGGTAGAACTCCAAATTCCAGCTTTATCTGAGATCTGAAACTTGTAGGCTAAAGTAAAGTCAATTAAGTTTATATTTTTGATCTAAAAAAATGTAAACAAGATGATCCATCTAAACACTCTTAATGTACTCACAGCTTCAGCTTCACGAATCTGGTGAAACTAGAATTTTCAGCTTCACCACTGAATCCCTGCTAAACATACCCTGAAATACACTAGGTGTTACAGCAGTTTTTCGTAGAGGAAAAATATGTGTCAGCACTCAGCATCAACTAATTAACCATCTATTGTTTGGCTGCAAAACTGACTACTTGAGGTACAAAGAAAAAATTCTGAATGCAACTCTGAAGATACTTCAGATGCCAAGCTTTCTGCTACAGCAAGCAACTGGACAAGTATAGTATGTAGTATGTACACGGCCACCAGCACGGCTGCAATGGAGGATTTCATCTTCTGTGATTCTATCCTTCGAATAACTCCGACAACTGATGCTCCAGCTCCTCCGCGGTGCTCCCGGCGGGCGCCTCAACCTTGGGATAGTCCTCCAGATACCGGCGATACACCGGCACGACGTTCTCCGACACGGTTCTCCGGAGGACGCTACGGAGCACCGGGTTGGCCACCTTCCATCCCCTCTGCATGCTGCAGGCGTTCTCCAACGCCGAGTGGAATGCGCTCAGCGGGCTTCGTCGCCGGAGAACGTTAGCGGCGGCCGGCTTCGCGCCTCCGCAGTCTAAGCGCGACACGACGGGCGCCCAGGCCGCGTGCACGTAGCCTTTGACGTATCCCTCCATGCGCTCCTCGCGGGCGCGGACCCAGCCGGGCGGCAAAAACAGCTTGAGGTCGGAGCGCACGGCGCGGCGCACGATGGCGCACGTGTTGTTCAGCATGAACACCTGCCTCAGCCCCGGGAACGCGAGCGCGCCGGACTTCTCCTCGAGCACGGCCTCCAGGCACGAGATCAGCTCCGCCACCAGGCCGCCCTCGCCGGGCTCGAACGGCGCCGTTGGCTCGTCGCCGCCGCCGCCGGCGAGGACGAAGTAGAGGGAGACGCGGTTGCGCAGCATGCAGCGGAAGTAGCCCATCCAGAACCCGACGCACGGGTGCACCTCGCCCGCCTGCGGCATCCGCCACGGGTAGTGCGCGCGTATGAACGTGCTGAGGTCACGCACGCAGCAACGGGACGCGTCCACCAAGCTGGCGAGCGCGGCGTCGGACGCGGCCGAGACGGGATGAGAGGGGCCCCAGGAGAACATCCTCGCGAGGCCGGGGTACGCCTCCGAGACCAGCACGTACACGTCGAGCGCCGCGAGCAGCTTCGACGGGGAGTTCCCGAGCGCAGCCACGGCCACTGCCAGCTTCAGCATCGCGTCGGTGCTGTCGGCCACGAGCTCCCCCAGCGCCGCCAGCTGGGCGGCCGCGGCGTCGTTGATCGGGTTGCGGACCTCCCGGTGCCGGCGGCGGAATACGCGGTCCATGCTGCTCAGCGCCTGCGCCCACACCCTGACCCTCCTCCCGACTTCCCGCCGCGGGAGGCTCCCGCAGTCGCCAGTCGCGTCCATGTGCAGTACCCAGCCGACGCCAAAACCGGCGAGCCAGTGAGACAGGGCGACAGCGCGCTCCGCGGTGGCGGGAGAGGAGAAGGCCGGGAGGAGGAGGGCCATGCGCTGCAGGTGCTTGTCCATGTCGGCGAGGACGCAGGAGGAGGACGGAGAGATCGGGCGGAGGCTACTGGGGTCCACCTCGGCGAGCGAGCGAAGAGAGACGTGGCGCCGGAAATCGCGAGGGTCGATGCAGTACTCGTCGGCGGTGCTAGAGCCGTCGCTGTCGGAGGGGCCGGAGAGGGAGGCCGGGCTGCTGCCTCCGCTGCTGGAATCGTCGCAGCCGTCGGCGCCGAGCCGGGCGTCAGCGATCTCGAGGCGTGCGGGCATGGCGGCGGTCTTGGTCTCAGTCAACCAGCTAGCTAGCTTCCCCGCGCGAGGGGTTTACTTAGTTACATGACAGCGCGCGAGCACGCGCATGGCGGCGAGCCGGCAACGGCAAGTCATGGAGTACAAGTCTAGACGACGAAGAAGAGCTGAAACCGCGGAGGCGTAGTCGTGTCGCGGTCGCTGCTGCTCGTTCGTTACTTAGCCTTGCTAGTTGCTACTTACGTTCGTGGCTGCGGTTGACTGGTGCGCTCGCTGAGCCGTGTGCGAATCGTCTGTCTGTTTGACTGTTTCCCTCGCCTCGCCTCCTCTCCCCTCCGTCTTGCACGGACCGTCGCCTGATTACCATGTCTACGCGGCTTTCATCCCAGATGGTACGTGTTACCTACGTCACACAACGGGCCAGCTAAGCTAGCTAGGAAATTGCTTAGACTATCTCCAGCAATTTCCCTTCATTCCCTTCTCTTCCTTCATTTCTTTCCCCATATTCATTCTCTTCATTCCTATCATCTCCAGCAGTATCCCCTCGAAGGGTTTTATATAGGGATTGAAGAGAGAATCCTTTTCTAAAGAGATTCTCACTTCATATCCCTTCCGAAAGGAATCGTGAAGGGAATTCGCTAGAGTGCTTGAGATCTATCTGCGAAAGGATGTAGGGGCTGAAGGGGTATCGTTGGAGATAGTCTTATACTTCCTTCAGTAACAAATAGTTATCCATTTAGACATCGATACGATCTTTAAAACTTAACTTTAACCACTAATTTATATTTTAATATATAATTAAAATTCAATAAAATTATAATAATTTGAAAGTACGTTTCAAAACGAATGTATTTATTTATTATTTTTATATATCTAATCTAAATATTTTAAAAATATTGATAACTAAAGTTTTAAAAGTTTGAACATACGTATCTTAAACCGACAAGTTTTTGTGAAGTGGATGAAGTACATAATAAACTATTTAGATTGATCAAATGAAGATGGTATCATTGGATTAGTTTTGTGAAAAATATTTCTATAATATAATATTTTTATAGTCTTTAGCAAACATATTCATATATAAAAAGTAATGGTCGAAATTACATGTTATAGAATGTGTCCGTGTCCAAAAAACATCAAGTATTCTTGAACGGAGGGGGGGAAAAATTCAACCCCGAAATATTTTCTATTAGAACAACAAGCTTTGCACTCGAAACACTTTCAACCCTAAGCTTTTAAACTCACGTGTGACGGTGCCGCCATGTCTACAGGCAACAACCGCGTACGATATCGGCATGGCGCCGCGACGGACGGTGTATATGGAATAAGACTCCGGCGACATCAAGAGCACACGCAGTGGGGATGAGGCCTGGGTGCGTGGTCAGAGAAGATAGGATCATAGGAGAGGCTAGGCGACGGCGGAGGAAGGAGGGCAGCCATCCGTTCGTGCAGAGCTCGCTTAGTGACACGTGGTGGGATGGGGGCATCCTGTGACTGCAAGCTTCCGTGAGGTGAGTTCCTCAAAAAAGAAAAAAATGTTGGATCATAATTGGGAGGTTTCTACTTCAGAGGACTGACTCCATTGAGTAGATGAAACCTTTTTCCAGTATTTATTCCATAGGACCACCGCTAGCTTGCTGTTTGGCATATCTTCAGCTCCACTAGAATTTATGGAGTTGATAGAGCAGAGTATTCCTAACTCCAGAAATTTGTAGAGCTAGAGTTGTGGGTACATTAAAAGTGTTTAGGTGGGTCATCTTGTTTACATTTTAAACTAAAAATATAAACTTAATTCACTTTATTTTAGCCTACAAGTTCCAGATCTGAGATAGAGCTGGGATCTGAAGCTCTGCCAAATAGATACGTGCTCTAGGAATTGCACTGACAACCGGTATCTCTTCAACATGCAATATTCTATTAAGGTCTGCTCCGTCCGTTTCCAAATAGAGATGTTGTTCGGGACATTATACCCACTACTACATAAAAGCTTATCACAGACAGTTCAAAAACCTCATCACATGCTGTTTTGTGAACTGTCTGTAAATATGTGTCAGTGATAAAGAAGGGCATATCACATACGGTTTTCAAACCGTTAGTGAAAATTAATATTAGAGACGATTCTATCTATGAACCGTCTGTGATGAGAGAATATCACCAACAGTTCTAGGTTAGAACCGTCTCTGATGGCACGCCATCATTGACGATTCTAACTACGAACCGTCTATGATTGAATCATCTCAGATGGTCTTAACTGAGAACCATCTATGATGATGGTTTGTATTATTAAAGATTTTTTATTTTATTGGCTAGTATTACGAAATGCTAGCCATGTCTTCTAAAACAAAACATGTTACAAAATCTATGTCATAAGTATATTATAATGACATATATTTTAGAAATCAACTCAGATCACATATTACAACGTACAATGCATCAATTTTAGAAATCAACTCCGATATATTAACCAATTGAATCAATAACTACAACTCATAAATTCACAGTACAAGATTCACAAATTAACCCACATGGTAACTAAGAAATTCACAACTCATCAGGTGAGACTAAGTGGCACTCGCCTTTCGGATTTATGACCTTACACACAAAAAGACACATAGCTATCCTCGAATTCATAGTAGATCAGCTTGTTTGAACGCAGATTCAGCGCATTTCCAAGCCTGTCGATGGGAAGAATAAAGTCTTGTATGTACGTAAATTAATGAGTGAAAACAATTATTATAAGATTGATAAACCTCCATGACATCGGTCTTTTTTGCACTAATGAGGATTTGCATGTTGTGGCAAATGTAGAATCATATTGGTTAGTGGCTTTTGGCTAATGGTGGCACTACCAAAATATAATTGGTTAGTTTTGAAAGTATTATTATGGAGTCTGAAAGATTATTGCGTACTAGCGGATATCGGAAACATATGAATGAGTCCTTGTGTGGCCCTCCACAAGCTCTGTAGACATTGAACGATGTCTCGAGTAATTTTGTGATAGGCGTCAAGTCGTGGGTACCGTCCTTTTTGTAATCAAGGTAAAATACCCGATTCTGTCTTGGTATAATTACAGATAGAATCTAGTGAAACATATACAGGTATATCGCCAAGGTCACTCGACCTAATTTCGAGCTGCGTATAAAATACAAATCAACAAATATAGCAATTGGATGAAACACTTACCTTGGTTTTAGAGTAAAAGTATGAAATTTTTTCTATTGAGCCAGCAATGTGTTTTTCACGTATTCCTGGAGCTCAAAAAATTTTTTGCGTTTTGGTCCTTTTATAAATTACGAATAGGCCCTTCGCGATTTTTTGTGAGGGGAAGATATTTTTCCCTAAAATCGCGTTTAGGTCCCTCGTTCGCCATTTTACGAAAAAAACTCCCGTTAAATTCAAATCACGAATAAGCCCTTTTCTAATTTTTAAGGATAGCGAACAGGTCCAAAAACGTAACAAACAGGTCATTGCTCCTTACGTCTAGGTCCTTTCTCCGTTTTTCCCGGCAAAAAATATTTTCATCACCAGAAATATGTGTGCAGCTCTATCTCTAGACTTTTTTCCCAGCTTGATTTCCCATCTCGATCTCTGATATTTTTTAAAACATGTATCATTACTCGGTGAACACATAGAGTGTTAGACTTGACAAAAGAAAGTTGTCATCTCTAATAATTTTTCACCATTTTCCCTCTAGATTTTTCCCCACCACGGTTTTCCAGCTCGGTCTCTAATATTTTCTAAATAATTTGTCGAAAGAGATATTTCTACAACTCTATCTCTCTATTTTTTTCCCGTAACTCGGTTTCTGATATTTCCCGGAGTGAGAAATATGTATGCGATTGTATCTTCATATTTTTTGCAATTCAATCTATAGTATTTTTCGAACTGTGTATTATTGACGGGTGAACGTATAGAGTGTCAAATTCGGCAAAAGAAGATCCTTTCTCTGTCTTTCCCGAGAAAATATATACTATGTATTAAAGTTTAGAGCCTGCAGGATCTTAGAGAGTGTCCGAGTGCCAACGCAAAAAAAAACCCCCCGAAGATTTAGAAGCTACGCCTTTGTCTATTTTCCCGTTTCGGTCTATTTTCCCAAAAAAAAGTAGAAAGATCCTACGAAGATTAAAAAAACGCCTTGTTTCATTTTCCCATGAAAAAAATGAAAGCCCCTAAAAAAAATAGAAAATACATCTTGAAGTTTTTTTCTAAAAAAAACGGGAATTCGTTTTCCGCTCACAAGCGCGACGTGCGCCGCGCTTATCTTCCTAGTATATATAATAGAAGCAAGGATCACATATATATGATATTTATCTGTATGACACGAATGTAGACTGTGATTGCACAACTTACAATATCCAGCATTTGATGAGTGAGGCATCGAGGGCCTCAGAACAAGTCATTGAAGCCGACCACGAAGAATCCCCCAAAAAATGGTGCAAGAAATGCTCCTCTTGAAGTTGATCGAGATACTCGATACCTGTTGTGCTACCGGTTGTTGGTTTGTTCCATGCACTAATTTTGCAATCTAACACAAACATTTGTAAGCATCTTCTAACGCTCTATCGGTACGAATGGTTGTTCTAGCTTAACTTGCTATGTTAAAGGGACCAACAAAAAGTTAGGGGCCTCCGTGGTCCGTTTTGATTTGATCTTGTCGCCGCCTTGTCGTCTATCATAGGTCATCTTCACTGGACTAGACCCAAAGTGAAATACCAGCTTGTACCGTATGAGACACGGTAGCCGATTTGGTGGTCTACTTCGGTGCTACACTGACTGTGGTAGTGCTGGTAGCTCTAGCACAGCAGGTGGCTCATATTGTGGGTGTAGCTTCAGTGCTGCAGGATGGTTGTTGATGTCTCTCTTGGGCCACTAGATAAATATGCCAATAGCATCCCCTAGTATCACGATCTTGTCATTTGGGGGCATCTCTAATATGACTGCCTTGCAAATTTTATATACACCATCGGCATGAACCTTCATGTAGTCCGGAGTTATTGGCGATCGTGCACAATCTTCCCTCTACCAGATGGATGCGCGTGCCCTAAGCAGCCTGCGAGGGAATGAATTTGTTGGCAAGATTCACTTAGAGATTACACGGTGTGGTCATGTACATAAGGGTACATAATTAGCTAACACGTCTAACAGATCTATCTAAAGAGCATTGCAGATATATATATTACTCGGATGTCATTGATAGGAAATTTGGCATCATCTATGTCTGTCTCAGAGACGGATGCGCAACTGCTTCGATGGTTAGTTGGGCTGAATTGCATCTATGTGTCTGGAGCTTACACATTCCGCACATGCCTTTGCGCAGCCACTCTTTGCTCAATCCTTTCCTCAAGGCTTCTTACCTGATCTTCGAATTGCGCTGTCAACCTGTCCTCAATCGTTTCCTCAATGAGTGCTACTAGCCATTCCTCGCACTTGGTTTTGGTTCTCTTCCTACTCTAGTACGTGTCGGAGTATTGTAGGGATCGTATTTTTCAGGGAATGAAAATACATTTGCCTTGCATGCGACCTAGAGACTCCTTGTTTCTCAAGACCATGGAGAGTATATCTTTCTCACTGTCTGCATGAAAAGAGCCCCGGAAAGATTCTGTATTCAACGCTATCTACATCCAAGATCTCAACATATTATTTCAGTTATGAAGTCATATATGGAGTAATTACAAACTATTTTTTTCGAAATCTTACTAGGTGTTGGGACACTTTCTCATCTGCGGGGTTTGCAAAGGACACGTCTCTCGAAAACGTGGGATGTGACCTTACTCTTACCCAGTTTCGAATGTGCAGGTCTAAGATTAAGGTAAATGGCGGGGAGGCCTCCTTATGGATTGCCTTGCAGTCCTCCCTCCTCTATTGCACGATCTTACCCACGTATCTAGTAGTGCCGAGTTTGTTCGGGTGAGTGTTTTTTGCCTGAACGGTCTTGTGCGCTTCACTTTGACGCATGAATTTTTCCGTTGTCTTCATCTTAATAAATCGTTCCCTCACATCTTCAGTGATGTACCTGTACTTCTAGAACGGAGTCATTTCCTTATTCACGTAATTACTGACAAGGGTGCTCTTGAAGTTCTTCCATGCATTTCCCACCACTAGCAACGCATACCGTCGTAGTGCATGCATGGCATCATCTAAGAGCTCGAATGATACGAAAATTTCTATCATCAGGCTATCTCGCTCCTCATCTGTTAGCAACTTCCAGGATGGATAGGTGATGAGGACCCTTTCCCGTTCAACTATCCCGCACAATGTCTGGAATGTTGCCGCTACCTTAGGAGGTGGGTAGGGGCCCTATCCTACTGATCGACCATAGTGATGGTATATCGGCTCTGGGACCTTTTACTAGCCCTCTTGGGTCGCACCTCACTTTTCCTATGTTCAACTCATCAGATCCATTCAACGACGACGAATGAGGACATGTCATGTTCTTTTTAACTATTCACAGACGATGTCATGTTCTTTTTAACTATTCACATACGGTCGTAGAAAAGGAAATAAAGTAAATTTAAGAGTATTGCTTAGAACAATTAATAAGGGTTTCTTTATTCTTTAAAATAAGGAAAAGGATTAGATTGCACAATAGTATAGATTATGGATAGAGTACTCTTAGGTGTCGGGGTCCTAAAGGTCATTAGACCTTCAGCCTCCTCGCTACAAGGTGTAGGGTTGTTAGAGATTAATCTCTTACTTCCACTACATCTAGGGTCAAATAATCATAATTGAACTTAAATAATTAACTAAGCAAATAAGGTGTTGAACTCTTACCTTCCTAAATTATGCTACGAATAGAGAAATCAATATACTCAGTAGTAATTAAAGTGCATCACAATAAGTACTAAATAAATTGATTAAGCTAAAAGATAGTAAAGCAATAATTTCTAGCACTAACAGGAAGCAATACTTTCTAGCACTATCAGCTCAAGGCTATATTTACAACTCTAATTGTTTTAGTTCATCAAGGACCCATTGCATCATAGAGCAATAAAAAAGGCGGCCCTGATTTCTTCATTGAACAAATACCTTTTCACGTGCAAGGTCCTCAAGACAATTAAGTTGTCTAGTCTCTTTGCAAGATAGTAAAGAGTGCAAGCCTTTTCTAGATGTTGATTATTAACCAGTAGTATGACTATTAGCTGTGACTATTAGTAGTACATTTTAGTGCTGTAGTCCCATACATGGTATTTTTCAACTCAGTATTTTCCACAGAGACTACATTACTGTGGACAGTCAAACGTGTTTAGGATATAAAAAAGAATGGAAATTTCTGGATCTGCAGAGAGGGTTTTAGAAAAGTATACCACTATGTAACTTAACTCTATTTGCCTTACTTTCTTCTACTTGCCATTCAGGTTATTTAACATTCATTACTGAATCATGTATGTTTTAACTAGTACATGATATAATTCATCGCATTGTACAAATTCTTTTAGGAGTTAAGTTGACATGCAAAACAAGAAGGAAATGGCTTAGGTAATAAGTAACTTACCACTACCAATTCTGACAGAATTAAGCCACCATTTTTTTCATATGCAAATTCTATCGTATTATCAGTTTTATAAGTTGCAAAAGAAAAAAAACACAAGAGCATCGGTTTTCCAATAAATCGAATCAGCTACAAATAGTCTACCTAAAGGCAGATAGACATGTAAGACAAGTAAGAGAAGAAGGCAGAGATGCATTTGCTAGAACTTCGGTTATCAAGCTACACAGGCTACTATATGATTCGGCCGTTCCAAGATGTCCACTGCTTCAAAGTTACGACTGAATTGTGTTCTTCACACAACTGTGTTAAAACCTGACTTCTAGTTTGGTGCTTTTTTGTGACCATGACATTTAGAACAAAACCTGACTTCCAGGAGCATAAGAACCAGCATTTAGTTTTTCTGGAAGTCAATTCAGTCCTATGGTAGGTTACTGTTGAAAGTAAATGACTAAAATAGCAAGGCAAAATGTAACATCTACAGGTACAGTCAAGCTTCCACACAGATACAGATGTCATTGCAACTAACAAATAAAAAGTCTAATTCGCTCAAAGCTAACACAGATCACATCAAGCACATAGTCCCTAATTATAGATCCATCATATTAAGGAAAAGATGAAGAACAGACACATAAATGACTATGCAATGTTCAAGCATTTGTAAACCAAGAACAGCTCTATAGCTATGTAGTGAATGCCCCAATCGAACATACATCACTCCAAAATTCCAGAATGTCTAGGTGGCTACCACAACATGGCGACATACATTTTCCTTAATGCACTAAAATCATACACACAAACCGTTCAGACAACACACAAAAATTCAACACAGACCTTATTACAGCTTTACTGATTACATATTAATTCATGACAAAGGCTAGGCAAAACCATGAGCTACAAATAGTAAGCATAACAAACAATCGCATCATGTACAATCACTCAAAGAGAGCACAATTATACGAGACACAATAATACAGGACGTAGTAGAGTTCTTAGGAAATGCACTCGGATTGTGGTGCTGCTTACCTTTTTAGCTTGGTGATAAGGAACTGAGGATGGAATAGACTGAATATCCTGATCCACTAAGGTTTTCCTAGTTGAATGATTTAATGAAAAGTGCAATTCAGTATTCTAGTTAATAAAATAAGATCAGATTGCAACCATTAGCTATGAATGAAATACCTAAACTATAGAACTCAGAATTCTAGAATTTGTTCTAAAAAAATTTGGATGTCTGGGTGGGAACATTTACTTATGCAGTTTATCCCTGTCCTTGTGGCAAACAGTGGCGGTTCTGAGATTTCAGGGGCCCGGAACGAGATTTAAAATGTGGCCATATATATATATATATATAAGTGTTACCAATAAACACTAAAGGTGCATAAAAAAATATTCATATCAAGCAACAAGTAAAGCAAGAAGTACATATTACAAGATTACCTTAAAAGTTTCTTCTAACATGTCTAGATGCTAAGTCATTGATGATGGTGTCAATATCAATCTCATCCAATAATATCTTCTCGATGCATAAAATAATATCTTCTAGATGACATGATTATACGTTGAAAATAAAAAATAAACACTTATTATTTGAAAGCTATCGCAAAGCTACAAAGGTACTAGATCAACTAAAAAAATTATTACCGATTGTGTAGAACTCTCAAATCCTAATATCATATATGCATCAACACGGTCCAATCAAACGATTACAAGTGGCCTACTGCAAATTCATAAACCAAATATGAAATATCAAATTACCGATCCATGATCCATCTAATTGATATGTTAAACATAATACATGTAATCATGTTGGTTAGGGTAATTAATTGGCAAAATCAGTACAACAACTCACGGATGAAACGTCGAGACATGGGCACACGGCGCGTCGGTGACTCGGAGTGGCGGAGACGCGGTCACGCGGAGTGACGGAGTCACGGAGTCACGCGTCATGGACGCAGACGGACACTCGTCTCGTGATCTCGTCGTCCCGCTTGATGCCTGAATCCTGATCGCCTCGCCGCCTCGCGTGATCGCGTCGCCCGTCCTTGGGCCTTGGCCTGCAGCAGAATAGCAGATGAAACGAACAGCCAACCGGTCTCTGGAGTGGGGCCCTCGGGGCGACGGGACGCTGATGAGTCTGCGCAAGCGACTCGCGAGGCGTCACGCATGACGAGCCAAGACTCAGGAGCGAGCCAGCCGGCCAGGAGGTCAGTTGAGTCTTGAGTTCACGTTATCAGTTATCACGTACATGACTACATGTATAGCGTACAGGGGACCAGGTGGGGCCCATGGTTTGGGGTGGCCCGGAGCGGCTGCCCCGCTCGCCCCCCCTCAGGGCCGGCGCTGGTGGCAAAGTATATGATTAGGTCTCTTTATCCTCTTGAAAATATGAAACACTTGAACATGTTTTAATCTAAACACCACTATACAACAAGAATGCAAGCAGTTAATATACAGACTATTACTACTATCAGTTAACACCTCTGTCAGAATGGGTTTGGATGTAGGCTTTCAAAACCATGTATACCACAATTGGTAGTGATAAGTTACTTATTTATGTTATGCACTACTATCAGTTAGTTTTGACACAATATCTCTGTTATTGGAGTATAAGTTTGTGCTAAAATTCCCTGATACACAGATAGATATGCAATGCCCGAAGCAATTGGCATTCATAATCAGTCCAATGATAGCATGGTTATGCACTACCACATATTCAAGTTGAAATCGGCAGATAACATGTTATTCACTAAGAACAGACTAATATGAAGTACAAGCAATGAGTTCATGATTTGGAAACGCAATACCTAGAGGCAACGGTGGAGGTGGGTGGAGGTCGCGGGCTAAGGCGGCGCTGGAGGCAGGTGGAGGTCGCGGGTTGAAGTGGGTGACGCTGTTGCCAGGGGAGGGGGCTGACTAGGGTTAGGGTTAGGGCCGGGGGGAGGGGGTAGGGTTAGGGCACAGTGGAGGGCATCGTCGAGGGGGAGGGTGCCACCGAGGGGAGGTCACCGCCAAGGTGGGAGGGGAGGAGGTGCAGGAAGTCACTGAGGCCCGCCGAGGGGGGGGGTCCTTTGGCTTCTTTTGTACTCTAGCCTAACAGGTTAGTAAAAGCAGGATAATCATTCATGATGCAGAACAACAGGCAGTACAAAGTGAAGTTCTCATATTTGTGAGCATCCCATACCTGTACCCTAGGAACCTACAGTGTTTTTAGATCTTCCATCAATGGTGCTAGGTACACATCAATATCGTTTCTAGGTTGCTTTGAGTCTTGGATAAATATAGACAATAACATGTACTTTTGCTTCATAGAGAACCAAGGAGGAAGGTTGTAGATACAGAAATTCATAGGCCAAGTGCTATGATGGCTACTCATGTTATCGAAAGGATTCATTCTATTTATACTCAATCCAAACTTTATATTCCTTAGATCCGCAGTGAATTCTTGAAACTTCCTATCGATGTTTCTCCATTGGGTGGAATCAGCAGGGTATCTTAGCATTCCATCGTTCTTACGCTCATCTGAGTGCCAATGCAGCTATTCTACCTCCTTTGAGTTTGCAAATAAATGCTTTAAATGGGGAATTACAGGCAGATACCACGCCACCTTAGCAAGAGATCCTTTCTTCACCTCAATGCCCTCGTGGTCATCATCTACTTGATTTTTACAATTGTACTGGGATGCGTTGCACACTGGACATATAAACAATTTTGTGTACTCTTTGTGGTAAAGGATACAGTCATTCGGACATACATGTATTCTTTCAACTTTCATTCCTAAGAGACAAAGAATCTTCTTGGCTTTGTAGGTGGCTATCGGTAACTTGTTTCTCTCTAGAAGCATGTCCATTAATAGACCTAACAGCACCATAAAACTCTTGTTAGATCAACCATTGATTGCCTTCAATTTTAGTAGTTCAAGCATGGATGACAACCTTGTGTATTTGGACTTACAGCCCAAAAACAAGATTTCTCTGAGTCGTCTATCAAGCCCTGGAATTTTTCATACTCTTGCTCATCATGGATCACTTCTGCATCGTGTAATATCTGATCTAGATTGTCATCGTGCAATCTATCCATATTGAAAGCACAATTGATATCATCTGA
Organism: Guadua angustifolia; assembly: GCA_036346375.1. Classification (NCBI taxonomy): domain Eukaryota; kingdom Viridiplantae; phylum Streptophyta; class Magnoliopsida; order Poales; family Poaceae; genus Guadua; species Guadua angustifolia. The sequence goes on along the minus strand of CM070510.1, from coordinate 6,429,712 downwards.
CATATCGTTGGCTTTGTCAGCGACGTTAATGCTACTTGCTTCCTGTATAATCTGCTCTTCGCCATGACTTGTGTGCTTCGATCTACGCTGAATTTCGAAACATCCGCAGATTCTTACAGCTAATGCATGGAAAAGACATAAATTGCACCCTCTTGTTAAGCATGTCCACATCTGCAGCTCTTCTAAAAGCAGAGACGTCATTAATGTACTCGGCACTTGCACGGTTCTCAACGTACATCCAGCTTTGGTCTATCTACGCTACGTATATAACAATAGTGTTAAATAATGAATTAAATATACTATGCACACATTTTTAAATTAAAGCACAAATTAACTACATAAAACCTTATGCTAAATCATAAACCATACTAGGTCTAAAGAACATATATATGTCAGCTACATTTAAACTTATAGCATCTTCAATTCTCTCTTTACCTAGCTAGCTACATCTTGGGTATAATGTAATTAGAACTAATTACTACTTTAGATCAAAAAAACAAATGGATTTATACCAAGCTAGATTTAAACCATCTTCAATTCCCTCTTTACCAAGCTAGATATTGAATATGATGCAATTAGAACCAATTACTAACTTTATATCACCTTAGCATCTTCAATTATCTCCTTACCTAGCTAGGTGTATCTTGAGTATAATGCAATTAGAACTAATTACTACTTTAGATCACGAAAAAAATAGATTACACCAAGCTAGATCTAAACCATCTTCAATTCCCTCTTTACCAAGCTAGAGCTTGAGTATAGTGCAATTAACACCAATTACTATCCTTAAATCACATAGAACAAAAGGATCTATAATCACGCATCCAAATCCACTGTCTCCTTTCATCAGGTCGCCTCTTAATCGCAACTACCTTAAAAATAACTCAAAAAACCCTAAAAACACTATGGAAGTCAGTGCTCTGTGATAGACAAGGTATCATCAAAAATGATTTTTTGACTAAAACTGTCTATAATGGGACACACATCATGGACAAGGTATCATCATAGACAGTTTTTGACTAAAACCGTCTGTAATGATACTCACATCATTGACGGGTTTAGCTAAAAAAACCGTCATTGATGATAAAGGTACTCATTATTGACCGTTTTTATATAAAAAAAATCGTTAGTGATAATCAACCATCACAAACAGTTTTTGAAAACCGTCAGCGATGAGAGGTCTAATATAAGTCCTTTGTACTAGTGACCGTACCCAATATTTAAATTTGACCACTACTTTGTCTGCTTAATTATGTGTTAATAAAATTTTAAAAACAGTCGTACAAAAGTACTTTCGATGACGTATCATTTCCAGCTAACATAAATAATTTTTTGTGTATATTAATGGTTAAAATTTTAAAATCTGACCGTATGCATTTTATGATCTGTGAGGGGAGGGAGCGACAAAAAAGTGTACTCCTAATCGTATATATGTGAATCCGTGAGAAATTGTCGTTTCAATTTGTCCTTACAAATGTTCTCCAAATTAAACTTGATTCCAATCCTATGTGTTTACATAGACGGCCCCTTTGAATAGTACTCCATTCTAGGAGTGGAAAAAAACTCAAAACTTATAAGTTTAACAAGTACTCGGAAACTCGACTCGATTTGACTCGAGCTTGTTTCTTAACGAGTCGAGTCGAGTTGAGTTTTGAACTCGATAAGGTAACGAGTTAAACGAGTGAGCTAACGAGCTTAACTAGTCAGGAAAAAAATACAATAAATCTGTAACTCTAGCCCTGTTCCTTCGATCTTTAGACTCAATTCTTTTTCCTCATTTCACATTCGCAATTCCCCAATTTTCGGCTCGGCTGCATCTATGTTCATACAGTCATAAAACTATTGAATATTGAAGCTTTGTAGCACCTTGATGATCAGATAGTCAGAGGCATTGTAACGAGCTAACTCGAGCCAACTCGAGTTTTTAACGAGTTGAGCCGAGTTGAACTTTCAGCTCATTAAGAAAACGAGTCGAGTTGAGTTAGCTCGTTATCTTAACGAGTTTAACGAATCGAGTCAAGTTGACTCGATATCCACCTCTACTCCATTCAGTCATAAACAGTGGCGTATCCAGGATTTTAGGTATGGGTGGTCCAACTTGGCATAAATTTTTTTAAATACCGTAAATCTAACACGCCAATATACAATACAAGTATAGAATTTACCAAAAATGCATCATGATATATTAATAAGGTGTCTTACTTAACATCTTAAAATCAACAACTAAGTATGAAATTTGACTTAAAGAAACTTACACGACTACAATAATTTGAAGAAGATTACAAGACTACTTCTTGTTGGGTCTCACGCTTTCTAATGGCCATGAAAGTGTCCATTATATCTTCTTCATTCACTTTAAAGAAAATATCTCGCTCAATGAATGTGACTAGACAATCGTCCAAAAGACTATCACCCATCCTATTTCTCAACTTATTCTTGATGAAATTCATAGTAGAAAATACTCTTTCAACACTTGCCGCCATACCAGGTAGAATCAATACCAATTTGAGAAGCAAGTACACCAAATCATGAACTTTATGCCTATTTGTTTGAACAAGCTTTACTGAGAGCTCAACAAGATTGTTTAGGCCTTTGAAGCTATCTTCTTTTCTCATATCATCAATATAGTTCTCAAGTTGCATTTCAAGTCTTAATAATTCGAACACGAAATATCATCAGGGTAGAAATCGGCAAGTCGACGTACCTTGTGTGCATGAAAAGAAACAAATAAGTCAACATGATTCAAGACTACCATACAAGAAATATCATTAGAGTAGAAATCAACAAGTCTACGTACCTTGTGTGCATCAAAAGAAGCAAATGAGTCAGCGGGATTCAAGGTTGCCATACAAGAAAGCAATTCCATATTAACCTCATCAAAGCGATTGTCAAGCTCTTGACTAATTTGATCAATGATCCCAATATATACTTCTCTTCTAAAGTGGTCATCATTTGTTTGGTTTCGAGCAAACCGTACTGATCTTCCATAAGGTACATAATTACCTTCCATTGTAGGAACTTCAACACCATGTTTATTGCAAAACAAAGTGACCTTTTGAAGGAATGCAACCCATCCATCAGACCTCAATTGTTGCATTCTACTCTTTGCCAATCTAACAAGTGACATTGCATTGAGAATATCTTGGTCTCTTCTTTGCAAACACTCGGACAAATCATTTGTGTATCCAAGAATGACAAGCATCAAGTGTGCACTGAAAATAAAATCAAATGACTCAAACACTCCAACCATAGTATGGATTTTTGGCCAATCAGCCCTTTGTGAAGTATCTTGTCCAAGACTTATGAGTACATCACGGATTGTTGGATACATAGCAATAATGTTGACAATAGTTTTATAATGAGAACCCCATCGAGTCTCACCGGGCCTAGGTAACCCCATCTCTTGATTTAGTCCACTCCCAGTTTCTAGTACACCACTTTCAATTGCTTTCATGACATTATGAAGTCTAGCATTTCGAAGCATTTCATGTCGCTTACAAGAAACCCCAACAATATTCAACAAAAGAGATACTTGATCAAAAAACCACACACAATCATCATTTCCCTTGGCAACAGCAACAAGAACTAGCTGGAGTTGATGTGCAAAACAGTGGACATAATAAGCAGAAGGAGACTCTTTCATTATCAATGTTTTTAGCCCTTAAATTTCTCCTTTCATGTTGCTAGCCCCATCATAACCTTGACCACGAATTTGACTTATAGTCAAATGGTGACTAACAAGTAAAACTTGAATTGCTTCCTTAAGTGACAAAGAAGTGGTATTATCCACATGCACAACTCCAAGAAAGTGCTCGCATGGCCTTCCCAATTTATCAATATAACGCAAGCAAAGAACTAGTTGTTCTTTATGTGATACATCACTAGACTCATCAGCTAGAATTGCGTAGTGCTCATCACCAAGTTCTCCAATAATTTGATTTCTGGTTTCTATGGCACAACATTGAATAATTTGCTTTTGTATCTTTGGGCAAGTCAAGGTGCAATTACCTGGAGCATTCTTCAAAACAAACTTATCCACCTCTTCACTATTTGATGCAAGCCATTTCAAAAGTTCAATGAAGTTCCCTCTATTGCTAGACTCTTCACTTTCATCATGTCCACGAAATGCCAATCCTTGATGCAAAAGAAACTTCAAACATCTAAGTGAATAAGTCAACCTAATCTTGCAAAGACGTAATTCCTCACTATTGACCTTCACGATTTGATCATCAATTGCTGTAGTAGGATTCAAATATAAATTGTATCTATCTTGAGCTGCATTGTGCACACTTCCTACACCACCCACATGTTTATCAAGTGCATCATCTCTATTCCAGTTTCTCCAACCACCTTTAGTAAATGCATCAACCCTACTGCCCTTGCCTTTTTCATTTTTGAACAAGTAGCATACAAAGCAAAATGCAGATTCATTCTTGATACTATATTCAAGCCAATAATATCTATGAAACCACAAAACATTGAATTGCCGATCTCTAGTTCCAATTTTCCTTTTCTTAAAATCATGTGCATAAGGTTGGAATGGACCTTTAAGAATATATGCTCTCCGAACTGCATCTTGATCATTGACAGGATAACTTACAATGGGTAGTCTTTCCCCTGGATCATGTGGAAGACGATCAATATCATAAACCGGTGGCTGTGGTTGTGGCGGTGGCGGTGGTGGTGGCGGTGGCGAGACATCTTCCCCTGGATCTTGTTCTTGAGTGTGCTCTTCTGCCACAATTGGGGAAGGAGACGATGGAGAAGCAATCTTCTTTGCTGCATGTTTTCGAAAAAGAGATGCAATATCTCCATCTTCATGTTTCAACAATTCTGCAATAGAATAGTACAATGTACAAACAATCAATCATCAATGTATCAATTATTTAATTACGGAATTACCTACTTGTTTAGCCCGTCCTACCGTGTTCAGCGCCGTGGACCCGGACTGAAAATCAACCTCCTTTTCAGATGATGCGTCCGAACAGAAGGTCAGAAGTTCGTCGCCTAAATTAGTAAATTTGCGATCAATCCAACTATCCAAGGCCTGACTCACATGCATGCATGCGGTTAATTTGTACTACTAGTGGTGCAGTATTCAAGCGTAGAGAGTATACTAGTAATAACTAATAAGAGAGAAATGACTTACCTGGCTACGAGAACGAGACGGCGACTGCGACTGCGAGACCTCGCCGAGACGCAACACGCAAGTCGGGAGACGGCGACGGCGAGACGCTCACGCACTGCCGAGTGCCGAACGGAACCGAAGAGACGCGAGACGGCGAGACGCGGAGACGGCAGCCGAACCGACGGATTCACGGCTTTCAGTTTCACGGTCGCATGGTTGGCAATGGGCCAATGGCAGACCAGGACTCAGGAGCGCTTACGAATTTTTGGGTGGGCCGGGGCCCACCCGGCCCACCCTCTGGATCCGCCGGTGGTCATAAATGCATATCGTTTTCAATATTGACACGGCCACCAAAACACAATTTTAACCATTAATTTATACTATAATATATTTATAAAACTCAACCAAATTATAATATTAAGAAATTACTTTTCAAGATAAATCTATACATATGATTTTAATATATCAAATCCAAATATTTAAAAAGATATCGATAATTAAAATTTTAAAAATTTAGCTGCAAAAATATTACAAAACTATATATATTTATGACCAGAGGGACTTTCACCGGTAAATCATGTTTGGCAGTTGGCCAGTGCACTAATTGAACCCTGGCTCCTTGCAACATCGGTAGAGATTAACGCGCGGGGGAGGCAGAAGACGTACGCGCCCCTGGTGTTGAGTGCCTGCAATATTTTCTGAAAGAAACTAGCGCTCGGATATCTGATTTCTGTTTATTTTATCGGATATCTCTTGTAACATTTTTTTTCTACATTTGCAATATTTTATGTCAATGCGTGAAATATTTTTTTTAACGCTTGCAACATCTATTTACTGTAGTGAATTTTATTGTTTGTCGAAAGAAAATGTTGCACATGTTGTAATAAAATGTTACACGTGAAGGAAAAAAAATGTTGCTGTGCGTTCGAAAATTTCAGACGTCCGAGTACAAGTTATTTTGATATTTTTTTGATTGGATGGATGACACACACGAGGAACTTACAATACGTGAACTTCTTACGGAGTAATAATCCAGTGGAGAGGATCCATTTCGGCAAGCAACTTACAAGCCGACGGAGACGTGCACCCTCACAAGGCGTTGTCAGTCGTCACCTCCTCACACAACATCTGCAAGTGATCTGCTTGTCCTCTGCGAGGACTTTGACGAGCATGTTGACGTCAAGTCTTAAGCACTATTCATTTCCCCCTCGCCTCAGTCATCTCATGCTCCGGCGAGAGGATAAGGTTTCTGTACAGTTGCTAGCTTATGGCGACGGTAGGTCAAGCAATCCCTATAGATTAGGATCGAGAACGAACGGTTCAGATTTCTTAACAATATTTGCTACAATACTAAAATTAGCATAGTATTATTGAACGGTATTCTCGCGTCCATCGCTTGATCCAGCAGTCCATAATCTACCATCACAAACGGTCGTCTGTGACCATATGTCAGTGATATAACAACATATCACAGACAATTTTCAAACATCCTAGATACATCAAGGTAATAACTTGTTTGATCATATTATAATATTGATGGATTCTAAAGTAAAATCCATTTCATTCCAAAGTTCGTCATGAACACTGTCATGCTCTAATTTATCGTTTCCACTTTATCCTCATCTCCGAACGAGAATACAATAGGGAGTCTGCTTATTGAATTATAGAGTTTATTAAATCATTGTATAGACTCTTTAATCAACTCTATACGATGACTTAATGAACTCTATAATTCAAGAAGCATGGCTGTCTATGGTATTCTCATTCGGAGATAAGGATAAAGTGATAACGATAAATCAGTATGACACCTTTTAGGATGAACTGTGGAATAAAATGGATTTTACCTTAGAATCCATCAATATTATAATAAAAAATGAGATGAAAGTGCTACAAAACTTCACATTTTAAGACAATCCTGATCAGATAAGTTGTTGCCTTGATGCATCTAGGATGTTTAATTATTCAATTACTAAATCTATAACTGGTTATGCCTTATAAATGTCGTTGCAGAAATGTCTAAGCAGAAGAAAATTTCGAACAACAGATACTAATGATGGAAGTTCTACTGGGAGTGTAGAGAAAAAAAGAAGATCATAGATAGTAGTGTGCTAGAGAATTAGATTAGGTAAGAAAGATAGAAACGATTCATGCTCTTCAGTTGTTCGACCTTTTTTGTTAGCTTCTAACAGATTTTTCATGTCGTCTATTTTTATAATGAACATTATTAAGATGCTTATTCTAACATGCGACACATAGCTCTCAATATTATATCCTGTTTGTATACAGTAAGACAACATAGAGCATACACACTGATTACATAATCCAAAGGTAGCCATAAAATCATAATCATCAAGATAAAACTTATTATGACATGCATGCCTCCACTATGATGAGAATTTAATTTATATTGCTCTTAGATTAGGGCTTAATTGAAGATTCTAAATCTTCAATTTCAATCACAAATGGACCAGACAATCAATTAAGTGAACAAAACCTCTAATTCTTACCACCTTAACATGCACAACAAAGAATTGATTATAAGGTTCACTGACATATAACAGATTATAACCTGGTCAATCACAAGATTCTTTTGTTAACTAAACTATCAGATTAAGTTCTAATCAACAACTACTAGATTATAAGCTACTAGATTTCCAACCGATCCAAATAACAAAGTATTCAAATCAGAAGCTAGCAGTTTTACTTAATCAGATCAACAGTCAACGACTAGATTATGATACCACATAAAGATCAGTTTATAAGCCAATCTAACTCAGCATGAATATGAAGCAATACTGACTGAGAAACAACAACATATAAGAATTAACTACTGATCAAGACAGTGAAGTAATCAAGACTTTCTAGCATGCAAGTCTACTGATTAAAGGCCTTATTCACAAAGTTGATGGTCAATATCATTAGTCTACTCAATCTCATCATAGAGCAATCCCATAGGCAACAATAGACAGGAGGAGCAATCTGGAGTTACTCATGAAGGAATAACACACTCAGAACTGTACTCAGATCAAGTCACTCCAAACTCTAAAGCCTCAGCACGTCAGGGAGGACGTCGGGGAGGAGGCCGCCGAGTGGCAGGACGTCGGGGAGGAGGCTGTCAAGTGGGAGGTCGCCGGGTAGGAGGAAGCCAAGTGGGAGGATGCCGGGGTGGAGGCCGTCGAGTGGGAGGACGTTGGGGAGGAGGTCGCCGAGTGAGAGGACGCTGAGGAGGAGGCCGCCGAGTGAGGACGTCGCGGAGGAGGTCGCCGGGGGGAGGTCGCCGAGAGGTCACCAAGGAGGACGACGACGGGGGGCTAGGGTTTGGGGAAGTGAAACATATGAAGTGGTAAGGTCCGCACGCGGAACGTTGGTATATTTATATAGGTCTCATTCGTATCACAGACGGTTTGTAATTAGAAACGTCTATGATAATCAGATATTACAGACGGTTTTAAACTATATCACAGACTTTAGTTTAAAACCATCTGTGATATCTACAGGAGTCATCACAGATAGTTTTATACTAAAACTACCATCTATGATATTGTTATATATCACTGATGGTTTATTTAGAGTATCGCCTGTAATGTTGTTACTGACAGTTGCATTATAGAACCGTCAGTGATACTTCTCATCACAGTCGGTTTACTAAAATCGCCTATGATAAAGCGTCTAATATAAGCTTTTATATAGTAGTGCATGTGATCGAAGCCGAGGAAGATGGGTCAAGGTGTGGCGATGCTACAGTCGAAGGAGCCCAGAATTGAGTTGCGCAAAATCTCAAGGGTGTATATTGATGCTCCAAAATCGAGGGATTTGAGAAAGCTCACCGAGATCTCTTGCTTGAGTTCTTTGCCTTCTTCTCGGTGCTCGGCGAAAATGGCAGAACTTGAGGCAATGGGGAAGGGCTTTTGCTTGGACGGTGTAGTGCTGATCGACCGCACAAGCAAAACTGGGTGTGCAGGCGAGTACAACCAGAGGCTGGCAGCTAGTGCCTCTGTGGGCCTGAGAAAGTAATGGCGGCGTAGAAGCAGGGGCTAGGTGCACAGCATGCATGGGTGGGGCTGGGTGCATGGCATGGGTGAGACCATTGCTGGCGTCTTGTGCACAGAGAAGACACGTCAACAAGCCTCATGCATGCTGTGGCAGCGAAATCGCAGCCATTCGGTTGCCGCGGCAAGGGTGAGGCAGAGGGAGAGAGCATGCTGATGGTTATGAGAGTGTGGCGGCGTTGGATTGCTCTGATTTGTGTAGTCTGATTAAGAGAGAGAGCATTGGTTCCACTAAATTCGGGCGAAGTTGTAATCCTTTTTTAAACTAAAAACCAAAAAGGACTAAGTTAAACTAAGATAAACATATCAATTATAGTGTTGTGCAATTTAAATTCATATATAAAAAGAATAAAAAATATATAATGATGATACCTCATACAAGATTACCGACGCTAATAAAGGGTGGGCTCGAGCCTAACCATACGCTAGCTAAGCCCTGGAATGAACAAAGGAATACGCAAAAGCTTACCTCGATGAATGTTAGGAATTAGATTTTATCCAGAATTGGAACAAAGGACAGTCGTACGTACACTACGGTGACCACCGAGCTATTGATAATTACAACTGGGCAAAGTTGTGACAGTACACGTGCGGAAACACGTGTGAAATATCTCAACGGGGAGAGAACAAATAATTGCACACGCGTGGTTGACTACAACTCTAAAATTCATTTGTCCCTGAATTAATTGAAGATCATGTAGCGTATCTTTTTTCACCGCAAAGTTTCTCTTTACTGCTGACGACTACTGATCGAGAAATACCGCTATACGTCCGTTGGGTTTTCTGCAAAAACCAGCGGCGGCACGGTATTCAGCAAAAATTAACATCAAACGCTCCTTTCCTTGTATATGTTTCTGCCAGGCATCTATAAGAAGGGCATCAAGGCATCTAATTAAGCTGTTTGTCAGGAGCTAAGCAAGCTGCCTATAGTCTTCCTTTGTTCTCGAGCACATATATATGGTTTTGTGAAAATTTACTCTAAAATAGTTTATAAGACCATGATGAATAAAGAAGTTGGCACATGGAGTAATATTTTCAAGCACTTCTGGATCCTACTAATCCCACTGGTAAGGAATTAATAGTACTATACTACTGTTCCATGGCTCTTTTGTGGTGGTTGCTATCCCCCTAGATGTTCTTTTATCGATCATAGGAGAGAAGCTAGCTAAATTTGTTTTGCTGTGTGGAAAATGAATTTGTAGTATAATTTTTCAAATTCCATGGAATGCAGTGATGAAAGGTTTATTACATCAGAATAATGAACATGGACAAATGTCTCCATTTGAATTTTGATCTATTTATGGGAGGACCGTCTGTTAACTGGTATTTATAATATATAGTTTCGAGAAAGACCCTGCTCATACATGCACGTATATAGTAACACATTGCAGCCCTTTGTCACCACCGTGACGTCTCTACTCCCATGCAACCCCGATAAAACCGTTTTTACATCTAGATTATAATTGTGTGGTTTCTCTTTCATCTTACATACACATACGATATGTTGTGACCTCGGAGGCGTACAAATATAAGTGTTTTGCATATTGAGAAAGCAAATGATGAGAAATTAAATGTAAAGATTAATGATGACAATTCCTTCCAACCTCTACGGTTCCTGTAGGTGACATCAGATATGTCTTTTATTGTTGCTGTCATCTTCCTGACCACATTTTACATTTGCATGCAGGCTGTCCATGGAGCAGTCGTGGTGGCGATGCTCGTCTCATATTGTTTCTCCTCATGGCACATGAGAGAAGCCATGAGCGACAACGCCACGAGCGCCATGGACGCGGCGTTGACGCACGTCGCTGGCAGCATGCAACCTTTCATGGAAGCCAACCGCTCCGCCTTCGCCGTCGCCGACGCCCTGCAGCTCACAAGCAATAGATCTTCCTTCTCTTACGTATACCAATTAAACCCCTTATTTTCATTTCCATATTTTTTTGGAATGTATGCTATGATTCTCGTAGGAATTTCACAGGGATTTAACCTGGCATCTCACCGAGGTCTTGTTTAGAGTCAAATTTCAGATCCATCAACGTGAATCCCGGTCGATAATGAACCTCCTAAATAAGATCTAAGAGTGGATGCCTCTTTTTCCTGAGAAATTTGTGCATTCTGAACAATCTTTGATTTCTATTTGCAATAATGAAACTTTAGCACTGCTACGCACACGATTTTCCCCCACAATCTTAGTATTTCCTGCTACAATTAAAGCGGCATAAAATGGCAATATAATGTTTTTTAAGGAAGTATCAATACGAAGTTATAAATACGTACGTGCTGGCTTGTTGCTCAGTAATTCTGTAAGGCCTGTGGGCCCAGGGTTCATGTGCAAATAATTTGATGTTATTACTTAAGGCATGTACAGTAGCATAGACAGCAGCTGTTTATAATACATCTTCATATCATCTACAGAGAGCACTAAAAATAACTCATACAATGAATCGTCTATATAGCTGTCTATAATGGTATCTTATTTAATTAACAGACTGTCTATATATACATAAAATATAAAGCTATCTATAAGACTGTCTATTAGATAATAGACAACAGCTTTCTCTCTCATTCTATCTCCTTCATATTACTTAAAATATTATATGACATCTCTTATAGACTGCTCAGTTTGAATCATTATACATGCCCTTATTGCTACTCATGAGAACCTAGCAGTTGCTGGGTTGGTAGCATGCCAGCTGAGCGCAGCTCTTGCGTTCAAGCCTTGTGTTAGACGCGCGCGCTGTTGTCCTTCTTTAGTGAGTTAGTGCTCAGGCTATTTTTAAAAAAAAATACTTACTACTACTCATGCATAGTGCTGTGTGTTGACCTGTCAGGTGGGACCCAAGCTGTACTTGGCCTTCGCCATGCATCCGCTGCTGGCCGAGATGTCGTACGCCGGCGTCCACGGCGGCGCATTCTCGTACCACCGCGCCGAGGACGGCAAGGCAAGAGCAATGTTCGCGAGCTCGCGCCACATGTGGTACATCCAGCAGGCCCATCCGGCGACCGGCCGTTTGGTCGGGAGCGCCGTGGCGGTGGCGAGGCCGGAGCACCTTCCCAACACGACGCAGGTCCTCCTCAACATCAAGAACGGCTCGTGCGCGTCTCTTGGGGTCGGGTGGGCCCGCCCGGACGTGCGGATGCTGGTCTTGTCCGCGCCGGTCGGCGACGCCGGCGTGGTCTCGGCCGCGGTCGCCGTCGACGACGTCGTCGTCCGGGGCGCCGCCCCTCGCGCCGCTGGCCGCATCCACGACATGGACATCTACTACGCGATCGGCGACAAGGGCAGCGCACCAACCGCTTATAAATCTCTGCTTGCTGGGAACCAAAGCGACGACGACGTGGCGACGCAGATGGAGAAGATGGGTTCGTTCTCGAAGGTGAAATGCACTGCTTCCGCCATTGACGCGCCCAAGCTCGAGCTTCACTGTGCCAGGACCGACAATTACAAAGTTGCGTGCACCAACTTTGACGTCTCCGGAGTAAAACTGGTACGTGTGCAAGCCATACATACACGTACACAATCGCATCGTGCATGCATTGCATTAACTGCTTGCTTAATTAATTCCTTTTCGTTATGAATCCCGGCATTTCTTCCTCACAAAATCTCATACAAATATTCCACAAATTAAGCTAAGCAATGATACCGGTGTATTAAGGCGGCAAGTATCTCACAGATCTTTTTAATAAATGTCATTGACCGTTAATTTTTCCATAGCGTTAATTTTGCCATAATCTGGAGCTAAGGGCCTCTTAAAAAATGGAAGCTAACGTGACATGGAGTGCAGAGCGCACACGCGTCCAAACTAGGGCAACAATGGAGGAAGACGTCGTCGACGGGGGCGAATTTAAGCCCGGCCCTAGGAGGCCGGTAGGCTTCCATATATGTAGCGTGAGAATATTAACAGTATATATATAGCACAAAGAGTTTTGGCTCGGCACGACGTAGTAGTATATCATACGTACATTTAGTATATCAACATGAAATGTGTGACGAAATCCTTGATCCGTCACTGGTTAATTGTCGATCTTTTTCAGGGACGGGAGTAGTATGTGCCATCTGAGAAGAGAAGGTCAAGTCGTGAGTCACGACGTACGTGTTTTGTGGGGCCAGGGGGAAAAAAAAGGGTTTAGTACTTTTCATTAGAGAGAGTATAAGGCACACAAGGTTTAGTGTGGAAGTACAACACGTAATTTTCCTGTGATACGTGATACCGTGTGTTTTACCGTCAGACGCGAGTCGGGAGGGGAGCTTTAGATGCTACTGCAGTGCGTTAGCTGTGTTCATGTATATAATATCTAGGATTTTGATAAACATCATCTGAATGTTTTGTTTGCAAGAATCATCCAAAATGTGAACCGTTAGATGTACGCTATGATTAGTGGATTTTGACGGACCTGATTTAAGTAATGGGTGGTGTGTGTAGGGAGACTGGTATTTTCTTCCAAAAAAAAGCACAATTAAATTTTAAGTCTTTAGATCTTGATACAAATGGATGAAATCAATTTGTCTCCACTTCTCCTATTTAAGTCCTATTTTACCAATGAATACTCAAATTTTTAGGTATTGGATGAGAAACATTAATTTTTTTGTATTGCTTTTTTGCATCAATTATATACTAGTTTTACACAAATTAAATTATATAAAAATGATTTGTAAAAAACATTATTCTTTTCCACATGACCTTTTTTAACATCAATTGTATACTAATTCTACACAAATTAAATTATGTAAAAGAAAATGTGATGATTTGTTAAAAACAAAAAGATGACACAAAACAAACTACAAGGAACACAGCAGACAAAAACATGAATTAAATCATAATGTGGATCACAAAACAATATATAATAAGAAAAAAATTGAGTGCTCACGTAAAAACAAATATTCAAGTGCCATTTAACTATTCCCAATATTTATTTACATAAAAGGCATGCTTATAAGTATAGTAGCTAGGGAGTGGTCCGTGAGATACCAGACATCCGATCCTTAATTATATTGACTCTTGTTTACCTTTCCTTAATGCATTTCTTCTTCATATTTTTTTCACACAAAGTAGCATTCATTCACGCATGCATGCATGCCTGGAAATTTCGGACCAGCGCATGCAGGCAACATATCTGTGCATTGATTCTGACATGCACGCGTCTGCTTCTTCCGCTTTGATTGCTCAGGGATTCCGGCTGGTGCTTCGAAACAGACACGAGGCAGACATGTTCCGGCAGGTGGGCGTCACCGTGATCACCTTCATGTGCTCCTTGGTGGTGGTGGCGCTGGCGCCGTGCTTTTTCACGGCACGGGCGCTGCGGCGGGCGGCGGCGCGGGAGGCGGTGCTGAACGCCGACCTTGTCAGGCAGAAGGAGGTGCTCCGGCAGGCGGAGCGCAAGAGCATGAACAAGAGCAACGCCTTCGCCAGTGCCAGCCACGACATACGGTCGGCGCTGGCCGCCATTGCCGGCCTCATCGAGGTGTCCCGACCGGAGGCCCAAGCGAACCCCAACGTCATGGACAACCTCAACCAGATGGACGTCTGCACCAAGAAGCTCTTCGGTTAGTCTGGAATTTGCATATATATGTATATCTCTGTACGTACGTAGTATACATGCATGATGCATGTAGTTAATCATGTTAAACTTTGACCACCTACGTATACAAACGTAGTATCAAGATTGACCACAACAAAACCATACAAGTAGGTTTATTCTCAATTTAATTTTTTTGCTGACATTTGTTATAATTTTTTTGATAAAATTAGGTATGAAGAGTTTGCAATGTCCACAATATATAACATATATCTTTGATAGAATAGATTGGAACATCTAGCCCTGCGATTCATGTAGTTTTTTGTTTTCAGCATAAAACTACTTAGGAAATTATATATTGAACATAGGAAGATGAAAATATATGTTCATGGATGTGGTATAACTTTTGTAGATATACTGAACTCGATACTAGACACAAGCAAGGTCGAGTCAGGGAAGATGCAGCTTGAGGAAGATGAGTTCAACATGGCCGATGTCTTGGAGGAATCTGTGGACATGGTCAATGTCGTGGGTATCAACAATGGAATAGAAGTGGTCTGGGATCCCTGTGATTTCTCTGTCCTGAAATGTGGGAATGTCATAGGGGATAGCAAGAGATTCAAGCAAATCCTCGACAACCTACTTGGCAACGCCCTGAAGTTCACACATGAAGGGCACGTTGTTCTCCGAGCTTGGGCGAACAGGCCGATCGCAAGGAGCTCCATTAGCGTTCCTTCGAGATTTGCTTGTCGAAGGCGCGGCGGCGGTTTCTTCAGATGTTTGTTTGGAGCAAGGAAAGATTGCACCGAGCAGAACTCTTTTAATCCTATGCAGAATGACCCCAACTCGGTTGAGTTTTACTTTGAGGTGGTTGATACTGGCATTGGGATCGCCAAGGAGAAAAGGGAGTCTATCTTTGAAAACTATGTTCAAGTAAAAGAAGGACATGGAGGCACCGGTTTGGGACTTGGAATCGTCCAATCTTTTGTGAGTTACCTTTTTTTTTGTGTGTGTTAAACCTCTTAAGTGTCCATGATGCTTCTTTGTTTTCTCTTCGTAAACTGTTGCTTAATTTTGGCAATTATTTGTTGTTCATAGGTTCGCCTGATGGGTGGGGAGATCAGTATTAAAGACAAAGAACCAGGAGAAACTGGAACATGCTTCGGGTTCAATGTTTTTTTGAAGATTAGTGAAAGGCAACAAGTTGAAGATATAGAAGAAGGGACAACAACAATGAGTGATTCCGATGTCCGAGCCTCGGTGTTCAAAGAAGCCAACTGCTTTAAGGGTGGGCATTGTCTCTTGTTTGTTCATGGGGATGAAACCAGAAGAATCTTGCAGACATGGATGGAGAATATTGGGATGAAAGTTTGGTTGATCTCACAAGTCGAGCTCATCGCTTCTACTTTGGAGAAGGTGCATTCTAATATTATTTCTTTTTCAAGGACATCGTCACCTGGCGTTGATTGCGACAACACGGACCGGTGTTTCAGCTCCAAAGAGATGGTTAGCCAAGTTTTGCCAATGGCATTGAGGCGCAGCAATAGTTTAGGAGGCAACTTTGGATGGCATCATCCATTTGGTCTGCTTGTTATCATTGATGTGTCCGATGTAAGATTAGATGACGTTTGCAGAGAGGTGGCTAGCCTCGTCAAAATCAAGCATCAAGTTCCATGCAAAGTTGTCTGCTTAGTTGATTTGAAGACCTCTTCTGAAGATTTCGGAAGGTTCAGGGAAATGAGATGCGATCTTGTCCTGACGAAAGCCGATGCACGGGTCTCGGTTATACGCTCTTCTGAGGATCTTGAGGGACCTACATGTCTCACCTACACAACAATCATCTCAAGTTGGTCCCGACAATGCTGGGACTAGTCAGCAAGATTTGCTAGAGATTGGTATGAAAGATTTGCAAGGGACTGTTGCATCACCTGAAGTTGCATGCTTGGCTCAGGAACCAACAGTCGAAGGTGATAAGCCATTGGCTGGGATGCGTGTCTTGCTGGTTGAAGACACTTTGGTGCTGCAAACTATCCAGAGGAAGATGCTGAACCAACTAGGAGCAACTGTTCTAGTAGCAGTCGATGGATCTAAGGCTGTTGATATGTTCAAAGATGCTCTTGAGCAAGCAAGTGTTTCAGAAGACAACAAAGTTGTGCCCTTGCCCTATGATGTTATCTTGATGGATTGTCAGGTTTGTTTCAACCAGAATTGTAGTACAAATACAACCTTGAAGCTCTCATTTATATTTATGCTATGTTTTTCTTTCTTTTTTTATCTTTTGGTGAGGGTTTCTGCTTATAATTTCTCCGATCAAAACTTTCATTGTTCAATTCACCGGGAGCAACTACTCTTTGTATGACAACTTTCTTTTGCACTCTACACCAGGCTTGGTATGAAGATGGTTTAACATTGCTAGTATTTCTTCTATGTTTTAGATGCCCTTGATGGATGGCTATCAAGCTACGAAGCACATTCGGGAGGAAGAAAGCCGCTATGGAATTCACACTCCAATCGTCGCATTGACCGCTCATGCCATGGAGGAGGATCTGCAGGAGGCTATTCATGCCGGGATGGATCTCCATCTGACAAAGCC
Source organism: Guadua angustifolia (assembly GCA_036346375.1). Classification (NCBI taxonomy): domain Eukaryota; kingdom Viridiplantae; phylum Streptophyta; class Magnoliopsida; order Poales; family Poaceae; genus Guadua; species Guadua angustifolia. Next base: position 6,412,422 of record CM070510.1, on the reverse strand, counting down.
AATAGAAAAGAAAAGAATAGTAGAAGCTGTTTACCATGTCTGCAAAGAGAAGAATTGATGCTATACATTTCCTCCATCGCATGAACAGAATTGAAGAAGTAGGTGTTTTCAGTGAGTAGGATGATGATCATAACATATATCTGGTCATTATATGCAGTTAGTTTTCTTTTAGGTTCTAGAATCCAACTAGAGCGTTTAACTTTAGGAGCAGCTGAACTTTGGTGTTGTAGCAAACTAGGGTGTATCCAGATAAACTTTTGATTTATTTATGTTATGTCAAATTTTCAGAAATATTTATGTCATGCTGAGTTTCCAAAATTCCAAGATTATCATGTCGCTGGCACAACAATGCTTGCTTAGAGCTCCAACGTCTTTGCAAACATGTCGCCGCAAAACAAAATATGCAGAAGTTTGATTAGATGAGAAGCTGAGATTACATCATTATATTTGCTTCTTATCTTGATCTAACCGTAATCACTTCCATAACCACTCTACATGAGAAAGAAAGTACAGATTGTAAGCCATTATCCCTAGCTAGCATATCAGGCAGCATAACTAACAAATGCCCTAAATAATGTACTGTACAATCTGCTCTCGTCTGTAGAGGACTAATCTATAAATAATATCTCTCATATGCAGGCACCAATTGGGAAAAAGTCACACCCCAGGTCGCTATCCGTGAAGGACACATCATCCTTCTCCTGCATTGGAATTAGAATAAGGCTTCAGCAAATCACCATTATAATTCTGGGAAGTATATGTTTACCGAGCTTGGCTAAGTGGCAACGATTTTGAAGGCTTGTAAATGCTTTGAAGGCTTGCAAGCTAAAGTTGATGATTGACAGGCTCGATGAACTCAATCTCTTGAGGAACTTATCCATGGCGGCCACTATATCAAATAGTATATATTCATTCTAAAATTCAACCTGACAGTGCAATTAACTCACTTGTTTACATTCTGAGAGTGAATTCTGCCAATACCTGACCAACATAGTAGTCAAGTATTCAAGGCGTGTGGTTTCATAAAAATTAGGTTAGTGCCACTGTTAGTATTTAGTACAGTGATTTGGCACTAGAAATTTCTGAAGTTAAAGAGACATTATACAAAGGTATGAAGTTACGGAACCAATTTGAAATTTGCTAGATTTAGTGGTAAAGACTACAGAGTAAATTTTAAGAATACAAGTCCTTACCACTTTGATTATGTAATTGAACTGACACACCAAAGAAGGGATAAGATATTCACGTAGATGAGTCATGGAATTTTAAAAGAAGGGAATAAGAAATTAGTACAGTTGAGGTTCTTACCACTTTGATTATGGAATTGAGAAGGCCATCAAAATTGCAGCTACTATAATTAAACCCACCCTGCTGCTTCGAAAACCCAAATCATACATGTTCTTCTGCTTCTGTTTATCTTCTGATGTTAATGTGTCAATCTGCATTTGTGGAACAAGTGATGGCACGACTGTATCCGTCTGTCCAGTCACACTGGCACCAACATTATAGTTAAAACTTCCATTATTCAATCTTTGGATATGTATATGGTCTTGTTTCATTCTTGTTATGTATAGAATTGCATTCTTGTTGTCTCCCATGTATAGACGCTTATTTTTCCTTTTGCTTGAAATTCCAAACTGCAAGTACGTAAAATGTCTCCCAGAGTCCCAGTATCACAAACAGTCACGCTTACTGAAAATTTTCCTTTTTGGTCTACCTCTTTTTCTGAAATCACAAAGCTAGCATCCAATTTTGTTGCACTCGTAATTTATTGGAAGGGCGCAATCATCGCTCCGATCTGCTCCGACAATGCCGGATATGCCGCTCCCGGTGCTTTCCTTCGTCACCAGTGCCTTCCTTCCTCGCGTCAATGTTACGAAAAATTAAAATTGGTAACGAAACATAAAAGATTACCGCTGCTCTTCCCCTTTCCGGTTTTCGAGCTTTGAATTCGTTGTGGTGATCTCATTTAGCCGCTACTCCTGTTGGGGATTAGGGTTTCGTGCAATCGAGCGTTGATATCGATTGCATATATTCTGGTGAGCATATTGATTTTCTGTATGCAATAGCTGCTTGTTATCAGGCTGGGATCGTCCCCCTCCCATTTATCTAAACAATGCATAGCATTCTCCACTCAAATTACGATCTGTCATGCTCTCTGTCCACAGTTTATGCAATGCCTCTTAGGTTAGGTTCTTTCTGGGAGGCCTTTCCAGTTTCCAGAATTCGTGTAGTCTCAAAATATTCAAGTGTTGTTATTTAGCAATTTGAATTGGTTTTGAGTTTTTAGTTCTTACAAGTATTGTCTGATAGGTGCCTGTCGAAATAAATCTGTGTTGGAAGGAAGGTCAGTAGTGTTGTGATAACTGGTGCAGCAGTTGTGATTAATTTTTCTTTTCCTGAAGGTGCTTGGTATACTAATTTTGAAAACCAGGACAAATGCATAACCAATTTTGACTGCATGATACTACTCCTACCATTCTTGAGACTAATGCATGTGTAATTTTGACTGCATGATACTACTCCTACCAGTCTGCTCATCACACAGTGTAGTGCTTCTATTTGGAACAATAAAATCTTGATCCTGCCGAGTAACACTGAATTCATCTTCATATGTGCTGAATAATATTTTGGATCTTTTTACATTTATTAGCAATATATCCTATCAGGTATCCCATCAGTTTATTTTAATTTTATTGCTTTGTGTGGATTTGCAGGGTTCACAGCCAGTACATAATCTTTTTGACAGTATTGTCCATTCAGGAGTTTCTTGAAGGTGATATATGCTTATGTGCATATAAATTCCTAATACTGAAATACTGAAATAGATTAATAGTAAAATACCCATTTACGAGTGGGTTGTAAGGGAATTAATCTTAGGGTTTTAAACAACATCTGGTTTTAATTACAATTGGCGTAGAATTCAGCTTTTAGGTAAAGGTTGACCCTCAAAATTTATATGTTTCTTTTGACAGATAGAAGAGGTGTGAAGATCATTTACAAGCTTCTAGAACCGTGCTCCTAGGTGAGGGTTTTGCGTCCTCAATATGATTGAAATAAATTTTGCGTCCTCAATGTGATATCAGGTTGTTATATTGTGAGTTTTGACAATATCAGCCCATGAACTTTACTGTTCATGAGTGTTGTACAGTTTTGGTTATCACATAAGATCTGTTTGTTGATAAGCTGTCACAAGTGAATGTTTAACAACAATCTATAAATCACCAAACAAAATGAATTTACTTCAAAAATGCATATGTAATAATATTTGCATTTGGCATGGTCTGCTACTCCACACACACACACACACACACACACACACACACACACACATATCCAGTATAAAAGCCCCAAAAAAAAGAGAGATAACAGTCTGAAGCCAAAAATCCAAGTTATCTTTGAATTCCCTTCAGGGAGCAAGGTTTCATTGCAACCATATACCACAGCCCACACCTAGAGAGCTGCAGATGTGTATGAGCTAACTGAATAGAAGCATATAGTAATGATGTTGGCAAGTTTGTTAGTACGAATTATGAATCTTCAGTATATTATTTGCTATTGGAATAAGTCCACATGTAGTTGCTGCTCTGATGTTGTTTTTTAACATACAATATTTCATAAAGCTGAAGATATATTTTTGCAGGTGCACTGCCTTCCCAATTGCTCATTTTTTGGAAGCTGTGGCCATTTTTTTTTCACGACCCCCTTCTCATCATTTGACATGTCTCTTTGCATTTTTGTTAGGGGGAAAGAGGTGCTCAGGTCCTTGTTGATCCAGAATTTGTTGAATACTTGACTTCTACATTCTAAAAGACAGGTATATCCCAAATTTTTGAACAAAAATCTCAATTTACTTGAGCTGGATGTATATGTGTATTCCGAGTTTTGTGCCAAATGCATATAACAGAAATCATCTACCTGTCTGTACCATCTAAAATCTGTAGTAATAATGCCCAGTTTCTGCATAATTCATCTTGTGTATGCATGCATGTAGTAGAATTGGAGATTCAACTACAAAAGTATTTTGTTGATCTTGTCATAAGCTAGAAGAACATTTATGTCCTTAATATGTTACCTTAAAAGATTGGCACTTCATGCTTCTGAAAACAGGTGTTTTACATGACCAGTGTGTTGATCAACTATAAATGGTTTTCTGATACAAATATAAATTCCTGCCTGTTACTGAAAAAACTAATTTTGTCGCAATGCCAAAGTGCCTCTTTAGCAAAATACCACTTGGATGTATGCCTTTGCAGCTATTAAGGTTTATCTATATGAGCTAAGGGGTGTTATTTTGGATAAGTTTGCTTTATTTCCTATTTATTCAGCTGAACACTTACATTTGATTTGTCTGTTTAAATATTCTTGCTATCTTGCAGTACTGCAGAAATTGGTACTCCTTTTTGTATATGGAAATATTTCTTGTTCTTTGTTGAGCAGTACTTATTCTAGCACGTGCGTTTTATTCCCGTGTGTAAGAAGACATTCACTGTAGTAGGGCATTCCCCTATTTAGTTGCTGGTTATCACCTAAATGGCATTCCCTCCTTATTATGAACTTTCAATAAATATGATCCTTATTATGAACTTTCAATAAATATGATCTGTGTGGAACAATGTAATTAAAACTTGACCCTCTTGTGCCATTGTTTTGTCTCATTTTTTATGTCTCAAATGTTGATTTACAACCTTATTCAAGTACTTGGATTTTCTGGTAAATTTAAGTTGCATGTCTATTCCATTAGCCTGGTAGAATTTACAGTGGCTTAGTATCGTTTGCTTGGGTGCATAAAAGCGAGAAATGTGCATATAAGTTAAACATACTGAACTCGAAGAAAGTGTCGTAAATGATCTCTTATATCCAGACCCTTTGAATTGAGGTGCATCTCTTAATTTCTACTCATTGTGATGAAAAATATTTTTAGAGTATATCATTTATTTAACGTATGCGTTTTAAGAAATCTTTCTGCGACTTGGTCTCATGAAGTCATTCCATGATAAAATATTCTTGCTATCTTGTAGTCTTTACAGAAATTGGTACTCCTTTTTGTATATGGAAATATTTCTTGTTCTTTGTTGAGCAAGTACTTATTCTAGCACGTGCGTTTTATTCCCGTGCGTAAGAAGACATTCACTGCAGTAGGGAATTCCCCTATTTAGTTGCTGGTTATCACCTAAATGGCATTGCCCTCATTATGAACTTTCAATAAATATGATCTGTGTGGAACAATGTAATTAAAACTTGACCCTCTTGTGCCATTGTTTTGTCTCATTTTTTATGTCTCAAATGTTGATTTACAACCTTATTCAAGTACTTGGATTTTCTGGTAAATTTAAGTTGCATGTCTATTCCATTAGCCCGGTAGAATTCTGATGGCTTAGTATCGTTTGCTTGGGTGCATAAAAGCGAGAAATGTGCATATAAGTTAAACATACTGAACTCGAAGAAAGTGTCGTAAATGATCTCTTATATCCAGACCCTTTGAATTGAGGTGCATCTCTTAATTTCTACTCATTGTGATGAAAAATATTTTTAGAGTATATCATTTATTTAACTGTGTACGTTTTAAGAAATCTTTCTGCTGACTTGGTCTGCGAAGTCATTCCCATGATAAAATATTCTTGCTATCTTGTAGTACTGCAGAAATTGGTACTCCTTTTTGTATATGGAAATATTTCTTGTTCTTTGTTGAGCAATACTTATTCTAGCACGTGCGTTTTATTCCCGTGTGTAAGAAGACATTCACTGCAGTAGGGAATTCCCCTATTTAGTTGCTGGTTATCACCTAAATGTCAAAGAGATGTAGTCTCCTTGTTGTGAAAATTGTGTCTATAATAACATAGCAAAAGAATCTGTATACCTCTGGTGTTTTTTCTTGCCTGCATGGTTGCACTCAAATGCCAAGTTCGTTTCTCCCCAATAAGATCATAAGGAACATTTTTTATTGAACCGCAGACTGCAATATCTATGTTGTATATTTGTATAGTTCCATCAATGTTTAATTTTAGTGTGAATCTGATGCAAGTTTATCAAGTTTGTTAGGGCATTATGCTTGTATGGTTTGATCAATGTTCTCTCTTGTTGGCAAACAAAACTTAATTAAGAGCTTAGTTGATCTCAACTTCTTTTTTCTATATGTACTTGTGCAAAACTTTGTTCCATTTCAATGTGGCCCACAGAAACTCTTTGTGGAAGGGTTAGCATACTTGTTAGTTTGTTAGGTTTCCCTTCTCCATAAGCTTATTTCAGCTTCGCCTCCTTTTTTTTCCTGTTTGAATAATGTAATTTATGAATTATGTTATGGTGCTTATATCTGGTTTTGTTGTGTTTATTTTATTCTTGCTGTCCTGAGTCTTAATTGAAGTTTTGTACTAGATTTTCTTATTATCTGTTTGGTCTGGACTCCGGAGGTCAATTGTTATGCTCATACAGAGTTTCAATTCGTATAACATTGATTTTGTTTATATTCATTTGCACAGGAACTAACATTATTCCAGATATAGTTGCTGCTCTGAGGTTTTCTCATACATCCGATCCTTAATTGTATTGACTCTTGTTTACCTTTCTTTAATGCATTTCTTCTTCATATTTCATTTCACACAAAGTAGCATTCACGCATGCATGCCTGGAAATTTCGGACCAGCGCATGCAGGCAACATATCTGTGCATTGATTCTGACATGCACGCGCCTGCTTCTTCCGCTTCGATTGCTCAGGGATTCGGGCTGGTGCTTCGAAACAGACACGAGGCAGACATGTTCCGGCAGGTGGGCGTCACCGTGATCACCTTCGTGTGCTCCTTGGTGGTGGTGGCGCTGGCGTCGTGCTTCTTCATGGCGCGGGCGATGCGGCGGGCGGCGGCGCGGGAGGCGGTGCTGAACGCCGACCTCGTCGAGCGAAGGCGCTCCGTGAAGCGGAGCGCAAACATGAACAAAAGCAACGCCTTCGCGGCCAGACCACGACATCTGATCGTGGCCGCCGCCATTGCCGGCCTCATCGAGGTGTCCCGACCGGAGGCCCAAGCGAACCCCAACGTCATGGACAACCTCAACCAGATGGACGTCTGCACCAAGAAGCTCTTCGGTTAGTCTGGAATTTGCATATATACGTATATCTCTGTACGTACGTAGTATACATGCATGATGCATGTAGTTAATCATGTTAAACTTTTTGACCACCTATGTATACAAACGTAGTATCAAGATTGACCACAACAAAACCATACAAGTAGGTTTACTGTCAAAAAATATTATAATTTCATTTTTTTGCTGACATTTGTTATAATTTTTTTGATAAAATCAGGTATGAAGAGTTTGCAATGTCCACAATATATAGCATATATCTTTGATAGAATAGATTGAACATCTAGCCCTGCGATCCATGTAGTTTTTTGTTTTCAGCATAAAACTACTTAGGAAATTATATATTGAACCTAGGAAGATGAAAATATATGTTCATGGATGTGGTGTAACTTTTGCAGATATACTGAACTCGATACTAGACACAAGTAGGGTCTGAGTCAGGGAAGATGCAGCTTGAGGAAGTTGAGTTCAACATGGCTGATGTCTTGGAGGAATCTGTGGACATGGTCAATGTCGTGGGTATCAACAATGGAATAGAAGTGGTCTGGGATCCCTGTGATTTCTCTATCCTGAAATGTGGGAATGTCACAGGGGATAGCAAGAGATTCAAGCAAATCCTCGACAACCTACTTGGCAACGCCCTGAAGTTCACATATGAAGGGCACGTTGTTCTCCGGGCTTGGGCGAACAGGCCGATTGCAAGGAGCTCCATTAGCGTTCCTTCGAGATTCGCTTGTCGAAGGCGCGGCGGCGGTTTCTTCAGATGTTTGTTTGGAGCAAGGAAAGATTGCACCGAGCAGAACTCTTTCAATCCTATGCAGAATGATCCCAACTCGGTTGAGTTTTACTTTGAGGTGGTTGATACTGGCATAGGGATCGCCAAGGAGAAAAGGGAGTCTGTCTTTGAAAACTATGTTCAAGTAAAAGGACATGGAGGCACCGGTTTGGGGCTTGGAATCGTCCAATCTTTTGTGAGATACCTTTTTTTTTGTGTGTGTCAAACCTCTCAAGTGTCCATGATGCTTTTTTGTTTTCTCTTTGTAAACTGTTGCTTAATTTTGGCTATTATTTGTTGTTCATAGGTTCGCCTGATGGGTGGGGAGATCAGTATTAAAGACAAAGAACCAGGAGAAACTGGAACATGCTTCGGGTTCAATGTTTTTCTGAAGATTAGTGAAAGGCAACAAGTTGAAGATATAGAAGAAGGGACAGCAACAATGAGTGATTCCGACGTCCGAGCCTCGGTGTTCAAAGAAGCCAACTGCTTTAAGGGTGGGCATTGTCTCCTGTTTGTTCATGGGGATGAAACCAGAAGAATATTGCAGACATGGATGGAGAATATTGGGATGAAAGTTTGGTTGATCTCACAAGTCGAGCTCATCGCTTCTACTTTGGAGAAGGTGCATTCTAATATTATTTCTTCTTCAAGGACATCGTCACCTGGCGTCAATTGCGACAGCACGGACCGGTGTTTCAGCTCCAAAGAGATGGTTAGCCAAGTTTTGCCAATGGCATTGAGGCGCAGCAATAGCTTAGGAGGCAACTGTGGATGGCATCATCCATTTGGTCTGCTTGTTATCATTGATGTGTCCAATGTAAGATTAGATGACGTTTGCAGAGAGGTGGCTAGCTTCGTCAAAATCAAGCTTCAAGTTCCATGCAAAGTTGTCTGCTTAGTTGATTTGAAGACCTCCTCTGAAGATTTCGGAAGGTTCAGGGAAATGAGATGCGATCTTGTCCTGCGAAAGCCGATGCACGGGTCTCGGTTATACGCTCTTCTGAGGATCTTGAGGGACCTACATGTCTCACCTACACAACAATCATCTCAAGTTGGTCCCGACAATCTTTGGGACTAGTCGCCAAGATTTGCCGAGATTGGTATGAAAGATTTGCAAGGGTCAGTTGCATCAGCTGAAGTTGCATGCTTGGCTCAGAAACCAAAAGTCGGAGGTGATAAGCCATTGGTCGGGATGTGTGTCTTCTTTGGTTGAAGACACTTTGGTCTTTGCAAACTATCCGGAGGAAGATCTTGAACCAACTAGGAGCAACTGTTCAAGTAGCGATCGATGGATCTAAAATTCATTGATATTTTCAAAGATGCTCTTGAGCAAGCAAGTGTTTTAGAAGACAATAAAGTTGTGCCCTTGCCCTATGATGTTATCTTGATGGATTGTCGGGTTTGTTTCAACGAAATTTTAGTACAAATCTGACCTTGAAGCTCTCATTTATATTTATGCTATGTTTTTCTTTTTTTCTTTTTTTTATCTTTTGGCGAGGGTTTCTGCTTATAATTTCTCCGATCAAATCTTTCATTGTTCAATTCACCAGGAGCAACTACTCTTTGTATGACAACGTTCTTTTGCACTCTACACAAGGCTTGGTATGAAGATGGTTTGACATTGCTAATATTTCTTCTATGTTTTAGATGCCCTTGATGGATGGCTATGAAGCGACGAAGCACATTCGGGAGGAAGAAAGCCGCTACGGAATTCACACCCCAATCGTCGCATTGACCGCTCATGCCATGGAGGAGGATCTGCAGGAGGCTATTCATGCCGGGATGGATCTCCATCTGACAAAGCCAATAGAAAAGAAAAGAATAGTAGAAGTTGTTTACCATGTCTGCAAAGAGAAGAATTGATGCTATACATTTCCTCCATCGCATGAACAGAACTGAAGAAGTAGGTGTTTTCAGTGAGTAGGATGATGATCATAACATATATCTGGTCATTATCTGCGGTTATCTTTTAGGATCTAGAATCCAACTAAGGCGTTTAACTTTAGGAGCAGCTGAACTTTGGTGTTGTTGCAAACTGGGGTGTATCCAGATAAATTTTTGATTTATTTATGTCATGTCCAATTTTCAGAAATATTTATGTCATGCTGAGTTTCCAGAATTTCAGTTTGATACATTTGTGAGTGAAACATACAATAGAGATTATCGTGTCGCTGGCACAACAATGTTTGCTTAGAGCTCCAATGTCTTTGCAAACATGTCAGTACGTGCACTTCATTGTTTTATATTATCATGGTCAGTACGTGCACTTCATTGTTTTATATTATCTTCAGCTGATTGTACTTTCACTTATGAGTTATCTATACTTAGATAATGGAACTGCTTTGTTCAATTCTTCGTGTTAAGGTCATTCTTATTTGTGCTGATGCTTGCATTGTGCTATAGAGTGAATTAGTAATTGCGATCACTTAAATGCTTTCTGTAGGTGCAAGAGTTGTCACATGTAGAGTAAAAAAATACTGCGAGATATTTTACAGATGTTTTCTAGTATAATTACTTCTGAATTTGATAGTACAATTTAGAACTTCTGGATGTGTTAATGGTCTTATAATTCAATGCAATACGTAATTATGTATGCATTTCTTTGTATTGCTTCAACAATTTTTAACTAATAAGGGCAACTTCTGCTGCCTTAACAGTAACAACAACCAACCAGGCTATTACAGCACTAAAGCTATACTAAGGGAGAACAAAGACATGTTTGATCTGGTTATCAGTGACGTCCATATGCCTGACATGGACGGCTTTAAGCTCCTTGAGCTTGTGGGGCTTGAAATGGACCTCCCTGTCATCAGTAAGTTTAGAAGTTCCTATTGTAGCCAGTGTTCTTGGTAGCAAGAGGTGCTTGTTGAATAATTGTGTTTTCATGTTTAAAATGTGGATGTTAATCAAGTATAATCCATGCAGTGTTATCAGTGAATGGAGAGACAAAAACGGTAATGAAGGGGATAACTCATGGTGCCTGCGACTATCTTCTAAAACCTGTTCGTATTGAAGAGCTTAGAAATATATGGCAGCATGTTGTGAGGAGGAAGTTCAGTAACCGAGAATGTAACAATCTTGATTTCTACAAGGAATTCAATAACCCACCCAACGCAAATTCATACCATGGGCCCAGCCAGGTTACTCGTGGGTCTTCTGATCAAACTGGGAGGGTCAGCAAGAAGAGGAAGGAACTGCATAGTGAAGAGGAAGATGAAGGCGAGGAGAACGATATTCAAGAAAATGATGAACCCTCAGCAGCAAAGAAGCCAAGAGTTGTATGGTCAGTTGAACTGCATCGGAAATTTGTTGCTGCTGTGAACCAGCTTGGAATTGATAGTAAGAGTTTCTCACCTCCTTTTTACTTTTTGCTAAATGTCCTTACAGGTTACAGCAACTCATTTATGCTATGTCCTTTCTCTTACTGTTGATGCAGAAGCTGTACCAAAAAGAATACTTGAGCTTATGAATGTGGAGAAACTCACCAGGGAAAATGTTGCGAGTCATCTACAGGTATGGTCATGTGGCCTTTACTTCCATCATTATTTATTTGAGCGCCCTATGCATAGAAACAAAAGCTTTTTCATAATTATTACTAACATTGGCTGCCAAGTGGACCTATTTTCCTTGATCAAATTAAGGGGGCACCTGTCAGCCACTGCTCATAAGATTTTCATTAAAAATACTCTTATACATGGTCTTTTTTTTGGCCTTATGTTTTGCATTAATACAGCTAAGAGTTTCAGAGCAGAGCTTAGTTTTGTATTATGGCTGGCTAAAATGTTAGCAAATATATTATTTGTTAGACTTCCCAGGCGCACATACGCACTCAAATGCTCAAGAACAGAAACAGCGGGAGGAAGAAGATGATGAGCAGTAGGAAAAGCAATGCGCCCAAACGCTTGCAGCGCACACACGCTGCACTCTGTTATTATTTTTCCATACGGCCGGTGCTATACAAATAGACTAGCGAGGTGATAGAAATAGCAAGTAATCATGCATACTAAACAAAGAGCACTAATCATGGGATATGCCCATAATAGCACCGGAGAGTGCAGCGCAGCCGTAGATGGCGCCGTGAGGACCTCGGCCGCGCGCACGACGCGTACAAACGCGCATGACGCGGCTGCCTCCAACAGATCGCAACGGCCCCTACTGCATGCAACTCCTCCACGCTACGTACGCGGCAAGCTGCAGACTGACTCAAACGCATGCATGCCCCACAACTCGGATCGCCACACGATCAGCACACAACGCACTCACGCCACCAGCTGCGCGCACGCACACGCCGCTGGGTTTATTCCCAACTCAGCACACGACGCAATCACGCCACCAACTACGCGCACGCACACGCCGCTGGGTTTATTCCCAACATTATTGTGCCGCTTTCATGGTGTTCGTGCAAAATGAATCGAATAATGTAGTTCCGTTCCATCTATTCACTTTCACATTTCTGTGCTATTGCATTGTTCAGTTGGTTTGGAGCAAGTCATATATAAGAGACATGCAACTCTGAATCATCCAGAAACCCTGAACATGTAGACATCTCATAAATAGTAGTTTGCTCATTCTTCTCCCAATCAAGTTGATTAGCAGATTAAAGCTAATTAGTAAAGTTCAATTATAAAATTTCCAAAATGACTATGTAAACTGCTGGACAAGTTTACTGTTAGAATTTGGCTACATTGTTTCACTTTTACAAATCGTCTAAAAGAAAGACACTGGCACCACCCTACATTAGTCCAGACTACATAATATATTTATGTAACGGAATTGTTAATTTGAGAGCATCCCCACCAAATGTTTGGTCCCACCAAATGTTTGGTGAGGACGCCCTCCTGTTATGACAAGCGGTAACACCTCATTCGTTTCTCCACTGCACTTTCCCCTCAAAGGCTCTCTCATCGTGACATTTGGCACCATCCCTTTATCCTTCTTTCCTCCCCCATTCCCTTTTCCTCAAACACAAAATAATTTTTTGTTTTTCAATTCCCACTCCTAAGTTTTTGAATAAGAAGTATTTTTAACCACTTTTAAAAGTTTTTAATTGAAACTTTTTGAATTGAAGATTTTGAATAGAAACTTTTCAAACCGAAAAATTTTTCGAAGTTGAAACTTTTCAATTTGAAAATTTTCAAGCTGAACTTTCTAATTTCATAATTTTTTATTTAAAATTTTTCGAGCTGAAACTTTCTAATTTGAAATTTTCTGATTGAAGTTTTTTTGAGTTGGAACTTTATAATTTGAGACTTTCCAATTTGAAATTTTTGGAGTTGAAACTTTCCGAGTTGAAAATTTCTAACTTTAAATTTTTTATTTAATTTTTCGGGTTGAAAATTTTGAGTTGAAACTTCTGTTAGCCGGACCGCCACACCTAGCGCGTCCAGACTCCAGGTCGTTGGACTACAAGACACTCATGAGCCCAACCAGAGGCGGGCGGGCCAAGGTCTTTTGGGCCATCTCCCCCCAAAAAGCTAGCTCAATGAGGGGGTGCTCCCTCACCCTTATAAACCATGCTCAAGCCCTCTCCACAACCGATGTGGGACTATTCCCAACAATCTCCCCCTCCCACATCGGGCCGAGATTATCTAGGAACCACATGGGCTGCCTGGGCTCTGATACCAATTGTTAGCCGGACCGTCACACCTAGCGCGTCCGGACTCCAGGTTGTTGGACTGCAGTACACTCACAGGCCCAACCAGAGCAGCGGGCCAAGGTCTTTTGGGCCATCTCCCTCCAAAAAGTTAGCTCAATGAGGGGGTGCTCCATCACCCTTATAAACCATGCTCAAGTCCTCTCCACAACCAATGTAGGACTATTCCCAACAACTTCATGTTTAAATTTTTCAAAGTTAAAATTTTCTCATTTGAAATTTTTGTGTTTGAGAGGAAGAAAGAGCGGTGGGGGAAGTGAGTAGGGAAGAGGGAAGGAGGGAGGGTGGAGGTGGATGGAGAAGATGACACATGGCATCGTAGGATGGGGTCTTTAAATTTTTTAGTTTGACCACTAAACTAGTGCTACCCTTTATGTAAACCCTTTCCGTTGAAAGGTTGAAGAAAATTCCTCATATTGTTTTTCCTGAGTGTTTTCATGTACCAGTTTGGCAATAATCTCCATGCCAAATCAGGGGGTAGTTATCTTATGATTGTATATGTCATGCATGGAACATATGACATATGTTCCATACATGACATATATGTAATCAGCAAATTGCAAATACATATGTTCACTGCATGACATATACAATCATAAGATAACTACCCCCTGATTTGGCATGGAGATTATTGCCAAACTGGTACATGAAAACACTCAGGAAAAACAATATGAGGAATTTTCTTCAACCTTTCAACGGAAAGGGTTTACATAAAGGTTACCACTAGTTTTAGTGGTCAAACTAAAAAATTTAAAGACGCCCTCCTTGTCATCTTCTCCATCCACCTCCACCTTCCCTCCTTCTATCTTCCCTACTCACTCCCCCCACCGCTCTTTCTTCCTCTCTAACACAAAAATTTCAAATGAGAATTTTTACTTTGAAAATTTTAAACATGAAGTTTCAACTCAAAATTTTCAACTCGAAAAAATTAAATAAAAAATTTAAAGTTAGAAATTTTCAACTCGGAAAGTTAACAGTATATAGCACAAAGAGTTTTGGCTCGGCACGACGTAGTAGTACATCATACGTACATTTAGTTTTAGGATGTTAGTCTCTTAGAGTTCAACATGAAATGTGACGAAATCCTTTATCCGTCACTGCTGGTTAATTGTCGATCATTTTCAGGGACGGGAGTATGTGCCATCTGAGAAGAGAAGGTCAAGTCGTGAGTCACGACGTACGTGTTTTGTGGGGCCAGGGGGGAAAAAGGGTTTAGTACTTTTCATTAGAGAGAGTATAAGGCACACAAGGTTTAGTGTGGAAGTACAACACGTAATTTTCCTGTGATACGTGATACCGTGTGTTTTACTGTCAGACGCGAGTCGGGAGGGGAGCTTTAGATGCTACTGCAGTGCGTCAGCTGTTTATGTATATAATATTTAGGCTCTGTTTGGATGAGTGATAATTTCTTAGAAGGTTTTGAGATTTAGTTTAAATTTAACTAGATCCCAAAATATTCCAATGAAATACCTCTAATCCAAACACCCCTTTATGGGTGTGTGTATGAAGACAGGTGTTTTCTTCCAAAAAAAAAACACAATTAAATTTTAAGTCTTTAGATCTTGGTCCAAATTTCTCCTATTTGAGTACTATTTTATCAAGGAATACTCAATTTTTTAGGTATTGAATGAGAAACATTAATTTTTTTGTATTGCCTTTTTGCTTCAATTATATACTCACCACCAGAAAACAGACAATCCCTTACCGTCTCAGTTTTTCCTGACGGGCCCACCGAGCCTGTGAGGCATTCATATTTTATTGACGGGAGTTTTGGCGACGTCAGGAAAATTATAATTTTTTGATGGTATGATACCACCGCCAAAAAATATATTTTTCTCGTGGTAATAACATCCGTCAGAAAAATTATTTTTTTGACCAGTATAAACCGTTAGGTTTATAATTTGGTCATTAGGTCTTTGTTGTGGCGTAAAACCGCACAATTTTCTTGGCGTGTAAAGCCAAACCGTCAAAAGAACGTGAAATGTATAGAGAGAAATTAATATCCTACTTCCCAAATCCTTAGCCCTCTAGCGCCCGGTAGGGACCATTGCCTCCCCAAAACCCTATCATCTTCCCCAAATCCCTCTAGCGCCACCGCCGGGACCAGCGTGGCCTCCCCAAACCCTATCAACTTCTTCCCCAAATCCCTCTAGCGCCGGTCTCCGGCGACCGCGGCCTCCCCAAAACCCCATCGGCTTCTTCCCCAAACACTCGGCCTCCCCAAATCCCTAAGCGCCACGACCCACCCTCATCGTGACTGGGGCGCCTCGATGTCGGGGTGGAGGATGGAGGACTCGAAGAGGGCGCCAAAGTTGATTCAAGCGGGAAAGGGCAAGACAATTCAGAAGTTGGATCGAAGGGACGAGAGCTGTCAAGGGAATCGGACGGCATAGAAGAAGAGTAATGACGCAGGGTTGTTTTGTCGAATACTTACTGTAGCCGTAAGATGTAATTGCGAGTGTGTGGTAAATTCTTGCTGAGCTTTATATACCGTAATGATGCAAACGTGAAGGACAAGAAATATGAAATGAGAAATTCCCCATCTTCTTCCTGGGAACCTTTTCTCTCTTCTTATGCTATTCTATCTCCCTTTTGCGATTCTCTCTACTTCCTCTGCTTTCTATTCTGGTGATCGGTTATCACATCTGGTATCAGAGCAGGCTGATCCGTATCCTTCCGCACGTACTCATCTGGCCGACTGATTCGATTTGGAGGGGTAAAATCCCAGACGAGGGTTGGAGAAGCCTGGAATCAAGAAATTGATTCTGGCATTTCCGCACAAACTTTTGTTTCCCGACTCTGGTTCCTTCGATCGAAGCAGCCACGGCGCCGCCTAAGCCATCCGAGCAGACCAAGTGGGTGCTGAAGGCAATGGCGGAAGCAAAGGATCATGAGGATGCACGTTGGAATCAAATGGATGAGAGATGGGGTTCGCTGAAGGCCAATCTGGAGTTTATTGTCGAGAAGATCAAGCCGGTGGAGTACATACCGGCCATTCAAGCACAAGTCCAGGAGCACAACACTGTGATCATGGGATTGATGGACCAATTTCAAAAGATGATGGCCTCGGTAAAGGATGCGCCGGGCGAGCAATCCTCGAGACATGCAGAAGATGATTTTCAGTTGAACACTCCACAGTTTCCTCCGTCGGGGTCTTCTGTTCATCTGGTCGGAGACCTGACTGCTACTACGGCAGGGATTTTGGGTAAATGTCCTGGTCCACCTTGGCGCGGTGGTCTGGAGACGAAGAAACTGGCTCATACCCCGTCGACTCAGGTTCTGGAGACTTGGCCTGCCGATAAGAAGGTACCTCTTCCCAAGTTGACGTTTCCTAAATTTGATGGTGAAGAACCCAGAATATGGCGAAACCGGTGCATGCAATACTTTGCTATGTATAATATTGATCCATCTCTATGGGTTACGGCGGCTGCCATGCACTTGGAGGGAAATGCAGCGATGTGGTTGCAGGCTTATCAGGCGGAGCATCCGAGCAATGACTGGGAAGAATTCATACTCGCCATTGAAACAGAGTTTGGGGCTTTTGATTCTCGCAGGTACATCCGAGACCTGATCCGAGTTAAACAAACTGGTAGTGTGTTGGACTACCGTAATGAATTTGAGAAAGTGATGTACAAGGTAAAGGCTTATAATACAGCATGCACTGAAGATTTTCTCATCAATCAGTTTGTCTTGGGTCTGAAGGATGAACTTCGGTATGAAGTGGAGATACAGCTGCCGGATTCCATTCGTAAAGCATTTCTGTTAGCCCAGATTCAAGAGGAAAAGTGGGACAGATTACGCCTGAAATACCCCAAACTGACACCGGCACAACGATTTGGAATCACGGTCCGACCGGAGGGTGTACCGGGACAAATGAAGCCAGCAACAGATGACTTAGCTCGGGCACGTCAACTTCATGAATATCGGCGAGCCCGTGGGCTTTGTTTTAAATGTGGCGAGAAGTTTGACCGTGACCATCAGTGTAAAATCATCCCGAATGCTCAAGTGCATGCTATGCAAATTCCAGATCAACTGGAGTACCTGAGCGATGAAGTGTTGACAGCGTTGGATACTGCTGACAAAGAATTTGATCAGGAACAGTATAATCTGTCGCTTCATGCATTGTCGGGTGTGGCTGATTTGGAGACTATTCGCATCCAAGCTATGGTGGGAACTCAGGTGATTGTAGCATTGATTGACTTGGGTAGTTCGCACAGTTTTCTCAATACTGCTTGTCTGGAACGACTGAAGTATCGTCCAGAATCTATGCCTCCTGTTCATGTTTCGGTGGCAAATGGTGAGACCATGATTTGTAAAGGGTATATCCCGAATATGGAATGGTGGGCTCAGGGCCACACTTTCCATACCGATATGCGTATTCTTGACTTAGGGGTATATGACGCTGTGATTGGAATGGATTGGTTGAAATGTCACAGTCCTATGCTTTGTCATTGGAAACAGAAGGTGTTGGAGTTTACTCATCTGGGACAGACTGTGCGGCTTCAAGGTGTTACTTCTGGATCGAAGTACCCATTATACACTCAGCCGGTGAAAGATGTATATCGTTGGCGCAATACCAATCAGATCTGGTCTCTTCAAGTGGGTGTTGCTAAGCATGGCCGTGACCAACAGGCGAACATTCCACCAGATATACAAGCTGTTATTGATCAGTTTCAGGCTGTGTTTGAGGAACCTATTTCTTTACCTCCCTCTCGCTCTTATGATCATGCCATTCCATTGATACCTGGTTCCATTCCAGTGAATAGCAGACCATACAGGTATTCGCCTATGCAAAAAGATGAGATTGAAGCTCAAGTGGACACCATGTTGCGCGCTGGACTTATCCAGAGGAGTACCAGTCCGTTTGCTTCGCCCGTCCTTCTGGTGCGTAAAAAGGATGATAGTTGGCGTTTTTGTGTCGATTATCGTAAGCTTAACAGCATTACTATTAAGAATAAGTTTCCGATGCCTGTTGTGGATGAATTGATTGATGAATTAGCGGGCACACAATTTTTCTCCAAACTTGATTTAAAGTCCGGCTATCATCAAATTAGGATGGTGGAGGCAGACATCTTCAAAACAGCATTCAAAACTCACCATGGGCATTTTGAGTTCCGAGTTATGCTATTTGGCTTAACAAATGCACCCGCCACTTTTCAATGTTTGATGAATTCGCTGTTAGCTCCTTGTTTGCGTAAATTCGTCTTGGTTTTCATGGATGACATACTCATCTACAGTCCCACATTAGCTGATCATGTCCAGCATTTGGCAAAGGTGTTGTCGTTATTGCACCAGCATCAGCTAGCTGTTAAAAGATCGAAGTGTGACTTTGCGTGCACAAGCATTCTGTATCTCGGCCATGTGATTTCCAGTCAAGGGGTGGCAACTGATCCTGACAAGACCCAAGCTATGTTGAATTGGCCACAGCCACGCAATGTTACTGAATTAAGGGGGTTTCTTGGCCTTACGGGGTACTATCGCAAGTTTGTGAAGAATTATGCGATTATCTCCAGACCATTGACAAACTTGTTGAAAAAGAAGGCGTTCCACTGGTCTGATTTGGCCACTGAAGCTTTCGAACAGTTGAAGCAAACCATGACCAAAACTCCTGTGTTAGCCATGCCTGATTTCCAGCGTACATTTGTGGTCGAAACGGATGCTTGCGATGCAGGCATTGGTGCGGTGCTTATGCAGGATGGTCACCCGATTGCATTTCTCAGCAAAGCTCTCAGTCCGCATCATCAGAAATTGTCTATATATGAGAAAGAGTTTTTGGCTGTCATTCTTGCTATGGATCGGTGGCGTCCCTATTTGCAACGTGGTGAATTCATTATCAATACGGATCACCGCAGCTTATGTTATTTGGGGGAGCAGAAGTTGGTGTCGGATTTACAACAGCGTGCAATGACGAAGTTAATGGGCCTTCATTTTCGTATTAACTTCAAGAAGGGTATCACTAATTGTGCTGCAGATGCTTTATCTCGTATTGGCCATCTGATGGCAGTCCAGTCAGTTTCGAGTGTGCAACCTTTGTGGATTCAAGAGGTGCTTAATACTTATGTGACCGACCGCAAATCTCAGCAGCTCTTAACAGAGTTAGCTGTGCACAGCCCGAATGAACATGGTTTTGCATTGCACCAGGGCTTAATCAAATATCATGGTCGCATTTGGGTGGGTGATAATTCCGCTTTACAAACGAAGATCATCCATGCGTTTCATGCCAGTGCTATTGGAGGCCATTCGGGTATTTCTGTCACTTATCAACGGGTGAAGAAATTGTTTGCTTGGTCTGGGCTCAAACGGGATGTGACAAATACGGTGAATCAATGCAATATTTGCCAGCAAGCTAAACATGAGCATACTAAATTGCCGGGTTTGCTTCAACCCTTACCTATTCCGGACGGAGCCTGGCAGGATGTGACGATGGACTTCATAGAGGGTCTTCCGACTTCTGATGGTTCTAACTCGATCATGGTGGTGGTTGATAGGTACTCGAAATATGCACATTTTGTTCCGCTGAAGCACTCGTTTACTGCTACACAGGTCGCTCGGGCTTTTCTAGAGCATGTGATCAAGTTACACGGTCTGCCTCATTCTATTGTGTCCGATCGTGATCGTATTTTTACCAGCTTGTTTTGGAAGGAGCTCTTTTCTGTTATGGATATTCAGTTGAAACTCAGCACTGCCTACCATCCCCAGACGGATGGTCAGACCGAGCGTGTCAATCAATGTTTAGAGATGTATCTTCGCTGCGCGGTGCATGCTTCTCCGGTTAGGTGGCGCAAGTGGCTGGCCATGGCTGAATTCTGGTATAATACCTGCTACCATACTTCACTGGGATGCTCTCCTTTTAAAGTGCTTTATGGAATGGAGCCTCGTTATGGTCCCCTGCTCAAGGCTCACACGGTGGACTCTCAGTCAGTTCAGGAGTTCCTTCAGGAACGTGCTCGTTTTTCTTCGCTGTTGAAACAACACCTCGCGGCCGCTCAGAATCGCATCAAGATGCAAGCGGACCGTAACCGGGTGGACCGACAGTTCCAGATCGGGGAGCAGTTCCAGATCGGGGAGCAGGTGTATTTAAAGCTGCAACCTTATGCTCAATCTTCTGTGGTTAACCGGCCCTTTCCGAAGCTTGCTTTTAAGTTTTTTGGTCCATATCGTGTTCTTGAACGGATTGGCCAGGCTGCGTATAAACTGGAACTACCACCGGGAAGTCAAGTACATCCGGTTTTCCACGTCTCCCAGCTAAAAGCTTACCTTCCTGATTTTACTCGGTCTTTCGTCACCCGCCTAGTATTGCCGATTTGAATCTGGATAATGTTGAGCTTGAGTGTATTTTGGAAAGACGTATGGTCAAGAAGGGCAATCATGCTATTACTCAAGTTCTCATTAAGTGGTCAGGTATTCCAGCTGATCTTGCAACATGGGAGGATCTCTCGGTAGTCCAGCAAAGTTTTCCTGCTGCTAGTGCTTGGGGGCAAGCAGATTCTCATGGCGGGGGAAATGTCAGGGTGGAGGGATGGAGGACTCCAGAAGAGGGCGCCAAAGTTGATTCAAGCGGGAAAGGGCAAGACAATTCAGAAGTTGGATCGAAGGGACGAGAGCTGTCAAGGGAATTGGACGGCATAGAAGAAGAGTAATGACGCAGGGTTGTTTTGTCGAATACTTACTGTAGCCGTAAGATGTAATTGCTGAAAGTTCTCAGCCTACCCAGGTACTCACGCAAGAACACAAAGACACAGATGGTTTTTTTTTTGGTGTTGCTAGAGGCGGTCTGACTTTTACTCATTTCCTTTTACTTATACACGATTGAGACTTACAAACTAGGAAGGAGATAATCTCCCCATTATTGCAATTTAATGCCCCTATGATTACGGCTATGATCCTTCTTGATTTACATGTCGCAATCAAGCAAATGCTAAAGGAAAGAAACCAAATCGATGCTAAAGGAAAGAAAACAACCGCACACGCAGGATTACTTTCAACAATCTCCCCTAATCCTTGTGTGTTGCCTTTGTGTTAATCTGGACCATCCCAATCCTTGCCCGAAGCTCATGGAATCTGACCCGCCCAAGTGCCTTCGTTTGAATGTCAGCGAGCTGATCCTTAGTGCCAATGAAATTAGCACTAATCCTTCCATCTTCCAAGCACTCCCTGATGAAGTGGTAGCGCATTTTTATGTGTTTGCTGCGCTCATGGAAAACAGGATTTTTCATCAGCGCCAAGGCTGATTTGTTGTCAATTCTCAACTCGGTGGTGTCGGCATCCCTTCCCTTGAAGTCGCCGAGCAACCGAGCTAACCACACCGCCTGTGTGGCAGCAGTTGTAGCAGCGATATACTCCGCCTCACAAGACGAGAGAGCAACTATCTTCTGCTTGAGAGCATGCCAGCTCACCAAACTGTTTCCGTAGAAGAATAGGCCGCCGGAGGTGCTCTTCATTGTGTCAACATCACCGGCAAGGTCACTATCAGTGTACCCGATGAGCCGTGCCTCTCCTGTCCGCTTATAATGGCATCCAAGACTTAGAGTCCCAGCCACATAGCGCAGGATTCTCTTCACTGCCGTCATGTGCTCCTCCGTAGGCCGTTCCATGAAGCGACTCATGTACCCTACGCTGAACGCAAGATCCGGCCGTGTGTGGATGAGGTAGCGAAGGCTTCCGATGATCCTCCGGTACTGCGTCACGTCCACTTCTGCCGCCTTGCTGTCACGGCTTAGCTTAAGCCGTTCCTCCATGGGAGTGTGCGCGGGATTGCAGTTTTGCATCCCCGCCATCTCCAGGATGCGCTTGGCATAGTGTGCCTGACACAACGTGATGCCGCCTTTGTCGCCGTTTTGCTGCACTTCAATCCCGAGGTAGAAGGAGAGCAAACCCAAGTCGCTCATCCTGAACCTCGCCTTCATCTCCTCCTTGAAGCGATTGATCTCTTCCTCGACCGATCCAGTGATGATCAAATCATCAACATAGACCCCGAGAAGCAGCGGCGCTCCACCTTGGCTGCGCCTGTACATCGCAGGCTCATGCCCACTCTGCTTGAACCCGAGAGCTTGCAACGTAGAGTGAAGCTTCTCGTTCCAGGCTCGTGGCGCTTGTCGCAGTCCATACAACGCCTTCTTGAGCCGCAACACCTTGTGTTCTTGGCCGCCGCCGACGAAACCCGGTGGCTGCGCAACATACACCTCCTCCTTCAAATCTCCGTTGAGGAAGGCCGACTTCACATCCATGTGATGCACCGCCACCTTCTTGTGCGCAACGAATACGGCGGCGATCGCCGACGGACTCAAGATTTGCGGCAGTGCGAACACCTCATCGAAGTCGATGCCCGGCTGCTGCACATATCCCTTAGCGACGAGGCGAGCCTTGTGCTTGATCACAGCGCCTGCCTCGTTTTTCTTGAGCTTGAAGACCCACTTCAGCCCAATCGGACGATGGCCGTGAGGAAGCGCCACCAGCTCCCAAGTCCCGTTCTGCTTGATGGAGTTCAACTCGTCACGCATGGCCGCCTGCCAGGCCGGATCCGGCTCTGCTTCAGCAAAGGAGCGAGGCTCCCCTCCTCGGCGGGTCGGTAATTCCTCGCCAGGTGTGCCGCGGCAACACGATTGGCAAGGCCCGACACTTCTCCCCCCCAAGCATGTCGTCGATGCGACGATAGCGGAGTGGAGAGGTGTCGTGGTAGGCATCCACCCGGGGAGAATCATTCGGCGGAGGGGAGACAAATTCCATCGTGTCGCCATGCGCAGAGGAGGTCAGATCGGGGAGAGCACAGGCTCCTGCGCGATTGGCGGATGGATTCGGCGCGAATAGCGCCGCGATGAAGACTCCCGGTGGTTGTTGCGCCACAGTTGCGAGATGGAGCGGAAGCCACCCCTCCACCGCTTGCAGAGGACAGCCCTCCGCCGCCTGCGGAAGAAGACGCCTGTATGCGTCTGCGGCCCTCCGAACAAGGGAAATCACCCCTCCGCCGCTTGAAGTGGAAACTGATGCAGAGTCCCCTGCGCCGCTTGCAGGTGAGGCCGACGCAGAGTCTCCTGCGCCGCTCGCAGATGGGAAGACCTCTGGCGGGTGGATGGAGTTGATTACGCGTTCCACCTGGAAGTCACACGCCACCGCTTCTCCTTGCCCTAGCAGTGACTCCAGCCCCAAAGACATCTTCTGGAAGACGGCGTCGCGGAGGTGAAGACTTCGCGAGACAGAGGCTCCGGCCTCTGATCGCTTTGGAGCCTTCCGCGTACCCGATGAAGACCATCGGAGTGGAGCGGTCGTCAAGTTTGCGCAAGTTCGGGCGGGTATCCTTCACATACCCGAGGCAGCCGAACGTGCGCAAGAAACTGACCGCCGGCTTGCGCTTGTACCAAGCCTCGAAGGGGGTCTTGCCGGCGAGACTCTTAGTCGGCGCCCGGTTGAGGAGGAACACCGCCGTGCTCACAGCCTCCCCCCAAAACTCAGCAGGCATACCTCTCTGTTTCAGCAGGGCGCGAGCGGTGGCGAGAATCGTCTGGTTCCGCCTCTCCACAACGCCATTTTGCTGCGGCGCGTACGGCGCGGAGAAATGCCGCTGAACTCCTTGGTCTTCGCAGTGGCGCGCAAAATCGGCAGAAGTGAACTCACCGCCGTTGTCCGTACGCAGTATTCGCAGCTTGCGCCCGCTTTCCCCCTCCGCAGCAGCTTGAAACTTCTTGATCCTCGCCGCCAGACGCTTCTCTTCGAGAAGTGCCAACCACATGTAGCGGCTAGCATCATCTACCAACAGCAAGAAGTAGCGGCGCCCTCCTGGAGTCGCCGGAGTGATGGGGCCGCAAAGGTCGCCATGTACAAGGTCGAGAACTCCGTCTGCCCGGTACTTCGCCTTGACTGGGAATGGCGCTCGGCGGTGCTTCGTCTTGACGCAGGTATCGCAAAGTTGCTCAACATGCTCTAGCCGTGGCAGCCCTCGCACCATCTCCTTGCGACTCAGCTAGTGAAGGGCGTCGAAACTGATGTGCCCGTAGCGGGCATGCCACCGCCAGGAGTCATCGTTGTGCTGCGCCGCGAGACAAATCGGCTACGCGATATCTAGGCGCAGGATGTAGAGCCGATTTGCTCCGCGTTTCACCTTGGCGATGAGTTGGCGTTGGCGATCCCAAATGCGCAGCACTCCGTCTTCAATTAGCACTCTCGATCCACACTCATCGAGTTGGCCGAGGCTAATGATGCTGTTCTTCAACCGCGGGATGTAGTAGACGTCGGAAAGCGCCTTGTGCTCACCGTTCTTGCCCGCGAACAGCACCGTACCGCAGCCTTGGATCTCAACAAGCGAACCATCACCGAAACGGACGGTCCCCTGTTTCGCATGATCAAGCTTGGAGAAAACTTCGCTGCGGCCGGTCATGTGGCTGGTGGCGCCGGTATCGAGATACCATCCTTCCTAGAGTTCTCCAGTGTCCACTTCGCCAAGATACGCCTGCGCCCGAGGTTCTTCGAGATGAATGGTGGTTGCCGACGTCTCAAGGTTCTTGATCGGCTCGCAGACCTGTGCCACCATGAGCACATTGTCGTCTTCATCCTCCTCCTGCGTGAGGTTCGCTTGCTGGCGCTTCGGCTGTCGGCAATCCCGGGCCCAATGACCATTCCGGCCACAATTGCGGCACTTGTCGCGGTCATCGATCGCCTGCGGCCTTGCCTTCGATCCGCACCGGCGTTCTTCTTCTTGCGCGAAGCCGCGGAGCGGCGGTTCCTTCCGCCTCCACTGGATGACTTCGTGCCGCCGTCGCCAGATTGCCTCTCCTTCTGGCGCGCGAGCCACTGCTCCTCCGTGAGCAGTAGCTTGCCATCTGCCGTAGATGACAGCGCCTTCTCCGTGTCGAGGCGGTCCTCCACCGCCCTGAGCCGCCCGGTCACCTCTTCAATCGACATCGCCGAGATGTCGAGAAGAGTCTCGATGGAGAGCGCAATCTGCGCGAACTTCGGCGGAACAACCCGAAGGTACTTGGCGACGACCTTGTCGTCGTCGATTGGATCACCGAGGACCTCCAATTGGTGGACGATCCCGGTAAGGCGCATGGCGAAGTCGTCGATAGACTCGCCGTCTTGGAAAGAGATCGCCTCGTACTCCCTCCTCAGCTTCTGGGCAGTTGCCTTGCGAGCGCGATCGGAGCCGACGCGCATCGTCTTGATCGCGTCCCAGGCCTCCTTCGCCGTCTTCTTGGCAAACCCCTTCAGCATCTCCGGCGGCACTGCGCGCATGATGGCCTCCATGGCCATCCTGTCGTCCAGCAGTTCCGCGCCGCCATTCTCGACAGCACTCCACAGACCGCGTGCTTGAAGCATTACGGTCATCATCACCGCCCACTCGGTGTAATTGTGTTTAGTGAGCATCGGGAATGCCCCTCCCATGTCCCTCACCACTCTCTGAACTACTACCTCTCGGTTCCTTGCGAGGATCTGTAGGAAGGTTCAGGAAGAATAGCTAGACATGGCGTTGCCCTAGGCTCGATACCAAATGAAAGTTCTCGGCCTACCGGTACTCACGCAAGAACACAAAGACACAGATGGTTTTTTTGGTCTTTGCTAGAGAGGTCTGGCTTTTTGTATTTCCTTTTACTTATACATGATTGAGACTTACAAACTAGGAAGGAGATAATCTCCCCATTATTGCAATTTAATGCCCCTATGATTACGGCTATGATCCTTCTCGATTTACATGCTGCAATCAAGCAAATGCTAAAGGAAAGAAACCAAATCGATGCTAAAGGAAAGAAAACAAATCTGGCACACGCAGGATTACTTTCCAACAATTGCGAGTGTGTGGTAAATTCTTGCTAAGCTTTATATATCGTAATGATGCAAACGTGAAGGACAAGAAATATGAAATGAGAAATTCCCCATCTTCTTCCTGGGAACCTTTTCTCTCTTCTTATGCTATTCTATCTCCCTTTTGCGATTCTCTCTACTTCCTCTGCTTTCTGTTCTGGTGATCGGTTATCACACTCAGCTCGTCGCTAGATCTGTGGCCATCGCGACATGGCTGCAACCTTGATCGATCTCCACTGGTAAGCACTCTCTCCTGCACATTCTTCTCTCTATTTCTCTCCCCCTCCTTCTTTGGCGCCGAGGCAGCGCCGCTGCCAGCGAGGCGGTCGAGGTAGGCGTAGGATTTTTTTTTGCTTCATCTCATAAGCAGTGAATCCTATGGGGGAATCAAGCGTCATGGTCCGAAATCCTTTTGCTTTTCTAGGATCTACTTATGGAAGACAAATTAAGAAAAAGATAGCTGCTATATATATATTGCTTGTGCCGTGCGCAACTATCATATGCATATTTTGCTTAATTCATTGAATTGGTTGTTCTTCCGTGTGTTCTTGCCTGTCCTTGCAAAATCACATCCATATTAAGTTGGCTTGTTGTTCAAAATTAGAGTATCTAAATTGGGCCAATATGTGGGCACTGTCTTGGGCTAGGGGCACATCAATTATAGTCTGAATAAGAAGCGTATGACGTTGTGTGTGAATAAGGAGACTAATACTTGTTATTACCTTATGAGTTGTTTGATCTATATATTGACAGATGCCTGGTCTTCAATCCCCTGTTTGGAAGGGGATAATAAGTTCTTAGTCATAGTGTGGTCAGGGGATGTCTACTGAGTGATACTTGCAAAATTTCTCCAGTGGGATGGAGCGAAGAAATTTCATTAGCTGATTCCTGTTGATTGTTCCCTGATAGAAATGGGATAGTGGATTTTTTTTGCTTGTGGTTTTCGTTTACAACAAGTCAGTAAAATGTTTTGTTACAGCCAATCAACCAGTTTAGCTAAAACATTGAAAAGTGACAGCTAGCTCTTACTTTTGATAACGATCTGATGTAGTGCAGATGCTCTGAAATGTTGGGCGAAGTGAAACTTACTGCACCCAGACATGCTTAGAACTGTTGATCTTCAGTACTATCATGAGTGAGAATACCAGACAAACCAGATAATCTGCTAGCCATAGCAATAACACAGTCATTGGTACTTGTATCACCATCCACCTTAAGAATGAGTTTTTCATCTACTAAATTCAAGAACATTGTATCATCATAACACCATTATCCAACTAATCATCTAAGAGTTGCGCATTCTCATTACTTTGCAGCTAGTCCACAGATATTGCTTCTTGCTTCTTTTCTACTATTGCTGTCATTCTGGTGAGTCAGCAAGAATTTTCTACATACATGGATGTGCTGCACTCATTTATAGTCTAATGATAAATTTTGTTGACTTAAAATTCTCCAAATTGTGAGGACCCTCCCCAAATCATCCCATCATTAAGCATAAGCATGTCATAATGATCACTAGCATTAATCTTAAGCATGAGTGTATCATTATTAAGCTAATTAGCATCAATGTAATTGCATGCATGCATCAGTGCATAGTAAAATATTATTCTGCATGTAAGGGGTGTGTTGGCAGTGCAAGGCGTGTGCTGGCAGTAGAATAAGTGAGCTGGCAATTGCTTGTGAGTGCTGGCAATTGCATGTTGGGATGTGGCAGCAGGAGAGTGATCTGGTAAAAGGGGGAGAGAGAGAGGCAGTAAAGTTATTTCACCCAAGGGTAGTTTTTGCTGATACAAACGAGGCTGCATCCATCAGAGAAGAGATAAGAGGAGGCTTTGAGAGGTGTGCCTTATCTCAGCCCTTCTCCATTGTTCTGTTGTTAAAGCCAGGGCATTCACTTACTTCTTTTCACCTCCACAACCGAAGGCAGCCAGCAGCCACTTCTTTATTTCTTCTTCACTGCTACCAGAAACCAGACCTCTAGTGCATTCCTTCCCATATTCCATTCCTCAAACCCAAGCACAACCAGAACACCACTAGAGTTTATTCCCTTGTTCATCCCAACCAAGAGCAAGAAAAGGAGCCAGAAGAGAAGTCAATCAGCCAAGAAGCAAGGCAAGAAGAGGAGCTAGAAGATTCGGCCACCTCTACACTGCTACCTCTTCTGCACTGCTTCAGCCTCAACCCTAGCAACCTCAACATTTCAGTACCAAACCAGCAAGAAGCAAGTAAGTGTAGTCTAGTGCTATTTGCAAAACCTAGAACTAGTGAGGTAGCACCTGAATCTTGAGACCAATAGCTAGAGAACTTAGATGGGGTAAAGGAATTTAGCTCAGGTGGGAAGAGAGAAAAGCTGTAGCCGTCGCCAGGAGAGAGAGGGAGGAGGAGAGCTGTAAGAAGCTTGGTCCATCTCTGGACCGAGAGAAATGAGTAGAGAGTGGGGGATTCGGCTGAGTCCAGGAAAGAAAAGAACGTTGCGGCAGAGAAGAGAAAAAAAGAAAGAAAGGGAGAGGAGGAAAAAGAAAAGAAGAAAGAGAAAGGAAAAAGGAGAAAGTGAAGAAATTTGGAAAATGAGTAGACCAGTGCATGCAGACTGTTAACATTAGCACATTTTGCATTAGATGAATAAAGGTTAGCTATGAAACTAGACATGCATGCATGCATGCGCATAAAACCAGGAAATAACAACCTTAGTGGCATTAAATTATTAACTGTTAAGTATAAAATGGAGCATGCATGGCATTTAAATAGAAATCATTAGAACCATGAAAATGAGTATATGAATATTGGACCAGTTGGACACCTAACTCATACTTAATAAATTGATGTAGATTAATAGATTATAAATTTTCAGGGCAAGACCAAAACCCGCTGACAATGAGAACACATCTTGAGCGAGGTTGTACCTTTAGAGTATATTCGAGCAAGTTTTCCTTTGATCATGTCTTGTTAAAGGATTTTCTTGCTTTTACAGTAAGTGCCTTTATCATCCTTTGCATGGAAAAGCTTATCTTCTAATAAAAGCATTAAATTGGTTGCGGTTGGAAAGAATTGGTTGGAAAATGGATGGAAGGATTGATGAATTGATGTTGGTAATTTATTTGGCTCATCCAACGAATGGAGCCTTTGGCGTATGTTTAATATGGAAGGGTAGAGGACGCCGAGGAGAAGGATGTAGGCCGGTGGGGTCCTCTACATAGGCTATAATATAAGTTGCAACAAACTAACACTTGGGCAATGAGCCATAAATCTAGTATCAACCATGGTGTGTGAAATCGGCCAGAAAAGGTTGTCCTACAAAGGTATTAGAGCTCTTCACATTGGGTAAGTATA
Organism: Guadua angustifolia; assembly: GCA_036346375.1. Lineage (NCBI taxonomy): Eukaryota > Viridiplantae > Streptophyta > Magnoliopsida > Poales > Poaceae > Guadua > Guadua angustifolia. The sequence goes on along the minus strand of CM070510.1, from coordinate 6,382,788 downwards.
AAGGGTGCTCTTTGAGAAAGGCCGGTATGCCCAAAGGAGCGAGAACCAATTGGACGGCGGTATATTTGAAGCCAGCGGTGTACCCCTGGTTGAGAGGGAGTACAACTGTGTCTTGGAGTTGTGTGGCGACTGGGATAGGTGTCACAAACTTCGAAGTCTTGAGTGGAGAACTATCTTGGAGTAATGATAAGCGTTAGGGCATCTCTTGTGGGTGTCACTATGGGAAAAGTGATACAAACTGCTGAGGTAAATCTTGAATTCAAGCCAGTCTCTTGGATTGGAGACTATGGACAGCTTCGGCTATCTCATATACGGTGTTAGTAGAAATTTCTAAAAATCTAAAATCAATCACCTTTGTAACTAAAACTTAATTTACGTAATAAGAGTATTTTGTGAAAGGTGATCTTTGGGTGAGATAGAGTTGGTAGATTAAATCGGAAGAAAAATCATTTCTTGCATCTTTTTATATTATTGCTTCTTGAGTACCTAGTACTCACCCTTGTAACTCCCCTTGCTTAGAAGGTGAGTCCTATGGACAATCCTCGAGGCGAGGTGGAGGTCTGTGCGAGAGCAGATCTTGAGGAGTTAAGGGTTATAAGATGTATTGTGGCTATATTAGAACCCATGTAAGCTAAGGTATGAAGATAGCCTGCGTGGCTAATGGATGAAATAAAGCTTCCATTTATGTTTGTCTCTAATTATTGTTCTGCTGCAATACTCTGTATACAGTGTAGTGACTAATAAAGCATCGAAATGCCGATGTTTTGCTAGTTACTATGCTGAGATCCGTGTAGTTAACTCTAGGTGTCAGTCGTTACCAGGGGTTAATTATGCGGGTCACCACACAAATTCTCTGTGTGTTTGCATCTAGTATGCTAATTTTATTCAGACCTCAAGAACTAATGGTTGAGCAGGGTCAGAGAAGACAGCATTCCATGGAATCTGATAGGGGTAACTCTGCAAAAAGAGAAGATTCTTTTTATTTAAACAAGAAAATAAATCAAGACCACCAAAACAAAAAAAAGGCACTTTACAATATTCCAGTTTTAGAAAATTATTCCAGTGGTAATTCAAAAATGTAAACCTTCATTTGATTGAAATTATTCAGTAAAAAACTACCAAACTAATTTAATTTTCATGCAAACTTAGGTACATGTCACCAAATGCAACAGAAACAGAATAGAAGAGGATGCCTCTCAGAACTCTTGATTCATATTCGAATACATCTATGGATGATGACTATTTCTGCTGCCAAATGTATTCATGAGCACAATCCATAAAATTGTTGCAACAGTGATAAGGCTAGTCCAACAGTGCTTAGTAAGTAATAGACATGTAGGAGTAGAACCCATGACTTTCCAGATTGTATGTGAATCAATATGCCATCAGAAGTCCCTGAGCACTCACTTGAAATCCTTGTGAGGAAAACTCCAGTCAATTATTTTCCTCATTGATCCATATTTCATAATTGTAAGGTAGATATATTGATCATCTATAACACAATTGTACATTGTTGAGTTTTTTTTGGTGACATTCTTAGCGGATTTGGACGCCTGATCCCTTGTGAGTTATGATGCTATATACTCTGGAATTTCAGATATAAGTACTATAAATTGGTCTAACAGATTACAAGGCCATGTCATAGCACTACAGAGAGAAAACAACCATGTCAAATGTTGGAATATGCTATTAAACAGCACAGATCCTAACAGGGAACTCAATAAATCTCTGTATATGCAATTGGAAGACATTATTATGTTTACATTGTAAGATCCACATTAGGATCGCTTGAAAATGAGACATTTAATTGTACAGGCATGCAGCGTATAATGTTTAGTACAAATAAAGTTTAGTACAATGTTTTCCTTTAAAACAAAGATGTATTTTAGCTGCATACTTTTCTTGGAAACTTTTGGATGTCTTTTGGTTCAAATGGATTTTTCCTTTATATTTTGATGCCTACATGTAAATGAATGATTCACTTCCTTTCATGTCTTTATCAATTTCATTGCAACCTTAATTCTTGTGCAAAGTTAAAATACGCCTTATATTTATCGATGAAGGGAGTATTTTTTTAATCTGACAATCCGTTCATATATAGTAGTTTTCTTCATGCAGTGAACACATAAGAGTAACCCTTCGTGTGAACTTGTTAAGTATCAATTCTTCTATGATTTTCTATTGCAGGAAGATTATGGAACGCTCAAGCTCTTCATACGTTTACTAACAATTATTATTGGTAAGCTCTAGCCTATCTTATTTTATCGCACAACTATTCCGTGCAGCTGCTCTAATATGGTAATTATGAGAATAAGATTGATATTGCTTAGTCAATTAGGTTATAGTATAGAATCTTGTCTTCTAAATTAGTCAATTGGTAGTTTCATCTTAAATTGGCCACAACACTATATTATATTTGTACAATACTGATGCAACATATGTAGTTTAAAAATACAAATTTATAAGCGATATATTCATCTTGTCATGCAGAACTATTTCATGGCAGACCATGAATGGATGTATAGTGGTTGGCAGCGTGGTAAAGCTCCCTCTAATGAATGGATTGAACGCACTACAAGCGAATCTCGAAGGAACGCTAATGGAGCTCCTTGCGATCGGCCTGTTCGCCCAAACCCGGAGAACAACGTGCCCTTCATGTGTGAACTTCAGGGCATTGCCAAGTAGGTTGTCGAGGATTTGCTTGAATCTCTTGCTGTCCCCTGTGACATTCCCTCATTTCAGGACAGAAATCACATGGATCTCAGACCACTTCTATTCCATTGTTGATACCCACGACATTGACCATGTCCACAGATTCCTCCAAGACATCGGTCATGTTGAACTCAACTTCCTCAAGCTGCATCTTCCCTGACTCGACCTTGCTTGTGTCTAGTATCGAGTTCAATATATCTGCAAAAGTTACACCACATCCATGAACATATATTTTCATCTTCTTAGGTTCAATATATAATTTCCTAAGTAGTTTTATGCTGAAAACAAAAAACTACATGGATCGCAGGGCTAGATGTTCCAATCTATTCTATCAAAGATATATGCTATATATTGTGGACATTGCAAACTCTTCATACCTGATTTTATCAAAAAAAATTATAACAAATGCCAGCAAAAAAATGAAATTACAATATTTTTTGACAATAAACCTACTTGTATGGTTTTGTTGTGGTCAATCTTGATACTACGTTTGTATACGTAGGTGGTCAAAGTTTAACATGATTAACTACATGCATCATGCATGTATACTATGTACGTCTGAGATATCGTATAAATGCAAATTCGGACTAGCAGAAGAGCTTCTTGGTGCGAGATGTCCATTTGGTTGAGGTTGTCCATGGCGTTGGGGTTCGCTTGGGCCTCGGTCGGGACACCTCGATGAGGCGGCGATGGCGTAGCCGCGCCGTATCGTATGTCGTGGTTGGCTGGCGGCGTTGCTCTTGTTCATGCTCTTGCGCTCACTTTCTTGGGCGCCTCCTCTACTGACGAGGTCGGCGTTCAGCACCGCCTCCCGCGCTGCCACCCGCCGCATCGCCCGCGCCATGAAGAAGCACGACGCCAGCGCTACCACCACCAAGGAGCACACGAAGGTGATCACGGTGGCGCCCACTTTCGGAACATATGCGCCTGCGTGTGCATTTGAAGCACCGGCCGAATCCTGAGCAATTGAAGCGGAAGAAGCAGGTGCGTGCATGTTAGAATCAATGCACAGATATGTTGCCTGCATCTTTTTGGTCGAAATTTCGAGCATGCATGCGTGAATGCTACTTTGTGTGAAAGGAAATATGAAGAAGAAATGCATTAAGGAAAGGTAAACAAGAGTCAATACAATACACTATACAATTTTTTTTGCTTATTATATATTTTTTGTGATCCACATTATGATTTATCATTTTCACTTTTTGATTCATGTTTTTGTCTGTTGTGTTCCTTGTAGTTTGTTGTGTGCCCTCTTTTTTAACAAATCATCACATTTTCTTTTACATAATTTAATTTGTGTAAAATTAGTATATAATTGATGTTAAAAAAGGTCATGTGGAAAAGAATAATGTTTTTTACAAATCATTTTTATATAATTTAATTTGTGTAAAACTAGTATATACTAGTTCAATGCCCGTGCGTTGCTACGGAAAACAAAATTGGTAACAAAACATGTCAAGCAATAAAAGAAAATTATGCTACAAGATCAAACATCTATTTCTCCTAATTACAAAATTTTTTATGATTAGCATGAATGAAAACCTAATATATTGTACATAGTACATAAGCATTCATCATATTAGAATATATTTAGAGATGATATTCTTGGTATACATCCCGAAAGATCTTAAAATAAACAGTTACATTGCAACATCAAAAGATATATGTCCCAACCGACAGTGCAAAAGCATTACCTCAGTCTCCTTTTCATTAGCAGATGCTGGAAAGGTTAGACATACCCTTTTATCTTCCTTAGTTCTATCAAGATACCAAAGTCCATTATGCCGAACTCCAGTCCCAAGTTTTCTTCCAATCTTCCTCTCCTGAATTAAGCAATTCTCACGATCAAGAGAGACACAACAATCCATTTGATCAATTAATGAACTTATTGAAATCAAATTAACTGGGAAAGATGGAACATATAACACAGATGATAATGTAATGGATGGAGTACATTTTATCACACCAACACCTTTAATCGGTCGAGATGTTCCATCTGCAGTTTGGATTGTTTCCTTAAAGGAGCAAAAGTAAGGCGTATATGATGCAAATTCACTTGACATGCCTGTGACATGTTTAGATGCTCCTGAATCCAATATCCATTTTGAATTTAAATTTTGTATGGAAGTAAAGGCTTGATTCAATATACCTGAAGTAGAGTGCACAAGATTAACAGTATTATCAACTGGAGTCGTCACAGTTCCTTGATCATATGCTTTTGAGTCTTCATTCTTCTTCAACCTTCTCAATTCTTCTAACTCAGCAATAGGAACTGTGGCTAAACCAGATGTCCCTTCTTCAGTCATAGAAAGATTTGCTTTGTACTCTCCACTCCTACCATGGCCCCTGCCTTGCCTGGGTCCACCTCTAAAGTTACCTCTTCCTCTTCCACGATTAGCTTTAAAAGATCGGTGACAATCACGGCTTATGTGACCTTTTTCGCCACAATTGTAGCTTGTCCTAGTCTCGCTTGACTTGGTCACCACAAAAGCTGGACGAGGTGGAGGTAAGGTAGTGCCTCTCATCACCTTCAACCTTGCTTCCTCTTGTGCCACAGCAGCTATAGCCTCCTCTAGGCCAGGAAGAGTGGACTGGTGGAATAAAGTCGCACGTCTTGCCTCAAATTCTGGATTGAGACCTCTCAAGAACTGAAGAACTCTCCTCTTCTCTATCCACTTCTTTACCCAAGCCACACAATCAGGATGTGGTAGATCAATAGGATCAAAGTAATCCACATCAGTCCACAATCGTTGCAATTCTGCAACATACTCCATCACAGATCGCTCCCCCTGTTTCAATTCACTGATCCTATCCTCTGTTTCAGCTAATAACATCACATTGTCAGTGCCTGAATACATCTTAGACACACTTTTCCATATGTCTGCTGTACTCACAAGACTATCTCTTGATCTGACTATAGTTGGAGTCATAGAGCTCAATAGCCAGCGACCACCAATGAATTAGTAGCATCCCATGTTTTCCATTCGCACTTATCACGTCTGTTGGTTCGATTGATTCTCCAGTAACAAAGCTCTCAAGGCCTTTTGCCTTCAATAATCGAAGTGCCCTTCTCGACCATGCTAAATAGTTCTTAATACCTTCTAACTTAACATCATTAGGCATTAATTCTAATTTCTAAACTGGTTCAACATGCGGCACAATGTCCCTACTTCGGGTTGACCCTTCACCGATCTTTGCTGCAAGCATCTCAACTAGCCTCCCAAGTATTTGTTCAATTCCCTGATTGTCTCCCATTATGTAATTGCAAGCAAAACTATGAGAAAGAAATCAGTACCTCCACTTCAATCCTTAGCTAGCCGATGAATTCCTCAAACCACAATCGCATACAGCGATCTGCCGACTCAATGCACAGGGAAGAGTAGTCGGTCAGTCGAAGAAGCAAAAAAAGGACACGGGCGGGTCTTCCTCGCCTCGCCCGAGCGCTTCTGCACCCGGAATCGATGCTTTCCGCGTCGGTGAAGCTCTCCTGAAGCGAAGCGGCACTTCTTCGCCTGCGCCGGCCCGCCCTCCTTGGGCCTTGCGGCCGCTTCTCTGCCTTGGGCTTCTTCTCTGGCCACACCGCGTCCTCCAATCGGCGCTTACTCCGGCGTGTGGCTCGCGACGACCCTTCGCATAGCCTCTGCGTGGCCCGTGACTCACGCCGGCCCTTCCGCGGCGCAATCTCCGCGCCCACCCCGGACCTCGACTTCCGTGCGGCCAGCCGCGCGCCGTCGCCGTTCAAGCCTCGGCGCCAACCTGTCAGCACCACCTCTCCTCAATCGCCGCCGCCATCAACCCAAGCTCTGATACCATGGAGAAGGTTAGGTTTTTTAAAATTCTCCAGATTCATCTCTCTTCTCTTTTGGTATACACATATACATACACTGCGTATAGGCTTATTTGGGCTTGGACTCCACACACACACACGTACATGACTCAACAATTTTAGACATCACAAGCATAAAGTAAATGGGAACAGATTGCTACAGCATACAAGCGAGCATCTTCATCTTCATGTACAGAAATAAATCTCATCTTTGCATTCAAAAGAATTGAAATGTTTTGTTGCACAGGTTTGTGGGCATACATCTATACAAGCACAATGTGTGATCTATGTAGAAGACGTAAGAATTCATATGGACATATGTTAGCATGAGGTTTACATGGAAAATGACTAACAAATCGCCCTGTTTGTACAGATGTAACGGAACCTCTGAAAGCGTCAGCATGCCAGCAACCGTACGATGCCACCAACAATACTCACGTACAACAATCCTGGAGCTAATTTCCTCTCTCCCCTAACCTACCTACGGTTGATCTTATGAACACCTCCTGGACTCGTGGCTCAATTTTGCTTCTTCCCGCCAGCCAGGATGCGGGAGATTTGAAGGCCTCGGCCGAACGCCTGGTTGAATAGCAATCTCGTCTGGAACTCCGAGACGAAAGGGAACCATTGTCAGGGCCTCAAACAATCCGCCAGACAACCGGAGGCAAGATCGATTTCTGAAGCGCTTCGGCACCCAAATTCCCACACAGACATAAATCGGAACAGGACAAGAGAAATTGAAATACTAGCTATGAGACCCTAGATATGAGTAATAGCCCATCTGCTTTACTCTTTCTTCCATCGTTCTGTTTTATAGTCCAGAACTTACAGACTTTAACCCAACAGAAAAGATTCCATCACTTTAACCGAGCACTACAGAAACGACAAAACCGAAATACAGCAGTGCTAAGACAATTACTATTCATCGTCATCTCACCCTTAGATCAACAAGTAAAAAGGAAAAACTATCCTGGCCGTTGGATAGCACTTAAGAGACTCGTTCGCCAACTCCCCTTTGGTGCAGACTTCCTTTGTGCTTCTTCTTCCAGCTCTGGTCCTGACAACCATGCCAACACCGCGACCGACACGAAGATGACTATCCCCATCAGGTACTTGTACCCCCTCGAGAGAGCCTTGACAGATCCCCACAGCCCTAAGGCCTTCATCACCGGCTTGCTCACCTGCGATATCTATTGCAAAGATGCCAAAAGGGTTAAAAGCCAGTGAAAAATGTTAAATCTCTACTAATATAAATTTGCAGTTGGTGACAACAGTTTGTTCTTCCTAACCTCCTTCCGGTCATATCTCCAATAATAGTAGGTTATTATAGCTAATTATTTTTCCTGATTTACAGCCAACCACATCTCTCTAAATATAGCTAATTATTATAGCAAAATCCCTGATTATTGCTGGTAATTAATAGCCAGCCAATCATTTCTTTTGTACTCTATATATGCGGTACAGTTTTCACATAATCAATTAAGGGAATTCATTCAAGATCTCCCATGTTGTAACGTTGCGGCGAATGAACTTGACGAACTAATCAATAAGTGACGGACCGACGTTTTTTTGGATAAAGGAAGCTTTTATTAATTTCAAAGGCATTACATCGAGAAGATACAAGTCCTTGAAACCTCTTCCGGCCTCTGCTTAGCAAGAAGCACACAGCCAAGAAACAAAAAAGAACACAATCCAGAAACAAAAATTAAACAGACTCTCTAAAAATAAGAAATCCGCAGATTAGACCGCCATCCGAAGCTTTGAGAGAAAAAGCCATGGCCACTGCACCAAACGCGTTCGGCTTTGTACCAAAGTAGTTCGCAATTCCAGCTTCTGCAGTACAGCCCATGTACGTAGCCAATGATGCGTAGCCAAAATAACCTGCAAAGGGAATGAGTTTGATTTCCTTTCAAACACAATATCATTTCTATGTAACCACAGGGACCAACAAATGGTTGCGGCTCCAAGCAACACAATATTTCTGATATCCTTGTGAAAAGAGGCAATCCATCTTCCAAACATATGGGCTGCACTAGTAGGTCTTTCAATACCAAAAGCTAGATACAAAAAACCCCACACCATACGAGCAAAACGACAATGAAAAAACAGGTGCCTAATTGTCTCCATTTCGTGACAAAAGCAACACGTTGTATTACCTTGCCAATTACGTTTTGCCAAATTGTCCTTAGTCAGAAGGACCCCCCTGCGAAGATACCACAGAAACACTTTGATTTTTAAAGGGGCTTTTAACTTCCATAATCGCCTATTCAAATCACGAGCATCACATTTAATTAGTGCCAAATAATGTGACTTTACGGAGAATTGTCTAGACTGACACAAAGTCCAACAAAATTCATCAACATTGTGTGTCAACTGTAAGTTACTGATGTGTGAGATCAAATCATTGCACGCCATCAACTTAACTCCAATCAACGATCGTTTCCAGACTATGTTTGGTTGGTAACCGTTCATAAAAACTTCAGCAATAGTAATGTATTTCTTTCTTACAATACTATATAACCCAGGATATTGTTCTTTTAAGGCTCTGCGCCCAAGCCAAATGTCTTCCCAGAAATGAACCTGGCGTCCATTATTAATCTTGAACATACCAAATCGTAGGAAATCTCCTTTTACCTTCATCAAAGAAGCCCAACAATGCGAGTCTCCTGGTTTCCACTCAACTTGTACTAATGGTTTAGAATCTAGGTACTTATTTCTAAAAAGCTGCTGCCAAGTACCATCCGTTGTTAAAAGCTTGAACAACCATTTACTCAAAAGAGCAATGTTCATAACATTAAGATCAAGAATGCCCAGACCCCCTTGATTTTTGGGTTGACATACAATATTCCATTTTACAAGACGATATTTTCTTTTGCACTCATCACCTTGCCAGAAAAAACGAGATCTAAAATAATCAATTTTCATAAGAACCCCTTTAGGTATCTCAAAAAAGGACATCATATACATTGGGAGACTACTAAGTACTGAATTTAAAAGAGTTAGCCTACCTCCAATTGAAAGATGCTTCCCCTTCCAACTGTTGGCGCTTTTAAACGCTCTTCTACCCTTTTCAATCTGAATTTCGCAATTTTTTATAATGAATTGGAATGCCTAGATATTGCAACGAAAATTCCCCTTGTTTACATCCAAACAACTCCATATACTGCTCTAGTGCTCCTTGAGCCTCACCAAAGCAGATTAGCTCACTTTTATGAAAGTTAATCTTTAGCCCCGAAATTAATTCAAAAGCACAAAGCAATAACTTCAAATTGTGTGCCTTATCCAAATCATGTTCAATAAATAAAATTGTATCATCCGCATATTGTAGAATAGATAAACCTCCCTCAACTAGGTGAGGCACTACTCCACTTATTTGTCCCTTGTCCTTAGCTCGTCCAATCAAAACTGCCAACATGTCTGCGACAATATTAAACAACAGAGGTGATAACGGGTCACCTTGTCGAAGGTCTTTTCTAGTTTGGAAAAATGGACCTACTTCATCATTTACGTTAACCGCCACACTACCCCTGAAATGAAAGTCTTGATCCAAGAAATCCACTTAGATGAGAATCCTTTCATTCGTAAAGTTTGAAATAGAAAAGGCCATTTAACCTTATCATAAGTTTTCTCAAAATCAATCTTAAAGATGACTCCATGCAAATGTTTCTTATGCAACTCATGTATTGTTTCATGAAGTATGACAACCCCTTCTAATATGTTTCGACCACGCATAAAAGCTGTCTGAGTTGGACTCACCACCTTATCCACAACCATATTCAATCTGTTTGTCGCAACCTTAGTAAAAATTTTGAAATTCACATTTAAGAGACAGATTGGTCTGTATTGTTGAATAACATCCGCTTCCTGAACTTTAGGAATAAGAGTGATTATTCCAAAATTCAGACTAAAAAGAGGAATATCTCCCACATGAAGTTCCTCGAACATAATCAATAGGTCCCCTTTGATAGTATCCCAGAAAGTCTGATAGAACTCAGCTGGGAAACCATCAGGACCAAAAGCTTTATTATGTTCCATCTGGAAAACAGCATCTCTAATTTCTTTCTCATCAAACTGAGCAGTAAGTAGAGTATTTTCCTCCTGAGAAACTTGTGGAATATCATGATTGACGCCCTCATCAAGGTCTAACTGACTTTCGCTCGGAGCACCAAATAATTCTTTATAGAATTTGGTGATGAATCTTTTGAGATTATACTGTCCCTCAATCTTACCCCCCTCATGATCCAGCGAAAAAATTCTTTTCTTTCTATGTTTGCCATTAGTAATCAATTGAAAATAACGCGTGTTATTATCCCCACATAGAACATGCTTCACTTTTGCTCTCTGATAATATCTAATTTCTTCCTCCCTTAGTAACTTTGCCAGGTTTTCCTTAGCCAGACCAAGGTTCGCACGCTCCATCTCAGATAACCCCCGCAACTCAGCATCAACATCCAACTCATTGATTATTGCCTGGAACTCGCGTTTCTTTTTCTTATAATCCCCATTGCTCTTACATGCCCAACCCCGAAGATAATTACGCAAAGCCCCCAATTTTCGATTCCAACGCTGGACGGAATTATTCCCTATAACTGGCTTACTCCAGATTTCCACTACCTTGCCATAGAAATCATCTCTGGTTAACCAACAAAGTTCAAATCGGAACTGTTTAGCAAAACCAGAAAAAGCTGGCTCACCAAAGTGTCAATCGATAAAGGGTATGATCCAAATACTTCTATCCAACGCTTGAACCAAACATGAGGAAATTTAAACTCCCATTCGGAAGTCATCAAAACCCTATCTAACTTCTCATATGTTGGAATGGGTAACGAATTTGCCCAAGTGAACTGACGGCCTGTAAGATCTATCTCTCTCAGATCCAGGCTATCAATAACCGCATTGAATAAAAAAGGCCAGCGATCTCTAAATCTTGTATTATTCTTTTCCGAACTTTTCCTCATAATATTAAAATCACCCCCAATAAGAGTAGGTAGATGGTTCTATTGGCAGATTCGAACTAGTTCAGCCAAAAACGCTGCTTTACAGTCATCCTGGGCTGGTCCATATACTGCCATTAAAGTCCATTTAAAATTATCTACCTTATTGCATAAGTTGAATTTGATGCAAAATTCACCTTCCTCAACCCCAAACATATGAAAACATATCATATTCACCCCTAAGATAATCCCCCCAGATCTACCCTTAGGGGGTAGATAATGCCAAGTGAAATCAGCACCTCCAGAGAGCCGTGCAAGCCTCGAACTTGACATATCTTGATTTCCAGTTTCCATTACAGCAATAAAGTCCAATTTGTAATCTCTAGCAACCTCTGAAATGTATCGAATTTTAGCCAAGTCTAATAGACCTCTGCTATTCCAGAATAAGCCTTTCATATCAACCTTTTCTTTTCTTTTAATTTATGATGCCTGCGAGACTTACGAGATGAGGCTATTAAATCACAAATTTTCATATCTAGATCCTCCATCTCTATGTCAATGTCTGAAACATCCTTGGCCAACTGCGGGAATAAATCACTATCCCCCATAGCGGTTTCATCATCAGTTGATTCACAGGCAATTCCCTCCCTGCTCACTAGTTTAGCGCCGGAACTACCCATTTTCCTAGCTGATTGAGACAATCGTAGTCTATCAATTTCCATTCTCTTTAACGCTTTAATTGATAAATTTCCACCAAGATCATTCTTTGCCATCCTGAATCCTAAACTATCTAATTTTGCAGCACAATTCTCATCAGACAATGCTACAAAAGACAAAGAATTGGATTCATGAGACATACCATTGCCGTAAGATAATGGAGTCGAAGGCGAATCTGATCTCTCCATTGGAGGTGACGGACCGATGTAAATGGCCGCGAGGTGCAGGAGGCCGAGCGTCGTGGTCGATAATCTTCGGTCGAAGACGGCGAAACACGACGCCCACAGGATGCCGTGACCCCAGCGCCGACCAGTTGGACGTGAACAAAGTGTACAACGCTTCGGCGCAGTTGCTCGGCGACACCGGTGGGATGTCGTCGGCGGTGAGAGTGTTATTGGCATACCCCTTAGAGATAAATGGGTTAATCCAGCTGAACGTCGTGAGAGAGAGGAACGACGCGGCGGCGCACGGCGTGGCGGGTGCCTCGGCACTAGTGTTTTCTGGTTCACCTTCATGGGTTCCGGCATCATGGCCGATGAAGCCAGTGATGGCTAGGTACGCCAGAGGCATAGAGGCGAGTAGGCAGGCAAAGGCGAGAGGGTCATCTGGGAAGAGTAGCGAACCGTCGGCGCAACGAACAACCGCCGAAGCGGAGAAGAGCGCGGTGCCGAGGGCGGTGGCGATCCAGAAGACGCGGAGGTGCAAAGGCTGGGTGGTGGCGGTGGCTCCTTTCTTCGAGGCGACTGACCACGCGGTCATGGTGTGCGCGACGAAGTAGGCGGCAAGGAAAGCGGACTTCACAACGCGCCATGGCGTGCTCGGCAGGAGGAAGAACACAAGCGCAAGGAGGACGGTGGATGCCGTGGCGAAGACGATGGACGCCCCGAGCGCGATCGCGTAGCGGTCAGTGGTTCGGAATGGCAGTGGCGTTCGGAATGGCAGTGGCTTTGACAGCAGCGCCTCGTGCTCGGGGGAATCCCCCGTGTTGCCCCTACGAAGGCGGTGAATGACGAGGACGAGCGAGGCGACGAGAAAGACGAAGTCAACGACACCGAGGAGCGCGCGCTGCGTGCATGGCGAGGGGAAGAGGAACGCGTGCTGGTAATATAAATTGCAAAAAGGATAAAAATGATTGATTGATTTTTGAGATTGGTAATATATATTGCTACGTACAATATATTTGGTTTTAATTCATACCAGAGAAGAAACCATAAAAACTTTTGTAATCTGGAGAAATAGATGTTTAATCTTATAGCATAATTTTCTTTTATTGCTTGACCTTTATATTTTGTTACCAATTTTATTTTTCGTAGCAACGCACGGGCATTGATCTAGTGTTCTATAAAGAATATAACAGCATTTAGTGGCAGAGGATAAGTGCTCGCAGAAGCAAATTATAAGTGGGCAAAGAGAATCGTTTCTTATAGGCATTTTAATTTGACAAAGACCCTTTTTATGAATTTGATACTACTCCTAGGGCGAGGTGATGATAAGTTGGGGATAAAACTAAACAAAAAGGCAATGTTAGTAGCTGATGATGTACCTGAAGAATGGCCCATCCTGTCGGTGCAAAGGCAAGGAAGCTAGCGAATATGTCACCAACTGTAAGATGCAGAAGCGTGAAAAGAACGGCCAGAGTTCCAACAGATCCAATGAACAGGAACAGTTTAAGAAGCTGGAACATAAGCTGGAAATCTGCACTAAATTTCTTTCTTCCCACGGACACCACCTAAAGAATTGACACTGATCAGCAACATGGCAAGACAGATACTAGATGTATATGCCAACCGGCATAATACCTTTTGATTTCATCACTAGCAAGCAAGTGAAATTTACCTTGAGGACCAACACTACTGCTATGATAACCAGCCAAGACAGATCGTAAACCTGAATCCACAAAATCAAAATTTTGAGGTAACAGTCACAAAATCATATTGGTCAGCCGTGCTTCTAAAGAACATAAAAGAATTATTGAGTAATTGCAATCTCATGAACTCCTCTAACTCAAGTAGAATTGTAAAATAGCTCAAATAAAATGGACTTACACATATGCTTTTGTTGCCAGCAGAGATATTCAGGTGATACATGATACCATACTGGAAGACTAAGAATCGAAGAGACAAAATGATCTCCCATAAGCGACCCAACAGACCTGTAGACTGCAAATGCTCCTGCTCCTCTTCCCACCAGGACTACCAGGCTTTATTTGCTGGCACGCCGATCGCACCGCTGCGACTGTTAATCCACTTGGCCCAGTCATCCCAATCGTCGACTATTTTCTGCCACTCAAATCCTGATGGGTTGAAGAGGAATGGAGCAAACAGCCACGTGATTACTAAGAACCACATTGACGATGTCAGCAGTATATAGGCCACCGAGTTTGTAGCCACATCACCAAACTCTGATAAACTGCTAGAAGTAACATGAGCTCAAGTCCTTTCACGAAGTGGCTCCGGGAGTACATTCTATAATTTTCAGCAAACTTGACATGGCGAACAACGAAGCCCCTGCCAGTTGCTCTATATTTCGAACCACCATGCATGGAGGATTGTGCGGCCAAAATAATGTCCCTTGTGCACTCTAACCATCTGCACAACAATAAGGCAAGAACTTTAGAAAACATGCATGATGGCAAATCAAAATAAATATAATACATGCAAGTGTCCCTTGTGCACTCTAACTAGGTGAATGTAAGTTACATTAAGCTGACATAAAATCCAACAGTTGTGAAGTAACATGAGAGCATTCGTAAGAAGTCAAAGCGATGGCACAAGAGGGTCAAGTTTTAATTACATTGTTCCACACAGATCATATTTATTGAAAGTTCATAATAAGGAGGGCAATGCCATTTAGGTGATAACCAGCAACTAAATAGGGGAATGCCCTACTGCAGTGAATGTCTTCTTACACACGGGAATAAAACGCACGTGCTAGAATAAGTACCGCTCAACAAAGAACATGAAATATTTCGATATACAAAAAGGAGTACCAATTTCTGCAGTACTACAAGATAGCAAGAATATTTTATCATGCGAATGACTTCGCAGACCAAGTCAGCAGAAAGATTTCTTAAAACGTACACAATTAAATAAATGATATACTCTAAAAATATTTTTCATCACAATGAGTAGAAATTAAGAGATGCACCTCAATTCAAAGGGTCTGGATATAAGAGATCATTTACGACACTTTCTTTGAGTTCAGTATATTTGACTTATGTGCACATTTCTCGCTTTTCTGCACCCAAGCAAACAATACTAAGCCACTGTAAATTCTACCAGGCTAATGGAATAGACATGCAACTTAAATTTACCAGAAAATCCAAGTACTTGAATAAGGTTGTAAATCAACATTTGAGACATAAAAAATGAGACAAAACAATGGCACAAGAGGGTCAAGTTAAATAATAGTAACTAAATTGAGGACTGCTGCCACCAACTGCTGCTTCACAACAAGGAGACTACATCTCTTTGACATTTAGGTGATAACCAGCAACTAAATAGGGGAATGCCCTACTGCAGTGAATGTCTTCTTACACATGGGAATAAAACGCACGTGCTAGAATAAGTACTGCTCAACAAAGAACAAGAAATATTTCCATATACAAAAAGGAGTACCAATTTCTGCAGTACTACAAGATAGCAAGAATATTTTATCATGGGAATGACTTCGCAGACCAAGTCAGCAGAAAGATTTCTTAAAATGTACACAGTTAAATAAATGATATACTCTAAAAATATTTTTTCATCACAATGAGTAGAAATTAAGATCCACCACAGGTTGGGTTTGATAGCCGTGAAGAGTAGTGGGTTGCAACCACAACTATTGCTTGTAGCAATAAAATCATGATACCATGGATCATAAATATTGTAAAAGCAATATGAACAAAAATGCCTTCTATGATTGAATGCAATGTCTTTTTTTTCTGGAGGAAAATCTATCATCATTAACTGCTTACTACTGACCATCTTCGGCACAAATTAGTACTGACAAACTTTCGAGATATTCATGACAGAAGAATTTAAGGTGAGAACTATTAAGAAGAAACTTGTAGTACTATGGCCAAAGATTTAGGGCATACATCTTCGCAACCTCAACGATGCCTTCCCTGCAGGTTAGCTCAGAAAGCTTCAATTTCTCTATCTCCCTGCAAGAGAAATGTTCACATGGATGAATCAGAATACAGAACCATTATTTATGACCAATATAAATACAAAGTAGACATCTTCAAAAGCTGGGTTTAAGAAACATGCTTTCCAGAATCATTATAAATATTTTGTGGAAATGCATTTGACAGCAACTGTTATCCATTAAAGGGGGTATTCTTCAATGTTTTGAATGACACAAGTTCTATGTAAAATAAAGCTCTCGGTGTGATAATATCATAACAATTCAATAATATCATAACAATTCAATAATTATTTGCATCAATACCAAAAAAAATGAGAAGGGGGTAACTCTTTCCTTAAACCCTAATTCCCCCAAAAGACTAATACATGGACTCAACAATTACTGGTCTTATAGTAATATAGTTTATTTATATTACGTAAATGCTGCTCAACGATTTAGAATCTACAGCCTTAGGGCCAGTTTGTTGTTGTGGTTCTGCATTGTGGAATCTAGTTAGTTCAAATAATCTTTACCAATTCTAGTAAACTATTTCTGTTATAGTTAATATATTAAAAGGCAAAGAGAAGTACATAAAAATGTAAATTAAAAGCCATAAAAATGGCAAACTAAGCCTTATTCCTGTAGTGGTAATCCCAATATAAGCAATAAGAGAATCTTTCACCCATTGAACATGCCACATGGTATGGTGGTGCTACTTATTAAAACTACAACCTGCACAATGCTAGCCGTGGATGGGCCATTTGATGTATACAAAATCTTGAAAACACGAACGGGCATCCTAATTCCTAAAGGTCGTGTATTTCTATGTTCTAATTGTTAAGATGGTATCATTTGGTATGCACAATGATTCATACAATGAAAATGCATAACCGAATAAATACATGGAGGTATGATGGACAAGAAACGCCAGTACCAGAGTATGAGTAATAGAGGAGCCTCTCCCGAGCTGCCCGAAGTCGTTCAGCCCTGTAGTGAACACACGCCCGCAGTCTGCACAAAATAGCAGGAGCAGCAGCTAAACGAGATCACCACCACGAATTCAAAGCTTGAAAACCGGAAAGGGGAAGAGTAGCGGTAATCTTTGATGCGACTCACCTCTTGTCACGCTTGGCTTCACTGGGCGAAGATCACGACGAACACGAGCACCACCTGGATCTCCTGCAAAAACACAAACACCGATCCGCATGAGCCAATACAGTTGAAGCACCAGACGAATGGAGGAGACGGCTGTGGAGCTCACTCGTCGGAGGAGGCGGCTGTGGAACTCGCCGCCGCCTGATGCGCCTTTCCTCGTCGCCAAACAGCACCTTTCCTCGTCGCCAAACAACGCACAGATGGGTTATATTTCTTAACCAACCGGAGATTTGCTTCCTTCGGAAGGGCATCACGGCAAGGAAGGAAAGCACTGGGATCAAGCGGAGGAAGGAAAGCGGGGAGACGCGCATCACGGCTGTCGGAGCAGATCCAAGGGGAGGGGAATCCGGATCGGATCGCGCTCGGGGGCGGCGCGGAGCGGGAGCGAGGATCGCGCGAAGAGATGCTGCGGCGCGGTGTCCGGATCGGGAGGGGCAACGATCGCTGTAGGGGTATCCGGATGGCTGCTGTGTTGTGTGGGGGGAGGGGGATCGCTGAAAGGAACGAGATCGCTGTTTGGTGGGGCCCGCGGAAGAACGACCGTCGCCAGCAACTAAATAGGGGAATGACCAGTGCAACAGCATTTGGGCTTCAGGAACTTTCTCCTTCCAAGCCAATTCAAAGTGCTACCAACAATGGCACAGTTAGTCATTGCGCTGGTGATACCAAGAAATTTCAAACTGTGAGCTTACAAGAAAACCAACAGGAAAATCTAACGCAAGGCTTGACCACATCGCTTGGGCAACCCCAACTCCAACAGAAGTGGATCCATCAAGGAACTAATGATTTGTCTACTGTCTTTTCTGAGAGTGCTCTGGTTAACACTATGTCTGGTACACTCCAAAGAATTGCAAGCAGTTCATTGTCACCACAAGAACCTCAACTGTACTAATTTCTTATTTCCTTCTTTTAAAATTCCATGACTCATCTACGTGAATATCTTATCCCTTCTTTGGTATGTCAGTTCAATTACATAATCAAAGTGGTAAGGACTAGTATTCTTAAAATTTACTCTGTAGTCTTTACCACTTAATCTAGCAAATTTCAAATTGATTCCGTAACTTCATACCTTTGTATAATGTATCTTTAACTTCAGAAATTTCTAGTGCCAAATCACTGTACTGAGTACTAACACTGACACAAACCTAATTTTTATGAAACCACACGCCTTGAATATTTGACTACTATGTTGGTCAGGTATTGGCAGAATTCACTCTCAGAATGTAAACAAGTGAGTTAATTACACTGTCAGGTTGAATTTTAGAATGAATATATACTATTTGATATATTAGCTGCCATGGATAAGTTCCTCAAGAGATTGAGTTCATTGAGCCTGTCAATCATCAACTTTAGCTTGCAAGCCTTCAAAATCGTTGCCACTTGGCCAAGCTCGGTGAAACAACCGTGAATTTTATTAAGCAAATGTTGCCATTAACAGGAATCGAAACCTTGATTAAATCAAAGTGATTAGTCTTTATTAATTCCATTTATCAAATAAAAACATCTAGTACAATCAACTGAATGGCAGTTTATTAAAAATTTAAATTACATTTGCAATCTGTTACAAGAATGAATAGTTACAAAAAAAATAAAAATAAAAATCTTCATCTCTGTAAAGTCTTCTGTTATCCAAATCTTGAACCGCCTGCAATCAATAAAAATATTGCAATCATTGATAAGTTAACAAATTAATAATGTAGAAGGAATTAAATAAATTAACTGAGTTAGAAATTGCAGTCAGTCTGGAATATTTATTATCACTCATCGAGGTATCAAATGTTGTCTGCGGGCCAACTAGTCACTTCTCACGATTTGTTTGCATCATTCGATAATATACAAACCTGTTATAAACCGTAGGCACGCGTATTTTAGAAAATAACACATAGTATAGAGCACAGTGCAAAAAGATAGACTTAGGAACACTGCTCATCAGTAAGGATAGACTTAGAGCACTGTTTATTAAGGACAGCTCACACTCCAGAGCCTTCTCGTGAAAGCCAGCGAGTCTCAGCCATTTAAGCCTCAGGCATTCATGATTCATCCTCCCATACATACAGCCTCATTCCAATAAACACAAATGCCAACAGAGCCCAACACAAGCTCACGTCCACATCTCAAGAGCCTGAAGGCAAACACAGGAAGACAAGGAGCCTAAAGATCATCAAGGCTATTCTTCTCTGGAGCCATAAGGTTCACCTTTTAAGACAGCCAGGCAACCAAATCAACCATACAAGCCAACTAGTACAGCATCAGAAGCAAGAGAGGAGCACTACCATACTGCATCCTCTTCATTAGCTTCATCATTCACAGCCACTGCATTTTATTCCTTGGAGCCAGGTAATCATCCATTCAGCCCATTTGTAGCATTATAATAGATCAGTGGTATAGAAAAACTTAGTGAAAAATTGCAAATGACAGTAGAATGAGTAGTAGTCTCAGAATAGCTAAATCATCGCAGACCAAAACTTTATTAGTCATATCATCTGCATCATAGAACTAAATAATCATGTGCAAAATTAAAATGACTATAGAAACATGCCAAGACCCAGTAGACCAAATATTCTACCTGTTGATCTTGTTATCACAGAGGCATAAAAATGAAAATGAATGCTAGAAATCATAGTCTGGATATGCCAAACTTTAGATAGAAAGAGATCAGGAGGTAGAAAGGGGGAGGCTTTGGTGGCGCGGGCGTGAAACCGAGCCGACCAGGTAGACCCTGTAGCGAGAGGTCGGGGCAGCCCGGGTGTGAGTGCACCTGCTTGTGCGCAGGTGGGCGGCGTCAGCAAGGAGTCGCGAGGCCGGCGCCGGAGCCGTGGGCCGGCTAGATCAGAGCAGCAACCGCTCGGGAGGAAAGGAGCCAAAGCAAGAAGATGAGAAGGTCAGAAGAAACTGAAAGGAGCAAGAGAGAAATGAGGAAAAATGAGGAATGACCAGAGCTGGAAGAAGCTCTGTCGACCAGAGTCCAGGGAAGCGACTAAATAAAAGAAGAGAGAGAGAGAGAGAGAGAGAGAGAGGGAGGGAAGAAAAAGAAATAAGAGGAGAAGGGAAAAGAAAGAAAACGAAAAAGAAAAGTAAGAAAATTTAGAAATTCCGAAATGCATAAAATTTGCTTCTAGATCAGAGGAAAATAATCATAAGATCAATTGTATACTAAAAGTCGTATAAATCAACCGTAGATAATAAACGATCATAAAAATAAAATAAATAGAAAAGTTATACCGTAGATAATAAACGATCATAAAAATAAAATAAATAGAAAAGAAGAAAAAACAAGAAAATTTAAATTTAAGTAAATTAGCTAAAATAATAATTATTTGTCTCTGTAAAGAAATCAAAATCAATCAAATCAGTTGAAAACTATTAAAACTGATTAAAGCAGTCGATCGAGCTATTAAATAAAGCGCGACCATATAAAATCCGATTAAGCTCTAAAAATCACAAAGTTAATTTCATAAATCTCATAATAATAAGAAAAGCATGTTGGACAATCTAAAACATGCAAAAACCTATTTGCCACTAAATATGGCTTTTATGTAATTCCAGGAAACAAACTAAATCAGATCGCGGATCAGCCGACCGGTGAAGACGCGTATTTTGATCAAAATCCAGGCAAGCAATCCATGACCATCTTATTTTGATATTAAGATTTTATTTGGAATATATGTGGTATCATTCTTGCATGGTAAAATGCTGTTTTAAATAAAATCTAAATCAGTGATGTGCTAAGTGGGGCAATGTCGAATGTATAGTGAAGAACGCAAAGTCATTGGAGATGTAACTCCTATGTCGAGGCAGTATACTGTTAACCAGCGTAGGTTAACAGAATGGCAACCAGCGTAGGTTGTCTGATTCTAGTCTCGAGATAGAAATATGCAAAGTCATTGGAGGAGTAACTCCTATGTCGAGACAGTATATTGTTAACGAGCGTAAGTTGTCTGACTCTGATCTCGAGATAGAAGTATACTATTAACCAGCGTAGGTTATCAATATGACAACCAGCATAGGTTGTCTGCCTTGAGTGCTAGTAGTGTTTTCTCAAAATAAAATCTGAAAACAAGATTTTATTAATAAAACCCATTTTCGGTATCTGGTTTGAGGTATTGGTTTTTAAGGAATGGAACTGGTAATGGTTTCGGATGATAAAACTCATGGCTGCAAAATTCCTACTAATGCTTGCTGAGTACATTTTTGTACTCACTCTTGCCTACTCCCTCTTTTCTTAGACTCATCGCTATGGATGCTCACGATAAAGAATGGCTAGATGATCCTCGCAAGAGCAGGTGACAAGGAGGCAGAGTTTGACTCAGAGGACGGGGTGGAATAGAGGCTTCCACTCTTTAGGGTATATGTTTAACTAGAAAATTTTTCGCGGCGTAATACGCCGCGCAGTCCGGCTTTTCGTAGATTTTTTTTCTGATGGCGTTTTAGTTTTGTAATCATCGAAATAATGAGCGAAATGGCTGAAAAAACACAAAAATTTTTGCGGCGTAACACGACGTGCGTGCCGTTTTTTCGTAGAAAAATTTCTTTTCCTTTTCGGTGGCGATCTATTTTTTAAATCGTCGAAATAATGAGCGAAATGGGGGAAAATAGAGAGATAGAGTTGTAGAAATATCTCTTTCGACGGATTATCTGGTAAATATTGGAGACCGAGCTGGAAAACCGCGGTGGGGGAAAAAGTCTAGAGGGAAAAGGGCGAAAAACTATTAGAGATGACAACACTCTTTTGTCGAGTCTAACACTCTACGCGTTCGCCGAGTAATAATACATGTTTAAAAAAATCTCAGAGACTTGCGGCGTATGCGCGTGTCGTTTTTAAATGAAAAATCTTCTTTTTCTCGGCGCTCTATTTTTAAATCGTCGAAATAATGAGCGAAACGATTGAAAGGCTACAAAATTTTTCGCGGCGTAACACGCCACGCGTGTCGTTTTCCCGTAGAAAAAATTACATTTTTCTCGGCGGCGTTTTATTTTTTAAAACCGTTGAAACAATGAGCGAAACGGGGGAAAAATAGAGAGATAGAGTTGTAGAAATATCTCTTGCGACGAATTATTTGGAAAATATTGGAGACCGAGGTGGAAAACCGCAGTGGGGAAAAAGTCTAGAGGGAAAAGGTTGAAAAAGCATTAGAAACGACAACATTCTTTTGTCGAGTCTAACATTCTACGCGTCCACCGAGTAATAATACATGATTTAAAAAATATCAGAGATGGAGATGGAAAATCGAGATGGAAAAAAAGTCTACACACATATTTCTGTTGACGAAAACAATAATTCCCGCGAAAAACGGAGAAAGGACCTAAGCGTAATGAGCAAGGACTGATTATTCGTTTTGGACACCCGCTATCTGAAAAAATTAGAAAAGGGCTTGTCGCGATTCAATTTAACGGAGGGTTTTCCGTAAAATGGCGGCGAGGACCCAAATCGAGAGACGGGAAAAAAATCTTCCCCTCACAAAAAATCGCGAGGACTTATTTGTAATCGATAGGGACCTATCCATAATTTCAACAAACACAAGGGGTTTTTTGCAAAATCACAAAAGTGATAGGTGGAGGGGCTCCTCATCCGGCAATTCTATGGGGTATAAGAAAGGTAGTATTAGATGTACTGAATTTTTGCTGTAAATTATGTAATATGACAGGTGAAGGACTGTAAGGAGGTACTACGTTTGGAATGTAATAAGTTCCTGTAAAGTCTCTAATTAGTGTTCTGCTGCAACACTCTGAAATAGCGTGTTAACTAATAAATTGTCGGGCTTATTCGACGATTTATTAGTTAAGATGCCCTGGTCAATGTAATTAACTCACGATTAATGAACCACTTCAGTCATTATCTGGGGTTAATTATGCGGGTCGCCACACTTGGTAAACCTATACTTCCTAGAATTACAATGGTGATTTGCTGAAGCCTTATTCTAATTCCAATGCAGGAGAAGGATGATGTGTCCTTCACGGATAGCGACCAGGGGTGTGACCTTTTCCCAGTTGGTGCCTGTATATGAGAGCTATTATTTATAGATTAGTCCTCTACAGACGAGAGCAGATTGTATAGTACATTATTTAGGGCATTAAATGGGTTATCTTTGCTGATATGCTAGCGAGGATAATGGCTTACAATCATACTTTCTTTCTCATGTAGAGTGGTTATGGAAGTGATTATGGTTAGATCAAGATAAGAAGCAAATATAATGATGTAATCTCAGCTTCTCATCTAATCAAACTTCTGCATATTTTGTTTTCCGGCGACATGTTTGCAAAGACATTGGAGCTCTAAGCAAACATTGTTGTGCGGCGACATGATAATCTCTATTGTATGTTTCACTCACAAATGTATCAAACTGAAATTCAGAAACTTCGGCATGACATACATATTTCTAAAATTGGACATCACATAAATAAATCAAAAGTTTATCTGGATACACCCGGTTTGCTACAACACCAAAGTTAATTTGCTCCTAAAGTTAAGCGCTCTAGTTGGATTTTAGATCCTAAAAGATAGCTGAGATAATGACGGATATATGTTATGATCATCATCCTACTCACTGAAAACACCTACTTCTTGATTACTGTTCATGCGATGGAGAAATGTATAGCAACAATTCGTCTCTTTGCAGGCATGGTAAACAGCTTCTACTATTCTTTCCTTTCTATTGGCTTTGTCGGATGGAGATCCATCCGGCATGAATAGCCTCTGTAGATCCTCCTCCATGGCATGGCGGTCAATCGACGATTGGGGTGTGAACTCGTGGCGGCTTTCTTCCTCCGAATGTGCCGTCGCTTCATAGCCATCCATCAAGGGCATCTAAAACATAGAAGAAATATTAGCAATGTCAAACCATCTTCATGCCAAGCCTTGTGTAGAGTGCAAAATAAAGTTGTCATACAAAGAGTAGTTGCTCCCGGTGAATTGAACAATGAAAGATTTGATCGCAGAAATTATAAGAAGAAACCCTCGTCAAAAGATAAAAAAAAGAAAGAAAAACATAGCATAAATATAAATGAAAGCTTCAAGGCTGTATTTGTACTAAAATTCTGGTTGAAACAAACCTGACAATCCATCAAGATAACATCATAGGGCAAGGGCACAACTTTATAGTCTTCTGAAACACTTGCTTGCTCAAGAGCATCTTTGAACATATCAACAGCTTTAGATCCATCGACTGGTACTTGAACAGTTGCTCCTAGTTGGTTCAGCATCTTCCTCTGGATAGTTTGCAGCAGCAAAGTGTCTTCAACCAGCAAGACACGTATCCCAACCAATGGCTTATCACCTCCGACTTTTGGTTCTTGAGCCAAGCATGCAACTTCAGCTGATGCAACAGACCCTTGCAAATCTTTCATACCAATCTCTGGCAAATCTTGCTGACTAGTCCCAGCATTGTCGGGACCAACTTGAGATGATTGTTGTGTAGGTGAGACATGTAGGTCCCTCAAGATCCTCGAGAAAGAAGCGTATAGCAGAGACCCATGCATCGGTTTTAGCGAGGACAAGATCGCATCTCATTTCCCTGAACCTTCCGAAATCTTCAGAAGAGGTCTTCAAATCAACTAAGCAGACAACTTTGCATGGAACTTGAAGCTTGATTTTGACGAAGCTAGCCACCTCTCTGAAAATGTCATCTAATCTTACATCGGACACATGAATGATAACAAGCAGACCAAATGGATGATACCATCCAAAGTTGCCTCCTAAAACATTCTTTGCGCCTCAATGCCATTAGCAAAACTTGGCTAACCATCTCTTTGGAGCTGAAACACGGTCCGTCTTTATGCATGTCGGCCTTGGTGGCGATGTCCTTGAAGAAGAAATAATATTAGAATGCACCTTCTCCAAAGTAGAAGCGATGAGCTCGACTTGTGAGATCAACCAAATTTTCATCCCAATATTCTCCATCCATATGCGCAATATTCTTACGGTTTCATCCCCATGAACAAAGCAGAGACAATGCCCACCCATAAAGCAGTTGGCTTCTTTGAACACCGAGGCTCGGGCGTCGGAATCACTCATTGTTGTTGTCCTTCTTCTATATCTTCAACTTGTTGCCTTTCACTAATCTTGAAAAACATTGAACCCGAAGCATGTTCGGTTTACTTTGGCTCTTTGTCTTTATCTTGATCTCCCCATCCATCGGTGAACCTATAAACAACAAATAATACCAAAAATTAAGCAGCAGTTTACAAAGAAAACAAAAAGCATCATGGACACTTGAGAGGTTTAACACACAAAAAAATAGGTAACTCACAAAAGATTGGGTGATTCCAAGCCCCAAACACAATGCCTCCATGTCCTTCTTTTACTTGAACATAGTTTTGAAGACGACTCCCTTTTCTCCTTGGCGATCCCTATGCGGTATCAACCACCTCAAAGTAAAACTCAGCCGAGTTGGGATCATTACGCATAGGATTGAAAGAGTTACGCTCGGTGCAATCTTTCCTTGCTCCAAACAAACATCGGAAAAAAATCGCGGCGCCGCCGACAAGCGAATCTCGAAGGAACGCTAATGGAGCCCCTTCCGATCGGCTGTTACGCCCAAGCGCGGAGAACAACGTGCCTTTCATGTGTGAACTTGAGCGTTGCCAAGTAGGTTGTCGAGTTTGCTTGAATCTCTTCTTGTCCTGTGACATTCCCACATTTCGGAGACGGAGAAATCACAAGGATCCTGGACCACTTCTATTCCATTGTTGATACCCGACATTGACCATGTCCTGATTCCTCCAAGACATCGGCCATGTTGAACTCAACTTCCTCAAGCTGCATCTTCCCTGACTCGACCTTGCTTGTGTCTAGTATCGAGTTCAGTATATCTGCAAAAATTACACCACATCCATGAACATATATTTTCATCTTCCTAGGTTCAATATATAATTTCCTAAGTAGTTTTATGCTGAAAACAAAAAACTACATGGATCGCAGGGCTAGATGTTTCAATCTATTCTATCAAAGATATATGCTATATATTGTGGACATTGCAAACTCTTCATACCTAATTTTATCAAAAATTTATAACAAATGTCGACAAATAAATGAAATTATAATATTTTTTGACAATAAACCTTTTTGTATGGTTTTATTGTGGTCAATCTTGATACTACGTTTGTATACGTAGGTGGTCAAAGTTTAACAATGATTAACTACATGCATCATGCATGTATACTACGACGTCTGAGAGATATACATATAAATGCAAATTCGGACTAAGCGAAGAGCTTCTTGGTGCGAGCGTCCATCGATTGAGGTTGTCCATGATGTTGGGGTTCGCTTGGGCCTCGGTCGGGACACCTCGATGAGGCCGGCGATGGCGGCCAGCGCCGACCGTATGTCATGACTGGCGGTGAAGGCGTTGCTCTTGTTCATGCTCTTGCGCTCACTTCGGGCGCCTCATCTCTTGAGCGAGGTCGGCGTTCAAGACCGCCTCCGCCGCCGCCACCGCATCGCCGCGCGCCATGAAGAAGCACGGCCTTGCGCCACCACCACCAAGGAGCACACAAAGGTGATCACGGTGGCGCCCTTGCCGGAACATATGCGCCTGCGTGTGCATTTGAAGCACCGATCCGAATCACGAGCAATCGAAGCGGAAGAAGCAGGCACGTGCATGTCAGAATCAATGCACAGATATGTTGCCTGCATGTGCTGGTCCGAAATTTCCAGGCATGCATGCGTGAATGCTACTTTGTGTGAAAGGAAATATGAAGAAGAATTGCATTAAGAAAAGGTAAACAAGAGTCAATACAATTAAGGATCGGATGTATGGTATCTCACGAACCACTCCCTAGCTACTATATATACTTATAAGCATGGCTTTTATGTAAATAAATATTGGGAAAGGTTAAATGGCACTTGAGTATTTTGTTTTACATGAGCACTCAATTTTTTTTGCTTATTATATATTGTTTTGTGATCCACATTATGATTTATCATTTTGACTTTGTGATTCATGTTTTTGTCTGCTGTGTTCCTTGTAGTTTGTTGTGTGCCCTCTTTTTTTAACAAATTATCACATTTTCTTTTACATAATTTAATTTGTGTAAAATTAGTATATAATTGATGTTAAAAAGGTCATGTGGAAAAGAATAATGTTTTTTACAAATCATTTTTATATAATTTAATTTGTGTAAAACTAGTACCATACATCCGATTCTTAATTGTATTGACTCTTGTTTACCTTTCCTTAATGCATTTCTTCTTCATATTTCCTTTCACACAAAGTAGCATTCACGCATGCATGCCTGGAAATTTCGGACCAGCGCATGCAGGCAACATATCTGTGCATTGATTCTGACATGCACGCGCCTGTTTCTTTCGCTTCAATTGCTCAGGGATTCGGGCTGGTGCTTCGAAATAGACACGAGGCAGACATGTTCCACCAGGTGGGCGTCACCGTGATCACCTTCGTGTGCTCCTTGGTGGTGGTGGCGCTGGCGTCGTGCTTCTTCATGGCGTGGGCGATGCAGCGGGCGGCGGCGCGAGAGGCGGTGCTGAACGCCGACCTCGTCAGGCAGAAGGAGGCGCTCCGGCAGGCGGATCGCAAGAGCATGAACAAGAGCAACGCCTTCGTCAGCGCCAACCACGACATACGGTCGGCGCTGGCCGCCATCGTCGGCCTCATCGAGGTGTCCCGACCGGAGGCCCAAGCGAACCCCAACGTCATGGACAACCTCAACCAGATGGACGTCTGCACCAAGAAGCTCTTCGGTTAGTCTGGAATTTGCATATATACGTATATCTCTGTACGTACATAGTATACATGCATGATGCATGTAGTTAATCATGTTAAACTTTGACCACCTACGTATACAAACGTAGTATCAAGATTGACCACAACAAAACCATACAAGTAGGTTTATTGTCAAAAAATGTTATAATTTCATTTATTTGCTGACATTTGTTATAAATTTTTTTGATAAAATCAGGTATGAAGAGTTTGCAATGTCTACAATATATAGCATATATCTCTGATAGAATAGATTGGAACATTTAGCCCTGCGATCCATGTAGTTTTTTGTTTTCGGCATAAAACTATTTAGGAAATTATATATTGAACCTTGGAAGATGAAAATATATGTTCATGGATGTGGTGTAACTTTTGCAGATATACTGAACTCGATACTAGACACAAGCAAGGTCGAGTCAAGGAAGATGCAGCTTGTGGAAGTTGAGTTCAACATGGCCGATGTCTTGGAGGAATCTGTGGACATGGTCAATGTCGTGGGTATCAACAGTGGAATAGAAGTGGTCTTGGATCCCTGTGATTTCTCTGTCCTGAAATGTGGGAATGTCACAGGGGACAGCAAGAGATTCAAGCAAATCCTCGACAACCTACTTGGCAACGCCCTGAAGTTCACACATGAAGGGCACATTGTTCTTCGGGCTTGGGCGAACAGGCCGATCGGAAGGAGCTCCATTAGTGTTCCTTCGAGATTCGCTTGTCGAAGGCGCGGCGGCGGTTTCTTCATATGTTTGTTTGGAGCAAGTAAAGATTGCACCGAGCAGAACTCTTTCAATCCTATGCAGAATGATCCCAACTCGGTTGAGTTTTACTTTGAGGTGGTTGATACTGGCATAGGGATCGCCAAGGAGAAAAGGGAGTCTGTCTTCGAAAACTATGTTCAAGTAAAAGAAGGACATGGAGGCACCGGTTTGGGGCTTGGAATCGTCCAATCTTTTGTGAGTTACCTATTTTTTTGTGTTTGTTAAACCTCTCAAGTGTCCATGATGCTTTTTTGTTTTCTCGTTGTAAACTGTTGTTTAATTTTGGCTATTATTTGTTGTTCATTGGTTCGCCTGATGGGTGGGGAGATCAGTATTAAAGACAAAGAACCAGGAGAAACTGGAACATGCTTCGGGTTCAATGTTTTTCTGAAGATTAGTGAAAGGCAACCAGTTGAAGATATAGAAGAAGTGACAGCAACAATGAGTGATTCCGACGTCCGAGCCTCGGTGTTCAAAGAAGCCAACTGCTTTAAGGGTGGGCATTGTCTCCTATTTGTTCATGGGGATAAAACCAGAAGAATATTGTAGACATGGATGGAGAATATTGGGATGAAAGTTTGGTTGATCTCACAAGTCCAGCTCATCGCTTCTACTTTGGAGAAGGTGCATTCTAATATTATTTCTTCTTCAAGGACATCGTCACCTGGCGTCGATTGCGATAGCACGGACCGGTGTTTCAGCTCCAAAGAGATGGTTAGCCAAGTTTTGCCAATGGCATTGAGGCGCAGCAATAGCTTAGGAGGCAACTTTGGATGGCATCATCCATTTGGTCTGCTTGTTATCATTGATGTGTCCGATGTAAGATTAGATGACGTTTGCAGAGAGGTGGCTAGCTCCGTCAAAATCAAGCTTCAAGTTCCATGCAAAGTTGTCTGCTTAGTTGATTTGAAGACCTCTTCTGAAGATTTCGGAAGGTTCAGGGAAATGAGATGCGATCTTGTCCTGCGAAAGCCGATGCACGGGTCTCGGTTATACGCTCTTCTGAGGATCTTGAGGGACCTACATGTCTCACCTACACAACAATCATCTCAAGTTGGTCCCGACAATGCTGGGACTAGTCAGCAAGATTTGCCAGAGATTGGTATGAAAGATTTGCAATGGTCTGTTGCATCAGCTGAAGTGGCATGCTTGGCTCAGGAAGCAAAAGTCGGAGGTGATAAGCCATTGGCTGGGATGCGTGTCTTGCTGGTTGAAGACACTTTGCTGCTGCAAACTATCCAGAGGAAGATGCTAAACCAACTAGGAGCAACTGTTCAAGTAGAAGTCGATGGATCTAAGGCTGTTGATATGTTCAAAGATGCTCTTGAGCAAGCAAGTGTTTCAGAAGACAATAAAGTTGTGCCCTTGCCCTATGGTGTTATTTTGATGGATTGTCAGGTTTGTTTCAACCAGAATTTTAGTACAAATACAGCCTTGAAGCTCTCATTTATATTTATGCTATGTTTTTCTTTCTATTTTTTATCTTTTGGCGAGGGTTTCTGCTTATAATTTCTCCGATCAAATCTTTCATTGTTCAATTCACCGGGAGCAACTACTCTTTGTATGACAACTTTCTTTTGCACTCTACACAAGGCTTGGCATGAAGATGGTTTGACATTGCTAATATTTCTTCTATGTTTTAGATGCCCTTGATGGATGGCTATGAAGCGACGAAGCACATTCGGGAGGAAGAAAGCCGCTACGGAATTCACACCCCAATCGTCGCATTGACCGCTCATGCCATGGAGGAGGATCTGCAGGAGGCTATTTATGCCGGGATGGATCTCCATCTGACAAAGCCAATAGAAAGGAAAAGAATAGTAGAAGCTGTTTACCATGTCTGCAAAGAGAAGAATTGATGCTATACATTTCCTCCATCGCATGAACAGAACTAAAGAAGTAGGTGTTTTCAGTGAGTAGGATGATGATCATAACATATATCTGGTCATTATCTGCAGTTATCTTTTAGGATCTAGAATCCAACTAGAGCGTTTAACTTTAGGAGCAGCTGAACTTTGGTGTTGTAGCAAACTGGGGTGTATCCAAATAAACTTTTGATTTATTTATGTCATGTCCAATTTTCAGAAATATTTATATCATGCTAAGTTTCCAGAATTTCAGTTTGATACATTTGTGAGTGAAACATACAATAGAGATTATCGTGTCGCTGGCACAACAATGTTTGCTTAGAGCTCCAATGTCTTTGCAAACATGTCGCCGGAAAACAAAATATGCAGAAGTTTGATTAGATGAGAAGCTGAGATTACATCGTTATATTTGCTTCTTATCTTGATCTAACCATAATCACTTCCATCACCACTCTACATGAGAAAGAAAGTACATATTGTAAGCCATTATCCCTAGCTAGCATATCGGCAAAGATAACCCATTTAATGCCCTAAATAATGTACTGTACAATCTGCTCTCGTCTGTAGAAGACTAATCTATAAATAATAGCTCTCATATGCAGGCACCAACTGGGAAAAGGTCGCACCCCAGGTCGCTATCCGTGAAGGACACATCATCCTTCTCCTGCATTGGAATTAGAATAAGGCTTCAGCAAATCACCATTGTAATTCTAGGAAGTATAGGATTACCGAGCTTGGCTAAGTGGCAACAATTTTGAAGGCTTGCAAGCTATAGTTGATGATGGACAGGCTCGATGAACTTAATCTCTTGAGGAACTTATCCATGGCGGCCAATATATCAAATAATATATATTCATTCTAAACTTCAACCTGACAGTGTAATTAACTCACTTGTTTACATTCTGAGAGTGAATTCTGCCAATACCTGACCAACATAGTAGTCAAATATTCAAGGCGTGTGGTTTCATAAAAATTAGGTTTGTGTCAGTGTTAGTACTCAGTACAGTGATTTGGCACTAGAAATTTCTGAAGTTAAAGAGACATTATACAAAGGTATGAAGTTACGGAACCAATTTGAAATTTGCTAGATTAAGTGGTAAAGACTACAGAGTAAATTTTAAGAATACTAGTCCTTACCACTTTGATTATGTAATTGAACTGACATACCAAAGAAGGGATAAGATATTCACGTAGATGAGTCATGGAATTTTAAAAGAAGGAAATAAGAAATTAGTACAGTTGAGGTTCTTACCACTTTGATTATGGAATTGAGAAGGCCATCAAAATTGCAGCTACTATAATTAAACCCACCCTGCAGCTTCGAAACACCCAAATCATACATGTTCTTCTGCTTCTGTTTATCTTCTGATGTTAATGTGTCAATCTGCATTTGTGGAGCAAGTGATGGCACGACTGTATCCGTCTGTCCAGTCACACTGGCACCAACATTATAGTTAAAACTTCCATTATTCAATCTTTGGATATATATATGGTCTTGTTTCATTCCATTCTTGTTATGTATAGAATTGCTTGCAATTCCAAACTGCAAGTATTTAGAATGTCTCCCAGTATCAGCAGGGAGAAGCATTGTACTGCCGGAAGAACTAACCCCACCTTTGGTATTGTTGGCTGCTGTAAAGCTATCGGGGCAAACAGTCATGCTTACTGAAAATTTTCCGTTTTGGTCTACCTCTTTTTCTGAAATCACAAAGCTAGCATCCAATTTTGTTGCACCCGTAATATCAAATGGACTGTGCAATGGCAGCTTGTCAGCAGAAAAGACATCATTTATTGGAAGGGTACCCTGCTGGGATATACTAGAATCCCGTAAATTAGTGGAAACTCCAACAGAACTCTCAAGAAGCCCTGAACTTTCAGGTGGCATTCTTATTGATGGATGGACTCCAACTTTGGTTTGCATGCACTCCAAAAGTTCTTGTGGTGACAATGAACTGCTTGTAATTCTTTGGAGTGTACCAGACATAGTGTTAGCCAGAGCACTCTCAGAAAGGACAGTAGACAAATCATTAGTTCCTTGATGGATCCACTTCTGTTGGAGTTGGGGTTGCCCAAGCGATGTGGTCAAGCCTTGCGTTAGATTTTCCTGTTGGTTTTCTTGTAAGCTCACAGTTTGAAATTTCTTGGTATCACCAGCGCAATGACTAACTGTGCCATTGTTGGTAGCACTTTGAATTGGCTTGGAAGGAGAAAGTTCCTGAAGCCCAAATGCTGTTGCACTGGCTCTACTTAGCAAGCCATGTGGATTGAAAGATGAAAGGGCAGCAGAAGAAGCAAAAGGTTGATAACTATCAAGTCCTTCAAATGCTCCCATGTGCAAAAAGGAGGGGTCACTACCTCCAAAAGCAGCAACAATGCTAGCTTGCTGTGATGCCACAACACTTAGTCGTTTGAGGTAGAGCCTGTACTTCTGCATGGAATATAAAGTCAGCTGATTAGACATTGCATGTATGTAATCAGCAAATTGCAAATACATATGCTCCATGCATGACATATACAATCATAAGATAACTACCCCCTGATTTGGCATGGAGATTATTGCCAAACTGGTACATGAAAACACTCAGGAAAAACAATATGAGGAATTTTCTTCAACCTTTCAACGGAAAGGGTTTACATAAAGGGTATCACTAGTTTAGTGGTCAAACTAAAAAATTTAAAGACACCCTCCTACGATGCCATGTGTCATCTTCTCCATCCACATCCACCCTCCCTCCTTCCCTCTTCCCTACTCACTTCCCCCACCGCTCTTTCTTCCTCTCTAACACAAAAATTTCAAATGAGAAAATTTTAACTTTGAAAAATTTAAACATGGAGTTTCAACTCAAAATTTTCAACCCGAAAAATTAAATAAAAAATTTAAAGTTAGAAATTTTCAACTCGGAAAGTTTCAACTCCAAAAATTTCAAATTGGAAAGTCTCAAATTATAAAGTTCCAACTCAAAAAAACTTCAAACAGAAAATTTCAAATTAGAAAGTTTCAGCTCGAAAAAATTTAAATAAAAATTATCAAATTAGAAAATTCAGCTTGAAAATTTTCAAATTGAAAAGTTTCAACTTCGAAAATTTTCAATTTAAAAAATTTTCGGTTTGAAAAGTTTCTATTCAAAATCTTCAATTCAAAAAGTTTCAATTAAAAACTTTTGAAAGTGGTTATAAAATACTTCTTATTCAAAAACTTAGGAGTGGGAATTGAAAAACAAAAAATTATTTGTGTTTGAGGGAAAGGGAATGGGGGAGGAAAGAAGGATAAAGGGATGGTGCCAAATGTCACGATGAGAGAGCCTTTGAGGGGAAAGTGAAGTGGAGGAACGAATGAGGTGTTACCGCTTGTCATAACAAGAGGGCGTCCTCACCAAACATTTGGTGGGGACGCTCTCAAATTAACAATTCCGTTACATAAATATATTATGTAGTCTGAACTAATGTAGGGTGGTGCCAGTGTCTTTCTTCTAGCCGATTTGTAAAAGTGAAACAATGTAGCCAAATTCTAACAGTAAACTTGTCCAACAGTTTACATAGTCATTTTGGAAATTTTATAATTGAACTTTACTAATTAGCTTTAATCTGCTAATCAACTTGATTGGGAGAAGAATGAGCAAACTACTATTTATGAGATGTCTACATGTTCAGGGTTTCTGGATGATTCAGAGTTGCATGTCTTTTATATATGGCTTGCTCCAAACCAACTGAACAATGCAATAGCACAGAAATGTGAAAGCGAATAGATGGAACAGAACTACATTATTCGATTCATTTTGCACGAACACCATGAAAGCGGCACAATAATATATTTGCTAACATTTTAGCCAGCCATAATACAAAACTAAGCTCTGCTCTGAAACTCTTAGCTGTATTAATGCAAAACATAAGGCCAAAAAAAAGACCATGTATAAGAATATTTTTAATGAAAATCTTATGAGCAGTGGCTGACAGGTGCCCCCTTAATTTGATCAAGGAAAATAGGTCCACTTGGCAGCCAATGTTAGTAATAATTATGAAAAAGTTTTTGTTTCTATGCATAGGGCGCTCAAATAATTAATGATGGAAGTAAAGGCCACATGACCATACCTGTAGATGACTCGCAACATTTTCCCTAGTGAGTTTCTCCACATTCATAAGCTCAAGTATTCTTTTTGGTACAGCTTCTGCATCAACAGTAAGAGAAAGGACATAGCATAAATGAGTTGCTGTAACCTGTAAGGAACATTTAGCAAAAAGCAAAAAGGAGGTGGGAAACTCTTACTATCAATTCCAAGCTGGTTCACAGCAGCAACAAATTTCCGATGCAGTTCAACTGACCATACAACTCTTGGCTTCTTTGCTGCTGAGGGTTCATCATTTTCTTGAATATCGTTCTCCTCGCCTTCATCTTCCTCTTCACTATGCAGTTCCTTCCTCTTCTTGCTGACCCTCCCAGTTTGATCAGAAGACCCACGAGTAACCTGGCTGGGTCCATGGTATGAATTTGCGTTGGGTGGGTTATTGAATTCTTTGTAGAAATCAAGAATGCTGCATTCTCGGTTACTGAACTTCCTCCTCACAACATGCTGCCATATATTTCTAAGCTCTTCAATACGAACAGGTTTTAGAAGATAGTCGCAGGCACCATGAGTTATCCCCTTCATTACAGTTTTTGTCTCTCCATTCACTGATAACACTGCATGGATTATACTTCATTAACATCCACATTTTAAACATGAAAACACAATTACTCAACAAGCACCTCTTTCTACCAAGAACACTGGCTACAATAGGAACTTCTAAACTTACTGATGACAGGGAGGTCCATTTCAAGCCCCACAAGCTCAAGGAGCTTAAAGCCGTCCATGTCAGGCATATGGACGTCACTGATAACCAGATCAAACATGTCTTTGTTCTCCCTTAGTAGCTTCAGTGCTGTAATAGCCTGGTTGGTTGTTGTTACTGTTAAGGCAGCAGAAGTTGCTCTTATTAGTTAAAAATTGTTGAAGCAATACAAAGAAATGCATACATAATTACGTATTGCATTGAATTATAAGACCATTAACACATCCAGAAGTTCTAAATTGTACTATCAAATTCAGAAGTAATTATACTAGAAAACATCTGTAAAATATCTGGCAGTAATTTTTTACTCTACATGTGACAACTCTCGCAGCTACAGAAAGCATTTAAGCGATCGCAATTACTAATTCACTCGATAGCACAATGCAAGCATCAGCACAAATAAGAATGACCTTAACACGCAGAATTGAACAAAGCAGTTCCATTATCTAAGTATAGATAACTCATAAGTGAAAGTACAAACAGCTGAAGATAATATAAAACAATGAAGTGCACGTACTGACCATGATACTGGCAGCGCCGAAGGAGGGTCTCAAGAACCTTGAGGCACACGGGGTCATCGTCGACAGCGAGGACCCGCATGCCGACCGGGAACTGATCCCTCTCCCTCCCCATCAACCCCTTCCTATCCTCCATCCTCATGGCACCCAAAGGCATCCCAATTTGAGTCAATACAAAGATGGTGAGCAAGAAACAAGCCCAAGAACAAGTTTTTATGTACTAGTAACTAAAAGAAGCACCTTTAGGCCCCCAACACCTCCCAATTGACTCGATTCAAAGCAAGAAATCGAACCCTAAGACTAGACTCCCCCAATTGACGAGTGGAGCTAATTGCCAGCAAGAAACGAAGCCTAGTTGGACGGACACAATCGAGCCAATCCTGAGAAGCTAATGCCAGCCAAGAGCAGGAAACGGAGCTTTCCTCAAACCCTCCAAATCACACCCCGAAAACCCGAAGCGAAAGAACACAAAAAGAAAAGCCAAAGCCCAAAATGCAAGCAACTACCTACTGCCAAAATTACACCGGGGAAAGAAAAGATCAGCAAAACAAAAAAAAAACAGCAGGTGGATTATGACCGTGGAGATGAGATAAGATGGGAGAAGCCTTCAAGAACAAACCCACAGCTCCACCATCATTATTGAAGGCAAGAGGTGGGAAAGAAAAGGTGGGGAGGCCAGAAAAACGCAACGAAGGAAAAGAAAAAAGCAGAGACAGTGACCCTCCAGGTGACCAAGCATGCAAGCAAGCAAAGCCAAGCCCCTGTGCTCAGCTCAGCTCAGCTCAACCACACCACACAAGGAGGAGAAAAACCCAACCACACCAACTGCACAAGCCACAAGGTGTTGAGAGCTTGAGATTGTTGTTGTCTCGAGAGGGGGAAGGAAGAAGCCGCAAGCAGAGCAAGATGGCGATGGAAAGGAATGTTTGGGTGACAGATTTATAAGGGTTAGAATGGCATGGGGATGACTGGTGACAATTGCAGTTGGGCGGCTCTGGTTACCACTCTAATTTCTACCACATTTTACCTTGGGGGAAAAAAAGACAAATGATAATGCTAGTGCAAGAGAGGAATAGATGCTACTGTTGAGTGGTCATGAAAAAAAAAACTGTACCATTGAGAAATCAAGAAGGCGTAATTTACTTCTTTCCATGATATTTTAGGTTCAACATTTTGACGGCACTACATTTTGTCCGGCTAACAATGTCAAATCAATTTTTTTTTAAGGTTGTGCTATTTTTATTTCTGGTGCAGTATAAAAGCATCTCTCTAGCTCTTGTACGACGAAATACTAACGATAAATGGTCAAAAGCTCCTAGAAAAAGAGAAATATGCTTAAATTTGTGAAAGCGAAAGGAAATAAGTCTGGCGTCTAATTTGGAATCAACAAGAAACATTAGATGTTCCTAAAAAAGAATATGCTAAGAAATTATTTAAATTATACATACACATAGGAAAAAATACCTTCTACTCCTTATTGTTGTTGTTCCCACCCAATACCATTTAAACGAACCTAACATATATACTCCTTTGTCACTTTTGGTATACTCATATGCTAACTATAAGATACTCCAATACGAGCCACACGGAAAAAAAATGAAGAGAGTTCATAGTTTTTAGTGTATAATACAAATAACTTCATATACGTACATAAAAAGGAGTTTGTCTAAAAATATACATACCACTTAAATGGTCTTATATACTCATATACTACACATATATACCCTCCGTTATGTGAAATACTCCCAACGTTATAAGAAACGATACATGGAGTAACTACTCCCGATAGTGTGTATGTGCACACACACACGTGTGCACGTGAAGCCCTCAACAATCTCAATTACATATTATAAATGCAATTTTGGAATTTTCGAATGGGCTCAACGGCACACTGCGCTTGCGTGTGGGAGGACTTAAATGCAATTTTCAAATAGGTTTCTTGATAAAGAGACGGTGTGGACTTGAACGCAATTTTAGAATTTCTGGAGGGACTTAAACACAATTTCAAAATTTATGAAGAGCCTTGTTGCAAAAGAACCGTTAGGAGGACCGAAACGCAAATTCAAAACTTCTGGAAACCCTAACCATGCAAATGCTGATGTGGCAGCTCGGATGAGCCGGAAACTATGTAGTATATGCAACATATTTTGACTCAAAAGATAAGGAAAAAAATCCTAAACCATATAACAACTCCCACTAAAATGTCCTCAAAGTCAAATATTATGTTCTGAAAAACTAGGACTTTATGCAGTATGCTCGACCACAACGTGCAATTGCACGGGCTAAATGGCCTAGTTTTAAGAAAAGTTGACATAACATTATGATTACTTGAGCACAATGTACCGTCTAAGAACGACGTACTAATTGGATTCACATAAAATTTCGTACTTTTTCTCTTAATATAAGTTGCATAAATTTTAAAACAAACAAAAAGATGAAAAATCATCGTTTATCATTCATTCATAGTTTAATATTTATGTAACTTTTAAAAAGAAAAACATAAAGACATCTCTCCAAAATTATTCCAAGAACAACAATTGAAACGTAAGTTGCCCGTGCCAAGGCCCGGTCAGCACCAAGATAAAAGTCGACCGCTGTTATTACTCCGCTGATATCACTACAGCATTATTACTGCCGACTGCCGAGAGATTATTGTTCTGGATGTACCACTCCGTAGGATCTTTAGACGGCCTTACACTACACATCGAGTTAAAAAGGGATCAGTCTCTTTGCAGCGGAATGGTAATTAAGCTCAAAGCTCGTACTTATTGTTAGGAAACCTCGCTACCGGGTGTAGTCCGGGGTTTCCCGACAGATCGAAGAAACAACGAACAATGAGACAGAGTATACGGAGGATAGAATTCTTTATTACTTTCTCTCACGTGCATCTACAATGGGGGGACCCCCTCTCTATTTATAGCCTCCGTACTAGGGTTTCGGCTGATGGGCCAAACGGGCCTTCGTGGGCCGCTTCGGTTTCTTAACACTCCCCCTTGGCCCTCTGCCGCGAGATGCATATGCCTCATCAAAACTCCAGAAAAACCCAGTGGGAAAAAATACTTGGAGAAAGAGTACATAGCATACGCTTATTGTGTTGCACAAATTGTCTCATTAAAAACCTTACGTGAGAAACTTCCGTGAAAACTCACTAAGGAAAAAAAAAGAGTACAATTCACCCAAACTTCAATGTTAATCTTCAAGATCATGTTGGGTACTCAAACTTCAAGTTCAAGATTTTACATAGGAGTATGTGAAATATCTCCCCCTGAAATCTGCACTTCTCTAAGTCTCATCATCCCAATTCCTTTAACGCACCTTTCAAAAGTAGATGCTGGGAGTGACTTAGTGAATAAATCTGCGAGATTTTCACATGACTTAGTATGCAGTACTTTAATCTCGTTAATCTTATGCAATTCATGAGCATAGAAAAACTTGGGGTTGATATGCTTCGTGAGATTGCTTTTCACATATCCCATTTGCACTTGAGCAACACAAGCTGCATTGTCTTCATAAATTATAGTGGGGTTTGCTCAATGTTTAGGCCACATGACTTCTGGATGTGGTGAACCATTCTTCGAAGCCATGCACATTCACGGGAGGCTTCATACAAGGCAATGATTTCCGAGTGGTTTGTCGACGTCGAGACAAGAGTCTGCTTAGACGACTTCCAGGAAACTGCTGTTCCTCCACAAAGGAAAACATATCCCGTTTGGGACTTTCCAGTATGCGGGTCCGACAGGTACCCAGCATCGGCATAACCGACCAAGCTTAGTTCATTCATATTTCTATAGAACAGGCCGAGGTCCTTACTTCCTTGAAGGTAACGGAAGATGTCCTTAACCCCTTTCCAATGCCTTTTGGTGGGTTCTGCATGCAGCACTGCTAGCAAGTTCACTACGCGAACGCAATGTCCTGGTCTCGGTGCTATTTGCAAGGTACATGAGCGCTCCAATTGCACTCAGATATGGGAATTCCGCTCCCAGGACTTCCTCCCCCTCTTCTCTAGGCCGGTATGGATCTTGGTCTGCTTGGAGTGACCTTCCGACCATTGGGGTTTTCGCAGGATATGATTTTTCAAAACCAAATCTTTCCAACACTTTCTGCGTGTAGGCTGATTGATGTACCAAGATTCCTTCTTGGACATGTTCAAGCTGCAAGCCTAAACAGAACTTAGTTTTACCCAAGTCTTTCATTTCAAACTCAGACTTCAAGTATGAGCATGCTTCTTCAATTTCTTCATCCGTTCCAATGATATTCAAATCATCTACATAGACGAAGATTATACAGAATCCGTTCGGAGATCGCTGTATAAATACACATGGACAATCTTCGCTGTTCGTGTAGCCTTTCTTGCAAAGAAAGTCACTCAAACGATTGTACCACATTCTTCTGTTGCTTTAGCCCATACAAGGATTTCTCCAATTTCACACTGCATGTGTTTCGCTTGCTCTATCTTGATTTGGGATAGGGATACCTTCCGGTACTTTCATGTATATCTCTGAATCCAGATTTCCATACAAATATGCTGTGACAACATCCATTAGCTTCATTTTCAACTTCAAGTTGACTGCCATTGAGATCAAATATCTAAAGGTAATTCCTCCCATGACCGGAGAATAGATTTCTTCATAATCAACCCCAGGACGTTGAGTGAAACCTTGCGCAACAAGCCTCGCTTTGTACCTTACAACTTCGTTGTTTTCATTCCTCTTCCGAACAAAAACCCATTTGTGACCTACGGGGTTTATATGGGGAGGCGTGCGGCATACTGGCCCAAACACCTCTCTTTTGTTTAGAGAGACTAACTCTGCGGTGATTGCCTTCTTCCAATCTTCCCAGTCTAGCCTTTTCTTGCATTCTGCGAGAGATGCAGGCTCTGGATCATGATCAATGATCGAGGCAATCTTCTTTGCAAAGTATGCATCGACATTGGCTGTTGCTCTATTCATGGATTCTCCTGTTATTACAAAATTTATGGCCATTTCGTCATGGGGTGCTTCATGCACTTCTACTTGCTCTTCACTGCTATTTCCCATCATAGGAGCAAGTTCCTTTAGCTTTTCATCGCCCATGTGTGCGCACACATTGTTTCCGGCGGCTTCCTGCAATGGAAGATTCAAATCTGGAATTGCCTTTTCGATAGGCTTCTTTCCAGCGCCAGGTCTCAACTGGCTCCCCTTCTTTCCTTGGGGCATCTTTGTGATTGGCTGTGGTAAGTCCTCTTGCCCAGTTTTCCCCAGACGTCTCCGTGTACTTTGGGTTTGAGAAGCCAGATTTCCTGCCCTTTTCCTTTGAGGCCTCTGAACAGGATGAGGGATACCTTCTGCTTTCTTTGGTACTTCTACCCTCTCTGGTGCATTTCTTGCAGGTATATGCGACTTAATCACGCCTTTCAGATCACAAAAATGATCAGGCAGTTCATTCGCTAAGTTTTGCAAATCAATTATCTTCTGGACTTCTTGATTTGTTTCATTAGCGCGCGAGTCATGCGCGGGGATCCCAATGGAATGCCATATGATTTCCCGGCATTTTTCATCCAAAGGTTGATTTCCTCCCCCTAATGATGGGAAACGGTCCACGTCAAAGATACAATCAGCGAACCGGGCTGTATGCAAGTCTCCAGTCATGGGTTCCAAATACCTGATTATGGATGCACTTTCATAACCAACGTATATCCCAGACTTGCGGAGAGGGCCCATTGCAATCATTGTGGGGTGGTATAGGTACATATACCAAACATCCAAACTTTCTGAGATGGGAAATCTTCGGGATGACCCCTTGCACTAGTTGCATAGGAGAATGGATGTTGTAGGCCGATGGTCTGAAATTGATGAGAGCTGCTGCGTGCAAGACTGCGTGTCCCCAACAAGTGTTGGGCAAATTACAACTCTGCAAGAGCGGTCTGGCAATGAATTTGATCCTCTTTATTAGTGCTTCGGCTAGTCCATTTTGCGTATGGACGTGCAGTACAGAGTGCTCAACATTTATTCCTATTGCTGTGCAATAATCATCAAATGCCTTGGAAGTAAATTCGCCGGCATTGTCCATTCGAATGGACTTCACACGATGATCAGGAAATGCATTCTTAATTCTAATGATCTGCGAGATCAGCTTTGCAAATGCATGGTTTCTGGTTGACAACAAGCATACATGCGACCATTTCGAGGAAGCATCTATAAGCACCATAAAATACCAAAACGGCCCTGACAAGGGCTGAATCGGGCCGCAAATATCCCCTTGGATACGTTCTAGGAATGCAGGGATTTCACTTTGCACTTTCATAATAGAGGGTCTAGTTATTAATTTCCTGGTGGCACATGCAGGGCACATGAAATCTTCATGATTCGGGAAATTCTTAACATTAATGCCATGACCCTGTGAGTTGTTTACTATATTTCTCATCATTCTAAGACCAGGATGGCCTAATCTACAATGCCACAAAGAAAATAATTCAGAGCTTCTAAAGACAGTCTTCAAAGAAGTATACACTTCGGGTGCATGAATTTTCGTGTAGTACAACCCAGATTCAAATAAGGGACATTTTTCTATTATCATTTTTCCACATACCGCGTGCTTCACAATGCATAAGTATTCTTTGCCATTTTCTTCATTGGTTTCTACGTGAAACCCATTGGCGCGGATGTCTTTGAAACTTAAGAGAGTGCGCGTTGATTCAGGGTACAAAAGGGCTTCTTCAATTACCAAAGTTGTACCCATTGGCAGTATAATTGTGGCTCTTCCAGAACCTATTATACAAGAATCGCTTCCTGCGATTGTAGTAATTTTTCCAGCGTTCTTCGTGATCGACTGGAAGTATTTAGACTCTCTTAGGATAGTATTTG
Organism: Guadua angustifolia; assembly: GCA_036346375.1. Taxonomy (NCBI): domain Eukaryota; kingdom Viridiplantae; phylum Streptophyta; class Magnoliopsida; order Poales; family Poaceae; genus Guadua; species Guadua angustifolia. Next base: position 6,339,806 of record CM070510.1, on the reverse strand, counting down.
TTGTACCACTGTCAACAATACATATCTCCTCCATTTGGGTGCTACACGATTTCTAGATAAAAGAAATATAATTCTAGTCAGACAGTAGCAAAATAATTCAAGTATTTCTTGCAAGTAAAGAATACTGGAATAAAATAAACTTCTTATTCATTCATGAGAAAAATGCATGCTCTTCGAGAGCTTACAAATCATTATTCAAAATGCACTAAGCAACCATAAAAGAAATACTAATAATGCAATTAATACATTAAACGGAATCTGTAAAGAATGCATTGACTTCTGCTTCTATGTCATCAATAGAGGTTTTCTCTTCATTTGCCAAAATTTTGACTGCGACATCGATGTCCGGGGAAGACTGTGAGACAAGTGGGGTGTCCATGTCCATGGCATCATCGTCGCCTACCTTGGCGAAATGTGCTTCTGCTGGTGCATTGGTTTTGGCCTTCTTCTTGGCCTGATATGCGTTGATCACTTCCTTAGATTCTCGACATATCTTCGACCAATGCCCCCAAGTGCCACACCTAAAGCACGTCTGGTCCTGCTGTCCATATGGCTTAGCGTGTGACTTCCCATTGTCATCCTGCTTCACTTGGGCTTTGGGCTTTCCCTTGGCTTGATATCGCTCTTTCCCACCTTTGCCCTTCTTCCTGTGTATGGGCTTTTTCACCTTATAGCTATTGGCGTTGACTTCAGTGCCAATGCCCCTTCCAGGTGACTGCGAGACAAAGTTCTTGTGTAGAACATCATCCTGTGATTCCGCAACTTGCATAACATCAATCAGTTCGCTATACTCCTTGTATGCGTCCTGACGATAGCTGCGGGCACTCTGAATAGCATTAGGGTGAAAAGTGGAGAGAGTCTTTTCAATCTTCTCTTCGTCAGTGATCTTGCCACATAGAGAAAGATTGGTACAAATTCTGTGCAAGACAGAATTGTACTCGGCCACTGTCTTGTAGTATGCAAACCTCAGGCGAACCCAATCTTGTTGTGCTTGGGGCAAGATGGTGTACTTGAGCTTCTCGAACCGCTTCTGAAGTGCAGTCCAAAGCTCAAGTGCACTCTCCTCAGCCATGTATTCATTCTTCAGTGTGGTTGAGAGGTGGTGCCTGAGGAAGTGCAGAGCTTGATCATTTTGCTCGGCGGTAGGTTGTGCATCCTTCGAGGATCCTAGGCCGATGGCAGCCCGGAGCTTCTTGCCCCAAGGATGATCTTCACGTCAGATGCCCAAGTGAGATAGTTCTGACCATGCGGGGCCAGTTCTTCAAACTCACGGTTCACAATGCCAGACATCTGCATATTTACAGATTCCATCATTAGATTACTACGTGTAATCTGATAAATGTTAGTGCAAAATTCATAAAGTGCAGGAAATAAATTCCATGAATTCTCAGTGAATAGTAATAAAATGGGGTGGCGCACGAACACGCATGACATGCAATGTAATACGTCACAGTCCACCCATCAAGGCGTGCTCCTGATTTTGCAACTCAGTTAATCTGCGGTGAGTGCGAACACTAACCCCATTAATTTTAATCAAAGATATCTTCGTTCTGTCGAAAAAAAAACAGTCGAAAACGACTTTGCATGTATAAGTGAATAGTAATAAATGCAACATGCGCAAGACAATGGACTTCAAGTCCGATCAGTTGATTTGCTGTCAAAACCGAAGGAAAATAAATTGCTGTCGAAACCGAAGGAACACAAACGGCAATGAAACAACAAAAAAAATCCCGAGGGCAAGGGAGTAATTTCTCCTCCTTCTTTCTTATCCGGCAGCACCGGACTTCAAACACAAAATTCTCGATCATTTTCTCTGGACTCCGAGTCCATCGCTCTCACGTGTGCGCACAACGAGGCGATTTCGGCCATGGCGGCGGCGCACAACGGGGCCAAGGCCAAGACGCGCAACGGCGAAGTAGCGACTCGAGATCAAGGCCAAGGCGCGCAACGGCGGCTGCTAGGGCCGAGGCGGGCTGAGACGGCGCCGAGGCGGCTCGCGCTGTGGGCGCTGAAGACAAGGCGGCAGCCTTCAATGGCGGCGCGGGTCTGCGAACCGGGCTTCAAGCTGGGCGGCGGCGCTTCAAGGCCGGAGGAGGTGAGCCAGCGGCGACGTGCACTTCAAGGCGGCGATCGGACGGCTTCGGGCGTCTGCGATCGGCGGTGCGCGCGCTCTTCGAGGCGCGATCGGACGGCTTCGGCAGTACCTTCATGGTGGCCGGTGGCCGGCGTGCTTCGAGTTGGTGCCGTGTTTTTCATGTGTGTAATATAGTAAAACAGTACTAGCCTCTTGCTATACGATCTGTAAAGAAGGAAAAGAAAAACATTGCAAGATGCAGCTTCGTGCCATGTAGATGCATACGTAGGATTCTTCCTATCTCTCACCTTTTCAATTCTGCGGCGGTAGAGGCTCGTGCTGATAACGTGTTAGGAAACCTCGCTACTGGGATGTTGTCCGGGGTTTCCCGACAGATCGAAGAAACAACGAACAATGAGACAGAGTATACGGAGGATAGAATTCGTGGGCAGCTTCGGTTTCTTAACACTTATAATACCAAAATCCAAAAACTTACTGGTAATACTACTGTTTGTTATTGCCACGGTCTACTACTGTTTAAATGCCACAGTTTATGCGCACCACAACGTTAGCTTACAATTTTGAATGCTACAGTTCTTTAATGGTCTAAACAGTCATAGCGTATCTAAGTGGTCGTGGTGACTGGTCAATTACTGCGCTGCAGTGTTTGTAGATTTATAAGGGGCTGTTTGGTTGCCTTCTCTCACGAGTGCTGTGCTTCAACTCGGTCGGTGATGGGTTCTGGGATGCTTGATCAGAGAGCGGTGTTTGGTTGAGTATTTAGTAGGCGGTATTTTAAAATTTAAATATTTTAAAATTTATATAGCAAGTGTGGTCTAATTTTGTTTGAAAACATCAGAACCCATTTTTGAAATCGGTTCGGTAATCGGAAATACTAATCAAAAGATATAAACAAAAAAGTAAAAAAAGGAAACTTACGTACCCACGTGGCACTCCATGCATGGTTTGATATTATGACTGACAGTGGCCTCTTGCGCAGAACACGAGGCTGCCATGCGTTGCATCCAGAGATACGCCCATTTTCTACGTATCTCCAGAGCCAGGCTGCATGGAGAATCTTGCATCCAGAGAGCCAGGCTCAAAACTAAATGCAGGCAACCAAACACAAGAAAAAAGTAAGATTCTGCATCTATGGATGCAAATCTCTGTGCATGCAGGTAACCAAACAGCCTAATAGTACTCCCTTCGGTTATAAATAGTTGTCATTTTGAGATATTGACATAGTCTCTAAAATATATCTTTGACTATTAATTTTTATTATAATATATTTCTAAAACCCGATAAAAGTATAATATTATAAAAGTATTTTTCGAGACAAATCTACATGCATTTTCATGTATATAATTTAAATATTTAAAAATATATTAATAATTAAAATCTTAAAATTTTGACTATATCTATATTTAAAGGCAACATATCCTGTGCACACAGGCCTTCCCATGTACACATCGTGCACACCAACTAACAAAAGTCACGAAAAATTCTGAAATAAATTGTAGATATACTTCATAGATTACTCTACCTATGTATAAAATTGTAGGTTCAAATTAATTATATATCAAGAGTTAGAGTTTAAACTTGTCAGAATTTTCTCTTTTTTGTAACTCTCGATATATAATGAATTTGATCTTGAAATTTCATACATAGGTAGAGTAATATATGAAGTACATCTACAATTTTTTTTCAGAATTTTTCGTGACTTTTGTTAGTTGGTGTGCACAGTGTGTACACGGGAAGGCCTATGTGCACAGGATACGTTGCCATATTTAAAACATAACTATTTATGGCTCTGGCCAGGTACTCCGCTCGAGCACCGGGCTATTATCTATGGCCAATGGTCTGGCGAAACCCCAAAACTAATCCTAATCAGAGCCAAAATCTCGTCAAAGCCACGAGAGTCGTTGTCAAAGAACGCAGATTGAAAGATGATCGAACGTGACCAAATTTTGCTAACAGAAACAATCGACTGATTCTCACAACAAATTTTTTTTTTTAGAAAAGACAAGTCTAGTGCAATTTATCTTGTACAAAACAAAAATTGTAAATTTGCAAAAAAAAAAAAGAATCAAATCACATGAAACATGGACCTACATGTACCATTCCCCACTATCCACAGGTTCTCAACATCTGTGCGTACAAACGAAGCAAAAAAGATCTTTGTACTTTGATCGGAAAAATACATTCATACCGCCATTATCCTTCTCTCTCCTACGTGAGTCAATCTTTTGCTGATGGGATGGATATTCAAATTTTTGGATTTTAAATAGAATTGGGATGACATTTATGATATTTTGAAGTAGCAACATTTTTCTTTGGAACATCATTTTAAACCATAATTCTTTTGGGTTTCCCATCTTCAAGAAATTCCATCCATTTTTCCATCTTCAAAAAATTACAAGTTCCATCAATTTTTTTTCGATTTTTTTGGATCCACTATGTGAAAAATCAAGAAGTACAACGCAATGCAATATCGGGTCCAGACCGGAACGCTTTTTCCCAACAATTGTATCACAAATTTAGGGACATCACATAAAAATTTGGGAGCTTAAAAAAACCCTACATATTTGGGGACATCAGAACACAGTATTGAAACTTCCGGTCATTCCAACAAGAAAGAAAGAAAAACGACTGGTAGGAACAACAATCAGGGGAAAAACATGTTTGTGTTTCTCGATAGCCTGAGATCTACCGTCGCTCATGTAGTCCACTGTATTTCGATTTTTTTGCAAATCTAAACTTTTACGTATACATTTGTAAATTTAGCACCCACCCCACCGTAGAAGGCACTGCAGGGAGCGCGAATGGTGTCCGGCATTGTGGTAAGGCGAGCGAGCGAGCACGGGGAGCAGGTTGTTGAGCGCGGAGGAGGTGTGACAGCATGCACGGCTCCTTGCTGCTGCACCTGGATAGCGCGGAATGCATTCTGCTGCTGTGGACCATGCTGCTTCTATGGTCGATCGAGCTCCCAGTGTGTCAGCCACCTTCCACGCTCTTGAGCATGGTGAGGAATAGATATTACTTGTTACGCCTTCCGCGGTGTGGAAGGGAACTCAATTTGTAAATGCATACGCTGGAAAGCTAGATTTTAAAAATGTATAGGGGTGGATTTATCGATGATTTGGTTAACGAGCATATGGATTACATGGCGACGCCGCTCGAGCTCTGATTAGGTGAATCCGAGGGCCGATGAGGGCGCACCACTATGACACATGGCGGATGGCCTGGAGCTCGAAGCTTTTCACCGTGGACGCAGACCACACATGTCGTGCCATTCTTAAGACCTGGTGGCGGAGGTGGCCGACGACTGCATGCGAAAGAGTGAGGAGAGCGTGGCCGTGGGCAATTTTTAACCAAAACCGCAAAGCTAAACTGAATTAACCAAAAAAATCAGATTATTTAGTTTTTTATACTATTCAGTTTTGTAATTTGGGAAGCCGAACTAACCAAACCGCCGCTCGCCTCCATCCCTCTCCTTGCGCCCCCTCAAATCGCCTGGCTCCATTGGACATTCGGCCATGCTCCGTGGCGTCCGCGCCCCCTCGCTTCCATCCCTCCCTCACCGCCACGCCTCCCTCCCTCTCCCCACTCGTGATCATGACTTCTCGCTGCTCCTGCCTCCTCCCATCCCTCTAGACCACCTGCCGTCCCGCACCCCCTTGCCCCCCGCGGCCTCGCGGCCTCCCTCCCTCTCCCAGTGCGGGCTCCCTCCCGCCCTCTCCACCTCCCTCATCCCTGCTAGCCGTCAGCACATCGCCTCCCTCCGCAGCCCCTGTCTCCCCCTCCCCTCCCCCATCGGCGTGGGCACGGCGCGGCACCCCCGCCTACCCTTCCCCCTCTAGTGTGGGCGTCAAAGTGGGCCCAGCAATGGTGGGCGTGGGCGAAAGTTCAAGCTCCATTAATTTGGTTTTGGTGTTAATGACAAATCTAATATTGAGACTAACTCTTTTGATAATCATATATTGATTAGTCTCAATTGTTAATTAATGACAAATTTTATTATGAGGCTAACATGTTTAATTGAGCTTAATTTTAATAGTCTCATATTTGGATGGAAAATGGAAAACCCAAGGTATGTCTTGTATTTATGTTTATGATTTTAATGCATACTTTGGATTCAATTTAAAGTATGAATTTCCCATTGCATTAACCACAAATATGCATCATGTTTCTCCAATCCTTATTTACATAGATGCACATATTTAGGGGGAGTTCGTCATTTAACTTAAAGGTTTTATTGTATTGATTTATTCTTTATTGACACATATAAGGATCAAGACATTGAAACTAAATCCTTGAGTATATATTCGAATTACCTAGTTGTAGTATACTCATGGTAATATAGGATAAACTCCAATGTAATCAAAATTGAATATGTGCATATTGTCTCCAAAGCAATTATATCTATGCACATATACATGTGGGGTTTACTCTATAGTTGATGGCTTAGAGTAATGGTCATTTCCATATAGTCCACACATTATGGATCATTACTTTTCATCAACATGAGTATATGAAAACTTGTGTAGTTAATTTATACTCATACCAATTTAAATGAAAATTTAAATTGAGGTCGGTTGTCTTCTAATCATTAAAGGACATTTCATCATGTGTTGATGGTTTTCTTTTGGATTGATTAAGGATAATCGATAGTTCTTGAGTATAACGAAGCATTAGTTGCATCGGTGTACTCAAGACTCATTTATATCATTTAATTTGATTTAGGTTGTGCTCAATCGATATTAGAGGCTTCCATTATGTGTTAATGGAGTGAATATATGATTGAGACAACTATGTGTCTTGGACTAACTATTCTTATAAATTATGAATGAGATAGGTTAAGTCCAAATGGTTGAGATGAGAAAACGGGACAATGACGCATCAAGTGAAGATGGGCATCAAGAGGAGATCCCGAAGAAAAGAAGAGAAGAAATTCATCAAGAGATGATGGACAAAAAGAGAAGAAGGGTGACGATCTCGGGGAGATGCAAAAAGATCAAAGATCTTAAAAGCCCCAAAAGGGATTGCGTGCGGCGGTGAAGGTATAACTAGATAGGCTAAGAACTTTCTAGTCTTTGAGTCTAGTTTTTATCGCTGTACTATTAAGAGGGGTTGAGTTTTCTAGTTTGAGCTTCATCATGTGTTGGTGAGCTCAACCCGCGTTTCACTTAAGCTCAACCCGTTTGGTTTTTGCATGGAGCTAACCATTTGGTATGTGTTGCAAATGGGAGAAGCCTATGTTTCGGTTTTTCGCATTACGCCTTGATTTGCATGTGTTGCAAGTGGGATAAGCGTATGCGTTGGCTTTTGCATGAAGTTCGTATTTTGCATGTGTTGCGAATGTTGAATTCATGCTTGGTTCTCGCATGAGCTATGTACTTGCATGTGTTGCAAACAAAATAGTTCATGCTTGCTTTAATTCAATTTCTCATTTGAAGTAATTGCTTGGAGCTAAGTTTTGCGTATGTTGCAAAAGGAGAGGGCTCAAGCAATTTGTGTTTATGGGGTATGCATGGAGCTAAGATTTGCATGTGTTGCAAATAAAGAGCTCATGCATTTGAGTTTATTTTGATTTTTCTTGGAGCTAGGTTTTGCATGTGTTGCAAAACTAGGATACTCGAGCAAGTTGGATTTGGAGCTTACATGCGGTTCTTTGAAGCATGTGAATAGAATTTGCAAATGTGTTTTGCAAATTATTTTGATCATAAGTTGATCATCACATGGTTCAAGTTTTAATCTTGTTGGCCATTTGCTAGCTTGTAGTCATGCTTTTGATCAAGTCTATGTGAGGGATTTCAAGAAAATCAAAGTTAGACTTGAATGACTACATTAGAGTCTTTGTTTTTGTGATTTTGAAAAATATCTATGGTTGCTTAAATCTTGAAAATGGGTGGAGATTATATCCCTCGTGATAAGCTTCGCATAGAGTCCAAGATCACCTAAATTGGAGTTCGGAGTAAAATGTTATGAGCGTTTTAGTGGATCAAAGAAGGTAGTACCGCAAAAGCAAAGACTACCGGCCCATACTACCGCCCGTGAGAATGGTAGTGCCCTAAACCGGCACTACCGCTCAATTTTTGATAGTTATTTGCGAGAAGGTTCTTTTGAGTTTTGGGCCGGTACTACCGCTCCTCATGGCCGGTAGTGCCGGTGGTACTGTAGCAACGACTATTTTCAGTGCGTTTAATGTCCGTTTTGTCCCCCAACGGCTAGTTTTTTTTGTGAGTCTATAAAAGGAGGTCATGGGGGGGCATTTGCTGGTTGATTGAGCATTTTGGATGAGGTGGTTCATGTGTTGAAGCTCTCATTTGTGTATTGGCTCTTGTGTGAGTATTTGGGAGGTGGTTTGCATGTGTTGCATTCCCGCGAGTTGTTTTTGAGCTAAGAGTGAGACTAATTGCATGTGTTGCAATTAGGAGTGGGTTGAGAGTCTCTTGTGCATGTGTTGCACTTGAGGAGGAGCCTAGGTGCATGTGTTGCACTAGGTGATCACCGGAAGCGCATGTGTTGTGCTAGGTGAAACTCGAGCGAAGATGTATTTAATAAAATATGCAATCTCAAGAGCGCTCACGAAATGTGGACAAAACTTCAAGAATTATATGACATGTCCACATCCTCAAGTGAAAATTGCATAGAAGAATGGGTGTCAAGAAATGAAACTTCAAGCTCCATCTCAAATTATGAAGAATCGACAACACCATCGACCTCAACCTCCACCTTAAGCGATGATGAGTATCAAATGCTATCTTCTCTAACTCGATGCTTCATGGCTAAAGGTAAAATTGAGGTAAATAATGATAACGATGATGAGCCCTCTTATGATGAACTTATGGATATGTTAGAGGAGCTCAATGATTATCTTGGAAAAGAGAAAGCAAAATATAAGATTTTGAAGCTTGAACATGACTCACTTCAAAATGATTATAATGTGCTTAAAGAAAATCATGAATCTCTCCTTCTCAAGGAAATCATTAAGCCTAGAGTGGACATAGGAATTCAATGTGATTTAATTGATGAAATGCCATGCTTAAATGTTAATCCTAGTATTTCATCAAAAATTGGTATGTCCACCGCTAGTGATGATATGCCTTGTTGCTCTAATAAAATTGTGTCAAGTTCCTCTATGTCTTGTGACACTAACCTTGTAGAGGAAAACATCAACCTCAAGGCTCAAGTCATTAAATTGGAAAATGTCAGTGTATTCCACCTGACAGGCCCGAGCCTCTGAGGCATCGGATTGGTTCGATGGGAGGCGTCTTGGCGGTGGCAAATCCTAGCGGTGAAAACCTTAATGACTCCCACACGAAGGACTCCGGAGCCTATGAACTAAGATGACACAAAGATTTTTACCCAGGTTCAGGCCCCCTCAACCAGGATAATAGCCTTACGTCCTGCTAGATCTTTTATAGAGTGTTTGAAGCTAGTACAGGGCTTTCAGGTTACAAGTTCTTCCTTAGGCTCTACTGCTGGACTCTCGATCGTTCGACCTCCCTTCCCCATGCACTAGAGGGCCCTTATATAGCCCAGGCTAACGAGGGTAGGTAAAAGGGGGGTCATCATGCTGATCTTCATACATTTATTACTCCTTCCCGTCTTTGTCCCTTCCTCGGCCTCATTAAATGCCGACGATGGCCGCCCGTCCGCCGGGATGTGACCCCTTTGCGACGGGTAGGTGAGGCGTCGCCGAGAAATGGGCTTATAGCGAAAATCCTCACAGTCAAGGGACGACACAAGAAAGCTGCCGTTTGGCATAATACGATAGGGAAGAGACTTGGTGAAGCCACCTCGCCCCACCTTTTGCCTTGCAATGGCGAGCCGGCGTCCTCACCCACTGCTGTCGGACGCCACGTGGGCGGCACTGCCGCGGCGGCGTGCTCGCCACCCGCCGCCGAAAGCCGCCACGTGGTGGCGGCCGGGCGGCGAAGCCTCGCCCACCGCTGCCGCGACGCCACGGGCGGCACTGGCCGGCGGGCATGCTTCGCCACCCGCCGCCGAAGCCGCCACGTGGTGGGTGTCGGGCGGCGGGCGTCCTCGCCACTGCTCTCCGGCGCCCGTGGGCGGCCTGGCGGCGGGCGTGATCGCCACCGCCGCCAAAGCCGCCACGTGGGGTGGGCACCGGCGAAAGCGTCCTCGCCCACCGCTGCAAACTTCACGTGGGCCGGCACCTGACCGGCGGGGCGTGCTCGCCCACCTGCCTGCCTAGTCGCCACATGGGCTGGGCGCCAGGCGAGCAGGACGTCCTCGCCCACCTGCTCGCCCGAACGCCACGTGGGCCGGAGTTGTGCGTCGGTGAGGGTACCCCAGCGTAAAGTACGCTGACAGTAGCCCCCGGGCCGGCCCTGGAGCGCGTGCTAGAGCCCTTTGGAACCTTCATTAAATGTTTGGTGCGTTCTTAGGCGGGGCCACCGCTCATGAGGATACGACCGCCTCGGCTCCCTCCCGTATCTGCCGATTTTTCTCGAGACCCGAAACGGCACACGATCTTGTCTCTTCGCGAACCATCGGTGTGGGTGGTGTGTATATATGGATACATCTGTACCAAGCGGTTTACGCCTTCTGCTTTCTTGCGCACTTCAACTTTCGCTTCTTCGCCTTCCTCGCTCAAAGTCTTCACCTTCCTTGTCTTCATGGCGCCTTCCATCCCTGCTTCCACCGCTGATGTTGCTACGGTGAAGAAGATCTCCCACATCGCACCGGAGGGCACCTTCCACTTTCGGGCGGGGACCCCCACGCCGCGGTGCCTCTCCAACGAAATTCTCATCCACGTTTGGGCGATGATGGCGGGTCTGGTCCCGTTATTCTCTGACTTCTTCCTCACTGTCCTCCATTTTTATGAAATCCATCACCTCCACCTTACCCCCAACTCCATCGTCTTCTTTTCCATCTTCGCACACCTCTGTAAAATGTTCATGGGGGTGATGCCGAATCTTCCTCTTTTCCGCTATTTCTTCCTTTGTCGCGGCTCTACCGACGGCGAGGTAGTGGGGAGTTGCTATTTCCGCCTTCGGGACGGATTGGCCTCCCGCTACATTGCCTTCTAGCCCAGTCCAGCTCGAAGGCGAAGCGCATGACCGCTATACATCAGCGATGATAGTGAGTCGGCGCCGGGTGCCAGCAAGCGTGAGGCCTCAAAAACTGGAACTCGTCGATCGAGGAGACGACAGAGCTCCTTGCAATGGCAGCCCGCATCAACAGACTGCGGGACGCTGGATTAACCGGGGCGCTGGTGGTCTAGGACTTTGTGACCCGGAGAATCAGCCCCCTTCGTCGACGCGTCCGCCCTGCCTGGCAGTACTCTGGCGACGACGACATAACGCGCACGTACCCTGGTCGTAAGTCTTCGCTTTCTTTTGGCCTTTTTTGCATACATGCTTCTTTCTGTGGCTCCCTACCAACCGGCAGTTTTCTTTGTCTTTCGCCAGGTGCGGGAAACTTGGAGGAGCAAATCATTAGCAGATGGCTTGTCGGATTGATGCCGCCGATTCCAAGCGGCTTGGATTTTCCAGCAGCGGCCCGGCCGCTCGCCGACTTGGAGCACGCGGAGCGCCTGCGGATCGTCAGGCAGCTCCCGCTGATGGACTCCACTGGACCCACCGTGGTGCCAGCCCACGGTCCGCTGGTGATCAAGGGAACGACCACCACCAGCAATCGGGCCGCAGGCAAGCGGCCACTTGGTCCGGATGCCACGAGCCCGGACCCTAAAATGGCCCGCACCACGGGCGGACTTCACGCCGCCACCTTAATGTGGCGGCACCGCAAAAGCGGCGGCACGAGCCGCCTAACCATGACTTCGCCACTAGAGGCGCTGCCTTTTGCGGCGCCAGCTCCATCGCCTTCACCGGCTCTTTCTCCTCCGGCGTCGACCCCGACGACTACGGCGCCAACACCCTCGGTCACGGGAGCCCGCACCACCACTCAACAGGGTGAGCTTACGCTCCCGAAGGCCACTTTCTGTTTGAGGGTGCCGCCAAGGGCGGCCCCTCAAAACGCCCCAGGGGCGCAGACAACCCAGCGCCCATCGGGCGGCGGCTTCCGCCAGTGCCTTCGCCACCACGAGAGGGTCAAGAGGGCGACCTTAGCTCAGCGCCTCCGCCACCTTGCCCTCGCAACCCATCGCCGCGCTGCTTGCCGAGCTCTTCACCGAACTTGGCAGAATACACGCCTCGCTTGGCGCCGTCCTTGCCACAGCCGCCAGGCATGGGGCTCATACGGCCCAGCAGTTGGTGTCAGTGAGTGGCGAGCTGGCGCGGGAGCGGGAGAGGGCGGAGGTGGAATTGGCGCAGGAAAGGGCCAACGTGGCCGCCATGCAGCTGCGGGTGGAGAGGGCCGAAGCAGCACTGAAGCACTCAGAGCATGAGTCCTTCCGCCTGCGGCACAATCTCGCCATCATGCTCAAGAAGGCCTTCCAGCGCACGAAGAGGTGTTTGGAGCCCTTGGGGGTGGCGCTGAATACACCCCTGCAAGACTCCGCCTTGCAGTTCGCTCATGCGACCAACCAGGCCGCAGAGGCACTCCGGGGGCTACCTGCTGCCCTGGCCGCCCGCTGATCCGCCAGAGAGGGGTGGGAAGTTGCGATCATGGCCACGACTTGCGTGCTGTCCTGCTGCGCCAGCCGCGACGCCGCCTTCGATCCAATGGCGGTGGTGACGGCCGATGTTGAGAGAGACGCGGCGCAGGTGGAGGCACGGGTGCGTGCGGCCACCGAGCACGTGGCCGGGCTGCTGTAGGTGGAGCAGCTGGTCATGGACGTCTCCACCCCAATAGCGGAGGAGGCAGAGGGCGCCGGCGACCTCGACCTAGGCGACGAGTGAAGGGCTGGGCAGCCACTTTAGTTATTTTGCTTCTTCTTCTTTTTGTCTTGTGTTGATCTACCTTTCTGCATGCACCAACATCTGGACAAATCTTAGCATAACAGATGTTTTTACTTGCTTTACCCGTGCACTTGTTTACTTTGCTTGATCGATTCCGTTTGTTAGAGCCGCCAAAGCGACCAAATTTTGAACTTAGCCATAACGCCAAGTAAGCTTTCAAGTTTAGGGCAATACTTGAGATCCCTTCTTTGGGTCGCGTCTGATGGCTCTGAGCGCAAGCACAAACCACGCAAATTCTGTGAGAACTTAGGTAAAATGACCTTAAACTCGGCGGTTCACGCTAAACGCAGAATTTCCTTAGCTTTAGATTTTTGTGCAAGATTGTCGCCGGTTCAAATCCTTCGAACTTAGATCCCGATGATCTCCTCGAACTGTTTCTACATATGGCGCGGGGCAACAAGTTTCGGGAGTGTTTTAGGCCAAGAAGATTCGACGGTGACAACCAGCGGTGCTTCAAGGAGCCAACCCGAGGTGTGCGAGCTGTATTCGAGTACTGTGCCCAACTCGCACACCGGTCACTCGCCCTCGCCGAACGCTAACACTTAGCACTTTTCCTTTTATCACCAAGGGGCCGTTGTTCTTTGATGCCCGCGACAATCACGCATAACTTGGCCCATCTCAGTGTATACATAAGCAAAGGATTAGAAGTGTAGCACAAGACACTTATCTGGCTTAGGTACCACAGGGCGATCAGCCCAGGTGACCGGGCGACCAGCCTGGAGCATCGGGCGACCAGCCCCTAGGCATCGAACAACCGGTCTGGAGCATCGGGTGACCAGCCCCCAGGCATCTGGGCGACGCTGAGTTTTTATTTGGAGCGAGCCGATGCTTTGATCTTCTTCCTGTGTGCACACACATCTATCGCAAAGACGGGCAGACATTACGTGTGGCATATGTAGGGAGGATTTAAACAACATAAACCCTCACGTGGGATCGTTATGGAACGTTCTTATTGGATTCTAGGTCCGTGCGACCTTTCTGGGAACCGAACCACAGCGCTGCGTAGCCAAGAAGCGGGCTTCCTGGAGTGGTAATAGGCCAACGGCGCTTCATGATGACGACCAATGGTGCTTCTAAGAGCTAATCCGAGGCGCGAGCCGCATTTGAGCGTGTACAAACTTCGCCCCGGTTACCCGTTCTTGCCCCACGCAGGCGCCGGGCACCACCACGGATCGACAAAGAATTTCCAGATAGTCGGGACCAACAACACCCATACGTAAAACCGCCCCTTGGGGCGCAAAAGAGATAAAGATGGTAAAGCAAAAGCCTTCAAGGCAACAACTTTACTAATCGCCAGTAGTCGCCGATCAGCCGGGGGAAAGACTTACCTCGAGGCTGACCAAAGCGAGCTGCTGGGTACTTACAATTCTTTCATGGATAGAACTTCCGCAACAACTCTATGTTGTAGGAATTCGCCAATTCTTGGCCGTCCTCAGTGGCCAACCGGACCGCCCCGGGTCGAGATACTGAAACCACCTTAAAGGGGACCTCCCACCAGGGAGATAGCTTGTGCAACCCAGCATGCGTATGAATCCTGCGCAAGACCAGGTCACCCACTGCCAGTGTTCTCTCAGAGACCCGGGTGGCATGGTACCGCCTGAGGCTTTGCTGATACCGGACGGCGCGAAGGGCGGTCCGATCACGCACTTCCTCCAGGAGGTTGACTTCTTCGCGCCGGAGATCTTCTTGGCCTTCCTCGTTGAATGCCGAGACGCGCGGAGAACCGAAAGCGGCAGAGGGGAGAACAACCGCCCGTACACGGGAAGAAAGGCGTCTCGCCAAGATGTCTTAATGGGCGTGGTGCGAAGCGACCATAGCACAGCCGAGAGTTCTTCCGTCCATCGCGCCCCCCGCTTATGGAGCCGATCAAACGCTCTCGTCTTGAGGCCCTTCAGCACCAGCGCATTGGCGCGCTCTGCCTGACCATTGCTCTTGGGATGGGCCACCGAAGCAAAACGTACTTTGGTGCCCATTTCTTCACAGAACTCCAGAAAGGCCGCGCTGGTGAATTGGGTCCCGTTGTCGGTGATGATGTGGTTGGCGATTCCAAAACGGTTGAAGATCCCGTGCGTGAATTTGATAGCAGCAGCAGCCGTAATGGCGCGCACCGCTTCGGCTTCAACCCACTTGGTGAACTTGTCGATGGCGACGAAGAGGTGGGTGAAGCCCCATGTGGCTCGCGGGAATGGGCCCAGGATATCCAGCCCCCAGACCGCAAACGGCCAGGAGAGTGGGATGATTTGCAGAGCTTGGGCTGGTCGGTGGATCTACCTGGCGAAGAATTGACAAGCTTCGCATTTCCTCACCAGCTCGCAAGCATCCTGGAGGGCAGTGGGCCAATAAAATCCTTAGCGAAACGCCTTACCGACTAGCGTTCGGCCGGACATATGCCTCCTGCACACGCCTCCATGGATATCAGAGAGCAGGCTGCTCCCCTCTTCCCGAGTGATGCACTTCAGTAGAACTCCATTTCTACTCTGGCGGTATAGGTCCCCACCTACCAGAGTATAGCACTTGGCCTTGCGTGCAATCTTCTCAGCTGAGGCATCATTGTCGGGGATCACTTGGTCACGCAGGAAGGCTAGGATAGGATCCATCCACTGACCTTCCTGGCCAAGCGTGGCGAACACTCGGTGCTCGCCCGGGTACTCCACCGGGCCAAGCTTTTCCCCAGTGCTGCATCAGCAGACCGCCGCCTTCCTCCTGGACTGGGCAGAGGCAGAACGCCGCCTTCCTCCTGAGCTGGAGGCAGCGGCGATGGCACCGCTTCCCGCTGAGCCGGAGGTCAGAACGCCATGCCGTCGCCCCCACTGAATCGGGGCTGCGGCAATGACACCATCATCCCCACCTGAACTGGGGGTTGCGATGGACGGTCGCGATAGTCTTTCTTCGAAGACCTCGACCGGAACAGAAACTTTTGAGGACGCAAGCTGTGAAAGCCCGTCCGCGAGGTGGTTGTCGCGTCGAGGGATATGAACATACCCCAATCCTTCAAAGTGGCGCTCCATTTTTCAGACCTCCACCAGGTACGCCGCCATGGTGGGGTCAGAAGATTGGAATTCCTTCCGCGCTTGGTTGATGACTAGCAAGGAGTCACCCTTGACTTGGAGGCGCCGGATGCCCAGCGCCGAAGCGATGCGCAGCCCTGCCAGCAGGCCCTCATATTCAGCTATGTTGTTTGTGGCCTTAAAGTTGAGGGCGACCACATACTGGAGGGTGTCACCGGTCGGGGAAACCAGGACAACCCCAGCCCCCGCGCCTTCCAGCCTGAATGAGCCATCGAAGAATAAGGTCCAGGGAGAAGGCGCGGGTGCTTCTTCGGCTTCAGGAGTGGCGGGAGTCCACTCGGCGACAAACTCCGCCAATTTCTGGCTCTTGATGGTGGTGCGGGGTACAAATTTGAGGTTGAACTCCCCCAGTTCCACCGACCATTTAGCAATACGGCCTTCTGCTTCACGGTTGTGGAGAATTTCTCGCAGAGGGTAGGCTGTGACCATGGTGATTTCTCACCCTTGGAAATAATGCCGTAGCTTCCTGGACGCCACCAAGATCGCATACAGTATTTTTTGAGCCTGTGGGTATCGAGTGTCCGCTTCATGCTACACCTTGCTGATGTAATAGACCGGCTTCTGGACACCTTCCCTCTCCGCAACCAGTACTGCGCTCACCACCTCAGGAGTGGCAGCAATGTACAGGAGCAATGGCTCGCCTCTGTGGGAGACCAAAGACCGGGGAGAGGTGAGGTATTGCTTCAAGTCTTCAAATGCCTTCTGTGCCTCATCTGTCCACTCAAAGTGGTTAGTCTTCTTCAACAGCTTGAACAGAGGCAAGCTTCTCTCTCCCAATCGGGCGATAAACCGTCCCAGGGAGGCCAAGTGACCGGCCAGGCACTGGACCTGTTTGAGTCGCACTGGCGGCTTCATGTGCTCGATGGCCGCTATCTTATCAAGATTGGCTTCAATACCCCGGTTGGACACCAGGAAACCCAGCAGCTTGCCGGAGGGCACACCAAACATGTATTTTTCTGGGTTGAGCTTCAGGCAATTCTTTCGGAGGTTAGCAAAGGTTTCCTCCAGGTCTTGGATTAGTTCTTTGCTCTTTTTAATCTTCACAACTAAGTCGTCAACGTAGACCTCAAGATTTCGCCCTATCTACGGGCGGAAAGTAATATGCATGGCACGTTGATAAGTGGAACCAGCATTCTTTAAACCAAAAGCCATTCTAACATAACAATAAACACCGTAGGGGTTACAAAAGATCTTCTCTTCATCTTCTCTTGCCATGCTAATCTGGTGGTACCCGAGTACGGCGTCGTAAGCACAACGAATTCGCACCCGGCCATGGAGTCAACAATGAGGTCGACTCGCGGCAGGGGGTAAGGATCCTTCGGGCAGGCCTTGTTGAGGTCGGTGAAGTCGACACACATGCGCCATCTCCTGTTGGACTTCTTGACAAGCACAGGGTTGGCAAGCCACTCTGGGTGAGAGGCTTCCCTAACAATACCTGCGCACAGCAGCTTCTCTACCTCCTCCCGAATGGCATCTTGCCGCTCCGGCGCCTGCCTCCGGACCTTTGCCCGGCCGGGCGCGCTTCGGGGAGCGTTGCCAATCGGTGCTCGATCACCTCCCTGGGGACCCCAGTCATGTCGGACGGTTGCCAGGCGAACACGTCGGAGTTAGACTGGAGGAAGGTGACGAGCGCGTCTTCCTATTTGGCGCTGAGGCTGGCGCCAATGTTGACGGTCTTCCGGGGCTCGCCCTCACTCAGGGCGACCACCTTAACCTCACCGGCAGCCAGCTGTGAGGCGCTGGTCTGGGCTGAGGGCTCCCGGCCGTGGCGTCGGCTTGACGCCCGACGCAGGTGGTGCCGGCTAGGTCCCATGCCTGCTTGTGGCAACGCAAGGCCTCCGACTTGTCCACCTGAATTGTAATGGGGCCGCCGAGCCCTGGCATCTTCACCACCATGTAGGCATAGTGGGTTGCCTCCATGAACTTGACCAACGCCGGTCGGCCAAGCAAGGCATTGTAGGGGAGGTCGAAATCAGCGACTTGAAGTCCACCATCTCGGTCTTGATAATTGTCTTTCTCCCGAAGGTGACGGGGAGGTGCACCTGACCGAGGGGCATTAAACCAGCCTCCGGGGCTACCCCGAAGAAAGGCAGAGCCAGACGCAGATCCTGCTGCGGGATCTGGAGCGCCAGGAACGCCGAAGAGGACAGGAGGTTGATGGAACTCCCTTCGTCCACTAGCACACGCCCCAGCCGTACATTCCGGATTGTGGGCGACACCACGATCGGGAGTTTCAGGGTGGTCAGCCTGACTGAAAGTGATCGTCTCCTCCGACCATTTCAGCATCTGACCCGCCCCTGAGCTTGACGCTGCAGCGTACACTTCCCTCTTTAGCCGTTTGTATGCGGCGTTGGAGGGAAAGGTGGACGAACCACCATGGATGTATGCCACAGCGTGATCCGCCTGCTGGAAGGCCAGCGGGCAGGGTCTTCGTCTTAGTCGTCGTCGGGGCGGCGCTCCTTGAGCCGCTGCTCCACCATTTTGTTCATGACCCGACAACCGTCCAGGTCATGAGTATTGGTTCGGTGGATTGGGCAGTAGAGTTCGTCCTCTTTTTACTTGCGGCGGTCCTTTCTACGACCGTGGTGGTCGTCACGCCAGTCTCGACGATCATCGCGCTGGTCACGATGGTTGTCGCACCGATCACGGCGGTTGCGCTTCCGCGGTGCGGGGTCCTCGCAGTCACGTTCGGCAGCCAAGACCTGCCTGGTCTCTCCTGCCTCACGCTTCCGCGCCCTCTTGCCCGTATGGCCGGAACCCTTCGAGGTTCCGGCTTCGTCCTTGCCTCAGCCATCCTTGGGGCCAAACGCTGGCCCCCTTGCCTCCGCGGCCCGTGCACACTTATGTGCGAGGGAGAAGAGCTCGGAGGTGGTACTGATGGTACAGGTGGCCATCTTCTCCTTCATCTTACGGTGTCGGACGCCTCTTCGAAAGGCGATGACGACCAATTGCTCCGAAATGTGGGGGATCGTGTTGCGGCAGTGGCAAAACCGCCGGATGAAGTCGCACAGCGACTCCCCCTTCTCCTGCTCCAGGGCGTGGAGGTCGTCCTCCATGCCCGGCTGCGCAAAGGAGCCTTGAAAGTTGGCGACGAAGATGCCGCACAACTCCTCTCATGAGTGCACCGACCCTCGAGGGAGGTTCAACAGCCAGGAACGAGTGGAGCCCGTCAAGGCCGTTGGGAGGTAATTGGCCATGATCTTTTCAGACCCGCCAGCTGCTCGCACCACCGTAGTATAAATCTGCAGGAATTCCTCTGGGTTGGTGGTGCCGTCATACTTCTCTATGGATGCCGGGCGGAACTCGCAGCCCACGCCACGCGGGCGACCGTCGGGAGAAGGCTGGCACCGACGCCAGAAAAAGCCGATCGCCCACGGAGGCCGGTCCGGAGACCGTTCCCGGGAGCGCGGGGTCTGGCTTCCTATAGAGTCAGAGGAGTGAACCTCCTCCTTGGTCCGAGAGTGAGAGTCATGAGAGGGACTCTCACCGTCAGAGGCTATCCGCTTCCCGCGGTAGCGCTCCTGGATCGGGTGGCGCGGCAGGCAACCACGGAGGTCATCACCACGCCGCCGCCAGCTTTCATCCAAGTGCGTTCGGAGGTCCCCACGGTCCCTTGCGAAGCGGGACCAGCTCATGCCTGCCCTTCCTCGCCTCGGCCGCTGGC
The DNA here is from genome assembly GCA_036346375.1 of Guadua angustifolia. Lineage (NCBI taxonomy): Eukaryota > Viridiplantae > Streptophyta > Magnoliopsida > Poales > Poaceae > Guadua > Guadua angustifolia. The sequence continues at coordinate 6,320,111 of CM070510.1, read as the reverse complement.
AGGCTGCTTCGTTAGACGCCTGAAAAGGCTGATGCGCTTCGGCATCGCCCGAACAGCGGTGTCTCAAGCGGTACGGTCGGTCGAGCCCTACCGGAGTTGGGCGCGTCCACGAGACCCGTGATGCTCACAGCCGACCGCAGGTGGCCGGGAGTCTCTGCGAGTTCCACCGAGGGTGGTCAAGAGGAGGCGAACCGCATGCGTGTTCTGGGCAAGTGGTTGCCTCCATGGCGGCCGACATCGCACAGGTGCTCAGCGCCTCCAAAGGAGCAATCTTGCCACCTGCGGGCGAGGTGAGACTATCCTTCGTCCGGCGAGATGCTAGGGACGCGCCACTGGCGGCCGCTTCGCCGCTTCTTGACATGAACCCGCCATCTCGGATCGCGGGCTTCCTCACCACACTTTCGCCGGACGCCACGTGGGCGGCACACTGGCAGCGGGCGTGCTCGCCACCCTTTGCCGAGCCGCCACGTGGGGTAGCCGCCGGCGGCGTCCTCGCCCACTGTTCGCCCGAACGCCACGTGGGCGGTTGTCGTCGGCTGAGGTACCCAGTAATGTACGTGTGACGAAAATGACTTGAAAAGGTGCTACAAAGGGAAGGCCACCCTTGACGATATCCTAAGCAAGCAACGGGTCTTGCACAACAAGAGAGGGATTGGCTACATCTCCAAGAAGAAAGTGAATAGCAAGACAAGGCACAACGCAAGACACACGAAGAATACCAAGTGCCTTGGATGTCATGAGAAGGGTCACTATGTCTCGGTGTGCCCAAACCAAGAGGATGTCAAGTCTAGGACATCAACAAAGAGGCAAACCGGCAATGAGCAAGTCAAGAAGATGAAGAGAGTTCCAAATTGCCAAACTTGCTTTAATTGCCGAGAAAAGGGACACATTGGTAAAAAATTGTCCCAAAGGTAAAACTCCTAAGCCAACTCTTTACGATGATCATTATTTGCTTAGGAAAGACAAAAATGGTAGTGTGCTTGCCAAATTTGTCAATTCTCCTAATTGCTTACAAAACAATGATATTGATGTTCTTAGGAAAAGCAAAACTAAAAAGGTGCTACAAAGGGAAGGCCACCCTTGGCGATATCCTAAGCAAACAGCGGGTCTTGCACAACAAGAGAGGGATTGGCTACATCTCCAAGAAGAAAGTGAATAGCAAGACAAGGCACAACATAAGACACACGAAGAATACCAAGTGCCTTGGATGTCATGAGAAGGGTCACTATGTCTCGGTGTGCCCAAACCAAGAGGATGTCAAGTCTAGGACATCAACAAAGAGAACAAAGCCGACAATGAGCAAGTCAAGAAGATGAAGAGTTCCAAATTGCCAAACTTGCTTTAATTGCGAGAAAAGGGACACATTGGTAAGAATTGTCCCAAAGGTAAAACTCCTAAGCCAACTCTTTACGATGATCATTATTTGCTTAGGAAAGACAAAAATGGTAGTGTGCTTGCCAAATTTGTCAATTCTCCTAATTGCTTACAAAACAATGATATTGATGTTCTTAGGAAAAGCAAAACTAGGAATGTGTTTGCTAGATATGTTAGTACTCCTAAGTCCACTCAAAACAATACAAACAATTTGCTTAGGAGGAATAACAATTGCAAACCATTTGCTAGAAATGCTAAATCTTCTAAGCTTATTTATTATAATGACCATCATGTGCTTAGAAAGGAAAAAACTAGAAATGGACTTGCTAAAATTGCTAAAACTCATAAGCCTTCTCATTTTAATGCCAATAATTCGCTTAGGAGTAATAACTATTGCAAATCCTTTGCTAGCTGTGTTAGTCAATTTAATAATATCAACATTAGGGCCGTTTGGGTTCCTAAATCTATTGTAGCTAATATTGTTGGACCCAACAAGGATTGGGTATCAAAAACCGCCTAAAAGATCTTTAGGTATAAAAGAGATGGATTGGATGCTTGGCTTCTTCAAGAAGTTGAGGACTTCATGTAATACTGCGAAACCTCGCTCCAATTTTGGGGCCTTCCGTCAGGTGAGCTTTCACTACACCATGACACATTTTCATCAACAGTGTATCTGTCGGCAAAAACCACATATTGCGACATATTATCTGTCGGCAAAAGTTTTGCCGACAGAAAATAACTGTCGGTAGAAGTCTGTCGGCAAAAACATTTGCCGAAGCAGATATATTTTTACCGAAGATGATCGACATTGTTATAAGACTTTTGCCGACAGATATACTTTTTAAGCGACGGACTTTTGCCGCCAGATAGTCGAGGAAGACTTTTGCCGACAGATAGTGCGAGGGTAAGACTTTTGCCGACAGATAGTCGAGGAAGACTTTTCTTGACAGATAGTCGAGGGTAAGACTTTTGCCGACAGATAGTCTGAGGGTAATACTTTTGCCGACAGATAGTCTGAGGGTTATAGAATATTATAGATCTAACTAATAATTAATTCATATGTACACCACATTACAGCAAAAAATGATTGAATTAATGCATCCGTTCAACATGATTCAACTTCATTCACCATCAAGTAATACATCCACTCAACACAATTCAAATTCATTCAAATAGAGTAATATACATTGTCCAAAAGTATCATGGTTCATACAATTAACCATTTATCATTTACAAAAGAGAACCCCGCTGGATCTTCAAAGCTAGGGTCAACTATCTTCCACCCACATAAGGTGTTCAGTTAAAGAAGATTCTCTAAATAATATATGGCCAATAAGTAGGAACAGGTTCATATCCATGGATAAAAAACATTGGGTGACCTAGCTGACATTTGCCCATACAAATGTGACATCTACAAGCACAGGATACAACAATCACAAATCTCATTTTCTAGAAATATACCGACCTAAACTTGAGTTGCTTACAGGAAAAATTTCAGCTAAAACACATAATCAGATTCCATCTACAGATACACATCGAAGAGATGGTACAGACAAATTGAAAAATCAAATGATTCTGTGAAATATGGTACTCACATCGCACAAATTCATACAACAGACCCATTGCGGAAAACATATGTGATTTTTCCAGCAGTTTACTGCAAACTACAACACCTTTCTCCTATTGTTGGCCCATGAATTGAGGTTCTTTTCTATGGTTCGGCACAAGCGGCATTCACAACATGAGATTTTAGCAATCTATTCAAAAAGAACATGTTTTATGACTTTAAAAAGCAAATTTCTTCCTGTGCACTATTTTAAGCAACGAACTTATCTTCTTGTTGTCAACATTGCATAGATACCAAAATTAAGCATTACCACATACTAAATTACACCTTGGTGGTGTCAAGCATCATTGTTACACCTTGCCCACTTTGAGTTCATTTTGTGGGTCCAGCAGACCAACACATGTGGGGGCTATATGATATTCCCACTTTTCCTCAATAGCTTATGTTTTCTAAACTATTTTTTCTCGTGCCTTACTTTTTTCAGGTGAATTTATAAGATTGATTGGCAAATGATCTTGATATAGGACACTGTAATGCAAACTTGAGGACACAAAACCCTCACCTAGGAGCACAGTTCAACAAGCTTGTAAATGATCTTTACACCTCTTCTATCTGTATGCAGCACAAGCAAAAGTTGTTAGAATGAGTTATAACATACGAAAAGCTAGTATAAGTATTCACAATCAAGCCAATTAGATAATGTGCAACGATCGACAAAATGCTATCAAATGAGGGAAAGTGTAGTGGCGAGAAAAAAACATACATTGACTACCATAGTGAATATGCATAGCCAAGTGGTAGGCGTGTATCGACCAACGACCAGCAAAAAACTACACATGTTGTGTGTGATAATCATTCTCTCGAGAATCACGAACAAAATAAAATTCTACACTCTACAAATGTATAATATTAGTGATGCTTTAATAATCATTCTCTCATATCGTAATATTAGTGATGCTTTAATTGTATACATACTTCACTCTACAAATGCATTTTTAAGGAATAAAACATAGAACATTTGTTATGAGTAAATAGAAAACCTATAAATTCAGAAGAGCAACATTACATATAAAACATGCAAAATGAACTTCAAAATAAAGGTTGTCATCCACTAAACAAGACTACGACTCGAGTCTATCTATTTAAAATGGTTTGTGTATTGCCAAAATCAGTCCTTTGTCTTGATTGCTAATAGTTCTAAAGAAATGGAGAAAAGGATGTAGATTAAACACAATTAGTCCTAAAGTGGAGTGTCATTAGTGGAGTGGTTACTTCTCTTTTGTTGGTTGCTCCTCAACAAATGGATTGGGGCTTCATATTGTTGTTTTAGTTAGCTGCAAGAGCATACTATCATCCAGCATGTTAGATTATACGTTTCATGTATGATGACACAAAGACTATAAATACATGTCATTGCATTAATAGAAGAATTCCGTTGGAGTTCCATGTGCTTGCATCTAGTCTATTTAGTTTGTTCCACATAGTCCAACTGAAGGGTGTGTCGTCCACTATCTTTGTCAACCATTCAATCTCTTGATAATCACATGGAAATTTCGTAAACTATCATTTCGGGTGTGAATTAAGTGCACTTATGCTAGCTATATAATGTTATGCTCCCTGAACTACCCAATTCAATAAACCCTAAAACTGAAACATAGTGCAGCTGCTCCCTGGCAACCTACCTCTTTTTTTGTGTGTGTCATTCTCATGCAAATAACATATGGAGATCAATTAATCGTCCAAAAATAGCAATTTATAGGGAAGGCTTTCATCTTTGCATGGTTCATACGACTAAGAACATAAAGGAAACTTCTCCAAAATTGCCTATTTAAGCAAAAAAATACAACAACTCACTTCATTGAGCTAAGAGGTTTCTAAACAAAATATTCATCTCATTTTGGATGTTAGGACAACGCACTGAAATCACATTTGCAAATAGGATGATGCAAAGGCTTACTGAAGGTATCACTGGCAAAGCATAATGAGCTATATGGCACAAGCTCACAATCACATTGGCAAGCACAAAATGATCAATATTCTATTTTACAAGTATAGGCACTTGGAATTAGGGATGGCAATCGGGCGCACAAACCAATACAGGCTACTGGGTGACCTAGCTGACATTTGCCCATACAAATGTAACATCTGGATGTACAAGCACAGGATACAACAATCACAAATCTCATATTTTCTAGAAATATACTGACCTAAACTTGAATTGCATGCAAACTACAGCAACTTTGTCCTACTGTTGGCCCATGAATTGAGGTCCAACACATAGCGACAATCACAACATGAGGTTACCGCAAGCCGCTAACATGTTTTATGATTTCAAAAATGCAAATTTCTTCCACATGCACTATTTTAGCGATGAACTTGTCTTCTTGTTGTCAACATTGCATAGATACCAAAATTAAGCATTAGCACATACTACATTACACCTTGGTTGGTGTCAAGCATCATTTATTCTGGTACAAAATTGGTCGGAAAGATTATGCCAATGAACATGAAACCCGGTGGCGGCGTTGTCAAAGCGATGTTGTGTCAAAGGTCGAATGCTTACATAAAGTGAACTATAGTGAAGAACAACACCTTGGATTTGTGAGCACACCTTGGATTTGCGGCGATGAGTCGACAGATGAAGCGGCGAAAGTTGCAGACTTCGTGGTGGCGTGGCTCCTTCTCGGGCGGTAGGAAGCGGAAACGGCCGTGGCGTGGCGATGGGAGGTAGCTCAGTGTAGAGAGGAGGTAGGGTAGCCGACAGTAGGTGGCAGGGCGATTGGAGGTGGCTCGGCGTAGGGAAGAGGCAAGTCCTGGACTCGTGGTGGTGCGGCGCGGCTAGTCCACGGCGGCGGCACTACACGACCATGGTGCCCTTTGCGGCCACCGCGACACTACACGGCCATGGCAGAAGGGGGGCACATCCGCGCAGTAGGGAGGCCCGAGAGACTATAAATTTTGGATTTGGTTAGTGGGGAGGCGTGGCGGCGGCAGTGAGGCGGAGGTGGGCGGCGAGGTGGCCGTGAGGCGAGGCGAGACGAGAAGGTGGCCGGTGAGGCGGGGGCAGCCGGGAGCTGGAGCGGCGAAAGTCTCTGGGATGATGAGGTGGGGGAGCGAGGCGGCAGAGGGATAGCGTGACGGAGGGCCGGCGCTGTGAGGGGAGTGATTTTGGCGGCGGCGCTGCGAGGGATTAGAGAAGGGAGGCGCTGTGAGCGATCAGAGAAGGGAGAGCGATTTCAGTGGCGGCGCTGTGTGAGGGAGGCGCTCGATTGATCGGTTAACCTAGCTAGGGCGACCCCGTTGGTCCGCGCGCGTTGTACACCAAAATTTTTTTTGTTCGCGCCTATTTTGCCGCTTCGCGCCTGTACAAGAGAGATTTGCCGACAGATAGCTTTTTACCGTCGGATAGACTGACAGGTAAATTTATAATTGCCGACAGATATATTGTCTCTAAAACTATATATCTTTAGCGACACATAGTCTGTCCGTAATTACAGTATTTTCGATGGATTAACTGTTGAAAATCTTTACCGACAGATGGTTAGATGGCAAAGGCTGATTATTACCTACAAAGATCTGACGGGAATTTTGTGTCATGGTGTAGTGTTTGGCCCGTCCGACTGGTAATCTCTGGGGTGGCTGGCCCATTTGGGAGTGTTAGGGTTAAGAGTTTAGGAGTGGGAGGGGTTTTTCTGGAATTTCCCCTCCTCACCTACCTCTTCCACCTAACCCCATTTCTTTTTCTTGTGTGGCTGAAAAATTTTTGGTGGGCAGCATTTTGTTTTTTCCCTAGCCTGGCCGACTGCTTCCTCTCCCTTTCTCTGGTGGTTCACTCCAGAGCCTGGCGCCTCCTCCCCAGCCCTCATCTAGTGTCTCCCCTGCCGACTTCCCACCATTAGCCTCCCTGCGCATCTTCTCCAGCCGGCTCCTCCTCCAACCAGCCAAGCCGCCCGGCGGCGGCAGCAAGGCGCCTCCTCCTGCGCCCTTCCCTCGCCGCCGTCGCCCGGCTCGTGCCGCTCTTCCCAGACCCTATCGCCTGCTTGCTGCTCAAGGGCCCCCTCCTTTGGCCTAGCGCCTCCACCTCCCTTTCTTCCATGGGTAAAAGATCTGAGGTAGGTTTTGGGGATTTATTTGCTTGCTTGCAAGATGTTTGTGCTAATGCTTAGCTAGGATTCAAGACTTTGAGTTGTTGGGGGTTGGGGAATGGAGAGACTAGAGTAATTGGGAATTTCTGTTTCGGGCATATTTTTGTCCACGGTTAGAACTGCTATTTGAAAATTTTGCAAGCGTTTCCAGGGGGTCTGGCTATTGCGAAAGTTGTAGATAATTTAATTAAATTTCAATAGAGACTGAAATCATTAAGTTTCGTTCAGCCGTTTAAAAGTTATGGCTATTTTACCATGTGCTGTCCAGAATGAGTTTTTTTGTGGCTGTCTGCTGTTCGTCGCAAATCTGGGATTAATCGGTGCATTTCCCGATTGGTCGGCTGTAGAAAAAGTTGTAGATTTGTATCTTGCGATCGTTTATAGCCTGAGCTCATCCTTTTTGGATTATCCGTTTAAAAGTTACGGCATTTTCAGTGCTTGCTGTACGGAATTTCGTTAGTTGAAATTTGGACTATTTTGAATTAAATTGCGGAAGTGTTAAGTAATGTTGTTTTGAGTCAGTTTTTGATTGTTTTGTGTGTGCAACGTTGTTTTCAGGGAGGGTGTCTTCGTGGGTGGTCTCGTCCCTGAGTTGCCTCACGCGTCGGCAAAGGCAAGTACATCAAGTTGTGTGCCTAATTGAGATGTTCATTGTTATTTATCTATTCATGGCTAATTTCTATTGATTTTGGCAATTATGAGTTATATTGGTGATCGTCCCTTCGAGGACGTGATTAGCTACTGGATTCGAGTGGTCACTAGTAAGCTTTAATCTCGGTGAGTTTACTGTACCTTTGTTAATATTGCAGTGAGTAGCGAGTATGGGGTACGTGGATACTCGTGGTTAATTTACAAGAGTTGTACTTAACTGTGCCCTGTCTGGGGAATGGAATTAAGTATGTGTGCGAATCGATTTGATGTTTATGAATGTAGTTTGAAATTAATTGCATTAAATTGCATGACAGAAACGCTGCAATGTGTTGCCATGTCTTAGTGTTGAATCGATTAGATTAGTACCGCTGGCAACTTATGAATGTGAGAATTGGCTATGTTTTATGTATGTGATTATGGTTATGTTGGTGTTGGCAATGAAGAAAAGGTTGCATGTCATTCATGTAAATTCCATTGTGCATTCATTAAAGGAAGAGGCGACCCATACTGATGCGGGCCTCTGTGTTCACACGTAGTGAACACGAAAGTCCTACCTCGTAGTCTCATTCATCGAGGTGAATGGGAGCGAGACAGATGAAGTAGGCACCTTCCACGGGATGGAAGGGCGTGAGGTGCACACCGACGGGTGGGCACTTTCGGCGATCTCGATGCGATGCATTGAAAAGAGCATTCATGTGCATTGCATATTTAATAATGAGTATTGTAGTAAATGGTATGTCATGTGGGTGGTGATTATGGTAAAGGAAGTTTGAGTCGTGGACTCAACCCAAAAAGGGGAGATTGAATTGAATTTGATGAATTAGCGCATTTCTTTGCTTTGCTAATTATATTATAGGAATATCGGGGAGTGAAGTTGAGTTATGAACTTAAATAAAATTGATGAAAATGGTTTGAGTTGTAACAAGGGGTGGTTGAGTCGGGAGACGTTGTGATTTAGAGTCAAGTGATGCCTCTTTGGCGTTGAGTGGTTTTATTTATCAAGTTGATGACTTGATTGCGGTAATCTTTTGGTATGGTCAAGTTATTGCTTTAAATGGGTATAAATGTGTATTGTCCGGATGTTGCTTCATTTGTATTACATGCTCTTATGGTCAAGCTATTGTTTTAATTGCGGTAAATTGGAATTGTTACGCTCGTGTACTTTGCTGAGTTTGAACTCATGCTTGTTATTTAATGTTTGTAGGTATTTTGAAGCCGGCATGCATGGATGGGGGTAGTAGCACAATCACGTTTGCATCATCACCATCCCATCATGTCAATTATAGTTCTGTTCTTACTAGCTCGTGCAAAATTCTTGTAAAAGATTGTTTGCGGTTATGTTTAATAAGTTCCCTGTCTTGTAATAATTATGTGGTGGAGTTTATTAATTTCTATGGGATGTGTGATTGGTTAACTAAGGACCTGCTAGAATGATATCATATAATTGCATTTGTTTTCTGTCTGCTGAGTGGATGTCCTACTTTCTAGAGAGGTCATGCCGAAATTTTGTAAATTTTGGTGGCTTAGTTTCTAAGCCGGTCTTAAGAGTTTAGAGAGTTAGTAGCATCCGTGGCGCGTTTGGGCCCCGGGGTGTTACACTTCATCAATTACAAATTGGAGCCAAGCATGATGATAATCAAGTCCATCATGAGTTAATGCCATCTCGGTAACAAGTAAATTTAAATTGATTCTTATAGCTTATTGTCGGTGTTTCGTATAACTGGCAAGTAAATTTGTAAGTATAGGGGATCACGCGCCCCCTCTCCTCGAATGGTTAGGCTAAAGAAGCCTCGAATGAACAATGGATCGGGCTGAGGAGTCTCAGATTTATACTGGTTCGGGCCGAACGTCCCTACTTCCAGTTTGTGGCGGAGGATCTCGTTGATCGGGGTATGGCGGATTACATGCGAGGACTAAGGACAGGCCCTTAGCTCTCGTCCGACAATGGCTCGGGAGCTTCGATCGATCGTTCGGGTTGGGAGAAACAAGCGAGGTGGGATATGGAAGAATGAGGGAATCGCCCGTTCGGGGACCTGCCTCCTCCTTATATAGTCGGAGGGGGCAGGTTACACGAAAGTTTGGAGAAAAGAGGTAGGGGTATGCTATGCCCCGGAGTCTTGGTCTTCGGTCCTGGTGACTGACGGGTTGCTGTTTACCCATGCCGGGTTGGTAGACACAAGGGATGGTGCCTCATTGGAAAGGCGCGCGCCTGCCCTGTACTTGCTTGTCATATGCTGACGTCGTTCATGCTGTACCTTGGCGTCTCCTCGGGTTAAAGCGCGCTTCTTCACTGTACCTAGCGGGGCGAGTGGACGGGTGCTTGACTCAGTGGCCCCCTGGCCACCTTGAGGAAGAGCCACCTATCCCAGCATGGTTGTCGCGTCCATGGGGCAGGTGACGGCTTGGCGCCGGCCGGTGATGTGGCGGGGTCGTCAAAATTTGGAGCTCTTGGGGCTCGATCTGGCACAGTCGGGGCGGCGGGAGCACGACCAGGCGATCGAGTCGGAGCGCCCTAGGAGGCTGGTCGGGTCGAGAGTCCTTCGGGCTCCTTGGGGCTAAAGGCCGGGCCAAGGCGGTTTATTCGGTGATCCGACCAATCAAATATTCAATGATAATCCCATCTTCTTTGTGAAGCGGAGACTTGGGTAATACCCTCTCCGCCTCCGTGACATCGCCCGATTGGGTTCGAACCCGGATGGTGAGAGGAATCTGACGGTATACTTTCTTGGGGTACCTGTTATAGTATTGTCACTTATAGCCTTGTGTAGGTTATATTGCATTATCATGAAAAACAATTTAAATTGCTTGTTGATGCTTTTGCTCATGCTTCTTAGTTGAATTTAGTACAATCTTGAGCAAGTTCGGGTAGTGGCACATTAAGGGGGAGTGCTAAATCATAATCATGTACATCACATCCTTATGTGTGCCCATATTTATATAAGTGCTAATATATTTTCAAAATTAAACCATTTTGCCAAAAGTGAAAAGTTTTGTAACTATTACTAATCTTGTGAAAAACTAGTTGAAAAATGTATACAAATACTTCAAAAGGTTTTCCAATTGTTTTGGCTTTACCAAAAACTAATTTCAAAAGAAAATAAGTTTTTAGCCCAAAATCTAGTTACTAGTATCTTGTTTTGACTCTAAATTTATAATTTTCATAGAATAAATTGTAAAATAATTTTGAATATAGCTCCAAAACGAAAAACATAGAATTGGTTATTCTTAACAATTCTCGTATTCAAAAGATTTCCAAAAGACCAATCTATCAAAAGTTATTTGATTTTGAAATTCACCCAAAAACTATGTTTGACTTATATTGGTCATATTCTAGCACTTTGTGAGTTTCACCTCTTGGATCGGATTCTTGGACATATCTTGGTTCCAAATGGTATTTCAAACTCATACATTCTAATTCTAACCAAATATATTCTCATTTGCCTCGTTTGATACTTTTTGGAATAATGTTGAAAACCATACGCATGCATATCCTTCATATGAGTCTCTTTGGTCAAAAGTCAAAAATAATGTTTGAAAGGCTAATATTTGTGAAAATCTTTATAAAAATTCTCAAATATGTATTTCAAATATTTTACAATACTTTCAGAGTAAAAATTCCTATTTTAGGAACAAAATAGCAAATTTGGCCTCAAATGGATCTTACAGGATCTTGATTTTGGATTAAATGAAATATTTTTATAAGTTAAAATCTATTGAGTTTTTGAAAAAGTGGTCAATACAATACTCATAGGTTTAGTCATTTCAAGAATTTGTTTAGTTCAAAGTTTTTCCAATCGACCAACCGTTTAAAAGTTATGGCCATTTGAATTTGGCCAAAATCCTTCATTTGACCCAAAATGATCTATTCTTGCATATTGTGGAGTTTGCTATTTGAGTTGGATTTCTTTATGTTTTTTGGCTTGAAATAGTATTTCTAATTCATACAAAGCCATGAAAGTTCAAATCTCCATGAAATTCAAATCGGATTGCATTTTGAGCATTCGATGCAAATTGAACTTCTCTTTGTACCTACAAAGCGCAATCTGCTATATCTTTTGAAAGAAAATTCCTTTTGAGAAAATTATTTTTTAGAAACCTTCTAAATAGTTCAAAGTTTATTTCTGAAAACTTTCAAACCATTTGGACTTTATTTGAAAAAGTTTTGACTTTTCTTCTCTTTGATAAAAAATCACGCCTACAAAGGAAAAGTTGGCATATCTTTTAATTGGAGACTTCTTTTTGGAAAATTCTTTTTGAAAAAGTTTCTTAGGAGTCTAAGTTATGTTTATGCACAATTTCAAATAATTTTAACTTCATTTGAGAAAGTTATGGCTTTTTTCTCACTTTGATCAAATGCTGAAAATTTAGAGTTTTGCATGATTTTGAGCTGATTTGTGATTTTTGTATCTCCAAATCAGATCATAATTTGAAGGGATCATCTTTGTAAGAATTTATCCTCAATAGTTGGTCTATTATGCCAAAATTTATCAGATTTTTTAGACATCATATGAGCAGTTTTTCAGCTATCTTTTGAAGCCTAAATGAAATGTCAAAATCTGAAAATCTACTCCCCGCAGGGGCTTATCGGGGGAAATTGTTGTAGATCATCTTGGTTTACTTCTGCTGTCAAATTTTTCATAATATTTATCAAAAACTCTGAAAAACTCATTATAAATATGAGTATAGGTCTCAGAAAAATCAAGATCGAATGCTTCACCAATTCCCTCGAAAGCACCCTGCAAATTAATTAATTTTCTCTGAGGATCCAAAATATTAGCAAAATAGTAGATATGTGGAATAGCTTAAAAATATTTTAATTTTTTCTCCATTGGTTCTATAATGGACTGTAAAATATCATTGTCTCTATTTTCTTTGAAACTGATAGCAATAGTCTAAAGTCATTCGATGACTAAGTAAGAAGTTGTGTAGTATACACTGGATAACATCTATGTTGCATTGTAAATTTTTTCTAAAAATTGACGAAAATGATAGGGAACTTCTCAATCCACATCATGAACCAACGGCTTACCAATCTTATAATTGATGAAGACGGTGATAATGTGCTCGTAGTCCTTGCACCACTCTAGTATAGCATACGTAGAGTTCCATCTAACCTTCATATCAAGATTAAATCTTCTTAGTAACTTATTATTGGCCCTATAGTACTTTGAGAACTAGAAAAACCTTATAGTCAAACCTGTAATAAAATCGATAGCATCGTGTATGTTGTTTAAACTATGTTTCATTATATCCAAACCTGCCTACACAACGAGATTAATGATGTAGCATACACATCTCTGGTGAAGTACCTCTAACATATGTCTGCAGGGGCAATGAGAGATGCTCTATGGTTGTCGTGTTAGCTAATGCATTATCAAGAGTGATGAAAATAATTCTATTTTCTATGTTAAAGTTAGTAATAACCTTAAGTACACGGTTAACGATAGCCACTACGATGTGTGCCTCATCGATTGGCCCAAACCCTATGACCCTTTTGTTTAGGACGTAGTTGTCATCTAAGTAACGTTTGACAATGCTAAGATAGGCTGCTCTTTGGTGGGAGGAAGTCCATATATCTAATATCAAGGAAAAAGAATAACTAACTCTTGTGAAGGCCTGTTTCAACATTGCTAGTTTATTTATGTACATTGCGTATACATCATGTGTAGTTTTTCTCCTAATGTGTTGGTATTATGAGCAAAAACCACATTGCACTATCCTTTCAAAACTAGAGCTCTCATCCATTCTAAGTGGAAGATCATCCGTAACTATGTAACGTGCAATTTCGTCTCTAGCTATATCGGCGTTGTATACCAATTTACTTACTAAACCATCAGTGTTGAAGTTGAGCTGTGTTTGGACACCCTCACCCTGTCTTTGTCCTACCGATATCTTTTTCAAGCATGCCTCCACATGTCGTTTGAGATGACATATTCCTCCCCATGCATGTTCAGATAATTTAGATTGGCAGTATTTACAAATAGCATACACTACCTCACACCCGTCTTCAATTTTGATGATCCTATCCATATGTTGCCAGCACCACGCCTGTCGACTGCCGGATATAGACGTCCATCCCACGTGCACCGATGTAGTGGCATCAGAGCTTAGGCCAGAGCTAGATACTGGTTCTCGTCTCAGATGAATAGATATAGTGCCATCATAACTCAGTACGGACGGATACCAACGCCCACCCCTCGGGAATGTAAGAGGTATCCTCAATGTCGTACATACTGTCAAAATGATGGTCATCCATGCCATAGTCTCTCGTGCTGGGAAGAGTTGGCGTGAATCAATCTCTTGATCCCGACGAGGGGGACATGGAGAGCGAGGACGTACTCTCCTGCTCTTGCTCTTGATAAACATTTTGATTCGTGATGGGAAAGCAAAAAATGAGAGCAAATAAAGAATAAACAGAGTGAGCAAATGAGAGAATAAGTGGATGTGCTAAGCAAATGAGAGAGTGAGGGAGATGTGCTGAAGTGATGAACAAAAGGGAGCACTTGGGCTGATTTTATAGCGATTAGTGAGCAAATGGCCATTGAAATGCCCATTGCAATCAAGCGTGGCTGCATAGGATGGACATTAAAATTAACTTTATATCTTTTCGCGCATCACATTATTGTCATTTCTGTCATTTGCTGAAGCTGAGGGAGAGGAAAATCAGAAAATTGAATGAATCTTCCCGTTGGGCAAATTTTTTCCCTCTCTTTTTCCTGAAAAAATTATGTGACATCAGACGAAACCCCCACTTTTCCCTCTCTTCCTCTATTTTCTCTCTCCCCCTCTTTTCCTACGCACTGCATGCCCGTGAGGCACTAATGCTATCCTTCCTTTTCTCTCTCTTCCCCTCAGCTCCCGTACTCTCCCCTCAGCTCCCGTGCTCTCCCATCTTTTCCCTCTCTTCCCACCCGGCCTCGCCTTCCCAATCCCACCCGGCCTCACGCCCTCACCCCCTGGCTTCCTGCCCTTTGGCCTCCTCTCTCGGCCTACCTCCCCTTACCCTTCTGGCCTGGCCGACCCTCCCCTTCCCCTCCCTACCCGACCTTGCCTCCCCACTTGGCCTCACCTCCCTGCCAATCGACCCTCCCTAATAAGCCAACCTCCCCTTCCCCTCCACACATCGCCCTCCACCTCCCAATGCCTCTCCCTGCACTGGTCGACCCCTCCACCTCCCCATGATGGACATGGCGCCGATGGGGCACGGCCACAGCACAGCGCTAGGCGGGTAGCCACGGCGTCGGTGGCCATGGCATGGGCGTGGGCTACCATGACGTAGGTAGGCATGGCGTGGGCTACCAGGTGGCTAGGGCGTGAGTGACCAAGGCGTATTTCATGCTCATACTTTAGTCATGTTTATTTCTTGAAAAATCATTCAAGTCCTCTATGAAAATCTGTATTATCGGCAATGCCAACCATCTAGGAGAGTTACTGCTGCAAGGGCAGTAGTACCGGCTCAAGGGGCTGGTAGTTATTTGACAGAGAAGGTTTTTAGGTTTTGCCTGGTCGACACTACCAAATTTCTAGGAGCGATACTACAATCGGTTATCCTCGATCCTACAGTCATGCCCAATCGCGGTCCCATGGCAGTACCGCCATGCCCAGCCATGCCAGCGTGCCTCCTTGCCATCATGTCGCCTCTGTGCGACCCATCATGCTTGGTTTGCAGGCTCGGCATGGCCCGAGCTACAGTACAGTGCCGGTACAACACGGTCCACTTCGTGTTGGGCTGGGTTGTGGCCGCCATGCCTCGAGTTAGCCCAATGCCCACCTCTAGTATTGATTACTAAAATTATCCTTACTATTTGCTCATCTTGAATTAATTCAAATACTGAATAGTGTCGAGCTTGCTTGTTGGAACAAAAAAATTTTCTACCTCTCTTGGTAGAATTTCGATGATTAATATTTGTTGTTTGAATTTTTTTTCTCTTTAGATATTTCTACAACAACATTTACAAGACACAACTAGCATAGATTTTATAATTGAATAACAAAACATTCTAGATGCATTGAGGCAATAACTTGTCTAATGAGGATGGTCTTAAAATATGGACATTTGTAGCACTTTCATCACATTTCTTATTCTAATGTTGATAGATTCCATGGCAAAATCCAATTTCATCCATAGTTCATTCTGAAAGTTGTCATACCCTGATTTATCGCTTTCACTTCATACTCATTCCCGAATTAGAATACCATAGGCAAACTATTTTTACTATAGTCTTGTGTAGGAACATGATCACTCTACTCCTGTTCTTGCACAAGACCAGAGTGAAAATAGGCTACCTATGGTATTTTCATTCGGAAATGATGATAAAGTGAAAGATAAATCAGAGCATGATAACTTTCAGGACTAACTATGAATGGAATTGGATTTTGCCTTAGAATCCATCAACATTAGAATAAGAAAGGGGATAAAAGTGCTACAAATGTTAATATTCTAAGACCATCCTTATCAGATAAGCTATTATTTCGATGCATCTAGGATGTTTTGATGTTCAATTACAAAATTTATAACTGGTTGTGCCTTGTAAATGTTGTTGTAGAAATATCTAAGGAGAATAAAATTTTGAACAATAGATATTAATCATGGAAGTTCTGCCAAGAGAGTTAGGAAAAAAACATATCACATACGGTTCTACTTAGAAATTGATTATGATCAACAAATATCATAGACAACTCTATATACAAACCGTCTGTGATTAACACATATCACAGACAGTTCTAGATGAAAACCATCTATGATATGTGTTTTCGCAGTCGGTTCGGAAACTATCTATGATATGTGACGTATTATCACTGACACATGCTTACAAACAGTTCAAAAAACTTTCTGTGACAACGTTTTTGAACCATCTATAATAGCCTTATATGTAGTAGTAGTAGTAGTAGTAGTGACATTTACAAGAGCAAGCATAATCAGTGGATGGATTGATGCTGTCGGCGTACTATACACCAGGGTACCCTCTTCGCCGCACAGAAGCATGCGTGGCCCACGTGGCGGTCTAGCAGGCGGGTGGGTGTTTACCCGTCTCTGACGTCGATCCGTGTGTGTGAAGCGGCAGTGGCGACCACGCCTTTCGCCGGCGCCCGATCGCGTGGCGGTCTAGCGGCGGGTGGTGTTTACACCGTCTGAGACGTCGATCCACGTGGCGCTGCGCGGCGGTGGCGACCACGCCTGCTTCGCGGCGCCCGATCGCGTGGCGGTCTAGCGGCGGGTGGGTGTTTACACCGTCTGAGACGTCGGTCACGTGGTGCGTGGGTGGCGGTGGCGACCGCCTGCTGCTGCCGGCGCCCGATCGCGTGGCGGCTTTGGCGGCGATTGGCGCGGCACGCCCGGCCCACCGGTGTCGGTCCACGTGGCGCGTGGCGGCGGTGGGTGACCACGCCTGCTGCGCGGCGCCCGATCGCGTGGCGGCTTTGGCGGCGATTGGCGGCACGTCCGGCCCACAGTGTCGGTCCACGTGGCGGCGCGAGCGGCGGTGGCGACCACGCCTGCTCGACCGGCGCCCAGTCCACGTGGCATGCGGATGAGCACACCTCGTTTGTCCCTCTGCCATGCAAAAAGGTGGAATGCGGTGGCTTCATCTGAAGTTTCGCCGCCGTCGTCCGTCGAGAGAGCTGTTGTACCCGAGCATGTCGGTCCCAAGGAATTCTGCTACAAGCCCGTTCCTCTGACACCTCACACCTACTCGTGGCAGAGGGGTCACATTCCGGAAGAACCGGGTGAAGGCATGCGCTGGCATTAATTAGGGCTGAAGGAACGAGACAGCGCATAAAGGTGTAGTAAATGCATGTAAGATAAGCATGATGACATCCCTCCTCCATCTGACTCGTGTAAGCCCGTGCATATAAGGGCACTTGAGAGCATACTCTGGAAGAGGAAGAAAGAAGAGAGACTCAAGAAGAGCTGGTCACCGACAAGCTCGTAACCAAGTCCAAAATCTGAATCCAAGATCAAGCGAGGAAGTAAAGTCATTACCCTTCTCCATGGGGGCTGAACACAGGTAAAATCGTGTGTTCATCTGGATTTTAGACACTAGAACTCGTTAGTGTGAGAGGTACTGGGGTTTCCCTCTGCTAGGGTTTGCCGGCTACCAAAGACACCCCCCTACCGAACCAAACCCGGTCTGTAGACTTGGGCCTGTCAGTTGAAATACACCGATAGCAGGCGCGGAGTAAAGTGCTGTAGTTGGTTTTCGATCATCTCTTCGGCGAGTTTTGGTGTTTTCTTTCGGTTCTTGCATCTGGAGATGGCAAGTTCGCAGCATCAGGAAGGAGAAGAGTCGGGCCATACTCGAGTGTGTCCGGCAATCTCGTCGATCATAAGACCGCCTCCTCCACCCATGAGTCTTGGCGATGCTCCGTGCAGCGGTGGGGCATCCGGTCTGCCGGCCATTGGCCATGGGCAGCCACCCGGCTCGAGAATCGCATGCCGCTCGTCTTCTCTGGACCACCCTCGGTGGAGCTTGAGACTCCCACCACTCCGTGGGCTGCGGGATCTTCTTGAAGCCTTGTTGGTGCGGCCCAACCGGGTAGGGCCCCGGCCCGTGAGCATCGGCGATACTCTGCCCCGGCGCTGGGTGAGGGCTCGCGAGGCTCAGTATACAGTGGCGGGCGTCTGGTCCGTGGGCGAGGCCAAGGAGGAGGCCTTGTTGCCGGTCTCGGTTCGAAAGGAACGTGGGGACCTCTGAGTCATCTTGGCCAAGCCACCGTGCCAGCGACCTTAGCGGCCGTGTGCCACGCCGCCCGGCTCAAGCGGTAGCGACAAGCGGGTGGCCTCTGAAGATGGAAGTTCCTCAGACTCGTGGAGAGTCCTATTCCTCGCTCTCGGTAGAGAGCTCGTGGTGGTCGGACTTTGTTTATGGCGTTGGGTATCGAGCGTTCTCCGTGATTCGCCATGTGGAGTGTTCGAAAAGTTCGCCCGACATCTATAGAAAGTTATGGCGGCACTACCAATCGAGAGGAGTTTTACAAATTTATACAACGGTGGTCTGAGCGTGGCGGGTCGGAAAGGTTATAGCCAATTATTTCCGGCGGCCTTGGCGGGCTCACTTGGTTCTTGGTTGTTGAACCTCCGCGGTCGGTGCACTCGTGGGAGGAACTATGGCCTCTTTGTCGCTAACTTCTAGGGCTCCTTCAGCCTTGGCGGGCGTGGAGGATGATCTGCATGCTGGAGCGACATAAGAAGTCGTTGCGTGATTTTATCCGTGGTTACGCCATTGCCGCAACATGATTCCCCATATTTGAACAATCGGTCGTCATCACCTTCCAAGAGGCGTTCGCGACCGCAAAATGAAGGAGAAGATGGCCACCGTACCATCGGCACCACCTCTGTTGTTTTCCCTCGCGCATAAGTCTTGGCAGACTCTGAGCGAGGGCGGGATCTGGTCCCGGGGTGGCCAAAACAAGGATGAAGCCGGAACCTCGAAGGGTTCGGCCCGTCAACAGAAGCGCGCGAGCGTGAGGCGGAGAGACCGGCGGGTCTTGGCCGCCGGCGTGACCATGATAGCTCGGGTCGCCGGGCGCGGCCGTCGGGATCAGCGCGCAATCGCCGTGACCGGCGAGATGATGATCGCCGTGATCGGTAGCGGTGATCGCCAGCGGCCGTGACAACCGCCGCGATCGTGGAAACGATCGCCTTGGCGGAGGAAAAAGAGGGCCTTGGTGCCCAATTCATCGAATCGACACCCATGATCTGGGCGGTTTGTCGGTCGTGGACCGGATGGTAAGCGGCGGATCAAGGCGCGCCCTCGTGATGATGGCGTCACTCGTGATGATGATCGTGGTGAAGACCCCGCCATTGTCTTTCCGGAAAGCGATCATACCTGTAAGCGTATATTTATGGTGGTTAAATCCCGCCGGCTCTAATACGCTTGCAAGCGGTTGAAGAGGAGGTGTGTGCTGTGAGGCGAGCTTCGAGTCGCGTCGGATCTTTGAAATGGTCGGAGGAGCGATCATCTTGATCGGTGACCACCACGATTCGCCCGACCACTGGACATCTCCGACAGTGGTGTCGCCTGATCCGGAATGTCATTTGGGTCGTGTGTTGGTGGATGGAGGAGTTCTCTCGATATCTTATCCTCTCGGCATTTACGGCTCTTCAAATCCATGGTAGGATCTCCATCCGTCGTTGCCTTTCTTTGGAATAGCCCCGGGGGTTAGTGCAATCCCCGTGGGCCAGGTGCGTCTCCCTGTCACTTTTGGAGAAAAGGATAATTACCGTACTGAGTTGGTGGACTTTGAAGTCACTGATTTTGATCTCCCCTACAATGCTTTGCTTGGCCGATCGGCACTGGCCAAGTTCATGGCGGTGACCCATTATGCATATATGGTGGTGAAGATGCAAGGGCCTGCCGGCCCCATAACCATCGAGTGGATCAGTCCGAAGCTCTGTGCATCATAAGTTTAAGCTTGATATGAGTCTTGCCACTTGTCGGGCGTCTTGATGCCGCTGCTCGGGAAACCCTCGGTCGGACCAGCGCCTCACTGGCTCTGCCGGTGAGGTTAAGGTGATCGCCACGAGTGAGGCGAACCCATAAAACCGTCAACATTGGCGCCCGACCTCGGCGCCAAATAGGAAGGCGTGCTCGTCACCTTCCTCGGTGTAATTCGGCGTGTTACGCTGGCAACCGTCCGATATGACCGGGGTCCCCAGGAAGGTGATCGAGCACCATTTGGCAACGCTCCCCGAAGCGCGCCCGGTTCGGCAAAAGATCCGGCGGCAAGCTCCGGAGCGGCAAGATGCTATTCGGCAGGAGGTGGAGAAACTATTGGGCGCAAGAATCATTAGGGAGGTCGTTCATCCTGAGTGGCTTGCCAATCCTGTGCTTGTCAAAAAGTCCAACGGGAAGTGGCGAATGTGTGTCGACTTCACCGACCTTAACAAGGCTTGCCCGAAGGATCCTTATCCCTTGCCGCGAGTCGACCTCATTGTTGACTCCACGGCAGGTTGTGAATTATTATGTTTTCTGGATGCGTACTCTGGGTACCATCAAATTAGCATGGCGGTGGAGGATGAAGAAAAAACTGCTTTTGTAACCCCTACGGGTATCTATTGTTATATTAGGATGTCTTTTGGTTTAAAGAATGCTGGATCCACTTACCAGCGTGCTATGCACATTACTTTTAGATCCTGAGATAGGGCGTAACCTTGAAGTATATGTTGATGATCGGTAGTGAAAGTCAAAGAAGGTGAAGCCTTGATTCGAGACTGGAGAAACCTTCTCCAATCTTGGAAGAATTGCTTGAAGTTAAATCGAGAGAAGTGTGTGTTCGGAGTTCCCTCAGGCAAATTGTTGGGGTTCTGGTATCCAGCAGAGGATTGAAGCCAATCCGGATAAGATAGCGGCGATTGAGCACATGAAGCCGCAAGCGCAGCTCAAGCGAGTTCAATGTTTGGTGGTCGCCTAGCCTCCTTAGGCGATTCATTGCGGATTGGGAGAAAGGAGCCTACCCTATTCAAGCTATTGAAGAAAACTAATCATTTTGAGTGGGTGATGAGGCTCGGAAGGTCTTTGAAGACTTGAAGCGGTACCTTACCTCTCCTCCGGTGTTGGTTTCCCTGCGCAAGGTGAACCGCCGCTATACATATATTCTTGCTACCCTGAAGTGGTCATTGTTGTGTTGAGTGGCGGAGAGGAGGTGTCGAAGCGATTTATTATGTCGATGAGGTGTTGCATGAAGCGGAAACTTCGATACCCCCAAGCTCATAAAATGTTGTATGCGATTACGGTGGCGTCTAGGAAGTTCGGCATTATTTCCAAGGCGAGATTCTTGTGGTTCTGGCCTATCCATTGCGAAAATCTTGTTCAGCAAGTGAAGCGAAGGTCGCATTTCCAAATGGTCGATGGAACGGGAGAGTTCAATCTTAAGTTTGTTCCCCTGACTTGCCATCAAAAGTCAAAAATGGCGGAGTTAGTTGCGAGTGGACTCCGCCACTCTTGAAGCGGAAAAAGCCCCGCGTCGCCTCCTGGACATTATTTTTGATGGTTCGTTCAGATTGGGGCGCAGGGCCTGGCGTTGTCTTAGTCTCCCGGCGTGGCGTGCTCGGTATGTTGTTGCTCTTGATTTTAAAGCTACTAATAACATTGCAGTATGAAGGTCTGCTTTGGCGGTTGCGTATTAACCGGCAATAGGTATCCGGCGTCTTCAAGTCAAGGCGACTCACTGCTAGTCATCAATCAGCGAAAAGGATTTCAATGCCTCGACCCCACCATGGCGGCGTGCTTGGCGGAGGTCGAGAAAATGAAGCGGCGCTTTGAAGGATTGGGATATACTCATATCCCCGACGTGATAATCACCTTGTGGATGGGCTTTCACGGCTTGCATCCTCGAAGGCTCTGTCGGTCGGGGTCTTGAAGAAAGACTATCGCGACCGTCCATTCTGACCCATGATTGAGATGGGAATGATGGTGTCCTTGTCGCATGACCCGGTTCGGTGGGGGCGATGGTATGGTGTCGAGGCCTCCGGCTCAAGCGGGGATGGCGGCGTTCTTGCCTGACCTCTAGTTCGAGGGGAGGAAGGCGGTCGTTCGCCTCGGCCCCTGGTCCGGGAGGAAAGGCGGCGGTCTTTGCCAATCTGGCCAGGAAATGCTGCCCAAAAGTGCCGGCGAACACCGAGTGCTCGCCACACTTGGCCGGAAAATCGGTGGATGGATCCGATCCTAACCTTCTGCGGGACCAAGTGATCCCCGCGATGATCGTCGGTTGAGAAAATAGCACGTAAGGCCAAATGCTATACTCGGTGGATGGGGACTTATCTGGTCGGAGTAGAAACGAATTCTCTTGAAGTGCATCACTCGGGAAGAGGCGCCTGCTCTCGATATCCATGGGCGTGTCAAAGGGAGCCATATGTCGTAGAAACGCTGGTCGGCAAAGCGTTCGCCGAGGATTTTATTGGCCTCGCCCTCCGGATGCTTGCGGTGGTGAGGACATCTGGCTTGTCGAGTTCTTCGCCGAGCAAGTCCACCGACCAGCCCAAGCTCGCAAACCATCCGCTCTCTTGGCGTTCGCGATGCAGAAATTTGAATATCTGAGTCGTTCGCGAACCGCGAGGCTTCACCCACCTCTTCGTCGCCATCGACAAATTCACTAAGTGGGTGAAGTGAAGCGATGCGATGCCATCACGGCTTCGCCGCGATCAAATTCATGCATGGAATATTCACCGCTTTGGAGTCGCCAACCGCATTATCACCGACAATGGAACTTCGATTCACCGGTCGCGGCATTTACGGAGTTACGTGATGAGATGGGCACCAAAGTATGCTTTGCTTGGTTGCCCACCCTAAGAGTAATGGTCAAGTGGCGTGCCAATGCATTAGTATTGAAGGGTCTCAAGACAAGAGCGTTTGATCGACTCCTGGCGGGCGTCTTGGATTGAAGAACTTCGGTACCAGGCTGTGGTAAACCGTACCACGCCCGGTCGAGACTCTTGCGAGACGCCTTTCTTCTTGGTGTATGGAGCGGTCGTTCTCCCCTCCGAGTGTCGTTTGGCTCTCCGCGCGTCTCGGTTTTCAGCGAGGAAGGCCACGAAGATATCCGGCAGAAGATGTCAACCTCTGGAAGAAGTTAAGTGGCCGGGCATCGCCGTGCCGCCGATGCAAAAAACCTCGGCGATACCATGCCACCGGGTTTTGAGAGAACACTAGCGATGGGTGACTGGTCTTCTTGCAGAGTTTAGGCGCATCTTTGGGTTACATAAATTGTCTCCCGGTGGGAGGGCCTTTAAGGTGGTCTCGATATCTCGACCCGGCGGTCCGGTTATGCCCGAGGATGGCGAGAATTGGCGAATTCCTACAATGTGGAGTTGTTCGAAAGTTTTATCCATGAAAAAGCTGTAAGTACCGATGGTTCGCTTTGATCGGCCGGGATGGACTTATCCCCAGCTAATCGGCGGTCGTTGGTTGTTAATAATGTTACTATCTTGAGAATTTTGACTTCGTCATTACTCCTCTTTTGTGTCCTCTGGGACGGTTTCTTTGCATAGGTGCTATTGGTCCCGGGTTTTGGTGTCCTTGTTGGTTCATAATTATACCTAATATATGCTATTTGGGTAAGGGCGAGCAACGAGCGGATCTGGCACGGTGCTTAAATGTGGTGCATGCGCCTCGGGTTGGCTCTCGGCAGCACATTGGTCGTCCCCACAAGTCTTTGCAGCCTACTATCCTTCCTAGGAGTTATTGCCTTACGCACATTGTCTTGGGCCATGTTTTGAAAAAAATGGCGGGGCATGGAAGCCAAAACAAGTGAACCAATATTATCCCATGCAGGACTTATGTTGTCGGGATCTATGTTTTATGCACCTGCATGATATTTATCCGCCCTTGCAATAAATTGCATTTATCTGTGAGGCAAAATCTTAAGGCTCGCCTCATGTCGAGAAAAGAAAAGGAATTTGTTATTGCATGAGGTGCCCGTCCGTCGCCAGTGACGCTGAAATTTGCCCGCCGCTTGAAAGCTGATGCTCAAGACTCGATTAGTCGCCCAGCCGCTTGGTCCGCCGCAGAAATTTGATGGCGAAGACTCAAGACTGATGCTTGACATTTGGGGGCCGGTGGCCCAGCTTGAAATTTGGTGCAGAAAGGCCCGTGATGGCCCAATACTTGAGTTATAAACCAGATAAGTGCTTCAAGTAACACTCTCAATTGTTTGCTTATGTATATGCTAAAATTGATCAAGTTATGCATGGTTATCACGGGCGTCGTAAGCTCGATGGCTCCTTGGTGATAAAAGAAAAGTCTTGATGTGGCGTCTAGCAAGGTTAAGTGACGAGTGTAAGTTTGTACGGTACTTAGATCTGCTCGTACACCTCGGGTTGGCTCTCGAAGCACCGGTGGTTGTCACCGATTAGTGTCATTGGCCAAAATCATACGAGAACTTATCATCTTCTGCGCCACACTAGGGCACGATTCTAAGAGATCACGAGGATCTAAGTCCAGAAGGGTTTAGGCCAATGGCAACCTTGCATAAAACTTTGTGGTGAAATTATTCGTACTTGAATCTGATTCTTATACCTTGAGGTCATTTTTGCCTAAGTTTAGTATAACTTATGCGCATTGCGCCAATGCTTGTGGTTAGTTGCGTGCGATTTTTGTAGGAATTCTAGGATGTTGTCACGGACTTAAGAGCCTAACGGTATTTTGGCTATGTTTGAGTCGGTAGCCTAGCGATTCGACATGCAATATCAAACAATCACAGCAGCAAGCGTTAAGGTAAAACGAGAAAACATTGATGCGACTAAAATTTGTTAAAGTGTTTATGCGAGCCAGCGGGTTGATCAACAAAAGAAACAAAAACAAAAAAGCGGCGGCGACCCCCTTCACTCGTCGCCCACGTCGATGTCGCCGGCGTCTGCTTCCTCCGCCAGCGGGTGGAGACATCCATAACCGGCTCCTGCACATGCGATCGTCCGGCCAAGTATTCATCGGCCGCTTATCGCGTGCCTCCGCTGGGCGGCGTTCCCCTAATGCCGGTCCACCGCCGCCATTGGATCGAGGCGTCATGGTGGCCCGGCATGCGGCCGCAAGCTTGCGATCACCGCGCGACCTCTTGCCCCTCCGTGGTGGAAGCGTGCGGCTAGGGCGGGCAATCCCGAGTGCCTCCGCGGCTGGTTGGTCGCGTAAGCGTCTTGCAGGCGGTGTCTGGAGGCGTCTCGGCCCACGCCCAAAGGTTCCAAGCATCATTTGATCTTGTTGGAAAGCCCTCTTGAGCATGGTGGTGAGGTTGCGCTTGAGGCGTCGGCCTCGTACTCGAGGCCCTCTGCTACGCCTCGGCCCTCTCCGCTTGCATTCTTTGCATAGCGGCCGAGGCGGTCATGATGGCCCTTTCTTACGCCATCGCCGCGTCCCCCTCACCGTTCCGCGTCAACTCGTCGATGGCCCCGTCGGTTGCCTCGCCGTCCGACTCCGTGCCCAATGGCCGTGGCGAGCGCGCGCCAGTGTCTTTGTCGCGGTCTTGAGCTCTGTGAAAAGCTCGGTGTGTGCGTGGTGTGGCGGCGGTGCGGGAGCGAGTTAGCGAAGCGTCGGTGTCGAGGCCGCCCGGTTCTGCGATGGCGGCGGCCGGCGGCGCGAAACGGAGTCTCGCCGTCCTTACTGCGGCGGCGTCGTCTCCCTTGAAGCATCTTGAGGGGCCGCCCTTGGCGTTGCCCTCAAGCTGAAGCTGGCCATGGGGACCTCAAGCCCGCCTTATCGAGTGGCGGCAGGGGTCCCCGTCGCAGAAGGCGGTGGCGCCGTGGAGGATGGGATCGGTGCCACAGGGCGGGTGGAGAAGGAGCCGGCGCCGTAGCAGTTGGCGCCGTGGATGGCGAAACGGGCGCCATGGCAGCTGGCGCCGTTGTCGTTAGAACGGCGCTGTTGCATTGGCACTGTGGCGATAGTGCGGCGGCGGAGGTGAATCTTGGCGCCGCGGTGGCGGCGCCGGTGCGTCGATCTTTGCAATTAGGGCGGCGGCGACGCCCGGTGAAACCGCCGCCACCCTTAAATTGGTGGCGGCGGAGGTTTCGCCACGTGGCGAACCTTCTTCGCACCAGACTTGAGGTGTCCGGGCGAGTGGCCGCTTGCGCGCCCGTCGCCGAGGAGGTCGTCCACGATCGTCGGTAGCGGCACTCTGGCGAGGCGGTGGAGTCAATTGGCGGCGGCAACTGGCGATCTCGGGCGCTCATGGGCTCCACATCGGCGAGTGGCGGGCGATGAAGGAAGTCGGGCCGGCGGGAATCGGCGGCATGAGCCCGGAGAGCCACTGGCGGGCGGGCCCATCAAGTTTCAGCGCTGGTCAAGGTTAAAAAGCGGTCTGAATCTTTGGTTGGTAGGGAAGCGGCACAAAAAGACATAAGCGGTGAAAAGCCAAGGAGTAGCAGTGAAGACTTACGGCCAGGAAAGGTGCGGGTGATGTCATTATCGCCAGATATCGCCACGCCGGCGCTATCTGGCGACGGAGAGGGCTCAATCTTCGGATACGAAATCACGACGATCGGCGCCGGTTAGGCGGCGTCCGCAAGTTGTTGATGCGGGCGCCATCGCTGAAGCTCCGCCGTCTCTTCGACGGCGAGTTCGAGTTCTCGATGACCGCCGCCGTCCGTGGCACTTCAGCGCCTCGAGCCCATGTTGTCGTTGACGTCTGACCACTCGGTCGCCAAGCCTTCTGTTTGATCTGGTGGAAGGAATGTAGCGGCAGCCATTCCATCCGGGCGAAATAGCAACTCCCAGCGGCTTCGCCGTCGGAGGCGCGGCGAGAAAGAAATAAGCGGAAGAAGCGGGAGGTTGGCATCACCCCATGAACATTTCACGAGAGGTGTGCGAAGATGGCGAGAAAAGGATGGAGTTGGGGGTGAGATGAAGGTGATGGATTTACGTAGAAGTGGAGGGCGGTGAGGAAAAACTTCGGAGAAAAGCGGTACCGGCCCGCCATAATGCCCCACACGAAGATGATGATCTCGTCGGCGGGCACCTTTGTGGCGTAAGGGGTCCCGCCCAAAATAGAGAGGGCCCTCGACACGACGGTGTGGAGTCTCCCACCGTGTAGAGTCCACCGAGGAAGCGAGGAATGGAAGGCGAGTCGAAGAAGCCATGGAAGCGAAAGTGGCGAAAGGCAAGGAAAGCTTGGAGGAAGAAGGCGAAGTTTGCAAAGAGTGCTAAAAGCGTGAAGCGCTGGTGCGGATGGATCTATATGTATCCCCACTGCACCGACGGTTCACGAAAGGACAAGATTGTGCGCCGTTTGGTCCCAAGGAAAATCAATGGATGCGGGAAGGAATCGGCGATCGCATCTGATGAGTGATGGCCCCATCCAAGAATGCACGGCATTTAATGTAAGGATTTTGAAAGACTCGATGTGCGTTCTTGGGTGGGCGGGGGCTCTTGTCGGCGTACTATACACGGTACCCTCTTCGCCGCCTGAAGCATCGTGGCCGTGGCGGTCTAGCGGCGGGTGGGTGTTTACACCCGTCTGAGACGTCGATCCCACGTGGCGCGCGGCGGCGGTGGCGACCACGCCTGCTTTCGCCCGACACCGATCCGTGTGGCGGTCTAGCGGCGGGTGGTGTTTACACCGTCTGAGGCGTCGATCCACGTGGCGCGGCGGCGGCGGTGGCGACCACGCCTGCTTCGCCCGGCGCCCGATTAGCGTGGCGGTCTAGCGGCGGGTGGTGTTTACCCGTCTGAGACGTCGGTCCACGTGGCGCATAGGCGGCGGTGGCGACCACGCCTGCTGCGCGGCGCCCGATCGCGTGGCGGCTTTGGCGGGTAGTTGGCGAAAGCACGCCCGGCCCGCCGTGTCGGTCCACGTGGCGCGTGGGCGGCAGTGGCGACCACGCCTACTTTCGCGGCGCCCGATCGCGTGGCGGCTTTGGCGGCGATTGGCGGCACGTCCGGCCGCCGGTGTCGGTCCACGTGGCGCGGACGGCGGTGGCGACCACGCCTGCTGCGCCCGGCGCCCGATCCACGTGGCATGCGGGCGAGCACACCTCGTTTGTCCCGCCGCCATGCAAAAAGGTGGAATCACGGTGGCTTCATCTGAAGTTTCGCCGCCGCCGTCAGTGTCGAGACAGAACTCTTTATGCACGAGCATGTCGGTCCCAAGGAATTCTGCTACAAGCCCGTTCCTCTGACACCTCACACCTACCCGTGGTAGAGGGGTCACATTCCGGAAGAACCGGGTGAAGGCATCTTGTTGGCATTAATTAGAAATTTGAAGGAACGGGACAGCGCATAAAGGTGTAGTAAATGCATGTAAGATAAGCATGATGACATCCCTCCTCCATCTGACTCGTGTAAGCCCGTGCATATAAGGGCACTTGAGAGCATCTGAGGGGGAAGAGGACGAGAGAAAAGAGAGACTCAGCGAAGAGTGGTCACCGACAAGCTCTGTAACCAAGTCCAAAATCTGAATCCAAGATCAAGCGAGAAGTAAAGGTCATTACCCTTTTCCATGGGGGCTGAACACAGGTAAAATCGTGTGTTCATCTGGATTTTAGACACTAGAACTCGTTAGTGTGAGAGGTACTGGGGTTTCCCTCTGCTAGGGTTTGCCGGCTACCAAAGACACCCCCCTACCGAACCAAACCCGGTCTGTAGACTTGGGCCTGTCAGTTGAAATACACCGACAGATGCATATATACATGTAGAGGTCGATAGACCGACTCATCTAGTAAGAGCTTGGCCGCTAGCTAGTGAGGCTTGGAATCGAGAAGTTTGGTTAGTTTGTCCCAACTCCCGAGGTGAGCTTAGATACTCCTATTTCATCATATTCAAAACTTCTTTCCTTATTGTAGTACTGTCAATCTGTCATTGGACGGATTTGAGAATAAGGGCATTTCTAGCGTATTGAATTAACCTAAGTTGGATACTATGCTACTTAAAAACTAGTGCAATTTCTTCATTATATTCAGGGGCGGAGCCACCTCTCGGGCAAGGTGGGCGACTGGGCGGGCTCACTTGTGATGGGCAGTTGAACTCCAGTGCAACCCAACCGCAGTTAGACACCATGGAAGACGTGTGTTCTTGGGCAAGCTCTTGGTCGTAGATAGACTTGCCCAAACTCCTAAAATTTCCTAGCTTCACTATTGTCCAAAACAATATGTATTTGTGACTAGAGGGTAGCATTTATAAACTTAAGTAATAACATAAACCAAAATAGATATAAAAGGCTCTTTATCCTTCGTAGAACAGATAAAAGTTTCAAATATAAGAGTCAAGTTGATGTGACAAGTATTATCCAACTAATTAAAGATCACAGTCGAAACCAAGGTTCAAAATCCCCGCAAAATTTTAGAAATTTTGGCCGAGATTTTAGATTTCAGTTGGGGAAGAGATTACAAATCCCGATGGAATAAAACAATTGGAAAAAAACACAAATTGCTACAGTAATTTTAGAAATTTCAAAAAAATTTCACTAGAATTTTGGGTATTTTGACCGGATTTGGGATAATAATTCTTAAAAATGTCATCTACCATGAATTTTTTTGAAAAACTGCATTTTTGAGATGTTTTATAAAAATAATAGAAGCACTGTCAAATTTTTATAAAAATGTACAAGCTTGAACATGCTCTGAAAAATTTATGATACTATATTTAGTAGCTTTGGATCATACAAAAAATAAAACTAGAAGGAACATAAATGAGACAGTAACCTTGTTAGTATTTTATAAATTCTCTCAAGTGTGATCATGATCCAAAATTTTTAGGAGAGCTTAAGCATTGCCTCAGAACCATTCTCTAAAACTTTCAAAAATTATAAACCTATTTTGATTGCTCAATCAAATCTATACAAGCAATACAAATACTCAGGCTTTATCAAGACAATAGCACTGTCATATTTTTTGAAAATTTCTTAGACTCGATCATCATCTGAAAATTTTATAGGAACATTAGTGATGTGTCAGGACCATCCACAAAAATTTTTAAATATGGTTTGAACCATGTTTTATTTAGTTGAAATTTATCGAGATTTCGGTAATTTAGGTCGAAATTTCAGCAATTTCGGCCAAAATCTTAGAAATCCCAGTCCAAAAAAATTCGGATTTGAATTTCATCCGGATTTGTCTAAAATTCAAAAATCTCACTGAAATTTTGAATTTTGATCGTCTTTGAGATATAATTCGAAAACAAAATTTAAAACCTAAAACAAATTAGTTGACTGTGATAGAATCCCTTTACAACGTCTCTATGTACTCATGTGGCGTGACGGCATGGGATGTCAAAACGCAACACAAACATATTTGCAATCAATGCTCACACATTCAAGCATGAGCATGGTTCCGCAGGACTTGTCTTGTCCAGGGTTCAACGTATCCATCATGTCGTCGATCTATGGCTGGGTCCCAGGGACACTCAGGCCGTTACGCATACAATCATACACGTAACATGTTTGGGCCGAATCGATCTAACTGGATGGAAATTCATTGTAAAATTGATTTGTTTCATGATGATGTCAAGTTGTCATCGGATCTGATGCGCGTTGCCGTGCCGCCGGGCGCCTGCTTGTCCGTGGTCACTTCTGGACGGATCCGAGGGATCGTCTGTACGAATCCCGAAGTTAAAGAGAAAGATCCATCCATCGTGTCATGCCGACTGTACGAACGTTCGAAAACATCAACCAAACGCGCGTTTATATATATATTGTGTGAATTATATGTGTCAGCTCCTTTTTTAAAAAAAAAAAATTGATGTTGCCACATGCATCAATGTTTTATGGCTAAAAGTTACCATTGGAGGAATGCTCCTTCCTACTCTGTCTCGTAATAAGTCTTCATTCTTAAGAAGCGGTGTTCGATCAGCAATATAAGTTAATTGAAAGAATTAAAGTATAGTTATTGTAATATTTTTACTCTATTCCACTTTTTTAATATAGAAAAAAGTGGTTAAATACACTACTACAAAACCTCAAATATGTGACGGTCTATCTATGTCTGTTTTTTAGATCCGACGTAGATAACGTTTTTGTTTCGGTTCTAAAACTTAAAATGGCGGGAAGACTATTTGTGCCGGTTTTTAATTGAAACCGGCACAAATATTGCACATTATTTGTGTCGGTTCCAATTAAAAACCGACACAAATACATAGTCCAATTTTTTATGTCGGTTCTAGAAAAAAACAACACAAATAGTAGTCATATTATTTGTATCGATTCTAGCAAAAAACCGGCATAAATAATATTATATGTGTTTGTTCTAGCTAAAAACCGATACAAATAGTCTTTGCCTCTGCACAGTTAGTAAAAACATCATAACTTTTGACTCGTAACTCCGATCGGGGCGTTCTTGCGCTTTCTGGAATCAGCACGATCAGCTCTCCAATTTGTCTTTTGGGCAACAAGTCTGATTTAGTTTGCAAATAGAAAATCCGAGCACGTATGTTTGGTAAAATAGTCAAAACTTTCATAACTTTTGACTTGCCGATTGGGGCATTCTTGTACTTTCTGGAATCAGCACCATGATCTCTCTAATTTGTCTTTTGGGCTACAAGTCTGATTCGGTTTGCAAACAGGAAATCCGAACACGTTTGATAAAATGGCTATAACTTTTGACTTGTAACTCCGATTGGAGCGTTTTTTGGCTTGTTGGAGAGCTAACAAGAAGCTCCATTCGAAAATGCTAAAGTCCAAAAATTAGCAGGTCTTTCAATGATTATTTGTGAGAGTGCGAGTGCGACGACAGAATTCCAAAAAACGTCATTTAATTAGGACCTCAAAACGGCCTCCAAAGTTTTGTACCCGTTTCGGAGTATGACAACATTAAAATATAGCTCAAACCGTGTTCGGAGTATGATAACATTAAAATCAGTGTTTCAGTGCTGATTTTCGGTTCTAGCCAAAAATTGACACAAACAGTCATATTATTTGTGTCGGTTCTAGCCAAAAAACGATATAAATAATATTATCTGTGTCGATTCTAGCAAAAAACCGACACAAATAGTCTTATTAGTGTCAGTTTGAAAACCAACACTGATAATCCCCAATTATCAGTGTCACTATATCTGTGTCGGTTTGAAAGCCGACACAGATGTGTGTTCCGAACGGACACAAATGTAGGTTTTTAAGGTAGTGGTAGTTGTAGCATAGCATTTAATAGGGATATAAATCGTACAATAAAATTTAATTTTTTTTCTTAGATTTAGTATTTTTGTCTGTGTGAATGATAGTCTTATACTTAAGTATAGGATGGATAGAGTATATGCCACTTTATTTGTGAATTGAATTTTCAAGGATATAATCCTGCAGTCTCTTAACTGCTACTCCTCATGGTTATAAAAGGAAGTTATTTTACACACCAACACGTCATGTCACCAAAATATAATTTTAACCACTTATTTACTAATAAAATATAATGTTATAAAAGAATTTTTTAGACAAATTTACACTTATCTAAATATTTAAAAAGATACTGATAGCCAAAGAAGTTTGTAATGTTTGGCTAAATTTACATCACCTAAAACGGATTCATTTCGTGACCAGAGTCCAGAGGGAGCAACCTATGCATAATACACACAAATCGATGTTTGAACCTCAAACGATGATCGCCCGGTTTTGAACCTCAGAGAGCGCGGGGCTAGCTCTTCCCGTAAACAAAGGTGGCCATCCAACCGGCCATGCATGCCGTGAGCCCCTGATATGGACTGACAAGCATGCATCAGAAGCAGCAAAACGTACTGGTCATGCATATTGCCTGTGATATATATGGACTGCGATGGGATCGTCTGTCGTAACGATAGAATGCTGTTGAGACACTGCCATGTGGGTCCTACGCCACGCGGTCCACGCGGCAATGCCTGAGCGGCACTCTGATCTATGGACTGACGTCTGACGAGCATGAGAAACAGCAAAACGTATTGGTGGCCATGCATGCTGCCTGTGATATGGACTGACGAGCATTAGAGACAGCAGAACGTGCGCGTTACGGTCAGTTCAGCTGCTACGGATCAATCCCTTGATTAAAACCTTGCGATTGTCGCCGCAGCGTGTGCACCAGCATATATATAAATATGCGCGCAGGAAGCTACAGAGAGATATAGCGCGTTGAGTACGTAGTGTACTGTCACGGACTCACGGTAGACACAGTGACGAATCGATGATTAAAATTTAGAAGTAGTTAATATCTAGGATAATATTAATATAAGGTAAGCGAAAGGAATATATATAAATAATAAGAAGTGCTATATAAAATTAGCTATGGTCCAACCACTACCACAAAAAAGGCTTATCATAGGCGTTTCGAAAACTTCATCATTGACGGTTTTATGAGCCGTCTGTAAACTTGTGTCAGTGATAAGAAGACACGTCACAGATAGTTTCTGAACCATCAATAAAAACTATTATCAGAGATAGTTCTATCTACGAGATAAACGAAATCCGTCCGCATCGGCTCCGTTTGCACCCCTAATCACAGACTGTTCTTAGATGGAACCGTTTGTGATATTAGATTATTATAAACGGTTCTTAACCCATCATGTAACTTCTGACGATCGTAGTGCAAACCATCTGTGATTAGTCTTAATATAGACGGTTTGTAATAATCGCCTATAATAAAGCGTCTTATATAGTTTTTTTTCGGTTATAGCATCTGTGCTAGGAGATGCACCCAGCCCCGTTGACCCTGATATGTCCGACCCTGACGATAGATATGGCCGCTGCTGCATATACCGCCCGGATTTTGCCCGGCCAGGCGGGTACATGCACGCGTCAGATGACCTGCTCCTGCGACGTGTGTACTACCACTTGTACACTGCGTTAGTGGATCGATCACTCGCTTCCGGTACGTGCTGCTCTATATATACACTGCTACTACGTACACTCGTCAATTAATTAATCCTGAATACATCGATGAGATGTAGAAACTCCTACTCCACGTATTTATACTGCTACTACCATACACATATACATATAAACAGGGGCGTATCTGTTGGAAAAGGTGCGAGTATAAGAGCAAGACTTTGTTCATTACTCCTCTTAAGCATATATATGAGAATATATAATTCACAAACAAGTTGTATGACATAAACAAGACAACACTAAGCATGGTTAAGTCATACATAATATGAATTATACCTAATGTCTCAAAGACAATAAAAAGAATATGGTGCTCTCAGATTTAGGGTTAGAGTAAAGATTAGAATCTTTACTACAATCACGAATCGGCTAACAATTTATTCTATGGATTAGGCCTTGAACTATTACCACCTTAAATGCACAATTAAGATTCTACTGTCAAGAATTATACCCAGATCAGAATTAATTCCTTGTTAACCGAAGCACAGGACTTCCAGTCCAACAGGAAATGTCAGAATGTAGCAACCCCCATTTTTACATAAATGCAAAAATGGAAATCTAATGTGCATTCCGTACTAGTCCCATGATCAGTAGCTAGCACGCACATTTACAACAATTGATATCACATTCATACTCTTTATTATAACTAATAAAGGTAATATACATAATAAAGTCTTACAATTCAGAGTAATGCAGCGGGAAGAATTTAAGTCTTGTAGTGTGCCCATCCGACCCTCAGGCAACTGACAAGGTTCAAATCCCCAGAAAGAGCATATCCATAAAGTTCCCGCAACTTGCGATAATGATATTCTTCGAAACTTCGCGATAACCTAAAAATAGTAAATAAGCAAGGTTGAGTACTTTCATACTCCGTAAGACTTAAGGTGGTATTTGCAAATTAAATGCAATAAGTGCAAGCCATGTCAAAGGAGGTTTATACGGTTAATTTGCATAAAGCAACATTGAATTTGAAAATCAAGTTATTTGCAAACGGAATTTGTAAGAGCAAGATTGCTGATAAGAAATAAGTAAGCATAAAAGATACTCAAAGTCCATTTTGAATCCAATAATCCATTATCCAATTCATAATCCATTCATGAAATTCATCAATGTCGGCCCGTTGACATGAAGACATAATCATTCTTCCAATAATCCATATATGAAATCTAACAATGTCGGTCCATTGACTTAATGATATAATCATTTATCCAACAATATCAATCCATTGATATGAAATCACAATCAATTATAAAACAAGTTCCAACCCAAATACCCGTTTTAGAAAATACCAAATTCTAACATTGGAATGACTTCACCAAGTGCCCATGACCGCGGGCGCGGCTAATCGATTAGATTTAACACTCTGCAGAGGTGTACAACTTTACCCACAAGTAATGATCAACCTTTTTGCTAGGCCATTCGGCATACTTCCTTAGGTATGCCGGCAAGGTGATCATACATAACCGTTCCATTACTTAGATTTAACTTTGCACCAGCGACGGGACGTTAAGCCCCTGCCAAAGAAACAGAAACACTCACACAACACGTGGTCCCTTTCACGTAACACCCAACACACCGTTTCTGCCCTATGGCAAGGCGTGCACCGTTATATCAGCAAATGTTGTTCCCAACACCTCAGTGTGGGCACCCCTTCGAGCAAACCTGAAATGGATTGCCCGTACTACTTCGGCCTACCAATGTGCAAAGCCATATCTAAGTAACTTAATAAGTTAAGTCTGCCCCATCCCAGCACTTGTGGTTGCACGGATTTCTTGGATCTATAGCGTCCTATTGTTCGGTCCTTAATTTGACACGGGCAATAATCTCCCCCTACACTACGTACAATTCCTTTTTGTACAACCGGCTATTGCCAATAATTGCCCGCATCCAAACTATAGTTTTGGTTTTGGGATTTTTAACAAAAATATTAGTAGTCACCAGTACCATATCCCAAATACATTTTCAATTTCTCAAGAAACAACTTTTGATCTGATCATCATCATCATTGATTCATCGTTGTTTCTAAAGCATGGCTAAGCATGGTTATTAAATCGCTTATACCCAAAATTAACATTATATATTGTCTAACCCTTTTCTATGGTTATCAAGGTTCACATATTCATACTTATCAAGGAGGTTCCATGAAATAACAGGTATAACTACCAGAACCACAAAATAGCAAATTTACATGAAATAAACGTATGCATGAAATCATTTGATAAAACAAAAGGAAAATAAACACTGGGATCAATATGATCAAAGGGGTGCTTGCCTTGCTTATTTGTTGCTTACGACGATGCCGTAGTTGCAGCTAGTGTTGTTGACGACGGAGTTAGTAACGTCGAGTTCTACACGTCGCATCGAAGGAAACAATAGCAATTAAAAACTTGCAAAAAGGGCAAAAAGAAAATTGATAGAAAAAGCGAATAAAACTTTACACAAAATTAGAGGTTGATCTTATGAATTATTTAGTTATATTTTTCGAATTCAAGATGCAAAAATTGTTTAAATCTATAAAGATGAATTCATTATTTGCTTGGATAACCTTTTTCTATCTTTTTCTTAGGATTCAGAGTCAAAGCAATATTTATTAAACCTTTAGTTATTTAACACTAACTCTATTCTATTAATACTCATATATATATACTCATATATGTATATGTGTATACAAAACACACATAAAGATATGTATGCATATATGTATTCATTCATAATCAAGATTGATACTACTTTTGGTACTGTTCTTGTGATTTTTATTATTCATGAATATATTTTTTATTATAATTTTGTTCATGTACATGAGTATGTATATACATGTATACAAAGACTAGTATGAAACATTGAAATTTAGCATATGTTTAATTATTTAGATATCCTAAAAATTGTGTCTAATTATCCATTTTCAGCACACATCAAAATTAGAAAATCACATCCTTTATAATTATTGAAATTCATTTATTTTTCTTAAAGCATTTTATTTTATTTATACTCATTTTCTTTTTAGCGAATTAAACATGGATTTATTTGATAAAGTAAACTAACTTAAAACATAAATATTTTTACATATTTTAACTCATTCCAGAACAAGGATTCCAAAAATATTTAATTTTCATTTATTTTGATTAAGCCTAAATCAATCTTTTTCTTAACCCATAAATGCTTATTTCGGTATTTTCATTTTAGAAATTCACATAGTAACTCTTTCAAGAATACTTTTGCATATTCTAATACTATTGGATTTTAGATGATTTTAAAAATTTATTTCACTAAATTCGGAGCAGTATTTCAAAAGTTATCACAGTTTGTATTTAACTCGATTTGAAATTCCAATTTTAATTGCGAAATACGCTTTCGCTATTTTGAAAGCGTACTCCTTCACGCGCGCAGAGCTCAGTTCAAATGCCCACTTCGCGATGATAAACCCATTACGTTTCAATGACCGCGAGCAGGCGCCGCGGTTTCTTCCTCGCGAACCGAACCCGAGCACGGAGGCGGGATCAATTACACCATGGGCTTCAGCAAGCCGAGGCGCACCTAGGGACCTCTTGACTCGGCGGAGGTGGCGGGAAGGCGGTAAATCACCGTGGCGGCGGCGAGCCGCAGGCGAACCACGACGATTCACCACCGCGACTCTTCCAATGAAAGAATTGCTCGGCGAGCATCGGTGAGTGTAGGGGTTCCGTTTCACGAGTTTTGGTTTGAGACACACCGGAGCAGGCTGCCCACGTCGTCGCCGAGTGAAGAAGAAGACTGGTCTTGCCGGCTATGCTAAGAAAAGGAAATTTGACGCTTGATTAGTAAAGCATGAGGTATGGTGATGCTCGGGGTGAATTAATTGGAAGAGTTACCGCTGGTGAACTCGATTTGCTGATTTCCCCTTTTGGTTTCTCCGGTGAAGAATGGCGAAATGAGGAAAAGAAGTGGTTTAGCTCGGTGGAAACTTGAAGGAGGACAAACAGCGTCTCAATGCGACACTACGGCCTTTTATAGCGAGCAAAGGATGGTCTCGAGGTTTGAGCGGGGCGGGGCTCTATGGAGAATTGCGGCGCGGCGCGGTGAAGCTCTCCTCGCCTCGGGAAGGAACAGGAGTGGCACATGGCGCGAGGAGGCATCTCCTGGCGTGGCGCAGCAGGATTGCTTTCGGTCGAGAGGAAAGGACAGCGGTGGCGAATTGATCTGAGAGAGCTGTGAGTGAGCTGAGAGAATGAGCCTCTGCTCGGTGAGGACGAAACAAAGGGCTGACCCGGTGGGACCGGGCCCTACGTCGATGACAAAGAAATGAACCGCCTCTCCGTTTGACCGGCAGATGCACTGAACTGGCGTCAATTGGATAGCTATCCTTGGTCAAAGATTTTTCCATATTTTTCTACACACTCTCCTGGATGTATATAATGTCCAGGTAAATTTTAAAGTCAAAATACTTCGTGCAGAATTAATTAAAATTCTGACATTACACTATGCTCACAATTCCTTTTTCTGTATTTAAATTTACAGAGTGTTCAAATATTTTCTAAAATTTTTGAAACTTTTTTTTTTTCAAATGTAATTGGGATAATAATTCTTATGTAAAATGTGGGGCTCAATATTTTTCTCCAGTAATTTATAAAAATTCTGACACTTCATTTTTCAGCTTTTATTTAATTCTGTTTTCGAATTATTTGGAGACATATCCCATCATATAATCTCCTAATATTTTTACCAGTGGTAAATACTGTATCAAGGGTAATTTGGTAAATTTTTAAGCTGCAGATAAGCTCTGGATATTTTTCACAAATTCGGACAGTGCACTGTTTCTAATCAATTTGGTTAAATATTATATTTTCTTTATTCAAATTCTTATTCCTTTATTTTTCTCAGTGCAGAATTTGTTTTCTATACACATTGGGATTTCAGAAAAGAAATTATTCACAATTTTTCTTTTGTTCTTTCAATTGCTCCCTTTTCCTTTAATTATCTTTGCAATACAAAAATCCAAGAAATCAATTAAGAAAATCACAATTCAAGAAAACTCAAGAATACTCAAAAAGGCAAAGTCATATTATAATATTTCACTGTTTTATAATTTTCGGGATGTTACAAATCTACCTCCCTTACAAAAATCTCGACCCCGAGATTTACTGGATCTAAAAGAAATCGGGGAATTCCTTTCGTAGATGATCTTCACGTTCCCATGTTGCTTCGTCTTCCGTATGGTTGCTCCAGTGAATCTTCAACATCTTGTGGGACTTGTTCCTCGTGTGACGTTCTGCTTCTTCAAGAATGCGGATTGGACGTTCTCGATAGGATAAGTCCGGTTGCAGATCAAGGTTTTGCAGATTGGTGAGTTCGGAAGGAACACGAAGGCATTTCTTTAGTTGGGATACATGGAAGACATTATAAACTTCAGATAATTGAGGTGGCAATTCCAACTTGTATGCCATTTCACCCATCTTTTCCAAAATCCGATACGGACCAATGTATCGAGGAGCTAATTTTCCACGGACTTGAAAACGACGAACTCCGCGGAGAGGAGAAACTTTTAGATAGACATGATCATTTACTTCGAAGTTGAGTTTACGTCGACGATTGTCAGCATAACTCTTCTGACGAGATTGGGCTTCCTTCAATTTGCTTCTGATCATATCTACTTGCTCTTGGGCTTCTTGGATTAGATCTGGACCGAAGAATTTTCTTTCACCAACCTCAGACCAGAAAAGAGGAGTTCTACATTTTCTCCCATATAATGCTTCAAATGGCGACATTTGAAGACTGGCTTGGAAACTGTTATTATAGGAAAATTCAGCAAATGCAAGACATTTCTCCCAATTTGTGCGGTATGATAGCACACAGGCTCTGAGCATATCTTCCAAAATTTGATTTACTCTCTCAGTTTGCCCATCTGTCTGAGGATGGTAAGCTATACTGAAGTTTAACTTAGTCCCCAATAGACTGTGCAAACTTTCCCAGAAGCGAGAAGTAAATTGAGAGCCTCGATCGGATACTATTGTTTTTGGAACACCATGTAGATGCACAATGTTTTCCATGTACAATTCTGCAAGCTTTTCTCCTGAATACACAGTTCTGACTGGAATAAAATGAGCCACCTTTGTTAACCGATCAACAATGACCCATATGGAATCATTTCCTTTTCGAGTCTTAGGAAGACCGGTAATGAAATCCATACTAATATCTTCCCATTTCCACTCAGGGATTTGCAGGGGTTGAAGAAGACCGGCAGGACGTTGATGCTCGGCTTTTACTCGCTGGCATACGTCACATTCAGCAATATATGCAGCAATTTCCTTTTTCATACCGGGCCACCAATATTCTTGCTTAAGATCTTGATACATTTTTGTGCTCCCAAGGTGGACAGATAGAGGAGATTCATGAGCTTCCTTTAAAATAAGCTTCTTGAGATCGGAATCATCTGGAATATATATACAATTCTTTCGCATAATTACTTTATCTGAACTTTCTGAGAATTCTGATTCAATGCCTTCTTTCAATTGCTTTCTGATCTCAATAATGACTTCATCCTTTAGTTGAGCGGCTTTAATATGAGTTCTGAGAGTTGGCTGCACTTCAAGAGAAGCAACAAAACCTTCCTCAACTAATCCCAAATTGAGCTTTTGAAATTCCTTTTGTAGCTCAGATTGGTCAGAGATGAAAAGACAATGAAGTTTGCGGCTAAGAGCATCGGCTACAACGTTAGCTTTACCAGGATGGTAATGAATGCCAAGATTGTAGTCTTTGATTAACTCTAGCCATCTCCTTTGCCTGAGATTTAAATCTGGCTGAGTGAAGAAATACTTTAGGCTTTTGTGATCCGTATAAATTTCACAACGATTGCCAATAAGATAGTGTCTCCAAATTTTCAGGGCATGAACAACGGCTGCTAATTCCAAATCATGAGTTGGGTAGTTTTGCTCATGCGGCCGAAGTTGACGGGAAGCATATGCGACCACTTTCCTTTCTTGCATCAATACACATCCAAGGCCGTGTCGTGATGCATCGCAGTATACCTCAAAGCTCTTATGGATATCAGGTACAATGAGGATTGGGGTTGAGGTTAATCTTTTCTTAAGCTCTTGAAAGCTAGCTTCACATTCTGGAGTCCATTCAAACTTCTTATCCTTTTTCAGAAGTTGAGTCATTGGTCGAGCAATTTTGGAGAAGTTTTTGATAAAGCGGCGATAGTATCCCGCTAAACCAAGAAAACTTCGAACTTTAGGAACAGATTGAGGTGGTTTCCATTCTATGATATCTTGGATCTTCTTTGGATCAACTGAAATTCCACCTTTAGATAAAATATGCCCAAGAAATGCGACTTCTTTTAACCAGAATTCACACTTCTCAAATTTGGCATATAGCTTATGCTCACGAAGCTTTTCAAGCACCATACGCAAATGCTGCGCATGCTCTTCTTCAGTTTTGGAATATATGAGGATGTCATCAATGAATACCACCACGAACTTATCTAAATACTCCATAAAAACTTTATTCATAAGGCTCATAAAATTGGCAGGAGCATTTGTAAGTCCGAAAGACATTACGGTATACTCATATAACCCGTAACGAGTGGTAAAAGCAGTCTTTGGAATATCTTCTGGTTTGATTTTCAATTGATAGTATCCAAGTCTCAGATCAATCTTTGAAAACACGTGAGCACCATTCAATTGATCAAAGAGATCATCAATACGAGGAAGAGGATACTTATTTTTAATTGTGACATCATTTAAAGCACGATAATCTATGCACATGCGTAGACCACCGTCCTTTTTAGGAACAAAGAGCACAGGACTGCCCCAGGGAGAAGAACTAGGGTGAATGAATCCTTTGTTCAGTTGTTCTTTGAGTTGTTTCTTCAATTCAACCAACTCATCTGATGGTAGGCAATAAGGACGCTTAGCCATGGGGGCTGTTCCAGGAACAAGATTAATGACAAACTCCATGTCACGGTCTGGAGGCATTCCTGGAAGCTCATTTGGAAATACATCAGAATATTCACACAC
The DNA here is from genome assembly GCA_036346375.1 of Guadua angustifolia. Lineage (NCBI taxonomy): Eukaryota > Viridiplantae > Streptophyta > Magnoliopsida > Poales > Poaceae > Guadua > Guadua angustifolia. The sequence continues at coordinate 6,278,124 of CM070510.1, read as the reverse complement.
CACTGGAACTTGACTCAATTCTGTGGTCAAAGCAGCACAAAGTGAAGGTTGTTGAGTTGGAGTATCACTAACTGAGGAAAACTGCACTTGAGTTCCACTGGGGCTAAGAAGGGTTATAGATCGGTTAGCACAATTTATACAGCCTTTGTGCTTGGATAACCAATTCATACCAAGAATCACATATAACCCTGAGGTTTCAATAATAATGAGATCAGCATAAAATGAAACTCCGTTAATTTCTATACAGACTTCTGAACAGAGCCTTGAAGTCTTCATGGTTGCCCCAGGAGAAAAGATTAGCATCTTTGTAGGGAGAAGATCTGCTTGAAGTTCATGCTGATTGACAAACTTCTTGGATATGAAAGAATGAGATGCTCCAGAATCAAATAGCACCAATGTAGGTACAGAATGAACAAGAAATGTACCCAGTACCACATCAGGTGCCTTGTGAGCTCTTTCTGCTGTAACATGATGTAGACGACCATGATCAATCCCTTGGCTTGAAGTAGAAGGTAGCTTAGAAACCTGTGGGCTTCTCGGCACTTGAGGTCGACTTGAGGGTTGCTGAGAAATCCTTTGGGCTTGAGGGTGAGAAGAAAACTGGTCCTTCTTTGGGCACTTCCTAGTATAATGTCCAAATTCACCACAACGATAGCATGAAATATTTGCCATCTTGCTTGGAATATCTGACAGCTGACTATCGATAATGCTGGTGGGGTGGCTTGGAAGAGATTGTGGTTGAGGAATTGAAATTTGGCGTGTTTGTTGTTTAATTGGAGTTGAATGAGAAACACTGGACAGATGCTCAATGTGAAATCTTGAAGAACCAACATTAATGGCTTTTTGCGCCATCCATTTTCTTTTTCGGCTCTTCATCACAGCTTGGTGACCATGCTCTACCCGAATAGCCTTATCCACTAAGGTTTGGAAATCATGAATATCATGGGCGACTAGCATCCATTTAATTTCTTCATTCAAGTTTTCTCGGAAGTGCTCAATTTTTCGAGCTTCATCTGACACTTCTGAAGGAGCATAACGAGATAAATGGTTGAAGCGGTGAAGATATTCCATTACTGATAGATTTTCTTGCTTCAATTCCATAAATTCTCGTCTCTTGATTCCGATGATACTCGCAGGAATGTGGATTTGACGAAAGGCTTCTTTAAATTCTGTCCAAGTTAAATTTTGGCCTTCGGGAAGAATTGCTTGATGGTTTTCCCACCAAATTGCTGCAGCTCCTTGCAGCTGAAGAGAAGCATAGAGGACTTTCTCCTGGTCATTACACTGGGCAATGGCCAGCCTGCTCTCAATAGAACGGAGCCAATCATTAGCATCAAGAGGATCTGCTGATGAAGAGAAAGTTGGTGGTTGAGTTTCCAGAAAATCTTTCAACTTGGAGTAGTATGATGTTTCACTATTTCCATCCCTGGCAAAAGCTGTGCTAAGACTGGTAGTGGTTTGTACCAATTGCTGGAGTAGGAGCAAATCAGCTTGACGTCCTTGGGCGAACATTGTCATGACTTGAGCCATAGTTGGGGATTCGGATGGCTGATGATTAGGATTATCTTCACTTGGATTCTGAGAAGAATTTGGGGGTGATTCATGATGAACATTGCGTCGAGATATTCTGGTAGCTGGATGCTGCGGATTAGGTTGGACTGGAGTTGGAATACTATCCCTCACAGGCTGAGAATCTTGAGTGGCCTCAACTTCCATTAATTTTCTTAAGGACTTTATTTTAGGCATCCTGCAGTCAAGAGGAGAAAGAATTTTAGAGGAGATTCTATTAGGTTACTAGGCAACGCTCCGAACTTTAAAATCTTTTTTTTTCTTGTTAATTAGGGGTTGTCACATCGTGAAATTTTATCCTGATGTCAAGCATTCACGAGTGCATCCCGAGAAAACAAAATAAAACCTTCTCAATCAAAGCACTCAAAACAGACATGAACTGATATGCAGGGGTTCTAATTATCTTAACCTATTATGCTCTTATTCGGCCTGTCAATACGAGTCTTCATGGAGCAACATTCACTTCTTCAGGATTGTTAATGTAGAATCTGAGTCCCCGTTGGCCGAAGAATACTCTTAGAAAAGAAGAGTATTAAATTGAAATGAAGGTAGGGCAAGAATAGAAACTTAAGACAAAGGAAAGAATAGCATTGACTACTCTTTGCAATTAATTTTTTTTTGAAAAATATAATTTTGAATGTGCTATTCTATCTAGGGTTTGTCAGTATGGCTCTGATACCAACTGTAGCGACCCCCATTTTTACATAAATGCAAAAATGGAAATCTAATGTGCATTAAAATGCGTCATTTGAGTCAAGAAGAAGACTTCGGGTCTTGTTGCTACTGACTAAGAAAAGGAAATTTGACGCTTGATTAGTAAAGCATGAGGTATGGTGATGCTCAGGGGTGAATTAATTGGAAGAGTTACCGCCTGGTGAACTCGATTTGCTGATTTCCCCCTTTTCGGTTTCTCCAGTGAAGAATGGCGAAATGAGGGAAAAGAAGTGGTTTGGCTCGGTGGAAACTTGAAGGAGGACAGCAGCGTCTCAATGCGACACTACCTGGCCTTTTATAGCGAGCAAAAGGATGGTCTCCAGGGTTTGAACGGGACGGGGCTCTATGGAGAATTGCGGCGCGGGCGCAGCTGAAGCTCTCCTCGCCTCGGGAAGGAACGGGAGTGGCACATGGCGCGGAGGAGCTGTCTCACGGCGTGGCGCAACGGGATTGCTCAGTCAGAGGGGAAAGGACAGTAGCTGGCGAATTGATACAAAGAGAGCTGTGAGTGAGCTGAGAGAATGAGCCTCTGCTCGGTGAGGACGAAGCAAAGGGCTGACCGGTGGGACCGGGCCCACACGTCAGTGACAAAGAAATGAACCGCCTCTCCATTTGATCGGCAGATGCACTGAACTGGAGTCAATTGGATAGCTATCCTTGGTCAAAGATTTTTCCATATTTTTCTACGCACTCTCCTGGATGTATATAATGTCCAGGTAAATTTTCAAGTCAAAATACTTCGTGTAGAATTAATTAAAATTCTGACATTACACTGTGCTCACAATTCCTTTTTCTGTATTTAAATTTGCAGAGTGTTCAAATCTTTTCTAAAATTTTTGAAACTTTGTTTTTAAAATTTAATTGGAATATGGATTCTTATGTAAAATTTTCGGCTCAATATTTTTCTCCAGTAATTTATAAAAATTCTGACACTTCATTTTTCAGCTTTTAGTTAATTCTGTTTTCGAATTATTTGGAGACTTATCCCATCAGATAATCTCCTAATATTTTTACCAGTGGTAAATACTGTATCAAGGGTAATTTGGTAAATTTTTAAGCTGGATATGAGCTCTGGATATTTTTCACAAATTCGGACAGTGCACTGTTTCTAATCAATTTGGTTAAATATTATATTTTCTTTATTCAAATTCTTATTCCTTTATTTTTCTCAGTAAAGAATTTGTTTTCTCTACACATTGGGATTTCAGAAAAGAAATTATTCACAATTTTTCTTTTGTTCTTTCAATTGCTCCCTTTTCCTTTAATTATCTTTGCAATACAAAAATCCAAGAAATCAATTAAGAAAATCACAATTCAAGAAAACTCAAGAATACTCAAAAAGGCAAAGTCATATTATAATATTTCACTGTTTTACAATTTTCGGGATGTTACACAGAATCTCTCAATAGTCGAGCACTGTTTTCAAATTACTAATCCCAGTGATCTCTAATACCAGTTTTAAACATACCAGTACAAGAATTAAGCAAGATTCAGTTATCAGTTCAGTTTACACTGGTATTAAACAAGTTTGCGCAAGAACTAGAATATATTAATCAGAACTGAGAAAGTATCAAACTAATCAGGAATGAGTAAGTATCAGTTCAGATTCAAACTAATCAAGTCTGCACAAGACACAGTGTTACTGGTGACAGAATCTAATAGCATCAGAACACAGGAGCTAGCATAACAAGTGCTGACAGAATATGATTCAGAAAATAATAGGTATAATGTAGACAATTAAAGAATAAATTCTTTCAAGCATTCGAGTCTACAGTTCAAGGCCTAAAACAGAGAGATAAATGTTCTAGTCATACTTTTACCCTAATTCATCACAGAGCAACAAACGGGCACTGAAAATATGAGATAAATCTCAGGGATACTCACTGTGGAATAGCACTCAAAGCTATTCAGATGATAAGGGCAAGGCACAATACAGATTGCTGTCCGAGAAAACCAATAGCCGCCGCAAGTGCCACGGAAGGAAAAGCTTGGTTTCGGAGATACAATGCCCAGCTTGCAGTCGTGACACACCGGCTGCAAGATTAAGCTTCACACACAGCCGCACAAAATCAATTCCTCAAGCAAGAATTCTCCACATGAACGAGATGCAAGAATCAATCTCACAGCCAACAAGCGCAAAGCCAAACGGCAGAGAGTACCAAACCAGAGCCAAAGCTCCACTAGCCAACGATCAGATCGTTGAACTGGACTCTCCCTTACCAGCCAATGCAGTGCGCAAAACCAAGTGAAAAAAGGGATGGGAAATGAGATTTTGAAGGATCGATAACGTCGCCTAGAGGGGGGGGTGAATAGGCGTAATAAAAATTTAAAACCTAATTAGCAGCGAAAATATCGGAATATCCGACTTTGATATCGGACTATCCGATTTGTTTCGGACTATCCGATATGAGAGGTCGGACAATCCGATCAGAGCAGGAAAAACCCTAAAGAATAGATCTGAGTAACTTAGAGGGCTAGATTTCTACCAAATTAAATTCCTGAGCTAAGGCAACTACCAGAGCATAAGATCACACCAATATCTACTGCACGTGGCTATTAAATACTAGAATCCCCAAAGATAGAGCCAAGTATAAAAGGGGACAAGTGGAAGACTTACAAACCAAAGAGATGGAATGATTTTTCCCGAAGTTCGGATCTTTGAGGAGATCCTACGTCTCCGTTGAGGCGGCACAAAGCCGGGGTCTCTTTCAACCCTACTCCTCTAGGTGTTGCACAAAGCACTCACCTACCTTTTTGCTTGAACCCTTCCCTTGCGGAGGTGGATTCGAACCTTCACAAACTCCGGCGGCTTCCCACACGTAGATCGGGAGCTCACCAGTGACTCCTAGCCGTCTAGGAGACCTCAATCTCCAAGAGTAATAGATGGAGTGTAGATCCGCTCTTGAAAATCACCCTAGTGCTCAAATGGACTTTCTCGGTTTTTACTCAAGACACTAGAGAACCACTTGCTCAAATCTCTCACAAATATCACAAAGATGAACACAAGATAGAGCAATAGACAAAGGAATAGCAAGAGTGAAGTAAATGCTCAAAGTACTGGTTGGTACCCATAAATGAGGGAGTGGGTGGGGTATATATAGCCAAGACACAAAAAAGAGACGTTCTGCCCTGTGTCAGACCCCACATCGGACTATCCGATGTCGGACATCGGACTATCCGATCAGAGCAAATCACCAGATTCGACTCCACTTAAGAATTCAAAATTTTCTTGGAGAAAAAGCACACATCGACTATCCGATTACACACATCGGATGTTCCGATGATTTCAGAGAGTTTTCAACGAACTCAGCAACTTTGCAAAAACCTAAGTGTATATCGGATTTGTCGATATCGAACATCGGACATTCCGATAATTCCAGAGAGTTCCAGTCCAATGACTTAGAAAAAATTTCAGATCACATCGGGCAGTCCGATGTAAATTATCGGACAGTCCGACTTTTCCCGAGAGTTCCAAAGGCAACAAAACATTCACACGGAGAGTCGATACCATCGGATTGTCTGATATTAACATCGGACATTCCGATAATATCGGCCAATCGAAATACAAAGTGAGTGCCGTACATGGAGACTTCCAAAACCAAATTTATAAGAGATGTTCATCGAGCACGAGAGGTTATTTCTAAAGCATCTACATCCCATCCTCTTAATAGAGCGGCAAACACAGCCGACTCAATTAAACGAAAAATCTACGTTAAATCGACGTCGGTCTTCTTTTCACTTTTGAGGGTCATCAACATCCGTGAATGCGATCCTTTTGGGACTATCACCTGCTTATATACTCACTTAAGCCATTAGTCCCTTAATCGTTTGTCATTAATCATCCAAAACACAATTAGGGGCTTAGATGCACTTTCAGATTTTCTTACTTCTGCTCTTTCTGGACTGGCAATGGACCAAGTATATAAAGGGGAGAGATCACCAGAAACCATAACTGAGCACGACTTAGTCTCTTCACCGGCCAAAGAGTAGTGCTTGCCTTCCTCCTGGATGCTCGGCTACTCCCATGGATCTCACCAGCATCGCCAGAAGACCAGGAAGACCCTTTCCAGGAGTTACACAGCCGCCGTTCTCTGCACAGGAGAGGACTAAGTCCTTTCTTCAATGACCCCCTGCCTAATGCCCTAATGGGCTGATCCCTTGGCCCAATGGAAGAAATTTGCCGACCCACCAGAAACAACAATTTTCCTCAACAAACCCCACCAAAATTGATGTTGAAGAATTGATCTTGTTTGATATACAGTAGTTTGACAATGGGTACCTTTCGGGTTTGAACCCAATGTCTAGTCACAAGTATTCCGTTTCTGCACAGACGATGGAGGACTAAGGCCTTGATCCAACGCCTTGGTGTGAGAAACTTCACACTCGTAACGCTCTGTACAAGGCAGCTTATTGCTTAGCTCTCGGGTTAGGACTTTCCGGTCATGTCCTAGTATCTTTATTCTTGAATATCTTCTGGAAGTATACCCAAGCTTCCATTAATCGCGACCTCACGATTATACTCATATAGGTGAGTTCTCCAAGGAGTCCTGTAGGACAACTCCTTTTTCCACTCGGCATTGAACTCATTAAGAGCTTGAAGCTCAACCTGCCATACAGTAGAGCACTGCAGCTAATGGGACCCTCAGATGTGCTCTTTAGACCACACAGTTTGTTTTCCTATAGCCTAGTTCACGGGATCTCCGCTCTTCTAGGATAGGTTACTACCGATGTGATCCTCTCAAATGGGTATGAGCCCCATTCCTTTAGATGCTGCAAGAATGACCTTCCGCGCCATTCCTTTAGTGAAAGGATTGGCCAAGTTCCTTTCAGGCCGATCCTTTCAGACTGGATGTATTCTACAGCAATAACACCCGTCTCTCTGGCATGCCTTAGCGATTTTAATTGCCTCTTTATGTGTCTTGACGACTTCATATTATCCTTACTACTCTTCACCTTCACCAAAATGGTTTGGTTATCGCAGTAGGTAAGGATAGCTGGAATTGGTCTTTCCAAAGACCGTAGGTTAGAAAGGAGTTACGTAATCCATTACGCCTCTCACATTTCTTGAGTCAAGTGCTACTAACTCAGCCTCCATGGTGGACCGTGTAAGAATGGTCTGTTTGGAAGACCTCCATGATACGGCCCCACCCGCTAGAGTGAAAACATAGCCACTCGTAGCCTTCATATCATCCGAGTCACTTATCCAGTTAGAGTCACTGAATCCTTCTAGGACTGTAGGATGACCAGTATAGTGTATTCCCAAATTCATTGTTCCCTTTAAATATCTAATGACTCTTTCTAGTGCTATCCAATGATCATCTCCTGGGTTGGACGTATAACGACTCAACCTGCATATATCATATGAGATGTCTAGCCTAGTTGCACTAGCTAAGTACATCAAAGAACCAATAATTTGTGAATACCTGAGTTGGTCTTTACCTTGACCCAAATTCTTTTTCAGCTTAGTGTTTGGATCATAGGGTGTGGCAACTGGCTTGCAATCTACAAAGCCAAAGCGATTTAACACTTTGTCCACATAATGGGATTGAGTCAACGTAATCCCATTCTCACCCTTTATAAGCTTGATGTTTAAGATCACATCAGCTTCACCCAGATCTTTTATATCAAAGTTCTGGGAGAGGAATAACTTTGTTTGATTAATTACATCTATATTGGTCCCAAATAATAATATGTCATCTACGTATAAACATAGAATGACACCTTCACTCCCTTTGAATCGGTAGTACACATACTTGTCGGCTTCGTTTACACAAAAGCCAACTGAAGTTAATGTATTATCAAACTTCTCATGCCATTGCTTAGGAGCTTGTTTTAGACCATATAAGGATTTAATCAAACGACATACTCTGTTTTCCTGTCCTTTTACCACAAATCCATCTGGCTATTGCATATAAATCTCCTTGTCCAGCTCTCCATTTAAGAAAGCGGTCTTTACATCCATTTGATGTACTAGAAGTTTATAAGAAGCTGCTAGTGCCAAAAGCACTCGGATTGTGGGTAATCTGGCCACAGGAGAGTAAGTGTCAAAATAATCTTCGCCCTCCTTTTGCGTAAAGCCTTTAGCCACCAAACGGGCCTTGTTTTCAATAGTACCATCGGGCCTACACTTCCTCTTAAAGATCCATTTGCAGCCCACTGGCTTGCAACCAGTTGGAAGATCTGCTATCTCCCAAGTCCCATTGGAGATGATAGAATCCATCTCACTTCGGACTGCCTCCTTCCAGTACTCTGCATCTGGTGATGCATATGCCTCTGGAAGGCTTCGTGGTTCATCATCCACGACATAGGTGACATAGTCATCGCCGAAGGACTTTTCAGTCCTTTGCCTCTTACTCCTTCTAAACTCCAATTCTGGAGCCGTGTCATCCACGCTAGAAGGAATAGAGTGTTCATGAGAACCATTAGGCGTGCTATCTTCTTTTGCTCTCATAGGAAAGATATTCTCAAAGAATGTCGCGTCACAGGACTCCATTACAGTATTTACTACAATGTCTGAAACCTCGGACTTGACCACTAGAAATCTATAAGCTGTGCTCTGATGAGCATACCCAATAAAGACACAATCCACAGTCTTAGGACCGAGCTTTCTTTTCTTCGGTAGAGGTACATGTACCTTGGCCAGACAGCCCCAAGTCCGAAGAAATGATAAGTTAGGTTTTCTCCCCTTCCATCCTTCATAAGGTGTTACCTCGCGATTGCGAGGTGCAACCCTATTTAGGACATAATTAACTGTGAGAGCAGCCTCACCCCACCATGAGTTAGCCATACCTGAACTTTGCAACAAAGCATTCACTAGGTCACAAATAGTTCGGTTCTTTCTTTCAGCCACTCCATTGGATTGAGGTGAGTATGGTGGTGTAAACTCATGTATTATACCACTTTCTTCACAGTATTGAGAGAATTCCTTAGGAATATATTCTCCTCCCGGTCTGACCTTAATCTCTTTATTGTCTTTTCTAGTTGATTTTCAACTTCAGCCTTATAGATTTTAAAGTATTCTAGTGCTTCATCTTTGGTTTTGAGTAAATAGATGTAACAAAATCTAGTTGCATCATCTATGAGAGTAAAGAAATATCTTTTGCCACCTTTAGTTATTATACCATTCATTTCACAAATATCAGAATGGATTAATTCAAGTGGTGAGGTGGTTCTGCCCTCAACCGTATGAAACGGTTTCCGAGACTACTTAGCTTGAACACACACCTCACACTTGTGATTTTTCTCATACTTATATTTAGGAATAATCTCCATCTTACTCAACCGCTCAATGGCTTCATGATTAACATGACATAGACGAGAATGCCATAAATCAATATTATTATCATGATATGAAGATTGAAATACATTTATATCATTATCAAGAGTAGAAATGTGGAACATGCCTCCGCAATCATAGCCTTTTCCTAAGAACAAGCCAAATTTGGTCAACACGACCTTATTGGACTCAAAGGCTAATTTTATTCCTTGCCGACACAAAGATTGACCGCTCAGCAGTTGCGAGTCATAGCGGTATATATAATCGTCCCTAAGAACAAACGTCTTGCTCAAGTCACTCGGACTTACTTGTCCTATCCCACGCCCTGCAACCGCTGCACCATTCCCCATTAGAACGGTTCCACTTGCTGCACCCTGAAAAGAGGAGAAACAAGTCCGATCAGTGCATATGTGTCTAGTAGCACCTGTATCGATCCACCAATCAGAAGATGAATCTGCCATAAAGGCCAAAGGTACATACCCACTAGTGGAGGTGCCTGCACCGGGATCTCCGGTCTCTGCAATGACCACATGCACTTGAGCCTTAGCCGCCTTTTTGTTGTTCAAAGTTGGCCCTTTCCTCTTCTTGGTTATGGCACCGATTAGCTTTATGGCCAGGTACGCCGCAAATGAAGCAGACAATCTCCGTCTTCTTCTTTTTCATGTCTTTAATCTTGATATTGTTCATAGGAGATGGCTTCTTGATTTTCTTCATATTCTTACTTTGGGTCTTGTGCTCAACAAGGTTAGCCTTAGCGGGAGCCTTCATCTCTCCATAGCTATTTTTGGACTTCTCCTCGACATTGATAGCGGCCGCTAGTTCACCAACCGTTAGCCGCTTCTTTAGATGTCGACGGGTAGTGACGAAATCACGCCATGAAGAAGGCAGTTTAGCTAGGATCACATTCACCTGAAATCCTTCTGGTAAAGCACACTCGTACTGACCTAAGTCGCGTACGAGGAGCTGCAGTTCATGGATTTGCTCCATAATGGATCTGCCTTCAACCATTTGGTAATTCAAGTATTTAGCAGTAATGAAGGACTCATTTCCGTTGTCGCTCTCGGCGTATTTCTCATTAAGCTCTATCCAAATCTTGCGTGCCTCTGTGAAGTTCACATATACGTCAAAAATCCTATTTGATAGGATGGCTAAGATGCAGGCTAACGCCGAGGTGTTAGCCTTCTCCCAACTGGCCCTTTTCGTAGTCATGCGCTCAATTTCGACCTTGTCGGTCACATCTTCCCCTGGAAGGGGTGGCATCTCTTCGCTAATGGCCCAGAATAGTCCGAGCTCAATTAGCCAGAGCTTCGCCCTAGCCTGCCAGCGTTTAAAGCCGGCCCCATCAAATATTTCAGGCTTAATTGCGTCTGAGGACACAGAAGCCATTGATGATATTGGTTTTCTGGATTGTTGGAAAAGGTGCGAGTATAAGAGCAAGACTTTGTTCATTACTCCTCTTAAGCATATATATGAGAATATATAATTCACAAACAAGATGTATGACATAAACAAGACAACACTAAGCATGGTTAAGTCATACATAATATGAATTATACCTACTGTCTCAAAGACAATAAAAAGAATATGGTGCTCTCAGATTTAGGGTTAGAGTAAAGATTAGAATCTTTACTACAATCACGAATCGGCTAACAATTTATTCTATGGATTAGGCCTTGAACTCTTACCACCTTAAATGCACAATTAAGAATCTATTGTCAAGAATTATACCCAGATCGAATTAATTCCTTGTTAGCAAAACACAGGACTTCGGTCAACAGAAATGTCGAATCTCTCAATAGTCGAAACCTTTGTTTTGATTACTAATCGATGATCTATAATACTAGTTTTAAACATACCAGTACAAGAATTAAGCCAGATTCAGTTATCAGTTCAGTTTACACTAGTATTAAACAAGTTTGAATCTGAACTGATACTTACTCATTCCTAAACTGATATATATAGTATCCACAGGGGGTATAGGTGGGCTAGAACCCCACCCGTCCCCCCTCTCTCTCCCTAAGTTAGACAAATTTAGAAAAAACTCGTCTACAAATTTAGAGAAGCTATCGAGTTAAATAATCGGTTCAGTGAATCTTCGATAGAATTTTTTAGATGCATTGCTTGTCTAGACTCAAGAGATTCATTTGCTAATTTTGAATATGTAAGCACAACTTGACTTATTCATTGATAACTTGAGAAGAGAAGAATTTTCAAGTTGTGATGATCTTGCTAGTCTCGCGGTGATGATGGTTGAAGCAAAAAAGCAGGTTGTTTATCCATTAGTCTATAGGCTTATTGAATTAGTATTAGTTTTACATGGGTACATTTCTACGCTTGAAAGGGCTTTCTCGCAATGAAGATTATCAAGACAGATTTGCGTAATAAGATAAGTGATGATTGGTTAAATGATATCATGGTATACTACATCGAGCGAGACATATTTTCCAAGATAGACATGGAAGATATTTTGTAACGTTTTCAAAACATAAAAAACTGTAAATATCAACTATCAACTCTTAAGAAGTAATGATCGGTACGTTTTTTTCTTTGTAATGTTACGTATTTATATTATATACGATTGTTAGATAAGTGTTGGTATTTTTATATTATATATATCATTCTGTCATGTTCTATGTTCTGAAAAAATACTATATATATATATATATATATTAGTTTGGAGGTCTCAATTTTAGCCCCCTCCTTTCTAAGTTTCTGGATACGCCACTGCATATAAATGTACATCTCTATGTATATATACACACACACTCCTAAGCAAGGGCAGAGCTGAGCCTCGGGCGGCCTAACCCAAATAATAGTGAAGAATAGTATTTGTTTTCTATTTGGGCTTGAGGCACCAACCGGTCCAAGAGCCCAAGCTTGCTCTGCACCAAGACCAGGGCACAGCTGGGCATCAGGCGAGGTCAGTAGGTCATGTCGTCACACTCACGAAAGCCACAGACGCACTCATGCCACCGCCCCATCTGAGCTCGCACCGCCCCCGCTCTCGCCGACCGTGGCCGCTCGCCCCGACCTCGCCTTGCTTGCCCGCTTGGTGGCGCCGCCCGGCTCGGTTGCTACTCATGGAGCTATCACGCCCTCACGCTGCCGCTCTCCCGCCCCGCCTGCCCTATCTGAGCTCGTGCCGCCATTGGTCTGCCGCTCCCGACTGAGCCCGCCGGACGGTGCCGCTTCTCGATTGTTAATTGCATTGCTTTCATGCCGCCATGATCTCTTGATCGGCGCCAACGGGCCGACAGGCAATAGCGGCACGGTCGGCCGCCGCTTGTCCCTCTCCCGCCCCTGGCACCACCCGCTGGCCGCCGCCCCAGCCCCTCACGGCCACGCCGTCTGGTCCTCGGCACTTGGCAGTCGGCAAGCCCGTCTGACGCCCACAAGCTCTGTTGGCTTACTGCTCTAGTGCTCTGGAGTCTGAAGTCTGGACTCTGGTCTGTAGACTGTGGTCTCTGGTGATTGGTGAAAGTGAAACCGTGAATTTCTAGTTGAACGTTGGTGATTGACTGATTGGTGATGGGTGAAACTGTGAATTGGTGATTGGTGAATTTCTGGTCTCTGGTGTTTGGTCAAACTGTACTACTATAGCTGAATATTGATTTTCTAGTTATGTGATGTCTGATGAATGTTTGGTCTATGGTTGCTTTTTTTAGGTCCTCTCTTTATGTGATCATCTAGCTCTCTTGGACAAAAGTGAAACTTATGCTCTATGCAGGTACATAGTAGTGAAAACCAATGAAATTTTAGATAAATACTAGTTGCATTTTAGAATGTTGATTGATCTTGCATACACTTCAGATGCTTCAGAGAGAGCATGGCAAATACATGATGCAGAGGTTGTAACATCCCAAAATTTTAATAAAGTAAAAATGTATATTTTGAATTTGAGTATAATTATTTCTGAGTTTTCTTGCCGTTATTGGTTTTATTTGGATTTCTTTGGATTTATTCTTTGTATGAAAAATCCAACAAATGGAATTAAAGAATGGAAAAGAGGAAAAGGCAAAAATGTAAAAAATAAAAATTTAGAAAATTGCCATGAGAACCCTGATAATTCAATTAAATCATTTTAGCCAGCAAATGATATGTTATGCATAAAGAAATGAAGAGATAAAAGGAAAAGACAACTTTTAAATCAAAACAATGCATTGTCAGAATTTATAAAATATTTTGGAGTCACAAATAGAGCTATAAAAATTATCATGAAAACCTAAATGCAATATCTACCTTTGGTAAAAATATTATAAATTAATAATGTCATTTATTACTTTCTTAAATTTAAAAATAGAAACCCTAAAAAGCTAGAAATTTCAATGTCAGAATTTTTATAAAATAATGGAACCATATTTTGACTTGAAAATTTTACAAAAGCATTCTTAGATCAAATAAATTTTAAAAACAAAATTTCAAAAATAATATACTTCATTTTCTTTTAAATAAAAATCGAAGTTAGAGACTAAAAATTCAAGCAATCACTGTTGAAGGAATATTTGTAAATTCTCAGTAACTTTATTTAACCTCAAAATTTTACCAGAGGGTAAATACTGTTTATAGACCTCGGTCAAAAAGTTTCACAATTTTCTACATCTACTTGCCAGCTCAATAAAATCATAGACAGAGTCATTGAATCGAAAACTGCCCTTTTGTTTCTGGGTCACTCACTAACGTCTGGGCCATTCCGTTTCCTGTCCCGTTCTGTTGGCGCAACGGTGGAATCCTCAGCCACTGACAATGTCCCTGGACCCATATGCCAGACCGTTCCTTCAACCTCCGTTCGGTCAACCGGTGAAAGGAGGAGAAGTCTCCCGAAGCGATGAAGCCAGCCAATGCTTGATTCAACGAACCAACTCGCCGATTGGTCATCTCGCTGCATCATCTTCATCTCATCTCAGCCACGATCATCGCCACGTTCGTCCTTGCTCCGTTTCGCGCCATACCGCAGCCTGTTCCTTGTCGCATTCGGTGAAACTCACAGCCGAGACCAAGTTCAAACGAGGCAGGCCTCATTCGCGCAAACCTTTGGCTATTAATGTCTCTCTGGCGTCGCAATTGAGTTCCCTTCCTTCTTCCCTTAGCCTTTCATTGAACCAGCTCACAGAGCCCTCGTTCCTTGCCGCCATTGCCAAGCTTCAGAGCTCTGATCTGAAATCAATTCGAGAGATAGAGCGACTTATTTCCAAATTCCTTCCAGATACACCATCTATACCTCCTAGTGATCAAATACCCTCAAAAATGTTTAGCCTTTTCCATGCGAAATCGAGCTGTTGCCGTGCGTCCTTCTTCCCCATGTCCGGCCACCGGTGGCAGCTCAGCTCAGAGCTTCTCCTTTCAGGTAAACCTAAAATATGGAATCCACTCGACTCCCTAATGCTCAAACACTTACTCATTCGAGCTCTAGTGCATTGATTCTTGCTCTTCACCAGTCCGCCATTAGAGCTGCCACCCCTCCTCGGCTACAGCTTGCCTCCGACCTTCTCCGGCCGAATCAACTCCACTCGCGTGTGCGCCTGGCTGTGCTCTTCCTCCCGGTGTGGTCGCCATCGCCGGAACTTCGTCGTAGCGCCGTCGCCGGCCAGCCCTAGACGCTCCCTTGCCTTCCCTCACTGACGCCGCGGGCTCCTTCGGTCAGTCCCTCAGGAGCATCTCCAGTGCATTGGTAAAAGGCGCCTCCTTCATATGAAAGCGTATTTTGAATTTCCAATTTCATTTCCATACCGAATGAAATTCAATATTGAATATCTTTTGCAATTTAAATCAAAATTCAGTGGGACAAATTCCTATATTCATCTAAAATCAAGAACAATCTAAATGTACAATAATATTTAATTTACGAATCTGCAGAATATTTATTTGAATAGAACTTTAATTAAAACCATAATATGGTCTTTAATGCAAATCTATGCATAGTAAACTATAACAGGATAAAATAAATTTTAGGTGATAAATAGACCAAGATGAATTCAAATATACAAAAATATTCAATTTTTGAATCATAGAACAATTATTAAAGTCAAGAATAGAACAAACACTATTATGGACAATATTGCTCACATGAAAAATATAACTTATAAAATCATAAAATAAATGATTATGTGCTTCTTGGATTTTTATAAGCCTAATTATGCAGAGATATTAAATATTTGAACTAAGTTTCATGTATTGCATTGCGACCATTAATAAACCTTAGTATGATCATTAGTAAGAATAGTAGCAGAATACCTTATAAAACAATAAATTAATTTATATGCAGTTCCTGGAATCAATAGAGAATCAATTATGTAAAAATATTTAAAGTGAAACTTATCTTACATTCTTTGATGCAAGAAAGTGCAAACAACAACAACAAATAAATATATAATCCATCGCAATTAAAGCTAAAATAATGCCAAACTAACTTTAAAACATTTCTAGGATTGTACTCTACTAATGCCGAAAAAATGAATTAAAGATCTTGTATAATGTAGTCGCAAACTTAAAATGAATCTAGACCGATTTAGTGTTCGCGTTGTGATCATTTATACTATTTCATCGATTAATAAAATAACTTGTCTAAATGCTAAAATTGGTAAAACTAGTTTAAAAACACTGTACAAAGTTCATACTACCATATTCTATAGAAAGAATCTCATTCCATCAAGGGTTGCATAATATTCTTATTAGTTCAAAACCCTTAAGTGTTAACCTTTCGTTTCACTTGCCGATTCCGAATAGTGTAAACTATATAATGCCACATAAGCCTTTTCAGCGATGAATATAATATCGTGTCTAAATCCTAAAACTTATGAAATTAACCCAGTAGTGCTCTTCAAAGTACAGTCTACGCTATTACGAAAAGATAACCTCATTCCATCGTGATTTACATATTAATTTTGATAGCTTAATAACTCTAAGTGTTCACGTGTCTGAAAGCCGTAATATGAATGAACGAACTGTAGTTGCAAATGAGGAAATCTGTAGTTAAGTTATTTCTAATACCGCAAACCTTCTTTGCCAGGGTTTTCGCCAGATATGTTTTCCTCCGTCTTGATTCAAGGTTCTGCCATCGCGCAGTTATTAATCCTATTAAAGGTTTCGGGTTTTCTATAAAACTTATCGGATTTGGGTGTTTTCTTCCGAGCCGTATAGTTTGGCGGCAAGTTTGTTTTTCTTGTTATTTGTCATTTCGCGCCAAGAATTTATTGGTTCGCGCCAATGGTTAAAAGTTGGCCTTTGGTTTTCGTTTTGTTGAGGGGCTTCATTTCTTTTGTTCCCTAGCCCTATTGACAAGTGGCATCCTATTGATTAAGTATAAAAAGAAGTTTAGAAGAGAGAGAACCCTAGAACAAAATTCCCCAACCGGCTCCTCCAAGCCAGCCGTCTTTTTTTTGTCACCAGGCGCGCCCTGCTCTCCCTGCCGATTTCTCCCCTGGCTGGTGCCTTGCCCTTCCTTGGCCGGCCTCTTCTCTCGATTCGCCACCTCCCCACCTCTCCGGCCCTGCCGTCACCCTGCCCTCCCAGTTGGCGCAGCCCTGCGCCACCTCCCCTGGCCGGCAAGCTGCCCTAGCTCGACGCCCCTCTCTTCTTCCTTCTTGACCAAAGAAGAGAGCCATTAGCGGCCAGAGGCAGCAGCAGCAGCCAGGTCGGCTCCTCCCCTTCTGGCCAGCGCCCCTCTCCTCCTTCCCCCACAGCCGGCGAATACAAAGAATAAAGACCACCACCACCAGCAGCAGCCCTTGCCTTCCTGTGGTGAGGATTCAAGCCTAGATTTCCTTGTGATGCTTGGTTTCTAGTATGCATGCCAGGTGTTTGAGATAATGCCTAGCTAGGTTTCATGAGGATGAAATGATGTTTGGTGTTCACAAGTTTATGCTTTGAAGTTTTGAGACAGGTAGTAGTGCATGCATAAATCTGCGATTGATGCTTAATGAGCTATCCATCTGTGAGCTTTCTCAACAATACTGCAATTTTGTAAGCTCCTGCCTAGAGTCAAAGAAAGGAATGCTACTTGTTTTATGCAAGCTGTTTTCAGAACTTCCTATGGTAGTGTTTGTTGCTATGTGATGTTTACATGTAAATTGACTACTTCTAATGGTTGCTGGCTGGCTGCTTGCTTCTTTATTGTTCTATTTAGCTCCAGAGGATGAAGCAAATTCCTTCTGTATCATCCTGTGACCATACGGTTGTAGTGACGAAAATGAATTTACTTGTGAAAATGCTCTATTGAGAATCTGATAACGATTAATATAGATATCATCAATTGTGAACTGAGCTATGTTCTAGGTTATGCAAATTACTTCGAATTTCTGTATATTCGTGGGGCATCTAAGTGATTGAGGTTGTTCTGGGTTGTCTCATCCTTTGTATGCGATCCAAAAGCTTAACCTCCTAAGGAATGTGATTAATATATATATATATATATATATATATATATATATATATATATATATATATATATATAGGTAAATGAATATCTATCGATCGATGATGTTAGAATCTTGTATTATTGAGATAGGGAGTAATGCTGATCACTAGAGTTTTATTGCCATCTTAGTGGCATTATTCACATGAGGAATGGATTTTGAGTATTGTTTTATTTCTCTAGGGTCGGAGGTCTCTAGTACTGCAAATCGGACGTCAGTTATCGCCAAGGTTAAAGGCAAGTGCAACCCCTAGAGTGTTATTAGGGTGTTAAATGCTTTGTTTGCGATAAGATTATGAAAATTCTAATGATGTGGTTATGTTGAATAGCATATCTAGAAGTTGTTTTTAGTATGGTGATGAAGATGGATGAATGTGAGCAAATTGGTAAGTAAGTTATTCAATTCCCATTTATTGCATTGCATTACGAATTATACGAATGAGTATGGTTATGTCGATGCAAGTAATAAAATGATGAATGCGATTAAATGATAATGTGTGTGTTTATATTCGGGTTGGCCGTGCTTATAAACATGTCTATGACCAATGTGGAGTTGACATAGGATGAAACGGGTAGATCATTCATGTCATTTGCATTTTTTTGCGCATTCATTACAGAAGAGGCGACCCATGTTGATGTGGGCCTCTGTACTCACACGTAGTGAGTACAAAAAGTCTTACCTCGTAGTCCCATCCACGGATGGGAGCGAGTCAGTAAGAGTAGGCCCCGCCACGGGATGGTTGGGATTGAGGGTGCACACCGACGGGTGTGCACTCAGCTATACTGGTATAGGCTAAAAGGTTGCATTTTGAGCATGAACGCATAAAAACATTGCATTGCATTGTGTGTTGCAATTGATAAATGTTAATTGATGAGAATGGAAATGACAGGTTAAGGATTGAGTCGTGGACTCATCCTGGAATGATTATTGAGGTATGAGTAAGGTTTAGTTACGTTTTCGAGTTGGATGTGGTAAGTGGGACTAGCTATTGCTTCTTTTACTGGATGATTTCAATTAAGTAATGGTTATGTCAAGTGATAAAGTAATGGTGTTCTTATGTATGGATTTATATGAATTCAAACTGCTTCTTTTATTTACGGAAGTCAATTAAAGAAATTGTTACTTTATGTCTTGAAGTAGTTGTATCCTAGTCGAATTTGTTACTTTTCATACTTGATTGCACTTTGCTGAGTCTTGGACTCACGTTTGATTGTTTTCTTGTTTTAGGTACTTTGAAGCTAGCTCGTCGGGTTGGGAGTAGTATCACATGCACGACTTCGGTCTCCAACAATCTACTTAATCGATTCTTTAAGTTGGATGTAATTAATGCGGTTGTAATGTGTTGTCCGTCGTGGTGGAGTTTATTAAATTTGTTGGATGTGCGATTGATTAGCTAAGGACCTGCTAGAATGATATTATAATTGCTATTGTTCTTTTGTCTGCTGAGTGGATGTCCTCTGTTCTAGAGAGGTCATGCCGAAATTTTGTAAATTTCGGTGACTTAGTTTTAAGCCGGTTTAAGAGTTTAGTGATTGCATTCAGTTTCAGTCCGTTTCGTAGAGGTGTCATTCGTTATTTAGTGTTTTTTTGGTAGCATTCGCGGTGCTTTTAGCGCCGGGGTGTTACAGTTGGTATCAGAGCGGGCTTCTGGTCCGTGGTGCTTGAATGTAGTTAGTAATTTTAGAATGAATTAAAATTTTGCTGTATGAAAGTAGAAACATGGTTTAGGTTGAACCTTTAAAATGTGGCCCTAGGGCAATAGCCGTAAAACTTAATGTAGAATGACGAATGAATTTAAAAATTTGACACACTCTGATGCACAGTAGGAAGGGATGGGTTATCGTTGCGTTGTGCTACAATGCTTATTTTGTTATTGATGCTATGCTAATACTTGTGGTTATATTATTTGTTAGTTTTGATCAGGCTATGGTATTATTTATGGCTATACTTATGAAGTGGTAGATTGCTTAGTGGGGTCCGATGGGACTCTTTTGTGCTGAAGGATTTGGTCGGGTCGTGTAGCCGGGTTGGTCGGTGTGGCAGTTGAGAGCCAGCACTGGAGGATTCATAACCCCGGGTGAGGATAGTCCTAGTTCCTTTTGCCGTAAATCGGAGAGTAATCGATTTCTCGTTTTCTTGGTTGAGAAACTCATTTTGGTGACTCTTTTCTGTCGTGGGAGTTTTGTGATTTATCTGTGTTTCGGAGATTGAGGGCATGACAAGGGTTGAATCTTGTCGTGCGGTAAAGTGAAGAGTATCGTTTTGCACCTCTTTTTAGTTGCTTTGCGGAGAAAGATATGGATTCCTTCTTGTGTTGAGCATTCCCCTAGTTTAAAAGGAGTCGTTGTTCTTTTTGTGGTAGATTGGAGGATTGATGGAGTAAGTTTTCCGGCTTTGTCTTGTTTGGTCTTTTGTGGGTTTAAGTCAAAGAAAAGGGTTTGGTGTTGCACCTCATTGGTTGATGGCGGGAAAAGCATGGATTTCTTCGTGTGGTCGTTCTGCAAGTTGAAGTTTTGGTGAAAAACTTAAGTCGTGAGAACTTAAGGTTTGGGGCTTTAAAGGAAAAAGTGTTATTCGACCGATTCGCTTTTCCTTTCCGTGAATTTATTTGTGTAACTCCTTTCCTTCGTGGAATTTTGGAGTTTGAGGTTTGGTTGGAGAGTTGTTGAATGACAGGGCTTGAGTCCTGTCATTTCCTAAGTCTTTTGAGAGTTGAGCTTCTTTGGAAGATTTGGTTGGCTTTTACGGAAAGATAAATCGCGATCGAGAGTAAGTTGTGGGTGATTGAAGATCTTCCCGTAGAGGATTAATAGAATGTTGGTGCTGTTGGGTTAAGGGGTCGACCCTAATTGGATAGATGGCAAGAATTATTTTGTGGGTCATGGTGATCCACGTTTATAAGCGGAGGTTGCGTAAGGTTAGAAAAGATTTTGTCGAAGAAGTAATTACAAGTTTGGTTGAGGAACTTGTTTAAATAATTTGATGTGGTTCAATTGTCTAAATCATTGGTGACTTAGATAGTTGATCTTTGTGTTCGTCATATGGTTGACGAATAGGAATTTTGGATGGTAGGTTAATTCGGGATAAAATTCTAACCTGTCTTCTTTGATGAGTTTTATGGGGGAGAATTTGTTTAATGTTGGTGGTAACATTTCCGATCGCGGATGTAATTAGTCGAGAGGATAAATTCTGGAGAAAGTGATTCAAGGAAGAGTGGTTATGAAATTCTTGCTAAGTCTTGTTGGGGGCTTCCCAAAGGCGTTGAGTGTGAACATTGAAACCTTTAATGTTAAAGGTGCAAGTATATTAGAGATAATGGGATGTAAGATGAGCTTATGTTTAAATACTTATGGAAATTAGGTTGTCAGTGTAATTTTGTGGATGTATGCCTTTTGTTTAAGGCGTTCTGTTTGGTGTGCAATAGAAATTTCCATATTAGTTGCGTTTCGCCAAGAGGCGGAGTTAGTGGATGAACGATTATGAGGAAAAAAGAATGCGTAATTATGAAATGATGTGATGATAGTCTTTGGACTACTCCAATTCATTGATCCATGTCATTTTTCTGCGGTGGCTAAATATTTAGCTCATGTTATGATTACGGAATTAACACTCAGAGGTATATGAGTGGATTGTGCTTTTTAACACCCAAAAATTGTTGTCTTTGGACTTGCTATTTAAAGGAAATGATCTCTGTGAGTGTTCCAAAGGGTGAAGTCTCTTGTGGGTAGCAAAAGAGATTCTTATTGGTGAAGGTGTTGGTTGTTGTGTGATATTTTCTTTTGGTGACAGTGGGTTGCCTCTTTACCAAAAGTGGGGTTTTGTTGTGTTGCTTCTTAACCGAGTGTTTCCTCGATGTGAAGTTTTCCACCATGGAGTTTAAGGTGATGGAAATGCTTTATGTTGTTAGTGAGAATTTAGTTCTCCCCAGTTATTCTGTGACTGATTTTGAAGAAGAATTGTGTGAAGTTCCTCTTCTCAGTTGAGTTTTTCCCCTTGTGCATTTTATTGCTTTGATTTCAAGTTGAGGAAAGTCGTTCGCTTTGTAAGAGAATCGAGATTCTCTTCGCTTTCTAGTGTGAGAAAAGAGAATATTTAGTTGTGGTTCCTTGTTTGAGTATAAATTGAGAGTATGCTCGTTGCTTTAATTCTTTGGGCAAGACCATCGCAGCAAAAGAACTAAGTAGGAATTGGTTTTAATGGGGGGTCTAATGTGGATCAGGTGTTAACCGTAATTGGATTCAGAGTGGAGAGTATTGAAGGGTGTGGCATGTTTTGATCCAAATCCTTTGTGGAGGATCAATTGATTTTGTTGTCTCTTGGTCGTGTGTGAATATTTTGTTGGTGGGCTGTTTGGAATCGGTCGGCGAATGCCTTGGTCTAAATGTGTTGGCAACCTTGGTTTCCTGGGTTGGAATCAATGTTTCAGTTATGAATTGTTTCTTTGAGTGGTTGTCTCAATGTGCGAGAAAGGTACGAAAGAAGGTAGAGTATGATTTTGGTATTGTGATGGAAATGGTGATATGTTCGGAATTGGTTGAATGCTTAATAGCATGATGTGACTTGTGTTATTCCTGTCATCACGAGTTGGTTGATCTGCGGTGTGGAGTTTTAGAGAGGAGATTTAAGTTGGGTGAGTGAAATTGAACAGAAAAAATGAGAATTGAGTTGGGAGTTAGTGTTATGATCTTCCGGGAAGAATCGTTGGGTGACTGGAGGTTGTGTATTGAAGCGTTAAAGAAGAGTTATCTGAGTTGTCAGACTGTTTATGAGCGGTATGATTTAGGGATTGGCTGATCGTCTGGATCTATTAGAGTTTTCGTGTGGGAGATGTGAATTCTCCAGTTGAGTTAGTGCTTGTGGGGTTCCTGGTTTAAGAAAATTATTTGGAGGTGAGAATGCAAAGTAGATTTGGTTTAGCCTTGGTCTTTGAGTAAGACCTGGTCTTCGAGTCTTGTGCCATGCCAATTTAAGGAGGTATCTTGAGTGTTCATTCGACAAGGGATGGAACGAGCTAAGTTACTTGCTTCTTTTTATTGGGAAGAGAAGAGGATTGAATTTTGGAGTTCCTCTTACGTGAGAATACCCGGGTTTGCTGTTTCGAGTATTCTTGTTTTGTATTTTGTTTCCGTTGTTCTTGTTGGTGTTCTTGTTGTGGTCAGAATTCGAGATTGAATTCTGTTAAAGGGGGGAAGAGTGTAATACCGCAAACCTTCTTTGCCAGGGTTTTCGTCAGATATGTTTTCCTCTGTCTTGATTCAAGGTTCTGCCGTCGCGCAGTTATTAATCCTATTAAAGGTTTCGGGTTTTCTGTAAAACTTATCGGATTTGGGTGTTTTCTTCCGAGCCGTATAGTTTGGCGGCAAGTTTGTTTTTCTTGTTATTTGTCATTTCGTGCCAAGAATTTATTGGTTCGCGCCAATGGCTAAAAGTTGGCCTTTGGTTTTCGTTTTGTTGAGGGGCTTCATTTCTTTTGTTCCCTAGCCCTATTGACTAGTGGCATCCTATTGATTAAGTATAAAAAGAAGTTTAGAAGAGAGGGAACCCTAGAACAAAATTCCCCAACCGGCTCCTCCAAGCCAGCCGTCTTTTTTTTTTGTCACCAGGCGCGCCCTGCTCTCCCTACCGATTTCTCCCCTGGCTGGTGCCTTGCCCTTCCTTGGCCGGCCTCTTCGCTCCAGCTGCGCCACCTCCCCTGCCCCTCCAGCCCCTGCCGTCGCCCTGCCCTCCCAGCTGGCGCAGCCCTGCACCACCTCCCCTGGCCGGCGAGCTACCCTGGCTCGGCGCCCCTCTCTTCTTTCTTCTTGACCAAAGAAGAAGAACCATTAGCGGCCAGAGGCAAAGCAGAAGCCAGCCAGGTCGGCTCCTCCCCTTCTGGCCGGCGCCCTTCTCCTCCTTCCCCCCTGCCGAGCAGCAGCGCCAGCAGCAGCACCACCACCACCACCAGTAGCCCTTGCCTTCCTGTGGTGAGGATTCAAGCCTAGATTTCCTTGTGATGCTTGGTTTCTAGTATGCATGCCAGGTGTTTGAGATAATGCCTAGCTAGGTTTCATGAGGATGAAATGATGTTTGGTGTTCGCAAGTTTATGCTTTGAAGTTTTGAGACAGGTAGTAGTGCATGCATAAATCTGCGATTGATGCTTAATGAGCTATCCATCTGTGAGCTTTCTCAACAATGACTGCAAGTTTTTAAGCTCCTGCCTAGAGTCAAAGAAAGGAATGCTACTTGTTTTATGCAAGCTGTTTTCAGAACTTCCTATGGTATTGTTTGTTGCTATGTGATGTTTACATGTAAATTGACTACTTCTAATGGTTCTTTGGTCGTTGCTTGCTTCTTTATTGTTCTATTTAGCTCAGAGGATGAAGCAAATTCATACGATCATCCTGTGACCATACGGTTGTAGTGACGAAAATGAATTTACTTGTGAAAATGCTCTATTGAGAATCTGATAACGATTAATATAGATATCATCAATTGTGGTGAGCTATGTTACGGGTTATGCATATTGCTTCAATTTACGTGTATTAGTGGGGCATCTAAGTGATTGAGGCTGTTCAGGTTGTCTCATCCTTTGTATGCGATCCAAAAGCTTAACCTCCTAAGGAGTGTGATATATATATATATATATATATATATATATATATATATATATATATAGGTAAATGAATATCTATTGATCGATGATGTTAGAATCTTGTATTATTGAGATAGGGAGTAATGCTGATCACTAGAGTTTTATTGCCATCTTAGTGGCATTATTCACATGAGGAATGGATTTTGAGTATTGTTTTATTTCTCTAGGGTCGGAGGTCTCTAGTACCGCAAATCGGACGTCAGTTATCGTCGAGGTTAAAGGCAAGTGCAACCCCTAGAGTGTTATTAGGGTGTTAAATGCTTTGTTTGCGATAAGATTATGAAAATTCTAATGATGTGGTTATGTTGAATAGCATATCTAGAAGTTGTTTTTAGTATGGTGATGAAGATGGATGAATGTTAGCAAATTGGTAAGTAAGTTATTCAATTCCCATTTATTGCATTGCATTACGAATTGTACGAATGAGTATGGTTATGTCGATGCAAGTAATAAAATGATGAATGCGATTAAATGATAATGTGTGTGTTTATATTCGGGTTGGCCGTGCTTATAAACATGTCTATGACCAATGTGGAGTTGAAATAGGATGAAACGGGTAGATCATTCATGTCATTTGCATTTTTTTGCGCATTCATTACAGAAGAGGCGACCCATGTTGATGTGGGCCTCTGTACTCACACGTAGTGAGTACAAAAAGTCCTACCTCGTAGTCCCATCCACGGATGGGGCGAGTCGATAAGAGTAAGCCCGCCACGGGATGGTTGGGATTGAGGGTGCACACCGACGGGTGTGCACTTTCGATTCCCCAGATAGGTTAAAGGTTGCATTTTGAGCATGAGCGCATAAAAACATTGCATTGCATTGTGTGTTGCAATTGATAAATGTTAATTGATGAGAATGGAAATGACAGGTTAAGGATTGAGTCGTGGACTCATCCTGGAATGATTATTGAGGTATGAGTAAGGTTTAGTTACGTTTCCGAGTTGGATGTGGTAAGTGGGACTAGCTACTGCTTCTTTTACTGGATGATTTCAATTAAGTAATGGTTATGTCAAGTGATGAAGTAATTGTGTTCTTATGTATGGATTTATATGAATTCAAACTGCTTCTTTTATTTATGGAAGTCAATTAAAGAAATTGTTACTTTATGTCTTGAAGTAGTTGTATCCTAGTCGAATTTGTTACTTTTCATACTTGATTGCACTTTGCTGAGTCTTGGACTCACGTTTGATTGTTTTCTTGTTTTTGGTACTTTGAAGCTGGCTCGTCGGGTTGGGAGTAGTATCACGTGCATGACTTTGGTCTCCAACAATCTACTTAATCGATTCATTAAGTTGGATGTAATTAATGCGGTTGTAATGTGTTGTCCATCGTGGTGGAGTTTATTAAATTTGGTGGATGTGCGATTGATTAGCTAAGGACCTGCTAGAATGATATTATAATTGCTATTGTTCTTTTGTCTGCTGAGTGGATGTCCTCTGTTCTAGAGAGGTCATGTCTAAATTTTGTAAATTTCGATGACTTAGTTTTAAGCCGGTTTAAGACTTTAGAGATTGCATTCAGTTTCAATCCGTTTCGTAGAGGTGTCATTCGTTATTTAGGGTTTTTTTTGGTAGCATTCGCGGTGCTTTTAGTGCCGGGGTGTTACATTATTTGTATCACCAGAACCTTCTTAAATATCATGTAAATTAGGCCAGTAGCCTAAATCAGAAGATCTAACCAGCGTAAAGCTAATTCTAAGCGAAATCAATTAAAGGTAAAGAACTAATCATTTATAGTCTAATGTGATCATTTAAGCCTTTTCATTAACTCGCTAAGCAGCTCGTCTAAATCTGAATTTAGTAAAGAATAGTCTAGAAATGATCTTTAGGTTATAATCTGCAGTAATCTAAGAAAATATTCTTATTTCATCTTGCTTTGACTCTGAATCCTAATAGAGCAAAACCCATAAGTAATAAGATTGCCAAAAACTCATACTATGAATAGTGAATCAATGGAAGCTTGCAACTAATGATTAATTATATTTAATCTTAATCAATCTTTGCATCTTGAATTCGTAAAATAAAATTAATAAATTCATAAAAGAGCAATCCCTGTTTCTTGTAAAGAATTTTACTTGTTCTTGCTATCTACTTTCTTTTTGCCCTTATTGAAGTTAGTTATTTGCTTTATTTCCGTTGATCGACGTGTAGAACCCGACGTCTTTGATCTCCGTCATCGCCATCGTCGGTCGTAATCCTCGTCTTAAGTAAGTAGCGACAAATAAGCAAGGCAAGCACCCCTTTGATCATATTGATCCCAGTATTTAATTATCTTTGTTTTACTAAACTATTTTATGCATGCGTTTACTTTCTATAAACTTGCTATTTTGTGGTACTGGTAGTTATACCTATTGTCTTATTAACCTTCTTTGATAATTATGGACATGTGAACCTTGATAACTCTAGATTAAGGATAGGCGTTGCTTAATGTCGTCATGGGTATATGCGTTCATATTATTCATTCTTAGCCATGCTTTAGAATCAGCAATGTGCATGATCAGATCAAAATTTGTTTCCTGAAAACTTTGGAAATGGCACCGTTTGTTGCTGGTAATTTTGATTAAAAAACCAAAATAAAACTATGGTTTGATGCGGGCAATTATTGGCAATAGTCGGGTGTGCTAAAGGAATTGCACGTAGTGTAGGGTGGAGTATCGCCCGTGTCGAATTAAGGACCGAACATCGCGTTGTATGATCCAAGAATATCCGTACAAACCACAAGTGCTGGGATGGGGCAGCCTTAAACCGATTAAGGTACCTGGTTTAACTTTGCATTTATGGTAGGCGGGAGCTAGCAGAAGCACTCCGTTCTGGATTGCTTGTGAGGGGCTTCCACATAATTCGTGTGGGTAATTGCTTGGCCGGTGTAACGGTGTACACCCTGCCGTGTTCAGAAACGTTGTGTTGGGTGTGGCGTGAAAGGAACCATGCATTGTGTGAGTGTTTCTGTTTCTATGGCGGGGGTTAACGTCCCGGGCTGGTGTGAAGTTAACCCAGGTAATGTAAAGGTTTTCGTCATGAACATTCTGGCCACCGCGCTTACGATGGGATGTGAAGCGTGTGGCAAAAAGAAAAGGTCATGCCTTGTGGGTACAGCTTGTACACATCTGCGAGTTTAAATCTAATCGATTAGCCATACCCGGTCATGGGTGTCTTAATGAATCGATCGAGTTAGATGTTTTATTATTTTCAAAAGGGTTGGTTTCATTTGTTTTGCAACCGTGCTTTATGTCGAAGGGTGACATTGTTGGATTTCGTGAATTGATGATTAAATCGCTCACGTCATGGAGGACCGTGAGTGTTATTTATGCTTTATTTATCTGTTATCAATTAAACTTGCTCTTATGAATTCCGTTTGCAAATAACTTGATTTACAAATGAAATTAAGCTTTATGCAAATTAACTGTAGTAGCCTCCTTTGAATTGGCTGCATTTATGCATTTGCAATAAGTCTTATGAGTCTGAAAGTACTCACCCTTATAATATATTATTTATAGGTGGATTAGAATGCGAAGCTTCGAAGGTCTGTTTCATTGCAGGTTGCGGGTTCTTCTTTGAAGCGATCTTTTTCTAAGGATTTATGCCTGATCAGTTGCCTGCGGGATTGGATGGGTACACTACAAGGCTTTGCTTCTTTTGCTGTAATATACTCTGAGTTGTAAGACTTATGTGTTTATTAGTTTCCGCTTAATTAATATATTGTATGGTTGTGATTCCAATTGTTGTAAATGTGCGTACTAGCTATTGATCCAGGGACTAGTACTGTGTGCACATTAGATTTCCATTTTTGCATTCTGTGTAAAAATGGGGGTCGTTACAGAGGTCGAAGCCATTATCATTTTACTAATTTGTGCTAATATTGCATCTTATGATCAAAATATTAGGCAAAACTAATGATCTGTCACATTGCTTGCAAAATAAAGATCAGAATAATGTTCCCGCTATAGGATTGGTTGGGGCCACATTGCAAAAAATTAATGGCATAAGGCAGCATGGTAGGGATCAGCTCTTTCAAGAGGTAGAGACATTTTGTCTCCAACATAACA
Organism: Guadua angustifolia; assembly: GCA_036346375.1. Classification (NCBI taxonomy): domain Eukaryota; kingdom Viridiplantae; phylum Streptophyta; class Magnoliopsida; order Poales; family Poaceae; genus Guadua; species Guadua angustifolia. The sequence goes on along the minus strand of CM070510.1, from coordinate 6,249,474 downwards.
TCATTGTGCCAAATATGTCAGATACAATAATAGCCAGAGGCTGCTCGAGGGGTTGTGGCAGCCAATTGTTAACTTACTATGATCATTTCAATAATAAAATATTTAATGTGGTGCTTGATCAAATTATTGTTGAGTTAAATAATTGCTTTTCTGAAAGATCTACTTAGTTATTGAGATGTATTGCTTGTCTTGATCCAAAAAATTCTTTTGCCAACTTTGATGAAGACAAACTAATTGAACTTGATAAGATGTATGCTGCCGACTTCTCCCAATATGATTGTATAGTGCTTAAGGACCAACTTGAGACATTCATTGCTGATGTGAGAGCTGATCTAGATTTTTTAAGTTGTAATGACCTTGGTAATCTTGATGTGAAGATGGCTCAGACTAATAGACACAGTTTTTTCTTTGGTATATTGTCTCATTGAATTGGTCTTAATTTTGCCCATTATGTCCACAATAGTAGAGAGAGCTTTCTCAGTTATAAACATTGTCAAAACTGAGTTACGTAATAAGATGAATGATAAATGGATGAATGATAGCATGGTATGCTACATGGAGCGAAATGTATTTGCAAGCATTGAAGATAACAAGATTTTATGTCGTTTTCAAAGTATGAGGTCTCGTAAGCAACAACTAACTCGTAGTCTTCGTGCTAGTGATATGTTATATTCTTCTAATGTAATTTATCTTAATAGTTACCAACATAGTTTTATGTGTCTAATTTATATGTGCAATTTCTTTTTTTTTTAGGTTCCGGTTCTTGTTCTATTATTGATGAAAATATGATAATCTCATATGCATCAAACCTTCCTTAATTAGGTATTAACTTTTCTACCACTGCACTACGCTATATTGTTTTGACATATTTTATCTATTTAATTAAAATGTTAGGTATGGAATTCAAATTTATTTTTAATTGTGTATTTATCCTATACTTTTGTCGTACCTAAATGTTTGCAGTACTCTTTGACAATAGTAATAATCACTTATTTTCAGCCTGAAGGCGTACAAAAATCCTGGCTCAACCACTGCTCTTAAGAGTATATACTCCGGGGACATATTCAGTGCTAATGTGAATTCAGTGCTAATTCCGTGCTAATGGCATGTAGAAGTTTTGAAAAATTCTCAAAAAATTACCACATGTAGGGAAGGTGAACCTCTACAACTCTGCAAAATTTGAAGATGAAACTCAATTGCATTTGAAAGATATGAAAAAGACAAACTCAGCATGAATAGTACTTGTTACTGTTTTGGCACTATTCTTTTTGCTGTTTGTCTTTTTCATATCTTTCAAATGCGATTGAGTTTCATCTTCAAATTTTGCAGGGTTGTAGAGGTTCACCTCCCCTACATTTGGTAATTTTTTGAGAATTTTTCAAAACTTCTACATGCCATTAGCACGGAATTAGCACTGAATTCACCATTAGCATTGAATATTTCCCCATATACTCCCACATTCAGTATTCCTGCACTTAAATGATGTTCAGTTTAATAATGTTGAGTTTATAATGTTGAGTTTAACTAATTTACTAACCAGTTCAAATAAGTTTGAACTGAAATTCAAACTAAAGTTTCCTTGTTTATGATAGTTTGATTGTAGGTACGTACTGATTTTATATATAAATTAGCAATATATGTGATCTAAATTCGTTCAAAATCTTTGAATTCGAGTGTATTAATTATTCAAAGGTATATGTTTCATTTGAATTTTTATAGATGAGTATATACCCTAAAATTGATTTTTTTTAAAAAAAATATACCCAAATTTGTCTTGAATTTGCGCATTTGAAATCATGAAGTCCCATTCCAGCATCATATATATATAGGAAACATTTTCTATACTCCTAGGAAGACATACTCCAGCTTCCAATATAACACTTAAACAAACATGCTATACATCTTTACCATTTTTAGTATACTTAAATACTATTTCTAAGATACTCCAATACAACATGGTTGAAAATTTTCATCAGAGCCTTTTATTTTTGGTATATATCTTTTTTGTATATAAAAGAATATATACACAAATTATGTTATAAAAAGTGGACTTTGACGAAAATTTTCATACAAGTCACTTTGAAATATTTTATAATTAGTTTTAGAGTATGCTCAAAAGGATAAAAGGTAAGGTATTAAATTTTGATTTTTGTGGCTAGCTATCGTGGAATTTATCCTTCATCGTGTTTTCATATAAATCACGTCAAAACTGTAACATCCTTGACAATGTTGATAAAATGAAAATGGATATTTTGAATTTCCTTGATAATTATGTTGTGGTACTGGTAGATATACTTATTATCTCATGAAATTTCCTTTATAATTATAGATATGAGAACCTTGATAACCCTAGAATAGACTTAGACAATATATAATGTCAACTTGGGTAAATGCGATTACATATTGAATATGCTTAGCCATACTTTAGTAGCAATAATTTAGATAGTCAAATTAAAATTGCTTCTTGAGAATTTAAAAAAGTTGGATATGACACTGATTGTTACTGGTATTTTGGTTAAAAACTCAAAATAAAACTATATTTTGACGCGATCGATTATTGGCCATTACCGGAGGTGCAAAAGGAATTGCACATAATGTATGGGGAGATTATCACCTGTATCAGGTTAAAGACTGAATATAGTGTTGTATGATCAAAAAAAAAATTCGTATAACCACAAGTGCCGGTATGAGACAGTCTTAACCTATTAAGTTACGTAGATTTAGTTTTTCACATTAGAAGGCTGGAGTAGTATGGACTCTCCAGTAAGATTTACTCGAAGGGGTGCCCTCACCGAGGTGTTGGGAACAACGCTTACCAATACAATGATATACACCTTACTATGGGAGAAATGTCAAGACTTTGTTCTGAGTTTCTGCTGCCATAGCAAGGGTTGTTGTCAACGGAGCTAGTGCAAAGTTTGGCCTATGTAATGTAACAGTTATGTCATGATTCTCTACAACACACTAAAGGAAATGTGCTAATATTGATTGTATAAAGAGTAAGTCATGACTTATGGGTAAAGTTGTACACCCTTGTAGAGTAAAAATCTAATCGATTAGTTGTACCCATAGTTATGGGAGACTCGGTAAACTAACACTAGTTAGATGTTTTATTATTTTCAAAATGCTTGATTTGCCATGTATTGGCAAAAACTATCTTGTGTCATGTTACGGCATGATTTGGATGATACATTGCTCACGAAGGACTATGAGTTATTACTTATGCTCTACTTATTACTTTCATATTAGTCAAACTTGCTTTTATAATTTCATTTATAAATTATAACTTGATTTACAAATTCAATATCACTTTATACAAATTAACTGTAGTAAGCCTCCTTTGACATAGCCTGCATTACTGTATGTTATAAATACCACCTTAAGTCTTGTTGAGTATGAAAGTACTCAATCTTACTTATTAATATGTTGTTTTCGATGGAAAAAATAACGAGATCCGAAAATTACTTTTCATCACAGGAGACGGGAACTTCAATAAAGCGTTTTTTTCTAGGGATTTATGCATTGTCAATTGCCTAAGGGTTGGATGAGCACACTACAAGACTTTGCATCTTTCTGCTGCTATATACACTGAGTTATAAGAATACATTGTATAAATAGATTCCACGATAATAATATTATGTATGGTTGTGATTCCAATTGTTGTAAATGTGCGTACTAGCCACTGATCATAAAACTAGTACTGTATGCACATAAATTCTTATTTTTGCATTTTATGCAAAATAGGAGTCGTTACACAAACAAATCATAAAAATATGGTACTTCAAAATTAAGGAACTAATATCTTTATAATAAGAATTTGTGCGAAGTCTGGAATCAACAAACATACTAATACATATACAAAAGACTATAAATAATAACTATGTCATAATGTTCTTAACAACAAGTACTTAATCACTGAGAAATATGAATTGGATTGTTGAAAATGGGCGAGTTTGGGTCTTTTACTAGGTTTTATCATAGTTCAAACTTGCAAGAGATGTATTTGAGCATTTTAGTAATGATTGATTTTAAATGAGCCTAATGTTTTGGTTTATAGGATAGCGGAGCTATCGCTAGTTACAACCTATGTCAAATAGCAGAGTTATTGTTAGCTATAACGTTTGTAACTAATATAATAAAACATTGGCTCACAGCTTCACGTTCGAGGCCTAAAAAAACTATCACTAGCTATTTAGAACACTAATAAAAGGTATAACAACACCGTTTGAGCCGTATATTAAAAATAGAACCGCTAATCACTAACGAGTTGTCTTCTTAAGTCCTAACCATTACCTCTTGTTTTGCCTTCCTGTTTATTCGCTTGTCTCTTATGCACGTGCATTAATTACTGAATCGACTAAAGCTAAATATTAATCAAAGCTAGCTCTGCATGCATGCGTGCCCAGGCTTTTTGATCACCACGTAGAAAAAGTGTCCCGGTAATTAAACCAACACATGCCGGTGATGCCATTGATCGATACGGTACGCGCACGATGAGACATGTGCGATCTTAGCATCTCTAATGATACTAGCTATAAAAAATATCTATATTATTTATAAATAGCATATAGACAATTTTTCTAATGGATTAGCTATAGTATTGTTTATAAAATTAATTATTGGCTCACATGTAATAGATAATAAGTGTCTTGGAATCAGTTATAGCCTGGCTATACATTAGTAGCCGGTCTATATCTCTCTCTTCATTTTCTCTCTTCCAGCTAAGCAAAATATTGAGATGGCACCCTTATAGCTAACTGAAGTGGCACCATTGGAGATGCTCTTAGAGATATTTTCAAATGCCTTAAATCCTAATTTGCTATATCTTTGGAGTCCTTACACTACTACAAAGAGGTTATTACAGATGGTTCAAAAATATCATCACAGACAGTTTTCTGAACCATTTATAAGCATGTCAGTGATAATACAAAACATATTACAGATGATTTTTGAACCGATCGTGAAAACACATATCACAGATGGTTTTTCCTCTAACAGGACCAGAGTGATCCTGTTTCTATACAAAACAAGTGAGAAAATAGGTTGCATATGGTATTCTCATTTGAGGATGAAGATGAAGTGAAAGATAAATTAAAGCATGATAACTTTCAGAACGAACTTGTGGATGGAATTAGATTTTGCATTTAAATTCATCAACATTAGAATAAAAAAGGTGATAAAAGTGCTACAAATGTTCATATTTTAAGACCCTCCTTATTAGACAAGTTGTTGGCTCAATGTATCTAGAATGTTTTAATATTCAATGCAAAATATATAACGAATTGTGTATTGTAAATGTCATTTCAGAAATATCTAAAGAGAAGAAAATTTTGAGCAATAGATACTAATCATGGAAGTTCTGTTAAAAGAGGTAGAGAAAATATTATTTCATAGTTCAAGACAAAAAGATCTTACCACAAAAATGGCACCACAAATATGATAACAAAATATTTCATAGTTCAGGTGACAATACACTTGTCGACGATCGGGATCGTCAACCGCAAGAAAAGAGGTAGGGGTCAGAGAGTTTATGGGACCCGAGCTGCGTTTTGTTCGAACGAAGGAAGAAAATCGATCGCGGTGATGGTGAACAAAGGCGACAACGAGCACGAGACAAGAGTTTATACTGGTTCGAGCCCCTGTGAAGGTAATAGCTCTACTCCAGTCGCCTTGCGGCGGTGATTCTTGTTATATAGGTGTACAGAGCAGTGTTTACAACTCAAGACAGTAATGGTGATTCCTAGCTCGAGCTGCCGTGTGTGCTGTGTTATCTTCGCCGTCCTTGGAGCTCATGCGTCCTTGGTCTTTATACTTCCTTTGCACGCAACGGCCGGGAGCAATCCTCGGAAAGGGGGCCTTCGCGCCCCTTGAGGGCTGGCGATAATGCCCCGAACTTGCGCCAGACTCTGAGTCATCCCCACGACCGCTCTCGGCAACCGTCAGTCAAATGCCTGATCCGAAATCCTAGGGCGGACCAGGGGCTTCAGGCGAGACCCCGCTCGAGCTCGAGGTCGAGAGGTGCTGAGCTCGGGCGCGTCGCGCTCGAGGTCGAGCGTCCCAGTGCGTACCCAGGTCGCGGTCGGGGACTTCCGAGCATGGGGATCCGTTGACCGCACTCCGGCCGGTCAAGGAGTACCCAGCCCTCGTCAGCTAGCCCCTGAGGCTCTAGGTCGGAGGAACCCTCGGGGCGACCTCGAGCCTTATTCTTAAAACGAAAAAACCTTCATAGGTCTTGACTCCTTGGTCGAGGTTCTCTTGGCCTCGACACTGGCGACCTTGGACTTCTCGATGTTGATGCGGATGTGAGCGGTTGGTGGGCACTGGCGTCTCGACTCGAGCCTTAATGCTCTCACATCACGGTTGCCACGTGCGCCACTTTGGGCGTTAAAGACTTCAAAAAAGCGCCCTTGCGCCCTTTGTCTTCTAGCCTCCTCTCCGAGCAAGGCCCTTCGTTCGCTCCCTCGACCAAGCGCTCTACAGCGCCATGACCAAGCTTGGAAGGAGCACCCTGTCTTCCGCGAGGATGAAGGAGCTCGAGGCCCTGGGGATAGTGGACCCGGTGACATGGTGGTTGCCGGGCGGCGAGACCGAACCTCGCCCGAGGGATGATGAGATCGTCTGCACCGAGCATTACGCTCTCCTTGGCCTGCAGACACAGGGAGAGCGAATTCGTGGCGGGCGTCCTTTCTAGGCTGCGAAATAGAGCTCATCAATCGCACCGAATTCCGTCCTTCGCTCGCCATCTTTTCCCATTTGTGCGAGGATTCACAGAATCCTTCCCACCCCTCATTGTTCTTCGCTACTACTCCCTCTTCCGCTCTGGGAAGGACCACGTAGTCGGATGTCATGCTTGGACTTGGACCGCTCAAATGGCTCTTCCTAAAGTCTTGCTTGGGACTCACTTGGCCCCCGCCCGGCGGTGGTTTTATCTCAAGAAAGGGAGCTCGGAGCTCGGCGTCTGAGGGACCCCGTCACCAGAAGAAGAGACCCCGAGCCGAAGATCTGGAGGTTGATGAGGAGGCCATTGCAGCCATACATATCTGCGCCACGTGTGGCCTCACCGGGCAGGCAATCGCCGTCGACTTCTTGCGGAGCCGGGTGTCCCCTCTGCGGAGGAGGGAGCACCCGTTCTTCGAGATCGCGGGGCGCGACGACCCCACTCGTGAAGGTTCGACAGGCAAGGCCTCCGCCCTTGGAACTTCTGCTCGAAATCCATCTTCCAGCCTTTCTTGACAGTCCATGCTCTTGCAGCACCGAAGGAATCCTGGGTCTCCGACAGGATGTTCGAAATTTTCGGGAAGCTGGCGCATGGATACACCCTCGATGATCCGGTCCTGAAGAACGTACTTCGCCGGAAGGCCGAGGCAAGCCGTCCCGACCTCGCCCTTGATCTTGTTTTTAGCGAAGGTCCCTCTGACCCACGCAAGTTCTCAGGACCATCGAGCTATTCGTCTGACCGGGAGGATGCTCCGTTGCGGTGGGGCAAACTCAAGAAGGGGAGGAAGAGGCCCCCACCACGACAAGCCGTCGAGGTGAAGAGGCCGCATGTCGAGTGGGGAACCGCGCCACAGTAAGGACCCTCTTGGTCGAGCCCCGAGCTGAGTTCATGTGCCTTGCAATTTGTGAGACCTTCCTAGTTGCAAAGGCCAGCCTTGCGGCGCCGCCAGTCTTGGTACCCCGGCCTGGGCTTGAGCCGGGCCCTTGCCGTGGCGGGCGTCTGAGCCGGCTCGGGCCTCGAGATCCTGTGTCGCGAGGGCCAGCAGCGCGGCGCCTCATCATCGGGGCAACAAGACCTTCGGCGACCCTCGGTGAGGCGGGACGGTGACCAGTAAATCTTTGCATCCCGCTGCGCCGCCCTTCGCATCTTTTGGCTTAGTGTATGCTTTTGATCGCGGACCATGAGCACCGAGCTCGAAATTTGCCCGTTTGTGATGGCTATTGTCGGCGAGTCCGAGTCCAGGAGGAGGATCGTTTGAGTTGGTCCGCGTCACCTTCGCGCCGCGGACTCCGTCGGGTCGTCGAGCTGGGTTTGATCGGTGAGTTCGACCGGGCCCTTGATGATTCGGACGATGGAAGCTCCGGCCCATAACGGTCGGATTTTGACGCGGCGAGCTCATGATCGACCGCCGTTATCGACTCTCCGGCTCCACCGCGAGGAGGGTGCCCGAGCCGTGGGCGCCGCGGCGACACCCCGAGCTCCCGACCACGGCGCTCGGCGCCGAGCGCGATTCCTCCGGCCACCGAAGGTGACCAGGCCGTAGGGGCTCCGCGGACCTGCCCAGAAGCGGCTGCGCTAAGCACCGAGGCCGCGGTACCCCCGGCCGTGGAGGTCGAGAATCCTGTGGCGGATCCGACCTCCGTCCCTCGAGCCGGGAGGCGGGTGGGGCCCGGTCGTGAAGGCTGGGACCATCTTGCCGTCGCGCCTTCCACGGTTGTTGCGGGCGAACCCCGGAGGTGACGAGCGACCAGCCGCCTTAGGCGGTAACTCGAGATCCCGGCCCGAGCGCGCCAGTGGTGGTCGGGGTCGACCTTGACACTGGTGAGCCGGTCGACAAGGAGGAAGAGATCCCCCGCGACCGTATCGACGACCGCGAGGAGTTTACCCGCATCGCTGGAAGGCCATCTCCGCGAGTAAGGGTCTTCTGCGCATTTAAATGGTGTAGCTTTGTGTTCCTAATTCCCTCATTTTGGGCCTCCCTACTCGTCGTGAAGGTGATCGACCATGCCACCCAAGGGCTACAAGGCCTTGAGGAGCATGCCGTCGTCTTTGAAGGACCTTCGGGCAATAAGGCGCTGGAGGTTGAGCGACAAGCTTATCCAGGACCATTGAGGTCGAGCAAGGAGAGCTCGGCGAAAGCCCAGAGATTGACGATTTGCGCCCGACGATGAGGGCACAAGAAGTAGCCCATCTTGGCGGAGCTCGAGCGAGCTAGGGCCTCCGAACACGACCATGGTTATCTGGCCGTCGAGCAAGAGCGCGCGCAGTCGGCCAAAGCGCTCAAGGTCGGCGGGCCAAAGTTGAAGCCACGGAGAAGGCTGCTGCAGAGCGGCGCCTCTCCGGCCGAAGCGTCCCCGACCTCGAGGCTAAGATCCTAGAACTCGAAGAAAGCTCGGCCCGCGCCAACAAGGCGTCGAGGACGAGCGGTGCCAAGGTCGAGCCTTGGAGAAGGCCGCGCGGACCGGTCTTCCTCGGCGCGTCCCCGAGCTCGAGGCCAAGGTCTCGGAGCTTGAAGGGAGGCTTGAGCGTGCCAAAAGGGCGGCAACGAGCGCGATGACCCAGCTCCAAGACGAACGGCGCCGAGCTTCGGACGCCTCCATGGTGGCCCTCCAGAACCAGGGTGAGCTATCGGCCTTGAGGACCAAAGTCGCCGAGCTCGAGCAAGAGAAGCTCGCCCGCGAGATGGCCGACCTGTAAAAAAAACTTTAAAAAGCAAGGGATGTACTAACAGGAGTGGTTAGTTTTTGGTGTACAAAGAAACCTCGTCCCTGTTGTGGACCCGTGGTTTGGGGATACTTTGAAGTCTTTCTTGCTTTGCTTGTTAGCCGTTCCGTGCTTTCTAGGTTGTCTTGCGATAGGGTAGCCTTACCCAGCCCGTTGGGTCCGAGGTCGGCGGCGCGTGCCTCGGGCACAAGACTTAAATATGGACGAGAGGCCACGACACGCAAAGTGGAGGAACAATTACAAAGGTAGAAGGGCGCGGCGCGGACATCGTTAGTGCTCGAGCGGTCCTTGCGACCATGCATATCGCGCGACGGCTAAAGCGGCGAGGTTCTCGATTCGAGCCGAGCACGTGGAAGTGCTAGATTGCGAAGAGGTTCGGCTTACGTGTAGCTCGTTCGCTGGCGGTGAACGTCAAACCTGTGTCGCTTAGACCAGGAGCGAATGTGTTTGCGCACGAAGGTCGTGTTCGAAAAAAACAAACGAGGAACCGTCGAAAAAGAAATAGCAGTAACATCAGTGGAGGCAGACATAAAAAGTGAAAGACCAGCTTTATTGAAATTTGAGGCATAGGGTTTACACATAAAACTTCCGAAGCTGATCTATATTCCACGAGCTAGAGAGCACTCTGCCGTCGGGCATCGCTAGCCGGTAAGCCCGTCGTCTGTTGAAACAACTCTATAGGGGCCCTCCCACCGCGGGATAACTTGTTGGTCTCTGGACGAGCTCTGAATCCGCCTCAGGGCTAGGTCCCCAACAAGGAGCTTCCTAGGTCGTCTGGCCGAGACGCATGTCTGCGAAGAGCTTGCGGTAGTCGTTGATTGTAGCGATTGCACGGCATCTTACTTCTTCTGCGAGGGTGAGGTCGAGAGACCGTTCGTGCTCGAAGTCGACTTGGTCGACCAAGCCGACCTGGCGAGCCAGTGACCTCGGGAGGCGGGGCGGCTTGGTGCGAACCACGAGTTGGAAGGGTGTGGACCACGTGGCTCGGCTTGTTGTGTGCGAATAGACCATAGGACGGTGGGAAGTTCATCCACCCAAGCCTTGCTGTATCGATCGAGCTCATTTGCGACTCGTTTCTTGACGCCCTGGACGATTTGCCCGTTGGCGCGTTCCGCTGCTCCGTTGCTCTGGGGGTGAGCCACCGAAGCGAAGCAGATTTTAATGACGAGTTCCTCGCAAAACTCCTGGAACAACTCGCTGGTAAACTGAGTACCATTGTCGGTGATAATCTTGCATGGAACCCGTGCACTGGTGACCACGAACAAGCGAAGAAATGAAGCGCCACGGCGATTATGGTGAGACCGGTTGACCTCTATCCACTTGGTGAAGGTGTCGACAATGACGAACGAAACTTCTTCCCCATTTGCTTGAGAAAAGGACCGAGGATGTCCAGCCCAGTCGAGAAGGGCCACGCGGCGGGATGGTGCGGAAGCGCGTGGCGGGTTGATCGACTTCGGGCTTTGAATTGGCGAGCTCGGCGGTGCGGGCGATATCACGAGCATCTGAAGCGCCGAGGGGCCAATAGTACCCCATGCGGAAGGCCTTCCGACCATTGTCTGTCTGAAGAGTGTGCCCCACGAGGCTGAGTGAATGTCATGCAGCAGTACTTACCCTCCTCCGTGGAGATGCACCGTGTCGGGGCCTAAACATTGCGTCTGTAGAGCTCTCCTCGACAAGCGTGTATAGGCCCGCCCGGCGCTGATCCGCTCCTCTCGGCGGTCGGGTGGCGGTCGCCCGAGCAAGGAAGTTGTGTATGGCCTCGGCCGGAGGGGTACCTTCGACCATAGCAAGCGACCTCGTGGTCGGAGATTGACGGGCCGCCAGCGTCTCGAGGATGACGTCGGGTGGGGCGTCGTCGGAGGAGCCGAGCTTGGAGAGGCGATCCGCGCTGGAGTTGTCCTTCTGAGGGATGTGCTTGAGCTCCAAGTTCGAACCACTTCTCCATCTTGCGTGCCTCGGCGAGTACTTAGCCATCGAGTCTCCGAAACCTTTGTAGTCCTTGTTGAACTAGTTGATGGCGAGTAGGGAGTCGCCCTTCACGACCGGTCGGCGTCGCCCAAGGCCTTACAAGCTAAAGGCCGGCCAAGAGGGCTTCGTACTCATACACATTGTTGGTCATTGGGTGTAACATCCCTAATTTTGGCGATTTTAAATTTTGGAGTTATTCGAATTTTTATGAATTAATCAACCTTTATTTGCATTTAATTGAATTTATCTAATTTTTCTAGGATTTATTGGATTTAATTGGAATTTATTTATACCCTTTTTCCTTGAGTAATTAAATATCAGAAAATATAATTATCAAAAATTAAAAACAATATTTTATTTAGGCTCAAAATGATCTGAAATATTTTCTAGAATTTTTCTAGAATTTTTCGAATATTTTAGTGCCCTAAATAATTACTTTGAATTTTGGCATTTATTTTTATTCGAAAAAGTCTGAAATTCCTTAGCTTGTGTTGGGCGGCCCAACAACGTGTTTCATGTGAGGAAAACCCTAATCGCCGCCCGCTCCGCACCGTCCGATCTTGATCGGACGGTACGACGTTCATCGCGCCGTCTCGGGAATGACTCTTGTCTTGGCGCCGTCATGGGTTGGGAGCCGAGGATCTTGTCAGAGATATTGCGCGAGTTCCAAGGCATGTCCGGGCGAAAGAAGTACACCCCCGAGCTCGGCACTTCCTTCCGCTCATTTCCCCTCATCTCTCTCGCTCAGCCATCCACTGTAGCACGCGTACCTGCTCGCCGTAGTTCACACTCTTCCCCGCTTCGGTTTTCGCTGTGCCCCGCCGTGTTCCACCGCTCCCCACCGCCGTCAAGACCCTCCCCAAGTTCACCGAGCCGAGACGCATCCGTGTGGTTACTTCTTCCGACCGGAGAAGCTCGGAAGTGCCGTCGCCCGTGTCGTCTTCTTCAACTCCGGCAACGAGCGCCGCCGCATCTTCATCGACCCCTCGCGTGCAACCTCAGCCGTCAGATCTTCATCGGACGCTCGAGGTAAACCCGTAAAGCGTAATAACGATGAACCGCTTCGGGTAGATCTTGCGCCGTCGATTTGAATCCGGCGGTCGGAAATCGTGCATCGTGGCTTGATGCTTCGCGACGCGTGTCGATCGGCCGACATGTGGGTCGAAATTTGTTCACGGGCCCACCCACTTGTCAGTGGGAGGACCGCCGGTCGTGCTGGCGTCAGCGTGACGTCATCCGGGCCCACTTGTCAGTGGCCGAGGGCGACGTGGTTCGCTCTGGTGCCAACACGTGTCGAGCCGAGAGGAATTAATCCGGATTTTCAGTAGAAAAATAAATAGAATAACTCGATTATTCATTTTTGAATTTCAGCAAAACTTGAAAATGCTATAACTTTCGCATTTTAACTCGGATTTGAGTGATTCCAGTGCCCAAAAATTTGTAAAAATGTGAACTATTTAATGGTGATTTTTATTTTATTTTTGGTGATGGTCTTGCTGTCTGTATTGAGTGCTATTGTATGTTTGGTTGCGTATGCGTAGACTCCGAGTCGCCGGAATTCGCCGAGGGAGAATTTGAAGACCCGTCGCAGACCTCGGACCAGAACCAACTCCTCTTCGAAGGCAAGTCGTGCTTTGACCATGTTGCCCCTAGATTTTAAAATATATTTTGATTCAACTATTGCATGCTATGTTAAGTATAAATGATGTTGTTTATATGGGAACAGTAGTTAAAATGCCTATCTTGTTTATGCCACCTTGATTATAATGTTTATATGCCCTGAAATCCTTGTCCACCCTAAGATGTTTAATATGTTGAATATTACTATGATGCCAACACGGGAGGCTAGACCGTGATTAATAGCTTATCCTGCTTAAATGCGATGAATGAATTTCAAACGACAAGCGAATATTGACTAAACCATTATGGAGCGCATTTTTGGTAAAAGTGCGATAATATCATATGATGGAATGGGAATAGTCACTGTCGGTGCTATTAGGAATTGATATGAACAATGGCATGTGTTGCTTAAATATAACATGGGGTGGGGAAATGTTTTGGGCCAAGGGCAAATGGCGGGAAGGCTTCGTCTTGGGGTGGGCTGTGTGGCAATGGGTTGTATGAAAGATTTTGAAGGCAGTGTGCGAGAGATGTATAGAATGGTTGTCTTGCCGGGACAATTAACGACTTAACCTTGCGAGCCTTTGAGCTGAGTTCCGTGTACAACCACTTGTCCGAATGGGGCGGACCTAGTTAAGTAGGTTTCGACCTCTTTCCTTTGAAACCTCGGGGTGACGATGCACACCAAGTGCAAGCTGTGGGGAAGCGTACTGCTACTCTGCTTGGTACCCATTCAACGGTGCTTGCTCTGTCTAAACTTGACTCTGAGTGAGGAAGTGTTAGAAGGAAGCATCGGAGAGGTTCAACGGTTAAATGTTAGTCTCTGAAAAACTTTGTTGCAATCAATTGCTTTGTGTGGTGAGCAGATATCTGTGGGTAAAGTGTCTGACCTCTGCAGAGTGTGTGTGTTGAAACTATTGAATAGCCGTGTCCATGGTATTGGACATTGCTCGGTGATTCTGATCAAGGGTAGATTTTAAAATAAAAGATGTGGATTGGGTGGCTGTGTGCCAAAAGAATCAAATTAGGGCTGTGTGCCAAACCCTTGGGAAAGAATTGAGAAATTAATTATTAATAATATTGATTTTACTGCTTTTAATCTAATAGTACTACTTGTGTGAAAGAAATATTGCTTTATGCAAAATAACCAATTAAGCCTTTCCTTTGGATAAGCCATGCATGTAGTAATAGGCCCGCATTGGGCATGACTTGTTGAGTATGTTGTATACTCACCCTTGCATCGACAAAAACCTCAGAAGAAGAAGAAGCCGTGCCAGCTTGGAATGGCGAGTTAAATCGAAGGCGGGAGGATTAAGGGTTGAGCCGCACTCAGTTGCCTGTGGCTATGAAGGGTTCATCGTTTTGCTTTTGCTTCCGCTGATAAACTTGTGCTACTCTATTATTTATCGCCCTGCGTGGCGAATTATTGTAAGGTGGCCATAAGGCCGTGTAACTCGTTATACTCATGTTTGAAGTACTTTATTATTATTAATTCCGCTACGTATGATTGTGGTACTTCAACCTGTTTATCCTGTGTGTACTAGCGTGATCCTGGACTAGTACGGAATACACAGAGTGTCCGAACCGTGAAAATTCGGGGCACGACACTGGGAAGCCAAAACGAATTACGTACATCAATTTGTCGCCGCGCGGGGTGAGGATAAGGATCCCAGCCCCCGAGCGCTTGAAGGACCTCGAGCCGTCGAAGAACATGACCCAGGGCTTCTCCTCTTCGACCTGAAGCTCGGGAGCGGGCTGCGACGTCTGCTCGACCACGAAGTCGGCGAGCACTTGTGACTTGATGGTCGTGCGCGCTACGACCTGGACGTCGAACGCCGCCAGTTCCATGGCCCACTTGGCGATTCGTCCGCCACCCTCCGGGTTCCTCAGGATGTCCCCGAGCGGGAAGCTGCTTGGGATGACCACGGAGTGCGCCTGAAAGTAGTGCCGGAGCTTGCGCGAAGCCATGAGGAGAGCGTATAACAGCTTCTGTACCTGCGGGTAGCGCTCCTTCGGGCCGTGCAAGACCTCGCTGACATAATAAATGGGGTGCTGCTGAGACCCCCGTTCCGCCACCAGGACGGCACTAACAGCATGGGGGGTGGCCGCGAGATATAGCAGTAACTTCTCACCAGGTTGTGGCGTTGTAAGGAGGGGTGGGGACGACAGGTATGCCTTCAGGTCGTCGAAGGATCGCTGGGCCTCTGGAGTCCACTCGAAGCCCCCGTGCTTGCGCAAGGTTTGGAAGAATGGGAGTCCGCGCTCTCCGAGCCTCGAGATGAACCTGCTGAGGGCGGCCATGCGGCCAGTGAGGCTTTGCACCTGCTTGATCGAGGTCGAGGTGCCATCTTCTCGATCGCCTCGATCTTTTCGGGTTTGGACCAACCCCGAGCCCCGATCATATAGCCGAGCACCTTCTGGGATGCCACCCGAACACGCACTTCTCGGGGTTGAGCTTGATCTTGCGCTTGTTCAGGTTGGCGAAGGTCTCCTCGAGATCCCGAACGTGGTCGTCCTCGGCGGAGCTTTTGACGATGATGTCGTCCACGTAGACCTTAAGGTTCCGCCCGATCTGGGCTCGAAAGTCTTGGTCATCAACCGTTGAAAGGTGGCCTCGCATTGCGCGAGACCAAATGACATGGTCGTATAGCAATAAGTGCGAACGGCGTGATGAAGGAAGTCTTGCTCTCTTAAATCGACCGCCACTTGATCTGGTGGTATCGAGTAAGCATCAAGAAGCTAAGCATCTTGGCATTCGCGGTGGAGTCCACGATCCGTCGATCTTGCTGAGCGGAAGTTGTCCTTCTGCAAGCCGAGTTCAACCCGTATGGTCGGCGCACATTCTCCACTTTCCTCCTTTCTTACGCACGATGGCCGGGTTGGCGGCCACTCGGAATAGTTAATCTCACGAATGAAGCCGGCCTTCAAGAGCTTGTCAAGGTTCTCCTTGATGATTGCGCTTCTCGGGAAAGCGTCGCGGCTTCAGGCGTCTGGTCGAGCCGGACCCCACTCGCAACTTGTGCTCGATCACCTCCCTCGGGGCGCGAGGCATGTCCGCGGCTCCCAAGCAAATATGCCTTTGTTGGCGCGAAGGAAAGTGACGAGCTCGAGTTCCTATTTGGGACTTAGCTCGGCCGAGACGTGGGCCTTTTCGGGTCACTCTCAGCGGCGCACGGCCTTCGTTTCCCCACTAAATTTGGATTACGCCTTCGGCGGCGTTCTTCGTCGTCGCCTCCGGACCATGGCTGGGCGGCATGCGGCGAGGCCAAGGCCTTGGTCTCGCAGACCATCTCGCCGCTTGTGGAGTCGCCTCGCCGCGGTGATGACACCGTTGGGACGAGCGACTTCATGCACCGATGGCCATAATGGTTGGCCGCCATGAACTTGACCAAGGCTGGCCGTCCGCTGATGGCGTTGTACGGAGGTCACTCTCGACCACCTCGAAGGTGATCAGCTCGGTACGAAAGTTGTCAGAGCCGCCGAAGGTGACGGGCAAGACAACCTACCCCAAGGGGGTGGTCGAGCTCCCGGGGACTATCCCGAAGAATGGTATGGTGATGCTCTTGACCTTCGACCGGGGAATCTGCATCCGGTCGAGCGCTCCTGCCTGCAGCAAGTTAAGAGAGCTGCCGCCATCGACCATGACGCGACCGACCGCGGTATTGCTGATGGTCGGGGTCACGACCAAGGCGGTCTTTAGGTCTCGAGCCATACCTGGGAGAGCATCCTCTGGAGAGAAGGCGATGGTTGCCCGAGCCCACTTGCGGGGTTGTTCGGCGGGCTTCCAGCGGCGACACAGTAGATGGTCGTCTGGCGGCCTTGACCTCGCTGGTGATAGGCCGACGAGCCACCGAAGATGACATCAATCCGGCGCTTCGCCTTCTTTGGAACTCAAGTCGAGGTCGTGCGTGCTCCGTCTTGGTATTAACTTTCGGTCGGTGGTCGTCATCGCCGAACACCGCATCATCTCTCCCGCCCATCATAAGCGTCCGGCTTATTACGCGAGCCTGCGGTTCGCAGTCGTGTGGCGGCATACTGTGGAATAAGCGAGAACTTTGATTCGTCATATCCCGCGTCCCTCGGCCCCTGCGGCCGAGCATCGCCCACCAGGGCGGCAGACGGTAACCCTCTGCTGAAATGGTTCTTCGCTGGTGTGGTCGGGTCGACCTTGGCGAGGCTTTGAGTCCTCCCGAGCTGGCCTCGGACCTCGAGGACCGCATGGCCATCCGCCGAGAGCGATTACTCGCGGTAGCCCTCGCCACCTCTGCGATCGCTTCGCTTCTTGGTGGTGGTGCCTTGGTGGCGCCCACAGGTTGGGCGGGCGGCCTCTGTTTGGTTCAGACCAAGCTTACCTTGGTCGAAGTCGCATTCCAATGGACGGCATCGTCGCATCAGCATATCGCTCCGCCATGCGGAAAAAGTTTGTTGATGGCCGAGCCTCGAGGTGATCTCGGGTCTTGGTGAGACGCCGATCACGGACCCCGAACTTGAAGGCCTTGATGACGGCCTCGTCAGAAATGCTCGGGATCAGGTTCCTTGTGCGGATGAATCGCCGCACGAAGTCGCGCAGTGGTTCATTCTTCCCCTGGATGACACGATCCAGGTCCTTCTCCCTGCCCGACCGCTCGTAGCAACTCTGGAAGTTGGAGCGTAGGGCGCTCTGGATCTGGCGCCCGCGACTGAAGGGCACGGCCGATTAAAAAGCCAGGTCCTAGCGGCCCCGTCCAGGACGGTCGGGAGGTAGTTCGCCATCACGAGCTCGTCCCCTCCGGCCGCCAGGATAGCGGTCGAATAGATGGACAGGAACTCGTCAGGATTCTTGGTCCCGTCGAATCGCTCGATCAGCGCGGGCTTGAACCGTAGCCACCGCCTGCGCAGCGAAGACCGTCGAATCGCCATGCGGCCGTAGGCGGGGCAGTGCCGCGCGGTCATGGTCATCGCCGACGAGATCCTGCTGCTGCCGGACTGAGTCGAGGCTCCCGCGGCCCGAACCTCGGCGGAAACGACCATGGTGCGAAACACGGAATCACTGGTTGGTAACACAGGCGGTCTGGACCTGCGGCGCTGGGCGGAATGTCCCGGAGAGGTCCGCGAACTGCTGCCGGCCGACTTCGGGCGGCTTGGCTCGAGCACGGTCTGGTTGGCGCGGTGCCGTGGGGCGTCGGCGGCGCGTCTGCGTCAAGGCCTCGTCCGAACCCATTGTTCGGGGCTAACCCTAACGCGAGAGGTGTGCGATCGTCTGACGGTGCGGCGTGTTGTCATTACTTCTCGGGCGGGTCCCCGAGTCTGACCGATCTTGCGGGCCTTGACCTCGATCGCGGCCGGTCGAGTTCTTCGGCGGGGCTCGGCAAAAACTCCGACCTCGCCCTATCGGGGTTAGCCATGACCCGCGATAGCGCGGGCGCTCCGGTAGGAGGAGCACTGGCGGCTCGAAAGACGTCTTGGCTTTCTCCTGGGCCTCCGCCGGAGAGCTGTTATGGCTTGGTTGATGGCAACTGCACCATCTGGCGGCGTCTTCCGGTCTGCGGATCACGGTCATCCGCATCTCCGGCGCCTTGACCGTCCGCCACGAGCGTCTTTGCTTTCGGCGGCGGCGAGGTGTGAACGAGGACACGGAATCGAAGTCCGTGCAGGAAAATCCGTCGATGAAGGCGCCATGCTCTGGAGTCTTGGTGTTGTTCTGCGAAGAGCAAAACAATCGGACCCCACGGTGGGCGCCGGTTGTCGGCGATCGGGATCGTCAACCGCAAGAAAAGAGGTAGAGTCGAGAGTTTATGGGACCCGAGCTGCGTTTTGCTCGAGCGAAGGAAGAAAATCGATCGCGGTGATGGTGAACAAAGCGACAACGAGCCGCAGACAAGAGTTTATCTTGGTTCGAGCCTGTGAAGGTAATAGCTCTACTCAATCGCCTTGCGGCGGTGATTCTTGTTATATGGGTGTCTGAGCGGTGTTTACAACTCAAGGCGGTAATGGTGATTCCTAGCTCGAGTGCCGTGTGTCTTTGTGTTGTCTTCGCCGTCCTTGGAGCTCATCGTCCTTGGTCTTTATACTTCCTTTGCATAGCGGCGGGAGCAATCCTCGGAAAGGGGCCTTGGCGCCCTTGAGGGCTGGCGACATCGCCCCGAACTTGCGCGCCTCTGAGTCATCCCCGACCGCTCTCTGGCAACCGTCGATCAAATGCGATCCAAAATCCTAGGGCGGACCGGGGCTTGGCGAGACCCGCTCGAGCTCGAGGTCGAGAGGTGCTGCGAGCTCGGGCGCCAGCGCTTCGAGTCGGCGTCGATCGTGCCAGTCGCGATCGGGGCCTTCCGAGCATGGGGATCCGTTGACCGCACTCCGGCCGGTCAAGGAGTACCCAGCCCTCGTCAACACTAATAAAATATACTACCATAAATATCAACAAACGTACATTGAGAAACTGCGTTATTTCATAGTTCAAGATAAGAAGGCCTTAGGATTTTTTTCATATCTACCATCATATATGCCACAGCTTATGCAACAGAGACTTTTCAGTTCTCTTTGAAATTCCACAACTCTAATATAGTGCTGATTTGTTTGACACGAATAGCTGATATTGATCTCCAGTCATCTCTCTTAATCCCTACAAAAGCTATTGTGTTGTTGTAAAAAAAGGGTGTCTTGGTATATTATTAGTAACCACATCGAATTAAATACTAAAAACCTTTATTTTACCTTTATAAGCCCAGCTTTGTCTTCTTCCAGACCTGCATTAGCCCTGCGGCCCTTAATGATGAGTGCCGTGTTAAGGGATTCAATATCTTGTAATTTGTTATCTATGTCTTTCAGTTCTTATTTCATCTCATAAATCTTTCCATAAACTCATATTTGCCCTTTAGTTGTTCGATCTCTACCTCAAGTTTTTATTTAGCTTCTAACAACTTTTCCATGTTGTCTATTTTACCAAAATCAGATTTCAATCTTGTTAATTAATTTAGATAAAAAATAATGTTCTCACATATTAGAATAATGGACTGATCAAAGTAGTGGCAATGAGAATTTCAATGTTTTGCATAAAATAAATTCACAAGCAATAACTACTGCAAATAATGTTCACTAAGTTTTGCCATGTCAAGTGCGGTAATCTATGTAGGCAGCGTAAGAGTGAACCCCAATATGAACTAGTTGACTATCTAATTCCACACATTTTTCTCAGAAAAAAAGAAAATGGTAACCCCGGTATGAACTGATTGACAAAAAATGTTCTAGGGAGATGATATGAGAAAGAAAATTAGATGAGTTGGGAAACCTAATTGTCTAAACTAATCATTAAGTAGTAACTACTAGAATTTAAGTTTGTCATGCAAAGGCAACATGTATGTAAATCCTACCGTATGCAAATTTCTATAATTTTGCTAGTTTGCTATGTTTAACATAAAACTTTTGAAAAGACCTGCTGCCGATATGACCATACATTTGATAACAAAGATTGAGAATACCACATGACAATCGATGCAAATAACACGTACTTTTATTCATAAAATAGATCTAGTAATCAGAAACTAAAATAATTGATCTATTTCTGAACCTAAGACTAAGTGAATATATCTTTTCATGTATGCCTGCATCTCATACAAACATCTTTCACATCCCTTACCTAAATAATGCAAGTATGTTGAATGTGTCAATTAGAGAGATTTGGAAAGTCTTTAAAGTAAAAAAAAGGTTAAATTGGACCCTTGTTTCAGGATTTCAGTAATTATCCATGAACATTCAGTATATTTTGGTGTGCAAATGCTCAACATTCATAATTGAAAAGTTTGAAGATAGTGTCAACATGTAATTCCACATATTTTGGGATACTGACATTCATCGTACTTCTTTTAGGTTGGACATCAACAAGCTAACCAAAATGTTGGACATCGAGTTAATTAAACGCTTTCTCCTACACATAGCTTCACTTTCAACACCATACGGAATTTTATTACTTAGGGCAACTTGTACCAATTCATATGATTGTAACACACATGACGAGGAAATGAGAGCATTATTCATTTGCAGTTTTGCATTGCTGCATGCGTTTACGGGCTCGAGGGGACTCACAGAATCAAACGGAGCACAGGCTTGAGGGAAGGAGGAGGAGGTCACCGAGAAGGAGGACACCTAGGAGGAGGTCGCTAGGAGGAGGTTTCCGAGGAGGAGGTCACTAGGGAAGTGGTCGCCAAGTGGGGGAGGACGCCGGGGAGGAGGTCGTCGGGGGAGGTCGCCAGGGGGAGGACGTCGGGAAGAAGGTCGCTAGGGGGAGGCTACTGAGGAGAAGGTCGCCAAGGAGGAGGACGCCGAGGGGCTAAGGTTTGGAGGAGGCGAAACGCATTGCATGCTAAGTTCTATGCGAGGAACATTGGTATCTTAATAGTGGTATGTTCGTATTACAGATAGTTCGTGGTTTGAACCATCTGTGATGCGTAGATATCGCAGACGATTTGTGGGTAAAACCGTCTGTGGTTTGTCATAGACGGTTTTAACCACAAACAGTCTATGCTACAAAATTAATACAGATGATTCTTATTGAAACCAGTAATTTTGACGATCGCGCTTTTAAAATCATCTGTGATTAGATTTAACATAGATGGTTTTTGAAAACCATATATGATGAGAGGTCTAAAATTCTCTTTTATGTAGTAGTGTTATCATCTACAACTTGAATTCTATTTGGCTATATAAGTCAACCTTATGTATTTGTAATCCTTGAAATCGAAATAGTGATTTTGTCTTCTGTGGTTTTTTCTCTGCAAGGGTTTTTCACATAAATGTTATGTCTTGTGCGATTTGTGCGTGTGCTTTTGCATCTAAATATAATAAATGGTATCAGAGTTCTAACCCTATCAAGTGACATAAAGATACGGAGACATAAGGCCATTTTCAGTGCAAATTTCACGAGAGTTTCATTATCATTAAATGAGATGCCACATAGGTAAAAGTAGTAACATGGCAACAAATTTATGAGGAGAGATGAGAGTTGAGTTTCATGGAGATGAAACCTAGTGTATACGGTTACCAAGTGCTTTGAAACTGAGATGAAACCCCACTGAGAGCGATTTGTTTCATCTCCACATCTTTTCTGGATCCCGTGTGGCCATATTGTAGTGTGCTAGATATAATTGAAAGTGGCTACACAATTTATATGTCACATTTGATCACAACACTATGCAATAATTAAATGTTATGCTATGCCTATGAAACTGCAAAATGAAACTGTGCATTAAGAGAGGTTGTTTCATTCATCAACCCAAACATCTAAATATAACGTGGCACTATCGGAAACCGTGTAACGAAACTCTCGAGAATGGCCTAAGAGCTGTGATCGATGATCAAGCCCCAGCTCTACAGATCCTCGCGACGGCATGCAACGGATGAACGGACAAATCAATGAGCGAGTGATCGAGTGAGAATTCTTATCCCAACCATGCATCGAACGGTTTGGAGTTAATTTGGACGTCCATTGATCGATCCACTGTTGCGATTAAACCCTGCATGGATGGCGAAATGATATGGCCATTGACGCCCGCAAGATCATCGATGGCTCAGAAGCTCGGCTGCAGGGCATTCATGGTGGCCAGGGCAGGGACGACCATACAATCTGCACCCAATCTTCGCGTCATTTACTGGCTACGAGGAGTACTTGGCTCCTAGCAAGAGCGGTGGAACCACTACTACAGAACGACACATCACTATCACTGTATCTGTGTCGGTTCTTAAGTTTTTCAAAAAAAAACGATTGTGATTAGTAACCCGGAGGGTGTTAGTAATAATCACTATCGGTTACGAGATTATAAGTGATTGTGATGTAGCCTTGGACACATCGAATCGGTTCTCTACTAAAAGTGATAGTGATGTGCACGGTCATCACTATCGGTTCTTTTCATAGAAGTGATAGTGATGATCACGTGATCATCACTATCACTTCTATGAAAAGAACCGATTCTGATGACCGTGCACATCACTATCACTTTTTAGTAGAGAACCGATTCTGATGTGCACATGGTTATCACTATCATTCTTTTTATAGAAGCGATAGTGATGACCGTGCATATCACTATCACTTGTTGAAAAGAACCGATTCTGATATGCTGATATGCTCGTGCTTATGACTAAAGTGATGGCCGTGCACATCAGTATCGCATTTTGAAAAGAACCGATTCTGATGTGCCTCGCTAGGTTATATATACCACTCGCACTGAACTCTTCTCTGTTTTTGCTCCAGAGGAGATTTCTCCGCCGCCACCCGAGAAAATAGCTCATATTGTGTGGTTGGAAGCAATAGTTGGGTAAGAAAATTTGAAGTCCTCATGGGTGGGTATTAAGAGGGCAAAATTGAAACCCTATCTTGAGGAGATTCCCCTCTTTTTGCCCTCTATTGCGGTTTTCTTCAAAATATGATCGATAATTCTTTAAACCCTTCAATTTTGCCTTTGGTAATTTCGATATGTCGTCAATAAAGTTTAGGTTGCCTTTGGAATTGTGTACGTGCTTTCGAGTTCACACTCTTTATTTGACAAGCGCATATCTATTTAATTTTGTAGTGCGATCTCTGTTTATATGGAATTATTATTGCTATCATGTAGTAGCTGTTATTAGAGTTTAGGCGGCGTAACCTCGTCTCCCGTTCGAGGGTGCTTATTTATAAATATGCTGAGCGAAGGGCATATTTATAATGGCGATCTCGAATTATCAACGTTTTTGGACGATTAGAGGATATATGGTTCGAGCAAGTTCTGGTGTGTTGTACAACTTGAGTAGATTTGGTAGCGTCTTTCGGTGTTCTCCGGATACACACCCTCTTGACTGTTGTCGAGGCGTGTATCCGGAGAACGGCGAAGATCTTCTTTTCTCTGAGTTGTACAACAACAAGAACTTGCCCAAACCATATATCCTCGAATGGGATTAGGACCTAACCTATTTAGAGATTAGGAGTCATCGTTGGTACCCTTGATTTGTTTCGTTGTAGTAGAAAGATTTGCAAGCTCTTGCACTAGCTATATAATTAGATTATTTGATATCGTTGTTGATGTTAAAATTTATGTCTCTTATGTAGGGAATTAGAAGCTTTAAACCGGGGAAGAAGCTAGGTATCGATCGGAGTACATTTATATATCTTGGAACACATCCACTATTTTGCAAAGGTAATATTAATTGAAATGATGTCTCAATATTTAAAATAGCTATAGCTAGTTGTCGCTCGATTTTTCCTTAATTTATTGTGCGAAATTTAATTGCGAGATGGACCGTGGGGAATGGATGTATCGAAAAGCCGTGTGAGTGCTGAATTTGAGAGGGTGTTAAGGAGTTCAAAAATTGCGAAGACGACATGGTGAGGAGGGTGTAAACTTCATATATTGTCCTTGCATTGATTGCACCAATCGAGGAGATTTAACAACTCATCTCAAATTGAGGACCACGATTCGACGTGGCCGTGAGGAATTACACATGTTGGATCCATCACGGGAGGCGGGTAGTACCCTCCGATATGCAACGAAGATACGGTGGAACCGGATGGCGAGTTGCGACTGATATGTTTGAGGAGGATAATTTGGAGCAAATGTTGCGGGATGTGGAGGTAATTACGGAAGAGAGTTTGAAAAGTTTAAAAGCTTGATAGAAGACGATGCCAAACCGTTGTTCACAGGTTGCAAAGCGGAATACACCAGGTTGGGTTCGGTCCTTGCATTGTTCGAACTGAAGGCAAAACACCGTTGGACAGATACAAGTTTCAATGCACTACTAGTTCTTCTATCGGATCTGCTTCCGGAGGGAAACGAGTTGGCAACAAGCATTTATGAAGCGAAGAAGCTACTATGTCCCATGGGAATAGAAATAGAAAGGATACATGCATGTCCGAATGATTGCATCTTGTACCGTAACGCACATCAGGAGCTGCACGTTTGTCTAGTTTGCGGTGTGCCCCGGTACAAACAAAAGGAGAAGCGTAAGAGCCGGGGCAACGACGGTGAAGAGGTCATCACTAAAGGTGCACCGGCCAAGGTATTGTGGTACTTGCCCATCATTCCCCGTCTGGAGCGGTTGTTTGCAAATCCGAGAGAGGCAAAATTGTTGCGTTGGCATTACGAGTCTCGAAAGGAAGATGGCAAGTGAGACACCTGCGATTCGGCTCAATGGAGAAACATCTATTGGAAACATGAGGAGTTTGGTGCGAAATGAGGAACATAAGATTTGGGTTGAGTACAAGCGGAATGAATCCGTTTGGTAACATGAGCGATCGTCCTGACACTGGCGATTCATTGTGTATCTACAACCTCCCTCCTTAGTTGTGCATGAAGCGGAAGTATATCATGGTGTCATTACTAATCTCGGAACCCAAACAGCCGGGAAATGATATTGATGTATACCTTGCACCATTGATCGAGGATTTGGTAAAATTGTGGAATGAGGGGGTCGTCGTGTGGGATGCGTACAAAAGAGCATTTCACCCTACGGGCTATGGTATTTTGCACCATAAATGATTTCCGGCCCTTGGTAATTTGGCGAGATTCTGATACAAAAGGAGCCAAAGCGTGTCCTATTTGTGAAGAGGAGATCGAGAGTCTATGGTCTTGAATTCAAAAAAACGTGTATATGGGTCACCGTGAGGTTTCTACCTCGAAGTCATCGATACCGTAAGATGGATGACAAATTTGATGGGAAGAGGAAGTCCGTTCGGCACATGACCTATGAGTGGAAGCCAAGTATATTCACGTGTAGAGGATATCGATGTTCATGACGGAAAAGTAGTAAATCTGTTAGTCCTAGGACCATTTGGAAGAAGAGGTCAATATTCGGGACTTACCGTCTTGGAAGGAGTTAGATGTCCAGCATTGTATTGATGTCATGCATGTTGAGAAGAATGTCTGCGACAACTTGGTTGGCATCTGCTTGAACATACAGGAAGACCAAAGATGGTGTCAATGCTCGTCGCGACATGGCCTACAT
Source organism: Guadua angustifolia (assembly GCA_036346375.1). NCBI lineage: Eukaryota > Viridiplantae > Streptophyta > Magnoliopsida > Poales > Poaceae > Guadua > Guadua angustifolia. Next base: position 6,223,499 of record CM070510.1, on the reverse strand, counting down.
GGGAATCGGGCCCGGACTTGCGGTGATAGAGGAGGATGGAAAAGGCCCGTACATTCTGCTGCATGCTACACCTGTCCAAGAAGGAGAAAGAAGATCTCTGCAAATGTCTCCAAAGTATTAAAGTTCCATCTGGCTACTCATGAACATTAAGAAGCTTGTGTCTATGGATGATTTGAAGTTGTTAGGCATGAAGTCCCATATTGCCATATCTTGATGACCCAAATGCTCCCGGTTGCAATCCGAAATATTCTCCCGAGAGGATGTCGGGTTGGCAATCACAAAGTTGTGTTATTTCTTCAATGCGATCTCTGCAAAGTTATTGACCCGATGTACTAGACAACTTACAGAGTGAGGTGGTGCGGACTCTGTGTCACCTTGAGATGCATTTCCCACCGTCGTTCTTTGGCGTAATGGTCCACCTTGTTGTTCACCTTGTCGAGAGATTAAGATATGTGGACCCGCTTTCCTCGTTACATGTATCCGTTCGAGAGGTACATGGGTATATTAAAGTCGTCACGTGAGGAATCGGTTGAAGCTTGAGGGTAGTATTGTTGAAGGTTATGGGATGAAGAGGTTATTGAGTTTTGCGTGGACTACGGGTAAAGACAAGCAATCGTGTTCTGTATCTCGTCATGAGGCGGACTTCTTTGGTAAAGGAACCGCGGTCCAAACTAATGAGTCAGGGTTTGATATGTATTGCAAGGCGCATTTCACGATCTTGCGAGAATAAGCGCAGGTTCGTCCATACATCGAGCGGCATAAGTTGATATTACGGAAGAGAATCCACAAATGTATGAGCTTTCCATCGCACAAGAACACAATGATCGATTCCTCACATGGTTCAAAGAAAAGCGGAGGTCTCCTTCGGTGAGAATGTAAAATGGTTGGTGACGGACCAAGATTTGATGTCTGAGACATGGCGAGGGTGCGATATTAATGGTTACACCTTTTACCTTTGAGAGTCAAGATGCCAAGAGTATTGTCCAAAAGCAGTGGTGTGAGTATAAATGCTTTCTCGATGATCATCACTTTCAGCAGTCTCCCCAACCACAATGAACTCCTACTATGGGCTGATCGAAGAAATTTGGGAGCTCGATTACGGAATATACCAAGTTCCATTGTTCCGATGTAAGTGGGTACGACTTCCACATGGAGTGAAGGTCGACAAGAGAGGCTTTACTATTGTGGATCTCAGTAGACTCGCCTACAAAGATGATCCGTTTGTCCTTGCGAAGCAAGCAACTCAAGTCTTTTACGTGCGCGATCCGGCCAATTCGAGGTTGCACGTCGTTCTTCATGGCAAGAGACGGATCGTAGGAGTTGAAGATGTTGTAGATGAAGAAGAGTATAACCAATTCGATGAGATACCTTCATTTGCAGATGGGGCTCGTCTTAGCGGGGATGACGACACACATGGAGCCAATTACATGCGAGTAGATCATCATGAAGGCGATATTGTAAATAAATGGACTATTGTAATGTATGTAAAATAGTTTGCAACACTTTCCAAGTAAAAATCCAAGGTGATGAATTCTTTGTTTGGAGGCTTCGATGGAAATGCATGCAATTTCTCTTTATGCTGCACTTTGTGCCATAATTTGTGAAAGAAAATTCCATTTGATGAAATTATTGTTGGGAAAGCTTGTAAATAGTCGAAAGTTCATTTCTGGAAATTTTCGTACAATTCAGATTAATTTGAAAAAGATTTGACTTTTCTCGCTTCACGCACAAATCATGTCTCTGAAATGAATTTTGGCATATTTCTTGAATGAGGTCGCTTTTTCCAAAAATTATTTTATGAAAAGTTTTGCAGTATCTGAAATATGTTTACGCAAAATTTCTAATAATTTCAACAATGTATGACAAAGTTATGGCTTTTTCTCTCTTTGTCGAAATGCTGAAAATTCAGAACTTGCGGATGTCCGAAAAGGAATAGTGCAATAAACTACATCCGTGTCGGTTTTCTTAAAAAGTGATACTAATGATGAAGCATCGATATCGCTTTTCTTAAAAGAGTGATACTAATGATAAAGCATCGATGTCGGTTTTCTTAAAAGAGTGATACTAATGATAACTCATCGATATCGCTTTTCTTAAAGAACCGATCTTGATGACTAACATCGATGTCGGTTTTCTTAAAAGTGATACTAATGAGTGTGCAATCGATCGTTTTCTTAAAACCCCATCCCATTCTCGCGACCTTGCCGGCGCCCGTGCCTCGCCTCGCCGCCCGTCCGTGCGCCGGTGCCCCTTCCTCGCCTCCCGCCCCACCCGCCTCCCGCCCGTCGCCGGGTGCCTCGCCTCCCGCCTGCCGCCGGTCGTCGCCTCGCCGCCCGTCCGTCGCCCAGTTCCCTGCCTCGCCTCCCGGCCGATCGCCCGGTGCCTCGTCATCTGCCTCCGTCTTCCTCACCTACTGGTAAAGCCTCGCCCAAGCGACCCCGGCGACCCTCACCTCACGCCCGGGTGCCTCGTCATCTGCCTCCGTCTTCCTCACCTACGGTAAAGCCTCCTTCAATCCTTGTATGAGCAAGAACATCTATCCGGTCAGAGGCTTGCAAAGGGGCCAGTCGATCTGCGGCTTGGGGACCTTGCATGTGGGGTTGATTGTTCGATGAGGATTTGGGTTAAGGTTGACGATTTGTGACAACAAAATTATCTTTCACCTGCTGCAATGCTTGGTTAGATCATTTTGTGTTGTTGGCTATAACATGTGAATTTGTATTGTATATGATAGATTGCTTACTGTCATTAGGTTTTGATCAATGGTCTGATAGCCTCCTGTCAATATTCAGTATCAATTTGTGCTATTGTTTGCCCATACCTTAGTCTGTTTCATTGTCCTGTAAGCTATTTTCCATTGGAATCTGATTCTCTTATTAAGCTGGTAGTCTAACTGCAGTCAGATTCTTTTATTAAGCTGCTGAATCTGAATGTCCATATATATACCTAGTTCAATGTTATAGAATGACAAATTGATTAAGTTCTAAAACTGCCATGTATTGAATCTATCAATTTGTGGTAAGGTTGTCACAAACTTGTCAATATCTTGCCCTAGTAGCGAGGACGGCCTTTTAAGGCAACCCGACATCTGAGAACAACATAAATGATTAATTTGATTTATGCTACATGTACTGATACTTTGATTTCTATTTTTATTGATCAGTTTCTATGTATATGTGAGATTTCTATGTATGTGTGAGATTTCTATGTATATGTGAGATTTCTATCTAGTACTATGTTGACAATGTTGTCATGGTTACGTAAGAAAAGTAAGTGCACACAATATAGGTTATGTTTGAGGTTTTTCATTGTTTTAAAAACTAAAAAGCTAAAGTCTAAATAAATAGATAGTTTTTATTTGACCTTTTTCAAAAGCTAAAAATCTTTATATAATTACAAGCCAAAAGCCACCCGAGAAAAGTTTTTTTGGTTTATTGATGATTAGTTTTAGACTAATAATAATAAATTTAGGATAAAATTACTCACCTCTATCACGTATAAAATCCGATAACTTTTAAACTATTTAAGCTTAAAAGCTAGTTTTAAACTATAAGTCAAAAGACTAAACCGAAACAAACAGGGCCTATATGTACTACCATACTAAAGGGGTCTTATGTATGGATAGTATGCTGCCAGCTTTTTTTTTTAGCATTTGTCACAGATATGATCAATTTTCACAATGTCCTTCCCTCAAATTAATTTCATGATCTTAAGTGGTGCATAAGCTGTGCAAATCAAGTAGGAAGATAAGTTCAAGATAATTTATTGTCATTCATCATGTTTGTGAGGTCCTATATTTTACAAGTCTTTGTTAAGTTCCATTTTGCTAATGGCTTATTTTCGGCATATTAATTTTGCTTAGACATGTGTTTACTTTTAGCATATTACTTTTGTTTAGACATGTGTTTACTTTTAGCATATTACTTTTGTTTACACATGTGTTTACTTTCAAATATTACTTTTGTTTTCATCTCGGCATATGTTAGAGTTTAGGTTGTGTAACCTCGTCTCCCGTTCGAGAGTGCTTATTTATAAATATCTTTGGAATAGCATATTCATAAGCAAGCGATCTCGAATTGTCCACGTTTTTGGGCGATTCGAGATATGTGGTTCGGCAAGTTCTGAGCTATGTTGTACAACCGAGTTGATTTGATAGCGTTTCCTGGTGTTCTCCGGATACACACCCTCTTGACTGTTGTCGAGGCGTGTATCCGGAGAACGGCGAAGATCTTTGAAATTTTCTCTGGTTGTACAACGGCTTAGAACTTGCTCGAACCACATATCCTCGAATGAGATTAGACCAAACCTATTTAGAGATTAGGGGTTATCGTTGAGTGCGTATTTAGTTGGTCAACAGATATTGCATGTTATGTAAACTACTAACTTGACCTTCTTGTGTTGCTATTCTTGCATTAGTACATTAATGCTCAAATTCTCTGTTGATGTTGTGAAATCAAACTTGTTGGTGTAAGTAAACATCTGCTAGTGCTAAATTCACTTGTCATATGGAATGGGCTTTTGTTTTTTATCCGAGCGAGAGGTTAGAGTTTAAGTTATGTACCCACATGTATCCGTTGAATTTAGAGATTAGGAGTTATCATTGAACTTATTAAGTTGGTCAATAGATAGACTTTTGTTGAACAATTGCATACTATGAATTATCTGTTGATCCTTTACAAGATTTATTGTCAAGTGCATATAGTAGCTTCAAATTGCTTTCTCTCATGTCACACATATGACTTTATCGGATAAGAAAACTCAAAATGTCGCAACTAGAGAGCTTGACTCGTCACCGACAGTAGAAGGTCTTCTTTGAGGGCGAGCATGGTTCCAATTACTAAAGGGCGAGTAAGGTGAGGAAGACCGAGGACCAAACAAAGGGCTCTGAGGGAGAACGCCGCGGTTCTTCGCTTCAATGCCACGGGTGCTGACGGGCCCTCCTAAGTACATGGGGCGATACTGGTCATTTCTTGGCCAATTGGTGAGGAGAGAGTGCCCATAACAATTAAGGATTGGAGAAAGGAAGTCGTGAAAGCGAAGAATCGGTTGTGGGGCGAGGTTAAGAGTAAATGGATTATAGAGGAGGACGATGAACCCACAATGAGGCAGTGCGCCTTGAAGAGGATGGGTGTGGCCTTGAGGCACTTCAAGACCCATATGCCTGGCGAGTGCGTCTTTGAAAGGCCGTACACCATTAAAGAAGTATCCATTTGTGACCCCGATGTTTGGGCGGAGTTCACGAGGATGAAGAATGCCCGAGGCGAGTAGCCGTGAGAGAGGAACACCGCTGTCGGAGGCTTAACACGCACCGCACCACCTCGGTCAGGCAGCTATGAGGGAAGAAGGCGAGTGGGCGCGACAAGCCGAGTCGCTCACTCCGGACGGTGATGCCTTACTCCCACATATCGAGGAGCGACGCATAGCGGGTATTAGCGAGGACAAAGAAAACCTGACGGGCAGCTTGTAGTTGCAAACCACGCTACCGCTCAAGTCGTCTCTACCATCGTAAGACATCTAACTTAGTACAATACAATTGACCCAACTTGTTGTATTTCAAATCTAATTCGTACTAAGCTTATTACAGAAGAGGTAAGCCAAATGAAAAGAACAGGGACCTTCTGAGCCAAGGGTCGCAGGACATCCTGTCGTCTGCGATCGGAAGTCCGACCATAAGGGGCGGTGCTTGCCGTGAGGCGGGACACACGAAGAAGTCCTACTTTCAACATGGCTGCAGTGCCGTATCAAGGTCATGGCGAGCACGTGAGGCGCCTCAAGGGCACACTAAGGGAGCGGTGAGGGAGGAGATTAAGGAGGAGATGAGGGGAGATGATGGCACGTGAGGAGGAGATAAGAGGAGATGATGGCACGTGAGGATCGCTGAGGGCCGAGATGATGGCGATGATTTCCCAGTCGAGCGGATGCCCTCGACTCTCATAGAGAAGTCGTGCCCGACCTAGCAGCTCGATTCCAAAATGATAAGACCGGTCCCAGTGAAGGTAATAATTAATTTTTCTGAGTTAAAGCTATGAGTGTAACTCCCGCAATGTTTTCCTCAAGTTATACACTTCTTGCGAGTGCTGCGAAGTGCCACTCACCATCATGACGGAGGATGGATTTCCGTCGAGGTGCCGCTGGGTTGCATTTCCATGCAACGAGACCGACCTTGTGCATGGTCGACTGTGGGGAAGGGCTACATGAGGTGCGGTGGACTACGTCCACGAAGACTTCTTATCACATGTGCTCGATTTCCCCCCAGAAGATATCACCACTCTCGGGCAAGCATGCATGTCGTTCATCAAGTGGCCCACGACGGGTGTCGTACTGGTCAAGGTAAAAAGTCCCTCCACGTCTTCTCTACCATTCCATTACTCTGCGATAAGTTAAATATATCGTTCTTCGTAGGTTCCTCCTGCTTTGCTCTTGCTCTTGCTCTGCTCCCGCTCCTCCGCTGCTCCTGCTCCTCACGCTTGCTCCTGCTCCTGCGCTTGCGCCTCCTCCTGCTCTGCTCCAGTAGAACCACAGAGGCCTCCGAGACTCCGTAGAACCACAGGAGGCCTCCGAGACTCCTTCCGCCAAGAGGGCAAAGGCGACAGAGGCCACAACGCCTTGAGGTACACAAATGCCTTGCCCGACCTCGGAGACTCCTTGACCCGAGAAGAAAAGTCGGCCAGAGCCACAGGCACCTGTATGATTATAAGGCCTACGAGCATGGAAAGCCCCGATTGCATCGCATTTAATTGAATGATCTAGGCAAGTGGACTCGCCTCCTCCATGGATGGTACCTTGATAAGGTGAAGGGGAAGAGCGTCGAGTCGACTTCAACATGAAGTATAAAAGGTACATTTTCACCGTGAGGAGCATGGAACATTCCCGTCGGTTTGAGGATCTATTCGTGTGTACCAAATGAAAGCCGTCGATATTTCTACTTTACGATCATGGACGCTGTGAGTATCACACCATATAGCTTGCGCTCATGACTTTTATAGGATTTTGCATTATGTTTTCTCACTTTCAACACGAGTTGCAGGATAATGAGACAACGAGCCATGACGCATCTACACGAAGTTGGGTTTGTCGACCCCGAGCTTGTGTCTGCGACCTTGGCTAGGCTTCAACCGGAGTTCGTTGCTAGCTACATCAAGGGGGTATTGCAAGCTGAGTCGAAGAAGGACTTCATTGTATTGCCGTACCACGAGGAGTAAGTAGTACTTTTCGATTCAATTACTTGTACGCACTTAAAACCGTATGTGAACTTATTTCCTTGCACTACATTTTATTTAATAAGCAACCATTGGGTTCTACTCGTCCTCGTTCCGAGTGAAAACACAGTCTACACATTTAACTCGATCGAGAAGAGACCGATGGCATACGCGATCAAGCCTCCTTTGCAGAAGTAAGCACATTATTGTAACCTAACACATCTGAGGAATTTAACTACGTTTATTTTTTTTGACTCAATGGTGCTCTCCAATGTATGTAGGGGTTTCTCAGACTATGTTGATGAAGGAGGGCCACACGACGATAAAAAGGGCAAGACACTGCAGTATAAGCGATTTAAGGTACAAGTGCCTAGCATATATATGATTAATTTTTTTGACATCTAATCTTCGTGGGATGAATTTCTTTTTCTCTCTTCACAGTGCCATCAACAGGGCAGCGGTGACCATTGCGGCTTCTATGTCATGCAAGACATGCTCATCGTGGTCGGCAACTCACAACTTTTCCTAAGGTATATGTACGTGCATAATAATATACTTAGCCTTTTACATAGGAATTTTGAAACTGAAATTAATACTGATCATTTCATTTTGCGAAGATCAATATCCCCGAAAGAGTTTAGACGACAAAGCACTCAACAATTTACGAGACCACTTATGCGGTTAGTCTGGTTAGAAGTTATATCGAGAGGATGGCAGGTTTAGAGATCTGAAGCATCCTACTAGTCCATATGTAAACAATATTAATAATATATGTCAATGTGATATGTATCGGAGGAAGTCCATGTCTTGAGAGCCAATTACATGTTTGAGTTGTATATTGTGAACGACTATGATATATATGTCTTTGTAATTAAAGCGTTTACGTTACGTGAATGTGATATATGCATCACGTGTTACGTATTGCGAATGTGATGAATATATATTGTGCATCTTGTTTTAATCTGTGATTTTTTGGAGAATTTGCAAAATGGCACACCCAATGGGTCATCGAATCGGTTCTTTAAGGAAGTGATTACGATGACCCTCATCGAAATTGATGACCCCTCATCGAAATCGGTTCTTTAAGGAAGTGATTACGATGTCATCGAAATCACTTTTCTTAAAGAACCAATTCGATGAGGGCTCATCAGAATCACTTCCTTAAAAACCGATTACGATGAGGGAGTCATCAGAATCACTTCCCTTAAAGAACCGATTCTGATGACATTTTATCACAATCGGGTCAAAGCCAATTCTGATAGCTCCACCTCATCACTATCTAAGGACATCGTATCGCCACTAGAATCGATTCTAATGCTAAAAAAGAACCGATTCTGATGTGCCGTTCTGTAGTAGTGAACGAACATGCATGGATCGACGACATAATCAAACGAGGGATATCGAGTGCATTAACACACCCTGGATTATAAATTGTTTGTCGGCTAGTATATACCAGTAGTATTTCTTGCCCGGCCGGGGACATGCAGTGCAGCATTCAATCTGGGACGGCAAGGCAGTGAATCTGTACTACTCTCATTTGGTTGCAATAACTTGGGATCCTGCCAATTTGATATGTAGGTACCTGCTGGAGTGGTGCTGCTGCTACGTTGCTACGGGTCTTCAGTCCTCATCAATGGCAATCATGGATGGACAGTGGCTGCATGCAAGCCTGCAAGTGCTGCAAAGGCATGCTGCCATTTGCCAAGCATGCATGGAGCTAGTGTACCATGGCTGATTCTGTGATCCATCAGCTACAACACACGGGAAACGGTTAAGCCCTGTAGTGTTGACTACTGGTGAGCCCACTCCGTTGCTGAGGTCAGAGGAGCTTCCAATTTCCAAAATGGCTCCAGCTTGGGAGTGGAGCCCCCCAATGTTGGATTGCGGAGACACGAGTAGCAACGGTACAATGCTCCGTTGGAGCGACGACGAAATGGGATGGAATTAGTACCTGGTTGTTTATTCTGTATCTTGCGATATGCGTTTTCGAAAGAAAACTGCACAAATCCTGAATTTACTGTAGTCTGGGTTTGGTATCGTAGCGTTTTTCCTTGATGCATATTCATGTCAAACAGAACACCAAAATGCTCCAGATGCTTGGTTAATGTATTATTAGTTGAGCTCTTTTACGGTAGACAATATTGAATATGAGCCATCCATTCTATTTGATCTAACATATCAGATTAGTTAGGATGTAGTCATACTTTCTACGGTAGTATTGGTAGTAGAATTTGTACGAGGGTTAGTAGCGTAATTATCATGTTTTTATTTTGAATGCATGAGTGAGCTTGGGCCTGAAGGTAGCGTCGGCCTACAACGTTAGAGTTAGGAGTGAGGAGTGAGGACTCAGGAGATGCTCATTGTGGTCTGGAATGTGGTTGCCGATCCTCGGTGTGTTCGGGAGGGAGGAAGCGATGCACATGAAGAAATGGTTCGCAGCGGCGCGGCGCGGCGCGTTGAGAGGTGATCCTCCGCGCCCTCCGGTCCGACACTGCCGGCGACACGGATGCCGATGCCTCTGTGAGCCTCTTCCGCCAATCCCAGTCCATCCGTGAGGAGAAGTGATGGCATCGAGGACAAAGTCGAAGGACATCATCACACACACTTCGGGGCTCCGCTGCCATCGTCTCCGAGTTGTGCAGTACGTACGCGCCGTCCACCCCTAGACCTCCCTAATTGGCCGTCCGAGAGGTGTTACTGGATGAGGTTTTTGCCCACAGCTAGAAGTTTTTTGACCTTCCTATCAGTGAGAAAATGAAGCTTCTCCGAAACTAGAAAAATCAAGGTTATACACCCATGCTAGATGAAACTATTGATCCAGAAAATCAAGTGAATGGAAATCTATTTGACTTGTTGCTAGACCTAAGTTTGCTTTCTTTTGCAGTCATGGACATGGTACGCAGTAGCTCCCTTGCAAGTGTTAAGGGCCTCTGCAATTTTCTCATCATTCTCTTGGGATTAGAAATCCATGTTTGTAAGGTTGGTAGCATGAGTAATTTCAAAAGAAGAGGTGGTAAAAGCTAGGAAATAGTTCATGCATTTATCTCGAGTAAATGACCTTTTTTTCTGGATTTCCTTGGTTTATATTTTGTCATATTATCAATTCCAGGTTTCTTGCATTGTTACAATTCCAACTTGTAATCTGTTGTCAGGTGACTATAAGGAAGGGTATTACATTGGAGTTGAGGTACCTGCAGATGATCCACAAACAAAGAGACCATTTTATGGTCCAAATCAGTGGCCTTCTGAAGATAAGTTATTTCATTTTGAAGACATGTTCTTAAACAAGACTCCTCTAGAACTGAATGATTGATGAATGATAAGATGTTTTATTTAACATGTTCCTGTTTATCCTATGCTTGAAATTTGGTAACAATAATGAAAATAGATTTTTTGAATATCTTGTTGTAGCGCAACTTTTATATGCAAGTGTTTGTCACCTAAGGCCTTGTTTGAGAGGCCCAATCCCCCGGCCTTGTTTGGGCCTAAGAGTAAATCCACCTTTGTGCATATAAGTTATAGTCATCAATTTTATGTTACGTGTATTTTTGTTGTGGTGTTTGTTTGGTGTGCCTTGATGTGAAGGAAAACTCGTGACATTACATGATCATACTTTCCTATTTTACATACATTTTTTCCTTCTGTTCTTTCAGAAGTATTGCCCAAATGGAGGTAGATGATGGAGCAATATCATAGGGAGGCATTGTAAGTTTATGAATTTTTTTAATAATATTTTTTAATGAAAATTTACAAATAATATACCTAAAAAATTACAAAAATACCGAGCTGTCGCTATTTGAACTAGCGCCTGAGCTCAGTCACCAGTTGAAAGAGTGATTAAGTCTCTATCGCCAGTTGGACTGGCAACAGAGAGTTGTCACCAACAGCGCGGACTGGCGACAAAGAGCTGTCACCAATAGCCGCGCTCTCTGTCGCTAGTCCAACTGGTGACAAAGAGGGTAAAAAGCGCTCCAGGGCCTTGGGCCTCTCATTCAACCGAGGGAAAAATCACCGAGCCGCCGGAGAAAAAAGAGAGGAGAGGAGGAGGAGGAGAGGAAGAAAAAGAGGGGGAGGAGGAAGAAGAAGATTTGTCATCTGTACAGGTAAAATTTGTATGAATAATTTAAATTTAAATTTAAATTTAGTAATGCAATTTAGTGATCAGATTAAATAAATTGGTATGCAATTAGGTTTGTAGGATTTAGATATATGATATAGAGACCGGATTAATTAGGGTTGTAAGTAATTAGTGTTGTAAAGTAGCAATAGTTAATTACGCATATGACTTAAAGATTAGATTATTTAGTTTTGTTAGTAATTAGGTGTGTAGACAGGCAATAGTTTTTTTTACATTGATGAGTTAGCGTAGGATTATTTAGGTATGTAAGTTATTAGCTGTATAGAGCAACAATAGTTATGGACATAAAAACTACGAGAATTATTCAAGATACTATTTACTTGAAAAAATTAATGTTGGTATGGTTGCAGTAGTTGTTTGAAGTAGTGTAGAATACGTCGTCGTGGTGCGTAGGTCTAGAAGTATGGATAGGTTGAGAATTTGAAAGGTGTTAGTGTTATGTTGTTGTGCACATATTAACAAATTCCTGAAATGGTTGATAGGTATGGATGAACAAGTACAATTAAAAAATACACTACAAAGAAGAGGTTCCGCACATGGGTGCACAAGGGGTGGAACTTAATTATTTTCCCAGTGTCCTGGTTGGATTGTCACATGCTGGGGAGCGTTCATGGGGCACGATTATAAGATGGTTGCACCACATGTTCTCGTTGGATCGTGAATTGCATGACTTCAAGCTGCACGGAGTAGGGTGTCGGAGACGATATTGCATGTAATGGGAGTTAGTGGAATTGAAGAGGCCGAAGTCCTGGAGCTCGTATGTAAGATTGGCGACTGAGAGAGGTTAGCCATTAATGTTGTTGCGCAAGTATTTCAGAAATCAAATGTTGGCCATACAATGTAGGAGGAGGTTGTTGGTGATGAACTAGAGGAAGTTTGGGAGAGTAGCCGAACCGGAGAATGCTTAGTGAGGCAGGATGTTAGTTCAAATCATGAGGGTGTGCAAGGCGAGAAAGTTGATGTTCCAATGCCAAATATGCAGGTACCAATGGGTGTGGCAGACGAGGGAGAACATATTGAATCGTTGGTTCAAGCGATGGAGGCAGAGAACCACGAATACGAGGCTTTGAGTAATGACAAAGACAATGAAGAGCATTTCCCTGCAAAGTGGGGTGAAAATCAGTTTGATAAGTTGATGGTCAACGAGGGTGAACACTTCGCATGGTAGTCCGATCGGAATGAGATGAGGCAAGGTGTGATTTACAAGAATAAGTTTGAGGTTCAGGAAGTAGTGACAGCATGGGCAGTGTCGCTTCGTAGAATCTTAAAGGTTACAAAGTTAGATCAACGAGTGTATAATGTCAGATGCTAGATGGAGGGTTGCTCATGGCGTGTGCATGCATACCAGCCTAAGTGGGATACCATTTGGAAGTGTTCTATAGTCGTCCTACACACATGTGTGCTGACGGAGTCTGTCCAATCGCATAGAAATCTATCTTCAAGTTTTGTTGTAAATGCAATGTATGGGGAGATTGTGGGCAACTTAGATTTGGAGCCACGTGCCATCATATTTGCAATAGAGCAGAGGTTTCGGTACATAATAAGCTATGCAAAGGCATGGAGAGCGAAGCAGAAGGCACTGGAAATAAGGTTTGGTATGTACGAAAACTCATATCAGAACCTACCAAGTATGCTTGAGGTGATCAAGGAAAGGAATGTTGGAACTTATATCAATATTTGTGAGCAGCCCTCACAGCGCTTCCATAGGAAGATGGTACTCAAGCAGGTATTCTTTGCTTTTAGTGCTTGCATCAACACGTTTAGACATTGTCGTCCATTGTTATGTGTGGACGGGACATTCTTAACTAGGAAGTATAAAGGCTAGATATGACAGTCATAGGAGTAGATGGCAATAACCAGGTTCTTTTTGTAGCGCTTGCATTCGTGAAAGGAAATGCTCGTGTCTCCAAGGGCACTTCGCCCTCTACGAAATGGTAGAGTGCAAGGAGTGTTACCCTATCCTACCGGATACTTGGCTAAGTGCCCGGTCCTCTATAGTGCTGGTTGGGGAGACCCCATCACCTCCCTCCTAGATAGGAGGTTCAATACTCTATCGTCCATATAAGGAGGGTACATGGTGAGTCTTGTAGAGACCCCATTGTCTCCTGGATGGCAGGTATTGTCGAGGAGACCCCATCACCTCCCGAGTAGTGCCGGAGAGACCCATTATTTACCGGATGGGAGGTCTTATACTCTGTCATCCCTATAAGGAGGGTACATGGTGAGTGTTGTGGAGACCCCATTGTCTCCTGGATGGCAAGTATTGTCGAGGAGACCCCATCACCTCTCGAGTAGTGCCAGGGAGACCCATTATCTACCAGATGGGAGGTCTTATACTCTGTCGTCCCTCCAGGGAGGGTATATGGTGGGGGTGGCTAGTCCTTCGGGCACTCTACCTTGTTCCCATCTATAGGGCATGTGGCTCAACTCCCAGCATGTGAGGCCCCCTTCCCCTCGGAAATCATCCATTGAGATAGAGAGGAGAACCCACCTCGCTCGGTATCAACTAATGAGTGGGGTCACCAAGTCCCATTGACCCCTAGGGCACTTCACCTCCTACCTGGAGAAGGGCACATGGCGAAGCGCCCTAACCTACTAGGAACTAGTGAAGGGCGATTCGTCTCGTTCCCATCTATGAAGCATATGGCTCAACTCGCCTGGTCCACTCAGGTGTCCATAGAGTAGATGGGTACTCTCATCTCGCTTGGGACTGACTAACGAATGGGACCTCCAAGTCTCACGGTCCCCACAAGATCAACCCCTCGAAGGATGGCCCAAGCCTCGGAAACCCCTATGGGAGCCTAGAGTCATAGCCCTACCACTAGGGAGCAATGACGCGTGATCTACTACTACCTCCCGTGAATGATGAAGATGCATATGCTTAAGTCACCCTACTAGGGGTAGGATAATATTTGGGTATCAGGCTGAGAACCTATACAAGCTTATTGTAACCTCACTTGTAAGGGGAGAACTCTAACAACTATAAAACATACACAAATGGTGTACCCTTGGGGTCACTCCTGGGCAAGGAGGCACCCCCTCTACCCCGAACGTAGGGGCACACCGATAAGAGTAGGGTGCTTATATTAGTGCCAAACCTGTATAAATTTCCATGTCAACTCACTCTCTCATGGACGGTGGCCCGTGAAATGGCTAGCATCCACCCTCTCTTATGCCTTATTTTTCAACATACAATATTTGGCTTCATCCGTGGAGGACACCAGCTATAGTTAACAAGCCATGTCTCCTGCAAGAATGTTTGGAAGCCCTCTGTCACCAAGAAGGGACGCCTCCCACTGTCTAAAGGGCATCCTTAGGTGATGATAATGAACTCCTAAATAGGAAATCACTGAGGGGACCTAAGGGATCCCTTGGGCACTCGACGAGGGCAGACCCCCTTGGTGCCTTCACCACGGAGAGAACCATTCTCCTTCATTGCCTATGGGAACTCTTAAAACCTTCATGAGAGTGACCTAGGGGACTCCTCGAGTGCCCCAAAAGGGTCGACCCCTCGGTGCCTCCGCCTATCGAGGGGACCACTCGAGCACCCTGTGATGGTCGACCCCTCGACGAATTCACCATCAAGGAGCCCCGTTGTTGCCATTGCCCAATGCTACTCTGGGAACCCTTATAGGGATACCCAAAAGTTCCCCTCGAGTCACCTACAAGGATTGACCCATGGTGTTCTTGCGCTAACCAACATCCTGGTACTCATGTTACATGTAGGACCTCATGGCTCCTCAAAGATCCTCAAAGCTTGAACCGTCAAGTTGGCCAAATAGGGGCATTCACTAGATGTCTCTCATGCATTATTTTGGATGCCTCCAGAACTCAACCTCCGAGATGACCCCATCCTTTATGTGCACACAAGTGAATAAACATTAGTCTTCCAAGAGACTTCACCCCAGCGATGTATAAAGCGCAAGCCTCTACAGCCTCCCCTATCAAAGTCCTAGGTGGCATGGGTGTCAGTCGCGTCCACTTGGGTGGTTTGTGTACTCCTGGACCTAGGAAACAAACGATAGCTTGGGTCTCGAGCCCAAATCGACGAATGTGCTATGGACTCATCCCCCTTACACTCCAGGCCTCACACCAACCGTCCTCTAGGTCACTACTTGCCTTGTTCTGCTGCTTGGCAAGGGTTAATCGTACTCACTCACTCTCAATCTCCTCAAGAAAAACCTGCACCTATGGGGTACAAGGGCTCCACTTCCCACATATTTCGTGAAGGCTGCGACATACCCCATACAGGGGGCTTAGGCATTGGTCCTTATCATGCTCATGTTGTGGACGACTATGGCATCTACAAGTGGAAACTATTGTGCAACACGAAGTGTGCACCAACCAAGTCGCAAGGTGTCACACCCATGAGATGACCAAGAAAGAACCCTTCCCTCACCCCTTAGGGGCATGCAAAGAGTTTACCTTTTGAGAGCTTTAGGCACAAAAAATAAAAATGGTGCCTCCGTGGGGTCCTTCCAAAGTACTCATGACTTATTCTTGAGGTCACACCTCCGAGGTGTCTCACGAATTAGTCTTGCGGGCAGCCCTCCAAGGTGCCCGTGACTTAGTCCTATGGTCACCCCTCAAAGGTGCCTCGTGTGCGACCCTCCGAGATGCCCTTGACTTACTTGTGGGCACACCTCCAAGGTGTCCTATGACTTAGTTTTGTGAGCACCCCTCTAAGGTGCCCGTAACATAGTCTTGTGGATATCCATCCAAGGTGCCCCCATAATTTAGTCTCGTGGGTACACCTACAAGGTATGTTATGACTTAGTCTTATAGGCACACCCCTAAGGTACACCACGACTTAGACATGGACCAACCTCCAAGGTGCCCACGATTTAGTCTCGTCTCGTGGGCACACCTCCGAGGTGCCCTATGGCTTAGTCCCATGGGCACCCGTCTAAGGTGCCCATGGCTTAGTCCCATGGGCACCCCTCCAAGGTGTTCCATGACTTAGTTTTGTGAGCACACCTCTTCGAGGTGCCCTACTATATGGTCTCATGGACACCTCTCTAAGGTGTCTGCAACTTAGAGCCTGTTTGTTTTTACTGTTGATTCTAGATTCTGGCTTCAAAAAGCAGAATAAAAAACAAACAGCCCAATCCTAAGAATCGATTCTCATAATCCAGCCCACTCATATACACTAGAATCTACAATTCACTTCATATGTGCTTTTAGATTCTAGCTTTTGGAGAATCAACTAATCTATAACCATAATCTAGAATCGGCTTTTAGAGAATCCAAAGCAAAAACGAGCAAACCCTTAGTCTCATGGACACACCTCCAAGGTACCCTATGACTTAGTCTTATGAGCATCCTTCCAAGGAGCTCATGACTAAATCGCTTGAGCCCACCTCTATGGTGTCCAATGACTTTGCCTCGTGGGCACCCCTCTAAGGTGCTCGTGACTTAGTCTCATAAGCATACCTCTGAGGTTCCCCATAGCTTAGTCTCGTGGACACACCTCCAAAGTACCCCATGACTTAGTATTGTGGGTACCTCTGCAAGTGCTCAAGATTTAGTCTCGTGGGCACCCCTCCAAGGTGCCCGTGATAGTTTCGTGGGGTTTTTTTTGTAACGTTTTGAAAATTTTAAAAATAAGAAAAACAAAAAAATAAAAATGGAATTAATAAAAAAATTATTAGAATCAAGATTTTAATTTAAAATATCATCTTTTTCCTCATTTTTGAATTTGGTCTTAAGAAAAGGACAATTGTAATGTTAAAATCCTTTCTTTCAAAATGAAAAAAAAATATGAAAATGAATTTGAAGTATGATATTATTTTGAATTTTCACCTTTTTGTATTTTTTGGATTTTATTCTTTGAGAAAATCAATTTTCTTGATTGAAAAATATGTTGTCCAAATAATGAAGACCAAAATCATATAAGAGAAAATACAGATAAAATATATTTAAAACTAAATATAAATCTAGAACCTTCCTAAAGAATTTTAGAAAATTTTAAAACATTAATAAAATCATTTACATTGGTTGATATCCTTTTTCCAAAATATGGAAACCTAATTATATAAAGATAAAATCAGGATAAAATATAAATAAATCCTAAACTGCATCCAATGTAACCCATAAAAATTTTTAAAGGAGTTTTAACCCATTTAATATAGATAAGGGTACCCTTAAAAATTCTGAAACATAAACCTTGGAAATTCAATAATACAATGTCAGAATTTTTATAAAATAAATACAATGGTAAATCATATAAAAATTTTACAGTAACATCCTTAAGCCATAAGAAACTTTTATTAATAGTTTCAAAAAAATTTAGCAATTTTTCTATCCTCAGAAAATTTAAAAATAGAGAAATAAAAATCTGGACAACTGGATTGTCAGAATTGTTGAAAATTATAGAAACGTGATCTACATCTGAAATTTTTATAAGAGATAAAAAAATGTATTAGGTTTATGTAAAAAAAATTTAGAAATTTTGTGACTGACTTAGGCAGCCCAATTAATGCAACTAAACCCTGTCTGTCCTGGGAAGAAAGCTAATGCAAGTTCATTGTGTCTATGCCAATATGGCCCACATGTCATATGACTCTTCTTCCCCACGCCAAACACACAGCCGGCCATTTCTACCTCTGTTCTTGGTCAACTCAAGCGTTGTTTCAACGCAACCAAGCACCCTCACGTGACTTTGATGTAACCTCGCGCCCCATGCGACAAGCCCTCGCCCATGCCCTGCTGAGTTCACACCACAAGCTCGTCTATTTAAGCAGCCCCAAGCCTCCCCGAGCTCCCTAACCAGGTCATCATCCTTCCTAGTAGCTCCTCCGAAAACAAGCTTCAATTCCACCCGAGCTGCCTCAATTTCGCCATGGCCGAACCTCCCCATTGCGAGCAAAAACCGAGCTAACTTCACAACCACAGGTCCATAATCCAATTAAATCGGCAGTGAGCATCCCCAACTCAATTTTTCCATTCCTTTACCCACCAGCCACCTCCACGCTCCCCTGCTACCGCCGGCCATGTCCTCTACTGCGCCACCGCCTTGGGTCACCGAAGCTCCAACCGAGACCATCCATGGCACCAGCGAGATCTAGGGGTTCTATTTTTGGCCTTGCTCGAAGCTCCCTACACCTGCTTCCCTGCCGGACATGGTCACCAAGTCGCTCCAGCCATGGCGCCATCCTCGCTGGCTTTCCTCTGTTCGGTCCATGCTTGGAGCTCCCAATCCTCTCCACTGATCGGTGGCCCCCCAAGGTATAGTAGCAGAAGCAGTAGCATCCTCAAATACCATTTGATTCTATGGCAAGTGGGACCGATTAAGTCAATGGTTGATTAGCTAGTTAAAACACAAAAATCAGAAAGAGGCTACCGACTATCTTGGTTTAACCCCAATTCAAAAACTAAAAGATTAACATAATTAAACTTTGAATTTAAAGGACTTAAGATAGATAATATTTGATCTCTAATAGACCTTATATACATATATACATATGACAACCCTCATGCAAAATTTCATCAATTTAAAATGATATATGGTTATAAGAAAAGATTCTTAGGCCAACTTAATTAAAACTTAATCAGCTGACTGGTTCATGGCTCAAAGACAAAAAGTAAATAAGTCTGACTATTTTGATCCTTCAGTTCATGAATCAGGAGAATAAACTAGATTAGCTTAATTAATCTCTACACTCGAATATCAAAATCTTCAGCTAGCAATTAGTTCAACTAGTTATGCCCACGTACATGTGTGTCCCATAGAAGCCCTCAAACAGTATCCTGCAATTTGGAAAGATACTCTGATATAAAAAGAACGATATACATGACGAGTAGGGCCATCTAGTCATATTAGTCGATCATTTAGCCAAAAGATAAAAGGTAGAGAAAGAAGGTCCATGGATAGTTTTTAATCGAATCTTCAATTCAAAAATCAAGAATAAGCCTAACTAGTTGATCAAACTCCAATTCAAAGATTAACTTAGTTAGTTTTAATGAACTTTGTCCATAAGCAACTAGACCATTAAGTTGTTCATATGAACCTAATTAGTTAGGACCCAAAGACAGAGAAAAGATTTGTGCAATAAAACTTCCAAAATGTTAGAAGCTAACAAATTCGTTAATCTTTTATTCGAATAATAGGACCTTGAATTGAGTAAACTTTATTAGATTCAAATGACCCTTATCTCGTTATCAAAGTAAGCTCAAAACTGTGCTTAGCTTAATTAGAATCCCTAATTAGAAGTTATCTTAATAGATTTAACTTGATCTGACCAAACATTGATCTCAAATGTCAGAACCTTAAGTAAACCCTAATTAGTTTAGTCTTTATCTTTATTATGCCCTTAAGCATGTATGTCGCATAAAATCAGTTCTCATGCACTATAAACATAATGAACTCTAGGTTGATGCAAAAATATACTTAGACTTTGTTTGCTTGAAAATATAGCGTAAAGGGAACCCTAAAAAAACTTAAAATTTGGATAACCATAAGGTCTCCAAGTTTCATGAAATTAGTTTCAGAAAACTTACAAGATAATAATATCTCTGTTAGCACAAAAACATGTGGAGCTTACTCTCTGTGTAGATCAAAAGTTAAAATCAAGAAGGGTACCATTAGCATCTAAGGCTAATATTAGCTAGGTCATTTGTAGGTGGAATTCATGTATATAAAAGGATCATTTTCTATAGGACTAAAATATAAAAAAAAACTAATCTCTAAAATTTTGGAAATAAATGTGACCATAATACTGTGAAGGTATTAAGATTTAGCTCTCTAAGGACTAAACCTATACAGATTAATAATACATACATAAAACTTAGGTAATTATAATATTCCTATTTATGCAAAAATATTTAGGTTTGGACAGTTCAATCATAAGTATATCGTAGGATGAACCTTCGCGAATCTATAAGTTTGAATAGTCCTAACTATAATGAATACCTCCAAAGTTCATAAGACCTTAACCTAAACCCTTTTAAAACCATGATGTAAAGCTAATTCATATTTGACGCTTAAAGGTTACAAAAGATCAGTTTATACTTAAAAGCCTGAATAGCCAAATGCACGTAAAATCATAAGCCCAAATCATGAAACCCTAAGCCCTAGATCACGCCTGTTTTCTATAATAGATTTATATTTGATTTTCTATTTATCTTCTTTTTGCTCTTATTGAAATTTGTTATCTGCTATGTTTCTCGTTAAGTGACGTGTAGACTTCGACACTCCAGATTCCGTCATCAACAACACCAATTACAATTTCAACTTCGTTGTAGACAACAATCAACAAGGCAAGCACCCCCTTTGATCATATTGATCCTAGTGTTTTGATTTTTGTTTTGTTTTGTCAAATCTATTTATGCATTTGTGTATTTTCTTTAAATTTGCTATATTATGGTACTAGTAGCTATAACCCTATCTCATAGAACTTTCTTAATAAATATTGACTTGTAAACCTTGATAACTCTAGAATAAGGTTAGACAATACATAGTGTCAACATGGGTATACATGATTATATAATAATCATGCTTAGCCATACTTTAGTAAGGGAAACTGAAATAATCAGGACTTCATTTCTTGAGAATTTAAAAAGGTTGGATATGATATTAAAGGTTGTTTATATTTGGTAAAAATATAAATGAAACTATGGTTTTAACACGATGATTATTGGCAATAGTCGGATGTGCATGGGACTTGCACATAGTGTAGAGGGGGATTATTACCCAGGTCAAATTAATCACTGAATGTAGTATTGTATAATTCAAAGGATATACGTACAACCACAAGTGCTGGTATGGGACAGCCTTAAACCAATTAAGTTATCTAGCTTAACTTTACACATTGGAATACGTGAGTAGCATAGGCTTTCTGAGACTGATTGCTCGTAGGGGTTTCTACATACCAATGCAATGGTGTACACCTTGCTATGATGGGGAAGTGGGGACTCAACAGGAGCGAACTATTGAGAGTACAATATTGTACAAATATCTTCCACTGATTTAGAACATGGGGAAGTGAGAACTCATCAGAAATAACCTGTACATTGAGAGTACAATGGGTGTACAAATACCTTCTGTCACCATAGGAAAGATTTATCATCATCGGGCTGGTGCAAAGTTAACCTAGGTAATGTAAAAGTTTTCGTTATGAACATTTTGGCCTCACGCCAAAGGAGCATGAAAATAGTGGCAAAAAGAAAAGACCATAACTTATGGGTAAAGTTGTACATCTCTGCAGAGTTTAAATCTTTTCAAAAAACAGTACCCACGTTTATGGGAGACTTGGTAAACTGACACTAGTTATAAGTTTTGATATTTTCAAAATGGTTTGAATTGGAGATATTTGACGAAAGGTCTTTGTTTCAGATTTCATGCCAGGGAATGGCAACAAGATGATACGATTCTCATATTCATAGAGGACTGTGAGTTATACTATGCTATACTGCTTTTATATATTTATATACCTATCAAACTTGCTCTTACAAAATTATGTTTGTAAATTCCTACTTGATTTATAAGTTCAATTTCACTTTACGCAAAGTAACCATAGAAGTCTATTTTGACATAGACTGCATTTACTGCATTTTTGCAATACAACTTAAGTCTTACTAAGTACGAAAATACTCACCCTTGCTTACACTTTGATGCAGGTTGCGGAAATTATATTAGCGAATTTTTCTAGGATGTATACCTTATCAGTTGCAGGGTTGGATGGACACACTATAAGACTTCTGTTCCTTTCAGTTATAATATACTCAGAATTGTAAGACTATATTGTATAAATAGCTTCCGCAATAATAATATTGTATATAGATGTGCTACCAATGTTGTAAATGTGCATACTAGCTACTGATCATAGGATTGAATGCACATAGATCATCATTCTTGGTATTCTGTACTAAAAAGGAGGGTCGTTACATTTTTGGCCTGATTTTTACGGTGTAGGATTGAAGATATATTTTGAACATGTGTAACCTAATGAATGACACCACCAACCATTGTCTTGATTACGATAACCTATGACACTTTATTCACCCAACCACACACTTTGATCTAGTTGTTGATCCACTATCATGGAGCAAACAAATTCGAGCAATCACTGAGGCAATCACAAGAACAACAGAGTAAAAAAACTCAATAATTCCCAATTCTAAGGGTGGAAGGGATCCTCTCAACCCCTAGAACAAGAATATGTATTTCTCTAGTTTCAAAACCTATCTTACAATGAGGGGGTGCCCCCCCCCCCTCTATTTGTAGTTTTTTAGATCTGCTACTATACATATGATGGCTTGGACACATTTTAGAAACTCAAATACAAAGTGACTTTGATGCTTTACTAGA
The DNA here is from genome assembly GCA_036346375.1 of Guadua angustifolia. Classification (NCBI taxonomy): domain Eukaryota; kingdom Viridiplantae; phylum Streptophyta; class Magnoliopsida; order Poales; family Poaceae; genus Guadua; species Guadua angustifolia. The sequence goes on along the minus strand of CM070510.1, from coordinate 6,200,854 downwards.
TAAAAAAGCATTTATGGATAGGTAAGCCTTAAAGTAAAACTAAATTTGACATGGGCTTGCTTGAAGACTTTTGAGCTCTCAAGAATTCTGAAGAACTCTCATGAACTTTAAAAAATCTCGAAAAACTCTCACAAGCTTTGTCTAGATAAGAAGCAAAACTCAATTTGTCATATGTTTCTTGAAAGCCAAAGAACCTCAAGAACTTTGGAGATCCCTCATGAGAATTCAGTTGGATAAGGCCTAGTAACAAGACTTCAAATCGGAATTTGGTTTTTTAAAATATCAAGCTGTTTTTCCATCTTCCATTCACTCTTGGGTAAAGCCGATTTGGATTTGAGTTCTCGAAAATATCGAGCCATTTTTTCATCTTCTATTCACACTTGGACAAACCTGATTTGGATTTGAGTTTTCTAGAATATCAAGCCGTTTTGCCATCTTCCGTTCAGACTTGGGCTGATTTTTCGGATGTTGGTTCTTCCTCTTGACCTCTTTCCTTTCCTCCTTGGCTCACCTCACACTAGGGTCCACCATAATGCATTGACATAATTTATCTCTTTTCTTTCCTCCTAGGAGGCACCCAGTCTACTCGGGCCTAAGAGTACACCGACAGGAGTTGGACACTTTTATTAGCGACCAAACCTGTATAAATCCTTATGTCAATCCACTCTCTCGTGGACAGGAGCCGTAAAACGGCCCGCGTCCAGCCTCTCTTACGTCTTGATGTCCAACGTATGACAATAGGCTCTCACTATCCTGGTGTATCAGTCTTTGTTAAGTTGTGACCGTACATGTAGATAATGGACTAGTTGTACTTTCTACAATAGCATTGTTCCAGGACCTGTCATGTGAACAGTATGCTGATACCTTTCCCTATGTTATGCCCAGGCTTAGGCTGAAACAGAAATTGTGTGACAATATTGTTTTATGGGTGTAGAGTGTAGTGGTGAATCTGACGAGGATTGAGATTCCCTACAGTTTTGTACACATGGTAGAGTCCCGGGCAGTAATATAGCAGCCGTTTGATCTAAAAGAACAGCCTTGATAAGAGAGAATATTTTCGTAAGTCAGAACATCACCTCGACCAGAAACCAGAAATGAAATTCTCACCTGTGCACGACTGTGAAAATTGGTATTAATTGTTGATCCACTGACTCCTCTGCTGCAGTGTTCTGACTATAGGCCAACACCAACTAACAAGCAGGTTAAACAACCAGCTCACCAACGACTGTTGCAAAATTAGAAAATATAAACCCTCTCATACGCATAGCTCCCTGTTCTATCTTCGAGAAATCCATGGTTCACTAAAAAAGATATTGCCATTTCCCCTAAGAATCTGAAAATTTCATAGTAACATACTAGCACATTACCAAAAAAAAAAACTGTAAATTCGTGCACAAGCAGAAGAATGTACATATTTTCCTTATTAAATTTCATGTCAGAGAAAATACCAATCTTGGATCTCCATACAAAATATTGATCAGGCTAGCCATACCAATTCATCCAATATTGTAGTTAGCCCTACCATGAAAGTAACTGAAAAGATTGATTGTACAATTGTACATTTCAAAATTCCTTTCTTTTCCTGTAAATGCACTCTGAATGACAAATCATATATAACTTTCACAAAAAGTTGAATCTTTGGCATTTCAAAATGGGAAAGTCCCTGTCAACTGGATATGCCCAAGGGTGCCCTTCAGGCCATACTGAAGAACAGCCCGGTTCCCAGCTCTGAAACCATCTCCATAGGCCATAGACTTATCCGACTCAATCTGGTGCTTGAAAAAATCCCCAAGCTTCCACTCAAACTGAGATCTCCCACCCTTTTTTGACGATGTGGATGATGAAGAGGATGAGGACGTGGATGCAACATTACTGCCTGATCCCGCCATGATCTCAGACTCAATCCACATGTGAGCAAGAACTTGGCATATGCCCTCTTCAACATCTGGACGAAGTGTGCTGTATCCTGTGAGTACATATATTCATTAGCATGAAATGTCCATATATCATTTTTTTTGGTAGATAGTAGATAGCTAAATCATAGTAGCAACTAGCAAGCTAATGCAAACTCTTCTTCGTAGATAAATTAGTGTTGACTGTGTTGTTATTGCCAATAAAATTATGATTAGTGACTTCTAAGTGGGGATTACCAACAACTTAAATGGTGGCACCCTAAGGCCTAAGTTCACCAACATTGGCTCAAAGACTTTTCCAGCCTTGCAAGCAACATGACACAACTTCTAGCCTAGAAGATCTAAAAGAGTAGTTCAGTTGCTAATTCCTGGTTCTAAAGGTACTCATTCATATATTACATGGCAGATTTGGGCAGAATGTAAGATACTGGCCCTGGAAGGAAACACCTATATCATTCCTCACTGGGATTGCTATAAGCAATATAAGCAAACAGGAAACTGCAGCTCGTTGTAAGAATCTTGAATCATGATCTTAGTCTAAAGTCCTAGCAAGTTCATTACTCATTAAGCTTATCATACACTAAAATAAATTTCCTGTACACCCATGCAAGTATAACAAGTAATGAAGTTCATCCAACTTATAAAATATTTCCAGCCATGTAAGAGCAATTCAGACATTGATTTGTAACAATGCAATTTTAGCACTAGCTCAGTGACTGTCGCTAACATGTCTTAATGAGGAAAAAAGGATGTAGTATTTAATATGAAATACAGATTATTTTCTACTCTCCGACTTTCAGTATACCAGAGTCAATGTGTTTTATTATGATTTCTGTCTGAGAGAAAACAAAAGAATTAAATACCACCTTTAAGTCGTAACCACGCATGCATCATCTCATGAGCTAAAATTGAACCTGTCAACAATCTGCAAGAACAAAAAACACATTAGAATTTCATAAGGTTATAACAAGAAATTGTGAGTTCATCATAGAAGAAGCACTTGACGACACAATGAATTATTTCTCATTCACTCTCTTCAGTAATTTCATGGCCCAGAATATCTTCAAATAATCCATGCATTCAGTTTTGCTAACATGAAAAATAAAAATATTCTGAATCAGTTGAAACAAAACTTTTTTAAGTATTCCTATTATTCTTGTTTAAAAGCTGCCAATTCTGACATTACTTAAGAAACAGAAATTCAAAGTTTCACCTTGGAAGACCATATAAAATGAGAATTGCAGTCACTTCACATCTCCGTGTCAATCTATATGGCTCTGTGATCATATCCATAATTTTGTTTCCAGCCATTCTCGGTCTCCTCAATATCTGGAAACAATATCATTACCCATCAGAACCCAGCGAATTCAATATATTGAAGTAGAACGCGGACTTAAATGACAAAAGAATAATCCATCTGGTGTTTGCAACAGTTTATACCGTGCTGACAGTCTGTTCTTCTGATAAGCACAAACCTCTTGTTTCTGGAAGATGGTGGTGACCCTGGTTTCCACAGAAAGCAAAATAATTACAACTAGTTTAATGAAAACGGAGAATTATGGATTGTTCAGCATGATCAACATACAGTCTTCTCTCCTTCCATGGCTTCATTTAAAGCCTGCCTTTCTACCAGAAGCAGAGGAACCTGCTGTTCCACTTTCATATTCAGACCTTCATAAAATTCCTGTATTTCAAGATAAAGAGGCTGGCACTCGCTCGTATCCATTACTGCAGAGTCAAGGCACTCCAGGCAGAGCTTACGACCGTCATCCAGCAATACATATCTTGATTCCCTTGGCTGATAAGTAAATGAACCATTTTGGAATGAACTGATCCAAATTTTGCATACAACAACTTATCTAACCAAGTAAGCTCGAGATCAAATTTCTAAAAGAAAAACATGATAACTGAACATACCTCCATTCTTTCACAACTACAGCATCTTGGAGTACCATCCACCTCATGGGATGGACAGTATTTTTGTAACCAGAAAGGATGTGCCCTATATTCAATAAGGCCATTCATATTTGTACGAATCTGAACAAGAAAAAACCATAAGATGGTGCATATGAAAACCAAAAATAGAAGCCAGCTGTTGACATATCAAAAACTTTCACAAGATATCTAGAATTTTGTTGTCCCAGGATTTATGCTTTCCAATGAAAACGTAACCAATCAGCTAACTAAAATGGACAACTATCTACATGCCTCCAGGCTTTTATGATAGCAATATGAAATGAGAAAAAACATGCATATAATCAGATATTAGCAAGGGCAATCATCACAATCATAGAGTATGAAGGAAAACTCCCTTCGTTCAATAGCAATCACAACAACAACAACCACCACCAAGCCTTTTGTCTCAAACAAGTTGGGGTATGTTAGGAATGAAACTAGGGATGGCAATCAGACCCGCGAGTTTGGGTACCCGCGGGTTTTGCACCCGATCGGGTCAGGTTCGGGTTCTAATTTTTACCCGCGGGTTCTTCTGATCGGGTACCCGAGATGGGTTCGGGTTCTAATTTTCACCCACGGGTACCCGAAATACTACACATACCCATTGGGTTCCGGGTACCCGCCGGGTTTAGGGTCGGCTTTCGGGTACCCACCGGGTTCGGCTCCGGTTTTTTGGTTCGGGTTTCTTGTCGGGTCGGGTTTTGCAAAACCCACACCCGACCCGACCTATTACCACCCGTACTACACAAACCCGTCGGATTTCGGGTACCCGCCGGGTTCGGGTTCAGGTATAGTTTTTTACCCGTAGGGTATTCGGGTTCGGGTCGGGTTTTCCAATCTGGATTTTCTGTCGAGTCGGGTTTTGTAAAACCCGCACCCGACCCGACCTGTTACCATCTCTAAATGAAACCCAATCAAAGTCAAAATTCCCCTACACCTTCGATCTTAGTTCATGGTTTTGATACGTGGATCACTAACTTCCATGCAATCCTATCCAACACCAACTCTTTGGATACATCCTAATCTCTCAAGTCTCTTTTAATTGCTTCTTCCCACGACAATATGAGTCGACCTCTACCTCTTATGCTTTCGAGACGACTTAAAATTCCACTACGCATTGGTGCCTTAGGAGGTCACCGTTGGAGATGCCCAAACCATCTCAAACAATGTTAGACAAGCTTTTCTTCAATTGGTACTATTTCAACCCTATCACGTATATAATCATTGCGGATTCAATCTCACCTTGTATAACCACAGATCCACCGCAGCATCTGCGTTTTGCTATGCTCATCTTCTGTACACATTATCTTTTTGTCACCCAACATTCCGCTTCGTACAACATCGCAGATTTGATCACCGTCCTATAGAACTTACCCTTTAACTTTTCAAGGACTTTTCGATCTCATAGGAGACCAGATGCTTGACGCCATGTCACCCACTCCACACATATCCTACGGCTCACATCTTCATCAATCTCGCCGTCACTTTGTAGCATAGCATCGAACCCAAATATCAAAATGTTCCCTTCTCAGGTATTACTTTTCCGTCCAGACTAACATCTCCATCATCTACCATAGCTCCGCTGAAAAAACACCTCATATACTTAGTTTTAATCCCACTAAGTCTAAAGCCCTTCGATTCTAAAGTCTATGTCTAAAGCTCTTCGATTCTAAAGTCTTCCTCCACAATTCCAATTTCCTATCAATACCTACCCTACTCTCATCAATTAGCATCACATCATCAGCGATATAATCCTTTTTTTAGGCAGATATCATATTTGACTAATTTTAGCAAAGATTGCATATGAAATGTAGAACAAAAGTAACCCTCTTATGCAAACAGATAAGAACAGAGTAATGATGCAATTCTTACAAATTGCTTGCAGACATCACATTTTGGGTGAAAGCGCTCCTTGTAGCAAGTTTTATGGTATGGATGATTTCCCGACATGGAGAACTGCATGATTGTGTTGGTAAGGTCTATACATTCATACAACTGCTTAATAAGTAAACAAGAGTGTTACCTCATAGTCATATATTGGTTGACTACAAGCATGGCAACGAAAACATTCTGGATGCCAAACAGCTCCCATGCTACTAAGAAAGCGCCCATGGCCAATCTCACTGTGACATCCAGCACATATCCTGAGGAAAGAAGCACATACCACATTAAAAAATAGTCACAAAATAAAGGAAAACTCACCATAATCCCATGCTTGCATATTATCCTAGTTTGTTTTAGAGAATTACAGAATCTACCTAATATGCTTTCACTAACAAATCCTACACATTTTTGTGTTGATTCGACAGCATTGATAAATTCACATGTACAAGGCACTTCTGGTAAAGATATAGTGATAATCACACCCTATATAGCATGCCACACTTCAACACTTACATGCGACAATGTATCCAATAACCACAGCCACTTACTCACTTTATATTGGAGCTCTAAATTTCAAACCCCAGTTTGCGATTTTTTTTTCTTTTTTGAAGGAACAGTTAGCAATAGTCCATGAAGGGCTGAAATAAAAAAGATTAACAAACTGAACTTGGTAGCATACTAAGTGCACAATTTTCATAACTCAGAAAAAAAACTGCTCAGTTGCATATTTTAAGCTGTAAAGAATTATTTCGAGAAAATCGTGGGAGACTGCCTTTGACTTCTTTAGTGGATATGCAAACTCAAATTGAAAAGATGCTACATAAATTCTCACCCCAAGACACATTCGCACTACGTGTGAAGCCATTAAACAAAATGTGATATCCAGGGAATGAATTGCCAAAGTCAACATGCCATGTGCACTAGAAAGAACAAAATAACATGTGCTATTTTTAAATCTAGCATTCAGATTGTACTGTTCAGGACTTATTGTACTGCCTTTCTGGTGAATTCTTGTCTCAGTTCAGTGATTTGGCATTTCACACCAGTCAACTCAAAACAGCATGTCCAAATAAAATACCTAAGCATACTAAAGTAAGAGCAATGAAAATGAACCTGGATCCGGAAGAAAACATAAATGGCAATGGTTGATATATACTGCCACCGTTGGCACTGCCATTTTCACGAGCATGAGGGGGTGATTCAACATTCAAACTTTCCTGAATAGCTATAGCAAGTTGCTCATCCTCCTCCAAATGCAGATCCTTTTCTAGAAGGAAAAACAAATGAAACCAGAAAGTATTACACATTAAACCATGGATTTATAGGAAATGTTTTGAGTGTAATGGCATCATAGACTCATGAGTACAGTGAGCTAGAATAGTTTGATAGGAAGATCCAAACAACATAACATTTTTATATAATATTCTCACTTCAAGGGTGTACTTTTATTAGTTGGTCTCACTGACAATCCAAACATTCAGTACAGCAATATATACAAATGTTTACTTCAGGAATTTTGATTATTACATCTACAACCATAGAAATTGGACAAACTTTTTTCCAACCCATCTTTAAAAATAAACTCACTGATGTCAACTGAGCAGTTGCCATAACCAAAAAGTAGCCATACGTCTATTCCTTTTTTCCCTTACCACTGGAACTGTTTGCACTCTGATGTTTGGATTTCACTTAACTCCGCAATCCAAAGACATCTATGACACGCTATTTCCACTCCAACCAAGTTCTTATATAAATGTCCAAATTGATAAAGATCAGAAACAACAAATGTCAAGAACTTTACTATCCTAAACACACATATTCACCATAAGCATACTATATCATCTGCAATGAACTAGCTCGAAAAATTTTGTAATAGTACTAAAAAATGTGCACGAGGGGCTTTCTTAATACATTAAGCACCTTGAAAAAAAAGAACGACAAAAAGGAATAGCCACTGGAAATGAAGCGGCAAAAGATTTACAGCCTTTTTTTTCATCAATGAGCATATGAGTGGCAAGAGTAATAGATACAATACTAACCTATTGCCTTTGCCTTTCTTTTTTCCTCTTCTGCTAGAGAGATTGCTATAGCACGGTCAATATCCTCATTGTCAAATTCCGGAAGGACATCCTAAATTGAATGCGAAAAATGGATAAGCTACATAGTCAAAAGAAGTAAACTTTCTTAGTTTCTTTCTTTTTCAACCTACATACCAAATATTGCTATAATGGTGTATAAGCTCATTATCGTTCAAGGCAATTAGTGCCTCTAGGGACCTACAAGGTAAGATGGCAGATGGCAAATATTCAATATCATATAGTGATATACTATGTATCACCGATATCGGTACAGCGATACACAATTTCCTAAAAACAAGGATTCGACGATATGGCCAGTATATATGTATTTAAAAAATAAAAAATATGTAAGAGGGAGAAGACGACGGAAGCTTACAGAGGGAGAAGGTGGTGACAAGATTGAAGAGGGAGAAGACAGCAGCAACGGCTAACAGGTTGGGTGGCGGGCTGGTGGCTAAGGGAGAAGGGAGGTGAGGCACCAACAACTAGCAGAGTGAGAAGGCGGCGATGGCTAGCAGGTTGGGTGGAGGGGTGGCGGCGTAAGCGAGACTGCAGAGGGAGAGGGAGGGGAGGCGACAGTAGCGACCTGCTGGTTTGGTAGAGGCTAGAGGGGCGATGGCGGCTAGTAGCAGTCATTAGTCGGCTAGGAGGAGGGCGGCAGCTGCCGGGTCTAGGAATTTTAGGAGAGTTGGCGATAGGAGAGATGGCTAGGTGGAATAAATGAGAGAGGGGGGAAAAGATTTTAGGGTTAAGAAAGAAGGTTTGTATTGGGCTTTTTTTTTGCTTTGTGTTTTGGGCTTAGAAGTATCGGGAAGTATCCCAGAGTATCAGAGAAGAATCGGGGTTATTTTTTATTAATTTTAAATTTTGAATTTCACATATCCTTCCTGGTACCGTATCGTGAAGGATCGTGGAGTATCGTGTATTGAGTATGTGTCCTATACCAGTATGGCAGTTTTGCAAAGGATCAGTGATCCATAGGAGACATAGATAAGAAGGGCATGTAAGATAGCCTACCTAGGATGGTAAAGATGTGTTTATCAACAAGGGCCAATTGCATCCGTGCACCTCAAAAGTGCAGAAATTACAAATATACACCTGAAGAACTGGTAATGTTGTACCCTAGAAAACAATAAAGCTTACATATTTCTTCTAATAACCTAACAACAACAAACACAGGTAAAAAAATTCCCTATCAAATGTATTATCCATGCTTCTTGTGTTGTACAAGACATCAAAATGTAGCTACATTTCACATTGTGCAGGTGATGTCCATCACACTGGTGAGTCAGAGGTGTGCAATGGACTTCAAATTGTGGGCATGGCCAGTGCATGAGGTCGGGGCATGGTGGAGCCCATTGCCTCAATACACACCACATTTCAACAATAACTCGTTGGTGGAGATCAGCAGCCATCAACGGCAAATCGAATGGCACCGATGTGGGCACCACATAGACACATGCAACCACCGGTTCTGTCAAGGGCATCAATGCTGCAGCCCGGGTTGTGCGTGCTGCTGCACCACCAAAGCTGAGGCCTCCATTGCTGCTGATGGACCAAAGATTGCCCTTGCCTCAGCGCAGGAATTGTGTTTGTGTTATTTGCTTGCATTAGTACTTTAGTAGCATGGTTTAACATTAGTTAGGTTGTTGGGAGAGAGATCTATAAATTTTGTTGTTATATAGGGGTATATACAACAGTTGCAGGTTGCAGCTGCGTGGGTGTATATCCATAATTTTGGAACATGTTGTATGGATGTAATTGCCGCTTTCAAAAATGGGTGGTCAAAACCTCATATAAAAATGAACTGTACTATGCTGATATTTATTAATTGTATTCCGTTTCTATGCACTCCCTCATTTACAAATTTGTCATTTTGTACATTGGCAGTCCCCAAGATCTATCTGTACCAGTTAATAACAAAATTATTTTAGCAAATGGTTGCAAAGTTGCAACATGATGATAGTATTTTTGACAACGTCTATCGATATTACTTTTATGTGACAAATCTCCATATAAATTTTATATTTTAGTGGTCAAGTTGGGAAATTTTGATTGTACACGTACGACGTACCGCAGTGGCATGTATAAATGGAGGGAGTAGCAAAATATCCTTTCAGTTAATTGAGGTACAGTTATATACATTGGTGCAATCTGATTTTCCTTGAAGCTCATCTCAAACACAACTCCGTTGCCTATCCTAGTTAAATAGAATGGCATCTTTTTATCCTGAAAAAGAGATACACTGTGGAATGCCAATTAAGTGAATTAACCCTTGTTGCTGAGGGGAAGTGTATCACACGGAAGTACTTACAGTCACAACCACGGAGCTCGATGGTCCGTTGCATACTGTCTCTTCTGCCGGTCTTCTGTAATATTGCCCTTCCGAGATTTTGTGGCTTGAACCTCTAAAAAATTTGGTCAGCCAGCCCATGCTGTTCCAAATGGCAATGTAAGGAACACCGTTATCTGCAATCAAACGATCATGTTAGGACACAAAAAAATGATAGCAAGAAATTTTGGGAGACAGAATCAATGCCGATAAATTGCAAAGATTACCAAAGCTAGTCAACTTCGTAGATCAATTATCAGGTAAATTGTCCCTGTTTGGACGCCCTCGCCAAGCTGCTTAACCAAGAACAGGATGGATCGGGAATCAAGCAAGGATTCTCACAGACCCAATCCAATCACCAAGGGAGCCCACAAGGCAGAGAGTTTCTATCACTAGCAGAGTTGCGTCAGAACTTAAGTTCGTCAATGTAAAAAGGGAAAAAATATGCAAGTCTCGGGTGGAGAACCGGCGGGGGTTGCGACGGCGGCGGAAAAGACGCACGGGGCTGCGAGGCGGCAGTCGTCGGGGGCGGCGGCCGCAAGATCGCAAGGGGGGCGCCGGTGCTGAGCCGTGTCTCTATCGGGTGAAATGTTAATGCTCAGGACCGCGCCCGAGGAAAATTACGGGGAAACAAGGGAGCTCCACTCCGATCACCTGATCACGCCGTCGCCACCGACCAAACCCGCCGCAGCGTCGTGGGCGACGGCCGCCACAGAGACGGGTGACGGAGGGCGGTCGCCGCGGGGCTGGCTGGGCGAACGGCGAGCCGCCACCCTCTCTCTACACCACCAGCAAGAAGCCAAGAAGAAGCCACGACAAATCGGAACCAGAAGAAAGAAGGGAAAAAAGCCGAGACGGAATACGCGTACGGAGATGGCAAGAACGCCCCGGATTCGGGTGAGGTGGGCACTGGATTGGGAATCTCTCTGTCTCTGCTTTGCTTTTTGGGACAAGGGAAGGGGAGGAGGGGAGTGAGGGGGTGTGAAACGGGCAGGGGCCGATGCTACCAAGGACGAGATGGTTACTTCTCTCGGTCTGGTTTGCCTTTTTCCAGGTGGTTTTCGGGAGGCGTCGGAGAAGCCGGCGGCGGCGCGGTGGCCGGCGACGGCGTGGGCGGACGGATTGATCGATGGCTCGGCCGTCACCGCGTCAAGCGTCCTACGAAACCTATGCCATGACAACGCGTGCAGGCGACAAGTCGTGGCGGCGGGTGGTAAAAGTAAGGTGGTTAAACTCTCTTGGTTGGTCTTTGGACTGTTAAGACATGGGGTGTTTGCGCAGTACTTCTATGGTTTTAGTATTTTGATATAAATTGTATAGATTTTAAAGTATAAAAAAATTAAGTAATCACTGTCTATTTTTCATTCATACTTTTAAGATTTATATAACTTTCAAATAGTGACTAGGGTGTTTTGATTCAAACAACTGTTATTTCCCACTAATTTGCTAGTTGACCAAAGAAAAGCGCCACAAACACATTACGATTACTTGATCTCGTTGATAGTGCGGTTTGTCCTAAACAACTTCAGCATCGCCTCAGCATATATACACTCATGCACAGCATTTTTGTACCAATTTGGATGTCAAATATGCTCGCGTGGATGCTTGTACAAGACAATTTCCTCTAGCTCAGCCCTGGCACCGCTCACCAGCACCCAGACATCGGAGATTTTCTTAACAGCGCCTTCAAAGAGGGTCAACAATGGTGAACTATCTCGAAGATGGGACCATGAATCCCAGCCCTTCCGAGGCAAGAGGGCAACCGCCAACCAGGACATTCATGAGACTTGATATCTTGATGCATGCATAATGATCCTTATTTTGTGTGTTCATTTATGTTAAGTAAACTCTATTTGTCACTATGTGTTGGACTATATGTGTAATTTTTAATCTATGTGTTGGACTATGTTGGACTCTATGCGTCTTTGTTGGACTCTGTTATTGTTGGGTTATGTATTAATTGGACTCTATGCGTCTCGTTGAACTCTATGTTGGATTATATTTTACTTGGACTACTATATGTTAAATTACGTGATTATTGAACTATATGTTTCATCACATGTTCTCATTCTACCTATTTCGCGTCTATCAACAAAATATCCGATACTCGTTTTTACCCGATCGTTAATACCCGTTACTCTTGTTTACCCGTTCGTAAATATCATATCTGTGCCAGTGTCCGCATCTGTATTTTCATTACCGTGCATCTCCGTGTCAGGAAAAAATATTAGGGTAGGATATGGGATAACCTACTACCCTTTATGTCAGGCCGTTTCACCCTACAGAGCCCATTTTGTTCACTGGTAGGGATCACAGGTCTAATTTCTTGCACATATTTCACTAGGCACAATTGCTCCATTCTGATACATAGGCACAGCTCCCACTATAGATTCTAGTAGGAGTTAGTAGAGCTGTGCCAAACACGCTAACTCTATAAATTATCAGAGTAGGAACAGAGGTCTACAATCTCTCAATCTCTCTTGCACTCTCTCTCTCTCGCCTGATCTCTCTCTCTCAATCTCTCTCGCTAGATCAATCTCTCTCTCAATCTCTCGGTCTCTGTCTCAATCTCTCAATCTCTCTCACCCGATCAATATCTCTCTTAATCTCTCAGTCTGTCTCGCCGGATCAATCTCTCTCGCTCGCCCGCTTTCTCGTCCGACCAGTCTCTCAATCTCTCTCATTTCTTTTTTCTTTTCACTTTTCTTTTTTTTTCCTTTTTTCTCCATTTTGTTTTCTTCTCTCTTTTCCTTTCCTTTCCTTTTCTTTTCTTCTTTTCATCCCTTTTTTCCTTTTTCTTTCTTTTCTTTTCTTTCTTCCGACCTCTACCTCTTCGCCTCCCTCACCCTGCCTCTGGCCCTCTCCCATTCCTCCTCCCTTGCCCTCTGCCCAAGCTCTCTCTACCCCGGCCTCCCCCTCCCAACCATCCCCACCGCCTCCCTCACCCCCGCCTTCTCCCTCGCGCTCTGCCCTGCCCTCCCCTCCTGGCCACCCCATAGACTCCCACCCCGGCCTCCCCCCGCCCGGCCTCCCCTCCTGGTCACCACCATAGCCTCCCTCGCTTGGGACTCCCCCCAGCCACACCCACCGCCTCCCTCAACCCAGCCACCACCACCGCCTCCCTCACCCCGCCCTCCCCCTCCTAGCCACCCCCATAGCCTCCCTCGCCTCGGCCACCCCCATCGGCTCCCCCTCCCCTTCCCCTCCTCATCGACTCCCTTCCTTCCTCTGCTTCCTCTTCCCTCTTCAATGTCAAGCATCGGCTCAAGCATAGGCTTTGACACACATGGGCGCCCATGGGCAAGCACTTGTCGATATGGGTGAGGGTAGGGATCATGCATGGTGAGGGCGAGTGTTGGCCACGACGTGGGCCTCAGCGCAGGCGTGGGCACGGCACTAGCTCAGATAACCTCGCCCCCTCCGCCTCCTCCTCACCTCCTCTGCCTCCTCCTCTCCCCCATCTCCCTACCGCGAGCTGTCGTGTCCTATCACGAGCCCGTGACAGGTCCGTCATGCCAAACGTGCTCCGTGCCGGGCTCGTGCCACCATGCTCCAACCCAAATGGCCCATTTTGCTTTGCACCAGGCCAGGTCATGCCTGTCATGCTGAATAAAATGATTTTATATCTACTTACATAAATTTTGAAAGAAGATCGATAATAGTTTGTTAAGGTCTATAGTCAAGATCGATAAATAGCTTGTTAAGGTCTATAGTCCCTAGGTGTAAGACCATGCGAACATTTTTAATGCTAGCCCACTTTCGTGCTTTGCTACGAATAAAAATGATATTACTCGGCATATTAAGTTGTTGTTAGGCTTAACTTGCGTTATGCTTTCGGTTCTACCACAGTATCTAGTCGAGCTTTATCTTGGTCCACACCATGCCTTTGTTGTCGAGTTTGACTTACATTGGGTTGTTGGCTTCGTCACTGATGTTTGTATTGCACTTGTGATGTACACCAGGAGGGGAGGGAAAGTGGGTTTCTGGGATAAGAATAATAATTTTTATTAGTTAATTTGTTGATGATAAGACAATATTTTGTTAAAGATTTTTTTTAGAGATGGTGGAGATTAGAAAGGTGAAAAATACATTATTCGCCATGTTATTTTAAATGAGTAAAGAGATGGGAGCTCACCATTTGTTCGCATTTTTTTCCCAATGTGAAGAAGCCGTACTGGTTGCTGCTAGCTGTGTCACCACCAAGTCACCAACACCTTGCGGTTGATGTGCACGCGCGCGACGCAACACGGGAGACGGGTGGTTCCTAGCTGACAAGGTGTGCTGTGTCACTTGTGTCAGTACGTGTACACGTACGCACTACGGGCGGATTCAAAGTTCCCTTATCCGGAAACCGGCCTGTTCTCGATCCTTTTTGCCCTTTTTTAGTTGTGTGCGTTGTCTCATCACGTTGGGCCTTTATTTCGTTACATAGCAGCATTAACATTAAAGACGTAACTGCTGTAAACGAGTTGTGTTGAGTTCGACTGAACTTGACGAGAAGGATCTCTCCGCCGTCTCAAATATTAAAGTCAAATTCTCTCATCTTTAGCGTACCCTCTTCAAATGGAAAAAGAATTTATCCCTCATTGCAGATCAGATTTCTCGCTGCTCTCTCTGCACGTTAAAGTCAAATTCTCTCATCTTTAGCGTACCCTCTTCAAATGGAAAAAGAATTTATCCCTCATTGCAGATCAGATTTCTCGCTGCTCTCTTTGCACAGCGGTTCTAGACAGTATTAAGCAATACAGATCCTTATTCATCCATGAAAGAAATTTCAGGTCGATTCTTAAAGCTTATTTGGTTAATCTGCTGCGTGCCCAGAACTCGTTTTGGAGGAGCCGTTGCACGATTCGTTGGATTCAACTTGGGGATGAAAATACAAAGTTCTTCCATAGCAAGGCGACTGAGAGATACCGTCATAATCTAATCACTTCTCTCATATCTGAGAACGGGGGTATCCTTTATGAGCATAATGCCAAGGCCAACCTGCTTTTCTCTATTTTCTCAGCCAGAATGGGGATTTCTGACAACCCCACCATGTATTTTGACCTTCCAAATCTTATCTCCCCAAGGAATGGCCTCCAATGGCTTGACTCCCCCTTCTCTACTGATGAGATTGATAATGTGGTGGCTCAATTCCATTCTGAAAGCGCGCCTAGTCCCGATGGTTTTAATGGGAAGTTCTTCAAAAAATGTTGGCACATTATCAAAGATGATTTCTATAGGCTTTGTTATGACTTCCATGAAGGATCCATTCCTCTGGCTCCCATTAATCAGTCCTTCATTGTTTTAGTTCCCAAAACTGACAATCCTGAAAACCCGAATGACTTTAGACCTATTTCTCTGCTTAATCTCAGTGTCAAATTGGTTACTAAGCTTCTGGCTTCTAAGCTAAATTCAGTCATTACCACTATAGTGCATAAGAATCAGTATGGCTTCATTAAGGGTAGATCCATCCAAGACTGTCTGGCTTGGACCTTTGAATATATTCACCTCTGTCAGAGTTCCAAAGAAAAAATCGTACTCATTAAGCTTGATTTCGCTAAGGCGTTTGACACTGTCGAGCACAGTGCTATCATTGCCATGCTTTCGGCCTTGGGCTTTCCTAGTAAATGGCTTTGCTGGATGGCTGACATTCTTGGCTCGGGTTCTTCTTCGGTTCTTCTCAACGGGATCCCTGGGTCCTACTTCATTTGCAAGCGAGGGGTCAGACAGGGGGATCCGATTTCTCCGCTTCTGTTTGCTATTGCCGCTGATTTACTACAGTATATTCTAAACAGTGCCAAGCAGGCAGGAATCCTATCTTTACCACTCGACTTAGGCACTCAGGCGGATTTTTCGGTTATTCAGTATGCCGATGACACCATCAGTTTTGCCAAGGCTTGTCAGAGAGAGCTTTTCGTGCTCAGATGTCTTCTTCAATCATTCTCGGCTGTCTCTGGGCTAAGAATCAACTACTCCAAGTCTGGTATGCTCCCCATCAACTTGTCCGACATGGAACTTGAGCCCCTGGCTGGCCTCTTTGGTTGCAAAGTGCAGAAATTCCCCTTTACTTATCTGGGGCTTCCTATGGATTTCACCAGACTTCAAATTAAAGATTTTGAATCCTTGGTCAACAGGATTCGTAGGAGGGTGTCAGCGTACTTCGCGCTGGGGTACCCTCTCCGACGCACAAAGCCATTCCACGTGGCGGCTTTGGCGTCGGGCGGCGGCCGCACGCCCGCGGCCAGCGCCGACCACGTGGCCCCGTGGCAAGGTGGGCGAGACACCTGCTCGCCCGGCGCCCGATCCACGTGGCGGCTCGGCGTCGGGCGGCGAAGCACGGCACGCCGGCCAGCCGGCCACGTGGCGCCCGGCAGCGGTGGCGAGGCGCCCTACTCGCCCGGCGCCCATCCACGTGGCGGCTGGCGACGGGCGGCGAACGCGGCTGCCGCGGCAGTCTTGGGCCCGTGGCGCCCGTGAGCTTCGCCCGCCGCAAGGCAAAAAAGGTGATGCAGGTGGCTTCACCACGAAGTCTCCTTCCCTATCGTACCATTCGAGCGACAGCGAACTGCGGTGTCGAATCTGTCAATTGCGAGGATTTACGCTACAAGCCCATTCCTCGGCGCCTCTCACCTACCCACAAAAGGGGTCACATCTGCAAGGCGGACCAAGGAAGCCATGCGTCGGCATTTAATGAGGCTGGAGGAACGGGACAGCACAGGAAGGGGTAATAAATGTATGAAGATCAGCATGATGACCCCCCTTGTACCTACCCTGGTTGGCCTGGCCTATATAAGGGCCCTCTAGTGCATGGGGAAGGGGGGTTGAACAATCGAGAGTTCCATAGTAGAGCCTAAGGAAGAACTTGTAACCCGAAAGCTCTGTACTGTACTAGTTTCAAACACTCTTTAAACAATCTAGCAGGAAGTAAGGTTATTACCCAAGGTGAAGGGGGCCTGAACCTGGGTAAAATCTCTGTGTCATCCCTAGTTCATAGACGCCGGAGTCCACCGTGTGGGAGTTTCAAGGGTTTTCCCCGTCTAGGGTTAGCCAACTGCGAAGACGCCCTCCTATCGAACCAAACCCGGTCTGTAGATTTCGGGCCTGTCAGGTAGAATACGCCGACAGGGGCGCGCCAGGTAGGGGGCTAGTGGTTGGTTTTCCCAGCTAACTCCCTGGCGAACCTCGGTGTTCTTTCTTCAAGAAGCCAGCCCGCGCGTCTGAAGATGGTGGGTTCTCAGCATCAAGATGTGGCGGGAACGAGCATCGCCCAAGGCGCGTCCCGGCAGTCGCGTCGGTCAAAAGATCGTCTCACCCAGCCCCCGCAGGGCGGCACCGTTGCTCCTTTGGGAGCGGCAGAGCTGTGCGCCGCAGGCTGGCCATGGAGGCAGCCACTCGCCAGAATCTACACGCAGTTCGTGCCCTTCTGGACCACCCTCCAGTGGAGTTTGCAGGAGATTCTCCGGCCACCCCGTGGCTGCGGGATATCGCCGATCTCGTGGATGCGGCCCAGCTTCGGGTAGGGCTCCCCGATCGGCCGGGCACCGTCGGTGCCCGTTACTGAGGTGTGTCTTGGGCGCTCTCGGTATCTAGCCTCCCCAGCAGGCGGCTCGCCAGAGCGGGCGGGCGAAGGAAAAACGTCTTGCAGTGCGGTCCGGTTCAGCGGGGACCGTGGAGACCTTCGGTCGCACTTGGATGAAAGCCGCCTCCAGCGCGGCGATGATCTCCGTGGCCGCCTGCCGTGCCACCCGGTCCGGGAGCGCTGCCACGGGAAGCAGGTAGTCTCGGACGGCGAGAGCCCCTCCCATGGCTCTCACTCTCGGACTAAGGAGGAGGTTCACTCCTCCGATTCTATAGGGAGCGAGCCCGCGCTCCGGGGGCAGTCCGGGCGGGCCTGATGGCGGTGAGCTCCCTCTATGGCGTCGGTGCCAAGCCTTCTCCCGGCAAGCGCCACAGAACGTGGGCGACGAGTTTTCGGCGTCCATAGAAAAGTATGACGGCACCACCAACCCGGAGGAGTTCCTCCAGATATATACCACGGTGGTGCGAGCAGCTGGTGGGTCTGAAAAGATCATGGCCAACTACCTCCCGACGGCCTTGACGAGCTCTGCCCGCTCTTGGCTATTAAACCTCTCTCGAGGGTCGGTGCGCTCGTGGGGAGAGTTGTGCGACCCCTTCGTCGCCAACTTCCAAGGTTCGTTCGCACAGCCGGGCGTGGAGGACGACCTCCACGCTCTGGAGCAGCGAAGGAGAAGAGTCGCTGCGACTTCATCCGGCGATTTTGCCCGCGCCGCAATCGATCCCCACATTTCGGAGGAATCGGTCGTCATCGGCTTCCGAAGAGGCGTACACGACCGCAAGATGAAGGAGAAGATGGCCACCCGTACCATCGGCACCATCTCCGAAGCTCTTCTCCCTCACACATAAGTGTCTGCGGCCGATGGCGCGAGGGCCACCGTCGCCCCAAGGGTGGCTAAGGCAGGACGGCCGGAACCTCGAAGGGTTCCGCCTTTCACAACAAGAAGGCGCGGAAGCGCGAGGCAGGAGAGACCAGGCGGGTCTTGGCCGCCGAGCGCGACGACGAGGACCCCGCGCCACGGAAGTGCAACCGCCGGGAGCGGCGCGACAACCGCCGTGACCGGCGTGAGGATCGCCATGATCGGCGCGATGACCGCCGTGGTCGTGGGAACGACCGCCGTGAACAGAAAGAGGGCGAGCTTTATTGCCCCATCCATCGGACTAATACTCATGACCTGGACAGCTGTCGGGTCATGAGCAAAATGGTGGAGAAGCGGCTCAAGGAACGCCGCCCCGACGACGATCAAGACGAAGATCCTGCCCGCTGGCTTTTCAGCAGGCGGATTACGCTGTGGCTTACATCCATGGTGGTTCATCCACCTTCTCCTCCAACGTCGCCTATAAACGGCTGAAGAGGGAAGTGTGTGCCACGGCGTCAAGCTCAGGGGCGGGTCAGATGCTGAAATGGTCGGAGCAGACGTTCACTTTCAGTCAGGCCGACCACCCTGAGGGCGCCACCGGCCTGGGGCATCTCCCGGTCGTGGTGTCGCCCACCATTCGGAACGTACGGCTAGGGCGCGTACTGATGGATGGAGGGAGTTCCATCAACCTCCTGTCCTCTTCGGCATTCCTGGCGCTCCAGGTCCCGCAGCAGGATCTACGCCCAGCTCTGCCCTTCTTCGGGGTAGCCCCGGAGTCTAGTCTGATGCCCCTGGGCCAGGTGTGCCTCTCCGTCACCTTCGGGAAGAAAGACAACTACCGCACCGAGATGGTGGACTTTGAGGTCGCCGACTTCGACCTTCCCTACAATGCCCTACTCGGTCGACCGGCGTTGGCCAAGTTCATGGCGGCGACCCACTATGCTTACATGGTGGTGAAGATGCCGGGGCCCGGCGGCCCCATTGCGATCCGGGTGGATAAGGTCGAGGCCTTGCGCTGCCACAAGTATGCGCTGAACCTGGCCGGTGCCACCTGTGTCGGGCGTGTAGACGCCACTTCCTGGAGCCCTCGGGCGGGACTGCACCTCACTGCTCTCTGCCGGTGAGGTCAAGGTGGTCGCCACGAGTGAGGCGAACCCGAAGATCCGTCGACATTGGCGCCAACCTCAGCGCCAAATAGGAAGACGCGCTCGTCACCTTCCTCCAGTCCAACTCCAACATGTTCGCCTAGCAACCGTCCGACATGACTGGGGTCCCCAGGGAGGTGATCGAGCACCGATTAGCGACGTTCCCTGAATCGCGCCCGATCCGGCAGAAGGTCCGGAGGCAGGCGCCGAAGCGGCAAGATGCCATTCGGGAGGAGGTAGAGAAGCTGTTGAGCGCAGGGATTGTCAGGGAAGTGTCTCATCCTGAGTGGCTTGCCAATCCTGTGCTCGTCAAGAAGTCCAACGGGAAATGGCGCATATGTGTTGACTTCACCGACCTCAACAAGGCCTGCCCGAAGGATCCTTACCCCCTGCCACGAGTCGACCTCATTGTTGACTCCACGGTAGGTGTGTTCTTGTACTTTACGGATGCATACTCTAGGTACCACCAGATTAGCATGGCGCTTGAAGATGAAGAGAAGCGCTTTTGTAACCCTACGGTGTTCTTTGTTATGTAAGAATGGCTTTTGGTTTAAAGAATACTGGTTCTACTTACCAACGTGCCATGCATATCACTTTTCGCCCCCAGATAGGGCGAAATCTTGAGGTCTACGTTGATGATTTAGTTGTAAAGATCAAGAAATGCAAAGAGCTGATCCAAGACCTGGAGGAAACCTTTGCTAACCTCCGGAAGAATGGCTTGAAGCTGAATCCTGAAAAATGTGTGTTTGGTGTGCCCTCCGGCAAGCTGCTGGGTTTCCTGGTGTCCAACCGAGGTATTGAAGCCAATCCTGACAAAATATTGGCCATCGAACACATGAAGCCGCCAGCTCGACTCAAGCGTTCAATGCTGGCGGTGCTTTAGCCTCCTGAGGGTCATTGGGTTGGGAGAAAGAAGCTTGCCTCTGTTCAAGCTGCTGAAGAAGACTAACTACTTTGAGTGGACCGAAGAAGCCCAGAAGGCATTTGAAGACGTGAAGCAATACCTCTCCTCTCCCCCAGTGCTGGTCTCCCCCGCGCCGGGCGAGCCGTTGCTCCTGTATATAGCTGCCACTCCTGAGGTGGTAAGCGCAGTACTAGTCACGGAGAGGGAAGGTGTCCAGAAGCTGGTCTACTACATCAGCAAGGTGTTGCATGAAGCAGAAAATCGGTACCCACAAGCTCAAAAAATGTTGTACGCGGTCCTGGTGCCATCCAGGAAGCTGCGGCATTATTTCCAAGGGCGAGAAGTCACCGTGGTCATGGCCTACCCTCTGCGAGAGATTCTCCACAACCGTGAAGCAAAGGGCCGTATCGCTAAATGGTCGGTGGAACTCGGGGAATTCAACCTCAAATTAAGTACCCTTTTAGCCATCAAGAGTCGGTGGCGGAGTTCATCGCCGAGTGGATTCCCCAAACTCGGCCGAAGAAGCGCCCGCCTCTCTCCTGGACTTTATTCTTCGATGGCTCCTTCAGGCTGGAGGGGGCGGGGGCTGGGGTTGTCCTGGTCTCTCCGACCGATGACACCCTTCAATATGTGGTCACCCTCGACTTCAAGGCCACGAACAACATAGCTGAGTCTGAAGGCCTCTTTGGCAGGTTCTTGATCGCTTGGCGTTGGGCATTCGGCGTCTCCAAGTCAAGGGTGACTCCCTGCTAGTCATCAATCAAGCGCGAAAGGAGTTCCGGTGTTCCGACCCCACCATGGCGGCGTACTTGGCGGAGGTCCAAAAAATGGAATGTCACTTTGAAGGGTTGGGGTATATTCATATCCCTCGGCGCGACAACCACCTTGCGGACGGGCTTTCGCAGCTCGCGTCCTCAAAAGCTTCTGTTCCGGTCGGGGTTTTCGAAGAAAGACTGTCGCGACCGTCCATCGCAGCCCCCAGTTCAGGTGGGGACGATGGTGTCGCTGTCGCAGCCCCCAGTTCAGGAGGGGACGATGGCATGGCGTTCGCGACCCGACCCAGTGGGAAAGCGGCGCATTGCGCTGCCTCCAATTCGTGGAGGAAGGTAAGCGTGCCGCTTGATTTCTGTGTCCGGGAGGAAGACAGCGGTCTGCCGATGCAAAGACCGGGAAAAGCTCGGCTCGGTGAGTACCCGGCGAGCAAGGAGTGGTCGCTGCGCATGGCCAGAAGATCGGTGGATGGATCCTATCCTAGCCTTCTGCTGCCACCAGCGATCCCCGACGATGATGCCTCAGCTGAGAAGATTGCACGTAAGGCCAAGTGCTATACTCTGGTAGGTGGAGACCTATATCGCCAGAGCAGAAACGGAGTTCTACTGAAGTGCATCACTCGGGAAGAGGGGAGCAACTTGCTCTCTGATATCCATGGAGGCGTGTGCGGGAGCCATATGTCCGGCCGAACACTGGTTGGCAAAGCGTTTCGCCAAGGATTTTATTGGCCTACTGCCCTCCAGGATGCTTGCGAGCTAGTGAGGACATGCGAAGCTTGTCAGTTCTTCGCCAAGCAAATCCACCAACCAGCCCAAGCTTTGCAAACCATCCCGTTCTCCTGGCCGTTTGCGGTCTGGGGGCTGGATATCCTGAGTCCGTTCCCGCGGGCCACAGGGGGCTTCACCCATCTCTTCGTCGCCATTGACAAGTTCATGAAGTGGGTTGAAGCCGAGGCGGTGCGCGCCATCACGGCTGCTGCCGCCGTCAAGTTTATGTGCGGAATCTTTACCCGTTTTGGAGTCGCCAACCGCATCATCACCGACAACGGGACTCAGTTCACCAGCGCGGCTTTCCTAGAATTCTACGATGAAATGGGCAACAAAGTATGTTTTGCTTCGGTGGCTCATCCCATGAGTAATGGGCAAGCAGAACGTGCCAATGCGCTGGTGCTGAAGGGCCTCTAGACGAGGGCGTTTGATCAGCTCCACAAGCGGGCGCGCGATGGACAGAGGAGCTCCCGGCGGTGCTGTGGTCGCTTCGTACCACACCTAGTCAGGCCACTGGTGAGACGCCTTTCTTCCTGGTGTACAGGGCGGAAGCCGTTCTCCCCTCCGAGCTGTCGCTCGGATCTCCGCGCGTCTCGGTGTTCAACGAAGAACGCCAAGAAGACCTCAGGCGGGAAGAAGTCAACCTCCTGGAGGAAATGCGTGATCGGGCCGCCCTCTGCGCCGCCCGGTATCAGCAAAGCCTCAGGCGGTACCACGCCACTCGGGTCTCGAGAACGCACGCGGTAAGGCGACTGGTCTTGCGTAGGGTTCAGACGCATGCCGGGTTGCATAAACTATTTCCCTGGTGGGAGGGCCCCTTCAAGGTGGTCTCAGTATCTCGACCCGGGGCGGTCCGGTTGGCCACTGAGGACGGCAAAAGAATCGATTTAATTCCTACAACGTAGAATTGTTGCGGAAGTTCTATCCTTGAAAGAATTAGAAGTGCGGCCTGACTTGCTCGATCGACCTTTGAGGTAAGTTTCTCCCCGGTATCGGCAAGCGGGCGGTTAGTAAAGTGGTTAGAAGGCTTTTTTGCTTTACCATGATGGTCCCTTTTTGTGCCCTGAGTGGCGGGTTTTCGCATGAATGTCGCTGGCCCCGTACGTTTGCTAATTCCTTGGTGACCCATGGCGGCGCTCGGCGTCTGTGTCTGACAAGCACGGGCAACTGGGGGCGAGTTGGGCGCGGTGCTCAAACGAGGCTCGCACGCCTCGGGTTGGCTCTCTGAAGCACCGCTGGTCGTCACCGCGAGCACCGTTGGCCTAGTACTACTCTTGGAAGCCCGCTGCTTTGACACACAGCACCATAGTTCAATTTCCTGGAGGGTCACAGGGACTTAGAAACCAAACAGGGCGGACCAGGACATCCCATGCTGGGACTTAGAATGTTTGGGCCTACCTTGCGCAGGCCCTTCTGAGCATCTGCTTATCCTTCTAGTAGTTATCTATACACGTAGGTTGTGCGTAGAAGCGCCGGCTTATTCTTGTGAAAGGCTCCAACATCTCCGCTAGTCGCCCGGCGGCTTGAGGCCGGTCGCCTGGCCTTAGAAAGTCGTCGCCCAAAGCTCGAATGCCTGGTCGATCGAGGCCTCGGAGTCGCCTCGCGCCGAAGGTGGATCGCCCAGACGCTTGAGGCTGTCGCTCATGCGTTCGTAAGGTCTGGTCGCCGGTGCTCGAAGGTCGGTCACCCAGACGCTTGGGAGCTGGTTGCCCAACGGCACACAAAGCAAGATAAGTGCTTCGTGCCGCATTTTTAGCCATTACCCTATGCGCATACCCTAAGACGAGTCAAGCTACGTGTGATTGTCGTGAGTGTCAAAAATCAACGGCCCCTCATGATAAAAGAAAATGTGTTAAGTGTTAACGTCCGGCGTGGCCAAGTGACCGGGGTGTAAGTTAGGCATGGTACTCAAACACGGCTCGCACGCCTCGGGTTGGCTCCCTGAAGCACCGTTGGTCGTCACCGTCGAGTACCGCTGGCCTAGAAACACTTGCGAAAACTTGTTGCCTCGCCACGCTACGCTGCAGCACGTTTCCAGGCGATCATCAGGGTCTAAGTTCCAGAAGAATTTGAATCAGCGACAATCTCGTGTAAAAACCTGGTGCTAAGACTAAGCTACGTCTTGCATCTCCTGTTAGACTCAAGGTCATTTCTGCCTAAGTCCTGTGTGACTTGCATGATCTATACTTGTGTTCGCGACAAACGCAGATAATCGTCGACAGACTCGGGAACCTTGCCCTAGCCTAGCGTTCTCGGGCATTCGGCAAATGGTTAAAAAGCGGTCGCCTAACGGTTTAATCCAGCAAGTTCGATCATACAAAACAGATAAGCATGTGGGTAACATTAAACAGGAAATATCTCCTTCATCAAGATTTGCCCAAGTGTTTGTGGATGCAGGCAGATCAACAAAAGGAAATAAAAACAAAAGAACAAAAGTGGCGGCACGGCTCTTCATTCGTCGTCGTCGAGGTCGAGCTCGCCGCCGCCTTCGCCTTCCTCCGCCAGCAGGGTGGAGACGTCCATGACCGGCTACTCCACCTGCAGCAGCCCGGCCACGTGCTCGGCGGCTGTGTGCACCCGCGCCTCCGCCTGCGCCACGTCTCCCTCAAGGCCGGCCGTCACCACCGCCATTGGATCAAAGGCGGCGTCGCGGCTGGCGCAGCGGGACAGCACGTAGGTTGCGGCGATGATCGCAACTTCTCGTCCCTCTCTACAGAGCGGGCGGCCAGGGCGGTGGGCAGTTCCCGGAGTGCCTCTACGGCCTGATTGGTTGCGTGGGCAAATTGCAAGGCGGAGTCCTCCAGTGGCGCATTCAGAGCCACCCCCAAGGGCTCCAGGCACCTCTTCGTGCGCTGGAAGGCCTTCTTGAGCATGATGGCGAGGTTGTGCCACAGGCGGAAGGACTCGTGCTCCGAATGCTTCAGCGCCGTCTCGGCCCGCTCCGCCGCTAAGAAATTGGCCCTTTCGCCGCCTACGGTACGGGCGGCCGTGTTGGCCCTTTCTCGAGCCAATTCGCCCACCGCTCTCCCGCTCCGTGTCATCGTCGCCGCTTCTTCGCGCTTGATTCTTCGGGCGTCGGCGCCGTGCTGGCGATTAGTAAAGGACGGTACCCAACAAGGCGTGTATGTCCCCGAAAAGCGTGAAGAGCTCGGCGGCCAAGGCGGGGGCAATGGCGATGGCGAGGGGCTAGAGGGCCAAGCACCGGCGCTGGTCACCCTCCTCGACTCTTTTTCGGTAGCGGCCGGAGGCACCGTAAGGAGGTTTCCACGCCATGGGGTGTGTGGCGTCTGTGTTCTTGGCGCGTTTTGAGGGCCGCCATTGGCGGTTCCCTCAGGCTGAAGGCGGCCGTCGGAAGCGTAAGCCCGCCCCGTTGATGAAGCGGGCGTGTGCTCCGTGGTGAGGTGTCGGCGTCGGAGGCGGAGGAACCGGTGAAGGCGATGGGCTGGCGCCATGAGGCGGCGGCCGATGATGAAGTCGTGGTTTGGGGTGGTCTGCGTCGCCGCCCTTGCGAGGTGCCGCCACTTGTCGTGGCGGGCGGCGAATCTGGTCGTGGCGCGGACCTCTTGGGTCCGCCCGTGGCGTCGAGACAATTGGCCATTTGCCCGTGGCTGTCGTGGCGGTGGTCGCCTCCACGATCACCAAGATGAGCCGTGGCCGCACCACTTCAGCAGAGCCTGTGGAGTCCATCGGCGGGAGCGGCTGACGACCGCAGCGCCCGTGTGCTCCAATCGGTGGCGGCCGAGCCGCCGAAAAAGCGAGCCGCTTGGAATCGGCCGCATTAGCGCGACAAGCCACCGCTAATAATCGCTCCTCCAAGTTTCCGCGCTGGCAAAGACAAAGAATGGTTGCGGTTGGTAGGAGCCGCAGAAGAAGCATGTCGCGAAAAAAGCTAAAGGAAAGCGAAGACTTACGTCACGCCACGTCGTGTCATGTAAATGCGTCGCAGTATATTGCCATACGCAGACGGACGCGGCGGCGGAGGAGGCTGATCCTCCGGGACATGAAGTCTCCGCCACCACTTTCAGATTAATCCGGCGTCCGCAATGTCTGTTGGCGTGGGCCGCCATCGCGAGGAGCTCCGCCCGTCTCCTCGATTGGTGAGTTCGGTTCTCGGAGCCTCCGTTGCTCTCGGCGGCACATCAAAGCGTCGACTCTGTGTCATCGTTGATGTACTGACGGTCCGCAACGCCATGCCTTCAATTGGATCTGGTTTGGAAGGCGATGTGGCGGAGGCCATCCGTCCCCGGCGAAATAGCAACTCCCCGCTACCTCGTTGTCGTTGGAGGCGCGGCAAATGAAAAAGTGGCGAAGAGAGGAGATTGGCATCACCCTATGAACATTTCACAGGTGTGCGAAGATGGAAAGGAAGACAATGGAGTTGGGGTGAGGTGAAGATGATGGATCCCATAAAAATGGAGAATGGTAAGAAAGAATTCGAGAATGGCGGGAGCGAGCCGCCATCATCGCCAGTGTGGATGAGGATCTTGTCGGAGAGCACCGTGGCGTGGAGGTCCCGCACCGAAAGCGAAAGGTGCCCTCCGTGCGATGATAGCCATCCTCTTTACTGTGGTGGCGTCATGGTGGAAGCGAGGATGGAAGGTGCCATGGAAGCAAAAAAGGCTTTGAGTAAGGAAGATGAAGAAGTGAAAGTTGGGATGCAAGAAAGCGT